>CM034393.1:24115381-26515381 GCA_019925095.2 Dendrolimus kikuchii | reverse complement strand
CAGTTCCCTTGCGGGGTAGGCACGAACAACAGAAATTCAAACTTAAAATTTAAATTAATTATTATGGTCGAATTTCGACCACGGGCGACCACTAGTAGTAATCTATATAATCATATAATTAACTTGTAGAGGTAAAATTTCTGTACAAAGAAAAAAAATGGTTAAAACTGAGCCACGGGGATATATGAAGTATTTACGCCTATTTCACTATGTTTACTTGTACAAATTTATAACAGCATAAGTTGGTACGCTCGTACAAAATGAATGAGGCTGCGGCGGTATTTAATTATAATAATATTATAAAATTCTAGACATGTCGTGTCTGTACATTAAAGCTATTAAAAAAAAACCAACTGGATTAGACTATATAAACGATGGAGAACACGATGCATTTTTTTTAGATTTCTTGTCTTTCGATGCGCTTTTCCCTGATCGACTGCGAATTCTTAGACTTAAAATCTGCTCTACTTTTTACAATCGGCAGACAAACACACACATTGTGTATCCCCAAATTAAGCAAGTTACGCTTGTGTTATGGGTAATATACAACGGACTACTCTGGGGCCGATCCCAGACACCCAGACCATAGTAAATAACGGATAAAATACGTTTCCGAAATTTACTATACCAGGAATCGAACCCGGAGCCTCTGCGTTGCAGTGAGGTAGGCCGGCAAAGGCTTAGCCAGCTCAACCACAGAGGCTGTCTAATCTGAAGCTTTTTATCCTGGGAATCACGAGGAAATTATTCTAGGACGCATTTAAAATAGCCAGATTAAAAATAATAATTCCAATGTGATTTTTTTACTGATCGATAGCAAATTTAATGCAATTAAGTGTATGATATTTTTATCCCGGGAAGCCGGCGGGTATTTTTCCGGGAGCGGTTTGTAGTTGTTTGTAGAGTTTATATAAAAATGATAGCTTACATTATTTTCCTAATGGGAATAGGAATCCCGCAGGAATTTTAAGTCAAACGTGGACGAAGTTACGGGAATATCCTAGTATAACATTTTTTTTTTATTACATGAGTTCAGCAGACAGGTAGACGGTCCCACTTGATGGAAAGCGGTTACCATCGCCTATGGACATTTGCAACACCAAAGGCTACAAATGCGCTGCTGCTCTCTTAAGGGAGACTGGAGCCTGGTCACTAATGCCGGAACACAACTCAAGGTTATTATGACGGCATACTCTAGATCACAATTATTATTAAAAAGTAATTATTCGTACAATAATTTTGTATTCCACCGTCGCGGTTTCTAAACTATTATGGGATTATATAGGATTTTAGGAAGAGATCACTTCTTAGCAATAAGACTGCTCTTACCTAATAAGAACAGTACTACTAGTCTTTAAGTTTTTCTGTATTGAGGTTCAATAAACAGGTTTTTTTTAATAACAACAAATGTGACATAACAACACAACAGCAACAAAAAAAAACAACAAAGCGTGTATATTTTTTTTTATTTTTTTTTATTGCATGAGTTCAGCAGACAGGCAGACGGCCCACTTGATGGAGAGCGGTTACCATCGCCTATGGACATTTGCAACACCAAAGGTGCTACAAATGCGCTGCTGCTCTGTTAAGGGAGACTGGAACCTAGTCACTAACGCCGGAACACAACTCAAGGTTGTTATGGCGATATACTCTAGACCAGGGGTGGTAGCCATCCAGTCGGGCAAATGCCCTAACACCTGGCTGTGGGTGGTTTTGTCGCCTCTTACGACAGGTCGCCCGGCCGCAGGAAATTGTATTCTTTCTCCGTTCCTGCACGGATATAATAAACAAGAATCTAAAAATGGGTACGGAACAAGAGTCCGTAATTGCATTATTATGAATAAATAAAAACAATAAAGAGTTATCTATTTACCTATGTTATCCCACTGCCAGATAGTCGGCTACGTTCGGTCGCAGCCTTATCCAGTTGTCAGGTGTTGCGACAATAAAACGCACAACAAGCGACACTGCGCTTCGTTAGCAATATTATAATCTACAGTTGCATTAAATATCAATTTTATTGCGAAATACGTGTCAACTTTTAATTGGAATCAGATGAATTTATTTACATACCTGTTTCCCATGGGGGTAGGCAGGGATTATACATCTCCACTTACGACGATCCTAACAAATAACCTTCGCTTCATCTACTTTTATTACCCTCTTCATACATGCACGTTTATTTGAGATGCTATTTACCTGACCTTGTTCCTGAATTAATCTAATAAGACAATTTTGTGTTTGTTCTGTAATTACTGTCTTGTTGGATATGAAATGGATTCCCAGACTCAGAATTAGCTCATATATTGAGCTAGGTAACAGTACCAGCCTTTATTGCAGGAGTTCAGCAGACAGGCAGACGGCCCACTTGATGGAGAGCGGTTACCATCGCCTATGGACATTTGCAACACCAAAGGTGCTACAAATGCGCTGCTGCTCTGTTAAGGGACCTACCTAGTCACTAACGCCGGAACACAACTCAAGGTTGTTATGACTATATACTCTAGACCAGGGGTGGTCGCCATCCAGTCGGGCAAATGCCCTACCACCTGGCTGTAGGTGGCTTTGTCGCCTCTTACGACAGGTCGCCCGGCCGCAGGAAATTGTATTCTTTCTCCGTTCCTGCACGGATATAATAAACGAGAATCTAAAAATGGGTACGGAACAAGAGTCCGTAATTGCATTTTTATGAATAAATAAAAACAATAAAGAGTTATCTATTTACCTATGTTATCCCACTGCCAGATAGTCGGCTACGTTCGGTCGCAGCCTTATCCAGTTGTCAGGTGTTGCGACAATAAAACGCACAACAAGCGACACTGCGCTTCGTTCGCAATATTATAATCTACAGTTGCATTAAATATCAATTTTATTGCGAAATACGTGTCAACTTTTAATTGGAATCAGATGAATTTATCTACATAACTGTTTCCCATGGGGGTAGGTAGGGATTATACATCTCCACTTACGACGATCCTAACAAATGACCTTCGCTTCATCTACTTTTATTAATCTCTTCATACATGCACGTTTATTTAAGATGCTATTTACCTGACCTTGTTCCTGAATTAATCTAATAAGACAATTTTGTGTTTGTTCTGTAATTACTGTCTTGTTGGATATGAAATGGATTCCCAGACTCAGAATTAGCCCCTGTATTCAGCTAGGTAACAGTACCAGCCTTTATTGCAGGAGTTCAGCAGACAGGCAGACGGCCCACTTGATGGAAAGCGGTTAAAATCGCCTATGGACATTTGCAACACCAACGGTGGTACAAATGCGCTGCTGCTCTCTTAAGGGAGACTGGAATTTCACTCAGCGGCAACGCCTTGTGCTTTATAAAGCCCAGGTGAGGCCGCATATGGAGTACTGCTCACATTTGTGGGCTGGAGCACCCGCCTACCAGCTACATCCCCTGGACAGCATTCAACGTCGAGCCGTTCGCATTGTCGACGATCCCATACTCACAGACGGTTTGGATACGCTTGGCCTTCGGAGAGACTTTGCGTCTCTTTGCGTATTCTACCGACTATACAATGGGCAGTGTTCCGAGGAACTGTTTAGAATGGTGCCTTCGTCTTCTTTTTACAACCGCACCGCACGCCATCGGCTGGGCGTTCATGCCCACTTCCTAGAGCCGCTTCACTCTTGTACGCGACGGTTCTCTAGAAAGTTTCTCTTGCGCACCGTGGGGATTTGGAATAAGCTCCCAGATGGGTTTTTTTTTAAAAGGGCGTCGTAAAATTTCTTCGAGGCCGGCAGCGCGTTGATGACACCTCTGATTTTGTAAACGTCCATAGGCGACGGTAACCGCTTTCCATCAGGTGGGCCGTCTGCCTGTCTGCTGTACTCCAGCTATAAAAAAAAAACGCGGTCACTAATGCCGGAACAGAACTCACGGTTGTTATGGCGACATACTTTAGAGCCGTCCAGTAGGGCAAACGCCCTACCACCTGGCTGTGGGTTGTTTAGTCGCCTCTTACGACAGGCCGTCCGGCCGCAGGAAATTGTATTCTTTCTCCGTTCCTGCACGGATATAATCTGTATATTATGTAGCTTACAGAAAAATAATAGCGCAAGTGGCGGCTAAAAAGCTGGGTGTACTCGCAAAAGTGACACAGGACTTCACGTCGGAACAACTCCTCAACTTATACCAGGAACAAGTTCGGTCGTGCATGGAGTACTGTTCTCATCTTTGGGACGGTTCAGCCAAATTCCAATTGGAGAAGTTGGAATCAATTGAGGAAAGAGCCAGGAAGCTGGTCGGCAATCACTTTTTTATGCTCGACTGCAAAGTCTAGAGCATAGACGCAATGTCGCGGGGCTAACTGTGTCTATCGGATACATTTCACGGAGAGACAACCAGACGCACCGGTTTGCACCACCGTTACCTGGTGGAAACACCACCAATCAGAACCAAGCATTTCGCTTCATCTTTTCTAGTGCGCACTGCCGAAGAGTGGAATAATTTGCCGGAGTCTGTTTTTCCTGACAAATACAATCTTGAAGTCTTCAAGTCACGGCTGAATAGGTATCTTCTAGATAGGTGCTTTTTTATACATCCATAAAAAAATACCACAATATGATATTTTTTTACTAAATAGTTAGCCATCAGCGCGGCACTGATGTCTTTGACCACAGAGGCTGCTCATTACAGTACACTGTCCTGCGACTATGGTCTGGTAGGGCTGGTTTGGATTTAGAAGAAAGAACAAAGAAAGAAAGATTTTTAGGACATATACAACAAACACATTAAAAGTAAAAATTAAATACAATAAAAAAAGAGAAAACAACCACAAAGTATCTGAAGATATACATATTAAGTCCTAAAAATTGGATCAAGCTCAGCAAAAGTGTCCATCTGTTAGACCAACGCTGATCTTCCGCTTGACCCTAGAGCGACGTCACGGCAAACTATACATTATATTATTAATAAATAATTATATTATTGTTGTAATAAAGACAAATATTAATACTGAGTTATAACTGTGTGTGTGAACTCAGTATAATAATAATTATACTGAAATCAATAAATTTACAAACATTTATGAGATAAAATTCATATACAACACATAAACATATAATAAATTTAATGATATTATACACAACATATTATTCGATAAACAAAGTAAATAAATAGAAAAACAGCCTTAAAGCAATACCAGAATTATAAAATGCTGGTGTCGTGTCTTTGGCCCGCCTGTGATTTTTAGTGGTCAACAAGAAACTTCTTGAGTTTGACCCTAAACCCTTGAACTGACTGCAGGTTCCTTATTGATGGGAGAAATTTTGAAGCAGCATATTTTAAGCTATTAGTTAATCTATATATCTGTGAGTTAATTCTTAGTAGTATTTTATTATAAGGTGACCCGGCAAACTTCGTACCGTTTTAGAATCAATAAATAAAAAAGCTGAATGATAATTGCAGAATATTTCAACTTTAGTAAAAAATGAAGTCAAACTTATCCGGAACGAACATCAAACGTTTGACATTCAAAACCAAAAAATGAAAAATAAAACTAACTTCACTTTTAAATTTAATTTGATTTCTGAACGAATTTTAAATTTAATTGATTTCTACTGGCTTAAAGGCCTAGTTGCCAAGCCATAAACATAAAAAGAAAACTGATTTCTAAACGACGGGACGAACATCAAATGTTTGACAGGTAGGAATAGTTTCTAAGGGAAAATGAAATTGTTGTTTTTACTATATTCCAAGCATTTTTTTTTCATAATTACTCACCTTTTAAACCTTCCCTTGACTTCCAGAAATAATTCAAAACCAAAATTAGCCAAGTCAGTCCAGCCGTTCTCGAGTTTTAGCGAGACTAACGAACAGCAATTGATTTTTATATATATAGATTATTTTCACAAGTTTTATTTAATTATAAGAATTTATTAATTCGTATAATATATACCTAATATTTTAGAATCTCCTAGTCTGTATTATCTCTTTACTTTAATTTTATTTATCTGAATAGATATATAGATAATGAAGGTACTTTTGTATATAACACAGTATAAATACTGCAAACCCACTGTATATCGGGCATTCTTCATTCTGAATTCAAATAAAACAGCTGTCAAATTCTACGTATTTCTTCACATAAATCACGCATTATCAATACTGTTACAACTCGGATCCCGATAAAAACAAAATCCAGCTGCATATCTGAAACAAAACACATTTTATTACCTGTCGGCATTTGAACTAGTAACTAATAATATTGATTTTATGATCGTCTTCTTTTTGTTAATACATTATTGTTACGAATAGCCTATTGTCCATTGTAATCGCTCATTAGCATAATTAGCTAGGTGTTGCGGATTAAGTGCAATATAAAAAGAGCTGATTGGGAGAGGGGCAGTCGAGCGCGAATGACAATCAAGGCGAGACCTGTGTACATTCGATAATCTATTAGTGACGGACTTTGCGCGTTTTATTGAATTACAACCTTCTGCATTGCGTTTAGATTTGTTGTGTTCGGTTATATTTGTACCTTATAGTTCCAATAAACTATATAATAATTCGAGTCTCGCAACTCGTAACAACACATTAATGGCCTGCCATTGTGCTACAGTTTTAAGGAACTATTATTACCAAACAGTTACATCCAACAAATTTCAAACCTAATATTCGCGATCCATAAAAGTATGTGAAAAAAATGGATAAAAGCAATTGAGAATCGATTTCGAGAGTAACCATTTAATTATTTTATCGATAATCTCAGAGGGAACGTAATAAAAAGAGTGCAAGTAATCGTCGCTTAGTCCGACGCCCGGTAGCCGGCGGCGGTCGACCGATTTTATCGTCTCATAACCGACTCGATTTATACGTATCGATTATAAGTATCGATACGCTTGAGGTCATTTGATGCGTCGATGCACCGCGCCGTAATTGCTGACTGATTTTTGGCTGTCGATTGCCTACTATTAAAATATCAAAAATATGGAGCTCTTATATATCTTATATGTTCTCTACGTCCTCTCATAGAGGACGTAGAGAACACGTTACTTTACTTTGTAGCCAATAATTTCCTATTTTCATCTATAGTTACTAATATAACAAATGCGGAAGTTTGAATGTTTGTTGCTTTATTACGCCAGAACGGCTAAACGGATCTGGATGAAATTGGGCACAGAGATAGATTATAGTCTGGAATAGCTCATAAGATACTTTTTATCCTGGAAAAAAATACGGTTTCCGTGGAATAACATTAATGCGAGCGAGACCGAGAGAAAGAGTGACTCAGTAAAACATTCTTGGTGGCGTCACTAGATCATAATATGTCATTTCTCAATATCTTTTGCCTACACATTAAGAGATACTTATGGTGTAGGCAAAAATTACTAGAACTATTTACGTATTTATTATACTTACATAACTTTTATCCGTGCAGGAACGGAGAAAGAATACAATTTCCTGCGGCCGGGCGGCCAGGTGGTAGGGCATTTGCCCGACTGGATGGCTACCACCCCTGGTCTATAGTATGTCGCCATAACAACCTTGAGTTGTGTTCCGGCATTAGTGACCAGGTTCCAGTCTCCCTTAAGAGAGCAGCAGCGCATTTGTAGCACGTTTGGTGTTGCAAATGTCCATAGGCGATGGTAACCGCTTTCCATCAAGTCCGTCTGCCTGTCTGATGATCTCATGCAATAAAAAAAAAATAAACTTCACGCCAGTTCCCTTGCGGGGTAGGCACGAACAACAGAGCGCCATTCAGGCTTATTCTTACACACCTCACTTGCTTCTTTGACATTCATAACTCTTGTCATGCACGCTCGTCTGTTCTTAAGGCTCCTGATATCACCTTCTGCTAGTACACGATCAATTTGATCATGGAAGGTGTGTCGTGGACTTCCACGACTTCTGCATCCATCCACTTATATATATATCCTATTTCTAACAAGGTTTATAATGCAACTTTGGCCATGTAATCTTTGTTTTCATATCTCACAGGAACTTTAGCAATTTTCAAGATACTATCTTTTTTATATACACGTATTTATATTAATAATATATATAAAATTCTTCTGTGGGTGTGTATGTGACCGAAGTCCTCCTAAACGGCTGGACCGATTTCGACAATATGTTTTGTGATCAGGTGGATTCGAGAATGGTTTAGATTTACAATTGGATCCGGTAGTCGACGCTGCAATCGGGTACTAAATTTTATTTCTTCAGGAGAGGACACCATCGGCCGGGACAGCTAGTCATTAGCATTATGTATTTCAATGATATGTGTGTCCATGAAAGGCCATGAAGAAAGAAAAAATTAACTATACCTAATCGACCAATAAGGTAGATAATTTTATAACATTCATATTGTTACGAGTGTGGGACTCGAATTGAAAATGGCATTGGAATTACTATAGAATTTATTAGAACTATTCAAACATGTATAACACAGGTACAAATATAACTGAACACAATCAGTTCAAACGTAATGCGCGATTCAATAACGCGCGCAAAGTCCGTCACTATATAGGTTATCGAATGTACACAAGTCTCGCCTTAATCGTGATTCACGCTAGACTGCCCGATCTCTGCATTGGGCCATTGCTTTTTTAATGCACCGAGGCAATATGTCTATCTGGCAAGCGTCGACGCAATTTCCCAGAAAACGTAGTCCGCACGCCTGCGTAATTATGCCTGCGAATGGTCATAAACGAGTACAATAAATCATTATTTTCAAATTTCAATAATTATTACATAACATATTATGCACTTATATTAAATTATTCAAAATATGTCTATTCTTTGTTTCATGGTGTTCTAATTATAAATAATATTAAATGTTCATTAGTTATTTGATTTTTTCTTCTGTAAAGGTGACGTTACTGCCTGGCACTAACGGAAGACCAGCGTTGATTGTGATCAACCAGCATTTGCTGAGTTGGGGCCTGTTTAGGGTTAGTTAAGTTTTGGCTTTTATTAAACTGCTAATGTATACTTTAATAATTTTAAATAACTCTATATAAACATTATTTTCTTTCTTTCTTCTTTCAATGCACAATGGACTGTTTTTCTAATGACTAATTTTAAACACAAAGTAAACAAAAGAAGACAATCATAAATATTTTCAATATTATTAGCTCAAACGCCGCGGCAGGCAATAAATGTGCTTTGTCTACAGGTATGCAGGTGAACCAAATTGTAACAATATTTTTATTGCCAAAATATTTATAAAAACAAGAAGTAGTCAAATAAAAAAACTATATAATGTAAAACTAAGCGATTGGTGTATAACCAGAAACATCAGAACAAATAAAAACTGAAAAAACCTATAGATTACAATAAAAATCATTTAAAACATTTAGTTCTTTCATATCACATCAGATCTAAACAAAACCCGATTTCGCCGCGAGGAGATCTCTTCGACCCTTTTTTGCCTTAAGCCTTGCAGAATCGTACAAAAACATCGCGACATAAATGTCATGAATTATGACAATAATCAAAAATTGAATCTGTGATTTGTTTCACAATTATGGTTATTTTTTGATGAAAATTTACATTTTTAATAAAACTAGTGGCCGAAATTCGACCATAATTAATTTAAATTATAAGTTTGAACATTATTAAGGTTCTGTTGTCAAAGACTATATACTTCTATAATCACAGATTTCGCCAAGGCTCCATTGTTATTTTTACTTTAATAATAAACATACATACATACATACATAACTTCACGCCAGTTCCCTTGCGGGGTAGGCACGAACAACAGAGCGCCATTTAGGCCCATTCTTACACACCTCACTTGCTTCTTTGACATTCATAACTCTTGTCATGCATACTCGTCTGTTCTTAATAATAAACAAAAGAGTGCATTGTGTCAAATACTTGGTAGTATGTGTAATAATTTTTTTTTGTTGATTTAATGTATTTTTATGCATAATTTGAAAAAAAAATAGCATTCTTCGTATTAGCATTCGTCGCTTCTTCTCTATATCTTATACTAATATATAAAGCTGAAGAGTTTGTTTGTTTGAACGCGCTAATCTCAGGAACCACTGATCTGATTTGAAAATTTCTTTCAATGTTAGATAGCCCATTTATCGAGGAAGGCTATAGGCTATATATAATCACGCTAAGACCAATAGGAGCGCAGCGCCAATGAAGAATGTTTTAAAATCGGGGGGGTTTTTTAACTTACTTTTTTTAAACTATTCCACGCGCACGAAGTTGCGGGCAGAAGCTAGTTCGTAGTAATTTGAGTGCCTATAAACAATATAAGGATGAGAACATTTGACTTTGTTATCGTCTTATGTACAACTAAAGATTCATTCATTCATGATTTCAACACCAGGCTTAGTAATATTTCCATCTTTTAGATTACAAAAAGTATTGTCCTCTTTGTTGGGGGTTGGTATACCCTTCGTCATTCTCGGCTGGGCGTAACTATGTTCTAAATCTCAGCCTTTCCAACACATACAAAGCGCAGGGTCGTCAGGGAGGAGGGGGTTTTTAGTGGGTATTGGGGTTGCTCGCCCGTGCAGCAACGCTCGGAATCTTCCACACTATTCTGTGACGTCGATCGCGGAAGGAGCGCTGCCAAGAGCATACTATTGCTGCAGTGTTATCGCCCCCGACCGACGCGTGTCGTTCCCCTAGCAATGACCCAGTTTGTGCGTAAATCGGTTAAGCATTTTCCCTCGCCTCAAAACAAAAAAAAAAAAAACTCTTCGTCATTAAGATTCCGAATGAAATGTTAGATCTGCCTTACACTATTTTATCCGTGCAGGAACGGAGAAAGAATATAATTTCCTGCGGCCGGGCGGCCTGTCGTAAGAGGCGATTTAACAACCCACAGCCAGGTGGTAGGGCATTTGCCCGACTGAATGGCTACCACCCCTGGTCTAAAGTATGTCGCCATAACAACCTTGAGTTGTATTTCGGCATTAATGACCAGGTTGCAGTCTTCCTTAAGAGAGCAGCAGTGCATTTGTAGCACCTTTGGGGTTGCAAATATCCATAGGCGTTGGTAACCGCTTTCCATCCAGTGGGCCGTCTGCCTATGAAAAAAAACACTAAATTTAAAACCAAATTAAAAGATATCCAGCTTAAAAAGGGATATTGCACTATTGAAGAATATTTAAATGACAAAATATCATTTACATAGCAGCTCGCTCCAGCCTCTTATACTATCTTCTGTATTGCGTTTTTATCTTGTCAAAGATGTAAGGAATTTATGAAGATATGTTGCAGTAAAGAGAAGAAAAATCATTTTTAATTAGAAATGTTCCTGGACTAGTTCTTTGCTGCTTCTTCTCCTTAACAGCATTAACACGTTACGAAGCGGTTTACATAGAATAGGAAGTAAAATTAAATTTTAACTTATATATATATATATATATGACTTTCCAAGTGTTCTCCAGTGGAACTTATTTGAAATAAAAATATTTGAATTTGAACCGGTTTAATTTTGACATTACTTGTATATACATACATACATAACTTCACGCCAGTTCCCTTGCGGGGTAGGCACGAACAACAGAGCGCCATTTAGGCTTATTCTTACACACCTCACTTGCTTCTTTGACATTCATAACTCTTGTCATGCACGTTCGTCTGTTCTTAAGGCTCCTGACATCACCTTCTGCTAGTACACGATCAATTTGATCATGGAAGGTGTGTCGTGGCCTTCCACGACTTCTGCATCCATCCACTTTTACATTGTATATCTGTTTAGTCATTCTTTCATTATGCATTCTTTCCACATGCCCGAACCACCGGAGCATTCCTTTCCTTACCTTGACCCCACACTCTCTTTCAGACCAACTCTCTTTCTTACTTCAGTATTACGAACGCGGTCCTCGAGCGTCACATTACTTGTATAGAGCTTATGTCAAATTTTAACTGATAGTAAGGCAAATGAACGGTCAGTAAGATATAGGAACCGGTAACACATGTTGCTGGTGGGTTTTCTTATCAGTTATCGTCTAAGTAGTGATAACTCGTTGCAAAGTACATAAAACAGTAAGCAGACTTAATTTTTACTATTTTTTATCGCAGGAGTTCAGCAGACAGGCAGACGGCCCACTTGATGGAAAGCGGTTACCATCGCCTATAGACATTTGCAACACCAAATGTGCTACAAATGCGCTGCTGCTCTCTTAATGGAGACTGGAACCTGGTCACTAATGCCGGAACACAACTCAAGGTTGTTATGGCGACATACTTTAGACCAGGTGGTAGCCATCCAGTCGGGCAAATGCCCTGTCCTGTCCTGTAGTAGTAATTTAGTTTAAATAAAAAACGTCTTTGAAATGAGTCTTCCAAGACGTTGCCCACGTATTCCAGTGATTGGATTTTTCTCGTTATAATTGTAGGATAAGCCGCGAGGTAGGAGTTGAGTAAGACGACCCTTATCTGCCGCCCTAATGGCCCCTACACGTCAATACATCAACCGACACGGCCTTTTAACGCCACCGCACATTTCAAGTAGCAGCTAAGTCACGAATCAAATTGAAATATACATAGATAACGTAGATGCATTTTTTAGTCTTATACTAAACCAGCTGTGCCCGCGACGTTGTCCGCGTGGAATTTGCTTTCAAAACCCTCCGATTTTGAAACATTCTTCATTGGTGCTCCGCTCCTATTGGTTTTAGCGTGACGATATATAGCCTACAGCCTTCCTCGATAAATGGGCTATCCAACACTGAAAGAATTTTTCAAATCAGACCATATATTAGTATATTTGGCTAGAACACTAATACTTACATTATAAATATCGCGATATCTTTTGAATGAAACGTCCGAATTGAATAATTCAAAAAGTTCTAGAAAGGTATTGAATTCTTCTTGAATATGGAGTAATTTATTTTGATAAGGATTAATACCAAGGTACAAAATAGAGAGTTTTTGAAGCGACGGCATTTTAATTATTAAAAAAAAAAACACTTATTGTGAGATAACTACAATAGTTAGATATATGGTTATGCAATATTTTTTGTAGACAATTATATGTTCTGCAAAGTGGTTGTACATTGTTTTGTTCTATAATCAATAGTTTTCGCAGCGCACGCCGTGTAAGGATTTTTTCGTGTCATTTTTTTACACCTTGGGTTACATTATTAGACTTAGTAAGGATCCCTTATTTTTTGAAAATATAATATAGCCTTCCTCGATATATTTAATATTCACCACTGAAAGAATTTTTCAAATCGGACCAGCGGTTCCTGAGATTAGCGCGTTTAAACAAACAAACAAACTCTTCAGCTTTATAATATTAGTATAGATTCGTTTAGTCCAAAAAGACAATAATTAGACATAGACTGGCGGACAGACTAATTTCATTACCTTACACTTTTTGTTACTTTTATTATTAGTGTTTAATTTAATAACAGTGAAGAAATTGAACTGCAAGAACTATGTTCACCTACAATTAGTTTTACATCGCATTGTAAACCTTAATCATAAGTAACTGATGAAATGTACAAAACTGTTGGTGATCCTTAATAAAATAAAATCAGACAATAGCCAAACATGAAGTTTCGCCTTAAATTCACAGACAAACGGGAGCCAGGTGATAGTGTTATATCTGGAGATAAAATCCACGACCCCTCGCCTCGGCCTGAGTCCTGACTGGTGTGCGAAGGCGAACTGCTAATTAACTTGTTCATTAGCGCCATTCAGCACTCCAGTGTTTGTAAGCTTGGCTAAAAACTTAAGACACTTTAAATAGTTTTTTTTATGCAAAAAGGATGGAATTTAAGCTAAAGATTCTTGTAACATGAATTTCTATTTATATATTCTTACGACGCCAAGGTATTCCACACATGTCCGGGTAGAAGAGGTAGACCCAAGAAATGATGACGTCTTAAGTTACAAGCGATAAGGCCGCCCATTGTTCCAATGCAAATGTATCCATATCAATTGTCTAGATTTAAGTTTATGGTTAACAATAGTTTTCATTCATTCATTCATTCATTCATTCACGTCTTGAAGAAGAGCATATGTAGTGAAGGTAGATAATAGGTAATTGTAGAGATAACAGTAGTCTTAAAACAAGAGATGCCGAAGAAACAAACGCACAAGTGATGCTTTATAAATTTTTTAACCAAATTTCTTGAATATTTTCTGGGATTTTTGTTGAAGAACATTATACTTTACTCCATGAATTTACCATACATTTCGCCAGGTGGCAAGGCATTTGCCCGACTGGATGGCTACCACCCCTGGTCTAAAGTATGTCGCCATAACAACCTTGAGTTGTGTTCCGGCATTAGTGACCAGGTTCCAGTCTCCCTTAAGAGAGCAGCAGCGCATTTGTAGCACCTTTGGTGTTGTAAATGGCCATAGGCGATGGTAACCACTTTCCATCAAGTGGGCCGTCTGCCTGTCTAGCTAAAAATTGTTTTTCTTTATATTTCTTATTCTATTTATATCTCAAGTTCTTTTTTATTAGTTTTATACAGAAGTTATTTATGTATTTACATATTCCTATGCAAATAAAGTTTAAAATGACCGGGAGATGTTTAGACTCGTTAAAGACGACGACGTTAATAATGTGATTTTAAATAACAACTTCGTTAATATTATATTTTATCCGTGGAGGAACGGAGAAAGAATACAATTTCCTGCGGCCTGGCGGCCTGTCGTAAAAGGCGACTTAACAACCCACAGCCAGGTGGTAGGGTATTTGTTCGACTGGATGGCGACCACCTCTGTTCTAGAGTATGCCGCCATAACAACCTTGAGTTGTGTTTCGGCATTAGTGACCAGGTTCCAGTCTCCTTTAAAAGAGCAGCAGCGCATTTGTAGCACCTTTGGTGTTGCAAATGTCCATAGGCGATGGTAACCGCTTTCCATCAAGTGGGCCGTCTGCCTGTCTGCTGAACTCCTGCAATAAAAAAAAAATGAAACTATTATAAACTTTATGCAGACTACACGTGGGTAAGTTTCTAGTTTATTATTGTTCCTAGTAATTTTACAATGTACAATTATACATTATCTAATCAGTTTTTTGGAGCTGGACCCAGCTGAATAGCCGCAGATGGCTGTTTCAGCGATACCGGTCTTTGGGGGCTTCCCGACTTCGTGGGAGCGGAGGCGTTCAGCCCGGAAGCAGCGCGCTCGAGGAGGCACCTCCTGTGAGGTTTGACCTCGGCTCGACCGCTGCGGGGGATTGATTCTATATTGAGATTTAGCCGTAAAAGGCTGAATGAGCTAAGCCAACAGGCTGAAGTGATTATTTGGGGACCAATTATCGACTCCGCCGGCGGAGCCGATCCTAGTCTATCATTACTACCGCTTCGCAACGTGTTATAGCTGGAGGAGAAGAAGCGGCGGAAGAAACTCTCCAGCAACACGCCTAAGCTAATCATTATCTAATCTGCGTAAAAGTTCTGTACTTATATATTATATATATCCAATAGGATTGTTCAGATTCAAATTTGAACCAGGTTGGTGGCGCTGCAATCGGGCACCAAAATTTAAGTGACATAATTTTTTATGTGTGTTCAAGTGGGTCCCGGAATGTTTTAGATTCACAATTGGACCCAGTAGGTGGCGCCGCTAAACTCCTCTTAAACGGTGGGCCCGATTTTGATGATTTTTTTTGTTTATTCAAGTGGATTCGAGAATAGTTTTTGGTCCCGGTAGATGGCGCTGCAATCGGGTTCTAGATTTTTATTTTTTAAAGGCAGGACGACGTCTGCCCTGCTAGTATATATGTATATATATATATATATATATATATATATATATATATATACATGTATATCATTTTGGTATTTATTATTAAAAAGTAAGTAGTTCGTACTATATGTTACGTATATCACCATCGCCATTATCATTTCAATTCATTCCTGGGGTTGTCTGGAAGAGATCGCTTTTTAGCGATAAGACCACCCATCTTTGTACATAACTAGATATAATTGTAGTCTTTAAGTTCATTTTTGTATTGTTGTATAATCAAGAGTTATATCTCTCTAATCTGGGATATCCGACTTTCTTAACATCTAGAAATGATTACAGACATTAAATGAATAGTGAAAAGAATTCAAATAAGATTTCTGACAACACGTTAATGGGAATCAAAACACCGACTCCAAAACGCTACTGTTAATAAATAACTCATTGGGAGTACATCAAAGGCTGATAACGAACCTGTGGGCCCCGAGACATCTTAATTGTATGCCGATAACTGGCATCCACTGATTTATAAAGGTCCCAAAGTATTAAATACCTTTGTCGGCTTTTACACTTATCGCGGCTTCCGCCCGACTCGCTTGCTTTTTTTTCGGCCGGTTCAGCCGAGAGAGCAGCAATCGTGTCATGTGATTAGTATGGTCAAAATAATAAGATGGATTTTACGTTTTAACAAAATTGCAAATCTTTCCATATTAGCGACATGTATTTATGTCGTTCCAATTTAATAAAACTACGTTTTAATGATTTTAAGCGCGGTAAATTATTTGATTTTTTTTTATTACATTAGAATACAATTTCCTGCGGCCGGGCGGCCTGTCGTAAGAGGCGACTTAACAACCCAAAGCCAGGTGGTAGGGCATTTGCCTTGGGATGGCTACCACCCCTGGTCTAAAGTATGTCGCCATAACAATCTTGAGTTGTGTTCCGGCATTAGTGACCAGGTTCCAGTTTCCCTTAAGAGAGCAGCAGCGCATTTGTAGCCACTTTGCTGTTGCAAATGTCCATAGGCGATGGTAACCGCTTTCCATTGAGTGAGCTGTCTGTCTGCTGATCTCCTGCAATAAAAAAAAATTACGACTTTAGTTAACCAATCGCCAACCCTAACATTACCCTGAGAACCGCTGATCACATGTGTAACCAGCTTGATCAGCATAAATGCTTCCCGTATTGTATTAGTTATAATTAATATTATTTCAGTCTTGTAAGAACAGTAGACATAAGAGCACCTAATTGTAATTAAAGTTTATAATAAATAGTTTTTTTTTAATAAAGATGTGGTCGGTTATTATATATCTCGTTTCGGCTACTTTTCAGTAGCCGTGATCACGGACGACAAAGATGTCAATAGTCAACAAAGAGTATTGTTAAAGTTTTATTTAACCTACCGCCAACTTGTTCTTTTTAATTATGTTTATGATTATCATTTAATCTATGGGAGCCTTATCTAACTTACTACCGCTTCGCGGCATGTTGTGGCTTAAGGAGAAGAAGCGGCGCAAGAAACTCTTCAGTAAACATGCTTAGCTGTAATAATTTTGTATAATATTAAAATGGGTGGAAGGAAAAATAAAAGAAAATATCAATCAAGTTGGTTTGTGTGCCGGTGCACGCAGAAAGAACTCACAGTGTCTTGAAGTCTGGCAGTTGGTTTCTGCTAGGTTTAGGTCTTAATAGTTTTGATGATCGGATCCCAAATATTCCAATTCGATTTTAAAATAAGATTCTTTCACCATGTAAATTTCCCACTCCTGGGCTGGGGCGTCCCACTATATGGGAGAACGGACAGAATACCCGGCACGCTTGTCCAAGGTGGCTTGGCAGCATATCAATAGTCTCGATGGGCAGGTTTCATCACGATGTTTTCCTTCGCCGTTTTTAGCACGTGGTAATTATAACAATATGTACATTAGGTCAGACAACTGCCTAAGAGATTCGAACACGCGTCCTCTGAGTTTGGTAGGAGTGCGCTAGGCATTACGCTAACACGACTAGTTATAAATATACTTCTAGGTAATAATAGACTATATATATCTACTAAAGTAAGTGACAAGAGTTATGAATGTCAAAGAAGCAAGTGAGGTGTATAAGAATAAGCCTAAATGGCGCTCTGTTGGTCGTGCCTACCCCGCAAGGGAACTGGCGTGAAGTTATGTATGTATGTATGTAAAGTAAGTTAAATGTTGGCCTAGGATATAAGCCAATTCTGTGTTGAGTTTCATTGAAATGCGTTAAGTACTTTTCATGTAATGTTATAACAGACAAATAGCAAATTTGCATTTTTGGAATTTAATGGTCTGAATGAGACCTACTGAATTTTCATTCATTTTTTAATTCATTTCAGAAACTCAACTCTGCTATCGAGCCTTTACCACCATTATCGTAAGCGACATTTGGACTTAAGTATAATTTCTATTTGCAAAAGTTATTTTAAACTATTATTTTGTTTTAAATTTTAGTTAGATTAGGCTAGAATGTCTTAAAAAAAAATTATAGTTTAAAATACTTTTTGCAACAAAAAATATACTTAAGTCCTAATGACGCTTACGATAAAATGGCGGTAAAGGCTCCCTATACAGTTATTATATTATAGACAACCTTAGACACACTTTATCAAGGTTTAATTAAGCTTTGTGCATGTCAAGAGTTATGAATGTCAAAGAAGCAAGTGAGGTGTGTAAGAATGGGCCTAAATGGCGCTCTGTTGTTCGTGCCTACCCCGCAAGGGAACTGGCGTGAAGTTATGTATGTATGTATGTATGTAATTAAGCTTTGTAACTTTTAATTAATTTACAAACGTAGAAAGCGCTTGCAGTGCCTCGTGCGAGGATGTGCGCAATTCTTCCGTGGAACGTTATTGCTTTAACATATTTGGCAGGCGTTCCCGTACCTTCTTCACCGAGGGTCATTAAAAATTTAAAAAAAAAAAAATTAATTACAAACAAATATTATCTATGTCACTCGGTAATAATGTAGCTCTCCATTGGTGAAAGAATTTTTAAAATCAGTTTTGTAGTACCGGAGATTACCCCGAACATCCAAACTCAGAAACTTTACCTCTTTATAATATTAATTTTAACATATGTGTTCATAAAACTCATCATACAAATATCTTATTCCAAAAAGGTGTCGAATTCATAGTCGTATCAACGTAAGGCGGCTACAGTAACCATTTCGCCAGTACCTTTAAATTGAATCTATACTAATATTATAAAGCTGAAGAGTTTGTTTGTTTGTTTAAACGCGCTAATCTCAGGAACCACTGGTCCGATTTGAAAAATTCTTTCAGTGGTGAATATTAAATTTATCGAGGAAGGCTATAGGCTATATTATATTTTCAAAAAATTAGGGATCCTTACTAAAAGTCTAATAATGTAACCCAAGGTGTAAAAAAATGACACGAAAAAATCCTTACACGGCGTGCGCTGCGAAAACTATTGATTATAGAACAAAACAATGTACTACCACTTTGCAGAACATATAATTGTCTACAAAAAATATCACATAACCATATATCTAACTATTGTAGTTATCTCACAATAAGTGTTTTCTTTTATTTTTTTTAAATAATTAAAATGCCGTCGCTTCAAAAGCTCTTTATTTTGTACCTTGGTATTAATCCTTATCAAAAAAAAAAAATTACTCCATATTCAAGACGAATTCAATACCTTTCTAGAACTATTTGAATTATTCAATTGGGACGTTTCATTCAAAAGATATCGCGATATTTAAAAGGTAAGTATTAGTCTTGTAGCCAAATATACTAATATTGTTGTATTGTGTTGGATAGCCCATTTATTGAGGAAGGCTATAGGCTATATATCGTCACGCTAAGACCAATAGGAGCGGAGCACCAGTGAAGAATGTTTCAAAATCGGAAGGTTTTGAAAGCAAATTCCACGCGGACAACGTCGCGGGCACAGCTAGTATTTTTATAAAATTAATTTTTGGAGTCAGTAAATGTCAGTAACATCACTGCTGCTATTAAGAATTCTACACATTCTAGATATAGGGAAGTTAGCACCTAGTACTCTTGTTCTTAATGGGGGAAAGAGGGGGTTTATAGGTTGTAGCGGGGGTTTCGAAGGGACTCTTAGGCGGAATTGGCTTAACAATTGAGGGGAATCTATTTTATTATGAAACAACTGATGAACCAATACTCTCAATAAAAGTAAACGAATGAGCGTAGACGGGCTGTTAGTTAATCTCTTTGAGAATAATCAAAAACCGACAAGTGCGTAACTATCCCCAGTAGAGGGTTTCTTAATGTTGACAAACGTTAGCTGCTGTTATCATTTGGCTATGAGACCCAAAAGGAAAGGCCAGGTGGTAGGGCATTTGCCCGACTGGATAGCTACCCTGGTCTAAAGCATGTCGCCATAACAACCTTGAATTATGTTCCGGCATAGCGACCAGGTTCCAGTCTCCCTTAAGAGAGCAGCAGCGCATTTGTAGCACCTTTGGTGTTGCAAATGTCCATAGGCGATGGTAACCGCTTTCCATTAAGTGGGCCGTCTGCCTGTCTGCTGAACTCCTGCAATAAAAATATTAAAAAAATTCAATAATCACATTACTTTATCCAACAAGAATATTACCTGCAACCTGTTTTTTAATTCCGAACTAATATTATAAATAGGAATGTAAGTTTGTTTGTTTTTTACACTTTCACACCTCAATTACTACTATAAACTTTGTCAGGGGCACAGAATAAGGGCGCATGAAAAAAAAAACAGAGTTAATACTTTGTTGCTTTGAGCATTTTCATTGTAAACGGGTATGTTCTTTAAGATATCAATTTTTCTATTTAAATCAATTTTCCTTTTAAACCCTAAATACTTAGTGATGATAAGTTTTCATATTCAAGTAGATACTCTAGTTTCATTCGCTTTTGTAGATGAACATTTACAGTTAAAAATGTTGATGGTAAATTGATGAGAAATAAGAACTGCGTTCGTGCAAGTCCCAATAAAACCCATAAAAGCCATCCCACTAAAGCAGGATGTATGCAAGAATTCAAACTGGAAACCATTAGATGGGTTGTTGGCCCCCGAATGGGAACAGCCCATCGGGTTCTAATTAGATAAAAATCTGATAATATTTATCGCTTCCTTATTAGGGGTCCGTCAAATAAGATTAAAAATATAAACATTAATGTATCTTTATTTATAGAAATACAGGTACCTCATAGTCTTATCCATATTATACATAACAACCTACATATGGTCATACAAATATTTGGGTACACATCAATCTAAGAAAACATTGTAATTCAAAATTTATAAACACAAATCAACTAAATAATTTGTATGATACAGAAATAAAAATTTATAATGAAAATAAAATAGTAAATCACATGTTAAAAGCAAAATAGAAATACAACAATATCATTTACTCATTAAACTACTATAAAATTAGTACTGATAAAGAAAACTTACTCGTTGCGAACAGAGAGCGCCTCCTGACTCGCCTGCCGGAGCACACCTCCGTACCCCGCACACTGCAGACACCTATAGCTCGCGCAGTTAGCAGCTAGGCGTCGGACAACAAAATGGTATATAAGAAGCGGCCTTGAAGGCCAAAACACGACTCGACTGACTCCAATTAGGTCCGTATTAATACATACGATTATTACCATTATTTGCTGTAATCATTATTTTCTGTAATCATTTATGTTTAAATTAATTATAAATATTGTAAATTAGCTTTACCCGGCAGACGTTATCCTGCCCTTAAAATTTTGAGCATCCTCAGAACACTTTACCAAGTTTTATCGCAATTTGATCAATGGTTTAGGAACGCAATTTGAACAAACATACAAACATAAATTTTAATATATATAGATTTATTTGAGCCAGACACCTATTCAGGCCTCTTCAGAACACCCTACCGAAGTTTCATTCTAATCTGACCAATAGTTTAGGAGCTCATCGAGGACAAACATACAAACATTGATTTTTATTTATAAGATAATATGCAATTAGATAAATAAAGATTTCCAATAAGTTTTTTTAAATGACTTTGACATTTCTCTTTATGAGTCTGACAGTTGTCAATCTCACAATACTTACACATGATATTTAGCCGACTGGCCAGTGAGAGAAGAGGTGTGTTTCGCCACAGATTACATATTTAAAACTCATTCTATTTAGATTTACTGAACTGTTATTTATCTCTCTATCATTTAAGAGCTGTGCTCTTGTCGGTGGAGCCTCCTCTAATCTTCTCTCTTATGACAAACGGCACCCACTTTATCCTTGGTTTAATCCATGAATTGGCCTTGCCCCTCCCTTCTCTCTCTTTGCATCTACTTTGTCTATGATTAACATATATAAGAAGGTGTCGTGTCGTAGCAAATGGCCTAACATATTTCTCTCCTTTCTTTTTTTATTGATCTTTTTCTCTTTCTAACTTATTACCTCCACTAGTCTCCAACACAACATTTCAAATGCTTTTGATCTTTATACGCTTTAACTTTGACGGAACCTTGGGCATTTAACCCAATTCACGCTTAGCTAATTATTTTGGTAATTGGGGGGGCAATGAAAATTTCACGCCAAGCAAGTGAACATGGACAGAGTCGTGCTCTTCCAACCGTTTCGGTGCTTCGTTTCAATCTGATCTTCTGATAACATTCATAGCACCTATATTTTGACAGAGCCGAGATGCTCTCATGGATGCCTGAGTTTCATTCCAACAACTTAAAGTAGAATCCTCTGCGACAGCCTCTGTGGCTTATAGTCGATTCGTATATCTTACCAACCGATCATTGCCTTACTATCGACTAAAATTTGAAATAAGCTCTATACAGGTAATGTCCATTTTTTGAGGACCATCAGCCGTGCATAGGGGGAAAATCGTAGCTGGTGTATAGGATTCGCCAGGTCAGGGTGGCACTAGCACCTCTAGCCAGAACAATGCTATTGCCATGCCACATTTAGGGATATCCACTAAAACCCGCTGCCAGGTGGTAGGGCATTTGCCCGACTGGGTGGCTTCCACCCCTGGTCTAAAGTATGTCGCCATACAACCTTGAGTTGTGTTCCGGCATTAGTGACCAGGTTCCAGTTTCCCTTAAGAGAACAGCAGCGCATTTGTTGCAACTTTGCTGTTGCAAATGTCCATAGGCGATGGTAACCGCTTTCCATTGAGTGAGCCGTCTGCCTGTCTGCTGATCTCCTGCAATAAAAAAAACCCCTCGGTATTCCGCCCTTCGCCCTTAATGCCAGGCGCACGGGTATATGGGCTAGCCCCTCCACTGGCCTTGACAGGCGGTGGCCCAACGGCTGCACCCACTGCCAGTTTGAAGATCAATAACGACTGCACACTTAACCCCACGACATCCACTAAAACGACCTCAGTGCACCTCCAGTCGCCATGAACCAGGGCCGCAAAACCATGGCAAAAATCTCATTCCCTGTTTTTCCCTCCAAGCATTCCCTCTATACAAAACGATTGCAAACCGGTGTAAGGAAGGAATAAATAAAAGAAGATGGCAGCTGGAGGGTCCGAACCAACTCCGAAATAGAAGACCTCATGGCCGAGCCCAACATAATTGGGGAGATAAAATCTCACCGTCTCCGCTGGCTCGGTCATGTAGAGCGGATGGAGAAGGATCGGGGAGTGAAGAAAGCATACTTGGGGCGACCAGTCGGTCAACGACCGGTTGGTCGTCCCAAGTATCGATGGAAGGATAGAGTGGAAGCTGACCTGACCGCACTACAAGCCCACAATTGGCAAGACACTGCGCAGGACAGAGGAAAGTGGCGTGCTCTCGTTTCGGAGGCCAAGACTCACTTTGGGTCGCTGAGCCAACGGAGTTAGTTAGTTAGTAAGGAAGGAAAAAGAAAATCAAATTCGAAATTTAATATCCAGTTAAGGCTTTTATCATCTTCTTTTTTAAATACGTCACTCATTTACACACAAAATAATCACGCCACCGCTTTTGGAGACCATCCCGACCTGATATTCGAACACAATCATTTTACTGTCAAAGTTAAAATAGGGTAATAACACCTATAGTTGACCTGTACTCAAATTGTTATTAAATAATTCGTTGGCTTAAAATTAACTACAGGCTTATGAGACTAAAAAACCTTTATAATTAAGCAGTTATCGAACTTCCACCTTAAATACACATTTACGAATTTTCAAAACCTGGCCGGGAGGAAGCTTCCACTGTTTTTTTTTTACCTAATGTGCATATTGTTTACAATTTCGACATGTTGATGTTGAAGGAAAAATATCGCGATGAAACCTGAATATCAAAATAACAGAAAAACCCTAGTCCAACCAATATAATGACTGTTAATTTTAATAAATACAAAAGATATTGATCTTTTGCTATTTCTATGTAACAATAAATTTTATTCATATAGATAATAGACTGTAAACATATGTTCAAATCTTATTATTTGTAATTTCAATAATACATAGTTTTCATTGATCTAATATAAAGCTGCGAAGTAAGAAAGAGAGTGTCGGGGTGAAGGTAAGGAAAGGAATGCTCCGGTGGTTCGGGCATGTGGAAAGAATGACTAAACAGATAAACAATGCAAAAGTGGATGGATGCAGAAGTCGTGGAAGGCCACGACACACCTTCCATGATCAAATTGATCGTGTACTAGCAGAAGGTGATATCAGGAGCCTTAATAACAGACGAGCGTGCATGACAAGAGTTATGAATGTCAAAGAAGAAAGTGAGGTAAGGTAAGAATAAGTCTAAATGGCGATTTGTCGTTCGTGCCTACCCAGCAAGGGAACTGGCGTGAAGTTGTGTATGTATGTAATATAAAGTTAAAAAACGTTCAGCTAACACTTCGTATGGTTCTTAGGGTTAGTTTTAAAGCATCGAAATAAAATCTTCCTTCAATAAAATCCCACTGTTAATTTAAATTAAATTCGAATATTTTTCAAAGGTGGCGATAACATATGGCTTTACCTCTTTTCGTTACGTTTGAAAATGATTCGTTTTTTTGTATGTCGACACTCGAGGCCATTATTTTACATGCGACAAGGAATAAATTAAGCTACCGGACTTGTGTTATTTATTAAAGTTGCATCGTGTCACTGAAATATAACTAAAGCAAATTGTAGTATTTTATAATCAACTGAAGACTGAAGAGAAAGAATAACTAAACAGATATACTTTGCAAAAGTGGATGGATGCAGAAGTCGTGGAAGGCCACGACACACCTTCCATGATCAAATTGATCGTGTACTAGCAGAAGGTGATGTCAGGAGTCTTAAGAACTGACGAGCGTGCATGACAAGAGTTATGAATGTCAAAGAAGCAAGTGAGGTGTGTAAGAATAAGCCTGAACGGCGCTCTGTTGTTCGTGCCTACCCCGCAAGGGAACTGGCGTGAAGTTATGTATGTATTTTTTATTTTTAGGGCAGGACATTGTGTGCAAATTCAAATAGGTGGGTGGCCCTGCAGTCTAATTTTGTCGGTGCCACCTTTGCAATTTACTAAACAAATATGCTGTCGTCATAGCAACGCGAACAAAGTTTCGCTGGCGAAGTCATTATTTAAATATAATCAATACTAACTGCGCCCCGCGGTTTCACCCGCGTGATTATGGTAAATCGTTATATTTTGGATAATTCACACTATATCTTTTTAAATTGTAGTCTATGCGTAATTCTGATGTGTAAGCTATATTATTGTAAAGTTTCATCACAATCCATTCAGTAGTTTTTGCGTGAAAGAGTAACAAATTCTTACAAATTTCCGCGTTTACAATATTAGTAGGATCGTATTAACATCGCATTGCATTACACGCACACTCCATAAACAAACCAAGACACACAAAGACTCTAAAAATTAATAACCCAGGCACAGAAAAGAAAAAAACAACACACATGGCACTAGATAGCACTATATATAAGTATAGATATAAGGCCAACACTGCACATGCACTTCCTCACAACACCAGCATGTAACAGATACACTCTACATTAGTATAAGTTTAGTATTAAAATTAGAATAAATCAATATAATAAGTTATTCTTAAGGTACACCAAAACAGAAAAATTACTACATATAATGTCACATACACTAACAAAAATAAACAATAAGCGTGTACGGAGTCTCAAATTTTTCATAGAAATTAAGTATTAAAAAAGGGTACGGAACTCGAGTCCGTAGAGATATATATAATAATAAAAAAGTGGATGGATGCAGAAGTCGTGGAAGGCCACGACACACCTTCCATGATCAAATTGATCGTGTACTAGCGGAGGGTGATGTCAGGAGCCTTAAGAACAGACGAGCGTGCATGACTAGAGATATGAATGTCAAAGAAGCAAGTGAGGTGTGTAAGAATGGGCCTAAATGGCGCTCTGTTGTTCGTGCCTACCCCGCAAGTATGTAAAAAAAAAAATATATATTAGTAGGATATAATATCAAAAAAATAAATTACATCGCTTTTAAAACCCACAAAGCTGCTTCGTTTCTCTACATCTAAGTTATACGTTAAATTATTCCATCCCATATTATTAATGACTAAAAGTCGATAATTATCACTGCACCGTACAAGCATATCAAACTCCGGTAGCTTAATTTATTCGATGAGTGCACGAGGATCTTGAGTGTAGCTATTAAGAAAAAAAAAGAGTTCACGCCAACCAGTTCTTTGGCTACTGAATTGTTACGAACCAAATAAGTGGTACTGTACATTTCAATCTATTTGTTAATTTATATGAGATTAGTACTTATTTTTGTACTTTCTGCTAGTACACGATCAAATTGATCGTGTACTAGCAGAAGGTGATGTTAGGAGCCTTAAGAACAGACGAGCGTGCATGACAAGAGTTATGAATGTCAAAGAAGCAAGTGAGGTGTGTAAGAATAAGCCTAAATGGCGCTCTGTTGTTCGTGCCTACCCCGCAAGGGAACTGGCGTGAAGTTATGTATGTATGTATGTATGTACTTAATTTTCTTAATCCATTCAGTGTGGTACATTGGTGGTCTTAAGTACTGCCAGCGAAACTTTGTTCGCCTTGTCATGAATTGCAACAAGAAATCTAAACAAAATTGCATCGTATTCTCCATTGTTTATATAGTCTATTACATACATACATAACTTCACGCCAGTTCCCTTGCGGGGTACGCACGAGCAACAGAGCGCCATTTGGGCTTATTCTTACACACCTCACTTGCTTCTTTGACATTCATAACTCTTGTCATGCACGCTCGTCTGTTCTTAAGGCTCCTGACATCACCTTCTGCTAGTACACGATAAATTTGATCATGGAAGGTGTGTCGTGGCCTTCCACGACTTCTGCATCCATCCACTTTTGCATTGTATATCTGTGTAGTCATTCTTTCATAGTCTATTACAGTTGGTTTTTTTAATAGCTTCAATGTACAGACACGGCATGTTTAGAATTTTATAATATTGTAATAGATAGATTACGAATGTTTCACAAAATAATTGATTCAAATAAGATTTCGTACATATAATAATTTATATTTTTTTCGTAAACATTGATTTTATATGTGGATATGAAACCAAACCAAAATTTATGTAAACAATTCTTAATCGCGACTTCGTCCGCGTAGTGCGGTTTTTTAACTATCCCACGGGAACTCTTTAATTTTTCGAGATCAAAAGTATCCTATATATTGACTAGGGATATAGGCTACCACCATACGAAATTCCATTTAAATCGGTCCAGTCGTTTCGGAGATTAGCCGGTACAAACAGACAGACAAACAGAGAAAAAAAAACTAAATTACTTCTATTTCACTTCTCAGATTCCGATTTTAATCCGCGCAGGAACGGAAGAAGAATACAATTTCCTGCTTTGGGGCGGCCTGTCCTAAGAGGCGACAAAACAACCCACAGCCAGGTGGTAGGGCATTTGCCCGACTGGATGGCTACCACCCCTGGTCTAAAGTATATCGCCATAACAACCTTGAGTTGTGTTCAGCAGCAGCGCATTTGTAGCAACTTTGGTGTTGCAAATGTCCATAGGCGATGGTAACCGCTTTCCATCAATTGCGCCGTCTGCCTGTCTGCTGATCTTCTGCAATAAAAAAACCAACAAGTTATCAAAATATGAGTCAGGTAGCACAAAAACTTAAAATTCGTACAGTGCGCCTTCATTCAATAAAAACAGTAGTTTTTTTTTTTTCTTTTTTTTTTTTTTTAAGAAAACGGCAGAAAAACACACACATTGTATATCCCCAAATTAAGCAAGTTATGCTTGTGTTATGGGTAATATACAACGGACTACTCTAGGGCCGATCCCAGACACCCAGACCATAGTAAATAACGGAGAAAATACGTTTCCGAAATTTACTATACCAGGAATCGAACCCGGAACCTCTGCGTTGTAGTGAGGTACGCCGGCAAAGGCTTAGCCCGCTCAACCACAGAGGCCGTCAAAGTAGTACAGTGACCCTAAAAAATTAGTACCAAAGCCAAGCCATGAAATAAACATTTTAGATCAAATATTTCTAATCTCGACACTTTTATTACAGCGGGCGATCATAATACGTGTGAGAACTAATTATTGGGGATTTTTATTATAATCCTAAGCTTATGGCGGCTCGAATTCCACTTAGATTTCAACACGAATCTAAATTGTAATCGTAAAACTTATAATTATTGAATTAATTAGTATTGAAGTTGTAAAATTAGGCTTGGATACATCGTACGAGATATGAGTACGGAAAACTAAGTAATATCAATTGCCCAGTAAAATATGTAACTCATGACCAGGTTCCTTTTTATGTTTTATGGCAAGTGGCTACCGTCGCCTATGGACATCTGCAACACTAAGGGAGCCGATGCGTTGCTTACGTCGTACACCCTTTTTGAAGAGGTCTCCAGATTGAGACATTTTACCTAATATACAAGAATTGAGGCGACAAAACAACCCACAGCCAGGTGGTAGGGTATTTTACCCGACCGGATGGCTACCACTCCTGGTTTAGAGTATGTCATCATAACAACCTTGAGTTGTGTTCCGGCATTAGTGACCAGGTTCCAGTCTCCCTTAAGAGAGCAGCAGCGCATTTGTAGCCTTAGGTATTGCAAATATCCATAGGCGATGGTAACCGCTTTCCATCAAGTGGGCCGTCTGTCTGTGTGCTGAACTCATGCAAGAAAAAAAAATTGGGGTGGATATAATTTTTTTCTATGTGATGTAAAAATTTCAGCCATGCTCTGAAATGTATCTAATATTGATGAAGGTCTATACGAGAGTAATTTTATTTTGGCATAATAAATTTATCAAATAGGGTCTGAATAAAATATGTATAGAGTAAGAAAGAGGTAGGCACTGAAAATCAGTGTTGTGTCGGATTAACGCTCGGCACAGCAATATACCGAGTTCCAACTTCATTTGTCCAATAGCGGCATGCAACTATAAAATTGTTTTGCTCATTAAAAATATGTATTTTGAGTGTGTCGCCGTTGACAAATAAACGTGTTTCTTTCTTTCTAAATTGGTAATAAAATTCCAAAACTCAATTTAGAGACCTTGTTCATAGTCTGGTTGTCTGAAAAAGAGTGTCGGGGTGAAGGTAAGGAAAGGAATGCTCCGGTGGTTCGGGTATGTGGAAAGAATGCATGATGAAAGAATGACTAAACAGATATACAATGCAAAAGTGGATGGATGCAGAAGTCGTGGAAGGCCACGACACACCTTCCATGATCAAATTGATCGTGTACTAGCGGAGGGTGATGTCAGGAGCCTTAAGAACAGACGAGTGTGCATGACAAGAGTTATGAATGTCAAAGAAGCAAGTGAGGTGTGTAAGAATGGGCCTAAATGGCGCTCTGTTGTTCGTGCCTACCCCGCAAGGGAACTAGCGTGAAGTTATGTATGTATGTATGTATGTATGTTCATAGCACACTTTGCAATCACAGTTGGCGCCAACACTTCGTTCTTATTTTTGGTTATTACTAGCTGACCCGGCAAACTTCGTACCGCCTCAGAATCAATAAATAAAAAAGCTGAATGCTAATTGCAGAATGTTTCAACTTTAGTAAAAGATGTGGTCAAAACTAAACTGGAACGAACATCAAACGTCTGACATTCAAAACTTAAAACGTCAAAAAAAAATTCTGAACGACTTTTAAATTTAATCGATTTCTAAACGACGGGACGAACGTCAAATATTTGACAGGTAAGAATAGTTTCTAAAGGAAAGCGAAATTGTGGTTTTTGCTATATTCCAAGCATTTGTTTTCATATTTACTCACCTTTTAAACCTTCGCTGGACTTCCACAAATAATTCAACACCAAAATTAGCCAAATCAGTCCAGCCGTTTTAACGAACGAACAGCAATTGATTTTTATATATATAGATTTCAATTAAAACTCAATCAACTTTTATGAATTTTACAACATTTAAAAGGAACTAATTAGGATTTTACGACTTGCGCTATTTATAACGCAGTTGTCATTTCATTAGCCGATACTAGACGCTTCATTTCTGTCTACAATTTGATCAAATCAATCAAAGCGCTTCAAATTAAATCTGAATCCTTCCAGTTCTGTGATTTTCAACCAATTTTAAATCTATACAGATTTTAACCAAGTTAAAATCTATACAAGTAAACAAAATTGAGGTATCTGCGTGTCTGCTTTTAATGTCAAAATGACAGCTTTTTACTAAATGCTGCAGCTAGTATATATATATATATATATACATATATATACATATATATATATATATATATATATATATATATATATATATATATATATATTATTGCAGGAGATCAGCAGACAGGCAAATGGCCCACTTGATGGAAAGCGGTTACCATCGCCTATGGACATTTGCAACACCAAAGGTGCTACAAATGCGCTGCTGCTCTCTTAAGGGAAACTGGAACCTGGTCACTAATGCCAGAACACAACTCGGAGGTTGTTATGGCGACATACTTTAGACCAGGGGTGGTAGCCATCCAGTCGGGCAAATGCCCTACCACCTGGCTGTGGGTTGTTAAGTCGCCTCTTACGACAGGCCGCCCGGCCGCAGGAAATTGTATTCTTTCTCCGTTCCTGCACGGATGAATATATATATATATATATATACTAGCTGTCCCGGCAGATGTTGTTCTACCCTGAAGAATTAAAATTTAGAACCTGATTGCAGCGCCACCTACCGGTTGTGAATCTAAACCATCCTCGAATCCACTTGAACACACACAAAAAAATCATTCAAATCGGTCCAGCCGTTTTTTTTTTATTGCAGGAGTTTAGACGACAGGCAGTCGGCCCACTTGATGGAAAGCGGTTACCGTCGCCTATGGAGATTTGCAATACCAAAGGTGCTACAAACGCGCTGCTGCTCTCTTAAAAGAGACTGGAACCTGGTCACTAACGCCGAAACACAACTCAAGGTTGTTATAGCGGTATAATCCAGACTAGCGGTGGTAGCCATCCAGTCGGGAAAATACCCTACCACATAGCTGTGGGTTGTTGTTTCGTCGCCTATTACGAGAGGCCGCCCGGCCACAGGAAATTGTATTCTTTCTCCGTTCCTGCACGGATGAAAGTACATACGGTACTTATACCAAAAAATCATTTTTTTAATTATTGCAGAAGTTCAGCAGTCAGGCAGACGGCCCACTTGATGGAAAGCGGTTACCATTGTCTATGGACATTTGCAACACCAAAGGTGCTACAAATGCGCTGCTGCTCTCTTAAGGGAGACTGGGACCTGGTCACTAATGCCGGAACACAACACAAGGTTGTTATGGCGGCATACTCTTGATCAGGGGTGGTCGCCATCCCGTCGAGCAAATACCCTACCACCTGGCTGTGGATTGTTTTGTCGCCTCTAATGACAGGCCGTCCGGCCGCAGAAAATTGTATTCTTTCTCCGTTCTTGCACAGATAATTTTTTAAAAATCTTTATTGACCTATTTTCACAGAACTTTCACTGGAAGATAGCTGATGTTATAAGGAGTAGCTTAGGCTATTTATTAGGGTTCCGCGAAAAAAATAAATTCACGAGGACAAAGTCGCGGGCACAGCTAGTATGAAATATTACAATAATGTTACGAGCTATACAGGACTCGAATTAAAAATGCCGTTGGAATTACTATAGTTTATTAGAACTGTACAAACACGTATAAAAATGGTACAAATATACTGGATACAACCAGTAACACTTTACGATTCAATAACACGCGCATAGTCCGTCACTATATCGCTAATCGAAAGTACTATACACGTCTTGCTAGTATCGTAATCGTCGCTCGACTGCCAATCTATCCGTTCGAGCATTCCTTTATACTCAGCTTATAATATATCACGACCGTGTAAACAATGATTTCCAAGAACCACACCTGGCCAATGTCGACGCTATTCCCAGAAAACATAATTCTGCACACCTGCAGGATTATGTCTGCGAAAGGCCATAAACAAGTACAATAACAATAGGCTACTTGTCTTATTCCAAATTTTAAATACAAAAGAAGTCCTATTGCGGAGGGTAATATAACCCTGCTTTATGGCAGGCCGGTGTGCTTCGTGGAATTTTGGCTAACTTGTAACAATAAATATGTAAGTAATTTGTGTAAAATGAAACATTTGTGAAACTTGGGTTTTTTATGAACCAATCTTTTACATCATCACACTTGAACATTGGTTAGGGAATGCATTTTTACAAAAGCTAAATGCAACGCAGACGAAGCGATCGCTCGAACCGGCTGGTCACGAATTCACTTTAGATATAAAGACATTTTCTTGTGTGTCCGTTTGCTTGTTTTGCAGGTAATTAGTAAGTTGGGAGTGCGCAGGCGCCGCGAAATACGATCCTACCAGATAAACACACGAGCCGAGTCACTTTGGCGTTTTGCCTTTTGTTATTTAATCAATAAAAAAACGTTTTTAACGAGCTTATAAGCCGAGATTTAATTAGATTAATGGATTTTATTATATCAGAAGACTTAAAATAACTATATTTATTGAGAAAGTAACGTTTGAGGTAAGCATTCAAACTATTTTTAAAGTCATAACTTCTTATGGGAGGGTAAACCGCTTCGTTACGTAACGCGTTACGGCGCCAGTCTGTCTGGCTTCCCTTCCTCATGCATACGGCAGCGGTAGGCAGGCTCCTCCTCTTTCACTCTAACCCACAGCGCTAGCCGTATTTCGGTAATTATATTAAATAATACATACATACATACATAACTTCACGCCAGTTCCCTCGCGGGGTAGGCACGAACAACAGAGCGCCATTTAGGCCCATTCTTACACACCTCACTTGCTTCTTTGATATTCATAACTCTTGTCATGCACACTCGTCTGTTCTTAAGGCTCCTGACAGTCCTGAAAGTTCTAAGGTACATATTCAAGAATTGTAACTAAGGATAAAATATATTTTATAATCAATAAAAGATTTTATTAATAAAGTAGCTGTGCCCGCGACGTCGTCCGCGTGGAATTTACTTTCAAAACCCTCCGATTTTGAAACATTCTTCATTGGTGCTCCGCTCCTCTTGGCCTTAGCGTGATGGCCTATAGCCTTTCTCGATAAATGGGCTACCCAACACAAAGAATTTTTCAAATCAGACCAGTAGTTCCTGAGATTAGCGCGTTCAAACAAACAATGTTAGTATATTTGACTACAACACTAATACTTACTTTGAATGAAACGTCCGAATTGAATAATTCAAAAAGTTCTAGAAAGGTATTGAATTCGTCTTGAATATGGAATACTTTATTGAATATCGCGATATCTTTTGAATGAAAAGTCCGAATTGAATAATTCAAAAAGTTCTAGAAAGGTATTGAATTCGTCTTGAATATGAAATACTTTATTTTGATAAGAATTAATACCAAGGTACAAAATAAAGAGTTTTTGAAGCGACGGCATTTTAATTATTTAAAAAAAATAAAAGAAAACACTTATTGTGAGATAACTACAATAGTTAGACATATGGTTACGCAATATTTTTTGTAGACAATTATATGTTCTACAAAGTGGTAGTACATTGTTTTGTTCTATAATCAATAGTTTTCGCAGCGCACGCCGTGTAAGGATTTTTTCGGGTCATTTTTTTACACCTTGGGTTACATTATTGGACTTTTAGTAAGGATCCCTAATTTTTTGAAAATATAATATAACCTATAGCCTTCCTCGATAAATGCGCTATCCAACACTGAAAGAATTTTTCAAATCAGACCAGTAGTTACTGAGAGTAGCACGTTCAAACAAATAAACTCTTCAGCTTTATTATATTAGTATAAGATTAAAACTTATACTGATTTATCACTGACTCGGGAAGGTGATGTGGGGTCACAAACAGATTAAAAGTATAACATAATTTATGTGTATTTTCTGATCATTAAAGCCCTAATTATTCTTCCAATATTAGTATATTTCTATCTGCGCTCGTATGTATTTTAAGATTTTAACAGTCTCTGCCTACCTTCTCCGTGACTTAGCTCAATAATAGACAGTATTACGCTGTCATTGTCGATTGCGACACACAAACACACGGCACCTGTTTATCGCCACATCAGTGAATGTGCGAGTGTGGGTGTGTAAGATAAGAACGGGAATCGAACCCGCTATCTGTACACGCGGCTACCGGCCGACACAAATGGGTTTCTCTTGTTCGCCTTAATAAGCCGGGATATAGTTGATCTTGTAGTTAAAGCCTTTTACTTGGCTCGAATTGGTGTTGGGATTACACGTGTGTTAAGAGAACAAATAAAACTGTATATTTTAGTAGCTTTTATTTTCCTGGTACTTTGCTGTACTACTCCTATGCTGTGAGAAAATGCTGAATGCTCAGTACTTATGTCTTATCCCTTTATCCTTGCAGGAATAGAGAAAGAATCCTAATTCCTGTGGCCAGTGGTGGGAGCACCTTTGGTGCTGCAAATGTCTATAGGCAACACGGTTACCTGATTCCATCAAGTAGGTTATCCTCCTTAGGATTACGCGTGTGTTGAGCGAAAAAATTAAAACTGTATATTTTAGTAGCTTCTAGTTTCCTGGTACTTTGCAATTACTCCTATGCTGTGAGAAAATGCTGAATGCTCAGTACTTATGTCTTATCCCTTTATCCTTGCGGGAATAGAGAAAGAATCCTAATTACCGTGGCCTGTGGTGGGAGCACCTTTGGTACTGCAAATGTCTATAGGCAACAGGGTTACCTGATTCCATCACCTGGGTTATCCTTCTTAGGATTACACGTGTGTTAAGAGAACAAATAAAACTGCATATTTTAGTAGCTTTTACTTTCCTGGTACTTTGCTATTACTCCTATGCTGTGAGAAGGTGCTGATTTTTTTTATTGCAGGAGATCAGCAGACAGGCAGACGGCCCACTTGATGGAAAGCGGTTACCATCGCCTATGGACATTTGCAACACCAAAGATGCTACAAATGCGCTGCTCTTCTCTTAAGGGAAACTGGAACCTGGTCACTAATGCCGCAATACAACTCAAGGTTGTTATGGTGACATACTTTAGACCAGGGGTGGTAGCCATCCAGTCGGGCAAATGCCCTACCACCTGGCTGTGGGTTGTTTTCTCGCCTCTTACAACAGGCCGCCCGGCCGCAGGAAATTGTATTTTTTCTCCATTCCTGCACGGATAGAATGCCCATTATTTATCCTTTATCCCTTTATCCTTGCAGGAATGGAGAAAGAATCCTAATTCTCGTGGCCAGTGGTGGTAGAACCTTTGGTGCTGCAAATGTCTTCAGGCAACATGGTTACCTGATTCCATCATGTGGGTTATCGTCCTTAGGATTACACGTGTGTTGAGGGAAAAAATTAAAACTGTATATTTTAGTAGCTTTTAGTTTCCTGGTGCTTTGCTATTACTCCTATGCTGTGAGAAAGTGATGGAAGTCCATTATTTATCTTGTATCCTTACGAATGGAGAAATAATTCTAATTCCTGTGACCAGGCGGTGGTAGCACCTTTAGTGCTGCAAATGTCTAATAGGCAACACGGTTACTTGATCCCATAAGTGGGTTATCACTCTGTCTGCAGGCTGTACTCTGGCAATTTAGAAACCCTCCCACCAAGATTGAGCTATGATCTGATGCTGATCGCGGTGTCAGTATCAACCGATGTCGAACGTAGCTTTCGACGTTTACACGACGTGTTTTTCTAGTACAGTCTCTATGATGGGACAGATTCTTTACGCCAGAATACTCAAGAATAATAGTAGACGCGGCATTCGACGTATGGACGCCGCGCACAGCGTATGCACACCAGATCTGGCGTCTAAGAGCAACCAATGCTCTGAAGTCGTAAACTTGTATTTTAAAAGAGACGTGGATTCGAATTCTGGCCGAGAAGTATGGTGTCCGGCAGTTTTCTGACCAAATGTTAGAAATTGTTACAATTAGGTACCTCGCGCAGACGTTGATGGGAAATATCGTTGAAACCTGACACCAAGATAACTGATGTATCAAATTCACTTTGGACCAGGTCAAGTCCGAGCCCAACAGTGGGACATTATGATCTGTTATTATTAAGTCACATTTAATAAAAACGCTTTACGATTGAAATGTCTAAATATGTACAAGGATAAATAATTCTTAATTTTTTCACAGTATCTTCCTAGATTTTTTTTCTAATTGGAGATCATGAAGAGCTATAGAAACATGAAGAGCAGATCTAAAAGGAAATTAAAAAAATCAAAGGAACGCCCAAATAAGCTTTATAACTATGATCATAGGTAAAACTAGATAGATTCGATGTACTAGGAACGCATGGCAAGCGAGGAGGCCGTGACGAGTGGCGATGAAAAACGCAATAATACTTCGCCTCAATGAGAGTGGACAAACTGGATGTGATGGGTTTACGGGCTAAGGTTACATGGATAAGCGCAATTATATTAAATATTTTGAATAATAAAATAGACTTATATATTGTAATTACAATCTTCAATGTATATACGTAGTATTTTCTTCAGTTTTCCCGACTAGTACACATAATAATTAAAACTATATTTTAACGGTTTTAAGCGCGGTATTTTAATTGATTTTTATTCTAACCTTTCGGCCACTTTTCAGTGGCCATGATCACGGGAACATAGACAGTTTACCTTTATCTTTCGTGATCACGGCTACTGACAAGTGGTCGAAATGTCTGAAATATATATTAAAAATAAGATATTATAATTAGAAATAGCTTTAGAAATAAGTTATTTTATACTTTTTAGTTTTTGAAGTAGGTTTTTTTAAACGAAGTTTTTTTTTATTTGTTACTTTTTAGTGTCTATCTATGGGTAGGCCTATGAAAGTTAGACGGAACGGAACGGAAAATTTTTCACAAAAAAATGTTCATAAAATGATAACTACTGAGCCAAACTATGTTAAATTGTTAGGGGACCAAATGGCACCCATTCCGCATTGAACTAAAAAATAATCAGGTAAATCGAATCATAAATCACAAAGTAATCGGCGTACATACATAAAAAAAATACCAATCAAGTAGAGAACCTCATCCTTTTGGAAGTCGGTTAAAAAAAATGTGAATCTTGCACAATTTACACGATATTTTAGGTTAACTATTTTTAACTTTAGGCATAAATTATGGCGTTATATATAAGTTTTTTTAACATAATTTTATTCTGCCTTTCCCTTTATTCCAATTTAGAACAAGTTTTAACTTATTAGTATCATTTAATGTCAAAGAAGCAAGTGAGGTGTGTAAGAATAAGCCTAAATGGCGCTCTGTTGTTCGTGCCTACCCCGCAAGGGAACTGGCGTGAAGTTATGTATGTATATATGTATGTAGTATCATTTAGTGGAATTTATAAAATTATCGATTGTAGCACCATCTATCGGACAGGGTAAAGGATATTTTATTCCAGAGAGGCTCATCTATTTTATATATAGCGTATTATCTATGCACAGGGCAGTGTAATTTTCCGTGTAATTCTGTGACAGCCGAGTGTGAGGACGATAAGTTCTGTACAAGAGTTCTGTGTAAATCAGAAGAATAATACATTAAAGCGGTTTATGAATTGAAATGCTGCTTCTCATATTTGGAACTTTTAATATTTTAATACAGTCTTTACATGTATTGATGAACAGAATACATTAGCAAATGCTTAGTAAGACAATAGATGCACAACAATTCATTTATAAAAGAAATCTGTCGTAATTTTTTTTATTGCGGGAGTTCAGCAGACAGGCAGACGGCCCACTGATGGAAAGCGGTTACCATCGCCTATGGACATTTGCAACACCAAAAGTGCTACAAATGCGCTGCTGCTCTCTTAAGTGACTCTGGAACCTGGTCACTAATGCCGAAACACAAAACAAGGTCGTTACGGCGACAGACTTTAGACCAGGTAGCCATCCAGTCGGGCAAATGCCCTACCATCTGGCATTAAATTGAAAATTTTCAATTTGTTTCAAGTAACACTTAAAAATTCATAGTCCTTTGAGCTTGCTAATAACAATGCTTTTTGTTATTATAGTTAACATTTTTTTTTGTTTCAAAGTAGTTACTGTTTACGAGAAACAATAGATGGAATAGCTGGTAATTATAGTGTTCTTATATGCTGCCCATAGAGCGTATCCACATTATTCGAACACGGTTATAACACGAGCCCTACAAGGCACTGGCTATCATTACCGGACCGGTCTGCTACCGGCCACCTTCAAGCTGCCATAATCGCCTGGTAGCAATCGACTAAGTTCGCTGTGTTGTTTTTATACACCTATGTTTATATTGCTTTTGAAGCCTGGTTCATCGATTACCTATCCTTACAAGGAATTTACGACTTTAATGTTACATCGCAAAGGTCATAATTGAATATCTTATCGGATGATAAGTTGGTATCTTATTATCCGTGCAGGAACGGAGAAAGAATACAATTTCCTGCGGCCGGGCGGCCTGTCGTAAGAGGCGACAAAACAACCCGCAGCCAGGTGGTATGCCTAGAGTATGCCGCCATAACAACCTTGTGTTGTGTTCCGGCATTAGTGACCAGGTTCCAGTCTCCTTTAAGAGAGCAGCAGCGCGTTTGTAGCACCTTTGGTGTTGCAAATGTCCATAGGCGATGGTAACCGCTTTCCATCAAGTGGGCCGTCTGCCTGTCTACTGAACTCCTGCAATAAAAAAAAATCTTACTGCATTTTAGCCAGGTTTATAAGTTTCTAAATTTTTTAAATTCTTATTTGGAATTTAAGTCATCTAAACACAGTTCACGACTTTATAAAGTTAAGCAACTAATACGACGTCATATCTAAAATTACTAGTGGTCGTCCGTGGTCGAAATTCGACCATAATAATTAATGTCAAAAACTATACTTGTATAATCATAGATTTCGCCAAGGCTACACTGTTAATTTGACTTGAACAATAAACTAAAGAGTATATATGCGTGTGTGTATCAAATACATAGTAGTCTGTGTAATGTCTTTTTATTGATTAAAAAAATATATTAGCATTCGACGCTTCTTCTCTATATAAACTATAAGTGTGCGAAATTTCATACTCCTCCGTCCGCGCAATTTTCGCAAAAAGAGGTACAAAGTTTTTACTTCACGTATTAATATAATGATTGATTAAGGATATTATACAACATTACGTAAAACTGTAACTAAACCAGTTCATATAATAATTAATGAAATTACATAATAATTCGACCTGCGTTGATATGTTGGCTGGATCTCATTTACCAAATACGGCCAGATCAGCCGGTTCGGCAGCGGAGATAGCTGAATTACTCGCGCGGTGTTAATATATATACCCTCGATGAGTTATTTGATTCTAGCATTTGCTGTTGAGGCGCTTGGACCGTGGGGCTCTGAGGCCACGAGCCTCTACAAAGATTATTAAAACCACTCATACATTCCCCCACCAATAAGAAACCTGCAGTCAGTTCAAGGGTTTACGGTCAAACTCAAGAAGTTTCTTGTTGACCACCAAAAATCACAGGTGGGCCAAAGACACGACAGCAGCATTTTATAATTCTGGTATTGCTTTAAGGCTGTTTTTTTATTTATTTACTTTGTTTATCGAATAATATGTTATGTATAATATCATTAAATTTATTATATGTTTATGTGTTGTATTGATTTTATCTTATAAATATTTATAAATTTATTGATTTCAGTATAATTATTATACTGAGTTCACACACACAGTTATAACTCAGTATTAATATTTGTCTTTATTACAACAATAATATAATTATTTATGACGATGGTAGGCGTCCCGACGGAATGACCCTAATTCCCTGGCAGCGTGGCAAGCCTTTGGTGTGGGATGCGACTTGTGTAGACACGTTGGCCGCATCCCATTTACCAAACACGTCTAAATCGGCCGGTTCAGCGGCGGAAACAGCTGAATCACTCAAGCGGCGCAAATATGCAACCCTCTGTGAGAGTTATATGTTTGTGCCGTTTGCTGTCGAGACGCTTGGACCGTGGGGTCCTGAGACCATGAGCCTCTACCAAAATTTATCGAAACGACTCATTGACTCTTCGGGTGATCAGAGGGCTGGTGCTTACCTCGGCCAACGGATCAGTATGGCGATCCAGCGAGGAAACGTGGCCAGCCTTCTGGGCACCTTACCCATAGAAGACGGTGAATTATTTATTAATAATATAATGTAGAGTTTGCCGTGACGTCGCTCTAGGGTCAAGCGGAAAATCAGCGTTGGTCTAACAGATGGACACTTTTGCTGAGCTTGATCCAATTTTTAGGACTTAATATCTTCAGATACTTTGTGGTTGTTTTCTCTTTTTTTATTGTATTTAATTTTTACTTTTAATGTGTTTGTTGTATATGTCCTAAAAGTAAAGTTGTTTTCTTTCTTCTTTCTTTCTTTCTCATCAATTATTCAAGTCATCATAGGGCTGGTGCCTACCTTGGTAACCATATACAGCATTCTGAGCACCTTACCCAAAGAAGACGGTGACCTGGGCTCGGTATTCTACTTATTATCTTCAGAGGTTATAGGTAGAATACAATTATGTATTCTTTTATTGTATTAGTTTAAGTTTATAACATCTAAGTTTTTTTTTTTAATGCAGGAGCTCAGCAGACAGACAGACTGCCCACTTGATGAAAAGTTACGATCGCCTATAGACATTTGCAACACCAAAGGTGCTACAAATGCGCTGCTGCTCTCTTAATGGAGACTGGAACCTGATCACTAATGCCGGAACACAACTCAAGGTTGTTATGGCGACATACTCTAGACCAGGGGTGGTAGCCAACCAGTCGGGCAAATGCCCTACCACCTGGCTGAGGGTTGTTTTGTCGCCTCTTACGACAGGCCGCCCGGCCGCAGGAAATTGTATTCTTTCTCCGTTCCTGCACGGATAAAAGTATAATAAATAATAAAAGCCCATAAATGACCCATTGCTGGGCTCGGGCCTCCCATTATAGGGGGAACGGATGGTATAACCGCCACGCTTGTCCAAGGCGGCTTGGCAAGTTTGACACATCGGTCATCTCGTTGTGCAGGTTGCATCACGAGGTTTTCCTTCATCCTTGTTAGCACGTGGTAATTGTAATAATATGTACATTAGATCAGAAAACTGCCTAAGTGGTGCATGCGTTCCGGCCAGGATCGAACCCGCGCCCTTTGAGTTTGGGACGCGTGCGCTAGCCATTACGCTACCACGACTTATTAGTTTAGTAAATTATGTTTTAATTTTCAAAATGTGGAGATATTAATTTTAAAAGGTACTGCGGTATAGCTATATTTATCTCACGTTTTAAATCTTATATCTTATACTAATATATAAAGCTGAAGAGTTTGTTTGTTTGAACGCGCTAATCTCAGGAACTACTTGTCTTATTTGAAAAATTCTTTCAGTGTTGGATAGCCTATTTATCAAGGAAGGCTATAGGCTATATATCGTCAGGCTAAGACTAATAGGAGTGGAGCCCCAATGAAGAATGTTTCAAAATTGGGGGGTTTTTCCACTATTCCACGCGGACGAAGTTGCGGGCAGAAGCTAGTTTTATAATAAACTAGGATAAGCCCGAGACTTCGTACACGATTGACTCGAAATTCCCGCGAGGTTCCCGGAACAAGAAGTATCACAGCATTTAAAAAAAAGTAAGTAACTGTACCGGGAATAAGCTAATATTTATGCACACGAACTACAAACTGCTCTCGGGAAAATTCCCGCGGGATTCCGGGGATAAAAAGTAACGCATATTACACGTCTAAGAATTTTCTGTTTTTCATTTCAGTTGTTTTTCCGTAAATCCCGAACAAACAGACAAGATCCAAAAAAGAAATATATCTTGTTCTCCATGGTTTATATAGTCTATTCCAGTTTTTTTAACAGCTTCAATGTACAGACGCGGCATGTGTAGAATTTTATAATATTATAGATAAAAAGTTCATATTGCAATCACCAAGGCACTATAAAATTATAGAATGTTCAGTAGCAAAATACATTGGCAACAGTAATTATGCTTATTAAACGGTAGCTAACTAACTTACTCTTATGCATTCTTGTTTGCCTGGTACCGCCTTTAGCCCGCAGGTAGTTAATGATACAGTAAGTATTCTTGCTCCGGTGGTTCGGGCATGTGGAAAGAATGCATGATGAAAGAATGACTAAACAGATATACAATGCAAAAGTGGATGGATGCAGAAGTCGTGGAAGGCCACGACACACCTTCCATGATCAAATCGATCGTGTACTAGCAGAAGGTGATGTCAGGAGCCTTAAGAACAGACGAGCTTGCATGACAAGAGTTATGAATGTCAAAGAGGCAAGTGAGGTGTGTAAGAATAAGCCTAAATGGCACTCTGTTGTTCGTGCCTACCCCGCAAGGGAACTGGCGTGAAGTTATGTATGTATGTATGTATGTAAATATTCTTGTTTATTTATTACATAGAGCTATATTTACTTGAGTTTATTATAGTCAGAAGAAAACAAAAATTGTTTTGTTTTTATTTAATTTAAATTGCCAAAGCTGTTGTGCTAATGTAAATAGAAAAAACATTATAATCGTGTCATATACAAAAGGTCTTGGAAGAAGAAATAAGTGTTAGTGATAAAAAAATGTGAGAAAGACCAATAAAGTCAAAGAGGAGGTGCTGCGGTCACATTTTTTATGCCACCGTTGAAATTCAACTAACAAACAAACTCGTCATCGTCATAGAAACATGAACGAAGATTCATTGGCACGGATAGTCTATACAGATAAATAGAATTGAAGTGTCTGTTTGTAAAGTCATAATAACAGTTTTTCACTAAACGCATATAAAAGTCAGGAGCCTTAAGAACAGACGAGTGTGCATGACAAGAGTTATGAATGTCAAAGAAGCAAGTGAGGTGTGTAAGAATGGGCCTAAATGGCGCTCTGTTGTTCGTACCTACCCCGCAAGGGAACTGGCGTGAAGTTATGTATGTATGTATGTATGTATGCATATGAAAGTCTATACGGTACTTATATTCAAAAAACAATTATTATCCGTGCAGGAACGGAGAAAGAATACAATTTCTTGCGGCCGGGCGGCCTGTCGTAAGAGGCGACAAAACAACCCACAGCCAGGTGGTAGGGTGTTTGCCCGACTGGATGGCTACCACCCCTGGGCTAAAGTATGTCGTCATAACAACCTTGAGTTGTGTTCCGGCATTAGTGACCAGGTTCCAGTCTCCTTTAAGAGAGCAGCAACGCATTTGTAGCACCTTTGGTGTTGTAAATGTCCATAGGCGATGGTAACCGCTTTCCATCAAGTGGGCCGTCTGCCTGTCTAGCTAAAAATTGTTTTTCTTTATATTTCTTATTCTATTTATATCTCAAGTTCTTTTTTATTAGTTTTATACAGAAATTATTTATGTATTTACATATTCCTATGCAAATAAAGTTTAAAATGACCGGGAGATGTTTAGACTCTATGATTATGATACTGCAAGAGCCAGCCCACGACTGTCATATCTATACTAATATTATAAAGCTGAAGAGTTTGTTTGTTTAAACGCGCTAATCTTAGGAACCGCTGGTCCGATTTGAAAAATTCTTTCAGTGTTGAATAGTACATTTATCGAGAAAGGCTCTAGGCTATATTATATTTTCTAAAAAATTAAGAATCCTTACTAAAAGTCCAATAATGTAACCCAAGGTGTAAAAAAATGACCCGAATAAATCCTTACACGGCGTGCGCTGCGAAAACTATTGATTATAGAACAAAACAATGTACTACCACTTTGTAGAACATATAATTGTCTACAAAAATATCGCGTAACCATATGTCTAACTATTGTAGTTATCTCACAATAAGTGTTTCCTTTATTTTTTTAAATAATTAAAATGCCGTCGCTTCAAAAACTCTTTGTTTTGTACCTTGGTATTAATCCTTATCAAAAGAAAGTACTCCATATTCAATACGAATTCAATACCTTTCTAGAACTATTTAAATTATTCAATTCGGACGTTTCATTCAAAAGATATCGCGATATTTAAAATGTAAGTATTAGTGTTGTAGCCAAATATACTAATATTGTTTGATTGAACGCGCTTATCTCAGGAACTACTGGTCTGATTTGAATAATTCTTTCAGTGTTGGACAGCCCATTTATCGAGGAAGGCTATAGGCTATATATCATCACGCTAAAACCAATAGGAGTGGTGCACCAATGAAGAATGTTTCAAAATCGGAGGGTTGTGAAAGCAAGTTCGTCGCGGGCACAACTAGTATTTGATACAATTTAATCGATACTACAACATAAAATTATCTATAAGTTATTGAGTTATAAAAATCTCAACAAATTCCTCAGCACTAAATCAGAGTGGGTAATAAATATTTTTTCCAATTAAAATCGCGTTGTAATTAAATATACTTTAGGCCGTACATACGAGTGCGTCGATCGCGGCCATATTTCATTTTTATCGCTTTGGCGATTATTACGCGCATCCACTTTTATTATTACGGAAAATAATCGATAATCGACATCAATTATATTTTTGCTGGACTCCTCTCGCAACTACGCTACATCATTTAATTCTTTGTTAACTTTTTTTATTTTTATTGCATGAGTTCAGCAGACAGGCAGACGGCCCACTTCGCCTATGGACATTTGCAACATCAAATGTGCTACAAATGCGCTGCTGCTCTCTTAAGGGAGACTGGAACCTGGTCTCTAATGCTGGAACACAACTCATGATTGTTATGGCGGCAGACTCTAGAGCAGGGGTGATAGCCATTTAGTCGGGCAAATACCCTACCAGCTAGCTATTTTACATCTATAATAAAACTACGTTTTAACGGTTTTAAGCGCGGTAATTTATTTGATTTTTCTCCTCTACTCCACCTCAAGACACTGCGAGCTCTTTCTGCGTGCAACGGAACACAAACCAACTTGAATGATATTTTCTTTTATTCTTTACACCCATTTTAATATTATATAAAATTATTAGAGCTAGGCATGTTTGCTGAAGAGTTTCTTACGCCGCTTCTTCTCTTCAAGCCATAACATGTTGCGAAGCGGTAGTAAATTAGATTAGGCTCCCATAGAGTAAATAATAACCATAAACAAAATTAAAACTAAATAAATAAAATTAACAAGTTGGCGGTAGGCTAAATAAAACTTTAAGAATACTCATTGACATTTGACATATTTGCTTTCCGTGATCACGACCACTGAAAAGTGGATGAAACGTCGGAATAATAAGAATCAGATAAATTACCGCGCTTAAAACCGTTAAAACGTAGGTTTATTATGTATACAAAGAGTCTTGAGGCCTATTTTGACGATACATAAATTGGTACTATTAGATTTTTGAAAAATCAATTACCCATGTCAGGAATCGAATCGGCTGATGTTGAAAAAAAAACACACCTGTTTACCAAAACATAGTGTAGCTTCTAAGAATCAATTTCTGTGATGAAATGTCAAACTGCAAACTAAGCAAAAGGGTTGTTTAAAAAAAAAACTATATTTCATACATTAATTAAACATCAAACTACACCGGTCATTTGAACGCACCTACCTATATATATATAATAATCGATTGCCTAAATTGGCACATTGTCAATTAAACGACGAATTTTTTGTTTGCATTACAAAACATGACCTCCCTACAAGAGTTTGTGGCAACTCTTGTAGGGAGGTCATGTTCGACCGTTGATTTACCTGACCATCGGTTAAAATTTGACATAAGCTCCATACAAGTATAGTCAAAATTCAACCGATGCTAATGCAAATGAATGAATAGTAAGATAGAGGAACCGGCCATAAGTGGAACTGTCGAGGATCTCCAACATCTTTTATTGGAATGCAGCAGATATAAACACATGGTAGAGATCTATTGATAAGAGAGTTGGGATGATACATTTTGTTGTTTTTTCTCTTTTCACCGCGCGATCCTTCTGCATTCTAAGTAGATGGCCAAGCCAGCGCAAGCGATGTGCCTTGGTCTTGGTATTGGGCTCATCCACCAGCTCTTCGATTTTGGATCCGCCAGTTGCCATCGCTTCTCCGAGTTGGACCTACGATCTTTCTTAGGATGTTTCTTTCAGCCACCAACAACTTATTCTTCTCCTTAAGTGTTAGAGTCCAGGCCTCACCTTCGTACATCATCATAATTATCATCGAAGCGTTAAATCCTGGTTGCGTTCGGAGCAACGACGGCGACGCCCGGGGTCCTCTGTTCTACTTTATCTACTCCACTCCGCGTGGTCTTCATCATCCCCCGTTGTCACCCTTTACAACATCAAGCCGGCATTTTTTGGGCCTTCCCCTTTGACCGGGATCTGGCGGAGCTGGCATGGCTAGACATTTCACATCTTTTACTGTATTAGGTGAAAATCAAAAAGATTATTTCTTAAACATGAGGGTTCATATATCAGGGAATGTATGATGGTTGGTACAAAGTTAAGTTACATCATATTTGGCCAGCGAGGTATCGAAAAACTGCCTTCTTCATCAGGATCTCAAGATATATATATTTTATTGTTTTAAACATGTCACAGGAATTAATAGTGATTTTGAAAGAAAGAAAGAAAGAAAGAAAATATTTTATTTAGGACAAAAACTAAATTAATGTAAATAGAAAAAGAAAAAACAAAATAAGTCCTAAATTGGACCCAGTCTCAGCATAATGCTAGCCAACAAGGACTAGCGCTGTTCTTCCGTCTGGGACCAAAAAGTCGTCACGGTGGAAGAAGTCACGGTGGACAATACAACACATAACAACAAATAAATATATGGAATAATGCAGTTTGTTAAAGTTGAATGAAATGTAGACTAAATATATATATATATATATATATATATATATATATATATATATATATATATATATATATATATATATATATATATATATATAATTTAAAAACGTAATACCTACATATATAAAATAACAGTAGCAGCAACGAAACAAAATATATCTATCTATGAATTAACCAAATTTTATTAAATTAAAATAAATAAATTCATAGTCATATAGCACTTGTGTCGTGCCTGAGATCACATTGTGCGTATTGATGAGCATTTAGAAATGTCTTGAGTTTGAACCTAAACAACGATATTGACGTTACATTTCTAATAGGAGGAGGGATATTATTCCAACATCTTGACACTGCATACCGGAAGCTTCCTCTGAATGCTGCCGTACTGTGTCGTTCCATTGCTAATTGTACTGCATATTGCCGCGTTCCCATTTGTCTTCTGCTAGAAGCCCAAGAGAGCTTCTCGTATAAATAGGAAGGAGACTTGTGCTTTACAACTCCAAAAAGCAGACATGCTAAATGAAACTTGCGACGATGCTTCATCTTTAACATTGAATGTTTATTCAAATTTTGGGGAATTTTATCCCAATTCAACATCATCGCCACCATTTATAAATGGGACTATGCCAATAACGTCATCATATACCCGGCGGTGAATTTGGGGAATAGTGTGAATGGAGCGTTAGGTAAACTTCTAGGCGCTAAGAACCTCCGCCAGAAGGCCCAGCTTGCCATACACAACGCGGTGCTGGTACCTACGCTCACGTATGGAAGCGAGAGTTGGGTATGGAAGAGAGAGCATGAAAGTAGAGTAAACGTGGTCGAGATGCGAGCACTGCGCAAAATCTGCGGAGTGACGCTCGCGGACCACGTTCGTAATACCGAAGTAAGAAAGAGAGTTGCTCTGAAAGAGAGTGTCGGGGTGAAGGTAAGGAAAGGAATGCTCCGGTGGTTCGGGCATGTGGAAAGAATGACTAAACAGATATACAACGCAAAAGAGGATGGATGCAGAATTTGTGGAAGGCCACGAAACACCTTCCATGATCAAATTGATCGTGTACTAGCAGAAAGTGATGTCAGGAGCCTTAAGAACAGACGAGCGTGCATGACAAGAGTTATGAATGTCAAAGAAGCATGTGAGGTGTGTAAGACTAAGCCTGAATGGCACTCTGTTGTTTGTGCTTACCCCGCAAGGGAACTGGCGTGAAGTTATGTATGTATGTATCTATATGCCCGGCACCTCCACTATGTAACAATCAACTCGGTTTAGCCTACAAATAATGCTCGGGCGCCATCATACATAAAAATCAATTCATTTCAATAATAACATAATTAATCCAAATAATTATGTAAAACAACGCGTGCGGTCCATTAACCGTCAATAATAATTCAAAAGGCGTGCGTTTACATAATGTAATTGATATTAATAGTTATTTATTTAATCAAAGTCATTGTCAATAGCTCTCGTGAACAGCTGCTAGTGTTGTACAAAATCAACTCGAAGCACTAGAGTCGATTGAGCGGAGAGCCAGGAGGTTGGTTGGCAACGACCAGCTTTTCGATTACAAAACGCAAAGTCTCGAACATCGACGCAGGGTTGCCAGCTTGTCGGTTTTCTATCGGATTTACTGTGGAGAGTGTGCAGCTGAGCTCTTCGATGTGATTAGACAACCAGACGCACCGGCATGCGGCTCTGATATATGATGGATATTCCACCTATAAGAACAAAGCGCTTTGCATCTAGCTTCATCATACGCACCGCACTGTCTTTCTCGATACTTACCTGGGTGTCTTCATATCTCGTGTGAGTTACCTTCTAGGTAAGCGTGCTCCATCCCAGACCACATCTTCGCTCCACATTGGGCGAGATTGTGGTCAAACGCGAATCTATTACTACACTTTAAAAAAACCCAGAGATTTAAGACTTTTGCGAGTTTTATTCTAATCTTCTGACGGATGCAGCTCATTTTGGATTATGCTTCTGGGAGTGTCAGTGAAACATAGGCAGGGATCTTATTCTGTTTGCCGCCATAGTAACAAATGGAAGCCCGATGGCTGACCTCCCTCTTTCCTTATCCAACCTTGCCTATTACATCCCCCTATTCGAATTCCATCATTTTTATCCGATTCCTGCATATCATCTCCCTACTCCATGTACTTTATCCCACCCTAAAGATTAGCAACGCGCTGGTTTTGCCATTTGTGTTGCAAACGCCTATAGACGACGGTAATCACTTTCCATCAGCTAGATTCAAATTCGATCAATTCCCCTTTTGTCTACTTCGCAATTTAATCTTATACTAATATATAAAGCTGAAGAGTTTGTTCGATTGAAACCGCTAATCTCAGGAACTACTATTCTGATTTGAAAAGTTCTTTCAGTGTTAGATAGCCCATTTATCGAAGAAGGCTATAGGCTATATATCATCACGCTAAGACCAATAGGAGCGGAGCACCAATGAAAAATGTTTCAAAATCGGGGATTTTTTTAACGATTCCACGCGGACGAAGTCGCGCGCAGAAGCTAGTATAAATATGTTTGTAAAATAAACATCATCTTTGTACAATATATTTACACTTTTTGATAATTTTTGATGTTTTTTATTTAATGAAACAACAAACTATGAACTCTTGTTACCCGTACCTTTTTTAAGAATATTTAATTAAATTACTAAAATTTACATGCTATTTATTTTCATTGTTTAATTTATTTGACATTTTATGAGGTGTCATACTTGCGTTGGTGTAAACATTTAGATTAATTACAATATTATTCATTTCTAAATTTTATGTTAAATATTTATTCTAATATTTATTTATTTAATATTTTTGGGAAACATACAATAATAAATATTCTTAAATATAACACACAAAATTAATACATATATCAATCAAGTTTCCACAAAAAAATAATTTATATAATAAAAATAAGAAATTGGCTCAAATAGTTAATTAGAAAAAAAATACATACAATTATACGAAAAAAATTACATAAATAAAATGTCAATTTAATGAGTCAATATTGAATAAAATTGAAAAAAAAATGTCACAATAATTACTAACAAAATAGAGATAAAAAAAATAAGTATTAAAAAAAATTATGTCAAATATGGAGTGTTATTGTTACAACGGTGTTGTTTTTTTTTTTTTTTTTTTATTGCAAGAGTTCAGCAGACAGGCAGACGGCCCACTTGATGAAAAGCGGTTACCATTGCCTATAGATATTTGCAACACCAAAGGTACTACAAATGCGCTGTTGCTCTCTCAAAGGAGACTGGAACCTGGTCACTAATGCCGGAACACAACACAAGGTTGTTATGGCGACATACCTTATACCAGGGGTGGTAGCCATCCAGTCGGGCAAATGCCCTACCACCTGGCTGTGGGTTGTTAAGTCGCCTCTTACGACAGTCCGCCCGGCCGCAGGAAATTGTATTCTTACTCCGTTCCTGCACGGATAAAAGTGTTGTGAGAATTTGTAATTTTTTGTAGTAGTACCTACCTAGTAATAAGCCTGAAATTAATTTATAAAATACCGGATTTGAGTTGTTGTGTCCTTTTGCAAGACCGCAACGTCCGCTTGGAGGCAGCGGACCGGTCCTTATAAACATCCTATTAATTATTTTAAAATACTTTAATTAAATAAATTATAAATTCTTAATTTATGACAAACAGTCAGAAAAGTTGTTATCGTCGCTATATATATATGAATGAATGTTTCATTGTGTTTTAAAAGATACAGTTAACAGAAATACAATTTTTCAATACTGTTACGAGTTGCAGGACTCGAATTAAAATGCCGTTGGTATTATTACAGAGTTTATTATATTATATCCGTGCAGGAACGGAGAAAGAATACAATTTCCTGCGGCCGGGCGGCCTGTCGTAAGAGGCGACTTAACAACCCACAGCCAGGTAGTAGGGCTTTTGCCCGACTGGATGGCTACCACCCCTGGTCTAAATTATGTCGCCATAACAACCTTGAGTTGTGTTCCGGCATTAGTGACCAGGTTCCAGTTTCCCTTAAGAGAGCAGCGGCGCATTTGTAGCAACTTTGGTGTTGCAAATGTCCATAGGCGATGGTAACCGCTTTCCATCAAGTGGGCCGTCTGCCAGTCTGCTGATCTCCTGCAATAAAACAAATATTAGAACTATACAAACACGTATAACACAGGTACAAATATAACCGAACACAACAAAGCCAAACGTAATGCAGAAGGTCGTGATTCCATAAAACGCGCAACGTTCGTGACTAATAGATATTCCCGTTATGTACACACGTCTTGCTTCGTTCGTGGTTCTCGCTCGACTAACTCGACATTGCTTTATACTGCACAAATGCAATATGTCCGCCCGGCAGTGTGACCGAATTTCCTACGATCAGCTTGTACTTTAAATCCGTAACACCTGGCTAATGATTAAAAGACAACAATAGGCCGTATGCCAATAAGTAAACAAAAGAAGACGACCATAAAAGAATTTCAATGTTATTAGTTCAAATGCCGACGGGTAATACATGTGCTTTGTTTCACATATGCAGGTGGATTTCGTGTTTGTCGGGACCTGAGTTGTAACAATACAATAGGCGGTATTATCACTATTAGCGATTTCTTCCAGACAACCGACATTTTTTTGTCAACCCTACTTGACCCTCGATGCGTGACACCGTGAGGCTATCGGCAAACCTTCTGCGCACGGGTAGTATTGGAAGCCACTTGAGTTTGGTTCGGAATGCTGAAACATGGTCATATTTACGCAAACCAAATATGATGATATGATCGTATGCAAAAGACATTTGCAACAACAGGAGATGTCAACGTGTTGCCAGCATTTTAGGATGAGTTGAAGACGAGAAGAGTGTGAGAGAATGGATGAGAACTTAACCATAGAGACCACCATGCAATTGAGATATGCGTGCTATAGTTATACAATATGGAAATTTATTTATACATATTAATATTAATTAAAAATCTTAAAATATCCTATAAATAAACCTAACTTAAAAATATATATACAATACAATACAAAACCTATATTAAAGCCCGTCCAGCTCCACCAGACCACTGTCGCTGGGCATTGTACCTAGAAGGCTGGCAGCATTACCTCGCTGGATACAAATGCTAATCCTTTCAGCGAGGTAAGCTTCAGCCTTCCGGTCTCCTGTTTTGTCGACTAGGCGTTTTTTAATTATTTTAAATAATTTGTGGGCACTTGGCCCCCATGGGCCCAAAGTCTCCACCCCAAACGGCTCAAATATGTAACCTGTTCCAAGGGTTACATATTTGAGCCGTTATACAATTAATATGGTTCGTAAGTACCTATAGAAGGTAATAATTAGTGTGTTTAATAGAAAAATTACATGTTCTCGCTTGAACAAGAGCTATCGATCAAAATAAGCAACGGGACTGAGACGCGGACCTTGTACTCGCGTTGCTGACATTGCCCCCAGCCAACAATGCTTATACCTTAATTAGTGAGAGTTACGATGTTATTATGTTTAATTATATAATCTGTACTTACCACTAACTAAACTTAAGTACTCACACAGTGTGAATTAAAATAGTATTAAGAAGGTAAATATCCCAACCTGCTAACAACAAAAATGTAATACATAAATAAGACAAAAAAGTAGCGTAAAAAGTATAAAATAACTTATTTCTAAAGCTATTATTATTAATATATATTATCTAAAACATCTTAAAGTCGGTGCTTAGTAATTTTCAAAAAAATATAGTAATTTTTATGTTTTACTTTGCACCGAATTCAAGATGTTTTAGATAATGTATATTAATAATCAGAGTAATCGGTGTACATATCGAACGGAATGGAATTTTTTTCATAAAAAATGTTCATAAAATGAAAACTACTCTGCCAAACTATGTCAAATTTTTAGGAGACCAAATGGAAGCTATTCCGCGTCGAACAAAAAAAGAATCACGTAAATCGGATCATAAATCTCGGAGCAATCGGTGAACATACATAAAAAAAAAAGATCCCGACGAATTGAGAACCTCCTCCTTTTTTGAAGTCGGTTAAAAATAGTAGAAAATAGACAATAAATAAATATAATAGAAGTAATAAATAAGACAGAAGCATAATTGTAATAGTATATAAGCAAATGTAATAGAATATAAGATTTGTAACAAAAAAGAAAAAGAAAAGAAAAGAAAATAAACCCGCAGGGGGGCTTTGTGGTGAAGCCTTAGGTGAGTAGCGACACCTCGTACCTGACTCCGGGGGCCAAAGCCAGGCCCCCACCTCCGTGCTTGCCTTAACCAGCCGACATGGAGTGGAGATCGCTAGAGCTAAGACTCAAGCTCCAGGGGTGGAAGTGATAAATGGCATCACGTCAGAAGTAGCTTCGGTGAACCTGCAGCCCACCTCTCTACACCCCTTAGCCACTCACAGTCATGTTGCCCCTGTCTTTATGGCATTTTTTGGGGCACATGCAGGGAGTGGCGAGTCACCGTCTGCCCATTTTTCCATGTTCCCTGAACATTGCGACGGGCAGACGCCATAGTCCCCTTATTCCCAGACCCCTAGTACCATTTTGTCTTTATTTCCCATAATAGTCCTACACTGGCCGGGGCTTGTCCTTGGGTGCATCACTATATTTTGTAGACAGGGATAATCGCCGGTCAGTGTCACGCCACATTTACATTAAATTTGTCAAGGGGCCTCTACGTGTCGGCCTTCCCATGGCCCCACGCAAGCCCTCCAAAAGTCCGGGCCATTTTTACGACCCGTGGTTTCAAAAAAAATAAAAAAATAAAATTAAGTTAATATACATAATAAAACTATGTTTTAACAGTTTTAAGCGAGGTAATTTATTTGATTTTTGTTATTCCGACGTTTGGGCCACTATTCAGTGGCCGTGATCACGGAAGACAAAGATGTCAAATGTCAACGAGTATTGTTAAAGTTTTATTTGTTTACGGACAATTTGTTCATTTTAATTATTTAGTTTTAATTTTGTTTATGGTTAAGTAAGATTTTGACGCTATTTTCGAAATATTTGCCAAAATTCAGGTAAAAATTGCTGTGAACCGATTTCATACATAAATATTTTCTACAAAATCTTGAAGTCGGTGCATTTTGCAATTTTGATGTTGTTTTTTATATTTTACTTTGCACCGACTTCATGATGTATAAAATATCTATTCTTCGCTCTTTAGTTTGAAATCGATTTAGTTTTGCTTAAAAAAATATTTCTATATTTATCTTATCTTATACTAATATAAAAAGCTGAAGAGTTTGTTTGTTTGAACGCGCTAATCTCAGGAACCACGGGTCTGATTTGAAAAATTCTTTCAGTGTTAGATAGCCCATTTATCGCAAAAGGCTATAGGCTATATATCATCACGCTAAGACCAATAGGAGCGGAGCACCAATGAAGAATGTTTCAAAATTTGGGGGTTTTGAAAACAAATTCCACGCGGACGACGTCGCGAGCACAGCTAGTTTAAGGACAAGTTTTTCATAATACGAAATGTACCATGGCGCGTACATTAGATCGAGCGGCCTCCATCGGGCCCTGAAAGTGGAGTCTGTTACTAGCATTATCATAAAGTACGTGGAAGCTCACGAGCATCGGCTTCACCATCATGTGAATGTTGAGGCGCTCCAGCTCCTCGACAACACGGATATAATGAGAAGGCTCAAAAGGACAAAACTGTTTTAACTAGTGCTATGAACAGAACCAAAGAGTACTGTGCTAACTTATTAAAGAATGCATGAACAAAGTGTCCTCCCCTTAATAGAGGTAATATGAAAAGTGCTAATGGACACTTTCTTCGTAGAATACTTTTAGTTAGATTGTAATATTAATGTGGTATTTTTAAATACAACATTTATGAAAAAAAAAATATACGAAATGTTACAACTATTAATTAGAATAAAATATACATACATACATACATAGCCTCACGCCAGTTCCCTTGCGGGGTAGGCACGAACAACAGGGCGCCATTTAGGCTTATTCTTACACACCTCACTTGCTTCTTTCACATTCATAACTCTTGTCATGCACGCTCGTCTGTTATTAAGGCTCCTGACATCACCTTCTGCTAGTACACGATCAATTTGATCATGGAAGGTGTGTCGTAGCCTTCCACGACTTCTGCATCCATCCACTTTTGCATTGTATATCTGTTTAGTCATTCTTTCATCATGCATTCTTTCCACATGCCCGAACCACCGGAGCATTCCTTTCCTTACCTTCACCCCGACACTCTCTTTCAGACTCTATTTCTTAATAAAATATACCTATAATAATACTATCTTTTTATCCGTACAGGAACGTAGAAGGAACACAATTTCCTGCGTTGGGGCGGCCTGTCGTAAGAGGCGACTAAACAACCCACAGCCAGGTGGTAGGGCATTTACCCAACTGGATGGCTACCACCCCTGGTCTAAAGTATGTCGCCATAACAACCTTGAGTTGTGTTCCGGCATTAGTGACCAGGTTCCAGTCTCCCTTAGGAGAGCAGCAGCACATTTGTAGCAACTTTCCTGTTGCAAATGTCCATAGGCGATGGTAATCGCTTTCCATCAAGTGGGCCGTCTGTCTGTCTGCTGAACTCCTGCAATAAAAAAAAACTACAAGATACGACATACCTACCAATCTATTTAGTTTTTAACAGCATAGAATAGAAGTGATTCTATATCAATTATTACAAACGCAGTACCTAGCAAGACGCATGATGGGTAACAAAAAACTCAAGTATAAGCTTTAATAGATCAACAGACCAATTTCGGTCTGTCAGTTCATCAGTACAACACAAAGTACAAACTCCATTCATCATACTTTAATCGAAAATAAGATCAAAACTATAGGATTATTGAATGAAATAGAAAGAGACACAACATAAGAATGGTGAAGGTAGAAAGAGAAGCCGACACGATTACGATCCCTATTCGATTTATTCCGATGATCGATTCACAATAAATCTTTATGGGCTTTTTAAACTACATACAATGAATATAGTTCTCATTTCTCTTCGCAATAGCAATTGATAAATTATCTTTATCTTATCTATATTCTATTGTCAGGAGCCTTAAGAACAGACGAGCTTGCATGACAAGAGTTATGAATGTCAAAGAGGCAAGTGAGGTGTGTAAGAATAAGCCTAAATGGCACTCTGTTGTTCGTGCCTACCCCGCAAGGGAACTGGCGTGAAGTTATGTATGTATGTATGTATCTTTATCTTAGACTAGCTTCTGCTCGCGACTTCGGCCGCGTGAAATAGTAAAAAAAAAAGTTGGAGAAATACAGGTTTAGCCGAGGCATTGCCAGCTTGGCTATCTTAAACTTAAAATAATCTTTAACTTAAAGAAGTCTTATAAAACTTTTTTTTTAATTAACGTTTTATACCGTAGTGCAACACTTATAAGCCAATAGTCCACCCCTAAATTTTATTTTTTATTTTTTAGACAAAATTTTTAATTTCTATTTTTTTATGATACAACATACAAAAATACATACAACCCTAAATTTTCACCCCTCTACGATCAACCCCTATTTTTTATTTGTTATTTTTTGGCAAGATATTTTTAAATTTAATTTTGTCATGACCTAGAATAAAAAAAAATATATTACTCTTTTAGATTCACAATTAGAACCGGTAGGTGGCGCTGAGATCGGGTTCTGGAATCCTCCTAATCACCTGGAGCGATTTTGTTTTTGTGTGTTTGAGTGGGTACCGGGATGGTTTAGATTCGCAATTAGAACCGGTAGGTGGCTCTGGGATCGGGTTCTAGAATTTTATTTTCTAAGGCAGGACAACGTCTGCAAAGAGAGTGTCGGGGTGAAGGTAAGGAAAAGAATGCTCCGGTGGTTCGGGCATGTGGAAAGAATGCACGATGAAAGAATGACTAAACAGATATACAATGCAAAAGTGGATGGATGCAGAAGTCGTGGAAGGCCGCGACACACCTTCCATGATCAAATTGATCGTGTACTAGCAGAAGGTGATGTCAGGAGCCTTAAGAACAGACGAGCGTGCATGACAAGAGTTATGAATGTCAACGAAGCTAAGCGAGGTGTGTAAGAATTAGCCTAAATGGCGCTCTGTTGTTCGTGCCTACCCCGCAAGGGAACTGGCGTGAAGTTATGTATGTATGTATGTGTACCTTTAAGTACGAAAACTCAATCCGAACAAAATGTGCGTTGTCTACAAGGACGCTTACTTGGAAGATCAATACACGATAAATCTTTAATATCCTTCTTTTTTCAAGGATAAGAACTCTCGACGGATCGGCTACCGGGTTACCAGTTCGAATCTCGGTCCGTGGTATTTTATTTATAGTATTTTTATTGTCACTTCGCTTTAATGCTGTCGATAGTATTTATCGTAATATTATCGCTGCATTGAATTGCTTTTGATATTATATTGATGTATCATACCAAGAGAATTCTCACAATCGTGAGTTGAATATGGGTATTTTTTTTATTGCTGTAGATCAGCAGACAGCCAGACGGTGCTACAAATGCGCTGCTGCTCTCTTAAGCGAAACTGGAACCTGGTCACTAATTCCGGAACACAACTCAAGGTTGTCATGGTGACATGCTTTAGACCAGGGTTGGTAGCCATCCAGACGGGCAAATGCCATACCACCTGGCTGTGGGTTGTTTTGTCGCCTCTTACGTCAGGCCGCCCCAACGCAGGAAGTTGTATTCTTTCTCCGTTCCTGCACGGATAAGAAATCATGAGTACTCCTTTTTACGAAAATTGCGCGGACGGAGGAATATGAAATTTCGCATACTTATAGTTTATATAGAGAAGGAGTGCAGAATATTTTTTTAAATTATGCATAAAAAATACATTAAATCAATTTAAAAAAAATATATTACACACACTACCATGTATTTGACACACGCACGCATATATAATACTCTTTTGTTTATTGCTAAAGTCAAATGAACAGTGTAGCTTTGGCGAAATCTTTGATTGTAGAAGTATTATAGTCTTTGACAACAGAACCTTGATAATGTTCAAACTTATATTTTAAATTAATTATGGTCGAATTTCGACCACTAGGCGACCACTAGTATGGGTAAATTTATATGGAATTGTAAGTCTATTCGTCATTTTTATATGACATGATGGAAAGAAACTACCTGATGGTAAGTAGCCATGATCAAATGTTTAATATTAGACAATTGACATATTAAGGACATTAGCATTTTTTCCAGTGGAAATACTCACCTCAGTAACGGATAGCCTAGCTCACAAGCTGTCCACGCGCGGACGACGAGTGCACCACTCGGTTGTAACCTGCTGCTTCGACGTCACGTATAGACTTAAACCAATCACTGTTGACAACGCGAGTTTCAAATGTAGACAAGGTGTCTTTCACTCATGGACGGTGGTGCCTTGCTATAAATAATTATTTAATAATAACAGCTCGTAAACGTCCCACTATTGGGCTCGGATTCGCACTATACGGGAACTCGCATTATCTCTATGTGTAGGTTTCATCACGATGTATTCCTTCACCGCTAATGTCACGTAATAATTGTCACAATATGCACAATAGGTCTGAAAACTGCCTAAGTGGTGCATGCGTTCCGGCTAGGATTCGAACCCGTGCCTTAGAGATTACCACGCGTGCGCTTAACTATTACGGTAACACGACTTACTGAGTAATAAATTTATCTTGTAATAATGTATTTCGCTATAAACTAGTAGTACTGAATTTCACTAAAATATGCTAATTATTCGCTACAATTCAGAGAAAATCACATAGTTAAGCCTGTTTTATTTATATTTGTAATCGTTTGGAAGCAAGTTAACTTGCGAAACTTAATTGAGAAGTTACTACTTAACTGGCAAATTTATTTCCAAACGATGTGAACTCGCTTCTTAACTAATGCAAATGTGAATCAGACTTAATATCACTATTTCCCACGCAACTTGTTATTAAATTATGAGGCCTATTATTATTTAAATGATTTAAAATCATTTCTATCCTCAAATATAATAATGATTATAAAAACAAACAAGAATCTTATTAAAGTTAAAAAAAAGTAATAACAACAAAAAATGTGTTAGAATCAACAATGAAATATAAGAAATCTATTAATATTCAACATCTAAATTGAATTAAATCATCATAGCATTAATATTACACTTGTTACATGACTAATATTTTTTATATGATAGTTGTTGGGTGTTTATGCAGGTAGGTAGTTTCTCTATCTATCTATCTATCATTTAAGAGCTGTGATCTGGTCAGTGGAGCCTTTTTTTTTACATACATACATACATAACTTCACGCCAGTTCCCTTGCGGGGTAGGCACGAACAACAGAGTGCCATTTAGGCTTATTCTTACACACCTCACTTGCCTCTTTGACATTCATAACTCTTGTCATGCAAGCTCGTCTGTTCTTAAGGCTCCTGACATCACCTTCTGCTAGTACACGATCAATTTGTTCATGGAAGGTGTGTCGTGGCCTTCCACGACTTTTGCATCCATCCACTTTTGCATTGTATATCTGTTTAGTCATTCTTTCATCATGCATTCTTTCCACATGCCCGAACCACCGGAGCATTCCTTTCCTTACCTTCACCCGACACTCTCTTTCAGACCAACTCTCTTTCTTACTTCGGTATTACGAACGCAGTCCGCGAGCGTCACTCCGCAGATTTTGCGCAGTGCTCGCATCTCGACCGCGTTTACTCTACTTTCATGCTCTTTCTTCCATACCCAACCTTCTTTTTTTTTAACCAGGGGAAATCCGATTGAGGACTAAGCCGCGACAAGGGCAGAACCTTGGGGGGATAATTCGCGACCTAGTGTGGCTAGCATGCCCAGTCAGAACTGGTGCCATGCTATTGCCACTCCCGGTTAGGGATACCCACTAAAACCCCTGGGTGTTCCGTCCTTCGCCTTATGCCAGGGCTACGGGTATATGACCTGGCCTCTCCGCAGCCCTGGCAGGTGTCAGTGGAGCCTCCTCCAAGCTTCTCTATTATGGGCCAGTGGTTTTACGTCTTTGTACGACACGACACCTGTTGGCAACACCAACTTAATTTTTTTTGTTACTAGCAACACTGTAGTTCAATTTTTGTTCTTCTTCCGTTTGGGTTGTAGCCGAAAGCAGACGCTTTCGTATGTAAACTAATATTATTACAAGTCTTCACCAACTAACAGTGTTTAACTTCTACGAATAACTCGTTCGTATCGACCTGGGTATCCTAGAACCACCACCAACAACCACTTTTTCCTTGTTTTGATCCATTCTAATTTCCCTTCTACTAACTACTCCGTTGGCTCAGTTAACCAAAATGTCTTTTGGACTCCGAAATAAGAAAATGACATCTATGTCTGTCCTGTGCGATTTCTTGTCAGTTATCGGCTTGAAGCTCACACAGGTCAGCTTCTACCCTGTCCATCTACCTATACTTGACAGGTGATAGGGTATTTGCCTGTCTAGAGTATGTCGCCATAACAACCTTGAGTTGTGTTCCGGCATTAGTGACCAGATTCCAGTCTGCCTTAAGAGAGCAGCAGCGCATTTGTAGCACCTTTGGTGTTGCAAATGTCTATAGGTGATGGTAACCGCTTTCCATCAAGTGGGCCGTTTGCCTGTCTGCTGAACTCCTGCAATAAAAAAAATAAAAAAAACTTGAAGGCGACCGACCAGACGTCGCTAATCGACTAACTAACTCCGTTGACTCAGTTAACCAAAATGTGGCTTGGCCTACGAAATGAGAAAACGAGACCTGCTTTTGTGCTGTACGATTTCTTGCCAGCTATGGGCTTGAAGCTCACACAGGTCAGCCTCCACTCTATCCCTCTACCGATACTTGGGGCGACCGACCGGACATCATCCCAAATAAGCCCAGTTCACGCTTCGATTCTCTCTCATCCGTTCTACGTGATTGAGCTAACGGAGGCGGTAAGACTTTATTTCTCCTACTATGTTAGGTTCGGCCAGGAGATTTCTAAATTTAACGTTGCTTCGGACTATCCAGCTACCTTCGTCTCTCCTTGTTGGGCCCAAAATTGCCTTCGATTATCATTTTTATAAATATAGTTTGTAGTTTGTCTACCTTTATAGAAATGTAATTGCTACCTGAGACTTATTGTGGATCCGTCGTCCAGTACCACGTGCACTCGCTGAAGGCTTGGTTCCTCCGGGCACTGGAAGAGACCGATTGCCTGCCGTTTACCAGGGTCCATCGTGTAACCAGATCGTATAACCGTGGCCCATGAGGCGAAGGAAAAAATATCGAGGGTTTTATTGAGTATCCCGACTCGGGTATTACTGGAGCATTAGTGATCAGGTTCCAGTCTTCCATTAGAATCAGGCAGAAATTATTAGCACATTTGGTGTTGGTCCTTAGGTGATGGTAACCGTTTTCTAACAGATAGGCCGTCTGTCTGTCTGGTGTACTGATGCAATAAAAAAATATTTATTGAAAATCATGAATCAACCACCGCTTATAAAGCAAGTTTATTTATTGTTAAAGAAATAGAAGCATATATTGCTATAGATTAAGAAAAAAACAGATATTATGTGCCTATAGTTTATATAAAGGTTAGTATAAAAATTACAATAGTAAAAACATGTAATATTATGAAATATTCTAAATATTATTTGGAAAAGATTTTTTTTTAAATAATAATCGGCAGACAAACACACATATTGTATATCCCCAAATTAAGCAATTGACGCTTGTGGGTATTATACAACGGACTACTCTGGGGCCGATCCCAGATACCCAGACTATAGTAAATAACGGAGAAAGTACGTTTCCGATTTTTTCTATACCAGGAATCGAACCCGAAGCCTTTGCGTTGCAGTGAGGTAGGCTGGCAAAAGCTCAGCCCGCTGAACCACAGAAGCCGTCTAAAGTATAAAAATAACTCAAAAAAAAAAGTGAAAAGCCCGCGCAATCTTGTTCGCTCGGAGAGAAAAAAAATTTTAGTATATCAGTACGAAGTACTAATATATTCTTAGGAACTATATAGGACTCGAATTAAAATGCCGTTGGAATCACTATAGAATTTATTAGAACTATACAAACACGTATAACATAGGTACAAATATAACTAGATACTAATAGTACAACTGCACGATTCAATAATACGCGCAAAGTCCGTCACTATATCGCTTGTCGAATGTACGTCTTACTCGTATCGTAATCCTCGCTCGACTGTCCCACCCGGAGGGGTTCGGGCATAGTTTTATAGTAAACTGCACAATACACCATCGATTGCGTGAGCTGGCCAACAAAGTCGAAGACAATAACAATAAGGATTAGATCGGCGCTAATGACATTTGCACCCCTCTACGATCAACCCCTATTTTTCATTTGTTAATTATAAACTTTAATTTTTTGGCAAGATTTTTAATCTTATTTTGTTATGACTTAGAATTAAAAAAAAATATATTACTCTTTTAGATTCACAATTAGAACCGGTAGGTGGCGCTGAGATCGGGTTCTGGAATCCTCCTAATCACCGGGAGCGATTTTGGTGATTTTGTTTTTGTGTGTTTGAGTGGGTACCGGGATGGTTGAGATTCGCAATTAGAACCGGTACGTGGCGCTGGGATCCGGTATTTTATATTATACGATGGTTGAGATTCGCAATTAGAACCGGTACGTGGCGCTGGGATCGGGTTCTACAATTTTATTTTCATAATAATGAATGTCAAAGTACTTCTATAATCACAGATTTCGCCAAGGCTACAGTGTTAATTTGACTTGAACAATAAACAAAAGAGTATATATGCGTGTGTGTGTCAAATACATGGTAGTGTGTGTAATGTTTATTTTTAATCGAATTAATGTATTTTTATGCATAATTAAAAAAATATATTAACATTCTATACTCTTTCTCTATGTATAAACTACAAGTGTGCGAAATTTCATAATCCTCCGTCCGCGCAATTTTCGTAAAAAGGAGTACAAAGCTTTTGCTTCACGTATTAATACATAGATTATTATTATTTATTACAAGACAACACAGTCCAATAGATATTCACAAAACACACACAATATTGTTATTAGAAATACTTTTAAAGGCCTAAATAATTTCTTACACTGTCTACCATTTAAAGATGCTGAAGAAGTTTACGATTTATTTGCTAGTCATTTTCTACTGACCGACAATTGAAAATAGTTATTTTGATCACTCATGTCTACACAGACATTACGCGCGCACACATAATCTCATGCATACTCAAATATAAATAAATACACCCCCCCCCCCACACACACACACACATAGACAAAAGCATATTGTTATTACTAACATCTCGGAATAATACATTGAAATTTCTAATTTAACAATAGAAAATATTATTGATACATATAAATGTTCACTCCAAAAAGACATTGCATTAATGTACTATCATCAATGATGAGAATTATCGAATCCTACTGTGGCCCGTCATACAGGCTCTAAGGACTAGATAGGACTATATATAAGTATAGATATAAGGCCAACACTGCACATGCACTTCTTCACGACACCAGCATGTAACAGATACACTCTACATTAGTATAAGTTTAGTATTAAAATTAGAATAAATTAATATAATAAGTTATTCTTAAGGTACACCAAAACAGAAAAATTACTACATATAATGTCACATACACTAACAAAAATAGACAATAAGCGTGTACGGAGTCTCAAATTTTTCATAGAAATTAAGTATTAAAAAAGGGTACGGAACTCGAGTCCGTAGAGATATATATAACAATAAAAAAATAATAAAAAACAGGCTCTAAGGAGACGTAGGGCGGGAAACAGTGTTTCCTTTGGGATGCCATTTGTAGTTTGTATTTTAGTCAGGAGCCTTAAGAACAGACGAGCGTGCATGACAAGAGTTATGAATGTCAAAGAAGCAAGTGAGGTGTGTAAGAATAAGCCTGAATGGCGCTCTGTTTTCCGTGCCTACCCCGCAAGGCAACTGGCGTGAAATTATGTATGTATGTATGCATATGTACCCTGTACTACTTACTTACATGCTTATAAATTTAATTTCATTTCATTTTTCCTTATGCTGATATGTAGATTCTGACAATGTCTCGATATACAAAATGACGGCCTCTGTGCCGGATGAACTCGCTGAAACGCAGAGGCTCCGGGTTCGATTCCTGGCATGATAAATTTCGGAAACGAACATTCTGTTATTTACTATGGTCTGTGCGTCTGCGATCGGCCCCAGAGTAGTCTGTTGTATATTACCCATAACACAAGCGTAACATGCTTAACTTGGGGATATACAATGTGTGTGTTTTTCTGCCGAATATTATTATTATTATTTCACATATATTTATTTATATTCTTTTTTAGTTTTTTTAATACATATATGTATAAAAATAAACATATTAAAAATATATAAAAAGATGACGTCTGTCGGCAGCGGGGCCTAGGGTCCTAGCTACCGGTGGTTAAGGCTCCAGAGACAGGAACTTCCTCACAATGGGTGCCATGCTCAAGAGAACTGCCTTCTGCATCTGGCCCTTCACCCATTTACCGAGCGATTATTATTATTATGATAAAGGCATATCTATACAATTCTTTAGTGGCAGTTTCAATAAGTTGCCATACTGGTCGCAGGAATCAACACCGGTCGACCTTCCTTGGCGACAGGTCAATCCGAATGGCGGCTAATAGAGCGGCACTAGACTAGCCACTTGCGAAACCAACCTGCTAAGCTAAGGCCTTACGCACCAGTGGAATATTACTGATAAAACACTCCTCTCAACCAAGGATTCATTTCCTAACAGCGTTCATAATATATATCTTATATTAAGTAGCTGTCATTATATGAATTACGAAAAGCATATATTTTTTATTTCACATATCGTCATTTATTTTCTCTGTGTGTATTCAAACGGATCTAAGTCATTGAAGCCTTATAAATCAGGATACTTCGAGTGAAAAGTCTGAAGTTAAAATCATAGCAGTTCGCCCTTTTTAACCGACTTCAAAAAAAAGGTTCTCAATTTGTCGGTTTTTTTTTATGTATGTTCACCGATTACTCTGAGATTTATGATCCGATTTACGTGATTCTTCTTTAGTTCGATGCGGAATAGTTGCCATTTGGTCTCCTAAAAATTTAACCTAGTTTGGCCCAGTAGTTTTCATTTTCTGAACATTATTTTTGTGAAAAATTGTTCCGTTCCGTTCCGTCTTTAGGACCTATATTTTTAAATTAAATCTAGTATTTAGGTCAGATTTAAATTACTTATTAGTCTTGTTTCTTAACTTTTTTTTATTGCAGGAGATCAGCAGACAGGCAGACGGCCCACTTGATGGAAAGCGATTACCATCGCCTATGGACATTTGCAACACTAAAGGTGCTACAAATGCGCTGCTGCTCTCTTAAGGGAGACTGAAACCTGGTCACTAATATCAGAACACAACTCAAGGTTGTTATGGTGACATACTTTAGACCAGGGGTGGTAGCCATCCAGTCGGGCAAATGCCCTACCTGACTGTGGGTTGTTAAGTCGCCTCTTACGACAGGCCGCCCCAACGCAGGAAATTGTATTCTTTCTCCGTCCCTGCACGGATAAATGGCTGGCGGCGTTACCACGTTGTATAGCAATGCTTAATCTTTGAGCGAAATAGACGCCAGCCTTCTGGTCGCGTGTGACGTCTGCTAAACGCTTGGGGGCGTCACGGTAGACCTTTAGGGCGTTAGAACCCCACGGACCCAAACTTTCCACCCCAAATGCCGCAAATGTGTAATGATTTCCAATGTCTTGTTTCTTAGACTAGATTGTAATTTTAATTTTGTATCTTTAGGACGTTACATCTAGTAAATAAACACAGTGACTCCAAATAGTGACTCCTAATACATATACCTAACTACATAACTAACAATAAAACTTATACACATACTCAAACCAACGCACACTACCATCGCATTGCATTACACGCACACTTCACAAACAAACCAATACACACAAAGAGCCTAAAAATTAATAACTCAGGCACAGAAAAGAAAAAAACAACACACATGGCACTAGATAGGACAATATATAAGTATAGATATAAGGCCCAAACTGCACATACACTTCCTCACAACACCAGCATGTAATAGATACACTCTACATTAGTATAAGTTTAGTATTAAAATTAGAATAAATTAATATAATAAGTTATTCTTGAGGTACACCACAACATAAAAATCACTAAATTAATGTCACACACAGAAACAAAAATAAACAATAAGCGTGTATGGACTCTAAAATCTTTCATAGAAATTAATTTGTAAAAAAAAGGGTACGGAACTCGAGTCCGTAGAGATGTTAATAATAATTTTTAAAAAATACATATACCTAATAATTCCAACAGCATCAAGTTATTATCGAAACTATTGGCTTGCGAAGTAAATAATCTTGTTAGAATTTGTTTTTTTTTTATCTGTGCAGGAACGGAGAAAGAATACAATTACCTGCGGCTCGGCGGCCTGTCGTAAGAGGCGACAAAACAACCCAGGTGGTAGGGCATTTGCCCGACTGGATGACTACCACCCCTGGTCTAAAGTATATCACCATAACAACCTTGAGTTGTGTTCCGGCATTAGTGACCAGGTTCCAGTTTCCCTTAAGAGAGCAGCAGCGCATTTGTAGCACCTTTGGTGTTGCAAATGTCCAAAGGCTATGATAACCGCTTTCCATCAAGTAGGCCGTCTACCTACCTGCTGAACTCCTGCAATTGGTAACGATTGTTTGACTTCAAGTACCGAAAGAGGAAGAACAAACGTAAAAGCAATAAAAACCTATTCCATTACAAACGAACAAACAACGTTGGTCACCATTAATTTATGTATATATATGCAGATATGCACAAAGCGGGCGTCCGTTTACGAGCTTAGTACGTCGTAATCGATGGGAGGTGTTAACAAGAATTTAACTTCCCTCATTAAATTGATTTACAATCCGAAGTTAGCCGACAAAGGTAATCGAACGAATTTCACCTTTTATGATTATCTTTATTGAAAATTTAACTTTCTTTCCTTCGAACACATGTACTTACTGAAAAGAGAACAAAAACATATCTATACAAATCTATATCCCGATTCCAGCGCCACCTATCGGGCACAATTGTGAATAAAAACCATCCTAGAATCTACTTGAACACACACAGAAATCTATTCAAAATCGATCATACTAGATACTAGATTTGAAGGTTAAAAATCTAAGTTAAAAATTAATTTTTACTTCCTATTCTATGTACACCGCTTCGCAACGTGTTGATGCTGTTAAGGAGAAGAAGCGGCAAGAAACTCCCCAGCAACACGTCTAGCTAAATATTGTTTTTCTTTATATTTCATACATACATACATACATACATAACTTCACGCCAGTTCTCTCGCGGAGTAGGCACGAACAACAGAGTGCCATTTAGGCTTATTCTTACACACCTCACTTGCCTCTTTGACATTCATAACTCTTGTCATGCAAGCTCGTCTGTTCTTAAGGCTCCTGACATCACCTTCTGCTAGTACACGATCAATTTGATCATGGAAGGTGTGTCGTGGCCTTCCACGACTTCTGCATTCATCCACTTTTGCATTGTATATCTGTTTAGTCATTCTTTCCACATGCCCGAACCACCGGAGCATTCCTTACCTTACCTTCACCCCGACACTCTCTTTCAGAGCAACTCTCTTTCTTACTTCGGTATTACGAACGCGGTCCGCGAGCGTCACTCCGCAGATTTTGCGCAGTGCTCGCATCTCGACCGCGTTTACTCTACTTTATATTTCATATTCTATTTATATCTCAAATTCTTTTTTTTACTAACTTTTGTACAGAAGTATGTTACAGAATCACTTTTTGAAGAATTAATGGAGTTGTAGCAAACAATGCATTCTCAATAAGACCAAGACAGTAAAAGAAAAGAAAAATAATATTGTAGTTATAATAATGACATGACGTGCTAAAATGTTATGCTGCAATATGTCTCCACCAATTCCTTACAAGCATGGCAAGATAAATAAATATAAGTTCAGTGATATACATCCTCTATAAATATTATAAACGCGAAAATTTGTGAGAATGTTTGGATGTATGTTTGTTACTTTTTCACGCAAAAACTACTGAATGGATTTTGATGAAACTTTACAATAATATAGCTTACACATCAGAATAACACAGGCTATAATTTATAAAGATTCAGTGTGAACTATCCAAAATATAACGATTGTAACGGGTGAAACAGCGGGCGCAGCTAGTACCAACATAAGAATTTTATGTATAAAGATATTCTATAGTTCATAATAAATACATTGCAGACGATAGAAAACTTAAACCACCACTAATTAACCAATGCATATTCAATTCAAAAATGTATTAATTTCATTGTCTTTGAATCGTTTTAATTAGTTTTAAAATGTTAGAAGACTCAGTATTTTGTCTTATTGTACAGGGTATTTGCTCATATGGATGGTTTTTTTTATTGCAGGAGTTCAGCAGACAGGCAGATGGCCCACTTGATGGAAAGCGGTAACCATCGCCTCTGTACATTTGCAACACCAAAGGTGCTACAAATGCGCTGCTGCTCTCTTAAGGGACACTGGAACCTGGGCACTAATGCCAGAACACAACTCAAGGTTGTTATGGCGACATACTTTAGACCAGGGGTGGTAGCCATCCAGTCGGGCAAACCTACCACCTGGCTGTGGGTTGTTTTGTCGCCTCTTACGACAGGCCGCCTGGCCGCAGGAAATTGTATTCTTTCTCCGTTCCTGCACGGATATTTAATAACATATTATATATTATTATTTATGTTATTTAATAACAGCCTATAAATGTCCCACTGCTGGGTTCGAGCATCCCATAGGGGGGGAACGGACAGTATACTCACCACGCTTGTCCAGGGCGGCTTGGCAGTTGTGACATATCGGTTATCTCGATGTGCAGGTTTCAACACGATGTTTTCCTTCACTAAATTTTAACAATATGCACATTAGGTCAGAAAACGGTCTAAGTAATGCATGCGTTCTGGCCAGGATCGAACCCGCGCCCTTTGACCTTGGGACGCGTACGCTAGCCATTACGCTACCACGACTTGTATGGTTAATACCTTTGGTTAATACCACCATAACAATCATGAGTTGTGTTCCGGCATTCCAGTCCTCTCATTCGAGGCTGACAGCACATTGGTAGCTCCTTTAGTGTTGTAAATGTCCATAGAAGACGGTGACTACCTTCCATCAGGTCGTCATCCCGTCTGTAATACTCTAGGAATAGAAAAAGAAAACATATTTAAAAATATTTGTATATTTCGCCAGGTGGTAGGGTGATTGCCCGACTGGATGGCTACCACCCCTGGTCTAGAGTATGCCGTCATAACAACCTTGAGTTGTGTTCCGGCATTAGTGACCAGGTTCCAGTCTCCCTTAAGAGAGCAGCAGCGCATTTGTAGCCTTTGGTGTTGCAAATGTCCATAGGCGATGGTAACCGCTTTCCATCAAGTGGGCCATCTGCCTGTCTGCTGAACTCATGCAATAAAAAACATAATATATATTTCATAATTAGCTTCTGCCCGCGAGTTCGTCCACTTGGAATAGTTAAAAAGAAAGTAAGTTAAAAGACCCCCCGATTTTGAAACATTCATTGGTGCTCCGCTCCTATTGGTATTAGCGTGATGATAAATAGCCTATAGCCTTCCTCAATAAATGGGCTATCTAACACGGAAAGTATTTTTCAAATCAGACCCGTAGTTCCTGAGATTAGCGCGTTCAAACAAGCAAACTCTTTAGCTTTATATATTAGTATAAGATATAATATAAGATGATAAGACTACACTGACGGTATTGCTGCTGCGTTGAACCAACGTTACTTTTTAATTTCAAATTGGCATGAAACAGAATTTTAGTTACAGAAGTGTTAACACTGCCATTAAATTCCCAAAAAAACAAAGCTCAAAAGTGTAACGAAACCATAAATTTTTGCGATCCATGCGTTTAAAAAGTTTAATGGTTTTAGGCCGCGTACACACGGAGCCAATTAAGGCTACCCAATGCCATTGTTGGCTCATAATGTATATGACTATTGTTCATTTCGTCGAACAATCAAAACTATCTATTCCCTTGATGTTGTTATTCCCGAGTTACACGAAAATATAAGGATATTTTAAGTGAGTTAGAAGAAGTTGTACTTACAATTGAAGACATGAGTGAATGAAAGGGATATGTTACCATAGGTAAATATTGATAATTTTTTAAATAAAAGCCCTACAAAGCTCTTTTACTATCACTTTGCTACACATATAACTCCTTCATTACTTACTATTTTCAAAATCAAATTTTAAAAGCGTTGTTTCAAGTTCTAATATGGTTTCCTTGCCGGTTTACATTACATATTTTACACATTACATTTTCCTTTAACGTATTTTTTTTAATGTCACAAAACTCCTTCATCTACTCATGTCTTCAATTTAGTTCAAAATTATTTGTATTAACCTCGTCGTAACGTCTACTACTGAATATAGGTCTCCCTACTTCCCTTTCCTTACTCATATAGTGCCTACCATCAGCCTTACGCAAGTCCATCCATCGGGCTGGAGAGCGTTCGATACTACGTTTACCGAGATATGATCTCTACTCCAGGACTCATCTGCTCCATCGGCCACCGATCCTGCAACAAACATAATTGACTCATTGCCACTTCAACTTGCTAATTTTATAAGCTTTGTCCATTATCTTGCTTCTTTTACGGATATTTCTCATTTCTAATTTTATCCTTAAGAGAAACATCCAAGATTATTCGCTCTATGGTCAGTTTAGAGACTTGGAGTGTATGGACGAATCCCCAACGACGTTTAGGCTCACGTGATAAATCCCTATTCTCAGTACCACTTATATAAACTAACTATACAAAAAACACGTTTGTATACCACACTTGCCAGCAATACCCTATTTACTAATGTAAATCCTTTCACAGGTAATTTATATCAATTTCAAAAATGTAATTTAAAATCATCCAATGATATCGTATACTAGCAGAAGGTGATGTCAGGAGCCTTAAGAACAGACGAGCGTGTATGACAAGAGTTATGAATGTCAAAGAAGCAAGTGAGGTGTGTATGAATAAGCCTGAATGGCGCTCTGTTGTTCGTGCCTACCCCGCAAGGGAACTGGCGTGAAGTTATGTATGTATGTACTTTAACTTAAACTTTTTATACTTTCCTTTTTTATCTCTATATTATTAGTAATTATTGTGGTGATATTTTTTATTAAATATTGACCTCATTTAAATGTACGTTTTATGTAATTTTCGTATAATTGTATTTTTTTTCGTAATTGATTGTTTGAGCCAATTTTTATTTTATTATATAATTTTTTTTTTTGTAGAAACTTGATTGATATATGAATTAATTTTGCGTTTTACATTTATATCTATCTATCATTTAAGAGCTATGCTCTTGTCGGTGGAGCCTCCACCAATCTTCTCTATTGCGGGCCAGTTGTTTTACTTCTATGTAAGACACGACACCCACTTTTTTTCACATTTGACATTTGTTTTACATTAAAGAATACTAATTATTGTATGTTTCCCAAACAAATTAAATAAATAAATAAATCTTGCTGTCAATGCGCACGTCTCGATGCTGTGGGTTAGGTCGAATTTATATAATAGAGTATAATATGAGCCCATAAATGTCCCACTGCTGGGCTCGGGCCTCCCATTATGGGGCGAACGGACGTATACCCGCCACGCTTGTCCAAGGCGGCTTGGCAGGTTTGACACATCGGTTATCTCGATGTGCAGGTTGCATCACGATGTTTTCCTTCACCATTATTAGCACATGGTAATTGTAAGAATACGGTCGAATTTAGTGCGAGTAAATCGGATGTCATTGGCAGACGATCATTGGCCGTTGTTGGCTCTGTGTGTACACAACCTTAGTAATAAAGATAAAGTTAACTTCGTTGTTAAATCAATTATACGGTTTAGATACAATTCTTAAGTTCTTATAGCCTCAAAACGTGACTGTGCTATTGTCTCTAACTACTAGTGATAACAACAAATAACACTTCAAGTGTGCTCTAAACTATTTTAGGATGGGTGACCTCGAAAACTGGTGGATAGTGGCGTAAATGCCGTTATAAAAGGTTCATCAGGTGTGGTTCAGCTTTGGTTTCATAATCTAATATATAAAATTCTCGTGTCACAGTTTTCGTTGCCATACTCCTCCGAAACGGTTTGACCGATTTTGATGAAATTTTTTGTGCTTATCCGGTATCTATAAGAATCGGCCAACATCTATTTTTCATCCCCCTAAATGTTAGGGGTAGTCCACCCCTAATTTTTTTTTTTTTTTTTTTAGACAAAATTTTTAATTTCTATTTTTTTATGATACAACATACAAAAATACATACAACCCTAAATTTTCACCCCTCTACGATCAACCCCTATTTTTTATTTGTTAATTATAAATTTTAATTTTTTGGCAAGATATTTTTAAATCTTATTTTGTCATGACTTAGAATAAAAAAAAATATATTACTGTTTTAGATTCATAATTATGACCGGTAGGTGGGGCTGAGATCGGGTTCTGAAATCTTCCTAATCACCTGGAGCGATTTTGGTGATTTTGTTTTTGTGTGTTTGAGTGGGTACCCGGATGGTTTAGATTCGCAATTAGAACCGGTACGTGGCTCTGGGATCGGGTTCTAGAATTGTATTTTTTAAAGGCAGGACAACGTCTGCCGGGGCCGCTAGTTTGATCTATAAAAGTCTGTAATAATGGTAGTTTAACTAAAGAATAACTTGTAGGTAATTTAGCAGCCCGGGATATAATCCGTCTACCATAAGCATCACAACATTAAAATATATCATAGTAAAACTACGTTGTAACAGTTTAAAGCGCGGTAGTTTATTTGATTTTTATTATTCCTGACGGCCTCTGTGGTTGAGCGGGCTAAGCCTTTGCCGGCCTACCTCACTACAACGCAGAGGCTCCGGGTTCGATTCCTGGTATAGTAAATTTCGGAAACGTATTTTCTCCGTTATTTACTATGGTCTGGGTGTCTGCGATCGGCCCCAGAGTAGTCCGTTGTATATAACCCATAACACAAGCGTAACTTGCTTAATTTGGGGATATACAATATGCCGATTATAATTTTTTTTTTATTATTATTCCGACGTTTCGGCCACTTTTCAGTAGCCGTGATCACCGAAGACAAAGTTGGTTTAGATAAATGTAGCGTAGAATGAGTACCGTACTTTTGTGATCTATACATACATTAAATCTAATACATGTCCGTGTGCGTATACATACTTATCAAATTTAGTGCCACGTTGGAATTTACTAACAAATACGCCGTGATCATCACAACGCGAACTGTTAGTCCCGAGCACTTATATGTTTTAAAAAAAAAACAATTTTGGCTTACAGGAACCTTTTATTTTATTATTATGAATAATAATTGACTTGGAGTCTCAATATACGGGACCTCAAAGGTCTACCGGACCGATATGGTATTAGTTTTGAGCAATCCAGCCGGCAGGCATAAACCAGGTCCGTTGCTGTAGAGCTGTGGCTAATAACCAAGAGAACTCTATGAATTTGTAAAAAGATTTGGTATTTATAGGCAATTACTGCTGATCGACATTTTGGAAATCTATGTCAATGAGATGTTTGACTCAGCAATAAGTGCCTATTGCATAGGGTTGTAACACCTCCCCCCTTAAAGCGGAGCATCAAATAAGGAAAAGATGCGAGTAGATTGAGACACCAAGAAGTTGCAAACATTTACACAGTACATTTAACAAAATATACAGTTTTATTTTACAGCTAGAATTTTAAAATTACTATGTATCAATTATTAGAAAAGTTGAACAAATTACATATTTTAGTGCTTAAGCTATTAAGTAACACGAGAATTGAAATATTACAATTAGTCAAGAAATAGCAATGATTTAAGAATTTGTAACGAAATAGTAAAATATCCTATGAACTAGTAAAGATGTAGAAAACAATTTTGATCATAAGATCTAGTATGAACTTGTAAAGAACTAGTATAATTATTTTCATTATAAGAATTGGTAAAGATATGGTAAATATTTTATTCTTTGAGAACTGGTAAAGAAATAGTAAAACTTTAGTAAAGGAATAGTAGTTTTTATTCATTATTTCTATGAGACATTAACATGAACTAGTAAAATTATTTATTACTAAAAAAATTAACAAAATTATTATTTATGGATTACTATAAGTTTTTTCTAATATATATGTAAATTTCTCCTCAAACTCGAGGGAGATTCTTCCGAGTTTTCAGATACTTCAAATGCTCTATTCTGAATCTGAAGATTTGTTTGGGTATTAGGCTTAGCATAACAATTATTGAATATTTTTATACAACAACCAGGCTCATTTTGGGTTGTATCTCGTCTTGGTTTCTTACAACATTTCTTATAAATAGTAAAATACATATAAGCTAAAACACATACAGACAAGATTGTTGTAATTCCGCTAAAATAGTTTCCATATTTAATGTGGTAAGGTTGATTTTCTATTTTCTCTATTTCGTCACTGAACTGATTTAATCTATGTGTGACATAATGCAAGGAATCTAAATCGATGTGAGATAATTTAATAGGAGTTAAATATGGAATCGTATTATTTATCCTTTTCTTGGAGCAGCAATCATCTTCTATAATATTAAAATTTGGAGAAGGTAAATACAGTTTAGACTCATACTCTGTAGATGCAACAAATTGTAGAAGATTATGAAAAGCCTTACAGCCTTTAGGAACCTTGAGGATTCCTGTTCCAACAATATCGTAGTCACTAAGAGTATTGTTACATTTAACAGATAGTTTAGTTAGATCAGACTGTACATATAACCACTTATTATTATTAAGTTTTTGCCAAACGTCAATATCACTAATTATTACTTTATAATCACAAGGTTTTGGTAATTTGTTTATATGTTTAGTTAGGATTATCACTTCACAAATTGGATTTGTTGCGGTAGGATGCACATCACTTAGTTTGCACAGATAATATTCTTTTGTTACACTTTTGCACTCACTCGTAGAGTCCATTGTTGAGTACATTAATTTATCATCGGTTATAGCAAGAAATCTAGTAGTTGGATTGATCATAGCAAAGGAATGAGGATTATTTATATCATGCGGAGTAGGGAGAGCAAAAATATGATAGAGATTGTATTCTTGTAAGTTTATTAACGGAATTCTTATGACGAATACTAGTTTAGATCCATTAACAAAGCTAGAAACTGATGAGATATCTAGGAGAGTGTGCATATTTTCTATGCTTAATGAGACTGGGAAGTTTTGAGCTATAATATTTTGGTTGGAACTTAGTTCATTATATAATTGAACTGGGGATAAAATAGAAGGATGAATTATGTTTTGTTTTCCGAACAGAATTGCATCTATAATGTCTTCAAGGTTAAAATTTAAAGTTATTAAAGAACTTTCTATTGCGCTAAAGGTTAAAGATAGATAAGAAGAAGTTTCTAATTTGGAAGTTGTTTGCAAAACGGTTTCTAAAATTGTATCTAATTTACCCATGTTTTGATTTAATATTTGTTCATTATCATTTAGTCTTCTAATTGTATTATTAAAAGTATCGATAGCGGAAGAGATTACGTGAATGTTATCTTTCATTAAAGACGATAGATGTCTCTGATCGTCTTGGACGGCATTGATAGCGTCAGAGAAGGTTTTTGCATCATCTTCATCTAAGGATCCGAATAACTGTTTAAGAATAGGTCTGGACTGTTTGGGATTGGCGATATTAGTCCTGAGTCGGAGATGGCACCTGGCGCGATGGCCCTGGAATGGAATTATCGTGGGCTAGTTTTATTTCGTTAAAATGGTAACGGATTTTTCGCCTATTTACTTGCACTGTTACATTGCTATTACCATGAACTGCCGTGACTTGGTAAGGACCTTTCCATATAGGAGACAAGGCTTTACGCAATCTATGGTGGTATTTTATATACACCATATCTCCAACATTATAAGATATTTCTCTAGTATGCTGATCATAGTAGTGTTTTGATCTTTCTTTACTTCTAAGAATATTTTCGCGAGCTATGTTTCTTGTATTAATTAATCTGTGTTTTAAATTTTTAATATAATCGGGATAAGTGACAGTATGGTTTATGTCATAGATAGAACTTGGTAGGTAAGGTTTACATCCGAATAAAAGTTCATGAGGACTAAAATTTGTGGTAGAGTGAGTTGTTGAATTGTAGGATATCAGTGCAGTAGGGAGATATTTATACCAGTTGTCTTGATTATCATTTACATAGGATTTAAGATATTCCTTGAGAGTGCTATGGCTTCTCTCAAGTGTACCATTGGTTTGGGGGTGATATGGAGATGAGAATAAGTGTTTAATTTTAAAAAGAGACGCTACTTGTTTATATACGTCGGCTATAAAATGGACACCTTGATCAGAAAGGACAGTTTTGGGAATACCAAAGTGAGATATAAATTTTATAAGACATTCAGAAGTTTGTTCTGCAGTGGATTGAACAATAGGATAGGCCATGGAATATTTAGTTAAATCGTCTTGGAATGTGACTATATACTTGTATTTTTGGGGACCAGATTCTGGAAGAGGACCTACAATGTCGGTAAATATTCTTTGTAAGGGTTCATTTGAAGTTGTTGTGATTTCCATAGGGGCTTTATTAGTAGCTCGAAGTGCTTTGTTTTGTTGGCAGAGTGGACAATTTCTTACATAATTTTCAATATCCTTTTTCATTCCACTCCAATAGTAAGTATCTTTGAGTTTACTATACATTCGATTGGAGCCAATATGGCCTCCAATAGGGGAGTCATGGTTATCCTTCAGGATAGCAGGAATTTGGTTAGGGGTAGGATATACGAGTTTGTTGTGATAAATATTTATTTTAATATTAGTGTCATGGAATATATAAGTTATCATTTCGTAAATAATTAGAAATTTTAGTTTATCGTAAGGGTTATCGAAATCAGAGATAGAAATTTCATTAACTTGGGGGTAGAATATAACTAAGTTATTTCTTACTTCTTTTAATACTGCAAAGATATCTCTATAAGTGACAGAGTCATAGTGATGGACTTTAGTAAAAAGATGAAGATAAGTTTTATTATTTATTTCGGATATTTTAATATTATGCAATTCTCTTTCAGAGTTTTCAAAGTCATTTCTGTTTTCTAAAAGGTTTAGTATATCTCGACAGTAGGGATTGGAGTCATCTAAGTCAATGGATGTTGGGTAGGCTATGTATGGACACGAGGATTCAAGTAAATTTTGGTTAAATTCTGTTATTCGAGTATTAAAAACTGTAGGGGATGAACGTGTTCTAATATAGGATTCATAGGTTAAGTTATCATTAAGATCTATATCTTCGATATTATGTATAGGCGGTCTGGATAAGGCGTCGGCGTTACTATTTAATTTTCCTGGTTTATACACAATTTCATAATCAAAATCTTCTATTTTTAATCTCCAGCGTAATAATTTACTACTAGGATCTTTGCAATTCATAAGATACACAAGGGGTTTGTGGTCTGTAACGATTTTGAATTTTCTCCCATAAAGATACGGTCTGAATGTTTTTGTACCGTATATAACTCCTAAAAGTTCTTTTTCAGACACGCTATAATTTCCTTCTGCTTTGTTTAAAGTACGGGAAGCATAGGCTATGGGTAGGTCATTGCCTATTTCACCTTGCGATAGAACTGCACCAATTGCATATTCGGAAGCATCAGTGGTTAAGATGAAAGGTTTCGAGAAGTCAGGATATTGGAGGATAGGGGCGTTAGTAAGCATTGATTTAAGAGAGTTGAATGCTTCTTCCTGTTGATGTGACCAGGTGAAATCTACATCCTTTCTTAACAGGGAAGTTAGTGGCTTAGTGATTTTAGAAAAGTCTTTAACAAATTTCCTATAATATCCTATGAGTCCCAAGAAACTTTTAATATGTTTGGGTGTTCTGGGTGTAGGATAGGATACTACGGCTTCAACTTTATCGGGATTGGGAGATACTCCTTTGTCTGAAATTATATGACCTAGATAGGCGACTTCGCGACGAAGAAACTCGCATTTGTCTGGCTGTAACTTTAGATTATGTTTTCTTAAGGCATCGAATATTAATTCAAGTTTAGAGATGTGAGACTGGAGATCATGAGAATAGATAATAACGTCATCTAGATAGATAAAGCAATGTAAACCCTGTAGACCGGTAAGGACTGTATTCATGAGACGTTGAAAGGTTGCAGGAGCATTTTTTAGTCCAAAGGGCATTCTAGTGTATTCAAAGTGGCCATTTGGAACTGAGAAGGCGGTTTTGGGAGAGTCTTCTTCAGCCATTTGAATTTGATGAAAACCGGAGGCGAGATCCAATGTAGAAAAATATTTACTGTGACCTAGTTGGTCTAAGATTTCGGTTATGTTAGGAATAGGATAAGCATCTCCAATGGTAATATCATTAAGTTTTCGATAGTCTACTACGATTCTCCATTTCTTTTGACCGGAAGCGTCTTGTTTTTTTGGAACTACCCAAATTGGGGATGACCATGGGGAACTAGAAGGTTTAATAATGTTTTGATTCAACATTTTCTGTATCTGCTTATTTACTTCTTCTTTATGGCATTCTGGATAGCGGTAACTTTTTACATGGATTGGTTGTGAACTAGTAGTTTTAATTTCATGTTTAACAGTGTTAGTACAAGAGAGATGATCACCATCAAGGTAAAATAAATCGGAATATTCGTGGCAAAGAGATAGGAGGACTTTAGATTCTTCTGAGTTAAGATGAGATGTTCTTATTTGGTTCCGTATTTTCAAAGCTCGGTTATGATCGGAAGTTATATTATGTATACTATTAGACCTTAGAATATCACATGGTAGGAGTTCAACGCAAAAGGTTTGTATATTTATTTCATTATTTGTAGTATTAAGAATGGACACATTAACGTGTTTATTGGATTTAAGGGATGTGAGGCAACTGGATAGGTATACACCCTTTTGAATCTCAGACTTTTCAACAAACCCGGATGTAATTTCTGGATTAGTTACTTTGCATTCTATCATCATTTCGGAACGAGCTGGTATTGTATATTGGGGTTTAGTAAAATGAATTTGTAATGTGCCTTTATCAAGATGCAGAGTATTATTTCCGTATAGGATATTGCAGTTATTGTTTTTTAGAAAATCATTACCTATAATTCCGTCAAAATTGAAACTTAGAGATTCTGAAACTAGATGAATTTTACTGAATATTGTTTCAGAGTTATCGAGCTTGAAATCTAATTGAAAGTGCCCAAAACTCTCAGAACATGGGGCATTTTCATCTATACCTTTGAACTTAACCTTTTCTGTTATAAGTTTAGGATGTGTGACTAAAGAAGATTTTTTTATTAAAGAAATACTAGAGCCTGAGTCAATCAAGAAAACCAGCGGCTTATTTGAATATTGAGATTTTATATAGACATGCGGTAAGTGAATTTTATCGTTATAATGAATTTTATAAATTGTCTCGTTATTCTTATAAGAATTTGTGGACTTTGTATTATAAGAATTCGCAGATTTAGTATTACGGGTATAGGAATTAGTAGAATTTTTATTATTGGTATAAGATTTAGTAGACTTAGAATTATTGGTATAAGATTTATTAGACATAGAATTATTGGTATAAGATTTAGTAGAGTTTTTAGAACCAGTGTTTTTAATAGACGAGTTTCCTATCTGGGGCTGGTTACCCTGTCGTATAACTCGGGATTCAGTGAGCCGTGAAGGGAAGAAGGAGTCGTGACTATTTGTTCTGTCTGTCGGTAACTTATTGGTATGGCAATAAAGGGAATCAGAATCGTTAGGAGGTATTTTACTTGGTAGCGCGTCGGTTTGTGTAGCAGATTCCACATGACGCGGTTGCGGAACCCTATTTAGTATAAAAAATTATCATTTTGGGGGTCTGTTGGACACTCTTGGGTCTGATCATGGTTTTCGTCTAAATTGTGTACTTTATTTAAAGGTGGGTTAGAATTTATTTGATGATTTGTAGGGTTTGAAAATCTTTGACGATTTGTGTTATTATATTCCCTTTTACGACATTGATTTATGTGATGACCGACTGCCTTACAATATGCACAGATAGTCGGGTTTGGTGGTGAAGTATTGGGAATGGATTGAGAAGGTCTTGGTTGGAAAGCTACATTATGGATGGGACGGTGACGATTTGAATAGCACGATCTATCCGTGTGCCCAGGTTTGCCACAAAGACGGCATTTTGGTTTGGATTCTACGGAATTTCTTGACTGCGAGGATTGAGCATAGTTGTAGAATTTTTCTTCTTGAATAGCTAAATTAATTGCTTCGGCAAGGTTTTCCGGATTGCGGCATCTCAATATGTTGGAAATATGGCTGGGTAGCCCCAGCAAAAAGGTGTGTAAAGCCAGGTCTTCCGTATTAGCTAGTCGTCCTAGCAGTTCACCCTGATTGATGGTTGAATGAGATATGTCCGTCTGTAGTCGTGTAAGATGAGTTTCTAGACGTGTACTATATTGCAGAGCACTTTCGTTAGGTTTCATTCTACAGTTTTGGAGGTCTAATAATAGATGGTTACGGTGTTTACACTCGCCAAAGTTACTTTTTAAAAATTGTTTCAGGTCCGACCAATTACTGAAAACTTTAAGGGAACATATTGCTTCTGCTTTACCTTCTAATTGGGATAGTATAAATTTAAATAATATTTCGTATTGATTGGGGTTAATTAAGTTAAGGGCATTCTCGCAGTTACGTAGAAACGGGGATAATTTATTTCTATCTCCATCGAAGGTTTTTATGAAGCGGGTGAGGTCGGTAAAATTCATTTTTACGGTATGGGAGGATATAGGGGAGTGATCGATTTTTGGGTTTGCCATGATCAATTATAAATAAAGAAATGGAACTATAACAGATAATAAACTTAAAATGCACTCACAGTATAAACATCAGCGGCAGCATGTGTTGGTTATTATGCTGACTTGGCGGCGGCGGCGGCGGCGACGGCGGCGGAGGCGGCGACGGCTGCGGCGGCGGCGGGCGGCGACGCTCAATCGGCGGCTCGTGTCAGCGCGTGGCAGCAACACGTTGGGTCGTTGACGCTTTATATCTAGGTCAACGCGTTGTCGTTGGGCCGCGCAACAGGACCTCGCGGCTGGGCAGTGGACCCTCGGGCACGATGAGGTACGGCGTGGCGGCTTCCTCGACACGTAGAGCTGGAGTCTGGCTATGCACAGTCAGAGAGACTGGTACAGCACCGTCACAGCTTGGCTTTTTGTTGGACGTCGTCAGGAACGGGGCGTCCGGCGGGCAATAATATCCCGCTTTCTTCTGACACCAAATGTTAGTCCCGAGCACTTATATGTTTTAAAAAAAAAACAATTTTGGCTTACAGGAACCTTTTATTTTATTATTATGAATAATAATTGACTTGGAGTCTCAATATACGGGACCTCAAAGGTCTACCGGACCGATATGGTATTAGTTTTGAGCAATCCAGCCGGCAGGCATAAACCAGGTCCGTTGCTGTAGAGCTGTGGCTAATAACCAAGAGAACTCTATGAATTTGTAAAAAGATTTGGTATTTATAGGCAATTACTGCTGATCGACATTTTGGAAATCTATGTCAATGAGATGTTTGACTCAGCAATAAGTGCCTATTGCATAGGGTTGAGGTAGGCCGGCAAAGGCTTAGCTCGCTCAACCACAGAGGCCGTCAAAAATTATATTCATAGGCAACAGTTCTAGTATTGAATTTGGGTTTTGGTCACAGCTCGCATCAGAATTGATGGTCTTTCTAGATTAGCTTCAGGAAGCTGCACCATACATGAATTTATATGAAAAAGTGTCTATTACTCATCAAGTCTTAATTCACAAAAGAGTCTAGCGACAGTAATTTTAATTTTATGTAAAATAACGTACTTATGGCGTTATTTGCTAATTATTTTTTATATTTATTAAAAGGTGGTAGGGCATTTTTCCGATTGGGTGGCTACTATATCTGGTCTAGAGTATGTCGTCATAACAACTTGAGTTGGGCTACCAGCCTGTCTATTGTGCTCTAGCAATAAAAAAAAAATAACATAAGTAGGATTACGTACAGACTAATATATTAAATTAATTGTGTTCCGGCATTAGTGACCAGGTTCCAGTCTCCCTTAAGAGAGCAGCAGCGCATTTGTAGCACCTTTAGTGTGACAAATGTGTATAGACGATAGTAAACGCTTTTCATCAAGTGGGCCGTCTGCCTGTCTGGTGAACTCAACCAATAAAAAAATAAAAAAATCCACCTCTTTTTAACAAGAACTATGAAAGTTAAAGATGGTCATGATAAAAATAATTAACTTCCCATATTTTCATATTCATAATGCCTAACATATTCATATTTCTAGAAGGCATGGTTGTCATCACCGAACAAAATATAGAATATCTACAATAGTCGGGACAGATTATTGTATTTTTACATTAGCATCTACTTCTCTAATAAGGTACAAATATAATATCAGTACTTAAACGTCCCACTGTTGGGCGTAGCCCTTCCTCTTTTAATGGTACTTGCAGATGGTGATGGGAGTAACAGTACAAGAGGATTCACGCTTGTTCAAGGCACATTTCAAAGGTCGGTTGTCTCGGTGCGCAAGTTCCACGATGTGCTGCTTGATTGCTATCATGTACAAGTTAAATCACAAGAACAGCGTAATCGGTTCATTATCAAGAAGTAGGATTTAAATCCACACTATTGAAACGATATGAAGGTGCTTTAGTCACTAAACTTCCTTGATGTATTTGTATGTCATATACTAAAATATGAAAATATATATCATTGTATATATAAAAATATTATAACATTTCTTTTTTTGCTATCCATACAATATGCTAGATGTACCGAACTAGAGACACTGTCCGGACCCGCCCGTCGCGGGGACATAGACTACGGGTTTTATTGGTCTATAAACTGCGCGGGACGGTATCCGGTGTCCGCCAGTTAGCACCGAGGCCCGTTACAGCCGAAATTGTAAAACACGACGGACAGACGGACATGTAAAATGTACGAAATAATACTTATAAAGAAAATTAAATCGGCAGACACAAACAGTATTGTGGGTAATCAATGGGCAACTCTTGCTGATCTGAGCCATCCAGAACAAAATAAACAACGGTAAGTTCCTAAACGAACTTACCGTAAATGAAATTTACCCTACCGGAAACCGAACCGCCGATCTTTGTATTTCACTAAACTAGATGGTCCAAGGCTTAGCCTACTAGACTATACAAGCTATCAAAATGTATAATTAATTATTTAAGCGAGAGTTGGGTATGGAAGAGAGCATGAAAGTAGAGTAAACGCGGTCGAGATGCGAGCACTGCGCGAAATCTGCGCAGTGACGCTCGCGGACCGCGTTCGTAATACCGAAGTAATAAAGAGAGTTGCTCTGAAAGAGAGTGTCGGGGTGAAGGTAAGGAAAGGAATGCTCCGGTGGTTCGGGCATGATGTAAGAATGACTAGACAGATATACAATGCAAAAGTGGATGGATGCAGAAATCGTGGAAGGCCACGACACACCTTCCATGATCAAATTGATCGTGTACTAGCAGAAGGTGATGTCAGAAGCCTTAAGAACAGACGAGCGTGCATGACAAGAGCTATGAATGTCAAAGAAGCAAGTGAGGTGTGTAAGAATAAGCCTGAATGGCGGAACTGGCGTGAAGTTATGTATGTATGTATGTAATTATTTAAATTCAATAATTCCTTTAATATACATATAAAGTCGTGGTAGCTCATTTTATGCGTTCTCATAACAAGTTTATAGCTAAAGGTGATAGCCTACCTGATGGAAAGTAGTTACCGTCATCTATGGATATGCAACACGAAAGTTGCAATGTGCCGCCGGCCTCGAAAGGAGAATTGCAACCTAGACACTCATTCCGGAACACAACTCAAGGTTTTCATAACGACATACTCTAGTAAATGCCCTCCCACCTGGCAAAGTTGCATTAGTAGTTGCCGTGTTCAAGATCATACATTTAAGCATGCAAGATAATGGATTTTCAACCGACTTTAAAAAAAGGAGGAGTTTTTAATTCGTCGGGATCTTTTTTTTTGTTTTTTTTTATGTGTGTTCACAGATTCCTCCGAGATGTATGATCCGATTTACGTGATTCTTTTTTTGTTCGACGCGGAATAGCTTCTATTTGGTCTCCTAAAAATTTGACATAGTTTGGCCCAGTAGTTTTCATTTTTATGAACATTTTTTATGAAAAAGTTTCCATTCCGTTCCATATGTACACCAATTACTCTGAGAGTTATGATCCGATTTACGTGATTCTTATTTGGGTTGATGCGGAATAGTTGCCATTTGGTCCCCTAAAAATGTAACATAGTTTGGTCTAGTAGTTTTGATTTTACAAACATTTTTTTGTTCCCGTTTCTTGGGACCTATATTTTTTAAGGAGCGCGGCACCTTTCGTAGGTCTACCCATACATAGCTAGACACTAAAATGTAACAAATAAAATAAAAAAACTTCGTTTAAAAAACCGACTTCAAAAACTAAAAAGTATAAAATAACTTATTTCTAAAGCTATTATTATTAATATATATTATCTAAAACATCTTAAATTCGGTGCTTAGTAATTTTCAAAAAAATGTAGTAATTTTAATGCAAATTACTAAGCACCGACTTTAAGATGTTTCAGATAATATATATTAATAATAATAGCTTTAGAAATAAGTTACTTTATACTTTTTAGTTTTTGAAGTCGGTTTTTCAAAACGATTTTTTTTTTATTTTATACCTTTTAACCTCGCAAGTGAAACCACAGGGAGAGATGTAGTAATATGATACGTATAGGCAAACTTTGTACTTGACTAGACCAGGACATAAAAAAGTGTCAAGAGGTCAACAGGCCTCGATAACTGCGTGGATCAGGTAATGATGATGGCAAAGCGATATTAAGCTATCTAGAAACAAACTAATATACATAAAATTACAATAACATATTTCATTTTATATATGTTTTTTATAGTTATGTGTTTTTTAAATTAGATAAACAGAGATATACCAAAATATATTTATTATTAATTTAACGTTGATTGGGTCAAATAATTTGGTTGCCATTTTATGTTAATTATTATATCTAAGAGGCAAGGTGTGTAAGAATAAGCCTAAATGGCACTCTGTTGTTCGTGCCTACCCCGCAAGGGAACTGGCGTGAAGTTATGTATGTGTGTGTATGTATGTATGTATTATATCTAAAGCTGTGCGCGAACTACAAATATTTTGATAAAAAGAACCGCACAAACTTACTTTGTACACTATTAAAGTGAAACTAGACTGTAAGCAAATAAATAAATTATTAATAATTATGTATATAACAAACAATTATCCGTGCAGGAACGAAGGAAGAATACAATTTCCTACGTTGGGGAGCCTGTTATATAAGGCGACAAAACAACCCACAGCCAGCTGGTAGGGCATTTGCCCGACTGGATGGCTACCACCTCTGGTCTAAAGTGTGCCGCCATAACAACGTTGAGTTGCGTTCCGGCATTAGTGACCAGGTTCCAGTCTCTTTAGAGAGCGGCAGCACATTGGTAGCAAGCAAATTAGGTGATGATAACCGCTTGCCATCAGGTGAACCATCTGCCTGTCTACTGAAATCATTCAATAAAAAATGTTAAGCTGATATCGGTTCACTTCTCTTTCAATTTGGAAGAAGCAACCAGTTATCCAAATATACATAAACTTGATTCATTCAATGTCATTGAATACCAACGTGTCCTGTCAGCCAAATAATCAATTTGGTAGATTCGTCTAATATCAGTTATTACTGTCCATGTTTACAAAACTGCAAAACTTTAAACTATGCCTAATTATTTGTATTAATATTATAAGAGCTCCTTCACACTAAGTCGCAAGCAACAGCGCAATTGTAGCAACTTTGGTGTTGCAAATGTCCATAGGCGATGGTAACTTTCCATCAAGTGGGCCGTCTGCCTGTCTGCTGATCTTCTGCAATAAAAAAAAAAAGCAACGGGGAAGTCAGCAGCGCGCCTTTGAGCCAGTGTTGCAAGCGCACGTACAAACAATTAAATAACGATTCGCCGAAAGACTTTTTGAAATTCGAACGTAATTATAGTAGATTGTTACACGAGAGGTGACATACATACATACATACATACATAACTTCACGCCAGTTCCCTTGCGGGGTAGGCACGAACAACAGAGCGCCATTTAGGTCCATTCTTACACACCTCACTTGCCTCTTTGACATTCATAACTCTTGTCATGCACACACGTCTGTTCTTAAGGCTCCTGACATCACCCTCCGCTAGTACACGATCAATTTGATCATGGAAGGTGTGTCGTGGCCTTCCACGACTTCTGCATCCATCCACTTTTGCATTGTATATCTGTTTAGTCATTCTTTCATCATGCATTCTTTCCACATGCCCGAACCACCGAGAGGTGACAGTCACCTATTTAGGCATGTGATAGTTTGGCGTTCGAGCGTAGCGAGGGCGCTAGTAGTTCGAGTGCGAGTGAATTCTAATTTTTGGCGGCGACTGTCTCAAAATTTGCCAATAGTAATAATATTTTTACAAATAATGTTTTATTAACACTCACATTTTACAAACATTGACAACCATTATTAGACACGCACGCATACACACATACTCACACTTACACACACACATCTCTCTATTTTTATTTTATTTTATTATTATTATTGTTCTTTTTTTTTTCTTTCATTGTAGTGCTCTTTGGTGGTGGTTATTATTGAAATAGTGCTTAATGGGAGGCGAGGGCCAGGAGTACCATCATACAGGGTTTACCTAGTTTGGGCTCCTGTCCTTCCCATTTAATTAAGATTATCAAATTTTTGTACTCTTTAAATTTTGTTTTTTATTTTATGGGAAGTAAATCAATAAATTATTATTAATAAAAGAAAAAGTTTTCTACGCAATAACTATGTTTAAATAATTACTAATTTCGATTTTAAGTGCTGTATTATTATAAGTAGACAGTAAAAACAATTTCCTCTCATACTTTTCTTACTTACAATTAAGTATTAAGCTAAGATACAAGAGGTATTTCACGGCTATAAAATGCTTATGGCCTATACTAGCGTAAAGGCCTATGACTGTTTGGTAAGTGAATTCTCCCATCAATACACATTCAAGAGAAATTTTATGTTTTGTAACAGAAAATTTAATACATCAATACTAAGGCGATACAGGTTTTACGTTATAGCTGTTACCAAAGATGATGAGTGAAATCAGCTAATACTCTTTATCTATCTATACTAATATTATACGAGTAAACAGGTGAAGTTTGTGAGCTTATTTCTTTACAGGAAGTAATCCAGTGAACTACTGAATCGATTTTGACAACTCTTGTACGAGTAGAAAGCTACATTCTTCCTAAGTGACATAGGTTATATTTTATTGTGGTTACTAATCCGTGCAGGAACGGAGAAAGAATACAATTTCTTGCTTTGGGGCGGCCTGTCGTAAGAGGTGACAAAAGAACTCACAATCAGGTGGTAGGGCATTTGCCCGACTGGATGGCTACCACCCCTGGTCTAAAGTATGTCACCATAACAACCTTGAGTTGTGTTCCGGCATTAGTGACCAGGTTTCAATCTTCCTTAAGAGAGCAGCAGCGCATTTGTAGTACCTTTGGTGTTGCAAGTTGGTGTTGCAAAAAAAAGTGGGCCGTCTGCCTGTCTGCTGAACTCCTGCAATAGAAAATCGAAGTGGGCAGTTGTTCAGCTAGTCTTTAATATAACAAGTTTGAACAATAAATTATGTAAAAACATCAGTGAGACTAGTTCGGACCAGAAGATGTCGAAAATACAACTTTTAGAATTTTCGTCTATCAAATTCAAATTCAAAAGTTTTTATTCAAAATAAGTTCCACTGGAGAACAGTTTTTGAAGGTCATACATGTAAGTTAAAATTTAATTTTTACTTCCTATTCTATGTACACCGTCTCGCAACGTGTTGATGCTGTAAAGTCGAAGAAGCGGCAAGAAACTCCCCAGCAACACGTCTAGCTAAATATTGTTTTTCTTTATATTTCATATTCTATTTATATCTCAAATTCTTTTTTTTAATAAGTTTTGTACAGAAGTATGTTATAGAATCACTTTTTGAAGAATTAATGGAGTTGTAGCAAACAATGCATACTCAATAAGACCAAGACAATAAAAGGAAAGAAAAATAATATTATAGTTATAATAATGACATGACGTGCTAAAATGTTATGCTGCAATATGTCTCCACAAATTCCTTACAAGCATGGCAAGATTTAAAAAAAATAAAAAAATAAAAACGTTATACAAAATTTAGTATAACAGGTTGGAGCTAGGAGCTATGTAAATGAATTTTTGTCATTTAAATATTCTTCAATAGTGTAGTATCCCTTTTTTAGCAAGATGCTTTTTAATTTAATTTTAAATTTAGTAAAAGGCAGATCTAACATGTCACTCGGAATCTTATTGAAGAAGCGTATACCAACCCCCAAGAAAGAGGACAGTACTTTTTGTAATCTAAAGGATGGCAATATTAGTCTATTACGATGCCTGGTGTTGAAATTGTGTACATCCTTATACTGCTTGTAGGCACTCAAATTATTACGAATATAAATTATATTATTAAAAATATATTGTTTATTATATGGGCATGTGGAAAGAATGCACGATGAAAGAATGACTAAACAGATATACAATGCAAAAGTGGATGGATGCAGAAGTCGTGGAAGGCCACGACACACCTTCCATTATCAAATTGATCGTCTACTAGCAGAAGGTGATGTCAGGAGCCTTAAGAACAGACGAGCTTGCATGACAAGAGTTATGAATGTCAAAGAGGCAAGTGAGGTATGTAAGAATAAGCCTAAATGGCACTCTGTTGTTCGTGCCTACCCCGCAAGGGAACTGGCGTGAAGTTATGTATGTATGTATGTATGTTTATTATATGTCTGTCTGTTACGGATTTAAATGAAACTCGACACAAAGCTGGCTTATATGCGTTTCCCACTTTTCTCTTCGGATCCGGCAGCTCATTGGTAGCATTTGGTATTGCGAAAGTCCATAGTCCAACCGCTTTCCATCGGGTGGGTCATCTAGCTCTTTGCCATCTAATTTAACCTAAAGCCAGTTCGATAAAAACATTTACTGATTTAAATATTCATTTACAGCCGTCCACATAGTTCCGTCCGTCCGCTGCTAATGAATGTTCGCGTAATGATGGATGTCGTAAAACTTTGTGGGTTTATTGTACATTAGCTATTTTCAATAGACGAAATATCGGTAGCTTACATAATTATGTTTTTACTAAAAACCTGATTATATGATTTATAATTATACGAGTAGTAATTTAAATTTCACTACTGCGCGTTTTAATTGATTCCAAATGTTTTTGATTATGTTTATGACTGGATGTTTTAAAAGCTGTTGAACTCAAAATATGTATTAATACTACAGTGAAACTTGGTGCGGACATGCGGATGATGCCGTGCTTTTAGCCGAATCGCCATCAGAACAAACACTAGTCACAATGATGAAAGATGACTGTCAGGTGAGAGGCATACATTTGAATGTGAAGAAAACAAAGGTTATGGTGTTTGAAAGAGAAGAAACCAGAACGAATGCAAGGATAATGGTCGATGATGTTATGCTGGAGCAAGTGAATGAGTTTGTATATCTTGGATGTGCTTTTAGCAGGGATGGAAGGTACACCGCTGATATAGAAAGAAAAGTGAATTTGGGGAATAGTTTGAATGGAGCGTTAGGTAAACTTCTAGGCGCTAAGAACCTCAGCCAGAAGGCCCAGCTCGCCATACACAACGCGGTGCTGGTACCTACGCTCACGTATGGAAGCGAGAGTTGGGTATGAAAGAGAGAGCATGAAAGTAGAGTAAACGCGGTTGAGATGCGAGCACTGCGTAAAATATGCGGAGTGACGCTCGCGGACCGCGTTCGTAAAACCGAAGTAAGAAAGAGAGTTGGTCTGAAAGAAAGTGTCGGGGTGAAGGTAAGGAAAGGAATGCTCCGGTGGTTCGGGCACGTGGAAAGAATGCATGATGAAAGAATGACTAAACAGATATACAATGCAAAAGTGGATGGATGCAGAAGTCGTGGAAGGCCACGACACATCTTCCATGATCAAATTGATCGTGTACTAGCAGAAGGTGATCTCAGGAGCCTTAAGAACAGACGAGCGTGCATGACAAGAGTTATGAATGTCAAAGAAGCAAGTGAGGTGTGTAAGAATGGGTCTAAATGGCGCTCTGTTGTTCGTGCCTACCCCGCAAGGGAACTGGCGTGAAGTTATGTATGTATGTATGAAACTTGGTTAAGTGGGACCTGGATAAGTGAGAAACCTCCATAACTGGAACTCCTGCTGAAGTCCCAACACTGGCACTGAATTACCCCTGTTAGTGGGACGAAGCAAACCTCTATACCTGGGATTCGTTCTTTCGATTTATCATCATACCTCTATAACTGAGACAGCATTATCCGTGCAGGAACGGAGAAAGAATACAATTTCCTGCGTTGGGGCGGCCTGTCGTAAGAGGCGACTTAACAACCCACAGCCAGGTGTTAGGGCAATTGCCCGACTGGATGGCAACCACCCCTGTTCTAGAGTATGCCGCCATAACAACCTTGAGTTATGTTCCGGCATTAATGACCAGGTTCCAGTTTCCCTTAAGAGAGCAGCAGCGCATTTCTAGCAACTTTGTTGTTGCAAATGTCCATAGGCGATGGTAACCGCTTTCCATCAAGTGGGCCGTCTGCCTGTCTGCTGATCTCCTGCAATAAAAAAAAGCGAGTGAATTTTATATGCATAGACCTCTGTAACTGAGATAACATCGTTTTGTTTGTTTACTTACTTATTTTTATTCTACCCGCAAACAAACTAAAATGACAGATTTTTATAATTGATACATTCTGTTTCCATATTTGTAATACGTGTAAACGTGGTTGAATATTTTTGTTTATTACATTTGTATGATTTCCTTGTTTGTATGTCTTTTGAAACCACGGGCCATAAAAATGGCCCGGACATTTGGAAGGCTTGCGTGGGGCCATGGGAAGGCCACACGTAGAGGCCCCGTGACAAATTTAATGTAAATGTGGCGCGACACTGACCGGCGATTATCCCTGTCTACAACATATAGTGATGCACCCAAGGACAAGCCCCGGCCAGTGTAGGACTATTATGGGAAATGAGGACAAAAAGTACCGGGCTATTGGGGTGAACTGCTAGTGGTACAAGGGGTCTGGGAATATGGGGACTATGGCGTCTGCCCGTCGCAATGTTCGGGGAACATGGAAAAATGGGCAGACGGTGACTCGCCACTCCCTGCATGGGCCCCTAAAAATGCCATAGAAGGCAGGGGCAACATGGGTGTGAGTGGCTAAGGGGTGTAGAGAGGTGGGCTGCAGGTTCACCGTAGCTACTTCTGACGTGATGCCATTTATCACTTCCACCCCTGGTGCTTGAGTCTTAGCTCTAGCGATCACCACTCCGTGCCGGCTGGTTAAGGCAAGCACGGAGGTGGGGGCCTTGCCTTGGCCCCCGGAGTCAGGTACGAGGTGTCGCTACTCACCTAAGGCTTCGCTATAAAGCCCCCCTGCGGGTTGATTTCCTTTATTATTATTTTTTAGGTTATTTCACCTCTATAACTGAAATAACCTGCGTTCTGACCTCTATTAATGGACCCCTCTGTCAATGAGACAGATATTTATTTATACCTGGATATCTGAGGCACTGGGTAAGTGGAATACCTGTATAAGTGAAACCACATTGCAGGTCCCTTGATGTCTGTCTCACTTAACCAGGTTTCAGTGTATTGTAGGGTGGCGCGAAAAAACCGACTTTTTTTGAGTCTCGAGTGAAAAATGTTAGTTTTTGATGTTTTAAGAACTCCTTCCAAAGGACAGCTCAAAAAAAAAATCCTAAGAGGTCACTCCAAATTTTTTAAGATTTCGAAAATCGCCAAAAACCTATTTTCTATTCATTTTTTTTCTCGTTACGGTATAATTTTATAGACCAAAAAAATAATAAGTTATAGAAAGTTTCAGTTCAAAATTTGATTTTTAAAAGGTCGCTCATAGTTTTTTTTAATTTAAAGTGATAAACTACAAACGTCTCCACTCAGCTGAGATGAGAATGTTGAGATGGATGTGTGGTGTTACAAGAATGGATAAGGTGAGAAATGAGTACATAAGGGGATCTTTGAAAGTTGCACCTGTGACAGAAAAATTGAGAGGAAGAAGATTAAGTTGGTATGGGCATATAATTAGGAGGGATGAAAGTCACGTGACAAAAAGAATGTTATACTACAAGATCGATGGGTACAAATTTAAAGGTAGACCAAAAAAAAGATGGAAGGATTGTGTGAAGGATAACATGATGATATGCGGTGTGACAGAAGAGGTATGTCAGAATAGAAGAGTGTGGAAGAAAAAGACATATTTTGCCGACCCCAAGTAATTGGGATATGGTGAAAGAAAAGAGAGAGTTTTTTTTATTTGCTAGTGCATTAATTTAGATTTTTGCGAGCGACCTTTTAATATTCATATTAAAAGAAGAATCTTTTGGAACCCATAATTTAAATCTTCTTTTCGTTATCTTCTATTTACTATCCGTGCCTTTCTAAACATCTATCTAGCTCTTTTTCTTCCTGAATCTTCTATTCTAGAATTTCGATCATTTCGTTATTCTTTTGTTCGTCAGCTATCCCCTTCTAAAATGTATCTGTCCTTGTCTCTTCCTTCCAGAATCTTCTACCTTTTTCCAAAAGTCTTGAGACCGGCTTACGCTGTCAAAAAGTTCTACCCTCGGTCGCCACAGTGTTTATTGAATCATTATCATTGACATTAGTACTATAATTTAGTTCATTCGGATCAATTAAGTTGAATCAATTCGGTTGCAAAGCAAAGACCTGTATGAAGTCAACGGTAATCAGTGACATTGCATAATTCAAATGAATATTTACATGGATCACTTTAGTTGATTATTCTAAATTGAATGACAGAAATGAACCGTCTAATATAGGCTTTTTTAGGTCTTTAAGAATAAGTAAGATACAAAACGCAACATAAATAATATAGTTTACTAATAAAATATGTAAAACTGTAAGTTCAACAATTGATTTGAATATAATAAATTGATATGTTAATATTATACAAATCCAGTAGCTTTTTCGCTTTATTGAATAAACATTAAGACAATTCGTTTTGGTAATTTGACATACTCAGGTAAATATGCTGATTTGCGAGTGGACGCCTTTCGGCTCCAATTATGTTATTATTGTTATTTTATTCATTTATTAATATTCTAAGCATATTGTTCGCCCCATACTAACAATAGAGACTGCGTGTTTGTAAGTCTGTTGTGTTTGGTAGGAATTTCGATTTGATTTGTCTACTCATATCTATTTTGTTCTTTTGTTTCTGCTGGTATTAATGAGAAATCAATCTATCTTATGTGTCTAGTGTCTTTGGGTAGTGGGTTTTGTGGTTTTCGGGGTCGAGACCCTGGGGCCGTGGGGGCCTGGAGCTCATCACCTCCGTCGAGACCTCTCAACGCGTCTAATCATGCTCCCCGTCGACAGCGACTTGGAGTCAATTTTTTACATATATATTTATGTTATTTTGTAAGTATAGTTTTATCTATTTTATTTTTTAAGCTGTGCCCGCGACGCCGTCCGCGTGGAATTTGTTTTCAAAGCCCCCCCGATTTTGAATCATTTTTCATTGCTGCTCCGCTCTTATTGGTCTTAGCGTGATGATATATAGCCTATAGCCTTCCTCGATAAATAGGCTATCTAACACTGAAAGAATTTTTCAAATTAGACCAGTAGTTCTTGAGATTAGCGCGTTTAAACAAACAAACAAACAAACTCTTCAGCTTTATAATATTAGTATAGATATATTTTTCTTATATATCTTGAATAGGCTCGCGTTTGATCAATATTGCGCCTGATGTCAGGTGGAAATGCAGTTAAGATGGAGTCACGCCTACCTAGAAGATATCTTCACGCAAGACTTGAAGACTTCTAGATTGTATGTTTCAGGAAAAACAGATGACGTTTACCGAGTTCCACTCTTCAGCGTTGCGTATGATAAAAGTGGAAGTATAACGTTTCGTCCGCTTTGTTGGTATTTCCATCATATATCCGTGGCATGAGCTCGTACATCGGCTGCAGAATTTTAAAACCCTGCAACTGCCATGTGCATTCATCATGTGCATTTTTATCCGTGCAGGCACGGAGAAAGAATACAATTTCCTGTGGCCGGGCGGCCTGTCGTAAGAGGCGAGGGTGTTTGCCCCACTGGATGGCTACCACCCCTGGTTTAGTATGTCGCCATAACAACCTTGAGTTGTGTTCCGGCATTAGTGACCAGGTTCCAGTCTCCCTTAAGAGAGCAGCCGCGCATTTGTAGCAACTTTGGTGTTGCAAATGTCCATAGGCGATGGTAACCGCTTTCTATCAAGTGGGCCTGGATCTTCTGCAATAAAAAAATAATAATAATAAAAAATCGTCTTGCTAGGCATTTGCCGAAGTTATGTGTTTGCTAAAACATGTTAAAACTGTCTCAAAATATAGTAATGCTTTCCATAAACATAATAAATAGTTTTGAAATATCGTTGGAGCTCATAATATTTGGTATGATGTATTGTAAAATTTATTGACAAGCATTTGCTAGGTTATTGAATTGCAAAGCCGAAATATAAAGTACTAAAGTAAGTTTTAATTTTGTAACTTCATCTCTAAAAGCGGTTTCTTCTATGCATAACAAAAAATTGTTTTACTTCACTTACATACATACATAACTTCACGCCAGTTCCCTTGCGGGGTAGGCACGAACAACAGAGCGCCATTCAGGCTTATTCTTACACACCTCACTTGCTTCTTTGACATTCATAGCTCTTGTTGTGCACGTCGTCTGTTCTTAAGGCTCCTGACATCACCTTCTGCTAGTACACGATCAATTTGATCGTGGAAGGTGTGTCGTGGCCTTCCACGACTTCTGCATCCATCCACTTTTGCATTGTATATCTGTTTAGTCATTCTTTCATCACGCATTCTTTCCACATGCCCGAACCACCGGAGCATTCCTTTCCTCACCTTCACCCCGACACTCTCTTTCAGACCAACTTGTTGCCTAAATTTCAGATAATTATTTGTCAGATAAACTAATCTCTGGGAAATTGGAGTCGAGAGTCCAAAAACTTAATCCTACCAAAAAAGCCCCCAGAGCAAAGCTACATGATCATAGATGACCCCCCCTTCCATGAGGCACAAAATAAATCTAGATGGAAGAAATGATCCAAATGGCATCTAAGACTAGGGGCCGCTTGTATAACGATCGCCTTTAAATAAAATCAGTTAATCTTATTAAAACTGCTTAAATACGTTTTACACATTACGTATTGACAATTCTTTAAACGTATTTAGCGGCATATTTTGCGTTGTGCAAGACGCTAATTGTATTTAAGGGTGTTAAATACGTTTTGTGTTTCTTAAATAAATTTAAGCAACCTTATTTATTTATTTAAAACTTTTTAGTTCAACAATCCCGATAACTGTGTTCTATTGAATATAATGTAAAAGCGTCGCTTTATCTTTGAATCTATTAAAAAAAAACAATACAATTTCCAAATCTGTAGACACTATAACTTGTTTTACTTCCATCTTACTATTATATCACGTCAAAACTTTATATATGTCTTACTAGCTGTGTACGCGACGTCGTCCGCGTGGAATTTATTTTCAAAACTCCCCGATTTTGAAACATTTTTCGTTGGTGCTCCGCTCCTATAAGTCTTAGCGTGATGATATATACCCTATAGCCTTCCTCGATAAATGGGCTATCTAACACTGAAAGAATTTTTCAAATCAAACCACTAGTTCCTGAGATTAGCGCGTTCAAACATACAAACTCTTTAGATTTATATATTAGTATAAGATAAGATATGAGCTGCACCGCGGGTCAACCTCTAGTGCGTATCTCTTGTTTAAAGAGCAGGCGGTACAGGTTACATTGTATTAAATTTATATGTATTTGCCCCCGGAAGATTCACTTCATTTGATATCGCAAACTATACCATCCCCCGTCTACCTGTAAACTACATAAATGACATAACTTGACAAAAATGGTAAAATAAACAACATGGACCGAGTGGACGAAATCACAAAACCTATCCTAGTTTTTGGGATAACCTTTACATAAATTCATCTCAAAATCTATCCCATTATCCGGGAAGAAAAGTATCCCTTGGCCACCCTCGGTATTAAAATAACATATGTACAGAGTTTCAGCCAAATTGGCCTAATAGTCTTTCCATAAAAAGATAACAAACAGGAAACTATCCCATTTTTCGGGATAAAATGTTTATCCTCGGCATCGAAAAAAATATATATATATGTATATACCGAGTTTCAGCCAAATCTGTCCAGCAGTTTTCCCGTGAAAATGGAACAGACAGACAAACAGGCAGAGTTATTTTCACATTTATAATATTAGTAGGGATATTAGTATTTTATTACAAACAACACAAAAAAGTACTGCAACAGTCAGAATATTTGGGTAGTAATTAAACTCTTCGAAAAAAACACGAAATTAAACTCTTCCTGCTTAACTACAAGTTTATAAGATTACATCTAAAACGTTTAGTCTGACTGGATCAATCATACACATATCCGCAAGAAAAACATAGTTTCGACTCGATATTCAATTTGGAGTTTACGTCAAAATGCGATTGGCACCGTTTCGTGTTTACACCTAAACCAATTAACGAGCGATTTTAATCGCATCTAATCGATAATCGCTTATCGAAACCACTGGCACAAGGATTGTGAGTTATTATCATTTTTAATAATCGGAGATTCGCCCACGAAGATATGTTAGGGACGTTGTTACACATTAACGAAGCAACGGTATTTTAATATAAAAACTTAATGTACAGTCGTGGTATGAAAAGTTACGCTAGTTTTCAAATTGATTGATTTAACGTTCCGCGTGCACATGTTACCTTTTCAAAATAAGAGACTGTTCCAAAGAAAATTGTGTTTAACTGTTTGTCAATAAAATTTGTAAATTACTTAGATAAACATCGTTTAAAGATGTAAACATGGTGGTTCGAGCATGTGGAAAGAATGCATGATGAAAGAATGACTAAACAGATATACAATGCAAAAGTGGATGGATGCAGAAGTCGTGGAAGGCCACGACACACCTTCCATGATCAAATTGATCGTGTACTAGCGGAGGGTGATGTCAGGAGCCTTAAGAACAGACGAGTGTGCATGACAAGAGTTATGAATGTCAAAGAAGCAAGTGAGGTGTGTAAGAATGGGCCTAAATGGCGCTCTGTTGTTCGTGCCTACCCCGCAAGGGAACTGGCGTGAAGTTATGTATGTATGTATGTATGTAAAGATGTAAAACTTTTTTATTAGTTTTAATATTTATGATAAGCAGTGATTACGTCCTCTTTGTTGTTGATGATTAAAACTATTTATAGTCGTAATATCTGGCATTCTCAACATTGCATTTTTATTTTTTTACGTTTATATATTTTATATACGTAACATCTATTAAAATGTTGGCAGTACTGTTTCTTGTACTCATCTAAGCAAAAGTTGACTTTAAGGTGACAAAACTTTTCATACCGCGACTGTACATACTAAAATTGACTATATAAAAAAAATGTGTTTATAGTGTTTAATAGGCTGTATTGCTAAATGTTTAGTAGCTTATATGTTAGAGTCGCGATAGCGTAATGGCTAACTCATGCGTCCCAAATTCCAAGGACACGGGTTTGAATCTTGGCCGGAACGCATCTACCACTTAGGCAGTGTTAACTTATAACCTAATATGCATATTATTACAATTACCACGCGGTTAAAACGGTGAAGCAATGTGACCAAACTTGCGCATGGAGATAACCGGTGTGTCAAACATGCCAAGCTGCCTTGGACAAGCATGGCGGGTATACTGTCCCCCCCAGCCCCTATAATAGGAGCCCCGAGCCCGGAAGCAGGACATTTATGGGCTGATATTTTTAATGATATTATGGTAATTTAAAGACGACTTAAGCCGTATAAATGTGTTAACCCCCTAACACTTTCCGGTTTAAATAGTTTTGGATCGATGTAATTGATTAATTAATAGCGAAATAGGTCATGAGATCCAGCTTAATTGCCATGAAATTAAAAAGATACGTGTCGAGGATCTGGCTCATTGCGAATTGGCATCATCGCCAGGAAGTAGGTGTACGAAGGTTGTCCTCAATTCATTCACTATATTAATATATCATACACGAAGAATGCTACTTATAAATTGGTCGATTTTATCAAATAAAATACTTATTCTTTACAATACCAGGTTTTGCAAATGTTGCCAGGTGGTAGGGCATTTGCCCCACTACCTACCACTACCACCCCTGGTCTAAAGTATGTCGCCATAACAACCTTGGGTTGTGTTCCGGCATTAGTGACCAGGTTCCAGTCTCCCTTAAGAGAGCAGCAGCGCATTTGTAGCAACCTTTGGTATTGCAAATGTCCATAGGTGATGGTAACCGCTTTCCATCCAGTGGGCCGTCTGCCTGTCTACTGAACTCCTGCAATGAAAAAAAAAACAATAATTTTGTTACAATAACAGCCCATAAATTTCCCATTGCTGGGCTCGGGTTTCTCACTATGGGGAACGGACTATATACCCACCCGCCACGCTTGTCCAAGGTGGGTTCTAGTCGGTCTAGAGAGCCGTTGCGTACAAAAGTGAAGCGACTCTAGGAAACGGGGATGAACGCCCAGCAGATGGCGTTTGGTGCTGTGGTAAAAGGAATACAAAAGCACCATTTCGAACAGTTCCTGGGAACACTCCCCATTGTACAGTCGGTAGAATACGCAAAGAGACGCGAAGTCTTTCCGAAGACCAAGCGTATCTCAACCGTCTGTGAGTATGGGATCGTCGACAATGCGAATGGTGCGACTTTGAATGCTGTCCAGGGGATTTTAGCTGGTAGGCGGGTATACTAAAACATAATAATCTTTAGTACCTTGCACATTTACGATCTTATTCATTTTTATCCGTGCAGGAACGGAGAAAGAATACAATTTCCTGCGGCCGGGCGGCCTGTCGGAAGAGGCGACTAAACAACCCACAGTGAGGTGGTAGGGCATTTGCCCGACTGGATGGCTACCACCCCTAGTCTAGAGCATGCCGCCATTACATCTTTGAGTTGTGTTCCGGCATTAGTGACCAGGTTCCAGTCTCCCTTAAGAGAGCAGCAGTGCATGTGTAGCAACTTTGGTGTTGCAAATGTCCATAGGCGATGGTAACCGCTTTCCATCCAGTGGGCCGCCTGTCTGCTGAACTCCTGCAATAAAAAAAAAATCATATTGATTTAGGGCAGGTTTGAAGACTTCTTTATGTAGTAGCCCAAGATGCTAAATGTGGAGTTACTCGAGCATCGTGGGGACCTTTTGGATTGCGAAGAGTAGAAGCTAAAGAGAAAAAAAAGTTATATGATGTATGCCATTTCATTGGTGGGAGAGTCTACAGGTTTAAAAAAAAAAGAGTCGCACAGAAATACTCAAGCGCGTCAGATATTCAAAAGGGATGTTAAGTAAACCCTAAAGGAACTCCTATTCAAAAGACTGACGATTTGACGACCAAAAGTCAAGGCCGATTTTTGAAAATGCAAAAAAAAACGTAACACTGAAATACTTGAGAGCGTCAGATTAATATACAGCCGGTTCACCTTGACGTCCTTGTCTTGCTGACCCATAATCTGACAATTATGTGGAGGAATTTCTTTAATCTGACGGTTTGGAAAAAAAGTTAAAAAATAAAAAATACCCCCACCCTATATGAAGGGTATATATATGGTGGGGGTACATAATAGGGTGCAAGCAGGGGCGGATTTAGAAATATGACGCCTGTAAGTTATTCCAATTTTACATTTTTTTGTCAAAGAAATTGTAAATTTTAGCATTGTATACATATCGTGAGACGTGTATAGTCTTGAATTAGACCCCCTTTTGACCGTAGTTTGAAGATTACATAATATAATATCAGCCCATAAATGTCCCACTGCTGGGATCGGGCTTCCCATTATAGGGGGAACGGACGTATACCCGCCACACTTGTCCAAGGCAGCTTGGCAGGTTTGACACATCGGTTATCTCGATGCGCAAGGTTGTATCACGGTGTTTTCATTCAGCGTTATTAGCACGTGGTAATTGTAAGATTACACATTAGATCAGAAAACTGACTAAGTGGTGCATGCGTTCCGGCCAGGATCGAACCCGCGCCCTTTGAGTTCGGGACGCGTGCGCTAGCCATTACGCTACCACGACTCAGTGAATGAGTTTGAAGATTGTGTAAGATATAATATATAAAAAAATTGGCGCCAAATTTGCCGCCCCTCCAAAATCTGCCGCCCTAGGCTCCAGCCTACTCAGCCTATTGGTAAATCCACCACTGGGTGCAAGGTTTCTCCCCTTATGTTATTCTGCCACGCTCGAGTAAATCCCAAAATACCCACTTGACCTCCCCTACTACGGTTCTTAAAGAAGCCTACAAATTTACCTTAACTCAACATGAATAAGAATGTTAATTACAACTATAAATATCTTAGATCTACCTAGATTTTTACACACCCACTTAACACCGCAGTTAAACAACTAAACATTGTTTATAAGTTAACAGCAAGTCGATTTCCTTGAAACACAATGTTTGTTTGAAAGCAATTTGCAGCTTCATTTGAATCAAACACCAATAAATATGACAAGCAATTACTAAGTTATTAACTCGATATTAAGTGGGTATTAAGACAGTTTTAAAGTAACTTAATCGATTGCTTGCCAGTAAGAATAGTTGTAATGTGAAGTGTTAATTATTAGCTTACGGTCTTATAATTATTTCTCACTTATATATAAACTTTTGGATGAATTAACTGACTCTGCGATTGAGCGGGCTAAGCCTTCACTGGCTGAGCTCACGGGACGCAGTAATCCCAGTTCCGATCTTGGCATGGTAAATGTCCTAAACAAAATTTTAGTTTTTTACTATGATCTGAATGCCTGGAATTGGCCCCGGAGTGGTCCGTTGTATATTACCCCTAATACAAATGTAGTGGAACACTTACAAGTTCTAGAAGTAACTTGCTTAACTTGGGGATACAGAATATGTATTTATGAGCCAATCCTACTAATATTATTCCGGTTAACTACCTTCATTCCTTATTTTATTATCCGTGTAGGAACGGAGAAAGAATACAATTTCCTGCGTTGGGGCGGCCTGTCGTAAGAGGCGACTTAACAACCCACAGCCAGGTGGTAGGGCATTTGCCCGACTGGATGGTTATCACCCCTGGTCTAAGGTATGTCGCCATAACAACCTTGAGTTGTGTTCCGGCATTAGTGGCCAGGTTCCAGTCTCCTTTAAGAGAGTAGCAGCGCATTTGTAGCAACTTTGGTGTTGCAAATGTCCATAGGCGATGGTAACCGCTTTTCATCAAGTGGGCCGTCTGCCTGTCTGCTGAACTCCTGCAATAAAAAAAAATTAAAAAAATATGTCAATTTTGGAACTACGAAATTGGCTAAATTGCTCCTCTATTCTGACATACGTCCTCTGTCACACCATTAATCATCATATCTTCCTTCACACAATCCATTTATCTCTTTTTTATTGCTGGAGTACAGTAGACAGGCTGACGGCCCAACTGTGAACGTTTGCAATACTAAAGGTGCCACCAATGTGCTGCCGGACTCATAAATGAGGCTGGAACCTGGCCACTAATGCAGGAACATAGCTCAAGGTTGTTATGGTGGCATGCTTTAGACTTAGAACATGGGTGGTAGCCATCCAGACGGGCAAGTGCCCTACCACCTGACTGTGAGTTGTTTTGTCGCCTCTTACGACAGGACGCTCGGCCTCAGGAATTTATATTCTTTCTCCGTTTCTGCAAGGATAAGATTTTTTGGTTACCTTTAAATCTGTACCCATCTTGAAGCTTGACATTCTTATTGTCACGTGACTTTCATTCCCCTTATTACGTGTCCATACCACCTTAATCTTCTTCCTCTCAATTTTAGAAGATTTTATTAAAGCAGAACCACACTTTTTTGTGGTTGGTGAGCCGCATTATAATTGTTAAAATAATGTTGTACAAATATTGAACGTTTTTGATATTCACATCTAAGAGTATACCTAGTCCAATCTCTAAGACAGGTCGTCTGTCTATAAAATATTTTATAATAGGTCATCCGCTTCTAAATAAATGTGTGCAGTTAATTGTAAAGTGGCCGGTGTGGTTGCATTGGGCCGAGGTTGCTCAAAAACAGCTCTATAAATCAATGGACCTCATGCGGCTTGCGTTCCGTGTTTTTTCCTCTATAATGTGATTAGAGTTACAAAACTATATATTTTATTGCTCCAGCCTAAGCTTGATATGTTGAGATTAAGGAGTGACCATATTTATACGTCATTGCCCAACTATATTCGTCTCAATTTCCCAATGATGTCGCTCATAATTTGTCATGGCAATATTGTTTTTATCTTCTATATAACAATATACAAGTTTCTATGTAACATATTAATTAGTTTTCTTAAAGCAGTGATTACTTTGCAAAGTGTAATATATCGCTTGGATAAACAGAGTATTATGTCAAAAATACGATTTTCATTTCAATTATATCCAATAATAATTTCATTCTATCTATGTTTTACAAACGTTTATTAAAAAATATACCTTTGAAAAGCACTACGTACATACATAACTAAATCTTTATGTAATAAAATCAAGTCTCCTACACGACTATTTGGCGTCACAAGTAATTTTTTTAGCTTTTATATTTAAAATGTGTTATGGTACTACGTTATAAAAACTTTTTTATTCCAAATTGTTAGGAAAGCGACAGCAGAAAGTCTAAGAAACTAAAAAGTATAAAATAACTTATTTCTAAAGCTATTATTATTAATATATATTATCTAAAACATCTGGAAGTCGGTGCAAAGTAAAACATAAAAATTACTATATTTTAAAAATTAAGCACCGACTTTAAGATGGTTTAGATAATATATATTGATAATAATAGCTTTAGAAATAAGTTATTTTATTCTTTTTAGTTTTTTAGTCTTTGAAGTCGGTTTTTTTAAACGAAGTTTTTTTTATTTTATTTGTTACTTTTTAGTGTCTAGCGATGTATGGGTAGATCTACGAAAGGTGCCGCGCTCCTTATAAAATATAGGTTCCAAGAAACGGGAACAAAAAAATGATCGTAAAATGAAAACTACTGGACCAAAACATGCTACAACTATTCCGCATCAAACTAAATAAGAATCACGTAAATCGGATCATAACTCTCAGAGTAATCGGTATACATATGGAACGGAATGGAAATTTTTTCATAAAAAATGATCATAAAATGAAAACTACTGGGCCAAACCAAACCCAAAGCATTTGCCCGACTGGATGGCTACCACCCCTGGTCTAAAGCATGTCGCCATAACAACCTTGAGTTGTGTTCCGGCATTAGTGACCAGGTTCCAGTCTCCCTTAAGAGAGCAGCAGCGCATTTGTAGCACCTATGGTGTTGCAAATGTCCATAGGCGATAGTAACCACTTTCCATCAAGTGTGCCGTCTGCCTGTCTGCTGAACTCCTGCAATAAAAAAAAAAAAAAAAAAAAAAAAAAAAAAAAACTATGTCAAATTTTTAGGGAACCAAATGGCAGCTATTTCGCGTCCAACAAAAAAGAATCACGTAAATCGGATCATAAATCTCGGTGAAATCGGTGAACATACATAAAAAAAAAAACAAAAAAAAAGATCCCGACGAATGGAGAACCTCCTTCTTTTTTGAAGTCCGTTAAAAATAAAGTATAATTCATACATATGTATATTTAAATTCAAAATAATGTATATCGCATTTCAAACATGAACTGAAAACCTTAATAAATCTCTTTTCAAATTTTGATTAATATCTAATATTATGAAATCTCTCTATATATATATTATATCGAATATTCAAATAAGGGAAGGCTGAAAAAGAAGCAGATAGCCCAGCTCAAATTTGAATTTGAATTTGTAGGGGAGGGGGAGAAAGTGGACCATCTGAATGTAGAAAGAACTGTGACGAAACATGATTGCGGGTAAGTGTGGTTGCTCTCTAAACCTATATGAGGTTAACAGCTTTCGTTTTGTGTTGCAGACGAAATGCCGAAGGTTGTGGATCCTCACTAATTGGCCTCTAAGAGTCATTTCAATGTTTCACAATTCACATGGCACTGTGATACACATCCATTGACAGAAGATGCTGAGTGATATTTCAAATTGAAGTTAATCATCCATCGCTATATCATAAGATATATATCAACTTCAAATATTGTAAGTACTTGAATATGTTTCTATATTTTTTTTTATTGCATGAATTCGGCAGACAGGCAGACGGCCCCCTTGATGGAAAGTGGTTACTAATGCTGGAACACAACTCAAGGTTGTTATGGCGACATACAATAGACCAGCGGTGGCAGCCATCCAGTCGGGCAAATGCCCTACCACCTGGCTGTGGGTTGTTTTCTCGCCTCTTACAACAGGCCGCCCGGCCGCAGGAAATTGTATTCTTTCTCCGTTCCTGCACAGATAAAATTATTATCGTCACTTTAATTATTATTTTTTTTTTTTTTATTGCAGGAGATCAGCAGACAGGCAGACGGCCTACTTGATGGAAAGCGGTTACCATCGCCTATGGACATTTGCAACACCAAAGTTGCTACAAATGCGCTGCTGCTCTCTTAAGGGAAACTGGAACCTTGTTACTAATGCCGGAACACAACTGAAGGTTGTTATGGCGACATACTTTAGACTAGGGGTGGTAGCCATCCAGTCGGGCAAATGCCCTACCACCTGGCTGTGGGTTGTTAAGTCGCCTCTTACGACAGGCCGCCCGGCCGCAGGAAATTGTACTCTTTCTCCGTTCCTGCACGGATAAATTAATTTAATTTTGAGTACAGACATATAATCTGCTTATGCAAAAAACATGATGAATTCTAAAACATTTTAACCTGACTACCGCTGTAGTACATACATACATACATAACTTCACGCCGGTTCCCTTGCGGGGTAGGCACGAACAACAGAGCGCCATTTAGGCCCATTCTTACACACCTCACTTGCTTCTTTGACATTCATAACTCTTGTCATGCACGCTCGTCTGTTCTTAAGGCTCCTGACATCACCCTCCGCTAGTACACGATCAATTTGATCATGTGTACCGCTGTAGTGTAATGCCCTAAGCATTGATCTGACTAGTTTACTAGAACGCAGTGGTCCGATCCTATACGTGATAGGGAGGGAACCAACCCTCCTCCAGATGGTGGAGTAGACGCTCAATTGGGTGGCTACTACCCCTGGTTTAGAGCATGTGTGTGATTAGTGTCTAGGTTCCAGTTTCCTTTCAAGCCTGGATTAGAAGCACCTTTGATGTTGCATCCTATCAACTACTTTCCATCAGGTGGGCCGTAAGCTTATATGCTGCACTCCATCAATAATGTATTTTTTTCAATTTTTACTCTGGTCTGTGTATCTCTGATTGGGCGCAATGTTGTGCTTTATATAATTACCCGTAACACAAGCGTTACTTGATTAGATTGGGAATAGTGTGTGTGTTACTATATCGTTTTATTTAATATGTTTCTAAGAATTTTATTAAGAGATAAGATAAAATTAAATAATGATATGCTTTTGACAGCTTTTTTCAAACATGAATTTTCCATTATTTAATGTGGTCTGGGTGTCTGGGATTGGCTCCAGACTGCTCTGTTGTATCTATGTACCCACAACACTAGCGTAATTTGTTTACTTTCTGCATATACAATATAAAAGAATGCATGATGAAAGAATGACTAAACAGATATACAATGCAAAAGTGGATGGATGCAGAAGTCGTGGAAGGTCACGACACACCTTCCATGATCAAATTCATCGTGTACTAGCGGAAGGTTATGTCAAGAGCCTTAAGAACAGACGAGCGTGCATGACAAGAGCTATGAATGTCGAAGAAGCAAGTGATGTGTAAGAATAAGCCTAAATGGCGCTCTGTTATTCGTGCCTACCCCGCAAGGGAACTGGCGTGAAGTTATGTATGTATGTATGTATATACAATATGTGAGTTTTACTGGCAATTATTTAACATGATGTACATGTTAATAAAGAAGTCGATTTATAGTCTACTCTGAATTATGTTTTCGATATATCTTCAAGTCTGTTTAATTTCATTTTTTTAAAATAATATTAATATATTTGTTTTCCTAATATAAATACAGTATATATTTTTATGTATGTATTTGTGTATTTGTCCACGTACTTATATATATATACAAATACATATTATACAATATATATAGAGATGTCAGTTATTGGGTCAAGTGTAAAGAGGTTGGCAGTGAAAATCAGCGCTGTCGGGATTTTTTTAAATTTAGATGCAGTACAATGCTGAGTTGCCAACCTCGTTGACAAAAAACTCGACGTACAAGCCTTAATTATTTATTTACTAGCTGACCCGGCAAACTTCGTACCGCCTCACAATCAATAAATAAAAAACGTTGATTTCTGAACGACGGGACGAACATCAAATGTTTGACAGGTAGGAATAGTTTCTAAGGGAAAGCGTAATTGTTGTTTTTCCTATATTCCAAACATTTTTTTCATATTTACTCACCTTTTAAACCTTCCCTGGACTTTTGCAAATAATTCAAAACCAAAATTAACCAAATCAGTCCAGCCGTTCTCGAGTTTTAGCGAGAATAACGAACAGCAATTCAAGTCAACAAATATTTCTCTTCCTTTCTTTCTTTAACTAGATTTTTCGGTAGAAAGCTTTTTCTGTCTCGGTAACCAGCTTAGTGCGTTTTCTAGTAATGTGAAATAATTAATTAAACTACCAGATTAAATAGCATAGTAGACCACCAGCTAAGCGCTGTATTTAGAGCTTGAATCGTGCTTTCAAAACCTGTGACATATTTACGGCTTCCTTGCAAATCTCAATGATAACAGCTTATCAATTTATGGAGTTGAAATTCCGAGTCACAACTAATCAAAGCAATAAACATAAACTTTAGCGCTCTAAATAAAACTGATAACAATATAACAGTTCAGATTAAAAACAATAACATAAATAACGAGTCGACGTTTCAAGATCAATGCGATCGAGAGTAAGGCTGCGTCTACAATGATGTAGTTTAAGCGGGAGCGATAATATAGAGGTAAATATGTCTATCCGTGCAGGAATGGAGAGAGAATACAATTTCTTGCAGCCGGGCGGCCTGTGGTAAGAGGCAACAAAATAACCCACAGCCAGGTGGTAGGGTATTTGCCCAACTGGATGGCTACCACCTTTAGTCTAGAGTATGCCGCCATAACAACCTTGAGTTGTGTTCTGGCATTAGTTACCAGGTTCCAGTCTCCCTTAAGAGAGCAGCAGCGCATTTGTAGCACTTTTGGTGTTGCAAATGTCCATAGGCGATGGTAACTGCTTTCCATCAAGTGGGCCATCTGCCTGTCTGCTGAACTCATGCAATAAGAAAAAAAACAAAAAAAATGTTTCTGTTTGTAGTCATCATCATTTATCTAGTGTTACGACCTGAATGCCGACAAAAGACAAATCCACACCTGCGTCTGTAGAAACACATTTTATTACCTTTTTGGCATTTGGACTTCTCTTGTTTATTTTGTGTTTAAAAATTGTAATTAGAAAAACAGCCCATTACGTATTGTAATATTTTATGGTAGTCATAAGCTAGGTGTGATTCTAAGGAATTCAGTCCACGCGAGCGAGAGACATATTGTGTTTGTGCAGTATAAAGCAATGCCCTAATGGAGAGATCGTCAGTCTAGCGATAGCCAAAAGCGAAGCAAGATGTTAGTGACGGACTTTGCGCGTGTAATTGAATCGTACATTACGTTTGGACTGGTTGTGTACAGTTATATTTGTAACTGTGATATACGTGTTTTTATAGTTCTAATGAATTCTATAATTATTCCAACGGCATTTTAATTCGAGTCCTGCAACTCGCAATACTAGTATTAAATCCCTCCATTTATTTCCTATTTTTTCATCTCCGCTTTAAGCTGTCTCCAATATTCCTAATTGTGACATGTATTATAGGCAGATGGTCCATCTGATGGTAAGTGGATACCGTCACCTATAGACATTTCTAGCGGGAAAGGTGCCACTAATGCACTGCTACTCTTTGAAGGGACACTGAAATTTGGTCACTAATACTAGAACACAACTCAAGGTTGTTATAGGGGCATACTCTAGACGGGGGGTGGTAGCCATCCAGTCGGGCAAATGCCCTACCACCTGGCTGTGGGTTGTTATGTCGCCTCTTACGAAAGGCCGTCTGGCCGCAGGAAATTGTATTCTTTCCCCGTTCCTGCACGGATGAAAGATGAAATTACATAATGATTTACATATATGTAAGAGATTTGGCCATAAAACACCACTCTATTGATTTTATTGTATGGTAACTCGATTAAACAATAATTCATACGCTATATAATTTGCTTGCTTGTTCAAAATCTAGGAAGCCTCGGCGTTTTGATTGTGAACTGTCCAATTGACATGCTTATTATATTTTACAACATCAAGTCAACATGTTTTAGGCCAACCCTTTCTACCGACACTTGAAAGAAGCGGTATGGCTTGATAATTTTTCCCACGTAACTGATTCCATGTACCAGAAAAAACTACCTTCTTATTTATTGTCATCTTTTAGATTAAAAAAAGCATTGTCGTCTTTCTTGGATGTTGGTATACGCTTCTTCAATAAGATTCCGGGTGAAATGTTAGATTTGCCTTTCACTAAATTTAAAACCAAATTAAAAATTATCTTGCTAAAAAAGGAATACTACACTATAGAAGAATACTTAAATGACAAAACTTCATTTACATAGCAGCTCGCTCCAACCTCTTATACTATACTAGCTGTGACCGCGTGTCGTCCGCGTGGAATTTGCTTTCAAAATCTTCGGTGCTCCGCTCCTATTGGTCATAGATAGCGTGATGATATATAGCCTATAGCCTTCCTCGATAAATGGGCTATCCAACCAATCAAACAATATTAGTATACAGCAGCTACAACACTAATACTTACATTTTAAATATCGCGATATCTTTTGAATAACACGTCCGAATTGAACAATTCAAATAGTTCTAAAAGTATTGAATTCGTCTTGAATATGGAGTAATTTATTTTGATAAGGATTAATACTAAGGTACAAAATAAAGAGTTTTTGAAGCGACGGCATTTTAATTATTTAAAAAAATAAAAGAAAACACTTATTGTGAGAAAACTACAATAATAAGACATATAGTTGCGGGATATTTTTTGTAGACAATTATATGTTCTGCAAAATGGTAGTACATTGCTTTGTTCTATAATCAATAGTTTTCGCAGCGCACGCCGTGTAAGAATTTTTTCGGGTCATTTTTTTACACCTTGGGTTACATTATTGGACTTTTAGTAAGGATCCCTATTTTTTTTTAAATATAATGTAGTCTATAGCCTTCCTCGATAAATGTACTATTCAACACTGAAATAATTTTTCAAATAGGACCAGCGGTTCCTGGGATTAGCGCGTTTAAACAAACAAACAAACTCTTCAGCTTTATAATATTAGTATAGATTTTGTATAACATTTTTTATCTTGTCAAGCTTGTAAAGAATTTACGGAGATATGTTGCAGCATAAAATTTTAGTACGTTATGTCATTAAATTAATAATAATTTTCTTTCCTTTTATTGTGTCTCTGTCTCATTGAATATGCACTGTTTGCTACAACTCTATTAATTCTTCAAAAGTAGTTCTGTAACATACTTCTGTATAAAACTTATAAAAAAAGAACTTGAAATATAAATAGAATAAGAAATATAAAGAAAAACAATTTTTAGCTAGACGTGTTGCTGAGTAGTTTCTTGCCGCTTCTTCTTAACAGCAATAACACGTTGCGAAGCGGTGTACATAGAATAGGAAGTAAAATTAAATTTTAACCTATATGTATGACCTTCAAAAAATGTTCCCCAGTGGAACTTATTTCGAATAAAAACCTGTTGAATTTTGAATTTTGGCTGTTATGTTATTGACATGAAGTCAATCCCGAATGCAGGTTAAGTTCTCACGATGAAGTTACTTCAGCAAATCAGAGCTTAAATTTTCCTATGAAATTATAGCTGACAATGCAGCCATACCCTTAGTTGTCATACATAGCCTAAGGGTCGGTGCACAGTGCGTCCGGTAGCAATCCGGTCACGCGCGCGTGATCGCCTCTGATTAATGACGATCGCAATCTCTTCCGCGTGTCACGACGAGACGACTGCGTGGCCGACACTTTTTGCTCGATAGAATTTTAGGCTGATTGATAATTGTGCTATAATCGCTCCGGTATAAATACTTCCTTATGGCCAATTCGGTATGTGGTTGCTTGATCGTCAGATTCATTTTTAAATTTAGACATAACCAATTATTTGTTGTATTTAATATACCGTTAATAGACTGAGGAAACCGTTCATTTATTATACATACATACATAACTTCACGCACGAACAACAGAGTGCCATTTAGGCTTATTCTTACACACCTCACTTGCCTCTTTGATATTCATAACTCTTGTCATGCAGGCTCGTCTGTTCTTAAGGCTCCTGACATCACCCTCCGCTAGTACATGATCAATTTGATCATGGAAGGTGTGTCGTGGCCTTCCACGACTTCTGCATCCATCCACTTTTGCATTGTATATCTGTTTAGTCATTCTTTCATCATGGATTCTTTTATATTGTATATGCAGAAAGTAAACAAATTACGCTAGTCTTGTGGGTACATAGATACAGCAGAGCAGTCTGGAGTCAATCCCAGACACCCAGACCACATTAAATAATGGAAAGTTCATTTTTGAAAAAAAAAGCTGTCAAAAGTATAGAATAGAAACATATTAAATAAATCGATATAGAAACACACACACTATTCCCAATCTAATCAAGTAACGCTTGTGTTACGGGTAATTATATAAAGCACAACATTGCGCCCAATCAGAGATACACAGACCAGAGTAAAAATTGAAAAAAAAAAAAACATTATTGATGGATTGCAGCGTATAAGCTTACGGCCCACCTGATGGAAAGTAGTTGATAGAATGCAACATCAAAGGTGCTTCAATTTGATCATGGAAGGTGTGTCGTGGCCTTCCACGACTTCTGCATCCATCAACTTTTGCATTGTATATCTGTTTAGTCATAAAGATATAATGAGATTATCCAAAATATAACGATTTTCCATCATCACGCGGGCGAAACCGCGGGGCGCAGCTAGTAGTACAATAAAGTGATTTACGTACTGTAATGCTGCTTCTCATTTCTGCAGCTTTTATTGTTTAGTAATAATGTTATACTTAAAATTTCGATGCTTATTTTTATATTTGCATAATATCCCTCATATCATCCGAAATTGATAAAATAGTAATAAATTATGAATTATTCTCGTCATAAAAGTGTGACGCGCAAAATCTGCGGAGTGACGCTCGCGGACCGCGTTCGTAATACCGAAGTAAGAAAGAGAGTTGGTCTGAAAGAGAGTGTCGGGGTGAAGGCAAGGAAAGGAATGCTCCGGTGGTTCGGGCATGATGAAAGAATGACTAGACAGATATACAATGCAAAAGTGCCACGACACACCTTCCATGATCAAATTGATCGTGTACTAGCAGAAGGTGATGTCAGGAGCCTTAAGAACAGACGAGCTTGCATGACAAGAGTTATGAATGTCAAAGAGGCAAGTGAGGTGTGTAAGAATAAGCCTAAATGGCACTCTGTTGTTCGTGCCTACCCCGCAAGGGAACTGGCGTGAAGTTATGTATGTATGTATAAAAGTGTGAGTTGTATTGTATTTGTTTCAAATTTCTAAACATATTATCCAACATGTTCATAGAAGAAATATCAAATATAAATGATTTCACATTTACTAATAGAACTATACATACAATTAACTATGATAAATAGACCGTATCATACACATAGACAAATTATGAATACGTTTTACATACATTTAACACGTTCAAGTATTTTGCTACTTTTTTTGTATTGTTATTTTTTAACTGTTAGATTATTGTACTATTTTAATGAGTTTCTTTACTGACACAATAATAGTAGAGGGTAGTTTTTAAACATTACCCCATTAGTCGGCTCATTCCGCGATCACTCGAAGACAAAAGTGTGCAGATGGAACGACGAGACAACATTCTCATTCCGACTTTGATCTGGTGCAGTCTCACTCCGGCTTTGGTCCGATGCACATGTCATTATAGCGCTCTAAGGTGGATAATAATTATGCGATAAGGAAGACTAAGTTAAGTCGGCTATTAAAACATATATTACTAAACTAATACTACTTAATCATTATTAAACTCTTTTATGAAAAGCCAGAAAATGTCTGTTCATCAAGAGGTACCAACATTAATCTACGGCAGTGAAAGTTGGGTGTGGCAAAAGAAGCATGAAATTAGAATAAATGCAGTTGAAATGAGAGCTTTGAGAAGTATATGTGAGGTAAGCATGAATGATATGATACGAAATAGTGTAATAAGGGAATGTTGTGGATTGAAAGAAGATAACAAGAGTAGAAAAAGGAATGTTACGGTTCTTTGGGCATGTAGAGAGGATGGATGAAAATAGAACCATAAAACAAGTGTATGACATTATTGTGAATGGTAGAGTTGGAACTAGTAGACCGCGACATACACACCATGATCAAATAACAGGAGTGCTAAAACGAGGTCAGGTAAAAATCATATCAAATAAACGTGCATCTATGAAGAGGTTAATGAAAGTAGATGAAGCGAAAATTGTTTGTCAGGATCGTCGCAAGTGGAACTCTATACCCTCTGCGCACTTCCATGGGAAACAGGCGTGATAATATGTATGTAAAACATATATTTAAATATTGAAAACGTGGGGTCCAGCTGAGATTTAATACAACATGATTATGATAGAACAGCAACCAACCGTACCAAATGAATATAAGTAAATCATACATACATACATACATACATATATGATTGATATTATGGGCAATAATTCCTATGGTAATGCCGACAATAGACGGTTCATTTCTGTCTTGCAATTTTGACAGAAATGAGGTATTGCCAACTTTAAAAATAAAATTACTTAATCGTAATTAAACAAGGTTTCATATGTCACTTTTTATCTGGTTATATATTTGTTATTTAATGGTGTTTCATAGATTATGGAGTATTTTCCAGGACAAAGTGTATAAAATATCATTCTGTATAATTACATACATAACTTCACGCCAGTTCCCTTGCGGGTTAGGCACGAACAACAGAGCGCCCTTTATGCTTATTTTTACACACCTCACTTGCTTCTTTGACATTCATAACTCTTGTCATGCACGCTCGTCTGTTCTTAAGGCTAAAGAAGTAAATCAAACGTATATTAAAACTTAGCAGATTCGTTTAAGACAGACTGATAGCAAAATGAGCATTAAATTGCTGTCTTTATCGACATGTATATCTGTCGTCGGATAATGCGGACTACTTAGTTGTCGTGGTGCAAGGAAATCAGTAAGTTCACTCATCATCATCATCATCCGAGCGTTAATTCCCGGTTGCGTTCGAAGCGTTCACTCCGACGCCCAGGGTCCGCTTTCCTACTTTTTCTACTCCACTTCGCGCGGTCTTCAGCATCCCCCGTTTTGAGACCATTGGTACGCATGTCATCCTTCACAACGTCAAGCCAACATTTCTTGGGCCTTCCCCTTCGACCGGGACCTGGCGGAGGCGGCATGGCTAGACATTTGTTCCCCACATAATTAGCCGGTCTCCGTAAAACGTGGTCGTACCAACGTAAGCGACACTCTTGCAATTTGTCTGCTATGTCACGGACATGAAGACTGCCGCGGATGCGGGAGTTCCTCACATCTATCGCAGCATATTCATCTCCGTGACACGCAGTTCTTGCTTGTGTCGCTCAAGTACAGGCCACGCTTCACAGCCATACAAAAGGACAGGTCTAACGATGGATTTATAGACCTGTTCTTTTAATTTAACCGGCATTTTGGGGTCACAAATGACACCTGTCACCTCACGCCACTTGGCCCAAGCTGCTGTGATACGGGCCTTGACGTCGTGGTCGATATCCCCGGATGCACTAAGTACAGATCCCAAGTACTTAAACTGATCCGTGCGCTCGACCGTATCTTCGCCTATGCGCACGGATGTGGGATCTGTAGTGTTGCAGGCCAAGTACTCAGTCTTCGCCACATTTAGTTTCAGACCGCCGTTCTCTAGCGAAGTTCACTATCATCAAAATATTACATTGTTCTTATTGGTGCGTCTTGTCCGCCTAAAGACATCTGTAGTATTAATGTCATTGTTATAAAGGTAATTATATTAACGTTATAATGTTGTTGATAGTCGCATTAACGAAGGCTCTTTTTATTATTTTCTAAAACGCGAAGCCTCCTAGAGTTTTTACGAGCATAGCAAGTTATGACGCTATTTTTGAACGTATCAAGTAAACGTATTAATTATTATTAAAGCTGTAATTAAATTTTATCGTGATATTTTAAAATAAAGATGATATCAAACAATTTTAAACTAAGTTATTTTTATATGAAGGTTGTATTAGAGTTGTTGGTATGTGTCACAGAGGCCACGTTCCACAAGAAACTCACAACGACCACGTTCACTTACTTACGGGCGTTACAATCATAAACTCTAGTGGAACGGATTATGGAGCGTTGGTGTCATTAACGACGAAATACACAAATGTCATTGGTTGATTTGAAAATCGAGCCTTTTTCAATGTCAATCGGTAGAGAGAATTAGCTCTGTGGTCAACGCCCACTTCCACTCAGCTATTGACATGGGTCATTGTGAGATTTAAAATAATGACGCCATTAGTGACGTTTTCGAAACGACCACAACGACCGTGGTCGCCATGTGGAACGGCAGATGGAGCATTTTGGGCGTTGCGAAATACTAGAGGAATGCGCCCCTAGTTACCATTACTGATAAAGTAATGCCATTGGTAGATTGTTATAGACAGATAAGAGACTGAAACAAAATACACGCAATCTATCAAAACGGGCTTGATGTGCATGTTGTTACAAAAAATTAATACATCGTGATGAAATCCGCACATTACGATAACATACGTGTGGAACCCGCCATTCTGCCTTGGATGCTGTTTCTCTAGAGTATGGAATGGAGTCAATAGAAATTATTTGATCATACATTTTTTTTGTCAACGCTAGGGGAATGCGTTTGCGCATATCCTCAGGCCCCGGGGGATGCCACTGAGGGGTATGTGGGACTCCCGGCTGCTGGTTTTGCATAAAAGCTTCAACGTTAGAGCTTGCAAGCACCGACCGCCAGACTATCCACTAAACCTTCCAGCGTCCCTCCGCATTATGATGAGGCGCCACGGGACGGTGAACATGGGTATGACTGCCGTGACCCCTCGATGCAAGCTGACAAGGAGGGGTGTCCCTGAGACTAGAACACCCGACGGCACTGGGTGTGGCTCGCCGGGAGGGTCCCTCATCCCCCAGTCCCACTATGTTATCGGGAACTATTTGATCATCCTACTGGATTTTTTTTACTATGTACATAGGTACTTATACGAGTAAGCATGCATGTGTGATGAAGGCTACACTTGGCCGCTTGCATGTGTATATCGTTCTTTATATAACTAAAAATGAAACCTGTAATATGTGTGTTTGTGTGAGCGTAAAATTGAAACTTACTCTTAAATCGCTAGAAAATATTTTTTTTTAATTTCATTGCATGCGTTTAGCAGACAGGCAGACGACCCACCTAGTGATAAGTGGTTAGCATCGTCTATAGACATTTGCAACATAAAAGGTGTTACAATTGCGCTGCTGCCCATCAGGGGTGGTAGCTATCCTGACGGGCAGATACCCTACCACCTGTGGGTTGTTTTGTCACCTCATTCAAATTGTATACTTTCCCCGTTCCTGCACGGAACAAAATACATAGTGTTTTAAAATTTCTTCAATACTTTTATCATTCATAAAACTTTGATATACCACAGATACCCTTTTTGATGCGTGTAGCAGTATAAAATAGCATTATAATTTTTGCTAGTGTCAATATGTGTCTAAATGAGCAATGCGCAGGGTGGACTCTTAAGGACATTTTTCATTACACTAAAGATCTAAAACACTGTTACTATGCTACCGACTTCAAAAACATAATACACAAATTAGAGAAACAATTAACAGTCATACCTACTTCCCATACAAATTACTTTCCGAGGCATCATTTCAGTGACCCTTCTTTTCAAAACTACCGAAACAACCACAATTCTGTAGTAAGCAAACAAGTGATTGCGTTCTTTGGATCTGACATCGATCCACGTAATATGTTAGGGGCTGGTACAATCCATAGATATTCCGAGAGTAATATCCTGGGCCTAGATAAAACGGACCTAGCCATTAGTTGACCTAAATAATTGGCATAAAAAGCAGTCGGAAAATCTCTACATACATTTTCATTGCTATCTCAGCCTTAAATCCCCATTCCCAAACAACCCACAGCCAGGTGGTAGGGTACTTGCTCGACTGGATGGCGACCACCCCTGGCCTAGAGCATGCCGCCATAACAACCTTTTGTTGTGTTCCGGCATTAGTGACCAGGTTCCAGTCTCCCTTAAGAGAGCAGCAGCGCATTAGGCGATGGTAACCGCTTTCCATCAAGTGGGCCGTCTGCCTGTCTGTCTGTTGAACTCCTGCAATGCCGGAACACAACTCAAGGTTGTTATGGTAGCGTACTCTAGACCAGGGGTGGTAGCCATCCAGTCGGGCAAATGCCCTTCCACCTGGCTGTGGGTTGTTAAGTCGCCCCTTACGACAGGCCGCCCGGCCGCAGAAAATTGTATTCTTTCTCCGTTCCTGCAACATATTAAAAGTAAATCTTAAAATAATCATCTTTTTACACTCCGGGCCCAAGGATGTATGAAAGATTATCCGTCTGCTTTTTCGTATTAGCTGCAAAAACATACGCAGTAACTTATTTTATGGAAGAGAGAGCATGAAAGTAGAGTAAACGCGGTCGAGATGCGAGCACTGCGCAAAACCTGCGAAGTGACGCTCGCGGACCGCGTTCGTAATACCGAAGTAAGAAAGAGAGTTGCTCTGAAAGAGAGTGTCGAGGTGAAGGTAAGGAAAGGAATGCTCCGGTGGTTCGGGCATGTGGAAAGAATGCATGATGAAAGAATGACTAAACAGATATACAATGCATAAGTGCATGGATGCAGAAGTCGTGGAAGGCCACGACACACCTTCCATGATCAGATTGATCGTGTACTAGCGGAGGGTGATGTCATGAGCCTTAAGAACAGACGAGTGTGCATGACAAAAGTTATGAATGTCAAAGAAGTAAGTGAGGTGTGTAAGAATGGGCCTAAATGGCGCTCTGTTGTTCGTGCCTACCCCGCAAGGGAACTGGCGTGAAGTTATGTATGTATGTATGTAACTTATTTTATATGAAAATTCATCCAGTATCACACGAAGCTGTGACACAAGGTTTCGTTGCGTACTAAATTTCACATTGGGTATTTTTTTAATCACTATACCTCTCATTACTCGCTACCTCAAAAACTGCGAGTAATGGCGTAAGCGATTGGCTTCTATTCCGCACGCTGGTCACGTGCCAACCAGGGATTACTCCTTCGGCCAGGAGCCACTATCGCCTCCGATGGGATGCCTTTGATTTTGAGTAATCGCGGTGATAGTCTACATTGATCCATTGAAAACTTATCAATTTTTCTAAGTTTCGCAGCAATTTTGCTAAATGCAGCAATAATTATGTAAATTCAAAATGTCAAAAAACACAATCAACAGCCATCTTCAGTCACTTTGTAAGTATATTACAGCAATTTTTCGGAAAAACTTCAATCTATCTATCTATCTATATTAAGACGGCCTCTGTGGTTGAGCGGGCTAAGCCTTTGCCGGCGTACCTCACTGCAACGCAGAGGTTCCGGGTTCGATTCCTGGTATAGTAAATTTTGGAAACGTATTTTCTCCGTTATTTACTATGGTCTGGGTGTCTACGATCGGCCCCAGAGTAGTCCGTTGTATATTACCCATAACACAAGAGTAACTTGCTTAATTTGGGGATATACAATGTGTGTGTTTGTACACAACTATGATGTGGGAAAACTAAAGACTAGGGATGGATGTTGCAAACGCAACGAACTACTAAACGATAAAAAGATTGATTACCTATACAAAGTATTGGCTACGCGAACTGTGTCTTAAATATACAAATACATGCACGCACGCACACCCGCCCACATACGCACACGCATGCATGTACGCACGCACGCACGCACGCATGCACACAGACGCAACACTCAAGCGCTCACACTTCCATATTATAAATATGTATTGATTAATACATAGAAAGAATGTGGAAAGAATGCATGATGAAAGAATGACTAAACAGATATACAATGCAAAAGTAGATGGATGCAGAAGTCGTGGAAGGCCACGACACACCTTCCATGATCAAATTGATCGTGTACCAGCGGAGGGTGATGTCAGGAGCCTTAAGAACAGACGAGCGTGCATGACAAGAGTTATGACTGTCAAAGAAGCAAGTGAGGTGTGTAAGAATGGGCCTAAATGGCGCTCTGTTGTTCGTGCCTACCCCGCAAGGGAACTGGCGTGAAGTTATGTATGTATGTATGTATGTATTGATTAATAGTTCATTTTATGTATATGTTGCGGAGATAACCCAAGGAATGATAAGCTTTTGGATGATGAGTGTATTTAATGGCAAAATGGTAAAAAATTCAATGCAATTATTACATGTGGAAAGAATATTAATTATTGACAACTTAACTTCAAATCAATTAAAAAACATATATAAAAAAGTTCCAGATAAAAGGAGTACGCAACAGTATATATAAAATTATATGATCCCTATGATACAGGCTTTGCCTAGTGCTGGGTTCTTTAGGAGCCATATCTCGCTTAGAATGTGACAACTAGAATAACAACGTAACCTTAGCACAAAAAAAAATGAATTTGTATTTGAACCTTCACACAATCCATACATCTGTTTTTTCTACCTCTACACTTGACCTTGTACAGAAGTTCTATAATATTGTTACGAGTTGCGAGACTCGAATTAAAATGCCGTTGGAATTATTATAGATTTTACATACATATACATAACTTCACGCCAGTATTATAGATTTTATTAGGACTATACAAACGTATAACACAGATACAAATATAACCGAACATAACAAGTCCAAACGTAATGCAGAAGGTCGTAATTCAATCAAACGCGCAAAGTCCGTCACTTCCTAGATTCCCGATTGTAGCACACACGTCTCGCTTCGATCTATATGGTCTGATGGTTCTCGCTCGACTGTCGTCATCCCTCAATCATGCCTTCGTGTTATACTGCACAAATGCAATATGCCCGCCCGGCAACGTGACCGAATTTCCTAGAATCAGCTTGTACTTTATAATCCGTAACACCTGGCTAATGATTACAATACAACAATAGACTGTTCTCTAAAAACGTATGCCAATAAATAAGTAAACAAAAGAAGACGATCATAAAATAATTACAATAGTTTCAATGTTATTACTTATTAGTTCAAATGCCGACGGGTAATAAAATGTGTTTTGTTTCAAATACGCAGGTGGGTTTTGTTTTTGTCGGGACCTGAGTTGTAACAATATGATGGACTAAAAGTGAAATTAATATTTTACTGCGAACTTGCTATGAATCAGGGTTACATCATGAAGTTCATCAACACCAGGAAACAGATTCGATACGGCATCTTAAAAGTTAATACTTAAAACGTGATACACGATCTTAATACAGAAAAAACCCCAAGAGTGAGTTTTTGTCTAGTTTTAAAGTTTTTATGACTAGATGCAAACTTTTTGGATTAATTCCTTATTTCCGTAACTAAGAGGTAGAAATATTTTTTCTTTAACTTATATCATCGATGATGATACTACCTAACGATAATTGCTTATATTTTCAAAGTACGTAATATTTATTTTTAACTGATTAGCAAAAAATAAACGACTACAGATCTGAAGAAACCCAGTTAAGAGTTTCTTCAGATCTCGAGTCGTTAATTTTTTCAGAGTAAATGACTTCTCTTGTTCTAACTTTTCAAAAAGGGTATTACAGTGTCGCTGATACAGCCACGTTTAAGGAGATAGGCTAATTATGCCCCAGTCGAAGAGGAAGACCCAAGAGATGTTGGCTTGACGTTGTGAAGGATGACATGCGTACTAATGGTCTCAAAACGGAGGATGCTGAAGTGGAGTAGAAACAGTAGGAAAGCGGACCCTGGGCGTCGGAGTGAACGCTCCGAACGCAACCGGGATTTAACGCTTGGATGATGATGATTATGATGTGAAGAAACCCAGTTATGATTGTTTTTTTTATTGATGAAGCAGCAAACAGGCTGGCGGTCCAACTGTGATGGAAAGTGGTTATCGTCGCCTATAGATATTAGCAATACTAGAAGTGCTGCCAATGTGCTGCCGGCATTAAAGGAGAAAGTGATGTTGAAACACAATTCAAAATTATTATGGCGGCATACTCTAGACGAGAGGTGGTAGCCATCCAGTGGGGCAAATACCCTAGCATCTGGCTGTGGGTTGTTTTATCGCCTCTTATGACAGGCCGCCTCAACGCAGGAAATTGTATACTTTCTCCGTTTAAAATTTCTCAATACTTTTATCATTCATAAAACTTTGATTTACCACACATACCCTTTTTGCTGCATATAGCAGTATAGCATAGCATTATAATTTTGTACTAGTGTCAATGTGTGTCTAAATGAGCAATGCGTAGGGTGGACTCTTAAGGACATTTTCATTGTACTAAAGATCTTACTATGCTGCCCACCCCGAAAACATAACACCCAAATTTAGGAAACAATTAACCGCAGGAACTGGTATTCTTTCTCCGTTCCTGTACGGAGTGGAAGATGAGGGCAGTAGAAAATTCCAGTATTATCGAATGCAAATTTATTTAAACTAGTAGTCGCCCGTGGTCGAAATTCGACCACAATAATTTGTTGTCAAAGACTATTATACTTCTATAATCACAGATTTCGCCAAGGCTACACTGTCCGGGTTCGATTCCTGGTATAGTAAATTTCGGAAACGTATTTTCTCCGTTATTTACTATGGTATTACGAAAGAGAGTGTCGGGGTGAAAGTAAGGAAAGGAATGCTCCGGTGGTTCGGGCATGTGGAAAGAATGCATGATGAAAGAATGACTAAACAGATATACAACGCAAAAGTGGATGGATGCAGAAGTCGTGGAAGGCCACGACACACCTTCCATGATCAAATTGATCGTGTACTAGCAGAAGGTGATGTCAGGAGCCTTAAGAACAAACGAGCGTACATGACAAGAGTTATGAATGTCAAAGAAGCGTGTGAGGTGTGTAAGAACAAGCCTAAATGGCGCTCTGTTGTTCGTGCCTACCCTGCAAGGGAACTGGCGTGAAGTTATGTATGTATGTATGTATTATTATTATTAATATATATTATCTAAAACATCTTAAAATCGGTGCTTAGTAATTTTCAAAATATAGTAATTTTTATGTTTTAGTTTGCACCGACTTCAAGATGTTTTAGATAATATATATTAATTAATAAGCTTTAGAAATAAGTTATTTTATACTTTTTAGTTTTTGAAGTCGATTTTTTTAAACGAAGTATTTTTATTTTTTTGTTACTTTTTAGTGTCTAGCTATGTATGGGTAGACCTACGAAAGGTGCCGCGTTCCTTAAAAAATATAGGTCCCAAGAAACGGGATCAAAAAAATGTTCGTAAAATGAAAACTACTAGGCCAAACTATGTTAAATTTTTAGGGGATCAAATGGCAACTATTCCGCATCAAACTAAATAAGAATCACGTAAATCGGTTCATAAATCTCAGCGTAATCGGCGTACATATGGAACGGAATGGAAAATTTTTCTTAAAAAATGTTCATAAAATGTAAACTACTGAGCCAAACTATGTCAAATTTTTAGAAGACTAAATGACAGCTATTCCGCGTCGAACAGAAAAAGAATCACGTAAATCTGATAATAAATCTCGGAGTAATCGGTGAACATACATAAAAAAAAGATTCCGACTTATTGAGAACCTCCTTTTTTAAAGTCGGTTAAAAAGAGAGCAATTAAATAGATACAATGCAACATTAATGGATCATTAACTGACTCTGCTTGTGGTCGTTAGGACTGTCTAAAGAATCGTGTCTTCTAGATGACCGTGTTTTATTACATCCAATTCACGTCGACGTAAATAAACTAATGTTCCTTCTAAACAATCGTACGTCACAATCTCGAAAAGCATCTAGGAGACGGAATAAAAAAAAGTTAAAGCAGCATCCATTCAATTTCGCTAGGGCGGCAATAAAGTGTGATTGTCACGCACGTACACATTGCATAAAGCTGTATTATGGCACGCGGGCACAGACTAAACAAACACAGAATCACCTGCATCAGTTTAATGCCTAATTACTCTTCTACGTCCATGTCCGTCTACCATAAGACTTTCCTTAAAATTTGTAAGTGGCTATTTTACACAGAATAAAATTGTTGAAACAACGAACTCCGAATTATTTTTGATATATTGGTTTTCTGCAATAATTTTAACAAGTGGTAGCCCGTGATCGAAATTTGACCATAATAAACAAAATATATGTGTATGCGTGTCAAATACATGGTAGTGTTTGTAATGTTTTTTTATTTATTTAATGTATTTTTTATGCATATTTTTTTTTTATTTTAGCATTCGTCGCTTTTTCTCTATATAAACTATAAGTGTGCGAAATGTCATACTCCTCCGTCTGCGCAATTTTCGTAAAAAGGGGTTCAAAGTTTTTGTTTCACGTATTAATATATAGATAAAAAATTGACTTCGTAGCATTACTTTTTGTTATTTTATTATTGATACTTATATCAAATTTTAACCAACAGTAAAGCAAATAAACAATTAATAAGATATAGGAACCGGGCAGATGCTATTTAGCAAAATTCATTGATATAGAAGAAGAAGGTAGTTTAAAAATAAATCTTGTCAAATAAAAAAAGTGGTACAGAAGCATAGAAATATAAATAGAATTAGACGTGATTTTGACGAGGTATTGATTTACAGTCAACATAGAGCAACAAATTTAAAAAAGAGAAGAGAGAAAGAATACAATTTTCTGCGGCCGGGCGGCCTGTCGTAAGAGGCGACTAAACAACCCACAGCCAGGTGGTAGGGTATTTCCCAGACTGGACGGCTACCACCCCTGGTCTAAAGCATGGCGCCATAACAACCTTGAGTGGTGTTCCGCCATTAGTGACCAGTTTAGAGAGCGGCAGCATATTTGTACCACCTTTGGTGTTGTAAATGTCTATAGGCGATGGTAACCGCTTTCTATAAAGTGGACCGTCTGCCTGTCTGCTACACTCCTGCATTAAAAAATTAAAAAAAATATCTTCTTAAATTATAGCCTATGTGTTGTTCTGATGTGTAAGCTATATTATTGTAAAGTTTCATCAAAATCCATTTATTACTTTTTGCGTGAAAGAGTAACATAGATACATCCATACATTCTTACAAACTTTCGCGTTTATAATATTAGTAGGTAGTAGGATTTAAGTTCGTTTATAGGCAATATGCATTCTGCATGATTTTCTTAATCTATGATACGCGAAGAGGCGAAGGGCCGGGGATGTTTAACGCACGGAGGGTTATTTCCAAAATAATATTTTACATGCTTAAGACGTTTTTTGCTACTGACTTTGACGATTGGTGGCGTTTCGTGATTATTTCTTTGGTGCATACTAAAAATAGTAATAATTCTTATCTACGTAAAACTAAAACAGTATGAATACAGTATAATAATAATCGGCAGACAAACACACATATTGTATATCCCCAAATTAAGCAAGTTACGCTTGTGTTATGGGTAATATACAACGGACTACTCTGGGGCCGATCCCAGACACCCAGACCATAGTAAATAACGGAGAAAATACGTTTCCGAAATTTACTATAACCAGGAATCGAACCCGGAGCCTCTGCGTCGTAGTGAGGTAGGCCGGCAAAGGCTTAGCCCGCTCAACCACAGAGGCCGTCAAATCAAACAAATCGTAGTAGCGTAATGGCCGGACGCGTCCTAAACTCAAGGCGTGGGTTCGATTCCCGGCCGGCAAGCATGCACCGCTTAGGCACTTTTCTGAGCTACTATAAATATAGTCACAATTACCACCTGCTAACAACGTTGAAGGAAAACATCGCAATGAAACCTTCACATTTAGATCACCGATGTGTCAAACCTGCCAAGCCGCCTTGGACAAGCGTGGTGGAGGGTATACTATCCTCCAGCCACTAACACTATCAGTATCGTGGTAACATATTCAGCTAATACATTAGCGTCTCATTTAAACGATGCAGGTTCGAATCCTGGTTAGGAATTATTCAACGATTAGTCAGCTTTTATGGCCTTCTACATATCTATACATATTCTTGCAACCACGTACAGACGATGAAAAATACACTATATTATATATTACGAGTGGGTTTTCCTGAAAAAATGGTAGATAAAGTCCAGCAAAGGGATGGTTAAGAACAGACTATATTATTGTATGTATGCCTGTGTATATCTACTTACAGTTGGTTAGTAGTGTAGGTGATTAATAAAACCAAAACATCTTACACAACATACATAAGTATTGTTGGTAATGAGAATGATATGATATGTTGGCAAAAAGCGCGTGTCTCGAGGGCTACGAAATATTGTGCCTAATTTTACAGAATTGTTTGGTAAATATAAAGAAAAGTGCTATGATCTTGCCAGGTGGTAGGGTATTTGCTCGACTGGTTGGCGACCACCCTTGGTCTAGAGTATGCCGCCATAACAACCTTGTGTTGTGTTCCGGCATTAGTGACCAGGTTCCAGTCTCCTTTAAGAGAGCAGCAAAATGGTAACCGCTTTCCATCCAGTGGAGCGGCTGCCTGTCTGCTGAACTGAAAAAAAAAATGCTGAATGGAAAGATTATTTTGACAGAAGATCGTTGGAGAAAGGATTCTGGTATAAGGTAATTGTCTATCAGCCTCCTCGGGTTCCATGGTAAATGCATAACACAATGAGTAGGCACCAAATTAAAGTTGCACACAGGTTACGTTGCGTACGTAAGTTTGGGTTCTTAATGAAAAAGTCTGATTCCGAAAATTGTCTAACTTGCAATATGGTTGAAGATGTAACCCACATTCTCATTGAATGTGTTCGGAACGAAGCACCCAGAATTAAGTTATGCGCGGAGTTAAGTCTGGAGAGATTGGACTTGTGTACAATATTTTACATTTTGGCCTCTCCTGCTTCTCAACAAGCTAGAATAAATATACAAGTTTGTGATGAGCTCCTTGTCTGCAGGGAACTGATCACAAACATTGTCACATGTACATTAAATTTTGCATTAATTTTATGTTAGTTTAATGTACATACATACATACACACATAACTTCACACCAGTTCCCTAGCGGGCTAGGCACGAACAACAGAGCGCCATTCAGGCTTATTCTTACACACCTCACTTACTTCTTTGACATTCATAACTCTTGTCACGCACGCTCGTCTGTTCTTAAGGCTCCTGACATCACCTTCTACTAGTACACGATCAATTTGATCATGGAAGGTGTGTCGTGGCCTTCCACGACTTCTGCATCCATCCACTTTTGCATTGTATATCTGTTTAGTCATTCTTTCTACATGCCCGAACCACCGGAGCATTCCTTTCCTTACCTTCATCCCGACACTCTCTTTGAGATCAACTCTCTTTCTTACTTCGGTATTACGAACGCGGTCCGCGAGCGTCACTCCGCAGATTACTACTATTTCACCGTTATTAGCACGTGGTAATTGTAACAATATGCATATTAGTTCAGAAAACTGCCTAAGTGGTGCATGCGTTCCGGCCAGGATCGAATCCGCGCCCTTTGAGTGTGGGACGCGTGCGCTAGCCATTACGCTACCACGACTAGACGATGAAATGTATATAAAAATAAAATACAAGTTATAATGGAAAGCGGTAATATATTTTTGGACAACAAATATATTAGAATAAGATCTTTTGGAAATGGGGGCACAACAAGCCACCCTCCCTCTGGCACGTACAGCCATGTCGTTACTGTATATCTTTTTAAATGCGACGCGTTATTTTTTTGACAACCCTCGCCTCGCAGCAGAGGAGATCTTTGTTACAGTCCCCTATAGTTTTGTAAAAATTATAGTTAAATTTATAAAAGTTGAAATATCCTGACATTTGCACAGAATAATATAATAATAACAGCCCACAAACGTCCCATTACTAGGCTTACATTTCTAAGGTGCATTTGCAGGTTTCACACATCGGTAATCTCGAAGTGCAGGTTTCATCACGATGGTTAGCACGCGGTAATTGTAATAATATGTGCATTAGGTCTGAAAGCTGCTAAGTGATGCGTGCTTTCTAGCCAGGATTCGAAGCCACGCCCTTCGAGTTTGGGACATGAGTGCTCTGACCACAAAGTTACCACGGCTTACCGAGTAATAAATTTATCTTTTAATTATATACTTGCGGTACACGGAAGACGTTGTCTTGCCCTTAAAAAATAAAAATCTAGAAACCGATTACAGCGTCATCAACCGGGACCAATTGTTAATCTAAACCATTCTCGAATCTACTTGAAAAAAACACAAAAAAATATTAAAATCGGTCCCACCGTTAAAGAGGTGTTCAGCGGCGCCACCTACCGGGTCCAATCATGAATCTAAACCATCCCGGGATCCACTTGAACACACACAAAAATAATTCACCTAAATCAGACAAATGAAAATGAGTTTAAATGCAGTCACTATTGCCGAAATCGGCCGGGAAAGATCATAACAAATGAATTCCTAGACTGATGTTTTTATTATTATCGATGAATATCATATTTTAATACTTTTTATCCTATTCAGAACAAAAAATTCGAAAAACACAAAAATCATAAAAATTAGTCCAGTCATTCTTGAGTTATAAATGGTGTAACTAACACGAATTTGTTTTATATATATAGATTTCTCAATAAATAAATAATGCTGAATATCATTAAATGTATTACAAGTACTTTGAAACTAACACGAATCAAATAAATCTTGCTGGCTCACACACTTGCATCTCCTTTCAATGACGCAAGTTTGTTGTATCGCCTAGTAACCTTCTTTCGGCCTATACAAACTTTTCTTTTATGAATTTAAATTCCATAAATTTGACGGCGTATTCCCTTTTGCGCAGGCACGTTAATAAGTCATTCATCTCATGTCATATAAATTATATTAAATCGCTCCGCATATGACTGCATGAAATCACTATACAGACTTACATAAAACCAATTACATAAATATTATAATAATATCTATGCTGTAACTAAATAATAACATCAATATAAATACTATATATTATTTAAACCGCACGTCTTCATCGCGTATTAAATATTAACTAGTGGTCGCCCGTGGTCGAAATTCGACCACAATAATTAATCAAAGACTATACTTCTATAATCACAGATTTTGTCAATGCAACAATGAACAAAAGTATAAATGCGTGTGTGTGTCAAATACATGATAGTGTGTGTAATGTTTTTTTATTGATTTAATGTATTTTTTATTAATAATTAAATTCGCTAGCGGACCGCGTTCGTAATACCGAAGTAAGAAAGAGAGTTGGTCTGAAAGAGAGTGTCGGGGTGAAGGTAAGGAAAGGAATGCTCCGGTGGTTCGGGCATGTGGAAAGAATGCATGATGAAAGAATGACTAAACAGAAATACAATGCAAAAGTGGATGGATGCAGAAGTCGTGGTAGGCCACGATACACCTTCCATGATCAAATTGATCGTGTAGTAGCAGAAGGTGATGTCAGGAGCCTTAAGAACAGACAAGCATGCATGACAAGAGCTATGAATGTCAAAGAAGCAAGTGAGGTGTGTAAGAATAAGCCTGAATGGCGCTCTGTTGTTCGTGCCTACCCCGCAAGGGAACTAGCGTGAAGTTATGTATGTATGTATGTAATATAAAATAACAAATGTGATAGTGAAGCATACTGAGGAACAGAGTAGCAACTGCATTTCATACCCATTAATCAGGTACGTGCGTCCTCTTTCTTTCCACTACCCTTCAAAATTGTCCCATTTTTCTTTGTTTTCCTTTTAAAACAGTTTGCTTATCATTAAATCCAGCGCTGCCGCAACAGTTTGAATACTGGCTGGGCAGCATTCACCGCTTAGACAATTTTTCTGCCCTAAGTTGCATATTGCAAGGACCAAGTTCAGACCTTGAAGGAAAACATTGTGATAAAGATCTAGCTAGATAAAAATGAGACTCGAGTCACAATTTTAAATTGTAACAAATAATTTTATCACAGTTTAAAAGTTATAATCAATATAAACAACAAAACATGTATGCACAAGTATCATTTGTACAAAGTGATGGCCTATTCCAAACAATGTTCCAGTTCAACATTAATTTTAATCCATTCGAAATTCAACTATATTACGTATGCATAAAGTTCAATATTGCATAATATTGACTATAGAGTTAAGTAAATAACAGAAAGAAATCCATCGAGAAGTGCGTGCCTAGGAGTAATCTTGAATTATTGAGCCAAACGCGTTATATTCGTTCGTACATCTATCTTTACGAGTGCTGGTCGCTCTGGCGGTTTTTATGTCTACAATATATCGTGTATTCGAAAATGCGTTTCATTGAACAGTTTTGCAAGAGTCGGGGTTCTGTATAGTTTTTTTGGACTCATAATTGTGTTACGTGTTGCAGGACTCGAATTAAAATGCCGTTAGAATTACTAAAGTATTTATTAGAACTATACAAATAAAGAGAGTTGGTCTGAAAGAGAGTGTCGGGGTGAAGGTAAGGAAAGAAATGCTCCGGTGCAAAAGTGGATGGATGCAGAAGTCGTGGAAGGCCACGACACACCTTCCATGATCAAATTGATCATGTACTAGCAGAAGGTGAGGTCAGGAGCCTTAAGAACAGAGGAGCGTGCATGACAAGACTTATGAATATGTGTGTAAGAATAAGCCTAAATAGCGCTCTGTTGTTCGTGCCTACCCCGCAAGGGAACTGGCGTGAAGTTATGTATATATGTATGTATGTATACAAACGCGTATAACCTAGGTACAAATATAACTGAACACAACCAGTCCAAACGTAATGCACGATTCAATAACACCCGCAAAGTCGGTCACTAACGTCTTGATTCGCTTGTGACTATCGCTAGACTGGCTCACCCCTCCATTAAGGCATTACTTTATACTGTACAAATACAATATGTCTGCTCGACCGCGTGGACTGGATTTCTAAGAATCACACCTGGCTAATGACTACCATAAAGATTACAATACACAATTAGCTGTTTTTCCAATCACAAATTTTAAACACAAAGTAAACAAAAGAGGACGGTCATAAAAGCGTTTCAATAAGATATGCAGGTGGCCCAAATTGTAACAATAGGGTACCCGGCAGTCAAGTCAGTTGACCCACTTTTAATATTCCCAGAACAATAAAATACGTAGACCGAGCCCTGGACTCTCAGAGTGAGGCCTGAAGTGAAGTTCTATTATGTTTTACTTGGTACCGACTTCAAGATGTTGTAGAAAGAAGTCGGTTAAATATTTATATATTATACCCTTTAGGGTTGCAAATGTCTATAGGCCATGGTAACCCCGAAGTAAAACATAAAAATTAATGTATTTTTAAAAATACTATACACCGATTTTAAGATATAGATACTACTAGCTGTGCCCGCGACGTCGCCCGCGTGGAATTTGCTTTCAAAACGCTCCGATTTTGAAACATTCTTCATTGGTGCTCCGCTTCTATTGGTCTTAGCGTGATGATATATAGCCTTCCTCGATAAATGGGCTATCCAACACTGAAAGAATTTTTCAAATCAGACCAGTAGTTCCTGAGATTAGCGCGTTCAATCAAAAACATTAGTATATTATATTTGGCTACAACACTAATACTTACATTTTAAATATCGCGATATCTTTTGAATGAAACGTCCGAATTGAATAATTCAAATAGTTCTAGAAAGGTATTGAATTTGTCTTGAATATGGAGTCATTTATTTTGATAAGAATTAATACAAAATAAAGAGTTTTTGAAGCGACGGCATTTTAATTATTTAAAAAATAAAAGAAAACACTTATTGTGATATAACTACAATAGTTCGACATATGGTTACGCTATATTTTTTATAGACAATTATAGGTTCTGCAAAGTGGTAGTACATTGATTTTTTCGGGTCATTTTTTACACCTTGGGTTACATTATTGGACTCTTAGTAAGGATCCCTAATTTTTAGAAAATATAATATAACCTATAGCCTTCCTCGATAAATGTACTATTCAACACTGAAAGAATTTTACAAATCGGACCAGCGGTTCCTGAGATTAGCGCGTTTAAACAAACAAACTCTTCAGCTTCATAATATTAGTATAGATATATTAAAAATAAGATATGATAATTAAAAATAGCTTTAGTAATAAGTTATTTTATACTTTTTATTTTTTGAAGTCAGTTTTTTTTGTCATCTTCTTAAATATTGTTAGTGATTTAGCTTGTCTAAGAGTAACTGAGTAATTGAATCCATTGAATTCAATTCTAGATATAATGGGGAACTCTAAAAAAATCCAAGGAATCTATTGTTCGGTTGGCACGGTGTCGATAACCTAGTGATATGCGATGTACGGACGCCGCTCCGCATAACAATGCCTCCATAATAGAAATATATATAGATATTGTTATGACGGTGACAGGAAATGTCACAGAATTGGGTAAATATGGCTTCTTTTTTATTGCAGGAGATCAGCAGACAGGCAGACGGCCCACTTGATGGAAAGCGGTTACCATCCCCTATGGACATTTGCAACAGCAAAGTTGCTACAAATGCGCTGCTGCTCTCTTAAGGGAGACTGGAACCTGGTCACTAATGGCGGAACACAACTCAAGGTTGTTATGGCAACATACTTTAGACCAGGGGTGGTAGCCATCCAGTCGGGGAAATGCCCTACCATCTGGCTGTGGGTTGTTAAGTCGCCTCTTACGACAGGTCGCCCGGCTGCAGGAAATTGTATTCTTTCTCCGTTCCTGCACGGATAGAATGGCTTTGACATTTGTGTCTCGTCGTCATTCAATCATAGTCCACTGCTGGACCTAGGTCTGCACAAGTCGGCGCCACACATCTAGATCCTCTGCCTACCGGTGATCTTGTGTAGGTCGTCAGTTCATCGGGCTGGAGGGCGATGGACACTATGCTTACCGAGACGCAGTCTCCACTCCAGGACTCGTGTCTGCCATCAGCCATTGCTCCTGCGACAGAAGTGACTGGTCCGCTGCCACTCCAACTTGCTAACTTTGCGAGTTATGTGGGTTATCCTAATTCTCTTACTGATATCCTGAAATTTGTGTATTTTTTATATTGAACAGCTTCGCGTTTCAGCGAAGTCGCACCTGATGTTTTTTATTTTTTTATTGCAGGAGTTCAACAGACAGGCAGACGGCTCATTTGATGGAAAATGGTTACCATCGCCAATGGACATTTGCAACACCAAAAGTGCTACAAGCGCTGCTGCTCTGTTAAGGGAGACCGGAACCAAGTCAGTAATGCCGGAACACAGCTCAAGGTTGTTATGGCGACATACTTTAGACCAGGGGTGGTAACCATCCAGTTGGGCAAATGCCCTACCACCTAGCTGTGGGTTGTTTAGTCGCGTCTTACGACAGGCCGCCCCAACGCAGGAAATTGTATTCTTCCTCCGTTCTTGCACAGATAAAATATATTATTATTATATTCAAGAAGTAAGAAAGAGAGTTGGTCTGAAAGAGAGTGTCGGGGTGAAGGTAAGGAAAGGAATGCTCCGGTGGTTCGGGCATGTGGAAAGAATGACTAAACAGATATACAATGCAAAAGTGGATGGATGCAGATGTCGTGGAAGGCCACGACACACCTTCCATGATCAAATTGATCGTGTACTAGCGGAGGGTGATGTCAGGAGCCTTAAGAACAGACGAGTGTGCATGACAAGAGTTATGAATGTCAAAGAAGCAAGTGAGGTGTGTAAGAATGGGCCTAAATGGCGCTCTGTTGTTCGTGCCTACCCCGCAAGGGAACTGGCGTGAAGTTATGTATGTATTATTATATTCAAGAACCTCGTGCTAATATAATAACAGTGCATATATTCCCCAAACCTACATTAACTGCCGAAATCCCCGCATTTTGCCATCCATCAATTGGTAATAAAGATTTATCGGTTTTCCTGCATCCTTGATATTATTGTAGTTTATTCTTATTAACCATTCGGTACTATAAGTATTTATAAATTGTAGATATAGGTGACTTGAACATTGCTGTATGAATTAATTAAAACATAGATTTTATCATGCTACTGCTTCATCTGGGATAATCTTATAGTTAAAGACTGTCTCACGCAGACGTAACTATGGTTTTAATGCGTTATTTTTAAAGCTATAAATAAGACATTTGGACACGGTCAATAACTGTAACATTACCCTGATTGATTGATTACGATAGTAATAAGCAAATGATAATTATTCTGATGACTACAATTATTTCAAAACCATATTCATAAAAACATATCTATATATATATAAAAATCAATGCCACTTTTCGTTGTAATTTTATAACTTGAGAACGACTTTACCGATTTTGATGAAATTTTGTGTGTGTGTTTGAGTGGGTCCCGGGGTGGTTTAGATCCACAATTAGAACCCGTAGGTGGCGCTGAGATCGGGTTCTACAATTCTCCTTATCACCTGGAGCGATTTTGGGGATTTTTTTTGTGTGTTTGAGTGGGTTCTCGGGTGGTTTGGATTCGCAATTAGAACCGGTAGGTGGCGCTGAGATCGGGTTCTAGAATCCTCCTAATCACCGGGACCGATTATGATGATTTTGTTTTTGTGTCATGAAACAAAGTCTTTTAGGAATTCAGAAAATATGGCAGTACGAAGTTCGCCGAGTCAGCTAGTCAATATTATATTTCTCACATTATCAATATGTGTGTATGTATTTAATTTATAAAATATGTAGTTTAAGTATGTTTGTTTATGATATACCTAATAATCTGCACCATCTACATCGCCCGATCAGGTTAAACTATTCCTTAAGTTAAGTTGCCTGGAAGAAGTTGCTTTAAGCGATAAGGCCGCCTATTGTTTCTACCATGACAATATTGTAATTGTGTATTTCTGAAATTGTATATTTCGTGAACAGTAAAATGTTATCTATCACATATGTATATTTTATACGTGCAGGAAGAGGAGTAAAAGAGGAGGATAAAGAATACTAACAGTAACTCCTGCAGCCGGGTGACCTGTCTTCAGACAAGCTACAGCAGTAGTAGACCCTAGTCCAGAGCATGCCACTTCGTGAACCTTGAGTTGTGTTCGGAGATTAGTGGCTAGGCCACAACGCCCTCTATGATTGAGCTAAGCCTTTGCCGGCTGACCTCACTACAACGCAAATTATTTACTGTACCGTTATTTACTGTGGTCTGGGTGTCTAGGATCGGTTCCAGAGTGGTCCGTTTTATATTACCCATAACACAAGAGTAACTTGCTTAATTTGGGGATATGCAACGTGTGTGGGTTTGTCTGCCGATTTAAAAAAAAAAGTTACAATTCCTCTCTTCAGGCCAGCAGCACATTGTTCTGGTGTAGAAGGTATACATAGGCAACGCTAAACCCTTTCCATCGGCTAATGTAAAAAAAAAAAATTACTCTAAATTATTATATAGTAAAATATTTTAGATCCATAGTTCCCTCTTTCTTAAACCATGAAAGAGGTTAAAATGAATTAAAAACAAAAAAACTCCGTCAACTAAAGCGTCAAGCTGTCTATTATATTCCCAGCAATGTCATAAATATTTAGTTTATAAAACTCGATGTACATGGATATTGCTAGATAGATAGATAACACTTTATTATACACCAATACAAAAATAAACTTAGACTAAAATTATAACTAGTTATGTACAAAGGGCGGTCTTTTCGCTAAAAAGCAATCTCTTCCAGACAACCCCAGGAATAAATTGAGATGATAATGGCGATGGTGGTATACGTAACATATAGTACGAACTACTTAATTTTTAATAATAAATACATAACTTTTATATATGCAGAAATTTTATATATTACATAAATATTATTATCTTAAATTGATCGTGTACTAGCAGAAGGTGATGTCCGGAGCCTTAAGAACAGACGAGCGTGCATGACAAGAGTTATGAATGTCAAAGAAGCAAGTGAGGTGTGTAAGAATAAGCCTAAATGGCGCTCTGTTGTGCGGGTCTACCCCGCAAGGGAACTGGCGTAAAGTTATGTATAAGCCATTTGTAGTCCACTGCTGGACGCAGGCCTCCCCAAGACGGCGCCACTCATCCCTGTCCTCCGATTTCCTCAGCCAGCGCCTACCGGCGACCTTGCATAGGTCGTCGGTCCATCGGGCTGGAGGGCGTCCGACACTACGTTTACCGAGACGCGGTCTCCACTCCAGGACTCGTTTGCTCCATCGGCCTTCGGTCCTGCGGCAGACGTGACCGGCCCACCGCCACTTCAACTTGCTAATTTTGCGAGCTATGTCGGTTACCTTGGTTCTCTTACGGATATCTTCATTTCTAATTTTATCCATAAGAGAAACACCCAACATAGCTCGCTCCATAGCCCGTTGAGCGACTTGGAACTTGTGGCCCAATCCTGCCGTAAGTGTCCATGTCTCGGCCCCGGCACTGTTCGAAGACTTTTGTCTTCAAGCATTGCGGTATGGTCGACGAGAAGACTTGACGAAGTTTACCGAATGCTGCCCAGCCCAACTGAATCCTCCTATTGGCTTCCCCCTCGAAGTTGTGCCTGCCGACCTGTATGTTCTGTCCAAGGTAGACATATTTCTGCACAGCTTCCAGAGGGACGCTATCGACGTTTACCGGTCTCTGCATGACGTGTTCATTGAACATGACTTTCCTCTAGTCCAAATGTATGTATGTATGTGTATTATCTTAAAAAATGTACAAGACATTACTTGTAGTAGTTTAGAGCTAAATTTTCAAAACTAAACGCCATGAAAGCTATAAATCTTTCAACACAACTCAATATAATCTATATTTGCCAGACGATATGATAGTTTGCAATTCTATTGAAGGAACCAGTTGTATATTTTATCTCTGTATGCACAAGACAAACAGCATTCCGTTAAGTGCCTAAGTATTTACATTGTCAATTAACCAGTGCAAGTTACGTACTAGAATCCGGAGATAAGCAGCAACTCATCAATCACCTACGACTGCTTGTTTGTACGTCTGTTGCTGTATCTGTATCTAAGACTCGTTCTGGATCTAGTTATAACTAGATCCAGTGTACATCTAATGATGTTGATAAAGTTAAACATTGCCTTTTATTGATGCTACTAGAAATTGCAAATGCAATGCATAAGTGGATGAATGTGAAGAAAACAAAGGTTATGGTGTTTGAAAGAGAAGAAACCAGAACGAATGCAAGGATAATGGTCGATGATGTTAGGCTGGAGCAAGTGAATGAGTTTGTATATCTTGAATGTGCTTTTAGCAGGGATGGAAGGTACACCGCTGATATAGAAAGAAGAGTGAATTTGGGGAATAGTTTGAATGGAGCGTTAGGTAAACTTCTAGGCGCTAAGAACCTCAGCCAGAAGGCCCAGCTCGCCATACACAACGCGGTGCTGGTACCTACGCTCACGTATGGAAGCGAGAGTTGGGTATGGAAGAGAGAGCATGAAAGTAGAGTAAAAGCGGTTGAGATGCGAGCACTGCGTAAAATCTGCGGAGTGACGCTCGCGGACCGCGTTCGTAATACCGAAGTAAGAAAGAGAGTTGGTCTGAAAGAAAGTGTCGGGGTGAAGGTAAGGAAAGGAATGCTCCGGTGGTTCGGGCATGTGGAAAGAATGCATGATGAAAGAATGACTAAACAGATATACAATGCAAAAGTGGATGGATGCAGAAGTCGTGGAAGGCCACGACACACCTTCCATGATCAAATTGATCGTGTACTAGCGGAGGGTGATTGATGTCAGGAGCCTTAAGAACAGACGAGCGTGCATGACAAGAATTATGAATGTCAAAGAAGCAAGTGAGGTGTGTAAGAATGGGCCTAAATAATAATAATAATAATAATCGGCAGACAAACACACACATTGTATATCCCCAAATTAAGCAAGTTACGCTTGTGTTATAGGTAATATACAACGGACTACTCTGGGGCCGATCCCAGACACCCAGACCATAGTAAATAACGGAGAAAATACGTTTCCGAAATTTACTATACCAGGAATCGAACCCGGAGCCTCTGCGTTAAAGTGAGGTAGGCCGGCAAAGGCTTAGCCCGCTCAACCACAGAGGCCGTCTAAATGGCGCTCTGTTGTCTGTGCTTACCCCGCAAGGGAACTGGCGTGAAGTTTTGTACGTATATATGTGTGTACTAGAAATTAAGGCATGATACAAGTGCTTTATGACCATTTTTACTAATACCTATGATAACATTAACAATAATCTGTTTATTTTATTTACATACTTGTTTTTTGTTCACGTATCTCACTATGTTTATACATCTATGTATATATGTTTATTATTATCATTTCGATGTAAGTATGTGTAATAACCCGTTTTGATATATTATTTGTGTTGTATTGTCCTCCGTGACTCCACCTGCTGGTCCTAGGCGGAAGAACCACGCTGGCCTTAGCAGCTAGCATTACGCTGAGTCTGGGTCCAATTTTAGGACTTATAATAATAATATAATAATAATCGGCAGACAAACACACACATTGTATATCCCCAAATTAAGCAAGTTACGCTTGTGTTATGGGTAATATACAACGGACTACTCTGGGGCCGATCCCAGACACCCAGACCATAGTAAATAACGGAGAAAATACGTTTCCGAAATTTACTATACCAGGAATCGAACCCGGAACCTCTGCGTTGCAGTGAGGTACGCCGGCAAAGGCTTAGCCCGCTCAACCACAGAAGCCGTCAAATTGATGCAGTTATATTGATGCAGTTATCTTTTATTTTACTCAGTATTGTTAACATGTTTATTTGTCTTAAATAAAATAATTCTTTCTTTCAAATTGCTGGAGAATAAAAAAAAAATTAAGTGATGATTTTATGATATTTGTACTAGTTACAGGACTCGAATTAAAATGCCATTAGACTTACTATAGAATTTATCAGAACTATACAAACACGTATGACACAGGTACAAATGTAACCGAATACAACAAAGCCAAACGTAATGCAGAAGTTCGTGATTCCATAAAACGCGCAAAGTCCGTCACTATATAGCTTATCGAATGTACAGACGTCACGCCCGTATCGTAGTTGTAGCTCAACTGCCCCCTCTCCATCAGGCCGTCGTTTTATACTTCACAAATGCAAATGTGCCCGCCCGGCAACGTCGACACAATTTCCTAGAAATAGCTTGTAATTGTAATCTGCAACACCCCAAAAAAGGATATAAAAATCATAAAAAGATAAAAAAAGACCCTGACACATCTAGCTCGTCAGGATGGATGAGATAAAAAAGAGGATCCGCAACACCTGGCTAATGAGCGGTACGATAGGACAATAGGCTGTTCTCCACAATAACACTTCTATCCGTGCAGGAACGGAGAAAGAATATAATTTCCTGCGGCCGGGCGGCCTGTCGTAAGAGGCGACTAAACAACCCACAGCCAAGTGGTAGGGCATTTGCCCGACTGGATGGCTACCACCCCTGGTCTAGAGCATGCCGCCATAACAACTTTGAGTTGTGTTCCGGCATTAGTGACCAGGTTCCAGACTCACTTAAGAGAGCAGCAGCGCATTTGTAGCACCTTTGGTGTTGCAAATGTCCATAGGCGATGGTAACCGCTTTCCATCCAGTGGGCCGTCTGCCTGTCTGCTGAACTCCTGCAATAAAAAAAAAACAAAAAAAAAACAATAACTAGACACGTATGCCAATAAATAAGTGAACAAAAGAAGATGATCATAAAAGGATTACAATTAGGTTAAATGCCGACAGGTAATAAAATGTGCTTTTACAAATCTGTACGTGGAATTTGTCTTTGTCAGGCCCTAAGTCGTAATAGTATTGTAAAATTTTAATTCTGTTAACTGTATCTTTTAAAACACAATAAAGCACATTCATTCATTCATTCATTCATTCAAGCAATATTGCTAATAACATACACGTATAAAATTAACATCCATAATTCAAGCCTACAGTAATACATTCATTATCATCGACTCAATAATTCAACAGTGCTTAAATGCTGCTTCTCGTTGAAACACTGCATTCTGCACGGGGTCCAAAATACCAAACTCATTCCGACCCCTTAACCCTTTAACGACTGGGGTGCACTCAACGGAGGGTTAACTTAATCTCACACCAGCTAAGATTTTTACTTAGTTTATTTTAAGTAATTAGCTGATGTTTTTATTCTGATGAAACAAAGTTTTCGTATTGTATAAATTTTGAGCAATTCACAGAAATTAAAATGGAAATGGGCAGGTCATATAATAAGGCTCACAGACCAGAGATGGACCGGAAAAAGAACACTGTGGACAGGAGCAGAAGGCAAGAGAGGCAGAGGGAGACCATTGATGCGTTGGGAAGAGGACATAAAAACAGCAGCCGGCCCCAACTGATATCAAATAGTCCAGGACAGAAAGAGATGGGCGACTTTGGAGGAGGCCTTTACCTAATCTGGGATTCTTGCACAAAATAAGCCAACTAACAAACGAACAACAACAATACTGTTACATACCGACAAAGAAATGCGCACACCTGCCGGTCGTAAAAGCGCAGTCTATTGTCTTCCCGGATTTAGGAATTCTTTTGTTTACTTTGTGTTTAGAATTTGTAATTAAGAAAAACATGCCATTGTTTTTCTACTTGTTTTATGGCCGTCATTAGTGTCGAACTAATCCTTATTGTTATTGTTTTCAACTTTGTTGGACGTTCGCAGGTGTGCAAATTACATTTTCTTGGAAGAACTCAGTCCACGAGCTTCTATTGTGTATTGTACAGTTTACTATAAAACAATGCCCGAACGGAGGGGTGAGTCAGTCGAGCGAGGATTACGATACGAGTAAGACGTACATTCGACAAGCGATATAGTGACGGACTTTGCGCGTAGTATTGAATCGTGCAGTTTGTGCTAGTAGTGTCTAGTTATATTTGTACCTATGTTATACGTGTTTGTATAGTTCTAATAAATTCTTTAGTAATTCCAAAGGCATTTTAATTTCGAGTCCCACACTCGTAACAATACTAACAATTAATTTAAATTTACTGATCAATTAACATACTAAAAATCAATACGTACTGTAAAAAGTAAGAATTAAAAGGCTTTTTTATTTTATTTTTATTTTATAAATAGTAATAAAACGGGTATGTGCTGAGATATCTGAGCAGAACTACGGGCTTTGTAGAGTTGAGATACACCCCCTATTTTTGTCATTTGACTAAGAAACCAAGAAAAGGATTAAATCGAAAATACCCCACATCTGAGGGCGTAAAGAAGTTATTTTAGCAGATTCGTAAGATGAACCTCACAAGTATCAAAACAAAGTGGCACTTTATGCTATGTCTTACAACGACTAGTATATCAAGACACGTGTCAATTTCAAAAATTAAAGGCGACAACATTTTCACGACTTTATATATACATACATACATAACTTCACGCCAGTTCCCTTGTGGGGTAGGCACGAACAACAGAGCGCCATTTAGGCTTATTCTTACACACCTCACTTGCTTCTTTGACATTCATAACTCTTGTCATGCACGCTCGTCTATTCTTAAGGCTCCTGACATCACCTTCTGCTAGTACACGATCAATTTGATCATGGAAGGTATGTCGTGGCCTTACACGACTTCTGCATCCATCCACTTTTGCATTGTATATCTGTTTAGTCATTCTTTCCACATGCCCGAACCACCGGAGCATTCCTTTCCTTACCTTCACCCCGACACTCTCTTTCAGACCAACTCTCTTTATTTGTATAGTTCTAATAAATTCTTTAGTAATTCTAACGGCATTTTATTCGAGTCCTGCAACTCGTAACACTATTATGAGTCCAAAAAACTACATAGAACCCCAGCTCTTGCAAAACTGTTCAATCAAACGCATTTTTCGAATACACGATATATTGTAGACATAAAAACCGCCAGAGCGACCAGCACTCGTAAAGATATAACTTCATGCCAGTTCCCTTGCGGGGTAGGCACGAACAACAGAGCGCCATTTAGGCTTATTCTTACACACCTCACTTGCTTCTTTGACATTCATAACCCTTGTCATGCACGCTCGTCTGTTCTTAAGGCTCCTGACATCACCTTCTGCTAGTACACGATCAATTTGATCATGGAAGGTGTGTCGTGGCCTTCCACGACTTCTGCATCCATCCACTTTTGCATTGTATATCTGTTTTGTCATTCTTTCATCATGCATTCTTTCCACATGCCCGACTTTATATTAGTCTCAAATATCTTGCGAAGCATCAGTCTACGGCGACCATCGTCTGGTGTTCCACGGTTTCAACATGCCATTATATCGAGCTATATAGACTACACCTAGTTTTTAAATGTTATCAATACAGACTCAGTAGCTTACAAAGTACTAAGACAGACGAACGAATATGTCGAAATCACAAGGATTCCGTTGTTACCAAAATGTATACAGATCCCTTAAAATAATAATATCCTTATCCAGTTAATTAATTACATGTTCATTCTCCTTTCTTCTACATATATATATATATATATATATATATATATATATATATATATATATATATATATATATATTCATATATATATATATATATATATATATATATATATATATATATATATATATATATATATATATATATATTGCAGGAGTGCAGCAAACAGGCAGACGGTCCACTTTATAAAAAGCGGTTACCATCGCCTATGGACATTTGCAACACCAAAGGTGCTACAAATGCGCTGCTGCTCTCTTAAGTGAGTCTGGAACCTGGTCATTAATGCCGGAACACAACTCAAAGTTGTTATGGCGGCATGCTGTAGACCAGGGGTGGTAGCCATCCAGTCGGGCAAATGGCCTACCACCTGGCTATGGGTTGTTTAGTCGCCTCTTACCTTGAAATTGTATTCTTTCTCCGTTCCTGCACGGATAAAATATACTCTACATAGGCGTGTAAAGGCGACAGTAAATCAGGCATAATGCGCCACAGTTCAAGAATCAATACATTTAAAAGTCACACTTCATTATGAATCTGTCAATTATGAGTAAAATAATAAATATTTGAGTTCGCCTACAATACTTTAGTACCCGCTTTATATCATACAAACGAGGTATAAAGTTAGTCTTTTGCTAACCACGGAACTACACGGTAAGGAGAAGCTTTATTAGTTTCCTATTCTATTTTTAATAAACTCTAAATGGACCTATATAAATCCTGTTAGCAATTATAATTAGCTACTTTAGTAAACTTTCTGAGATCGATTATTTTCTTACTATTCGATAAATAGCGTAACCTACTTAGCTTGAAGATATATTATGTACAATGTGTATTTTTATCTGCAAGTATTAAAGATATATTATTTCATAAAATACGTAATTAAGTCAAATTCGCAGTCAAAATTCGGCAGATTAGTTTTTTATAACTCGCACAAAAACTCACAAGAAAATTTTTTGAATAAAATTTTAATTATATTGTATTTAGATATTTATTTTAAAATATTTTTTATTTTAATATATGGTCCTTAACAACTTATTAGTTAGCTCCTTAACGAGTGAACACTAAGATGTTTAAACATCATTAAGTAGTGTAAGTGATTGCAAAAATAGTATGTGTTTTACATACATAACTTCACGCCAGTTCCCTTGCGGGGTAGGCACGAACAACAGAGCGCCATTTAGGCTTATTCTTACACACCTCACTTGCTTCTTTGACATGTGTGTATGTATGACATGTATGTGTTTTGCATCAAAATAATCTTCTAAGGAAAAACATATATATGTAGGAATCGTATTTGTTATTATAAAGTAACCATATGACGGAAGTAGTCAATAACTGGATAGAGTATTCTTTCATATAGTAATCGGAAGTCATTTAAACGGATGTCAACGTAGAAACATTTATTATTAAGCTAACGGATATCGGAAATGGAGTAACTGGATGTTGGAAGTTAATACGGATGCTGGAAGTTGGTGTTATGAAGGAAGTCAAATTGAAGTGGCGCCAAATCATTACCGGATGGTGTCACTGCCGCGCGCTACGAGGACCTTTTAAATACGCGGTGTTCGGGCAGAGGAGGGACAGTCTACAACCAAGTCTTCAACCGACAGTCCACATTGACAGTCTTGGGCGAGGAGCACGTAATGTATTGTGGTCGATAATTACTGCTTGATAATCGCAGTATTCTTGAAGGGCAAATTGCTGCTCGACATCTGACAAGCGTGGATGCAACTCTTGAAGTTGTTCTAGTATTTGTGTGCAATATTTAATGTCGTAATTGTGATAAGTCTAGTGTAATATTGTGTTGTTCTCGGAGCGTCATTCGTTTGCTCCCGGCGGCGTGAGACTAAATATACATGCTACTGTTTCTCCATTATATTATAGTTTAAACCATTTTAATTCGAATTTGCAGGCCATGTTTGTGCAAGTGCTTTTCAAATATTTATCAATGTTTTTACAATATCAAATTAGTGTTATGGCGACTCCCTTTATAGCAAACATAACTCAATGTACTCAAGTGTGGACTGTCAGCTACATTTGCGAAGTTGTAAATACGCAAACAACTAATTTACGATCAGATGAGTTGTAGCCAAGGAGGCAACACATTTATTTTGCAGAGGTATTAATAAAAGTCTTATATCTCTATGCAACTGTTACACATAATCAAAAAGAAACTATAAATTATGCACTAATTTAGAATTAAGTTGATAACAGTAAAGCTTTTTCAAAATAAAAATCTATATTGAAATATTTTTGTTTGTAAAACCACTAACTTTCCTAGAAGTACACGGTACTAACAAATCTCAGGGTGGTAAGTGGTTCTCTTATTTTAGGCACACTCAAACACAATCATAAAAGAAGCACAACATGGTCTTAAAGTTAATATGATATCAAAAGTATCACTATTGTAGAACTAAAGCGGCGGCTTTTGGAGAATCGCTTAAGTTATCTACGGTCCAGATACATTGGTTGGAGTAAGTACAAAGTTCCATTTTATTTTGATATTTGTCATGTTTGTAAGACGTATACAGAACGTTGCGATGACTCTTCAGGCGTTGGAGACTGTTTTCTTCACCACTGAATAGCAGCGAATAGAAACTCAGTAGATACATACAATGCATAACTTCACGCCAGTTCCGTTGCGGGGTAGGCACGAACAACAGAACGCCATTTAGGCATATTCTTACATACCTCACTTGCTTCTTTGACTCATAAGTCTTCTTATGCACCCTCGTATGTTCTTAAGGCTCCTGACATCACCTTCCGCTAGTACGCGATCAATTTGATCATGAAAGGTGTGTCGTGGCCTTCCACGACTTCTGCATCCATCCACTTTTGCAATGTATATCTGTTTAGTCATTCTTTCATCATGCATTCTTTCCGCATGCCCGAACCACCGAAGCACTCCTTTCCTTACCTTCACCCCGACAGATACTTACTACTTTTGAAATTGACACGTATCTTGATATACTAGTCGTTGTAAGACATAGGTTAAAGTGCCATTTTGTTTTGATACTTGTGAGATAGATAGAAACTCAGTGATACTTAAAAAATTACCTACATTAGAAATATATACGAGGATTAAGCAACCGTCTTTTTTTTGTACTTGAAATATGTTACTGGCCCTTGCACTATGTACAGTTTGTATTATAAATCTAGTGGGCCATGGTGCGCAATAAATAAGGCCGCCGCCACACCTGGCGGTTTGACGGACTCCTACGTGCGGCCGCCAGCGCCCCGTCGCGGGTTGATGCATTGCTGCCAGTGCGTTATCGCCCTAATACTTGCAACTGGTGCTCGTTTACTATTGAACTACTAAAGTATGATAATATATTCATTTATCATATCGAACATGAATTTATTATACATTGTAATTTAGTTATAGTATCTAATTATCATAGATATTTTAAGAAGATGCTATTTTTTTGTACTTGCTTAATGTATTGTTATGAGTTTGCGGGACTCGAATTAAAATGCCGTTACAATTATTATAGAGTTTATTAGAACTATACAAATACGTATAAAACAGGTATAAATATAACCGAACGCAACAAATCCAAACGTAATTCAGAATTTCGTAATTCAATAAAACGCGCAAAGTCCGTCACTATTAAATTCCCGAATGTACACACGTCACGCCTATATCATAGTTAGCTCAACTGACCCCCTCTCTCAATCAGGCCATCGTTTTACACTTCAAAAATGCAAATGTGCCCGCCCGACAATGACGACATAATTTCCTAGAATTAGCTCGTATTTATAATCTGCAACACATGGCTAATGCTGCTCCTGAGCGACCGTAAACGAGTACAATATTGTGGGCAATAATGTCTATGGTAATGTCGACAATAGACGGTTGATTTCTGTCTTCCAATAAATAAGTGAACAAAAGAAGACGATCATAAAAGGATTTCAAGTAGTTCAAATACCGACAGGTAATAAAAGGTGCTTTTACAGATCCTGTACGTGGAATTTGTCTTTGTCGAAGCCTAAGTTGTAACAGTATAAACGAAGGAAATTATATTTTTAATCTCCAGTAAAAGACTTGATGAAATATTTCAGTACGTTTTAAAATCTATACTAATATTATAAAGCTGAAGAGTTTGTTTGTTTGTTTAAACGCGCTAATCTCAGGAACCGCTGGTCCGATTTGAAAAATTATTTCAGTATTTAATAGTACATTTATCGAGGAAGGCTATAAGCTATATTATATTTCCAAAAAAAATCTATGTATAATTCGGGAAACGTTTATTATTGCACAGCGCTATCTATTGGCTTATAAGTGTTGCACTATGTTATAAAACGTTAATTTAAAAAAAACGTTTTATAAGACTACTTTAAGTTAAAGATTATTTTAAGTTTAAGATGGTCAAGCTGGCAATGCCTCGGCTAAACCTGTATTTCTCCAGGAATATCTTAAAGCTCAGTCGGTCCCGGCGGAGGCTAGTTATTAGTGCAGCCACTGGATATGGCAATTTTAACAGACATCTTTTTAATATAGGTGTCACTGACAGCCCCCTGTGCAGAGCATGCTTGGAGGAAGAAGAAACAGCCGCCTATGTCCTGCTTGAATGCGGAGAGGTGGCCTAATACAGGGCGAAGTATCTGGACGCCCCAGGTAGCCTCCGAGAAGTCTTCAGTAACGTAAAGAAGCTGGCGGACTTCCTGGAGGAGCTGGGCTGGATGGAGTAAACCCTCATCCACCCTCGCACGCAAAATAGGCGCTTCGTCGTCGAGTTGCGGAAACCGCCCGTTCGCAGAAGAAGAAGAAGTTTAAGATAGATTTATTATTTAATCTTTTTTAAGTCTCTTTTCTAAACAAATTGAAAGAGCCAATTACTAATTTCGGCATAAAAATAGAGAAAATAAAGTAATTAATTGTTATTTTATTACATCTAAAACTAGCTTCTTTCTCTCAGATATTGTGTGTAGTTTGAACGTAATAACTAACTACTGCCTCCCACCGCGACATACGTTATCAACGGAATGCGTGGGTTAAAATGTGGCACTACCAGTAAATAAATATTAACATTGCATTAATTTAAATATTTGTATAAGATTTAAATTAATTCTAATTTAGTGTTAATTAAATTAATTTTATAATTAATATTATAGATTCTCTACTTTTTAATTAATTTAATTTACCACGTGTTATTTATCATTTGATTGTTTCAATAGCTTGTATTGTATCTACTTATCTACAATATCATATTATTCTATTTAATACATGAAATTGACACATAAAGTGAGTCAAATAGTATCTGACCGCGTCAGAGATTTTCCAGGCTTCCAAAGCCCATGAAGAAATAAATATATCAATCTATATATAATTATTATTATATTATATAATTAAATTAAATAAATAAATAAATAAATTTTAAATTAAATATTATATTATATATTATTATAATTATTTGCGGAGTGACGCTCGCGGACCGCGTTCGTAATACCGAAGTAAGAAAGAGAGTTGGTCTGAAAGAGAGTGTCGGGGTGAAGGTTAGGAAAGGAATGCTCCGGTGGTTCGGGCATGTGGAAAGAATGCATGATGAAAGAATGACTAAACAGATATACAATGCAAAAGTGGATGGATGCAGAAGTCGTTCTTAAGGCCACGACACACCTTCCATGATCAAATTGATCGTGTACTAGCAGAAGGTGATGTCAGGAGCCTTAAGAACAAACGAGCTTGCATGACAAGAGTTATGAATGTCAAAGAGGCAAGTGAGGTGTGTAAGAATAAGCCTAAATGGCACTCTGTTGTTCGTGCCTACCCCGCAAGGGAACTGGCGTGAAGATATGTATGTATGTATGTATGTATATATAATTACTTGACTTCACTGACTCGACTGATGTTTCTGTTTCTCCATATCTTCCCAAGCCGATCCATGGCGGACCTGGTGATAGCCATGCGCCGTTTGATCACTTCCGCGCATCCGCCATTGTTCGATATTAGTGCTCCAAGCTAGATGATTGAATGACGCCATAATTCGCAATATTAGTTACTTCGGGCGAGTTATTGTTGAGTCGATCAACAATCATAATCTTCGTCTTGCTGCGATTTATCTTTAGGCCGAAATCAAGGCTTACTTGTTCCATTTAGGTTAGCAGGGATTCGATATTGCTGATGCTTGTTGCAAATAGTGTAGTGTCCTGCAGTCTGGTGAAAGTCATGCTGCATAGCAGCGATACCTGGGGGGCTGCGTTTACTTTTTGTGAGACGGTAATGTCTCTCAAAGAGGCCGCCGAACGAGATAGGGAGAGGAGTATTATTGCGCGTACTAATGCGACTCCAATGCGAGACGCAGGTATGCGCATGACTTACCAGCCTGAATAATACCGCTTCGGGGGGCCTTTAGCTGTCAAGGGAGCAAAGGATTCATCACCCCCGCTGACGAAGTGAATGTGTTCTGATTCCCGGGGCACATTCAGGCACTTTTTGCGCTGGATCGGACTGGGCGTAACTACGTTCTAAGTCTCAGCCTTTCCTACATAAAAAGCGCGGGGCACATGGGAGGAGGGTGGTTTTAGTGAGTGTTGCCCGTGCAACTTCTCTGAGTCTTCACACGAGCCGGCTTGATTATTGTTCGGATTGCCCCTTATCAAAGGGGAAAGCCTTCATGATCAACTATGGTCTAATCCCTTGCAAAGGACCCAGTATTGTGCGTAAATAGCAGTTCCCCCGCCTTAAATAAAAAAATAGTGTAGTGCCATCTGCATAACGCAAATTAGAGATTTTATGGCCTCCAATAGTGATTCCGTCTGACCAGTTCTCGAGTGCTATTCTCATAACATTGTATTACTATATGGGGAGGTGCTGCTAAGAGTAAATTAATTGGGCTAGAAAGATCTCAAAGTTCATTGCTTAAGGTCATGTACTTTAAACCATATAGATTCTCTACTGAGGAACTTTTTTCTACGTATCAACTTCTAACAGTAAGAAAACTATATGTATTGAGCGTTATTTTAAAAACTCATAAAAACTTTTCATTGTATGAAAGCGTTGATAAAGGAAGAAGGAAAGGGAATGCTGTAAAAACCACTAGGGTTAATACTTCATTTGCTAATCACCAATATAATATGCATTCCATACATATATTTAATCAAATTAATAAAGTATTACAATTCAGTAATTTGAAATATTACGACTGTAAGGAAATTATTACAAAATGGCTATTATTGAAAACATATAAAGAATGTGAAGAATTATTAGTGTATATTATAATAATATAATAATAATAATAATCGGCAGACAAACACACACATTGTATATCCCCAAATTAAGCAAGTTACGCATGTGTTATGGGTAATATACAACGGACTACTCTGGAGCCGATCCCAGACACCCAGACCATAGTAAATAACGGAGAAAATTTTAAAATGTACTATACCAGGAATCGAACCCGGAACCTCTGCGTTGCAGTGAGGTACGCCGGCAAAGGCTTAGCCCGCTCAACCACAGAGGCCGTCTGTGTGTATATTATATAGTATTCTTAGTTTATATAACATAAACACAAACACTTAGTCTCATACATCTACACACACACACACACACACACACACACACACACACACACACACACACATTCTTACATACATTCATACACACAGATATATTTTAATAAAAGTTATCTTTAATGTTTAAGTTAATTGAGAGTGGGTCCTTCTGACACAAGTACATATTAATACTTAATAGAAGGTCCCAGCCCCAAAAAAATCTTGTATATACTTTTGGAAAAAATAAACATTTATTATTATTATTTTGTATGTCTTTCAAGACCACAGGCTATAAAAATGGCCGGGATATTTGGAGGGCTTGCGTGGGGCCATGGGAAGGCCAACACGTAGAGGCCCTTTGACAAATTTAATGTAAATATGGCGTGACACTGACCGGCGATTATCCCTGTCTACACCAGATAACAATGCACCCAAGGACAAGCCCCGGCCAATGTAGGACTATTAAGGAAATGAGGACAATAAGTACAGGGCTATTGGGGTGAACTGCTAGTGGTACTAGGGGTCTGGGAATATGGGGACAATGGCGTCTGCCCGTCGCAATGTTCAGGGAACATGGAAAAATGGGCAGACGGTGACTCGCCACTCCCTGCATGGGCCCCAAAAAATGCCATAAAGACAGGGACAACATGGGTTTCGAGAGGTGGGCTGCAGGTTCACCTAAGCTACTTGCGACGTTAGGCCATTTATCACTTTCACCCCTGGAGCTTGAGTCTTAGCTCTAGCGATCTCCACTCCGTGTCGGCTGGCTAAGGCAATCACGGAGGCCTTGCCTTGGCCCCCGGAGTCAGGTACGAGGTGTCGCTACTCACCTAAGGCTTCGCCACAAAGCCCCCCTGCGGTTATTATTATTATTATTATAACAACTTATAATAAAACTACGTTTTAACGGTTTTAAGCGCGGTAATTTTATTTGATTTTGGTTTTTTCCGACGTTTCGGCCACTTTTCAGTGGCCGTGATCACGGAAGACAAAGATGTCAAGTGTCAACGAGTATTGTTAAAGTTTTATTTAGCCTACCGCCAACTTATTAATTTTAATTATTTAATTTTTAATTTTGTTTATGGTTATTATTTAATCTATGGGAGCCTAATCTAATTTACTACCGCTTCGCAACATGTTATGGCTTGAAGAGAAGAAGCGGCGCAAGAAACTCTTCAGCAAACATGCCTAGCTCTAATAATTTTATATAATATTAAAATGGGTGGAAGGAAAAATAAAAGTAATTATCTTGAGGTCTGGCAGGTGGTTTTTGCTGGGTTTGGGTCTTAATAGTTTTGATAATTGGATCCCAAACAGGTGGTACTTGCCAACCATCTTCTCTATTGAAATTTGGGTGTTTTTTGATTTCAATAGCCTCACGCATCATTCTAGGTATGAAACGATTCTCTTTCGCGAGGATTTGTGGGTTATCGAATCTGATGTAGTGGTTGGGTTTATCCAGCGTGTGTTCACTGATCGCAGACTTCGTAGACCTTGTGTGTTTCATGTCAGCAATGTGTTCTTTTACTCGTGTTTTTATGCTCCTCTTTGTTTGCCCAATGTATGACAATCCACACTCACAATCAAGCTTGTAAACCCCTGCATCCTGAAGTGGGATTTTTTGTGAATTTTAGGTAACCCATACAGTTTAGGCGCTTTGGCGCAAGATGGTGTGAGTGCGGATACGTCTAAGCTTAATTTTTCGGAGTTTTTTTTCATAACCGCGATTGTTTGTTTGGTTACTTTATCCGTGGGGTCAGTTTTGACCTTTTTATAAGTGCTTTCGTCCGATAAAAGATCTTGTATTTTACTATTGTAATCAGACGTATCCATGACGACAGTCGCGTTACCTTTATCTGCACGGAGCACGGTTATTTCTGGTTTATTGCGAATGTTTTTTAAGGCAATATATTCAGCACGAGTGAGATTCGGTTTGGGTAGACGACTACGGCGTAAAACCGATGAGATATCTTGTCGTATAGCTTCCGCATCCTCTTTCTGCATGCTGTTCCTTACCAGACATTCCTCTACGTTGCAGATTATGTTTTCAAAAGGTATTTTTCGCGGGGTTATTGCGTAATTAAGGCCTTTTTCTAATACCGAAACGGTGTTTTTATCGAATGTTTGTTTTGACAGGTTAACCACCGACAGTGACATATGATTAGTGGTCGCGTTTCCGTGCACATCAACAATTGCTTCACAATGGAGCTCAGGTATATTTTTTTGCGCGTTCCTTGTACCAAGATGTTTGTTTTGGTTTGTTAGCATTTGGTTGTATTTTGAAATTTGGCGGTTTTTTAGTTGTTCATATTTGACCTTTGCTCTCTTGTTAACAATATCAATGTAGTTTTGGAAATCTTCTGTCGATAGTATTACCTGTATTTCATTGTTTTGCGTCTCGATAGCTCTATCTACGTGGTTCAAATTTAAACGGTGTTGGCGGATAAGGCATCTTAATAACTTTAAACTAGCCTGGCGTAGAATGCTGGCGCTTCCCGATATATCTTTTTTAGATGTTAATTTTACACATACCGGTATAATATTATTATCGCGACACCTTTTTAAGAAATTTAACGATGTCACTAAACGCGCATGTTTTGTTTTTAGGCACTCACACCGCCGAATTTTATTTGCGATTTCCAGACCGTACTGGTTCACATAATATTTTCTTAAGTTTTCGCGACTTGTATACATAATAAAACTACGTTTTAACGGTTTTAAGCGCGGTAATTTTATTTGATTTTGGTTTTTCCGACGTTTCGGCCACTTTTCAGTGGCCGTGATCACGGAAGACAAAGATGTCAAGTGTCAACGAGTATTGTTAAAGTTTTATTTAGCCTACCGCCAACTTATTAATTTTAATTATTTAATTTTTAATTTTGTTTATGGTTATTATTTAATCTATGGGAGCCTAATCTAATTTACTACCGCTTCGCAACATGTTATGGCTTGAAGAGAAGAAGCGGCGCAAGAAACTCTTCAGCAAACATGCCTAGCTCTAATAATTTTATATAATATTAAAATGGGTGGAAGGAAAAATAAAAGTAATTATCAGTCAAGTTGGTTTGTGTTCTGTTGTACGCAGAAAGAGCTCACAGTGTCTTGAGGTCTGGCAGCTGGTTTTTGCTGGGTTTGGGTCTTAATAGTTTTGATAATTGGATCCCAAACAGGTGGTACTTGCCAACCATCTTCTCTATTGAAATTTGGGTGTTTTTTGATTTCAATAGCCTCACGCATCATTCTAGGTATGAAACGATTCTCTTTCGCGAGGATTTGTGGGTTATCGAATCTGATGTAGTGGTTGGGTTTATCCAGCGTGTGTTCACTGATCGCAGACTTCGTAGACCTTGTGTGTTTCATGTCAGCAATGTGTTCTTTTACTCGTGTTTTTATGCTCCTCTTTGTTTGCCCAATGTATGACAATCCACACTCACAATCAAGCTTGTAAACCCCTGCATCCTGGAGTGGGATATTGCATTTCACAGGTCTCAGAAATTGGGTAATCTTTTTCTGCGGCTTGAAATATGTTTTGATTGAAGCTCGCCTGAGGATGTGACCAATTCTGTCTGTGACCCCCTTGATGTAGGGTAGGGTAGCAGGGCACCGCTCAACTGAAGGTGGTTTGGGGCCTTTGTGACGTTGGTGTGGAGTCTTCAGCTGATTGCGTTGTAGAACTCGCTTGACATGCTGAAGCTCTCCAGCTATGTGGTTCTCGTCACAAATTTTCCGTGCTCTCTGAAACAAAGATTTGCCCACGGTAGCTAACTGACTAGGATGGTGGTGAGACGAACCATTAAGGTATTTATCTGTATGGGTAGGTTTCCTATACACCGTATGACCAAGAGTATTGTCAGGGTTCCTTAGGATGAGCACATCCAGAAAAGCTAATTTATTATTTGCCTCTAGTTCCATAGTAAATTTAATATTACTGCTAATGGAATTGAGATGATCTAGAAATGCAGAGACTTTATCGTTTGGGAGGACGGCAAAAGTATCGTCTACGTACCTTTTATACATCTTCGGCTTAGCCGGAGCGGTATCCAGTGCCTCCTGCTCGAAGTCTTCCATAAAAATGTCAGCTACGACAGGAGACACCGGTGAGCCCATGGCTACACCGTTGATTTGGTCGTAGAAGCCGTAGTCCCACACGAAATAGCCAGATGTGAGGCAATGTTTTAGTAGATCTGCATATTCCTCAGGCATGTTATTATCTATTAGCTTCCTTTTGACAATCTCAATGCAGTCTTCCACTGGTAAACTGGTAAATAAGGACTGGACATCAAAACTGACTAGTACTTCATCCTCAGCCAATGTCAAATTTTCAATTGCGCTGATGAAGTCGAAGGAATCCTTGACATGGTAGGGTGTGTTGCCGCGGAGATTGTTGAGTGTCTTCGCGAGATGTTGTGCCAGTCTGTATGTTGGTGAGTCAAGCTGGCTAACTATAGGGCGCATTCCCCTTATTTACCAGTTTACCAGTGGAAGACTGCATTGAGATTGTCAAAAGGAAGCTAATAGATAATAACATGCCTGAGGAATATGCAGATCTACTAAAACATTGCCTCACATCTGGCTATTTCGTGTGGGACTACGGCTTCTACGACCAAATCAACGGTGTAGCCATGGGCTCACCGGTGTCTCCTGTCGTAGCTGACATTTTTATGGAAGACTTCGAGCAGAAGGCACTGGATACCGCTCCGGCTAAGCCGAAGATGTATAAAAGGTACGTAGACGATACTTTTGCCGTCCTCCCAAACGATAAAGTCTCTGCATTTCTAGATCATCTCAATTCCATTAGCAGTAATATTAAATTTACTATGGAACTAGAGGCAAATAATAAATTAGCTTTTCTGGATGTGCTCATCCTAAGGAACCCTGACAATACTCTTGGTCATACGGTGTATAGGAAACCTACCCATACAGATAAATACCTTAATGGTTCGTCTCACCACCATCCTAGTCAGTTAGCTACCGTGGGCAAATCTTTGTTTCAGAGAGCACGGAAAATTTGTGACGAGAACCACATAGCTGGAGAGCTTCAGCATGTCAAGCGAGTTCTACAACGCAATCAGCTGAAGACTCCACACCAACGTCACAAAGGCCCCAAACCACCTTCAGTTGAGCGGTGCCCTGCTACCCTACCCTACATCAAGGGGGTCACAGACAGAATTGGTCACATCCTCAGGCGAGCTTCAATCAAAACATATTTCAAGCCGCAGAAAAAGATTACCCAATTTCTGAGACCTGTGAAATGCAATATCCCACTCCAGGATGCAGGGGTTTACAAGCTTGATTGTGAGTGTGGATTGTCATACATTGGGCAAACAAAGAGGAGCATAAAAACACGAGTAAAAGAACACATTGCTGACATGAAACACACAAGGTCTACGAAGTCTGCGATCAGTGAACACACGCTGGATAAACCCAACCACTACATCAGATTCGATAACCCACAAATCCTCGCGAAAGAGAATCGTTTCATACCTAGAATGATGCGTGAGGCTATTGAAATCAAAAAACACCCAAATTTCAATAGAGAAGATGGTTGGCAAGTACCACCTGTTTGGGATCCAATTATCAAAACTATTAAGACCCAAACCCAGCAAAAACCACCTGCCAGACCTCAAGACACTGTGAGCTCTTTCTGCGTACAACGGAACACAAACCAACTTGACTGATAATTACTTTTATTTTTCCTTCCACCCATTTTAATATTATATAAAATTATTAGAGCTAGGCATGTTTGCTGAAGAGTTTCTTGCGCCGCTTCTTCTCTTCAAGCCATAACATGTTGCGAAGCGGTAGTAAATTAGATTAGGCTCCCATAGATTAAATAATAACCATAAACAAAATTAAAAATTAAATAATTAAAATTAATAAGTTGGCGGTAGGCTAAATAAAACTTTAACAATACTCGTTGACACTTGACATCTTTGTCTTCCGTGATCACGGCCACTGAAAAGTGGCCGAAACGTCGGAAAAAACCAAAATCAAATAAAATTACCGCGCTTAAAACCGTTAAAACGTAGTTTTATTATGTATACAAGTCGCGAAAACTTAAGACAATAAGTCCTCTCGAAATGTGAGTGACCGCAGTATCAAAAGGCATTGGCTTACAGCGTACAGACATTAATGCCTTGTGTAACGACCTTTAATAATATGCAAATAATGTTAATAGCCACTTAAACTCGTTATTATACAAAACTGGGTGAAGGTCATGTTTTTATTTCGGAATGCTTGTTTAAGTTTCTTTGGCGTTGTTGTTGTATTGGCAATCTTGATTTATCTCCAAGTAATTTACTACGTCGCTAATAGCATCTAATAATCGCTCATATACATTCATTATTACTTCAAGAACGTGTGTAGTGCAAATTATATGATGTTGATTAATTGGGCTTAAATTGTAGTACAATGTCAAGTGGCCTGTGTGCGATTATTTATCAGAGTTTAAGAACTGATAGTTATATAACGAGGCGACGGCTCTGAGCGTCGCCGGCTGCTATCACTCTGCGAGTGCGCGAATACTAAAATAGAAGATCGTGGTGATAGACGATTTTACATTTTATTTCAAAGAAAATTGATTTGAACAAAATCCGTTAAATAGTTTTTGATATAATCGTGTATTTTTAGTCAAATGTTTTTTTTTTATAATATCACGTAGCCAAATAACAAAAACTTTTAAAAGATATTGTGGCACAAAACGTCGAAAATATATAGATTTCACGATTAATCGAGTAGAGCCATAAGGCCTAATAAACTACATGTAGTTTATTAGGCCCTTTATCTGCATATACCGAGCTATACACCAGTAAGTTTTGTTCGCATAAGCCTCTTAGGCTAAGTGCGCACTGTGATTGATCAATAGAGCCTTAGAGAGGCTACACAACTTACAGACCATTCCCCGTCGTCAACTATTAGCAGTCCACTGCTGGATGTATGCCTCCCCAATTCGGCGCCACTCATCCCTGTCCTCTGATTTCTTCATCCAGCGCCTACGGGCGACCTTGCATAGGACGTCGGTGCATCGGTCTGGAGGGCGTCCGACACTACACAAAACCACCCACAGCCAGGTGGTAGAGTATTTATCTGACTGGATCGCTACCACCCCTGGTCTAGAGTATTCTGCCATAACAGATCAGATTCTAGTCTCCCTTGAGAGAGTAGCAGCGCATTTGTATAACCTTTGGTGTTGCAAATGTCCATAGGCGATGGTAACCGCTTTCCATCAAGTGAGCCGTCTGCCTGTCTGCTGAAGTCATGCAATAAAAATAAAAAACTACGTTTACCGAGACGCGGTCTCCACTCCAGGACTCGGTCCTGCGGCAGAAGTGACCGGCCAACTGCAAGTTCAACTTGCTAATTTTGCGAGCTATGTCGGTTATCTTGGTTCTCTTAAGGATATACTCATTTCTAATTTTATCCATAAGAGAAACGCTCGCTCCATAGCCCGTTGAGCGACTTGGAACTTGTGGACCAATCCTGCCGTCCGCCAGACCGTTCTCAGATGAAAAATAGACATATAAATAAAATAAAAAATAACTTCTGAATCTACATATTCTATTAACTTTTAATAAGAACGTATTCTAATATCTGTTTAACTCTGCGTTTAATTATGCGAGCACTGCGCAAAATCTGCGGAGTGACGCTCTCGGACCACGTTCGTAATATCGAAGTAAGAAAGAGAGTTGGTCTGAAAGAGAGTGTCGGGGTGAAGGTAAGGAAAGGAATGCTCCGGTGGTTCGGGCATGTGGAAAGAATGCATGATGAAAGAATGACTAAACAGATATACAATGCAAAAGTGGATGGATGCAGAAGTCGTGGAAGGCCACGACACACCTTCCATGATCAAATTAATCGTGTACTAGTAGAAGGTGATGTCAGGAGCCTTAAGAACAGACGAGCGTGCATGACAAGAGTTATGAATGTGAAAGAAGCAAGTGAGGTGTGTAAGAATAAGCCTAAATGGTGCTCTGCTGTCCGTGCCTACCCCGCAAGGGAACTGGCGTGAAGCTATGTATGTATGTTTAACTCTAAGTGTTCATTCACGTTGACTCGCGGTCGCGGTGGCGGGCGCGGGCGCGGTAGACGTAGCGAGTTCGTGTTCACATTGGCCGCCAGGCGTTTGCGCGAGTTTGACGTGTTTTCAGAGGTAGAAAATATGGACGACGATCTTTTATTTTTAACTGAAAATTCATATCTAAAGTGGGAGATGATAAAAATTAGAATTGGTGTGCGTGAAATTAATAAAGAAAGAGAACGGTATGGTGAATTTCATATTTTATATAGTAATTTGAGAGATCATCCTTCAAGATTTTTTGGATATACCAGGATGACTGTTAACTGTTTTCATTACGTATTGGATTCAATAAGGAGTGAGTTTTCAAAAGAATACACAAATTTTCATAAAAGTATAAATCCTGAAGAATGACTATTTGTAACTATAAGGTGAGTTTAAAAAAAAACATAGTTAATTATCATTTTTTTTATCAGGATACATAATAACAGTAATTCAAATTCAAACAAGGTTCGTTAAAAAATTTTGAAAAGGCTTTTGGGAATAGCATGAGTTAAAATATTAACTCCCGCAATTTCTAAAAATCTGATATAAAAATCAAAATAATACTGGACGCCCTGGACGGTTTGTGCCGTTGTATTGTGTCGTATACCGATAAAGTCGCCTGTCTCTATTAACAGAGTCAGATCTGCAAATCAGCAACTTTACAGGAGAGCGCTCTGAACTTTGAATTGCTTATATTTTTTTTACTACAAGAATTAAATTTTCAAAAAAAATAGTATATGTTAATATATGTTCGAGAGCTTATTTGCAATGCAATTAAATAACATTTTTACTTATCTAAATGTTTTAAAAGCTAGTAATGGCTTTATTGTCTGTCCGTACATGGGTCACCATGATTTGTCGGATCTGTCACATCCAACAAAGTTACATGGACAAACATATTTATTCTTTGTAAGAGGTGCCGCATACAACATTGTCATTAGTAAATCCTGTTTAAGTTTATGTCGTATTTAAATTGATATTATAAATTAAATCCAATTTATAATAAATTTGTTTCACAAATAACAAATAATCAAACATAATTGACAATTTAGGGACAAAATGAAAACAATCTGCCATAAAATTTGTTAAAATCATTAATTATAAATTCTACCTGTATGAATGACACTTAATAATCACATTTCAGGTTTCATTAGCTTAGATAATCAGTCTTAGTAATTTCTTTCTTACAAAAATATACCCCGCATACCCCCCTCGCGCCCCGCTAATAACGTCGGGAGTTAACATTCGTCATTGTTAATGGGAGATGGTGGCATATATGACATTGTTAATGTGGCTATTTTAAAAACTATGAGGAAAAATTACCTTTTTGTTGCTGCTATTGAAAAACAATGCTTTTTTAGGGTCATTAGTGAAATAAAACCAAAATGTCGAAAATTGCATATCCTACATTGTTAATAGGGACAGGCGAAGTGCGTTAGTATATATATTATGACCGTTGACTCTATACCCGTATATATAAAGTACTCTTTGGTTCATAATGGTTGAACTTACCTGACGTCGCGAGTGAATCGCGCGCTTCGCCGCTAGTTCGACGTGAACACACGCATACAACTTATGCGTTTGATATTGCCGCGAGCGAAACGCGCGCGCCAGTCGCTAGCTGGCCCGCTACTTAGAGCGCGCGTACATTTCGCAACGTGAACACTTGGATATTACGCCATATGTTTGTTTTTCGCGACCGCGCCCGCTACCGCGCCCGCTACCGCGCCCGCTGCCGCGCCCACGAGTCACCGTGTTTGAACTCTAAAATATTCTCTCATGAAATATCAGAGCCGTCATTTGATATTATCACATGGGACATATCAAACGATAGTCGAACGGTAAAGCGCCAAATAGAAATATACACTAAACGCGTATCAAATAGAAAAATGTAGGAAATGCAATAAATTGTGTTGTTAATAATATTTATTTTTATTGCCGTGCGATCGGTTTCGGATAAACAGTCGGTGAAATCTAACTTTGGGAAGAATCGACACATCGCAGAGGGTAATGTTCTTAGAGTTGGTTGGTATTTTACCTAACTTTGAAAGTTAATAACTCATAGAGGAAGGATTGTTTAATATTGTTACGAGTTGCAGGACTCGAATTCAAAATGCCATTGGAATTATTATAGAGTTTATTAGAACTATACAAACACATATAACACAGGTACAAATATAACCGAACACAACAAGTTGAAACGTAATGCAGAAGATCGTAATTCAATAACACGCGCAAAGTCCGTCACTAAATAGATTACCGAATGTACTAATGTTTTGTTTCGCTCGTGGTTATCGCTCGATTGCCTCGGTCGAGGCTTTGCTTTATACTGCACAGTTGTAATATGTCTGCCCGGCCGCGTGGACCGAATTTTCTAGAATCAGTTTGTACTTTAAATCCGACACACCTGGCTAATGATTGCCATAAAAGATTATTTAACTTGTAATTTTACGGGCAGATTGTTAATGTACTTGTCCAATTTGAAAACCTGCCCGTAAAATATCAAGTTAAAATTTTGTTGCGATTCATTTTGCCACTTGTCCGTTGCCATTCGTTTTGCCACTTGTTCGTTGCCATTCGTTTTTCCACTTGTCCATTGTGATTCGTTTTTCCACTTGTCCGTTAAAGTTTCACTTCTACTATGCGTCCCAGCACACATTTCGATTTTTCTCAGGTTTACTGCAAATTATGATTTGGTTAGATTATGTACATTTTAATTCATGCATGATTTAAATATTTTTTATTTTATCCAACAAAATTATTTAAACGGAACCGACGGAACCAAAAAAACGCTTCCATAGTCTACTCTAAAATTATGCCGCCTCTCACAACGTCTAGTCTAAATTAATGCCGCTCCTTCACGCGGCCGTAACGCTTTTTCGTGACAGAAAAATCCTAAGACCCCATCTATATAGAAGTTTCACTTCAAAAAATGGTATAAAGTTAATATTTTGATAAGTACGCTTAAAAATAGCAACTAAATAAATGTGTTGCTGAGCTCAGGCCTCCCTATTTTAAGAGGAGTGGAAGATATACCTCTCACACTCTTCCAAAATGGACTGACGAGTTTCATACATCGGATGATCGCATCGCATGTGCAAGTTTTTTCAGTGTCAGCACGTACATATATAACAATATGTAAATTAGGCCAGAAAAATTAACTAAACTCCCCGTATAGGATTCAAATTCATGTTATTAGAAAGAAACTGACCATAAAGTAATTAACATTACCAGCAAATCAATTTTAATATAGTCTTATATATCAACTTCATATGCCTTATCTGCACTACTTAATCTATTAGCAATAATTCTTAAAGTTGGTACATCACGAATCTAAAAATCCGGATTGGGTCCGATGCGTTCCGATTCCACATTATTTATACTATTTTATACAATTTAGTATAAAACTAGCATTGCACCGTTACATCTGTAATCTCTGCGCAATAAATTATGCCAAGCATGCCATTATGTCGCAGCATAAACGGTTTATGGCTTTGGCCTTGATAAACTGAACATTTAATTGATATATTGTGGTTTACGGAATTTTAATGCGCTTTTCATCAGTTTCTTAAATAACCGGTAGACAAAGTGATTGATTTTCCAAGCTAAGATAGTGTTATCCATACTAATATTATAAAGAGGTAAAGTTTGTGAGTATGTGACGTTGTAGGGGGTAATCTCTGGATCTACTAAAAACTAAAAAAATCTTTTACTGTTCAAAAGCTACGTTAACAGGGAGTAGTAGAGTAGGAGTAGTATTTATCCGTGCAGGAACGGAGAAAGAATACAATTTCCTGCGGCCGGGCGGCCTGTCGTAAGAGGCGACCAAACAACCCACAGCCAGGTGGTAGGGCATTTGCCCGACTGGATGGCGACTACCCCTGTTCTAAAGTGTGTCGCCATAACAACCATGAGTTGTGTTCCGGCTTTAGTGATCAGGTTCCAGTCTCCCTTAAGAGAGCAGCAGCGCATTTGTAGCACCTTTGGTGTTGCAAATGCCTATAGGCGATGGTAACCGCTTTCCATCGGGTGGGACGGCTGCCTGTCTGTTGAGCTCCTGCAATAAAAATATTATTATACTTACAGATAATGATAGAATACATAATAGTACATTATGGTACTAGTGTGTAACATTGGTGATTACCGCCGAGGCGCCATTGAGACTCGAGCCGTAGGCGAGGGTCTTAAGAGAGCCGAGGACGGTAATCATCAATACACACGTGTATCATACGACGTTTTTCAACACACTTGTGAATAAAATAACAACAAAAACTCATTTTATTTTTAGTAGATAAAAAAAAGTTTAATATGAGTGAAAGTTTTATTTATTAAACACGCATGAGTTAAAATTATCTATTTAAATAAGAAGTTGCATGAAATGAGCAAGCAATAGGAACATTAATTTATTTGTTCTATAGAACACGATCTTTTTTTTTTTAATAAAAACTTTTTTAAGAACAAAGCAACTCAACCAATAAAATTAAAAAAAATATCTATAACTCACTAGTGAGTTATAACGTTTTTTACTCACAGTTTGATAATGGGTGTCATTCTGTGCCTAATTGCGGTGACCATAGAGCCACTTTATGAGCAAGTGTGTTGAAAAAGAAGTTTATACAACGAAGCGGCGTGAAAAGCCCGAGTTAAAAACAAAGGCTTTCCATACGAAATAAAATTTAAAAAGCCGATCCATTCTTATAATTGGCTAATCTTTTCACTTTAAATAGGTGGTGCTTAATTTCTCGCCCTCAGAACTAACCGCCCTTAGAATGTATTTTTCAAGTTCCCTTTTGTAAGTGCCGAACGAGAGGGGCTAGGTGTATTGATTGTAATATCAAGGTACGGCTGGTTGCGTACATCTTTTTATCTCAATGATCCGTTTAACTGCTTAAATACTCCTTGGTTTTATAAAGTCCTGGTAGCTAAGGTTTTGTTTATTAAATAAATAAATTTTTCGTGGCAGGGCCATGCTGGAATCTATATCTAAATTACAGCTCTTATTGCTGGCTTGATCGGTATGATACCACGCTCTCACAGAATACCGGCGTGAAACGATTAGCCTTAACCTAATCGTACGACGAATGAAAGCTACGATGGCCCACTTCTCCCTCCTATATGCCATCTTTCCTATCCTATCCCTATCCTTCTGTTTGATCCCTCTATCCCATTCTCACAATCCCATCCTAAAGCAACGCCTTGTTCTGACCCCTGGTGCTGTAAATGTCTGTAAGTGTTGGTGACCACTTTCCATCACCTTTCATTCATGCAGGAATGGAAAAATAATGCAGTTTCCTGAAACCAGGTAGCCTGTCGTATGAGGTGACAAAACAACCCTTAGCCAGGTGGTACGGTATTTGCCCGTCGGGATGGCTACCACCCCTGGTCCAGAGTATGCCACCATAACAACCTTGAGTTGAGTTCCGACATTAGTGGCCAGGTTCCAGGGTTCATTTAAGAGAACAGCAGCGCATTTGTAGCTCCTTTGGTGTTGCAAATGTCCATAGGCGATGGTAGCCGCTTGCCATCAAATGGGTCATCTGCCTGTCTGCTGAACTCATGCAATAAAAAAAAACCTACGCCATCTACGTGTTTGACAGCTGGGGCCGTTTCTAAACACCCAGACCATAGTAAATAGCAAAAAGTTCGTTTCCAAAATCTACCTCGCTTGGAATCGAACCCGAGACTTATGCGTTCCAATGAGAATGTTCACTCAAGCATAAAAGGTCGTCAATTTGAAATGTGTCCTATTGACACACATTGTCACAACAATTAAACAATAAATTATAACACCACACAAAGTCACAAACACACAACCAACAATAACACTTCCACACATACTCACACCAACGCGCACTACCACCGCATTGCATTACACGCACACTTCACAAACAAACCAAGACACACAAAGAGCCTACAAATTAATAACCCAGATACAGAAAGGGAAAAAACAACACACATGGCACTAGATAGGACAATATGTATAAGTATAGATATAAGGCCCACACTGCACATGCACTTCCTCACAACACCAGCATGTAACAGATACATTCTACATTAGCATAAGTTTAGTATTAATATTCTTTTTATCATTTATTAAATTACATATAATCGAATACAATGCAAAAAAAACTTAAGTTATTTGTATTGTATTTTACTCATAGTCCCTCAAGACTATAAGTAGAATACTGAGCCCAGATCACCGTCTTCTATAGGTAAGGTGCCCAGAAGGCTGGCTACGTTTCCTCGCTGGATCGCCATACTGATCCGTTGGCCGAGGTAAGCACCAACCCTCTGATCACCCGAAGAGTCAATGAGTCGTTTCGATAAATTTTGGTAGAGGCTCATGGTATTAAAATTAGAATAAATGAATATAATAAGTTATTCTTAAGGTCTGAAAGAGAGTGTCGGGGTGAAGGTAAGGAAAGGAATGCTCCGGTGGTTCGGGCATGTGGAAAGAATGACTAAACAGATATACAATGCAAAAGTCGTGGAAGGCGACACACCTTCCATGATCAAATTGATCGTGTACTAGCAGAAGGTGATGTCAGGAGCCTTAAGAACAGACGACCGTGCATGACAAGAGCTATGAATGTCAAAGAAGCAAGGCTCTGTTATTCGTGCCTAACCCGCAAGGGAACTGGCGTGAATTTATGTATGTATTCTTAAGGTACACCACAACACAAATATACATTCAATAAATGTCACACACAATAACAAATAAGGGTGTATAATTTAAAAAAAAAACCTAAATTAAATTGTAAAAAAGGGTACGGAACTAGAGTCCGTACAGTTGTTTAACAAAAAATGTGTCCTACATTTTTGATACGAATTCTTTACATGACTATCTCCGACTAATCAGAGATGACTTCTGAGATACACGGTCAAAAATTACAAAACAAATCAGAATATTTAAAAAAAAATATCTATATATTGTCAAAATTAAATAGTAGTGAGCCGTAGCGGAACGGGGGTAGCTAACCCTAAATAACTGTGCGTACGTGCACCGCGAGGAAGTATTAAAGTCGTACAAGTTAACCCGCCAGGGGGTCGAAACGACCCCACGGTTTAAATGTGCCCGATAAAAAACTAAACGACACCCCTCGGAAGCTATTGCAAAAAATACCCCGGAAGGGAAACGCAAATCGAAACGTCCATAAAGGAAAATTTATCCGCAAATTAATTTGGGCTTGACGATGTTAAATTTAAGGAACTTTTCCGTTTAGTTCTAATTATGAGAAATTCACAAAGAAAATGTACCATAATATAAATTTCTAGCTTTTGCCTGCAGCTTCGCTCGCTTTTAAGGTGCTCCCTTACCGCAAACATTCGCCTGCAACATAATATTTAAGATAATAATAATAATAATTTCTTTATTTACTCTCACACTAACAATAATTAAATTAGTAACATTTTTTTTTTGCTTATAAACTGAAATGGTGAGAGCCTGGTGTCAGTTAAAGGAATAATCCTGTGTTACTGATCACCAGCCTCTTTCTCCCCGGAGAAACCAGCTAAAAAAATTGTGATAAATATTGTGTAATTAAGTGTAGTTATGTGTGACTGTGTCAGTATGTTAATAGTAATAGATGTTTATAAAATAAGAATTACATAAATGTAATAAATAAATGACAAATAAGTAGTAGTATTAGGAAACTATATTTAGATAACTAAGACCAATAATGCTTCAGTGGAATCATAATCAAGTTTTAAAAGCCACTCAGTCAGTATTTTAGATGTGAGCATGTTGATTCCACAACGTTAGACGAAGCAGTCGTTGTATCGTACAAATTATCTCAAAATATTACAGATTGCGCACTAATGCTTGATTCTCCTCCCTCAGTGATGTAATGATTGAGATAATGTTTGAGTAATGCTCGAATTTGTAACATTACAGGTGGAGCACTGTAATGCTCAAATCTGTAACATTACAGGTGGCGCACTGTAATGCTCGACTCTCCTCCCTCACCGATGTAATGCTCGAATCTGTAACATTGCAGGTGGCGCATTGTAATGCTCGGTTTTCCTCTCTCACCGATGTAATGCTCAAATATATAACATTGCAGATGGCGCACTGTAATGATCGACTCTCCTTCCTGACCGATGTAACGCTCGAATCAGTAACATTATAAGTGGCGCTCTGTAATGCTCGGTTCTCCTTCCTGACCGATGTAATGCTCGAATCTGTAACATTGCAGGTGGCGCATTGTAATGCTCGGTTTTCCTCTCTCACCGATGTAATGCTCAAATATATAACATTGCAGATGGCGCACTGTAATGATCGACTCTCCTCCCTCATCGATGTTATGCTCGAATCTGTAACATTGCAGGTGGCGCATTGTAATGCTCGGTTTTCCTCTCTCACCGATGTAATGCTCAAATATATAATATTACAGGTGGCGCACTGTAATACTCGACTCTCCTCCTTCACCGATGTAATGCTCGAATCTGTAACATTACAGGTGGCGCATTATAATGTTCGGCTCTCTTCTCTCATCGATGTAATGCTCGAATCTGTAACATTACAGGTGGCGCACTGTAAAACTCGACTCTCCTTCTTGACCGATGTAATGCTCGAATCTGTAACATTGCAGGTGGCGCATTATAATGTTCGGCTCTCTTCTCTCATCGATGTAATGCTCGAATCTGTAACATTACAGGTGGCGCACTGTAATACTCGACTCTCCTTCTTGACCGATGTAATGCTCGAATCTGTAACATTGCAGGTGGCGCACTGTAACGCTCGGTTCTCCTCCTTCACTGATGTAATACTCGGATCTGTAACGTTACAGGCAAATGCCCACGGTCAGGAAACACCTTAATGTAACTTTTGTAATAGAGTTGCGGACCATTCGCTGGAAGTTCGACAAGACTTCCTGAGAAACGCTAAACTTACTTTTTAATTCAAAATACTCGTAACGCCATCTAACAAAGTCTATTAACCATGAGAGCTACACAATAAAATCACATTGTTATTATTGTTGCCGTGACGATATGCTCGTATGTATTTGTTAGAAATTGCAACGGTGGCCTGTAAAACGCGATCTTACTCGATCTTACTCGATACTTGGGTTGGCAATTTAAATTTATGGCAGCTAATATATATTTGTAGGATATATTATGAAGCTACAGTTGTAATAATTACTCGTATCTCGTCAGCGCGATGTATTTATTTAACGATATTACACAGCGCCATCCGGCTAAATATAAACTAGTTATAATTTTTGTTGTTCCTGGACCACTTGATGGCGCTAGTTTCCGTATATTTTTTTATGTTTCGTGTATGTGGGGGAGATCCACTGGGATGCTTCTAACAACGTGTATGCAAAGTTTCATGGTGATCTGTCATATAACTAACTCATATTTGCATTCATAATATTAGTTAAGATTAAACCATCTCGTCTACGTAGTCCTTGCATGACGTACATAAATCGATTAATGACTGGTCCTTATATCTTACTGACCGTTCATTTGCTTTAGCATCGGTTAAAATTTGAGATGAACAAGATATAGGAATCGGCCGTAAGTTACCGACAAGTGTAAAGTACCCTAAAATAGCACTTGTTGCAAGAAACAACGTTACGTGTGACTTATCCCTTACATGCCGCGAGCTGTACATCACTACTGATTTATTGCATACAAACATACATTAATTTTTTTTATACGTCGGTATCTGTACGTTGTAAATAATATCAAACTGCCCTATAAGAGTTATTACTGATTTATTTATTCAAAACCTGTGATGGATTGTCTATGAATTGTTTCTTTGTTACAAGCAAATGATAAAATTAGTCATATATAAAACTTTCGACCATACTGGCCAAATATCTCTAGTACAGACTCCAAACAGAATATGCCAGTTTGTAAGTATTGTATTTGATTTATATATTTTAGTATAATTTTTATATTTTACTTGTGTATATTTTTTTATTGCAAAAGTTCAGCAGACGGGCAGACGGCCCACTTGATGGCAAGCGGTTACCATCGTCTATGGACATTTGCAACACCAAAGGTGCTACAAATGCGCTGCTGCTCTCTTAAGAGAGACTGGAACCGGGTCACTAATGCCGGAACAAATCTCAAGGCTGTTATGGCGGCATACTCTAGATCAGGGGTGGTAGCCATCCAGTCGGGTAAATACCCTACCACCTGGCTGTCGGTTCCTACGTCTGCTGAACTCCTGAAATAAAAAAATAAATAAAAAAACATTGGTTCAAATTTGAATCTAAACCATCCTGGGACCCACTTGAACACACACAAAAATAATTCACCTAAATCAGACAAATGAAAATGAGTTTAAATGCAGTCACCGTTGTCGTAAGCGGCTGGGAAAGATCATAACAAATTAATGGCTAGACTGATCTTGTGACTAATGGTTTTTTTAATTATCATTTTTTTATTGATGAATATCATATTTTAATACTTATTATCCTATTCCGGACGAAGACAATACCAAAAACACAAAAATCTTAAAAATTGGTCCACTCGTACCTGAGTTATATATAGATCTTGGTACTTGTAGCATATTTAGCTTTTGCTTCTTTCTTCGTATTAGACATGACCATTTGTCCTGAAATTCAACGTGAATCTACTGTCGATGACGTAATTGAAAATAAGTCTATTAGCTCTTTAATACATCTTACTAGCGTTTAAATTGCCTTAGTGTCTATCTCATTCTCTTGCAGGCTGAGTCCTATAAATTTGTGTTTATCTCTTTTTAGTGTTGCTTTTTCGTTTCATCGAGTTTCAAATCACAGCGATACTAAAGAAGTTTCTCTTCAAAAGGTAACGAAGAATTACGTAGCGTAATTAGGATTGTTTTCAAAAGGTCCATAATTACACTTTTCAAGTAACTGTTATAAACAAAATCTTCATTCCAGCTTTTATGCGAACTATTAACATAAAAAAAGATGTGTGATGTAAATGATTTTGACACATCGTAATTGTGGTGGTTACCCAACTTTAACGATGCCAAGTTGTTTAATTGTCTCAATTTGAAAACCTGTAGATTTGCCGTTGATTAAAGAAAGTCTTGCTTGATCAATTTAATTGATCCAAGTGGAACTTACGAAATGGCATAATAACTGGCCGATTATTTAAACAGTAAATTGATGCGTGTTGTTTGTTTGGTCCTAATTCTTAAAATTGCTTAAATTCATTGGATTTGATTTTTTTATTTTTTATTTATTATCTAATATACTTACATTCATATTCATTAGAAACACATTTGCCTGTGGTACAGAAACTTCATAGGTTTTGTGTCGCAGAAGGTCGTGTATACAATATTGTTATATCAAAAATAGGAGCAGAGGCGAGTAATTGTTATCATCATTCTAGTATATGGTTCTCATTTTAGTCCCAGGTCTGCACATGTGAACCTGATGGTACATTTTGGGAATCAATATAGACTCTTATCAGATTATATTTGATCGATTTATGTATAGAGCATATTGCATCAAATTTAATGTACTACATTCTAGTAGAATAAAGGGTATGATACAACTACTTAATATTCATTTGTTACCCTGCTTTATATTACTTTAAATATAATTCAAAAATAAACTATATGTACAAACTAAAATTAAAGTATAAAATCTAGTTCTAGACCGCTGTCAGTCGGAAACGTGCCCAAAAGACTGGCCACATTGCCTCTCTGAATGGCAATGCTGATGCGTTGTCGGAGGTATAAACCAATCTTTTGGTCACGTGAGACATCCACCAGACGTTTGACTATGTCTCGATAAAGCTTGTGCGCCTCAGGCCCCCATGGTTCCAGGGTCTCGACCCGAAAAGCCGCAAATATGTAGCCATTGACATTGACATGCTAGTAGCTGGAAGATGGGACGCTGCCAAAGTATCGACGCAAGACGCGTCCCATACTAAGGGGCGACCCATCTTCCAGGGCACCAATGACATACTATCAGGTCTCCTGCCATCGTCGCGGCACAGGCCGTTCGGTTCTAGGACGGCAGGTACCCGGCCCGGTAAGGTTATGATTAAGTTCTATTTTAGAGAAGTATGTATACGTCTCTAACACATAACTGACATGAACGATTGAAAATGAATCCAAAACAATGACGGCGTCATAAACAATATGCGCATCGTGGTTTTAAATTTGCAAAAAAACAGTTACCCCACGAACACCGAGTCACGTAAAATGTAATGGGAAATTACTTTAAAATAAAAAAACCCTCCGTGCGTTGGATGGTTGCGACCCCAGCGTTCCGCCAATTTGGATAAGACTCCCTGGGTACGGAACACTAAAAATTCCACTTAGAAACAAGTCTCAATATGCACGGGGCAATATTTTACCCACCCCGCTTGTGCAAGGTCATAAAAAGACAGTCCTAATCGAAATCTCCTAAATTAGTTCGCTTCTTGTGTTCCGTCTCGGAATATTAATTCGATTTTATTAAGTCTGATTGCTTCCATTATATTGTGTAATTGTGTGTAGGTACTTACTGTATTAATAATAATAATTAAATATTATTGATCACAATTACAGTGTAAACTCTATTAAACGACACTGAAGGGACTGTGCATTTTATGGCGTTATAGAGAGTTGCCGTTATTTTTTTTTATGTAAGTATAGGTTTGCATTTGACCACTGTCTCACCTGATGTTGAGTGATGACGCAGTCTAGGATGGAGCACGCTTACCTAGAAAATACCTATTCACTCGTGACTTGAAGACTTCAAGATTGTATTTGTCAGAAAAAACAGACTCCGGAAAATTATTCCACTCTTTGGCAGTGCGCACCAGAAAAGATGAAGCGAAACGCTTCGTTTTGACTGGTGGTATTTCCACCATGTAACGGTGGCGCAAACCGGTGCATCTGGTTATCCGACGGTAAAATGGGGATGGAGGAATTAGCTCGTGCAATTCTAAGGAACACTCCCCGAAATGTATCCGATAGAAGACAGTCAGCCCCGCGACTTTTCGTCTATGCTCTAGACTCTGAAGTCGAGCATAAAAAAGACGATCATTGCCGACCAGCTTCCTGGATCTTTTCTCAATTGATTCCAACGCCTCCAGCTGAAATAGAAATAAGTCTTATTTTTGTCTGACGTCTTTTCCTACACCAGTAATTTTGTTGCATGCTTTTACTTATTCTATTTATATCTTGCGATATTGAGGTATCTTGGCGATAAAGAAAGTACTTAGAAATGTTGGTATTTCGGAATTTTTAAAAAATTTCGGTATGCATGATGCCGACAGTCGAATTTATTACGGGCTAGGATAATAAAGGGATAAAAGAACGTAAATAGCAGCGCAGTTTTTACTGATTTTGGCAACTTAAAAGGTACTTTTTTTACTTAATTGTTGTCGTTATTGAGAGTGGGTATAATGATATATAGAGTGTGTCATTGAATGGAACACAAGCTTTTTTTTTGAGGCGGGGGAAATACGTTTTGCATACTACCGGGTCCTTTGCTGGGTATTAGACCAAAGCGATGAAAGTTAGCCACTGAAGATAGCGCAGTTAACATAGTCAATCGCCGGCTTGTGTGGAGACTCAGCAAGGTATCTCCCTCTATGTGGAGAGGTAACCCATGGGCCGATACTCCACTAAAACCACCCTCCTGCTATGTGCCTCGCGCTTATGGTAGGGTGAGCGTGAGACTTAGAACGTATTTGCGCCGACGCTGATTCTGCGCATCAGTGCTTGAGAGTGCCCCGGGAAGCAGGACAGACTCACTTCATCAACAGGGTGATGAATCTTCCGCTCCCTTGATGCTGGAGGGCCCCTGATATGGAAGACAAGCTAAACCAACCAAAGCCATGTTATTTCAATGCTTAAGGGAGTTTGTCGTTAAATCAAGTCACGTTACATGGAGTTTACACTGTATTTCAGCTTTTAGGTTTACAACAATTGAGTATATTTTGATGTGAACAAACGAGTGAATTACTTCCTTCTATTTTTTTAAATCGGCAGTTGTACACACACATTATATATTTCCAAACTAATCAAGTTTCACTTGTATTAGAAATAGTTAAAACTGACTATTTTTGGGTTTACGGAAAATTCAAAACCAAAAAAAAAACCATGCCAGGAATCGTTTCTGGGACTTCCTCGTTCTAGTGAGCTAGGTGGGCAAAGACCTTAGATCACTTGACCGGGGAAGCCGACATTATTTAATAATAGGATAGTTGAAAACTAAAGTAAATAATATATCTCAAAAGATTTATTGAAGTCAATAATGGCTGCCAAAAATGGCGCGGATTAGTGTATGTCCTATCCCAAAGCACCGAGCCAAAGCTTTTTATGGACCACCACCCGCCGGTCGATAATCCCTCACTGATCCAAAAAACACAATAAGCCGTCAGAAGAAAAACTAAATTACATCCGAGTCATTCCAACCCCGATCACAGTAAAGCATTTGATAAAGTGGATCACGGTAGCTATAATATAAATAAAAACGGGCCCATAAGTGGTCCTTGCGGTGCCCCACGCGAGATCGCGAAAGTGGTTTCATAAGCTAACCGTGCGAAACGCCTTCTCAGTTGTTATTGTGAAATATGAATTATGAAAATGGTAAAAAATAAAACGTTTTGAGGGTACGGCGGGGGTCTAAAGCGGGGCACGTGGCAGCACGTGCGCCAACCAAAATATTGAAAAATTTCAACCGCGAAGCATTGTGTGCGCTGCAGGCTGCGGTCTAAGGTAATCACCTCTTTTATGTGACACGCGCCTATCTTAATTTAAGTCATTAAATTTCGATACCGTAATCGTATTACTGTTTAGTGTTGCATCCCGTAATGTTGAAGCGTTTAATTCCAAATTGGCTTGATTCACTTAATTTTCAATTATTATTTTTTAATTTAAAAATGAAAAAATTAGACCTTACCATTCTCATCCTTCTAAAACACTGTGACAGCAATAGTTTTCATTAAATTTAATAATTCATACGCTATTTAACTCCTTTAAGATAAATATGGCGACATAACTTGCTACGGTCGTATAAAATTAAGGTAGCTCTCGACTCAGGGTTTAATAATAAATAATATTAATAAATCCGCAAACTCTCTATATTCCCGAGATATTCTTTCAAGGTGGTAATATACAACGGATATCTCTGGGGTCGGCACCAGACACCCAGGCCATAGTAAAGAACAGAAATTTCGCTAGTGAAATTTACCATGCTAGTAATAGAAACCAGGGCATCTGCATTGCATGTACTACATTTACTAACACTTGAACAATTACAGCATCAGGGCTGGGCAAAATACATGGTTTCCTTTAATTGAAATACAAATTACAAAATACTGTCTCGCATGTATTTAAAATACGAAATACAAAATACTTTTAAGTCGGGTATTTAAAATATAAAATAGAAAATACAGAATTTCAACTATATGTATTTAAAATACAAAATACAAATTACAAAATACCGTCAGGTGTTAGGTTATGTAAATAATATACTCACAAAAAGCAAATAATAATTATTATTAGGTCTTTGCCTATGAAATTGCCGTTTTTTCTGAAATAAGTTAAACTAATTTTATTTTTTATTTTTTTATTCTAATATCCACGGCCTTGAAGATAGGGATAGTTCCATATTGTAGGTACGCGTAGATTTTGGTGGTTCTACCCGGATCTATGCGTCCTTACATCGGTCCTATGGCAGGGAATGCACAAGGACTGAAACAGCTCGCTTTTTTGAACACGTTCATGAGGTGACCAACAAAGTTTTTGGGCAGTATCCTTTAGCAGAGGTAGTCATACTGGAGAAATTTAATGCTCATCACGCTGAGTGGTTGGGTTCCCCGAGAACTGATCTGACAGGGACTACTGCCTACGATTTTTCTCTCGCCCATGGATTCACTCAGGTGATTACGGAGTTTACCCGAATACCGGATAGAGTGGATCATGAGCCTTCTTTGTTGGATCTTCTGCTAACCACACACCCGGAGAACTACCAGATCTCCATCAGTGCTCCAAAGGGAACCTCTGATCATTGTCTGGTATCTTCGGTGGTGCCCCTTCCTATTTCCGATCGGACTCGTCCCGCTGGACGACGGAAGGTGGGGCGATACAGGTCAGCAGATTGGGATGGACTCCGTGAATTCTATGCATCCTACCCATGGAGGCAGTTATGTTTCTCGTCGGAAGATTCTGATCCGAGCACAAACTCGATCACCGATGTAGTACTGCAGGGAATAGAATGTTTAATTCCAAACTCAACTGTACCTATTGGTGGTACGAGTAAACCTACATGGTACGATAAGTCCGGCAGTGAGGCTGTAAAGCTAAAGCAACAGGCTTATCGAGTCTGGACTGCAGCGCGGGTTGGTCAGGATCCAAGTTCCTCTGACCTGAAAAAGAGATACAATGCCGCCCCCAGCTCCCTCAAAAAACAGCTCGCGAGAGCAAAATTCGATCACATCGGCAGAATTGGTGAGCGCCTCTCTAGCTACTCTTCTGGGACTAGAGCTTTTTGGACTCTCACCAAAGCTGTCGAAGGAAACTTTTGTCGGGCGTCTCTTCCAGCTCTGCGCACAGTGGACGACCGTCTGGTACACGCCGCCAAAGATAAAGACAACTCTTGAGACAGAGGAGAAACTCCACCTACAATCCCTGAGTGTGAGTCTAGAATATCGGAGGTGCGCTTTACTCAAAAAGCAGTCCGATGTGCTCTCCTCTCCCTCGACGTCAAAAAGTCTTCTGGCCCTGATGGCATTCCTGCCATTGTGCTGCAGACGTGTTTAACTGAGCTGTCCCCAGCCAGTCCTTGCCCGACTTTTCACTCTCTCTTAGTACAAGAGTTGTGTCCTCGCTTCGTGGAAGATTGCCCATGTGCACCTTGTCCCCAAAAAAGGGGACGTAACAGACACGTCGAATAGGCCTATAGCAATAACCTTTTTGCTCTCAATGGTGATGGAGAGTATTATCAACGCGCAGCTTCTGTGTTACGAAGATTCCCAGCTGCTAAACGGTCGGCAATACGGCTTCCGCCACGGTCGCTCAGCTCGGGATCTCTTGGTTTATCTAACCCACCGTTGGGCTGAAGTCATTGAGAGCAAAGGGGAAGCACTGGCAGTTAGTCTAAAATTCTAGATATTGCTAAGGCCTTCGACTAGGTCTGGCACAGGGCTCTTCTATCGGAGCAGCCATCGTATGGGATACCCGAAGGGCCTTACTCCTGGCTATCCAGCTTTTTTGATAAGCGCAGCATTCAAGTCGTTGTCGACGGTTGTTGCTCAAGTTTCAAGCCCATCAAAGCTGGTGTGCCCTAGGGTTGTGTGCTATCGCCAACGTTGTTCGTCTTACATATCAATGATATGTTGTCTATTCGCAACATTCATTCCAATGCGGATGACAGCACAGGCGATGCGTAGTACTCTGGTCGTGCAAACGTCCCTCGATCATTTGTGGAGGAAAGTTGGGTTAGACTTGTATCTGAAGTAGAGTATTCCTTAGAGAGAGTCTCTGAATGGGAGAGACAAAACGTTGTCCATTTCAACCCCAAGAAGACATAGGTCTACGTATTCTCTGCCAAAAAAAAACTCCATTCGAGAAATCGCTTCAGTTCCAATGAACTTCCCTTACCATCTCCAAGAGTGTTGATATCGCGAACGATGTTTAGGGGCCATCTTGAAGGCAAGGCAAAACTTGCCTCTAAGAAACTGGGAATTTTAAACCGGTCCAAGCAGTACTTCACACCGCGGGAACGCTTTGTGCTTTATAAAACCCAGGTGAGCTCGTATATGGAGTACTGCTCACACTTTTGGGCTGGAGCACCTAGCTACCAACTCGATCCCCTAGACTGTATTCAACGTCGAGCCGTTCACGTTGTTGATGATCCCATACTCACAGACGGTCTAGATACGCTTAGCCTTATGAGAGACTTCGTTTCTCTCTACATATTCTACTGACTGTATAACGGGGAGTATTCGGAAGAACTGTATAGAATGGTGTATTCGTCCTCTACTACCATCGAACCGCTCGCCATGTGTTGGTATTTCACCCCCACTTCCTTAAGCCGCTTCGCTCATGTACGCAACGGTTGTGTAGAACCTTTTTCTTGCATACCGTGGGGATTTGAAATGAGCTCTCAACCGAGGTATTTCCACAGCGCTACGATATGGAGTTTTTCAAAAAGGGTGTCATAAAATTTATTCGAGACTGGCAGCGGGTTGATGAAATCTCTTGTGTTGCAAATGTCCATAAGCGACAGTAACCGGTTTCCATCAGGTGGACCGTCAGCCTGCCTGCTGTACTCCAGCTATAGAAAAAGGTCGAAATTTCCAGAATGGAAGTGGGCAAACCAATAACAAGTGGTGCATTCATTGTAGTGTTCGCTCATAAAGGTCGTTGATGTTGCTTGTCGGTCTTGCCGAGTTGCTGCCACGACGGTACTCTTATTCCATAATTACTCGAATTTTTGACTATCCATGATGACGAAAAAGATTTAAATGCGAAGAAAACATAATGCTTATCTATAAATAAATGACTAATTTTTAAAAAAGAATTTCTTGTTTTCAAAGTAAAATTAATTTGAAATTATATATCTTAGCCAAACAAAAATGTTTATTTTAAATGGCCAGTACTGCAGAACATACCTAATATTTAGCGGTCACCATTTTGCTCATGAAAGCTATCGAGCGCTATTTTCTGAAGAACACACCCATCAATAAGGTAGCTAAATGTATTTTATGAAATGTGTTCACGCCACCGCGTAACGAACGATGATTCCCCGAAAAAGTAATTTACCCCGCACTTCCGCGTCTCAACGATCAGTCGCGCGCATTTGAGATATCCACCCAATTGCAATACTAATCGGGTTCCAAGAGTTTTTTTTTGTAGACCAAAAAAAAGATGGATGGATTGTGTGAAAGATTATATGATGATATGCGGTGTGACAGAAGAGGTATGTCAGAATAGAAGAGTGTGGAAGGAAAAGACATATTGTGCCGACCCCAAGTAATTGGGATATGGTGAAAGAAAAGAGGGGGATGTATGTAAGTCCGGGTGGGATCTTGCAAGTTAAATTTGACCAACTTCCCGGTTTCCGATTGAGCTGAATGGTTCCGTCGTAAAGACATTCACGCATCGCGCGCGCATTTGAGATATCCACCCAATTGCAATACTAATCGGGTTCCAAGAGCTTGGTGGCGAGACAAACGAAAACACAAAAGTAGCCTTTGAGAAGTTTGGCATTGCGTAGAGTACTTGATTTAATTAGGAATGGTCCGGCAAAATCCGTGGACACTTGACTAAACACCGGTTGTGGGCTGACTCGATCAGCCGGTAGGTCGGCCATAAAAGGGGGATTCGGCTGAGCTCGATGCCTAAAACAGCGTACACATTTAAAGACACGGTGACGAATGACTCGCCTTCCAGATAAAATCCAGTATTGTTGACGGAGTAGTGCGTGTAGTGTATCTGCGCCCGGGTGGCAGTGTATAGTGTGGAAATGATCTATAATTAGGTCCACAAGGGGGCTTGAACTGGGTAAGATGAGGGGATGTTGTGTGTCATATCTAAGGGCTGAGTTGGACAAGCGCCCTCCTACTCTAAGAAGACCATCCTTGAGAAAGGGCGAGAGGCGTTGTATTCGCACTGTACATAATTTGTTAGTTTGCAGTCGGTGGATGTCTTCAGCGAACATATTTTGTTGGACTGAGCGTACCCAGTGTAAGAGCGCTTTCTTACGTTCGTCTACGGTAATGGGACCAACGATGCGAGAGTGAGAAGATACCAAGCAATTGTGTGCAAAACGTTTAATACATGCGGTTACGCCTACAAGTGTGTCTAAGGAGCTGAATCTCGTGAGTAAATCCGTGTCTAGATCAGGAACCGCGATGTGAGCTACCATTTTTCTGGGTTTTAGACCAGGCAGTACGTGATGACCCAAAGCAGGGGGCATCGTGGGCCAGGTATCAGGTGGGGCCTTGAGCCAAGTAGGCGACCACCATAGGTCATAGGCTAAGAGTTCCTGTGCTGATATTCCCCTGCTAGCACAGTCGGCAGGGTTAAGAGCTGAGGGTACATGTCTCCAAGTAGGGTTACATGGATTGGCTGCAATGGCAGAGACTCGATTGGCCTCAAAGACCTGTAGGGATTGAGAAGGAGTTTTAAGCCAGGCGAGTACGATAGTACTGTCTGACCAACAAAAGTGTTGCTGAATGGTAATGTGGGCAGAAAGTTGAACAGAGACGCGAGAAATGAGCAGCGAAGTGAGGTGTGCAGCTGAAAGTTCCAGCTTTGGTATAGTCTGTCGGGTTTTAATGGGGGCTACCTTGGATTTAGAAACAAGTAGTCTGACGTGTACCTGACCCGTGATATTCGTTTCATGAAGATAGACTGCGGCTGCATATCCGGATTCGGATGCATCGGCAAAACCGTGTAGGGTGTAGGTGGAATCTTTGCTGGTGCAAATTGTTCTGGGGAGTCGAAGAGCAGAGAGTAGAGGTAAGTCTTCAAAAATGTGCTGAAATTGAAATGTGACATCATTGGGAGCCGATTCATCCCAGTCTAACTTTAGAGTCCATAGGTGCTGAATGAGCAGTTTTGCGCGGAAAATAACTGGGCTGATCCATCCACTAGGATCGTATAAACGAGCGATGGTACTGAGTATTGACCTTTTGGTAAATTTTTCCAGTGTAGGTACCGAAATGTGATATGTAAATTCGTCCGTTTGGGGTATCCATTGCATACCAAGTACCTTGATTGCATTGGAGTCGGGTACAACATCAAAATCCTTGGGTATGTCACATTGATCATCCGGGAAGCGTTCTAAAAGCTGACGAGAGTTTGAGGTCCACTTTCGCAAATGAAACCCCCCTAGGGCTAGTAACTCAATGAGTTCAGTCTGCAGAGCTATTGCCTTGTCAACTGAATCATGCCCAGTCAGAATGTCATCCACGAATATGGAGTGCGTAAGAACCTGTGCAGCCTGGGGAAAACGGTGACCTTCATCAGTGACCAGCTGTATAATAGATCGATTGGCGAGGAAGGGGCTGGGTCGTAGGCCATACGTGACAGTGGACAGGGCGTAAGTGAGCAGAGGTTGATCTGGAGAAGAGCGCCATAGAATGAGTTGGAACCGTCTGTGGTCTGGGTGAACTAGTATATTTCTAAACATCATCTGGATGTCTGTACTAAAGACCACTTTGTGAGTACGAAAATTTAGAATGATGTCAGTAATATCACGTTGGAGCGGTGGGCCAGTGTGCAGACAGTCATTAAGACTGACACCATTAGAGCTCTTACAGCTGCCATCAAAAACCGTGCGAATACAACGCCTCTCGCCCTTTCTCAAGGATGGTCTTCTTAGAGTAGGAGGGCGCTTGTCCAACTCAGCCCTTAGATATGACACACAACATCCCCTCATCTTACCCAGTTCAAGCCCCCTTGTGGACCTAATTATAGATCATTTCCACACTATACACTGCCACCCGGGCGCAGATACACTACACGCACTACTCCGTCAACAATACTGGATTTTATCTGGAAGGCGAGTCATTCGTCACCGTGTCTTTAAATGTGTACGCTGTTTTAGGCATCGAGCTCAGCCGAATCCCCCTTTTATGGCCGACCTACCGGCTGATCGAGTCAGCCCACAACCGGTGTTTAGTCAAGTGTCCACGGATTTTGCCGGACCATTCCTAATTAAATCAAGTACTCTACGCAATGCCAAACTTCTCAAAGGCTACTTTTGTGTTTTCGTTTGTCTCGCCACCAAGCTCTTGGAACCCGATTAGTATTGCAATTGGGTGGATATCTCAAATGCGCGCGCGATGCGTGAATGTCTTTACGACGGATCGATTCAGACTGATCGTTGAGACGCGGAAGTGCGGGGTAAATTACTTTTTCGGGGAATCATCGTTCGTTACGCGGTGGCGTGAACAAAATGTATTTTGCAACCATAAGTATTTGAAATACTAATTACAAAATACCTCAGCGTCAGGTATTTGAAATACTAATTACAAATTACATTTTTAAGAAGTAATTGAAATACAAATACAAAATACGTATTTGTATTTCAATTACGTATTTCAATTACAAGTATTTCAAATACTGCCCAACCCTGTACAGCATGGGCCATCATATGGATCTCTGTGATTTAAGTTAATAAATCTTTTCCAATCTCGCTTCTTTCTGTGTAATGAAATTGATTAATTACAAATAATCAATTTTAGTTTATATATGAATACGCATTGTAGTTTTCCAATTAGCTAGACCAACGGAATTAACAGTTAATTAAAAATTTACCAATGAAACATTTCGATCACGTGCATGCATTTCCACCATATAATAGGGATTATCTTCTACTGGTTCGTCCAATATTTATTCGTTGATGACGCTATTGTGTTCCAAGTGGAAAAATTTAATATAGCGACAAAATAAGCTACAGTAGCGATTATAGCGGATGAAGAAATAGAACTGTTTTAAATGACTACATTAGTTTTTGATTTGAGCTTGAAGGTAGATGTATTCTGTATAATTAAAAAAAATATATGATATTAGTTAAAAATTAATTTAGATTTTCATTTATATATATCTGCTAGTTGTTACCGTCACTTCAATCAATTAATATCTTCGTTTGTAAAAATGTAGTTTATACTAGGAATGGGCCGAAATTCGTTTTACATTCGATTTAACCGAATTTCGGCAGCTTGAGCCGAACTTCGGCATTTGGCCGAAATTCGGTTTAAATGCCGAACATTCGGTGCAAGAAAAAATTAAAATACCTACTTGTTAATAGAAATCATATCTTCATAACCATAATATAAAAATTGGCATCTATATACTCATGGTCATTTATTTTAGTTAGGAACATGTGAACCTTAACGTGCAATGTGATAAAAAAAATAGTTCTTAATTGAGTTTTTGACTAATTAAATACCCTTCAATTAAAACAAAAATAAAATAAACTTATTATTCCTCTCAAAAACATCACTAAGTAGTGCAACTACTTTTACAGTTGCATTACTTAGTGATGTAATTATAACTTTAATTTTGATTGAAATCACTTTTTACAAAATAAACATTATGAAATGATGTTTTTTTTTTCAATCAAAAGTCTAAAAATCGATTCTTTTATCCACCTACTCATACTTAAAATTTACGGCGTTAAGAAGTCACGACGTGTCGCTCTCAAGAAAGTGTGGCGAAATCAAACCGAAGTTCGGTCGAATTTCGGCCGAATCTTTTGTTTTAACCGAATGTTCGGCCGAAGTTCGTATTCGGTTCAAACCACATTCGGCCCATCCCTAGTTTATACACATGTTATACTTCGTCCGCATTTATTCTCTTAATTTCTACTTGATGCTAAATATCGTACCTAGGTATTCCTTACACGAAGCCTAAAACTGAAATTTCATTTACCTAAGTTGAGGCATTATGACTAGCCGAAACAAATTTTAATGTGCTATTTCGACCCCTTCAAGATGATTTTTTCAGACAAACAAATTATGTCTTCTGCTCAGACAGTCTATTTTTTGTCAAGTTTCATTAGATTTGGTTAATCGTTTAGTCATGAAAAGGTAACAAACAAAGTTCCTTTGACAAACTGTTTTAAGTGCAGTGTTTTATTTGACTTCCATTGGTATTTTTATATCAGTAGGATGATTAAGTAAGTTAATATGAACTGTTTTGAAATTTGATTCACTTCATAGAATGCTAGTAATACTAGCAAAACCCGTTCGCGATACCACAACAACGTGTTTGTTGGTATTTCAACGACAGTCCTAAAAAAATGCTGTATTCGTCTATTCTATGTAAATCGTTATATTTGTTTCTCTCTTTTCTTTCACTTCCCAATAATTTAAAGTCAGCACAATATGTCTCTTCATTTCATACTCCTCTATTCTGACATACATCAGTTGTCACACTGTCCTCAACCATTATATCATCCTTCACACAATCCTTCACATAAATCGCTTCTTATTGTCGAGTTTCATGTATATCAGTCCAGTAGTTTTCACGTGATGCTCTGACAGATAGATAAATACCCTGAAAATTGCTTTTTGGAAATCAGTTGGTTTGAAATTAGCTCCTCTTATTTCTTTCTCTTGTTTATAATAACCTTAGAACAGTATCATGTAGTCATCATGTGACGAAATCTCATTTCAGAACATATTTCTTCTCGTTTCTTAAGGAAAATATTTGGACAAATTCCAAGTTATTTTTTGTCCGCTGGTTCTTTAGACCCCGCTCATATGTGTCGCGACAGAACACCGATCGGATTATAGTGCGCGGGGTGCGCGGGGGTAGTTTTTTGAACAGGGTTACGCCAGCGATAGAGGGTCGTGATAAATGACACATGCACATTTCCAAATACCCAATTTTGGATTTAAGTCACCCCAAAGTGGGCTGGTGGCTGGACAATGGGGTGGCGCGACAAAGGCGATCGCTCGCGGCTCATTTACACCGATACAGACCGACGCTATTGTTCTTTATTATTTTTATGCATGTGAGTTTTGGGAATGTGTTTCGCTTTGTTCTAAATGCTGAAAGGATAATGATGTAATTGGAAAAGACTTTATACCTAACTAGCTTCTGCCCGCGACTTCGTTTGCGTGGAATAGTTAAAAAAACCCCGATCTTTAAACATTCTTCATTGGTGCTCCGCTCCTATTGGTCTTAGCGTGATGATACATAGCCTATAGCCTTCCTCGATAAATGGGATATCTAACACTGAAAGAATTTTTCAAATCAGACCAGTAGTTCCTGAGATTAGTATAAGATTATGTTTGTCTTGTCTTTATGAGTCAAGTTTGCTCTTAGTGTAGAGTTTATTGTGAATCAAGCTTGTTTATTTTTGTATAAAATTGATTATGAACCTATTATGCATGTAGTGGATACACTTACCACGCTCATAGTTGTAGATTTTTTGTATTATTTCCTTTGCTTAATATACCATAATCCTGGTTACCACGCGTTCGGTGTTCTAACTCAATTATTAGCGTATACATGTCTACTAGAAACTTTCGCAATAAAACTAGTTAATTTATGTAATTCTCTCATAAACAAAAGTAGACCAAGTTCTAGGTCAGTCTTTTGCCATTTGACTTTTGGCGTTTGACAAGTACTACTTTAAGAAAAACATAGTAACAACATCTTTTGATCTATGCTATGTTTATTATTCATATATAATCATAATTTCTAATCAAAAAATAAATATATAACTATCCACTTTAAATTCCTTATTTATTTATTTAAAATTAATTTGTCAAATACTCAATGCTCTACTTTTGTTATCATTAAACAAGGCCTATATAGCTGTGTTAGTCAGGACGTAAGGACACGACTAATCAATGAGAGTTGTGTATAAAACTCGCACCCATTAGCTGAAAATCAAAATCTAACAAATACACGGGTTTTTGAATTCAGTTACGGTAGACTTTTTGTACTACTGAAAGATACTAGAATTTAAATTAAAGCTAGTTTTAAGATCGAAGTTATATTTATTCAAAGCCTTAAATCACATCCAGCATCGTAGCACTCTCTTCGTGTATATAGATAGTTATGTTTTGTAGGCTGAACCGTAACAACTATTTTCATCCGATATATTTCTATCCGTGCAGGAACGGAGAAAGAATACAATTTTCCTGCGGCCGGGCGGCCTGTCGTAAGAGTCGACAAAACCAACCTACAGCCAGGTGGCAAGGCATTTGCCCGACTGGATGGTTACCAGCCCTGGTCTAAAGTATGTCGCCATAACAACCATGAGTTGTGTTCCGGCATTTGTGATCAGGTTCCAGTCTCCCTTAAGAGAGCAGCAGCGCATTTGTAGCACCTTTGGTGTTGCAAATGTCTATAGGCGATAGTAACCGCTTTCCATCAAGCGGGCTGTCCGCCCGTCTGCTGAACTTTTGCAATAAAAAAAATACACAAGTAAAATATAAAAATTATACTAAAAATATATAAATAAAATATAATACTTACAAACTGGCATATTCTGTTTGGAGTCTGTACTAGAGATATTTGGCCAGTACGGTCGAAAGTTTTATATATGACTAATTTTATCATTTGCTTGTAACAAAGAGACAATTCATAGACAATCCATCACAGGTTTTGAATAAATAAATCAGTAATAACTCTTATAGGGAAGTTTGATATTATTTACAACGTACAGATATCGACGTATAAAAAAAAATAATGTATGTTTGTATGCAATAAATCAGTAGTGATGTGCAACACCAAAGGTGCTACAAGTGTCTATAGGTAACCGCTTTCCATCAAGTGCCCGTCTGCTGATCTCCTGCATTAAAAAAAAAACAACGTCGGAATCTTAAGGCATATGCTTTGATAAGTACTACCTAGGCCGGTGCCGCCCGGCATGGTTCCGGATAGCGTAGGAGTGGTTATTCTAACATATTTTTTTTATTATTAAACGTCGTATAGTGCATACACTCTCTATCTTTTACTGTTCCCTATGCTCCAAACTTGAATAGATAGACAACACTGTATTACTAACCAAAATATACAATTAAAAAAATAGAACACATTTTTTAGGCAATACAATAGGCGGCCTTATCGCGTTAAGCGATCTCTTTCAGGAAACCTAAAGTAAAGGAAATTATTAGATAATCTGTCAATGTAGGTGGTGCAGCGTAGGTGTAAGTCGTGGTAGCGTAGCGTATTTAGAATACCTATGTTGTTACATATTTCGATATCAACACAATTTTATTTATTTATTGTGCCTTTTCTAATGTAACTGTAGCCGCAGACGTCCGATCACCACGGCGGCCGTTCGCAAATGATCGGCAAGCGCGCCGCTTCTAGTCGGGGCTCCCGTGTTTCCCTCCGCGCATACCTCGCCTCACCTCACCGCGACACGTGTAATCGTTCCAATGCACTTATTATTATTGAATGTTATATTTTGTTTAGCAGCTAAATGTGTGATGTAATATAAAATATTAATCGGTAATTTTACCCAATAAATAGGCATTTCTAAATTGCAATTCAAACATATTGTTAGTATTTCATTTCCACCTGAAGACCTCCAAATAACATATTAAGTCAACAGTTTCAGCGTTGCCGTTGCGTTTTTTTTTTACAAATATAAATAAATGCAGACCGAGTTGCGGGCAACAGATAGTTAAGCATAAAATAATAAGCCTTAAATCATTATCAACTTATAGACGTAACGCGGCTCCATTAAATATATTAAACTGCCCTTAAAATTGTTAGCGTAAAAAGGTAAACCATTCTGCTGCATTCACGGGTAATTACTGATCAAAAGAACTTTAAAAGCAAAGTGGCCTATTGGAGAAATTAGTAATTAAAAGTAAAGTACAAGGAAAGAAAAAGTAGTCAATTTAAACAACTCAATTTTAATAGAATATATTTAATTAAGAGAGTTGGTCTGAAAGAGAGTGTCGGGGTGAAGGTAAGGAAAGGAATGCTCCGGTGCTTCGGGCATGTGGAAAGAATGCATGATGAAAGAATGACTAAACAGATATACAATGCAAAAGTGGATGGATGCAGAAGTCGTGGAAGGCCACGACACACCTTCCATGATCAAACTGATGTCAGGAGCCTTAAGAACAGACGAGCGTGCATGACAAGAGTTAGGAATGTCAAAGAAGCAAGTGAGGTGTGTAAGAATAAGCCTGATTGGCGCTCTGTTGTTCGTGCCTACCCCGCATGGGAACTGGCGTGAAATTATGTATGTATGTATATATACGAATATAAATAATTCTGTTGTTGAGCATTAGGCCGCAGTTGTTTACTTGTAAAATGTTGACTATTATACATACTTTGTACAGGTAAAATAAATCAATTTAACACAAAGCAATGATTATCCGACTTCGCAACAAAAAGGTAAAAAGCGATCGCATAACATTATCGCTATTGTAAGTTCTAATTACTGTCTTTCTGAAAGTCAATTAAATGAGTTAATTGGTTTGTTCGTCTAAGATAGCATCGAACTGTTTGTGTGATATTTACACTGTAGTTAGTTATGATATATTTTATTATCAAAATCATTTCTTTCTTTCTTTTTTATACAATTACAAGAGTTTTTCCGCCGCTATGCCGCGGGTCAATCCCTCATGAGTGGTCCTGTTTTACTTACATATTAATATATGAAGCAAAAACTTCGTACACCTTTTTACGAAAATTGCGCGGACGGAGGAGTATGAAATTCCGCAAACTTATAGTTTATATAGAGAAGAAGCGACGAATTTTAATATTTTTTTAAATTATGCATTATATAAAATAATAATATCAGCCCATTAATGTCCCACTGCTGAGCTCGGGCCTCCCATTATAGGGGGAACAGACAGTATACCCGCCACGCTTGTCTAAGGCGGCTTGGCAGGTTTGACACATCGGTTATCTCGATGTGCAGGTTGCATCACGATGTTTTCCTTCACCGTTGTTAGCACATGGTAATTCTAACAATATGCATATTAGATCAGAAAACTGACTAAGAGGTGCATGCGTTCCGGCCAGGATCGAACCCGCGCCCTCTGAGTCTGGGACGCGTGCGCTAGCCATTACGCTACCACGACATTAAATTATGCATTAAAATACATTAAATCAATAAAAAAAACATTACACACACTACCATGTATTTGACACACACACGCATAATACTCTTTTGTTTATTGTTCAAGTCAAATTAACAGTGTAGTCTTGGCGAAATCTGTGATTATAGAAGTATAGTCTTTGATAACAAACTGTTATGGTCAAATTTTGACCACCGGTGACCACTAGTAAACTTAATTAGGTTACATCTTAATTATCGCTATATATGAAATATAGCGATCGAAGCTGCGGCAAAATTTGTTGCGTGATTTAGCGGAGGAGTTAGCGGATAAACAGACAGACAGACGTGGAAAATAACTTTATTTTATACTATGTAAAGATAAAGAAAAAGAAAGTAAAATTAAAAAATATTTCTACAACTTGAAATCGGTGCGAAGCAGAACATAAAAATTACTATTTGCAAATTTGTTGTTTTTTATTTTACTTGTCACCGACTTCAAGATATTGTAGAAAATACTTATTTTTGCTATTTAGTTAATTTTGTAGTCGGTTTTATTTTGTTTTTTTATTATTATTTTCTACTTGCTAGTAACGCAAAAAAGTGAATAGCTTTAAAAGATATATCTTTTTTTTTTATTGCTGGAGATCAGCAGACAGGCAGACGGCCCACTCGATGGAAAGCGGTTACCATCGCCTATAGACATTTGCAACACCGAAGTTGCTACAAATGCGCTGCTTAAGAGCTTCCTTAAGAGAGTTAAGGGAGACTGGAACCTGGTCACTAATGCCGGAACACAACTCAAGGTGGCGACATACTTTATACCAGGGGTAGTAGCCATCCAGTCGGGCAAATGCCCTTCCACCTGGCTGTGGGTTATTAAGTCGCGTCTTACGACAGGCCGCCCTGCCGCAGGAAATTGTATTCTTTCTCCGTTCCTGCACGGATAATATATATATATATATATATATATATATATATATATATATATATATATATATATATATATATATATATATAGATGAAAAACGTTGTACGTGTTTATAATATTCGATGGTTGCTCCCGATTTATCTGGGATTCATTCACGACTTGGTGACAATCGGACCACAGGAGCATACTCTTTCGAATAAAATAAAAACTTGAAAATCGGTCTACAATTGGAGGAGAAACCGCGTAACAAATGTACAAAAAAAGTTACTTTTAATTTATTAGGACTTTCACAGATTTTTAAGTTAAAAATATGTTCGAAATACTTACTTATAAGTTGTATTCGGGTTTCAAGTTGTCAATATAACCAAATAACAATAGGAGCGAAACACAGGATACGTCCGATATTTTTTACCCCTTAAGTTGCAAAAAGTGGAATTTCTTCGCGACCCTTAGCCGTTAATAAATGTCACGGGACCCTGACATTTGTAGGGTGGTCACGGGACAGCTGTGTCGCGGACACGCTCGCCGAACAACGATTATGGTCACCCTGGCTGGGAAAACTTGCAATCACATTTTATACTTCTACGGTGTAAAGTATCGCGTTACACTGTCGCTGCTGCCTACTTAGGCTATTTGAATGTAAATATCACTCACATTTTTTTTTGTACTAATAATACATACATACATAGCTTCACGCCAGTTCCCTTGCGGCGTAGGCAGGAACAACAGAGCTCCATTCAGGCTTATTCTTACACACCTCACTTGCTTCTTTGACATTCATAGCTCTTGTCATGCACGCTCGTCTGTTCTTAAGGCTCCTGACATCACCTTCTGCTAGTACACGATTAATTTGATCATGGAAGGTGTGTACTAATAATAAAGCTAATAAAGTCGTAACACACGAATTCGACTACTTTTCACTACTTTTTATCCGTGCAGGAACGGAGAAAGAATACAATTTCCTGCGGCCGGGCGGCCTGTCCTAAGAGGTGACTTAACAACCCACAGCCAGGTGGTAGGGCATTTGCCCAACTGGATGGCTACCACCCCTGGCCTAAAGTATGTCCCCATAACAACCTTGAGTTGTGTTCCGGCATTAGTGACCAGGTTCCAGTTTCCCTTAAGAGAGCAGCAGCGCATTTGTAGCAACTTTGCTGTTGCAAATGTCCATAGGCGATGGTAACCGTTTCCATCAAGTGGGCCGTTTGCCTGTCTGCTGGTCTCCTGCAATAAAAAAAAAATACTACAAGTTAAACCGGCAAGTCCAGGGATTAGCATCCAATCACTACTACTGGAAGAATAAATCCCTGAAACTTCAAGGTGTATTTCTTCGACTTCCTACTACAAGTAAGCACTCCGACAACTACTACCACCAACTACCACTACCACCAACTACCACTACCACCAACTACCACTACCACCAACTACCACTACCACCAACTACCACTACCACCAACTACCACTACCACCAACTACCACTACCACCAACTACCACTACCACCAACTACCACTACCACCAACTACCACTACCACCAACTACCATTACCACCAACTACCACTACCACCAACTACCATTACCACCAACTACCACTACCATCAACTACTGATGCAAGTACTATAGAGACCGTACAATACAGACATCATGTATTTTCAAACTACTAAATTTATAACGTAATTATTTACATGAATAGCAAACAAAAAAAGTTTTATGCTCATAGCATTTCTCATCCATATAAAACCAGTTTCTAAGAAATATTGAGATACAAAGACAGACAGATGGACAAGTGGATAGATATTATAATAAAAACACAAGGCCTTCGTTGCTGCAAAAATGGTTGCAGAACCCTAAAATTAATGCAGATAAGAACTCAGATTTCAAAAATTTTAAATACGTCTAAAATGTATGTAAATACTGGCTGAAACGAAATTTGAAAACAACCAGCCAAGTGCGTGATAGATAACGAAGACCATTGGTCTAGAATTACAATAAGTCACTTAGCCAATACTCTGATACAAATGGTTATGGAACCTAAGCCAAAAATAATTTGCTTTTTTTGAAAAAACAGAAGACCCACATTTCTACAAAATCCAAAAACATGTATCTATTTTATTTAGTAACTTAGTCCTGCTCTGAAAAAATAAAAATCTAGGACCCGATCCCAGCGCCACCTACCGGTTGCAATTGTGGATCTAAACCATCCGGGGACCCACTCAAACACACGAAAACAAAATCACCAAAACAGCTCCAGGTGATTAGGAGGATTCTAGAACCCGATCTCAGCGCCACCTACCGGTTCCAACGGGATAAAAAGTATCCTATATCCGTCTCCTGGTTCTAAGCTACCTCTCCACAAATTTTCAGCCCAATCGGTACAGCTATTCTTGATTTATAAATAGTGTAACTAACACGACTTTCTTTTAATATAGATAGATTATTACTTACGAAATTCCGGAAGTAACAAAAAATAAAATAGTTGGTGGTTTTTCTACCGTATCTATCATCTCGCTAACTTGGAATACTTCCACCCTACTTATTTTAATCACAAATAATTTTGCAAATACTTTTTTTTTTATTGCAGGAGATCAGCAGACAGGCAGACGGCCCACTTGATGGAAAGCAGTTACCATCGCCTATGGACATTTGCAACACCGAAGTTGCTACAAATGCGCTGCTGCTCTCTTAAGGGAGACTGGAACCTGGTCACTAATGCCGGAACACAACTCAAGGTTGTTATGGCGACATGCTTTAGACCAGGGGTGGTAGCCATCCAGTCGGGCAAATGCCCTACCACCTGGCAATACTCAAGTGAAATCAGCTGGTTTCTAAATCTTAATACCCTTTCGTTTGATTTAGGTGAAAGCATGTACAAAGATCCCATGCAACTCAAAGCTATCAAGTACATCTCTCAAATTGTACTTCAAATATGTCTGCTGTAAATAATAAAAAGATTTCTAAGGTCAAGATAAATATATAAGCAACAAGTATCGGATAAATTCATGATAATAATTCAACATCCATCTGTTGAAAATTCCGAGAATAAGACGACATCCAAAAACTGTCATTCACTAAATTAATCAGTTTACACGGTGTAAGTAAAACATGCATCGGTTGTTAACCGTGTCGGGAAGGTGCATCAACGGTCCCCGAACACCTTGCTTTCCACCTTGCGCTAACGTACTGATACGAAAGATATCAATTATCAATACCTTACAGAACGACTTATGTCCACAATTACACTTAGGACAAAATAAAATTTCTGTCTACCAGAATAGAGTTGAAATTCCAATAAGGAATGTGCTTAGTGAAAAGGCGGAAAGATACCCACCCCACCCGTAGATTAAGGTTATTTAGGTAAGTACAAAAGTTTTTTTATTGGCCCTATATTAGTGGACACGGTTGTCTTACCAAATTAGTAGGCTTTGTTTAGACCAATTCTATTTCTAATGTCTTGTTCACATGAAGTTAGTTGATGTATCAATTAATCATATTAACAATAAGAACAAAATGATGAAGGGATATTAAGGCACGTCAATTCTTATTAAAAGGCTTAGTTTTTCGAAAGTAGTAGATAGTTTTTAGAAAAAATGTTACCGATAAATCGTCTAACTTCTTAGCGAGAAGTCGGAGCATAACACAAACTGTATCCATTAAAATTTAACCAAGATATTTAAGTTCCTTTCTAAACAAAATACTCAATGTAATTTTTGTATAATGGAGTTTAAAATAAATACAATACAATGTTTGAATGGATTTTATAAAATTGATTAGCTTGATCAGGACTTTCTATTTATTGTTTTAATTGAAAAACTAGGATATTAGACTTGAATTTCCTGAGACACAAAGTACCGCAGCTGTCGTTTTAATGAAATGTGTCGGAATAAGCTAATTTTTATGCACCCGGACCACTATAAACCGCTCCTGGTAAAATTTACGTGGGATAAATAATATCAGATATTTTATTGCAGAAAATTTGCTATCGATCAGTAAAAAAATCACTTTGAAATTCGTTTTTTTTTAATCTAGCCATTTTAAATAATTCCCAGAAATTTTTCCGCCAGATTCTCAGGATAAAAAGGAGCGCAGATTTTAAGTCTAATAATTTGCTGTCGATCAGCGAAAACCGCATAAAAATCAGCTTAATAGTTTTTACGTGAATCTCGAACAAACAAACAAGAAATCTAAAAAAATTGCAACGTGTCCTACATCGTGTATATAATGTATTACAGTTGTTTTTTTTTTTAATAGCTTTGATATACAGACACGACATTTTTAGAATTTTATAATATTATAGATAGACAGTAAGTTTTTCTTAAGTTTTCGCGACTTGTATACATAATAAAACTACGTTTTAACGAAACGTCGGAAAAACCAAAATCAAATAAAATTACCGCGCTTAAAACCGTTAAAACGTAGTTTTATTATAGACAGTAAGTTTTAAATAATAAGATATTGAGTTACTACACAAACAAGACGGTGGCGCCAATTGTAACTGCAGTGTGTTACAATATACGTTAATTACTAGGCTATTTATTGTCTTGTGGCTATTTATTTCTTATCTATCCGGGCAGGAACGGAGAAAGAATACAATTTCCTGACTAAACAACCCACAGCCAGGTAGTAGGGTATTTGCTCGACTGGATGGTGACCACCCCTGGTCTAGAGTATGCCGCCATAACAACCTTGTGTTGTGTTCCGGCATTAGTCACCAGGGTCCAGTCTCCTTTAAGAGAGCAGCAGCGCATTTGTAGCACTGTTGGTGTTGCAAATGTCTATAGGCGATGGTAACCGCTTTCCATGTCTGTCTGCTGAACTCATGCAATAAAAAAAATACAGAAAAATGTTTGTTTGTTTGTAACGCCTTTCCATGGATTAAACTTTTACATAACCTCATGTAAATCAAAATTTCACCTGTAATAAGGCAAGAGAAATTAACTGCTGAGTAGATGAGCGACGTATCACTGTCCCGGTGTGTACAAGCCGTTACAAACTAAGATGATTCGATAACAATTTAATAGCGCATGGGTCAAAATTGAAAATGAAAGTATGTCAGTTGGAAATTAGTTATTTGTCAGTGTCACGGCTGTTGGTTTTGCTCATTGTTCCAATGATACCGCTCACAACAATAACAGATGTTTAATAAAGAGATATCTATCGGGATTCATTTTCATAATTGACGCTGTCAGTGCTGTAGCGAGACCGACTTTGCACCGCTGAGATGTTATGAAAGTTAAATAAAAGCAAATAAATTAATGTAATCAAATATTATAAATTAATAAATCAAATGACTATGAATGACTAAACAGATATACAATGCAAAAGTGGATGGATTCAGAAGTCGTGGAAGGCCACGACACACCTTCCATGATCAAATTGATCGTGTACTAGCAGAAGGTGATGTCAGGAGCCTTAAGAACAGACGAGCTTGCATGACAAGAGGTATGAATGTCAAAGAGGCAAGTGAGGTGTGTAAGAATAAGCCTAAATGGCACTCTGTTGTTCGTGTCTACCCCACAAGGGAACTGGCGTGAAGTTATGTATGTATGTATGTATGTAATAAAACAAATAAATGAATGAGTGAGTGAATGAATGAATGATTTTTTTTATTGCAGGAGTTCTACAGACAGGCAGATGGCCCACTTAACGGAAAGCGTTTACCATCGCCTATGGACATTTGCAACACCGAAGGTGCTACAAATGCGCTGCTGCTTTCTTAAGGGAGACTAGAACCTGTTCACTAATGCCGGAACACAACTCAAGGTTGTTATGGCGACATGCTTTAGACCAGGGGTGGTAGCCATCCAGTCGGGCAAATGCCCTACCTTATTTGCAGAAAACGGTGGTAAAACAGTGTGTCTAGTATCACTGTATCTGACCTATGGTCGTACGAATATTTAAATATACTAGTGGTCGAAATTCGACCATAATTAATTTAAATTATAAGTTTGAACATTATTAAGGTTCTGTTGTCAAAGACTATAACTTCTATAATCACAGATTTCGCCAAGGCTTACACTGTTAATTTGACTTGAACAATAAACATAAGAGTATATATGCGTGCGTGTGTCAAATACATGGTAGTGTGTGTAATGTTTTTCTTGTTGATTTCATGTCTTTTTTATGCATAATTTTAAAACGCGTACGAAGTTTTTGCTTCACGTATTAATATATAGATGTGTTAATTACAACCTTTACATTTTGAATTAGATGAATACTAAAACATTTAGATTTCAAGTTATTCATGCAATTAAAGTCAAATAAATTTAATATAAATAGAGTAACAGAATACAAAAAAAAAGTTTATCAATTTTAATTATTTAATTTAAAAATATGTGTAAAATATCTACAATTATATTTTCTTAAGTTTTCGCGACTTGTATTCATAATAAAACTACGATGGCAAGTACCACCGGTTTGGGATCCAATCATCAAAACTATTAAGACCCAAACCCAGCAAAAACCAGCTGCCAGACCTCAAGACACTGTGCGCTCTTTCTGCGTGCAACGGAACACAAACCAACTTGACTAATAATTTCTTTTATTTTTACTTCCACCCATTTTAATATTATTATTATTATATTAAAATTATTAAAGCTAGGCATGTTTGCTGAAGAGTTTCTAGCACCGCTTCGCAACATGTTATGGCTTGAAGAGAAGTCTTCAAGCCATAACATGTTGCGAAGCGGTGCTAAATTTGATTAGGCTCCCATAGAGTAAATAATAACCATAAAGAAAATTAAAACTAAATAATTAAAATGAACAAGTTGGCGGTAGGCTAAATAAAACTTTAACAATACTCGTTGACACTTGACATCTTTGTGTTCCGTGATCACGGCCACTGAAAAGTGGCCGAAACGTCGGAATAATAAAATCAAATAAATTACCGCGCTTAAAACCGTTAAAACGTAGTTTTATTATATCTACAATTATTAATAATACAATATAGGTTCTATATTCAAAATTATTATTAAAATAAAGAAAACTTAGTTTTCTTTTCTACCCTCCCTATATGCCTTTCTGGTTGAGCGCGCTGAGCCTTAGCCGGCTTACCTCACTGCATCGCAGAGGCTCCGAGTTCGATTCCTGGTATGGGAAATTTCAGAAACGAATTTTCTCCGTTATTTACTACGGTCTGGGTATCTGTCTGTGATAAGTCCGTTGCATATTTGCTTAATTTGGGGATATACATCATGTATGTTTGTTTGTTGATTATTATTATTATATATTATATGTCCGTTGGTCCATCAAAAGTATTCTACATAAAATCTCTTAAGATAGTCATCCTAGGTTATCGTCTTCCACGGGTAAGGTGCCTAGAATGATGGTACGTCTCGTCCAAAATTGCACTGAATGTAAGCGTACTGTGAATTGACAAATCTAGTCGTAAGAGGAGGCCATTGCAGGGGCTGTGGGTTCCGGTCATCAGATACCGTCTTTAAAGGACCCCAAGGGTCAAGTGTCACCGATTTACACTTACTCTTAAAGATATTTTTTCAAAAAGGCTGTTTTGTGTTAGATATAATAAGAGCTGATAATACCAATAAATTAATAAAATATAAATTTATATATAATACAAAAACATGCCAAAAACTCATTTTTAATAAGAAATTGTTATTTAAAACTTTAATTTTTAGACTCAATGTAAATATGTGTATATTATTACTAATTCTTGATATTCAAAATAAAGATCATATGTTCTAACATAACATATACAAGTAGTCTGATGATAGCCTGAGATAAACTGATTATATAGACATTTAAAATCATAGTTGCTAAATGAGATATTAAACATTTTAATTAAAACAGATACATAAATTATGAATGTGTTTAAAATATTTTAAAGCAATATTCTCTTAAAATATTATCAATTTATATGTTGTATACCATTATTATTGGTAACAAATATAAAAAATAAATATTAAACGTGTGTTGTATCAACTCTGTTTCTGTCCTAAAAAGTTAGTGCGCCCATGATGAGGGGGTGAGAAAGGGTCTTCAGAGACGTCCACTTTTGTCACATTACCATTTGATGCTATACAAAAAATGGATTGATCAAACAGTATTGTCTGTCTATTTGTGAGAAATATATTTCTCATTTCTGATATTGGATTATTTATATAAAACTGTATTTGATTCATAAGAATAATTTTAATATGTAATAATACTAAGTTTTAACGATTTTAAGCGCGGTAATTTATTCGATTTTTTTATTCCGACATTTCGGCCACTTTTCAGTGCCCGTGATTACAGAAGACAAAGATGTGAAGTGTCAACGAGTATTGTTAAAGTTTTATTTAGCCTACCGCCAACTTGTTAATTTTAATGGTTTAGTTTTAATTTGGTTTATGGTTATTATTTACTCTCTGGGAGCGTAATCTAATTAACCACCGCTTCGCAACATGTTCTGGCTTGAAGAGAAAAAGCGGCGCAAGAAAATCTCCAGCAAAAGTGGAATTTGTTTTCAAAGCCCCCCCGATTTTGAAACATGTTTCGTTGCTGCTCCGCTCCTATTAGTCTTAGCGTGATGATATATAGCCTATAGCCTTCCTCGATAAATGGGCTATCTAACACTGAAAGAATTTTTCCAATCAGAGCAGTGGTTCCTGAGATTAGCGCGTTTAAACAAACAAACAAACTGTTCAGCTCTATATATTAGTATAAGATTAAAATAGGTGGAATTTTATATAATATTAAAATGGATGGAAGAAAAAATAAAATAAATTATCAATCAAGTTGGTTTGTGCTCCGGTGCACGCAGAAAGAGCTCACAGTGTCTTGAGGTCTGGCAGTTGGTTTTAGCTGGGTTTGGGTCTTAACATTTTCTGAGATTAGAATAAATTCGAACTTCACGAAGTTCTCTCTGAAGGAATAATATCACCAGCTACATTCGTCTTAATGAACTGGAGATTTTTAATCTTCCTGTTGGAATCCGTCATGGGCACTCTACCGATCGATAACAATATTGGACTGCAAGACGGAATGTTCAGACCTATCGACTAAACCGCCTTGGAGTTCCATCTCATCACCGCATGTCAGGACTTTAGGAACTAAAGACGCATCCGACGGAGTTAGGTTTCTTTGACGAACTCCTCTTCAGTCATAAACCTCTTAATATTTTTTTTATTTTTATTGCAGGAGTTAAGCAGATAAGCAGACGGCCCACTTGATGGAAAGCGGTTACCATCGCGTACGGACATTTGCAACACCAAAGGTGCTACAAATGCGCTGCTGCTCTCTTAAGGGTTCTGTGCTCTCTTAACCTGGTCACTAATGTCAGAACATAACTCAAGGTTGTTATGGCGACATACTCTAGAACAGGGATGCTAGCCATCCAGTCGGGCAAATACCCTACCGCCTGGCAATGGCTTAATATGTTAAAATAATCATTATTTCAATTTTTGTCATCAGCCCAATAATGAGTTAGTGAGTGATTAGTAGTGTGTTTTGAGCAGACTTGACCAAGATAGATAGAATATAGAAAGAAGATGACCTGGTTGTGGGTTGTTTTGTCGCATTTTACGACAGGCCGCCCGGCCGCAGGAAATTGTATTCTTTCTCCGCTCCTGCACGGATAAAATATACTAAATATACCAGCTATAAAGTTGTTGTAAGGAATGCCATGACGTCTCAACAACAAGAAAGCGGAAGACAAACGCCTACCCAACTAGGGGTTCTTAAAATACCTGTCGAATACTAAGGAACAATCAGTCAGATCCAACACTTGGACAATGTACGACTTGGGTCTGATCGTATTTGCGTAAGCTGACCGACGCATAATCCTCGCGGGATTATTGCAGAGACCGACCTCAGACAACGGTTATTAAGATTCTACTTTAATCATATGTCAAGTCAAAAGCGTATAGCGATTTCTTTCTTTGAATGAAAGGCATATCATATATCATATAAAGGCATATCTCCGTGTAGGAACGGAAAAAGAATACTAATTTAGGGGGCCGGGCGACCTTCCGTAAAAGGCGACAAAACAACCCACAGCCAGGTGGTAGGGCATTTGCCCGACTGGATGGCTCTCACCCCTGATCTACAGTATGCCACCATAACAACTTTGAGTTGTGTTCAGTGGCCAAGGTAACCACTTTCCATCACAGTTGGGCCATCAGCCTGGCTGCTGTGCTCCAGCAATAAAAAATAAGGCAAACTCTCAATTACTGCGGATATACAGTTCTTAAAGTGATATATCTATGCATATATAGTGAAATGCACCTATTTATGTATCAAAACACATAAAGATTTCTTTAGAAATAATTTTAACAAATCGACAGATAAACATAGACATATATATTCTAGAGATAAACAAGAAAGTCTATTCTGTTCTCTTAAGATAAAGTAACTGACAAAAAGTTTGATTACGAAATGTACCATGCCAGGAATCAAACACGGAGCCTCTGCGTTGCGATAAAGGCTTAGCCTACATATAAGAATTTAGGTATAGGATTTCTCTTTTTACATTGAAATATCACTAATCAAATATAGCATACAAGAAAGTTATTAATTTACTAGATTGAATAGGATCTGATTACGAATTTAAATTTCTAGATAATTCATGTCTAAAAAAAATGTTTTGAAGAATAAGACGTTGATTAAAAGTTTGAGGCTTTTTTTTATATAATCAAAAATGGATTGGTGCGTGTTGTGAACTACGTTTTTTATTCTATGGCACAATCAAACTATCTTGGTCAAGTCTGCTTAAAATATACTACTAATCACTCACTAACTCATTATTGGGCTGATGACAAAAATTGAAATAATGATTATTTTAACATATTAAGCCATATACAACTTGTACAAATCAAACTAAATTACATACATACATAACTTGACGCCAGTTCGCTTGCGGGGTAGGCACGAACAACAGAGCGCCATTCAGGCTTATTCTTACACACCTCACTTGCTTCTGCTGCTGCAGTTTGCTTTCAAACTAAATTATTTAATAATAATTTACTAACGTATGTGTAAATGGGCACATAGTGAAATTTTAATTGCGTACTTACTTGTCCCTTGCATAATAAGGGAAGTACGAAGAATAGTGGGCTGGGAGTGACATTTCACCCGAGCGCACGCTCACGTTGGTGAAGTAGCAAATCGCTTCCTCTCATGAATCAGACCAGCTTTGACCAAGACGTCCTGAGTCCGGCAAGGGTCAGGCGGCACGTCAATTTGCTTTGTCCACCGCCAAATAATGTCCCGACGCGATCCACGAATAATGGCCGTCCTTGTTATTTATGTTTTGGAACTAGAGGATTTTCTTGTTTCCCTACTAAGCCATATTAAAAAGGAACAATGATGTAACAAACAATATACAATCCAGGACACTTTTCCTTAAACTAATACATGTGCAAGTTTTGTATTGTATGTATCTATGCATGACCATCTATATCAGTGGTTCTCAACCGGTGGTCCGCGGACCACTGGTGGTCCCTGGAGACATTTCAACTGGTCCGCGAAGCCATCGTAATAAACAAGTGCCATGACATGTTGTGTCGAGTCATCACAACGTAAACAGCGCCACGGCACAAGTCCGAAGGCAATACGCAATTACTCTACTAAAAATCCATCCGCAGTTACTACGCACTGCATTATTCATCATCGAGCATTGGCTGCCAAAACGCTCCCGGAGGAATGCTTGATGAAAACAGCTATAAAAGTGAACATGAAACTTTGCTTTTCCACACGAAAGTGCGTTGGCTTTCGAAATGATGCATGCTGTCAAGATTGTACGATCTAAGAGCAGGAGTACAAATATTCTTGACCAACAAGGATAACAAAGAGTTGCTTGATCATTTCTGCGAGCCCCAATTTCAACTTCATTTTGCTTGTTTCTTCGACTTTTTCGAATCTATACATGTGACCCACTGGGTGGTCCCTGGCAAGACAGAAATTTGGTAAAATGGTCCCTCATGACTTAAAGGTTAAGAACCACTGATCTATATGAAAAATACAAACCCTAATACTGTGTTTTCTGGTCAAGTTTGAAGTCAAGCTGATTGTGTTATTTTATACAATCGCAAAATATTATTGATGTAGCAACTATAAAAGGTATATAAGACACTTAAGATTACAAGATATTCTTTTTTTTTATTGCAGGAGTTCAGCAGACAGGCAAGACTTGATAGAAAGCGGTTACCATCGCCTATGGACATTTGCAACATCAAATGTGCTACAAATGCGCTGCTGCTCTCTTGAAGAAGACTGGAACCTGGTCACTAATGCCGGAACACAACACAAGGTTGTTATGGCGGCATACTCTAGACCAGGGGTGGTCGCCACCCAGTCGAGCAAATACTCTACCACCTGGTTGTGGGTTGTTTAGTCGTCTCTTACGATAGTTTCTCCGTTCCTGCACGGATAAAATTTAAATGTATTGTCGTTACGAACAACATAAATAAGACAGTAGACAACTGCTTTGATGTTACTTTGCTACAAACGCTTAAACTAGAATCAAATGATATGATGATAGATAAGTAGATGGAAGGATGACATGATTATGTGTTATTACAGAGGACGTCTACCAGAATAGAGAAGTATGGAGAGAAAAGACAATGTGCCGACCCCAAATTATTCGGAGAAGGTGATTTTCTTTATGTTTAAGGCCTGGCAACTAGGCCTTTAAGCCAGGCGCAGTTGTATTGTAGGCTACAATCCACACCATTCAACGGAGTTTTTGTGAAAACTCGAAAGGCCACATTTGAATATACAGTTCACATTTCTCACAAAACACATAATTATTACTCAAAAACTATCAATATCCTACAACTATTGTTCATTTTAGAGTAATTTTACACATTTTTATAAAATAAAACTGCACAGCACAACATCTCCTTTCAGTTCCCGCCAAAAACTCTCGGAGAAGGTGAAAGAAAAGACAGAGTAAGGTAAAAGTCATCAGTAGAATAAATTATAACCTAAGTAAATTCAAAAGAGACAACATTCAACAGATTTATTGACGAAACTGCATTTTTAATATTGTCACGTTATACTTTATTCTATGACTAATCTCTACCTGGTGATCAAAAAATCAGCCCTAAAATAGTCAAAAATAGAAGGTCATAAATGGTTTTTTTTTTATTGCAGGAAATCAGCAGACAGGCAGACGGCCCACTCAATGGAAAGCGGTTACCATCGTCTATGCACATTTGCAACACCAAAATTGCTGCAAATGCGCTGCTGCTCTCTTAAGGTAGACTGGAACCTGATCACTAATGTCGGGACACAACTTAAGGTTGTTATGGCGACATACTTTAGACCAGGGGTGGTAGCCATCCAGTCGGGCAAATGTCCTACCACCTGGCTGTGGGTTGTTAAGTCGCCTCTTACGACAGGCCGCCCGGCCGCAGGAAATTGTATTCTTTCTCCGTTCCTGCACGGATGAAGTTTCTTCTTTTTAGTTTTTGACTGGTTAGGTCTAAAAAAATATAATTTTCATTGGAGGAACTAAATAAAAGATATTATTTCGCATTTATTTAAAATCACGTTATATATGTGTGTCTCTTTATATGTCTTAATTTAAATAGAGATGTAAAAACAAATTAAATAAGTAATTACTTATCTATACTAATATTATAAAGCTGAATAGTTTCTTTGTTTAAACGCGCTAATCTCAGGAACCGCTGGTCCGATTTGAAAAATTCTGTCAGTGTTGAATAGTACATTTATCGAGGAAGGCTATAGGCTATATTATATTTTCAAAAACTGAGGGATCCTTACTAAAAGTCCAATAATGTAATCCAAGGTGTAAAAAAATGACCCGAAAAAATCCTTACACGGCGTGCGCTGCGAAAACTATTGATTATAGAACAAAACAATGTACTACCACTTTGCAGAATATATAATTGTCTACAAAAAATATCGCGTAACTATATGTCTAACTATTGTAGTTATCTCACAATAAGTGTTTCTTTTATTTTTTTAAATAATTAAAATGCCGTCGCTTCAAAAACTCTTTATTTTGTACCTTGGTATTAATCCTTATCAAAATAAATTACTCCATATTCAAGACGAATTCAATATATTTCTAGAAATTTTTGAATTATTCAATTCGGACATTTCATTCAAAAGATATCGCGATATTTAAAATGTAAGTATTAGTGTTGTAGCCAAATATACTAATATATGGTCTGATTTGAAAAATTCTTTCAGTGTTGGATAACCCATTTATCGAGGAAGGCTATAGGCTATATATCATCACGCTACGACCGATAGGAGCGGAGCACCAATGAAGAATGTTTCAAAATCGCAGGGTTTTGAAAGCCAATTCCACGCGGACGACGTTGTGGGCACAGCTAGTATAAATAAGGTTGTATGTTTAAGCAAACAGCGAATGAAGTAATGTGAGTTAGTGGTTAGACCGCAGATTGCGACCGCAACGCGGCTAAGGGAGAACAAATGAACCGCAAACGGGACGCGTTTAGCGCCTTTCTTCATGACTATGGATTATATTTACATATTTGTAACATAATGCTTTATAACCAACTGTTGAATACTTCAAAATGGTAACCACTTTCCATTAGGTGGAGAGCTTGCCTATTTTTTTTATATTGCATGAGTTCATCGCCTATGGACATTTGCAACACCAAAAGTGCTACAAATGCGCTGCTGCTCTCCTAAGGGAGACTGGAACCTGGTCACTAATGCCGGAACACAACTCAAGGTTGTTATGGCGGCATACTCTAGACCAGGGATGGTAGCCATCCAGTCGGGCAAATACCCTACCACCTGGCATATATGTCCCACTATTCCTTCATCTAGATCACATTAAAAAACAAATATGACGTCCTGGGCTGTCTAAAAACCAAAACGTCAAATCAACTCGATACTTCACCTAATATCGCGTTGTCGTCATAAATCACACGGCCCACCCCTTCAGAGAAACTAGGGAATTCCGGGGAGTGAATACCGGCAAGTACACGTCCGGTCCATATGTCATTTCGGTCACTCACCGCTATTTGTCTTGCAAAAATTTGGCAGGACATCCGAGGAATGCCGTGGCCCCCCAGGAATTTGGCTGCTGGCAATGTAGTAGGGTTGGCGTCTTACAATGTCAGAACTTTGACACTCAAGGGGTTAAATTGAAATTTGCGAGCAAGTTGATAGCAAAATTTGAAACCATGTTTTTACTATTATTTGCTTTCTCGTATGGTATCATAGTAAATTTTGTCACATTGATGTATTAGCGGCCTCCAAAACAGATTTATAAGTAATATATTATGCGTGCAGGAACGGAGAAAGAATACAATTTCCTGCGTTGGGGCGGCCTGTCGTAAGAAGCGACAAAACAACCCACAGCCAGGTAGTAGAGCATTTGCCCGACTGGATGGCTACCACCCCTGGTCTAAAGTATATCGCCATAACAACCTTGACTTGTGTTCCGGCATCAGTGACCAGGTGCCAGTCTCCCTTTAGAGAGCATCAATGGCAGAAGAAGAATGTAAAGTAAACTAGTAATAGGAAAATACTGTAATTAAAACATGTATGTAAAATAGTATAAAATAGAATAACAATAGAAATTAAAAAAAAATGTAATAGAATTAAGAGTTTGTTAAATAAATAAAGCAATAAAAAGAAAAATAAACAAGATAAAAAAGACCCTGACACATCTAGTTCGTCAGGATGGAGGAGATAAGAAACAAAAATGTGTGCTGGGACACATATTAGAAGTGAAACTTCAACGGACAAGTGGAAACACGAATCACAACGGACAAGTGGAAAAACGAATGGCGACGGGCAAGTGGAAAAACTTCAACTGACAAGTGACAAAATGAATCGTAACAAAATTTTAACTTGAAGTTTCACGGGTATAATGTTAATGTACTTGTCCAATTTGAAAAGCTGCTCGTAAAACTTCAAGTTAAAATTTTGTTACGATTCATTTTGTCACATTGTCAGTTGAAGTTTTTCCACTTGTCCGTTGCGATTCGTTTTTCCACTTGTCCGTTGCGATTCGTTTTTCCACTCGTCCGTCGCCATTCGTTTTTCCACTTGTCCGTTGAAGTTTCACTTCTAATATGTGTCCCAGCACACATTTCGATTTTATTATTATATTTACATTATAGCATGTATGTATGTATTCCTAGGATACTGATTCGTTAGTAAGAATAATGCAACATGCCTCTGTTCTTATCAAACTTCTTGTTAATCCAAAGGTTGTCTGGAGGAAATCGCTAATAGAGATAAGACCGCCTATTGTATTGTAAAATGTTGTTTCTATTAACTGTATCTTTTAAAACACAATAAAGCATATTAACTCATTCATTCATTCCTTCTGTAGTGGAACACTTACAAGCCAATAGATGGCGCTGTGCAATAATTGATGTCACAAACGTTTCCCGAAACATACAAAGGATATATACAAATTTTCAACTATAACAAACGGGCCTCGAGCCCGATAAAATCACCCGTCTCCTCGCGACTATGAACCCCCCGAGGCTCAGAACATCAGCCTGGCATAACAGACGCAGACAAAACAGACGCCGGAGAGCCCCCCGGCTCGGTTCCTCTTACACAAAGGTAAGACCCCACCAATCTGAATCACTCACTACAGACACAAGTAGCCATACAAGATTAGCATAGGCATGTTGCTGGAGAGTTTCTTTCGCCGCTTCTTCTCCTCCAGCTATTACACGTTGCGAAGCGGTAGTAATGATAGACTAGGATCAGCTCCGCCGGCGGAGTCGACAATTGGTCCCCAAATAATCACTTCAGCCTGTTGGATTAGCTCTTTCAGCCTTTAACGGCTAATTCTCAATATAGAGTCAATCCCCCGCAGCGGTCGAGTCGAGGTCGAACCTCACAGGAGGTGCCTCCTCGAGCGTGCTGCTTCCGGGCTGAACGCCTCCGCTCCCACGGAGTCGGGAAGCCCCCAAAGTCCGGTATCGCTGAAACAGCCATCTGCGGCTATTCAGATGGGTCCAGCTCCAAAAAAAAAAAAAACAAACGGGCCTAGGTCTGCGAGGAATACCAACAGCCTCGCTGGACGATCTTCTTTTACAACGGAGCAGCATTCCATCTCGCGCCTCCACCAAATCGGGGCTCACCCTTCAATTCATTGATTCATAATCTCAGGTGGAGCAATATAGCATAACGACTATTAAAAAAAATTGCTTAATATTGTTGTTAGTTTTTCTGACTTCTCTATACCTTCGTGGTTGCGTGAGATATGCCTTTGACGGCCTAACTCACTGCAAGGCAGAGGTAGCAAGTTTGATTCCTGCCACGCTAAGTTTCGTAAACGAACTTCTCTTATTTGCTATAGTCTGTTGTATACCTATAACATAAAGTATCTTGCTTAAGTTCGGGACATAAAATGTGTAAGCTATTTTCTAAAGCTGTAATTAAAGATAAATATAGATCTAATGACAGTGATCTCACTGCAAATATATATTGATGACAATTAAGAATCGGACCTCACACCTTTAATGACAAATAAAATATCCAGTCATTTAATTATTAGTGCTTTTAAAACTCGTTGCACCCTCATGCCGGGTGTCATTAAATAATTAACTTTTTCTAGACATTATATTATGCCAGTTAGTTTGACAAATGACCCGTTTCTTTCTCAACCGCTAATGTTTATGACGCGATACTTTATAATGGCTTTTAAATTCATGTTAATATGTCATGTTTTATCCGTGCAGGAACGGAGAAAGAATACAATTTCCTGCGTTGGGGCGGCCTGTCGTAAGAGGCGACTAAACAACCCACAGCCGGGTGGTAGGGCATTTGCTCGACTGGATGGCGACCACCCCTGGTCTAGAGTATGCCGCCATAACAACCTTGTGTTGTGTTCCGGCATTAATGACCAGGTTCCAGTCTCCTTTAAGAGAGCAGCAGCGCATTTGTAGCACCTTTGGTGTTGCAAATGTCCATAGGCGATGGTAACCGCTTTCCACCAAGTGGGCCGTCTGCCTGTCTGCTGAACTCCTGCAATAAAAAAAAATGTCAAACAATATATTTGTAGTCGTTTTTATTTTAATACTATAATAGATATATTTCTATAATATTTTCTTAAGTTTTCGCGAATTGTATAAATAATAAAACTACGTTTTAATTTGATTTTTATTATTCCGACGTTTCGGCCACTTTTCAGTAGCCGTGATCACGGAAGACAAAGATGTCAAGTGTCAATGAGCACTGTTAAAGTTTTATTTAGTCTACCGCATTTTAATTATTTAGTTTTAATTTTGGTATATGAATAAATGAATGAATGAAAACTCTTTATTGTTCACCATAACTTACACCTAGACAATTTAATATGAGTACATTTCCATCAGAACAATGGGCGGCCTTATCGCTTATAGCGATCTCTTCCAGGCAACCCCGTGTCCGAAGAGAAATTACAAGAAAAATTAACTAATATTTGGTAGTTTCACTCAAGTAAACTATTACGGTTTATTATTGTTATTATTTCGTATAAAGAATGACTAAACAGATATACAATGCAAAATTGGATGGATGCAGAAGTCGTGGAAGACCACGACACACCTTCCATGATCAAATTGATCGTGTACTAGCAGAAGGTGATGTCAGGAGCCTTAAGAACAGACGAGCGTGCATGACAAGAGTTATGAATGTCAAAGAGGCAAGTGAGGTGTGTAAGAATAAGCCTAAATGGCGCTCTGTAGTTCGTGCCTACCCCGCAAGGGAACTGGCGTGAAGTTATGTATGTATGTATGTATGTATTTTGTTTTTTACGGTTTATGGTTATTATTGACAAAGTCTATGCAAGCATTTTACTCAGACATCCTTTTAGAGCCCTTCACAAATAACTTTATAAGACATATTATTATATTGATATAAATTAACTTGGGAAGAAATATTTTAAAGTTATTATAACACCACATAAAGTCCCAAACACATAACTAACAATAAAACTTATACACATACTCAAACCAACGCGCACTACCATCGCATTGCATTACACGCACACTCACAAACAAACCAAGACACACAAAGAGCCTAAAAATTAATAACCCAGACACAAAAAAGAAAAAACCAACAAACATGGCACTAGATAGGACTATATATAAGTATAGATATAAGGCCAACATTGCACATGGACTTCCTCACAACACTAAGTTTAGTATTAAAATTAGAATAAATTAATATAATAAGTTATTCTTAAGGTACACCGCAACATAAAAATCACTAAATTAATGTCACACACAGTAACAAAAATAAACAATAAGCGTGTATGGACTCTAAAATTTTTCATAGAAATTAAGTAGTAAAACGGGGTACGGAACTCGAGTCCGTAGAGGTGTTAATAATAATAAAAAAAAAAATGTCTTATATACTAAGATAGCATAAATATATAAAAGGCCTATGTTGTCTTGGCAAGGACTACCCCAATATTTGTCTTTATGCGCAATCAACGCGGTGTGCCATGAATATTTTGAACCCTGTCTGCCGAACGAGCTGATTTGTTTACGCCGCCATCGGGCCCTTATTTACACTCCAGCTCTTAGTATATTTTCTTCTAAGCCAACATTGTAAAGCTTTGTCTTTATAGACGAAGAAAAATATAAACTGCGTACCGATATACGCAGTTCGACATGATCGAGATTGACTACATCGAACTTCATATGTTATACAGTATTTACATACATACATAACTTCACGCCAGTTCCCTTGCGGAGTAGGCACGTACCACAGAGCGCCATTTAGACTTATTCTTACACACCTCACTTGCTTCTTTGACATTCATAACTCTTGTCATGCACACTCGTCTGTTTTAAGGCTCCTGACATCACCTTCTGCTAGTACACGATCAATTTGATCATGGAAGGTGTGTCCGTGGCCTTGCACGACTTCTGCATCCATCCAATTTTGCATTGTATATCTGTTTAGTCATTCTTTCCACCGGAGCATTCCTTTCCTTACCTTCACCCCGATACTCTCTTTCAGACCAACTCTCTTTCTTGCTTCGGTATTACGAAGGCGGTCCGCGAGCGTCACTCCGTAGATTTTGCGCAGTGCTCGCTCGCATCTCGACCGCGTTTACTCTACTTTCATGCTCTCTCTTCCATACCCAACTCTCGCTTCCATACGTGAGCGTAGGTATCAGCACCGCGTTGTGTATGGCAAGCTGGGCCTTCTGGCTGATGTTCTTAGCGCCTAGAAGTTTACCTAACGCTCCATTCACAGTATACAGTATTTGATACATCGTAATCACCGACGTCGATCATACGTTAATTATACCAAATACTCAGTCTAATAATTAAAATTTTAACAACTATTTAAATGGATCTCAAAACACTTAGTTGACTCTTCAGATTATCAGACGGCTGATGATTACCTTGGAGATCGAAACTGTATAGCAACCTAGCGAGTAAATGTAGTTGGTCTTTTAGACACGTTACCTGGTGACCTAGGCTTACTACGCAACTTTTAAAGTCTTGAAGAATTATAGGTATAAAACAGTATTTTTTTTTTTATTGCAGGAGATCAGCAGACAGGCAAACGGCCCTTGATGGAAAGCGGTTACCATCGCCTATGGACATTTGCAACAGCAAAGTTGCTACAAATGCGCTGCTGCTCTCTTAAGGGAAACTGGAACCTGGTCACTAATGCCGGAACACAGCTCAAGGTTGTTATGGCGACATACTTTAGACCAGGGGTGGTAGCCATCCAGTTGGGCAAATGCCCTACCACCTGGCAGTATTACTAATATCAATAAATTGGGGTAACTTAAGTTTTACTATGCTTTATTCTATTAGTAGTATACATTTATTGCAACAACCAAAATTATTTTAAAAATTAAACTAAACTATAAAATAGATATATATATACATTATATATAGTGATCTGGCCGATTGCCAGATTTCAAGGGTGCAAGGGTAAGAGGGAATGGAGATAAATGGACTCACCCGTAATAATATGAGCTGAGTAACCGGAGCGTCTGCGATACAGGAGCAGCAGTGCGTGTTCTCTTGTTATATATCTCCCGCTTCACAACTAGATTTGCCACTTATCACTCTTGGAACCCGATTAGTATTGCAATTGGGTGGATATCTCAAATGCGCGCGCGATGCGTGAATGTCTTTACGACGGGTCGATTCAGACTGATCGTTGAGACGCGGAAGTGCGGGGTAAATTACTTTTTCGGGGAATCATCGTTCGTTACGCGTGGCGTGAACATCCTGGGGCCCGGGGAAAAGGTGACGGCTCCCATTTATAGTGCTGACTAAGTGCTGTTGTCGTCGAGGGGAAGACGAGCAATCTTTGTGACTGGTCTCGTTAAGCTGCCATCCTTGGTGCTGAGTTCTACGACTCGGACGACGTCATCCTTTCCGGGCAGAATCTTCTTTATTCTTCCCATCTTCCACTGGAGTCTGGGAAGATTATCCTCCTTTATGAGTACCAGCTCACCAATCTTGGGTCGACTGGTTTCCGTAGTCCATTTAGATCGGGATTGGAGAGTGTGCAGGTAGGATTTCGACCACAAGGTCCAAAATCGCTGAGCCAACGCTTGCACTAAGCGAAAACGTCGTAGGGTTGATGGAGGAGAGGATTCATGGGAATGTTCGGGTAATGCGGTAAGTGGGCGACCTATAAGGAAATGACCAGCGGTTAGGACTTCGAAGTCTGTAGGGTCTGAAGACAGAGGGCAGAGTGGTCGAGAGTTGAGAACGGCCTCAATACGGGCTAAGAGTGTAGAAAATTCTTCAAAGGTCAGATGCTGCTCACCTAATACGCGATAGAGTAATTGCTTAGTAGATTTCACGGCTGCCTCGTGCAGACCGCCAAAAGAAGGAGCTGAGGGCGGATTGAGCAACCATGTGATCTGCTGTGTGGCTAGCTTGTGCGTAATTCTATCATCATTGGCCTTTAAGAAGTTTTGTACTTCTATGAGCTGATTTCTTGCGCCGACATAGTTTGTACCGCAATCAGAGCGAATTAGGGTAGGGATTCCGCGCCGACTAACGAACCTTTGCAATGCCGCAAAAAAGGCGTCCGTAGAAAGTTCCGAGACAGCCTCTAAGTGCACTGCCTTGGTGGCGAGACAAACGAAAACACAAAAGTAGCCTTTGAGAAGTTTGGCATTGCGTAGAGTAAAAAAGAAAAGTAGGAATGGTCCGGCAAAATCCGTGGACACTTGACTAAACACCGGTTGTGGGCTGACTCGATCAGCCGGTAGGTCGGCCATAAAAGGGGGATTCGGCTGAGCTCGATGCCTAAAACAGCGTACACATTTAAAGACACGGTGACGAATGACTCGCCTTCCAGATAAAATCCAGTATTGTTGACGGAGTAGTGCGTGTAGTGTATCTGCGCCCGGGTGGCAGTACCATTTTTCTGGGTTTTAGACCAGGCAGTACGTGATGACCCAAAGCAGGGGGCATCGTGGGCCAGGTATCAGGTGGGGCCTTGAGCCAAGTAGGCGACCACCATAGGTCATAGGCTAAGAGTTCCTGTGCTGATATTCCCCTGCTAGCACAGTCGGCAGGGTTAAGAGCTGAGGGTACATGTCTCCAAGTAGGGTTACATGGATTGGCTGCAATGGCAGAGACTCGATTGGCCTCAAAGACCTGTAGGGATTGAGAAGGAGTTTTAAGCCAGGCGAGTACGATAGTACTGTCTGACCAACAAAAGTGTTGCTGAATGGTAATGTGGGCAGAAAGTTGAACAGAGACGCGAGAAATGAGCAGCGAAGTGAGGTGTGCAGCTGAAAGTTCCAGCTTTGGTATAGTCTGTCGGGTTTTAATGGGGGCTACCTTGGATTTAGAAACAAGTAGTCTGACGTGTACCTGACCCGTGATATTCGTTTCATGAAGATAGACTGCGGCTGCATATCCGGATTCGGATGCATCGGCAAAACCGTGTAGGGTGTAGGTGGAATCTTTGCTGGTGCAAATTGTTCTGGGGAGTCGAAGAGCAGAGAGTAGAGGTAAGTCTTCAAAAATGTGCTGAAATTGAAATGTGACATCATTGGGAGCCGATTCATCCCAGTCTAACTTTAGAGTCCATAGGTGCTGAATGAGCAGTTTTGCGCGGAAAATAACTGGGCTGATCCATCCACTAGGATCGTATAAACGAGCGATGGTACTGAGTATTGACCTTTTGGTAAATTTTTCCAGTGTAGGTACCGAAATGTGATATGTAAATTCGTCCGTTTGGGGTATCCATTGCATACCAAGTACCTTGATTGCATTGGAGTCGGGTACAACATCAAAATCCTTGGGTATGTCACATTGATCATCCGGGAAGCGTTCTAAAAGCTGACGAGAGTTTGAGGTCCACTTTCGCAAATGAAATCCCCCTAGGGCTAGTAACTCAATGAGTTCAGTCTGCAGAGCTATTGCCTTGTCAACTGAATCATGCCCAGTCAGAATGTCATCCACGAATATGGAGTGCGTAAGAACCTGTGCAGCCTGGGGAAAACGGTGACCTTCATCAGTGACCAGCTGTATAATAGATCGATTGGCGAGGAAGGGGCTGGGTCGTAGGCCATACGTGACAGTGGACAGGGCGTAAGTGAGCAGAGGTTGATCTGGAGAAGAGCGCCATAGAATGAGTTGGAACCGTCTGTGGTCTGGGTGAACTAGTATATTTCTAAACATCATCTGGATGTCTGTACTAAAGACCACTTTGTGAGTACGAAAATTTAGAATGATGTCAGTAATATCACGTTGGAGCGGTGGGCCAGTGTGCAGACAGTCATTAAGACTGACACCATTAGAGCTCTTACAGCTGCCATCAAAAACCGTGCGAAGTTTTTCAGAGTTGGCTTTGAAGATGCCATGATGCGGGACGTAAAAATGGTCTTTTCCTTTGAATGTGCTGGGGTGACAAAGAGCCATGTGGCCCATGTCAATGTATTCCTTCATGAAGTCGATATATTTTGAGCGGAGGGTAGGATCTCTTTGGAGTTTGCGCTCCAAATTAAGGAATCGTCGTAGTGCAATAGCGTGGGTTGCACCGAGCTTAGGTGCCTTTGTAAGAAAGGGAAGGGATACTATGTATCGCCCTGTGGGATCACGTGTGGTGGTAGAACGAAAGTTCTCCTCACACTCGTCAGAGGTTGAGTTGTCCTTTGATTGCACTTCTTCGACTTCCCAGAATCTCTCCAGAGCGGAGTGTATTTCTTTATTTGAGTGTTGGGGTTGTAAACAGTCAATATTTACTAGTGCTGAATTAACTTGAGGCTCAGGCTTTGTGTAGTTTGGATTGATAGGACCTAAAAGAGCGAAATTGAAGATCGTGCCGAAGGCTATTGGTCTGCCGGGGCCCAAAAAAATTTTGTTACCATCCAAAATTTGGCCCAAGACATCAGAACCTAAAATTAAGTCAATAGCGGCTGGAAAACGATAAGACGAGTCTGCTAGGGGAAGCTGTGTCGAGTCGAGGAGTGGAACAACGTCAGGTAACATTGTTAATGGTAAAAGACCTGTCAAATCTGGTAGAATGTATGCCTTTGCGCTAATTACTGGGACTTCGGTGTGAATAGGGCGGAATGTGATGGTAGTTGAAGAACTAGAGTTTTGAGTCTGCTGATTACCGACTCCTGTAATTTTTAGTTCTGTGTGCTCGACAGGCAAACGTAATTTTTGTGTCATAGTTTTAGTTAACAAGGTTAGCATGGAACCGCTGTCTAATAATGCTCTTGCCTTATGAAATTCTCCAGCGTTGTCTGCTAGTTCTAGGGACACAGTGGGTAATAAAACTGGTGGATCGTGTACTGTAATGTGCTGAGTATGTGCTGAAATATGACTGTCATTTTGGTTAGCTTTATCAGAGGAAGTAACAGGGCTGCCGGGCAAGTGATTATTATGATAAACTTTATTATCATAGTGCTGAGTATGAAACTGGGATTTATTTTGTTTACGTGATGTAGTGGATGGTGTATATTGTAGCGATGGTATGGGTGGGTGTAGTGTAGTATTGTGTAAGTGAGTAGCAGGTAGTCATTGTTGTGAATTAATAGGTGAATTACGACGAGAAGAGTTTCTTGATTCCGTGGTTGGGCGGGTGTGTTCTTGTCCTCTTAGTTGTGGGGGCAAGAGGTGAGAATTGTCATATGTGGGTGATTCAAAGCCACTGCGATGTAAGGTGGTATGGTGTTTCTCGCTATCACATTCTCTACACCGTCCTGTGGATCTGCACTCGTCAGAGTAATGGGGTCCTAGACACTTACGGCACCGTTCATGAGCTTGGATAAAATCCCAGCGCCCTTGCGTAGGCTGTCTTAGGTATTCACCGCAGTTCAGCAACCTGTGTCCTCTAACGTGACACCAAGGGCAGTAATAATTATTGGTCGGTGCTGGTGGGTGGGCGGAATCTTGTGCTATGGGCTCGAAATATTGTGTAGACTGTGGGTATCCTTGAGCGTACTGTACAGGGTACGCTTGACTTTGTAGAGGATATGCAGGGCGCGTTAAAGGTGGGCGGACGGAAGTAGTGGGCTGAAAACGAACGTGCCGAATTTCTGGTCTGGGTGCAGAAGCGCGTGGTTGGTACCGTGCTGAGGGAGAAGCACGTTCAGTTTGTCTGTATGTCGGGCTGAGGGGAGGGGGGGGTGGGTTATATGTCTCAGTTTCTGTGCAACGTGCATGGTCTTCTAAGAATGTGATTACATCCTTTAAGGTGGGCAGAGTGTCTGAAGACCCATGCGTTCGTTCAAATAATGTGCGAAGCTCGCCCTTTAACTTCCGCACTACTATTGACACTAGGACGTAGTCTGAGTCATGTAGTGGTAAGTTTAGGTTTTTAAGCGCCGATTGGGTTGAAATAAGAGGGGCTAAAAATAACTGTCTGATTTGTGAGCGGGTGGTGATGTGGGGTAACTCTAGTATCATATCTATAAACCTATCAATGAGAACTCGGCGATTTTCGTAGCGATTGGCAAGTGTTGTCATCGCTACATCGTAGTTCTCATCGGTAACCTTGAGGTGTGATACCATACTGAGAGCTTCTCCGGAGAGGCAAGAAAATAAATAGTGTAATTTAACTGCACCTGACAAATTACCGGCAGTGTCCGTAAGGCTTTTGAAAATAGTTATGAAAGATGGCCAATCCTCAAGCTTGGAAGAAAATTTGGGTAGATCTATTTTGGGCAGAACAGTAGACGTGGAGAATGTGGGCGAGCTTGGTTTGATGCTTGAGCTGATGGTGATGTTTGCCACCAAAATTTTTTCATATGCTTCTATAGCCGAGGTGTAGTAGTCAAAGTACCATTTTTCCACTTTGTCGTCAAGGTCTTTAGAGTCCAAGATCTCATAATATACTGTATCCAACTTGCCCTTTATATCGTCCAATTTTGTAAAGCGCCCTATGAAATCGTTTACACTATACTTTTTGTCTCCTTTTAATATAAGGTTAGCTATCTCTAATAGGAAAGTTATGTACTTATGGGTTTGCATAAAGATGGCAGATTGCGATTTGGTAGGCATGACGATGAGAAGTGCACAATAAGAAAAGGAAAGGCAAACGAGAAAAAAAATAAAAAAAAAAAAAAAAAAAAAAAAAAAAAAAAAACTAATGCTAATAAAGAACACGCAAGAAAGCAGCCAGAGAAACGTAAGAAATACGAAATAAATAAAAATGATTAGGAAAAAAAAATATATATCAAACTGTCGTGTGCGCTGAGTCTTAATAAACACGAAGCTATATATAAGCTATAAAAGTTGCACGGCAAGCTAACCACACCGAGTGAAACGAATATAATATTCAATATTATTATATCGATCCGATATCACGTTTAGTGCAAGTATTCGAGAATAGGTGTGCTGAATAAAGTACAGAATACGTACTCGAGGTTATATTAACCTACCTACGTACCAAAAAATAGTTATCGTGTAGCAATTTGCGTAATTATCTGAGGAATGTGGAATGGGTATTCAAATATATAAGGGCAGAAGTAATATGTTTATAAGAAAACAAAAAAGAAAAAACAAGGGCAGAAAACGGTATGTGAAAATTTACAATTTGGTTTGAATTAACCATAAAATGGCAAAATAAATTGGCAGATTTGAACCCGATTAATGATTGTTTATTTTCGTTACGCGTGGCGTGAACTTATACCACCGTCGCCACTTCTTGCCAGGTATGTTCATAATTTTTTCTGAAAATTTACAATTTGGTTTGAATTAACCATAAAATGGCAAAATACGGTTGTTGCAGACTGTATAAATAGGTCGCCAGTTGGAATATTCGGTTCGAAAGACCATTCATATGATCTCCCGCTTCACAACTAGCTCCTGACATCACCTTCTGCTAGTACACGATCAATTTGATCATGGAAGGTGTGTCGTGGCCTTCCACGACTTCTGCATCCATCCACTTTTGCATTGTATATCAATTGCAATGCTTTTGTATTATGTGTATTGTAAAATTAAATACTAAAACTAAATAAAAAAGGAGAGCAAAATTATAGATAAAATATTGGTCCCAAACCACTGTCACTTACCGGGAACGTTCCCAAAAGGCTGGCGGCGTTACCACGCTGAATAGCAATGCTTACCCTTTGAGCAAAATAGACGCCAGCCTTTTGGTCGCGTCAGAGGTCTACTAAGCGCTCGGCAACATCTCGATAAAGTTTTAAAGCGTATTCTATTAGTTAAATGTAAATCAATTTAAAATATAATTTAAAATAACCCAATGCAACCAGTTTCGACGTGTTATCTGTCTCAGTCAATTTTGCTTCGCACAAATCTGTGTCTATGTGGGTTGTTAAATCATGGTTAATTATAAAAGGATACCAATGTAGCGGGTCACTATGAAAGCTCCAACAGTTATGTGGTAAGTCTAACAAAATTTTCTAACCATATATGTTTTCTTACGTATATTTCTACTAATTGCCTTCTTCTAATTAGAAACATGATTTTCTGATACATACATATTATACTTAAAGTAGTAGATTACAGAATTCCTTTTTTTTTTTATTGCATGAGTTCAGCAGACAGGCAGACGGCCCACTTAATGGAAAGCGGTTACACTCGCCTATGGACATTTGCAACACCATAAGTGCTACAAATGCGCTGCTGCTCTCTTAAGGGTCACTGGTACCTGGTCACTTATGCCGGAACACAACTCAAGGTTGTTATGGCGACATGCTTTAGACCAGAGGTGGTAGCCATCCAGTCGGGCAAATGCCCTACCACCTGGCATATCACCTTATCGCATATAATGATCATTCATTATTGATATACGCTTCTTCAATAAGATTCCGAGTGAAATTTTATATCTGCCTTTCACTAAATTTAAAACTAAATTAATAAGCATCATGCTAAAAAGGGGATACTACACTATTGAAGAATACTTAAATAACAAAAATTCATTTACATAGCTCTCTCCAACCTCTTATACTAAATTAACGTTGCTTGTAAGGAATTTGTGGAGACATATTGCAGCATAACATTTTAGCACGTCATGTCATTATTATAACTAAAACATTATTTTTCTTTCCTTGTTCAAGTCAAATGAACAGTGTAGCCTTGGCGAAATCTGTGATTATAGAAGTATAGTCATTGACAACAGAACCTTAATAATGTTCAAACTTATAATTGAAATTAATTATTATGGTCGAATTTCGACCGCTGGGCGACCACTAGTATGTAAACCTTGAATACTTCAATTTGTTGTTCAATTCACTGCACAGCAAAACATAAATGTATTGAAGAATACTTAAATGACAAAAATTCATTTACATAGCAGCTCGCTCCAACCTCTTATACTAAATTTTGTATAACGTTTTTATTTATTTTTTTATCTTGCCATGCTTGAATTCTGTATCATACTTCTGTACAAAACTTATAAAAAAAAAGAATTTGAAATATAAATAGAATATGCAATATAAAGAAAAACAATATTTAGCTAGACGTGTTGCTGGGGAGTTTCTTGCCGCTTCTTCTCCTTTACAGCATCAACACGTTGCAAAGCGGTGTACATAGAATAGGAAGTAAAAATTTAATTTTAACTTACATGTATGACCTTCAAAACGTGTTCTCCAGTGGAACTTATTTTGAATAAAAACTTTTGAATTTGATCTCTTCCAGGTAACTCAAAGACGTGGCGAAGTTCAAATATACAGCACTGTGATGTACAACTAATATTAAATAACAAAATGAGGTAATTAATACATTCCCATGGAGATAGGAATCTAAGAAACGGTTAATCAAATTGAATATAATTTTATAAGACTGTGAGATCTTTTCCAGATTTTTTTTTTTTTCTCCATAAATCGTCTACATGACGACAAAGTGACTATACAATACCAGTTCTTATCTTTACGACTTTGTCCGTAATTTGTTTTTTACATTCATACAAACAGTCATATAAAGAAAACTACTATTTTATAAATGACTACCCGTTAAGGGTGATTTTGCAAAAAAAATTGTATCATTCTTAATTTCTATCCAAAACTCTAAATGTGAGAATTTTAATATACCAAACTTGAATTTTTGTACGGTTGCCCATACACATTTTCATTCTATATTTCATACATACATACATAACTTCACGCCAGTTTCCTTGCTGGGTAGGCACGAACAACAGAGCGCCATTCAGGCTTATTATTACACACCTCACTTGCTTCTTTGACATTCACAACTCTCGTCATGCAAGCTCGTCTGTTCTTAAGGCTCCTGACATCACCTTCTGCTAGTACACGATCAATTTGATCATGGAAGGTGTGTCGTGGCCTTCCACGACGTCTGCATCCATCCACTTTTGCATTGTATAATATCTGTTTAGTCATTCTTTCATCATGCATACTTTTCATATGCCCGAACCACCGGAGCATTCCTTTCCTTACCTTCACCCAGACACTCTCTTTCAGACCAACCAAATTCTATATTTCAACCCTTCTAATATTGTGTTTATAGTACCTATAAAAATATATATTTAATATGTGAAGCAAACACTTTGTACCCCTTTTTACGAAAATTACGCTGACGAAGGAGTATGAAATTTCGCACACTTATTGTTTATATAGAGAAGGAGTGCAGAATGCTAATTATTTTTTAAATTATGCATAAAAAATACATTAAATCAATATAAACAACATTACACACACTACCATGACCACAAAAAAAGAGTATAATATATGCGTATGTGTGTGTTAAATACATGGTAGTGTGTGTAAGATTTTTTTATTGCTTTTTTTTTACAATTAAATATCTACTAATAAAATTAATGAATACAATGCATGAAAACTTAACTTGTTTGTATTGTATTCTACTCATAGACCCTCAAGACTATAAGTAGAATACTGAGCCCAGATCACCGTCTTCTATGGGTAAGGTGCCCAGAAGGCTAACTACGTTTCCTCGCTGGATCTCCATACTGATCCGTTGGCCGAGGTAAGCATTGTTTAATGTATTTTTTATGAACATTAAAAAAAATATTAGCATTCGTCGCCTCTTCTCTATATAAACTATAAGTGCGAAATTTCATACTCCTCTGTCTGCGCAATTTTCGTAAAAAAAGGGTACAAAGTTTTTGCTTCACGTATTAATATATAGACAACACCCTACCTTTTTTGTCGGAGGTTAAAAATGAACCATCCGTGTCAAACACACTTCAAGAAAAATGAATCACAAACTTAACGTATTAATAGCTCAAACATCCATCCGCGTGTGTCGCCAATTTGAAGAACAAGGCTACAATATAACAATCAAAACCGAAATACCAGAAGCACAGCTCACGCACAAAACCGCATATTATGTTAAACAACCACTTACTTAAACCTACAAACGCAAGCGGAGCAAACCGCAAATTGGTCTATAATATGTGCTTTTACTACTACTTTTATGCTAAAAGTCTGTTATACAAACGGTTGAAAGCACAAACAGGTTGATTTAATATTAAAAATTGCGGCCGGGCGGCCTGTCGTGAGAGGCGACTTAATAACCCACAGCCAGGTGGTAGGGTATTTGCCCGACTGGATGGCTACCACTCCTGGTCTAAAGTATGTCGCCATAACAACCTTGAGTTGTGTTCCGGCATTAGTGATCAGGTTCCAGTCTCCCTTAAGAGAGCAGCAGCGCATTTGTAACAAATGATCTCCTGCAATAAAAAATAAGTTTTTTTTTATTTATTTTTTATTGCATGAGTTCAGCAGATAGACAGACGGCCCACTTGATGGATAGCGGTTACCATCGCCTATGGACATTTGCAACACCAAAGGTGCTACAAATGCGCTGCTGCTCTCTTAAGGGAGACTGCAACCTGGTCACTAATGCCGGAACACAACTCAAGGTTGTTATGGCGACATACTTTAGACCAGGGGTGGTAGCCATCCAGTCGGGCAAATGACCTACCAACTGGCTGTGGGTTGTTTGGTCGGCCGCAGGAAATTGTATTCTTTCACATAATTAACAGTTTCTTCGTGGTTAATTTATTTAATAGCCAATGACATAATAATCTTTTTGGGGTGCGAATGTTGGGCCACTAAAGTGATAGACCACAAACGACTCCACTCAGCTGAGATGAGAATGTTGAGATGGATGTGTGGTGTTACAAGAATGGATAAGGTGAGAAATGAGTACATAAGGGGATCTTTGAAAGTTGCACCCGTGACTGAAAAATTGAGAGGAAGAAGATTAAGGTGTTATGGGCATGTAATGAGGAGGAATGAAAGTCATGTGACAAAAAGAATATTAAACTATAAGATGGAAGGGTAATTTTTTTTTAATGTTCACATTTGGCTGTGGAACAGAAACCTCATCGGTTTATTCATGCCGCAGAGAGTCGTGTACACATAATATTGTTATATCAAAAAATTTTCATCCGTGCAGGAACGGAGAAAGAATACAATTTCCTGCGGCCAGGCGGCCTGTCGTAAGAGGCGACAAAACAACCCACAGCCAGGTGTTAGGGTATTTGCTCGACTGGATGGCGACCACCCCTGGAGGCATACTCTAGAGTATGCCGCCATAACAACCTTGTGTTGTGTTCCGGCATTAGTGACCAGGTTCCAGTCTCCCTTAAGAGAGCAGCAGCGCATTAATAGTACCTTTGGTATTACAAATGTCCATAGGCGATTCTAACCACTTTTCATCAAGTGGGCCTGTCTCCTGATCTCCTGCAATAAAAAATATAAGCAGAGTCGAGTAATTGTTATCATTATCTAGTGTTTAGTTCTGATTTGATAATACAAGCGGGGTTATCATCATTCTAGTGTGTTTCTCATTTTAGTCCCAGGTCTGAACGTGTGAGCCTGATAGACTATCAGGCTCACATGTGCAGATCTGAAAAATAACTTGACTGATAATTTCTTTTATTTTTCCTTCCACCCATTTTAATCTAATATATAAAATTCTCGTGTCACAGTGTTAGTTACCATACTCCTCCGAAACGGCTTGACCGATTCTCATGAAATTTTGTGTGCATATTGGGTAGGTCTGAGAATCGGACAACATATGTTTTTCATCCCCCTAATTGTTAAGGGTAGTCCACCCCTAAAATTTTTATTTTATTTATAGACAAAATTTTGCTATTTTTTTATGATACAACATACAAAAATACATACAACCCTAAATTTTCACCCCTCTACGATCAACCCCTATTTTTTAATTGTTAATTATAAACTTTAATTTTTTGGCAAGATTTTTAATCTTATTTTGTCATGACTTAGAATAAAAAAAATATATTACTCTTTTAGATTCACAATTAGAACCGGTAGGTGGCGCTGAGATCGGGTTCTGGAATCCTCCTAATCACCTGGAGCGATTTTGGTGATTTTGTTTTTGTGTGTTTGAATGGGTACCCGGATAGTTTAGATTCGCAATTAGAACCGGTACGTGGCTCTGGGATCGGGTTCTAGAATTTTATTTTTTAAAGGCAGGACAAAGTCTGCCAGGGGCCGCTAGTATTATATAAAATTATTAGAGTTAGGCATGTTTGCTGAAGTGTTTCTTGCGCCGCTTCTTTTCTTCAAGCCATAACATGTTGAGAAGCGGTAGTAAATTAGATTAAGCTCCCATAGAGTAAATAATAACCATAAACAAAATTAAAAATAAATAATAAAAATGAACAAGTTGGCGGTGGGCTAAATAAAACTTTAACAATACTCATTGACATTTGACATCTTTGTTTTCCGTGATCACGGCCACTGAAAAGTGGCCGAAACGTCGGAATGACAAAATTCAAATAAATTACCGCGCTTAAAACCGTTAAAACGTAGTTTTATTACACATTATACAAACTCGAACCGTTTACAGATTTATTATAGTATAGATTTATTTCTTACTGCACTAGGTTAAAGACTATACTTACGGTAACCAACAGATACCTGGTTTCAAGAGCTCGACAACCCTGCGGCCTATGGCGGCTACACGGTGGATGCAATCAGGCCACAGCTGACGGAATGGGTCAACCGCACCAGCGGCACCCTGACCTTCAGGACGACACAGATACTTACCGGACACGGATGTTTCGATAAGTATCTGTGTCGCATTGTGGGCTGCTTGCCTTCCCCGGACTGCCGCCAGTGCGGCGCGCTCGACACGGCGTTACACACGCTAGTCGAGTGCGCCGCATGGGCGCCGCAGCGTTTCGAACTTGAGACGCACGTAGGTCCAGTCGACTCGCTCTGCGACTTGGTCAAGGCCATGCTGCAGAGCAGCGACAATTGGGGGGCTGCGGTTACTTTTTGCGAGACAGTAATGTCACTCAAGGAGGCCGCAGAACGAGACAGGGAGAGAAGTCCTGCAGCGCGTGCCAATGCGTCTTCTCGAGGTCGCCGGCCTTCAGCTGGCACCGGGAGAGGCAGGTACGCGCATTATTTCCCTCCCTGAGTTAGGTTCCGTTTACCGCGGGGGGGCCTTTAGCTTGCTAGGAGAGCAAAGGACCTTCTACCCCCGCACAACGAAGTGGGGTGTGTTCTCCCAGGGCACACTCCAGGCACTTTATTGCGCTGGATCGGCTGGGCGTAACTATGTTCTAAATCTCAGCCTTTCCAACACATTCAAAGCGCAGGGTCGTCAGGGAGGAGGGGGTTTTTAGTGGGTATTGGGGTTGCTCGCCCGTGCAGCAACGCTCGGAGTCTTCCACACTATTCTGTGACGTCGATCGCGGACGGAGCGCTGCCAAGAGCATACTATTGCTGCAGTGCTATCGCCCCCGACCGACGCGTTTCGTTCCCCTAGCAACGACCCAGTTTGTGCGTAAATCGGTTAAGCATTTTCCCTCGCCTCAAAACAAAAAAAAAAAAACACCAGATACCTAACAAAAAGATGGCGGACACTCTTGCAGTTGTGCAGAAAGGACGGTAACCACTTGCAATCACGTGGTTCCCATTATTTCTTTTATTTCATTTTCTTTCAAATCGGCAGCAATTGTCTAACAATCCGTCTGAGGAATAGCTCACTCACGTCCCATTTAGTGAGAGCTGTTCCCTACAAGCCGCAAACCCGTGCCCACACGGGAATGTGCCGCAAATGAGCGGAATTAGGCCCGGTATTAGCGCCGCCGCAACAACCAACAGGACGTGACCGTTTTTTACACAACCGCAGAACAAAGTAATTGATACATTTGTTGCTTTTTGATTATTTGGAACGTTCTCATAATTAAAATTGCTTTATCATATTAGATCATATTAAGTAGTATAATATTGTTACGAGTTTAGCGGGACTCGAATTAAAATGCCGTTAGAATTACTATAGAGTTTATTAGAACTATACAAACACGTATAACACAGGTACAAATGTAATTCAGAAGTTCGTAATTCAATAAAACGCGCAAAATCCGTCACTATTAAATTCCCGAATGTACACACGTCACGCCCGCGTCGTGGTCGTAGCTTGACTGCCTTCTTCTCTCCACCAGGCCGTCGTTTTATGCTCCACAAATGCAAATGCAAATGTATATTCGCCCGGCAACGTCGCCACAGTTTCCTAGGATTAGCTTGTAACACCTGGCTAATGATGCTAATGAGCGAGTACAATAGGACAATAGACGGTTCTCCACAGTAGCTTAGAAACGTATGCCAATAATAAATCAATAAAGGAAGACGATCATAAAAGGATTACAACTAGTTCAAATGCCGACAGGTAATAAAATGTGCTCCTATAAATCTGTACGTGGAATTTGTCTTTGTCGGGGGGGCTAAGTTGTAACAATATATTCTCAAGTTTTAATGTATTTTAATGTCTTTTTTTTTCAATGTAGAAATTTTTAATTACAAGCTAATACACAGAAGAAAATTATAAATAATCAAATACAATAAAAGAAAACTTAACTTATATGTATTGTATTCTACCCATAGTCCCTCAAGTCTATAAGTGTAACACTGAGCCTAGATCACCGTCTTCTATGGGTAAGGTGCCTAGAAGGCTGGCTACGTTTCCTCGCTGGATCGCCATACTGATCCGTTGGCCGAGGTAAGCACCAGCCTTCTGATCACTTGAAGAGTCAATGAGTCGTTTTGATGAATTTTGGTAGAGGCTCATGGCCTCAGAACCCCACGGTCCAAGCGTCTCGACAGCAAACGGCACAATATAACTCTCACTGAGGGCTGCATATTTGCATCGCTTGAGTGATTAATTATTAAATTACTTTTATATATATTTAATTTAAAATTTTATATATATACTTTTTTATTCTAGTTATATTGCAAAACCCACATGTTAAAGAAATTTTCTCTAATCTATGCTAAGGTTGTCTGGAAATAAATTGCTTTTAGTGATAAGACCGCCCATTGTCTTCTTTACTTAGACTTCTTAAATTGTATCTTAATACTATGCAATGAAGCTTATTCTATTCTAAAAGTATATTCTATTCTATGTGTAGAGGGTTGAACAATTTAACAAGAACAAAAAATCGAAGGGATAATTTGATTCTGAAAATATAAGTATTAAAATTATTGTTTGTCTGTCTATCTGAGCATCACCGGAAAACTAATGAACGGATTTAAATTAAACTCAACACAGACCTAGCTGATGTCCCGGATCGGAACTCAGGATGCTGTATATCGAATTCAAATTCAAAAGTAATATTCAAACTAAGTTCCACTGATGATCATTTTTCGAAGGTCATATATGTAAGTTAAAATTTAAATCTACTTCTTATTCTATGTACACCGCTTCGCAACGTGTTATCGCTGTTTAAGGAGAAGAAGCGGCAAGAAACTCCCCAGCAACACATCTAGCTAACAATTGTTATTTTTTATATTTCTTATTCTATTTATATCTCAAGTTCTTTTTTTTATAACTTTTATACAGAAGTATGTTACAGTATATTCCGAGAAATAGCGTAGTTTCCGTGTGATAGACGAGTATAGCTCTGCCATTACTATTCGCGAACAAACGCGGCGTTGTCATGGCAACGCGTACAAAGTTTCGCTGGCACAGGCTAGTTTTAAATAAATTGGTTTAGTGCTTCACAATTCGCACAAAACGAACTATCCCGTTGTTATCGAAAATACTTAATAGCTTAATAACTGATCAATGGATACTGTTTAAACTAATTGTCGTTAAAGGAATTATCTAATTAATACATATCTGATTTTTTTCAGTATTGTCCACAATTTAAAAGTGATAAGGAGACACAATTCCTACGAGTTAAGGAACTAAGATCTATTAATATTTTCTTAAGTTTTCGCGACTTGTATACATAATAAAACTACGTTTTAACGGTTTTAAGCGCGGTAATTTTATTTGATTTTGGTTTTTCCGACGTTTCTTTTCGTTTCTAGAGTGATGCGTGAGGCTATTGAAATCAAAAAACACCCAAATTTCAATAGAGAAGATGGTTGGCAAGTACCACCTGTTTGGGATCCAATCATCAAAACTATTAAGACCCAAACCCAGCAAAAACCAGCTGCCAGACCTCAAGACACTGTGAGCTCTTTCTGCGTACAACGGAACACAAACCAACTTGACTGATAATTACTTTTATTTTTCCTTCCACCCATTTTAATATTATATAAAATTATTAGAGCTAGGCATGTTTGCTGAAGAGTTTCTTGCGCCGCTTCTTCTCTTCAAGCCATAACATGTTGCGAAGCGGTAGTAAATTCGATTAGGCTCCCATAGAGTAAATAATAACCATAAACAAAATTAAAATTAACAAGTTGGCGGTAGGCTAAATAAAACTTTAACAATACTCGTTGACACTTAACATCTTTGTGCTCCGTGATCACGGCCACTGCAAAGTGGCCGAAACGTCGGAAAAACCAAAATCAAATAAAATTACCGCGCTTAAAACCGTTAAAGCGTAGTTTTATTAACATCTATTAACTCAATTAAAAGGTAATTCAGAAGCATTGCTATATTTTTTCAGGTTCTACCAACGATACCCAACATAGTACATACATACATAACTTCACCCCAGTTCCCTTGCGGGGTAGGCACGCACAACAGAGCGCCATTTAGGCCCATTCTTACACACCTCACTTGCTTCTTTGACATTCATAACTCTTGTCATGCACGCTCGTCTGTTCTTAAGGCTCCTGACATCACCCTCCGCTAGTACACGATCAATTTGATCATGGAAGGTGTGTCGTGGCCTTATCCAACATAGTGATTTATATATACTGAAAAAAATTACAATCCATACTTGTTTCAATGTATAATTGTGTAGCATACAGACTAGGATCTTAGTGACGAAATTCATCGCTTTCTGTTCGGCAGTTTTCGAGAAAAATTATGACATATATAATAATGTAGAAAATAGCTACGACATCATAAATAGCACGACTTTCTTAGATCTAGATTCAAAAGGAATTTTAAGTACCTAATTTTAAATATGATGAAAGAATGACTAAACAGATATACAATGCAAAAGTGGATGGATACAGAAGTCGTGGAAGGCCACGACACACCTTCCATGATCAAATTGATCGTGTACTAGCGGAGGGTGATGACAGGAGCCTTAAGAACAGACGAGCGTGCATAACAAGGGTTATGAATGTGAAAGCAGCGAGTGAGGTGTGTAAGAATAAGCCTAAATGGCGCTCTGTTGTTCGTGCCTACCCCGCAAGGGAACTGGCGTGAAGTTATGTATGTATGTATGAAATAATTAAATAACTAAATTAATTCAAATCATTATATTAATACGTGAAGCAAAAACTTTGTACCCCTTTTTACGACAATTGCGTGGGCGGTGGAGAATGAGATTTCGCATACTTATCTTAATATGTATATATGAATTACGTGTCACGTTGTTTGTCCGCGATGGACTCCTAAACTACTTGACCGATTTTAATGAAATTTGCACACCGTGTGCAGTTTGATCCGTCTTGAAAGATAGGATAGCTTACATTTGGACCCGGTAGGTGGTGGTGCAATCGGGTTCTAAATTTTATTTCTTCAGGGCAGGACAACGTCTGCCGGGACAGCTAGCAGTTTATATAGAAAAGGAGTGCAGAATGCTAATATATTTTTTTTAAATTATTCATAAAAAAATACATTAAATCAATAAAAAAACATCACACAATACATATAGTCTTTGACATTAATTATTATGGTCGAATTTCGACCACGGGCGACCACTAGTAAATAATAAATAGATATACTCAGTATTTAGATATTGCAATTGTGACTGATTATCCGACAGTTTCTAATACACTTATTCAATATACATAGATACCATTCATACTGCAATGTTCTTGAATAAAATATCACTAGAACGAGCCGTATGTTAGTTTTCATGTCAGCCTAATAGACGTCCGCCTACGCCGTGTAATACAGCCTCTGTCCACCCGCCTTCGCAACTACGCAATCCGCCCAGAAGTTACGCTGAGGCCACAATCACAGCGGAATCATAGACGTAACGCAGGTAACTAACTGATTCTGATATCTTACACCTATTTTTTTTTATTTAAATTGTGCCTTATAATTGATAAACTTTTATATTAAAATTTTACATAGTATATATATCTAATAAATATTTTAGATTGCCACGTTGTAGGGAATTTGCCCGACTGCATGGCCACCACCCTTGGTCTAAAGTATGTCGCCATAACAACCTTGAGTTGTGTTCCGACATTAGTGACCAGGTTCCAGTATCTTTTAAGAGAGCAACAGCGCATTTGTAGCACATTTGGTGTTGCAAATGTCCATAGGCGATGGTAACCGCTTTCCATCAAGTGGGCCGTCTGCCTGTTTGCTGAACTCCTGCAATAAAAAAAAATAAAAAAAAAGATTGTATAGATTGAAATTGTTACTCTGTATATATTAAGTTTATTTAACTTTAATTGCATAATAAGACTTAAAATCTAAATGTTTTAGTATTAATATAATTTAAAATGTAAAAAGTTGTAATTAACACTTAAATTTAATTTTAAATTTATTTGTACGACCACAGGGCAGATACGGTGATAATTGTTACAGTGTTTTATCAAATATTTTCGAAATACCACTACCTGTATCTCTACAAATAACGATTCATTCATTCAGTCATTGAGATTTGGAAAAAATATTAGGATATTTCTGCTATAGGTTGCCTGGAATAATTTTGTAAGGATTTGAAAGCTTTTCGTGTACAATTAAAATATTCGTGCAAAGCCATAAAGTTTTAAAAGAAAAATAATACTATTCACATTACAAGTGTACCACTAAATGTACAAGTGTACACAATACCAAATTTATTGCCGTGTTGTGATTGGTCAATCTGTCATTTGTTTTTATATCTGTTTTAAAGAATTTTATTTCCCATAGAAACGTTTTTATAGACTTTTTTTGGCAAATCCATGGACTGTGTGCACATTAAAGCCACCGGTATAAAAACTTCATCATGCTATTATATAATAGGGCTTTCCACGCGACTTCTCTTTCGTATTCTGACCCTTACACGAAGAAAACTATTGTTACAAGTTGGGCCAAATACAATACCTGTATTTATTACCTGCCGCAGCTTGCATGCTGATAACGTTGAAACTGTTTTATGAGTACTCTTCTTTTATTTTCTTTGTGTTTAAAATTTGCAATTAGACAATAGCCTATTATTATTGTACTTGTATATGGCCGTTCGTAGGCATAATTATGCAGGTATACAGAATTATGTTTCCTAGGAATAGCGCCGACAGTGGCCAGGTGTGGTTCTTGGAAATAATTGTTTGCATGGTCGTGACATATTGTAAGCTGAGTATAAAGGAATGCCCGAACGGAAAGATCGGCAGTCGAGCGACAATTACGATACAAGCAAGACGTGTACATTCGACAACCGAAGCAAATAGTAACAAGTAGTGTCTAGTTTTATTTGTACCTGTTTTATACGTGTTTGTATAGTTCTAATAAACTGTATAGTAACTCCAACGGTATTTTAATTCGAATCCCACACTCGTAACACTATTTATTGTTAACTAATGAGCATACAGGAAGAATAGAGTGCACTAAAGTTTTTACAAAATGGTCGCATTTATCACTAGATAAGATAGAGAATTCCCTGATGTTCCAAAAATCTAATACTAAGAATTAAGATCAGGAAATCGTTGGTAACACCTCTGGGGTTACAAATATCCATGGGCAACGGTAATCACTTTCCATCAGGTGAGCGCGTTTGTGCGTGCGTTGGCCATAAAAAAACAATGATCCGACACGCGAACGCGGCTGAAACATCAAGAAAATATAGTCCCTTAAAAATAATACGGTATTTGAAGTAATTATCCGTGCAGGAACGGAGAAAGAACACAATTTCCTGCGGCCAGGTGGCCTGTCGTAAGAGGCGACAAAACAACCCACAGCCAGTTGGTAGGGTATTTGCCCAACTGGATGGCTACCACCCCTGGTCTAGAGTATGACGCCATAACAACCTTGAGTTGTGTTCCGGCATTAGTGGCCAGGTTCCAGTCTCCCTTAAGAGAGCAGCAGCGCATTTGTAGCACCTTTGGTGTTGCAAATGTCCATAGGCGACGGTGACCTCTTTCCGTCAAGTGGGCCATCTGCCTGTCTGCTGACCTCGTGCAATAAAAAAAAATCGCAGTCAAGGCATTTTTCCCGCTCGTTTGGTGGCCCGACCACATGCTGGTTCCGGTGGTCAGTCGGTCCGGCCGCAGCCTCCGTTTTATTTCCCTCTTATCTGATTTATCTGCGATTTAGGTCCATTCCCCGGACACGATCGTGGGAAACAATTACGGACAATGATAAAACCTCTTTGTCAGTGCCCCAACCATTTTTCATGTATTGAAATGTGCGGTAGTTTCATGTATTGAAATTTATTGCACTTTGTTTCAACATGAAATATTTTATTGATGTGTCAGTGCTTTCATTATTTTAAAATTTATCTTATTTACCATACCTTAATCTATATTATAATAAACTAGCTGCCGCCCGTGACTTTGTCCGCGTGGTGCGGTTTTTTAACTATCCCACAGGAACTCTTTAATTTTTCGGGATCAAAAGTATCCTATATGTTGACCAGGGATATAAGCTACCATCATACAAAATTTCATTTAAATCGGTCCAGTCGCTTCGGAGATTAGCCGGTACAAACAGAGAAACAAAAAAAATGAAAAAAAATCTAAATTAGTTCTATTTCACTTCTTACATCCCCCTGGCTCGGTTTTTAGCATTTTTTTTTTAATTGTACAGAAATTTGACCTCTACAATTTTATTATATGTATAGATATGTAAATGGTTCGAGTTTGTACAACGCGTTTAAAAATGTAAAGAAAATCATGGGGGCTAATTCGGACCAGTAGATTATGAAAATGCAATTTTTAGAATTTTTGTCCGTTAGAGCACCACGTGAAAACTATTGAACGGATTTAAGTGAAACTCAGTACAGAGCTAGCTGTATACATACAAATTAAATTATTATATAGAGAATTATTGTTTATGTAAATTAAATGTAGAAACTATTCTAGATTATCCCTGCCCTAGTGATTTTTATAAAGTCACCGTAGTACATTGAAATATATACAATAGAACTTAATTAAGAGCCCACTCTATGCTATAGTGTCCATGTTTAACAGCCTTTAAATATTTAAAAGTTACAATTATAATATTTATATAGAAGAAACATTAATAATTATTTTATATCAGTCGAAAATGCGAATTCAAACAATTTAATCGATTTTATGTATTAATAAATCTTTTTTTTCCATATATTATAAAAATTCGTTCAATAAAATGCAAATACTATTGTCGCAACAAGTTTCTAACTGAAAAATGTGTCAATGTCCGTCAATTACAATTTTTGAAATTATATTTCTATAGTTTCTGTTTTGTGTTGTATTGTATTATTTAATTCCTTTTTTATTTTATATCTAATTTTCCTATATTTAATTAAATTTATTATAATTTTCTTATAGTTGTATGAGCCAAATGCGTAACAAGAATTATTTTTTTAGTGGAAACTTAGTTGTTATGTGTATTAAGTTATGTTTATATTGTAAGAATTATAATTATTGTATGTTTCCCAAATAAATTAAATAAATAAATAAATACTAATATTATAAAGAAGTAAAGTTTGTAAGTTTGTGACGTTGTAGGGGATAATCTCTGGATTTACTAAACCGATTTTAAAAACACTTCACTGTTAGAAAGCTACGTTAACAGGCAGTGTCATAGGCTATATAACATGACCCTATATACCATAGAAGCGGGACAGAGCGCGGATGAAACCGCGCCGAGGCGCTAGTATACTATATATTTGATTCATTTGATTTCGCTCTTAAGCTATTTTAGTAACTTAATTATAGAATTACCTGTCACACATTATTTTTGAATCCGTGTCAATGTGTGTAAATAAAGTGTGCGTAGGGTTAGCTCTTAATATAAATCGGAACTACCCATAAAACATGTTAATTCTATGAAACATATATCACATAAGATCATAATGCTAATGTTAAATGATTTATTATCATATATACGCATAATAATAATAATGATTTTAGATCATGTCAACGTACATATTTAAGAATATGATTGACATGCGCACGCGTCTAAATGAATCATAATGTTCACAATTTGAATTTATTACAGGTTTCTTGAAGTATAATTACTGAATATTAACTATTTTATTTACATTAATTAAAATGTTTATTATTTTATAGCATTACTAGTTTTGTTTTCGACTTCGAACTTAATCTAAATGCCTTGATTTTATTTGACACACGGTTATGTTTTTCTTCGTCATTAGCATAATTATGGTGACTGTATACGCACATTTAAGTCAGAAAAATGACCAAGAGGTGCATAGTGTCCGACCAGGATTATAATTGACTATATACCTACATTAAATATGAGACAATTAGGGTAAACAATACCGTTGTTGGCAACAACCCAGTGATTAGCACCTAGTCAATTTATTCAAGATATTTTTTTTTATTTAAATTCGCCAGGACACCCTTGCTGTTTGGCAAGTCTCTTAATATCGTCTATTACATACATACATACATACATAACTTCACGCCAGTTCCCTTGCGGGGTAGGCACGAACAACAGACCGCCGTTTAGGCTTATTCTTACACACCTCACTTGCTTCTTTGACATTCATAGCTCTTGTCATGCACGCTCGTCTGTTCTTAAGGCTCCTGACATCACCTTCTGCTAGTACACGATCATTTTGATCATGGAAGGTGTGTCGTGGCCTTCCACGACTTCTGCATCTGTCCACTTTTGCATTGTATATCTGTTTAGTCATTCTTTCATCATGTATTCTTTCCACATGCCCAACCACCGGAGCATTCCTGTCCTTACCTTCACCCCGACACTCTCTTTCAGACCAACTCTCTTTCTTACTTCGGTATTACGAAGGTTACGGTATTATCAAATTTTATGTAAATACTATATTTATATATAGCTAAGAATAATAATTGTAAATAAAGTTTAACTATAAGCGTATTCAAGATATCAAAAATATGAAGTTTTTTGAAGTGAAACTTCTATATAGACGGCGGGGGTCTTAGGATTTTTCTGTCACGAAAAACCGTTACGGCCGCGTGGAGGAGCGGCGTAAGTTTAGCGTAGACTTGGTGAGAGGCGGCATAATTTTAGTGTTGACTATGGATGCGTTTTTTGGTTTCGTATCGAATTCAGTTTGATAAAATAATATATGTTTAAATAAAAAATGCATTAATTAAATGTACCTAACCTAACCAAATCATAATTTGTTGTAAACCTGTGAAAAATCGAAATGTGTGCTCGGACACATAGTAGAAGTGAAACTTCAACGGACAAGTGGCAAAACGAATCGCAACAAAAATTTTACTTGACGTTTTACGGGCAGATTGTAAATGTACTTGTCCAATTTAAAAACCTGCCCGTAAAACTTCAAGTTAAAATTTTGTTGCGATTCGGTTTTTCATTTGTCCGTTTTGTTGTCATACAATAATATTACTAATATCATAGTATGACTACAAAATAAATAAATAGGATTTTTTTATGTCTTGTGTTAAATAATGCGGTGCTGGAGTGCCAACAATGATGTAGCTTTCCATATATAATTATTATTTAATGTATGCTAACTTTGTGTTGAGTTGTATAATTAACAATTTTTTGAGCCCTCTGTAGCCATTGCAATATATAATACATACATACATAGCTTCACGCCAGTTCCCTTGCGGGGTAGGCACGAACAACAGAGCGCCATTCAGGCTTGTTCTTACACACCTCACTCGCTTCTTTGACATTCATAGCTCTTGTCATGCACGCTCGTCTGTTCTTAAGGATCCTGACATCACCTTCTGCTAGTACACGATCAATTTGATCATGGAAGATGTGTCGTGGCCTTCCACGACTTCTGCATCTGTCCACTTTTGCATTGTATATCTGTTTAGTCATTCTTTCATCATGTATTCTTTCCACATGCCCGAACCACCGGAGCATTCCTTTCCTTACCTTCATCCCGACACTGTCTTTCAGACGAACTCTCTTTCTTACTTCGGTATTACGAACGCGTTTACTCTACTTTCATGCTCTCTCTTCCATACCCGACTCTCGCTTCCATACGTGAGCGTAGGTACCAGCACCGCGTTGTGTATGGCAAGCTGGGCCTTCTAATAATTATTATTATTTCAAACAAAATTAATAGGCATGATGAAAATGTAGAAAATTCTACATCGCAACCGGGATTAAACCCTAGGATGACAATTAGGCACTGTCAAGAAGATGTCTTCGTCCCATATAATTGGTGGTGCGTCGCGTGGGTGCGTCACGTGCAATGACTAAACAGTAAACACAATGGCCATTGTGGCGGTCGCGGCACCTACAACTGCTCTAAACATGCATTGTTTTACGGACTTTCTATTAACCTTTAACTGGTTGTGAAAAACTACGTGCTGTCGTACTTACTGTGTTGATGTCGATCTAATTGCATGTGGATATGGTATAAAATAAATTTATATTATTAACTAGCCAGGTGGTAGGGCATTTGCCCGACTGGATGGCTACCACCCCTGGTTTAGAGCATGCCGCCATAACAACTTTGAGTTGTGTTCCGGCATTAGTGACCAGGTTCCAGACTCACTTAAGAGAGCAGCAGCGAATTTGTAGCACCTTTGATGTTGCAAATATCCATAGGCGACGGTAACCGCTTTCCATCCAGTGGGCCGTCTGCCTGTCTGCTGAACTCCTGCAATAAAGAATAAAAATATAAAAAAGCTGACCCGGCGAACTTCGTACCGCCTATTTTCTGAATTCCTAAAAGACTTTGTTCTATGACACAAAAACAAAATCACCAAAATCAGTCTAGGTGATCAGGAGGACTCTAGAACCCGATCTCAGCGCCACCTACCGGTTCTAATTGCGAATCTAAACCACCCGGGAACCCACTCAAACACAGAAAAACAAAATCACCAAAATCGCTCCCGATGATCCTCCTAGGATTCTAGAACCCGCTCTCAGCGCCACCTAGCGGTTCCAATTGTGGCTGTAAACTATCCCAGGACCCACACAAAATTTCATCTAAATCGGATGTATAGTTTACGAGTCTATAAAGGACATACACACAAACATTCATTTTTATATATCAAGATTAACGGTAATAATCAGTTTAAGAAGTGTTTATATTCAAAAATACATGTCTTAGAACAGGGCTTGGAAACGGTATCAATTTCCTTTAAAAATATAGGTAATTTTCATCCGTGCAGGAACGGAGAAAGAATACAATTTCCTGCGGCCGAGCGGTCTGTCGTGAGAGGCGACTTAACAACCCACAGCCAGGTGGTAAGGTATTTGCCCGACTGGATGGCTACCACCCTAGGTCTAAAGTATGTCGCCATAACAACCTTGAGTTGTGTTCCGGCATTAGTGACCAGGTTCCAGTCTCCCTTAAGAGAGCAGCAGCGTATTTGTAGCCACTTTGCTGTTGCAAATATCCATAGGCGATGGTAACCGCTTTCCATCAAGTGGGTCGTCTGTCTGTCTGCTGATCTCCTGCAATAAAAAAAAATAAAAAAAATTACCGGTATTTTCGAAAAAGATACTGCCATAACGGTATATTTTTTACCGTTACTTGGTAACTTTATGATTTTAACGTTATAATAAAACATTAAAAAGCGTAAGTATAACGTAATACGGTACTTTACGGTACGGTAATTTTTAAGTTATTTCAAGCGACGTTACCATTTTTAACAACTGGCTTTGTTACGACTGCCTGTTACCGAAACAATTGACAAACAACAATGAATATTACGCGAGCTCTTAGCACAGTGTTGTTTGACAGTCTTTGCGAGTGACAGAGATTGACGATGGCAACAAAACATAGTTATAACGGTAAAATTACCGATAAAAAAGTATTAACGTTATATTTTTTACCGGTAAAATGGCTATAAATAACGGTAAGTTTTATAATGACATTTATTTATTATCGTGACTAAACAGATACACAATGCAAAAGTGGATGGATGCAGAAGTCGTGGAAGGCCACGACACACCTTCCATGATCAAATTGATCGTGTACTAGCAGAGGTGATGTCAGGAGCCTTAAGAACAGACGAGCTTGCATGAAAAGAGTTATGAATGTCAAAGAAGCAAGTGAGGTGTGTAAGAATAAGCCTGAATGGCGCTCTGTTGTTCGTGCCTACCCCGCAAGGGAACTGGCGTGAAGTTATGTATGTATGTGTATTTTTTATCGTGATCTGAAATTAGCATAAATAAGGATAGCAAATTTTTAACAGTATTTCAAGCCCTGTTTTAGAAAAAACCGTTATTTATTTTTACAATTCAATAACTGTGGTATATTAGTGGTCTTATGGTAGGTTAGCCTCCACATACTTACCCTCCGTAGAGGCATGCAAAATATTCTTCTTGACAATGTCAATACATTAATTTTATTTTTTTTGCAGGAGATCAGCAGACAGGCAGACGGCTCACTTGATGGAAAGCGGTTACCATCGCCTATGGACATTTGCAACAGCAAAGGTGCTACAAATGCGCTGCTGCTCTCTTAAGGGAGACTGGAACCTGGTCACTAATGCCCGAACACAACTCAAGGTTGTTATGGCGACATACTTTAGACCATGGATGGTAGCCATCCAGTCAGGCAAATTCCCTACCACCTGGCTGTGGGTTGTTAAGTCGCCTCTTACGACAGGCCGCCCGGCCGCAGGAAATTGTATTCTTTCTCCGTTCCTGCACGAATAATACTTACTAATACTAATAATTACTTATCTAATTATAAATAGATAGACAAACACACATTATTAAAATTCCAAACAGTTAAACGTGTTGCCTTTATCGCGGTAGATACTAGATATGAACTTATTTATATATTTTTAATTGGGATATAGATAATATTACTCCAGGATATAAACACAGTCTACAGAAATTATAGATTAGAACAAATAAAATATTAATGTTAATATATATAAAATTTGCACACCGTGTGCAGTTTGATCCGACTTGAAATATAGGATAGCTTACATTTGAATCCGGTAGGTCGCGCTGCAATCGGGTTCTAAATTTTATTTCTTCAGGGCAGAACAACGTCTGCCGGGACAACTAGTATTTTATAATTTTGAGAGATTATCTAATTTTAAATAGAAAGAGAAATTGTCTACGTGCAATAAATTGTAAACCTTTGGATGTAATTTAGGATATATTAAAAAAATGTAGTTACGTGTTTTCTTTTTCTAATATTAAAATCATCTAAATGTTCAATTGCTATGTAATTTACCTATTAGCATAGACTCTACTTACAGTTCTAACCATACCTGAAGAAGCTTGTTGCCTACCTGCAGTTGTTACTTATTAGAATATCCTATGAGTTTTTCGCAAATTAACCGTACCATCCTGGATGAGGTATTTCTGATCCATAATGCTGATCTTGGACCAGCTAATCTAATACTATGTTGATATTATTTGCTATTAAAACATGAAGTGAAAATCAATAAAAAAAAACAAAAATGCCTTCTCCATTTTTCATCGCTCCCAGTCTTGCATACAGTCGTAACTAACCGTATGACAGTAACATCGAAGCTACAAGCCCACGTTAACAAATCGTGTACGATTCGGTAGGAGTCACTTGTGCCACCGTCTGTACCTACATAACTCACTGAAAGTGGGTCATTGGGTACAGTTATGCACGAAATACATTAAATATTCTTTACATAAATAATATATTATTATAAATTACTATTTATATGTTGCTAAATCGATCGGACGTTTGAGAATATTCTTTACGAATAAAATTAATTTATAAATTACTGGCGGGCCCAGCAAAAAATAAAATTTGGAACCCGATTTCTGCGTCACCTACCGAATCTAATTGTGAATATAAACCATCCACTTGAATGGGCATATTTTTACAATTACCACGCGCTAACAATGGTGAAGGAAAACATCGTGATGCAACCTGCACATCGAGATAACCGATGTGTCAAACCCGCCAAGCCGCCTTGGACAAGCCTGGCGGGTATACTGTCCGTTCCCCTACAGTGGAAGGGCCGAGCCCAGCAGTGGGACAGTTATAGGCTGTTATTATTATTATTTATTATTATCCTCATTGCTTGATTATATTCGTAGAACGTTTTATCGGCAAAGTGTAGTAATTTATAACACTACTAACAGTTTTCAGGTGTGAAACCAAACGAGATGTTCAGATTATATTTCCATGTGAAATTAATCATGCATGCATAATCAGAATTGGAGTTAATTAATAATCTATGCTTTTAAAAAATGTTCGTAGTTATGTAAACATATCGAAATTTGAACTGTCAAAGTGACTTATTAAAGCAATTGTATTCACATTTATTCAAATTTATGACGGTTTTCCCCAAATAGGTATACGGTGTACCCAATTTAAACGATCACTATCGTATATTGATGGCGACTGTCAAATCCGTCGCTGTTTACCATTATACGACAACCATGGGTTTTATGTGAATAATAAAGGATGCAGCACTTTCCATAATTTTGACGCTCTAAGTGTGTTTTACCGTCTGTACGACGGGAAGTGCACTGATGAGCTTTTTGATTTGGTGTCTACGTCGCCATTCTATCATCGCACCACTCGCCAGCGATTGGAAGTTCATCCACACTTCCTGGACACTTGGAAGTCCTCCACGGTAGATGGCGGACGCTCCTTAATATTATATGTGTCCAAGTTATGGAATGAGCTCCCGTGGTTTTACCAGAGCTCTACAATATGGGGCTCTTTAAAAAGGGTGTGAACAGATACGTAAAGTCTCAACGAGGTAAGCAACGCATCGGCTCCCTTAGTGTTGCAGATGTCCATGGACGACGGTAGACACCTATCACCAGGTGGTCCGTTTGTCAGTTTGCCTACTAGCAAACATAAAAAAAATTCAACATGAATGAAAACTTTCCAAAAATATAAAAAAAAAATATTTAAAAATTAAGTTTTTTGTACACAGATATACAATGCAAAAGTGGACGACACACCTTCCATGATCAAATTGATCGTGTACTAGCGGAGGGTGATGTCAGGAGCCTTAAGAACAGACGAGTGTGCATGACAAGAGTTATGAATGTCAAAGAAGCAAGTGAGGTGTGTAAGAATGGACCTAAATGGCGCTCTGTTGTTCGTGCCTACCCCGCAAGGGAACTGGCGTGAAGTTAGGTATGTATGTATGTATGTAAGTTTTTTGTACAAGTACAGACATATTTTGATTCGTAGAATGATTTTTTTCAATTTATTTTAACACAGATCATTCGATACAAGTTGTTACACGAGTATTTATTTTAATTTTGTAGTAAGAAATTATTTATTGCTTAATTATTATTTTATTTCTTTAACTAATTAAATATTACATAAGTAGAATTAGTTTTATTAATTATTATTATTATTTATTTCAATAAGTAATCTGTATGATTCCATTGTGAAATAATATTCAGATAATACTGATTTTTAAGAAAATTTTAACATTCATAACTTTTAAAAGCTTTGAAGGAACGGAGAAATAATACAACTTCCTGCGGTCGGACGGCCTGTCGTAAGAGGCGACAAAACAACCGACTGGATGGCTACCACCCCTGGTCTAAAGTATGTCGCCATAACAACCTTGAGTTGTGTTCCGGCATTAGTGACCAGTTTCCAGTCTCCCTTTAGAAAGCAGCAGCGCATTTGTAGCACCTTTGGTGTTGCAAATGTCCTTAGGCGATGGTAACCGCTTTCCATCAAGTGGACCGTCTGCCTGTCTGCTGAACACCTGCAATATAAAAAATATAGTAATAATTCCAACAACTGAGCACTCTGTAGTAAAAGGCGACAAAATAACCCACAGTCAGGTGGTAGGGCATTTGCACCTCTGGATGGTCATTACCCCCCGATTTAAAGTATGCTGCTATAACAACCATGCATAGTATTTTGGTATAAATGTCTAGGTTCCACTCGCCCCTTCAAAGCCCGTAGCAGTTTGATGGCACCTTTAATATGTCAAATGTCCATAGATAATAGTAATCACTTTTCATCAATTGATCGTGTACTAGCAGAAGGTGATGTCAATAGCCTTAAGAACAGACGAGCGTGCATGACAAGAGTTATGAATGTCAAAGAAGCAAGTGAGGTGTGTAAGAAGAAGTCTAAATGGCGCTCTGTTGTTCGTACCTACCCCGCAAGGGAACTGGCGTGAAGTTATATATGTATGTATGTACATTTCATCAAGAGACGTCTGCCTATCTGCTGTACCTACTTCAGTCATAAAAAATTGTAACAAAATACATATTTCCTATTACATAAAGAAGCAGTCTTAAGATTACGTTGAGTCTACGCTAAAATTAAAATAAAATATTTTTTATTGTTTAATATATTCCCAAAGGCGGCATTCGTAATGTTGACTGGCAACATCCAAAACGTCGGTAATGTAAAACAAAAAGCCATTTAAAACCCGTCAACTGGATGTCAATTCCGACTATTCCCGGCGCAACTGTCACGTCGATGCAATCGGACAAAATGCGAAACATCCAACAAAAACACGTCCCAAAACATAAACTATGTACGAAATTAACAATTCCGATCAAGCTTTTGCAAATGCGGAATGTAATAGACGAATCACCGCTCATTCCGTGTGTTTTCGTCCATTGGATGTTAATAAAACATTTTGTGTTTAATTTTTAAAAGGTTTCTTCTGTATCGTCACTTTGGATGTTTGGATGCAATTCGGTCCAACAAATAGATAGATAGATGACACCTTATTGCTCACCAAAATAAACAAAATGTATAATTACAATACTTCTTGTGTTAACTTACAATGAAACAACACTAATATGTAGTACCATTTATTAGAATATCACCTTTATAATGTGAACGCATTATCTTTATAGCCTCATATTGTGAACATTGTTTTGAGAACACCAGTTGTGTATTTCTAAAACGTCACTGCAATGATGATTGAATCTGTCAAGTAAGCAATTATGACATATATGTAGGGATGCAAATAAAACATCGATGTTTTAAAAAATCGATGTATCGTTCATAAAAATCGATGTTTTAACATCGATGTTGAAACCAAAACATCGACGATACATCGTTGTTCAAGATCGATGTTTTATGAACGATGTTTTATCCTACATAGACATAACGCACCATCTTGCGCTCTATCTGTGATCTACACAGACTTTCTTTATATTATTTTTTTCATAAATTTTCTTCTTGCCAATAATAATTTATAATATAAAAGTTGATTGTTATACTTATTTCTTCCATTTCTATTAAAAATGACAGTCTTCCTTAGATGTAAATTTATTTTAAATGGTGATAGGGATATGTTAGTGTATGCCTACGTTGTTGAATAGTACCTAAGTACGGTACTGAATGTTGGATAAAGCAAAAGACATATAAATAGAATAAACATAACATAAGGCGTGCTAAGGTGGTTTTGGGCGATACATCGATGTTAAAAAAACGATGTTTTATTTGCGTCGCAGGAACAAGCGTCAAAAGTTTATGTAAATGGTGATAAAAAACATCGATACATCGTTCATAAACATCGATATTTTCAACATCGATGTTTCACTTTTGAAAACATCGATATCCTAACATCGATGTTTTTTATGAACGATGTTGCATCCCTACATATATGTAAGATATTATAAGTGCAATAATACTGTAATACATGTGCTTCTCTTGTAAAAAGTATTAAAATAGTTTACTTAGAAAACAGTGTTTCAATACTTGGCAAAACAACAGGCAACCTAGCTTAAAAGAAATTCTCAACTAATCTGGCGATGTAGGTGGAGCAGAAAACAGACAGGACTGTACAATTTAAATATAGATACTAACACTAATTTATAACGCTCGCGGACCGCGTTCATAATACCGAAGTAAGAAAGAGAGTTGATCTGAAAGAGAGTGTCGGGGTGAAGGTAAGGAAAGGAGTGCTCCGGTGGTTCGGGCATGTGGAAAGAATGCATGTAAACTGATATACAATGCAAAAGTGGATGGATGCAGAAGTCGTGGAAGGCCACGACACACCTTCCATGATCAAATTGATCGTGTACTAGCATAAGGTGATGTCAGGAGACTTAAGAACAGACGAGCGTGCATGACAAGAGTTATGAATGTCAAAGAAGCAAGTGAAGTGTGTAAGAATAAGCCTGAATGGCGCTCTGTTGCTCGTGCCTACCCCGCAAGGGAACTGGCGTGAAGTTATGTATGTATGTATGTACTAATTTATAAACTTAATACATACATAGATCCAGACACATTTATAGAATACCAATATATACGTATATAAAAAATAATCTAAATAAATATATTTATTAACATTATATGTGACAAGCATATTTTAACAGTATATAAATAAGTAAATGTTTAGTATTGTTACATACCGACAAAGAAATGCGCACACCTGAGGGTCGTAAAACGCAGTTTTATTGCCACCAGATTTAGTAATTCTTTTGTTTACTTTGTGTTTAGAATTTGTATTTCAGAAAAACATGCTATTGTTTTTCTACTTATTTTATGGCCGTCATTAGTGTCGAACTAATCCTTGCTTGCCAGGTAAGATTCAATTTTGAAACAAATACAATCATTACCAATCAAATAATTAATCCGTGCAGGAACGGAGAAAGAATACAATTTTCCTGCGTCCGGGCGGCCTGTCGTAAGAGGCGACAAAATAACCCACAGCCAGGTGGTAGGGCATTTGCCCGACTGGATGGCTATCACCCCTGGTCCAAAGTATGTCGCCATAACAACTATGAGTTGTGTTCCAGCATTAGTGACCAGGTTCCAGTTTCCCTTAAGAGAGCAGCAGCGCACTTGTAGCGTCCTTTGCCGTTGCAAATGTCCATAGGCGATGGTAACCGCTTTCCATCAAGTGGGCCGTCTGCTGATCTCCTGCAATAAAAAAGATTAGGAATGATTAAATAACTCTTAATTTTATGGCACCTCGAAAGCAAGACAGGAAGGAATTCATCAACAAAGACAAAGTTAACAAACTTTGTAAAACATTAAACTGCCATGAGATTTAAATTGCATCAATTTAAAGTACAGTTAATTGCTCTCTATATCTTTATTAAAGAAAAAGGGGTTGGATCTCAATAAACGAAATGAAATAGTTAACCCTGCAGCGGTCTTCACACTCACTTTAATTTAGTTAACTGTTTCGTTGCCCTGAGCTCTGCAGGCAAAACGAGGAAGGGTTAAGCAGGGATAGACGCTCAAAATATCGATATTCCTAATTAGGAACTTTAATACATTTTTTTTTTATATTCTGAACAACTCTACGGACTCGAGTTCCGTACCCTTTTTTACAGCTTAATTTTTTGCATTTAACACGCTTATTAGTAATTTTGGTTCTCGTGTGTGACATTTATTGATTATTGTGTTGAGGTGTATGTATCTCACGAATAACTTATTATATTAATTTATTCTAGTTTTAATACTAAACTTATACTAATGTAGAGTGTATCTGTTACATGCTGGTGTTGTGAGGTGATACATATTTGAACGCTTAAAATATCGATTCTCAATTTTGAGGTTACTTCGGAGCCTTCAGCTACCATCCTCTCTATTTGTTGGACTCAGAAGCCTAACGTAATAGGAGAAATAAAAGCTCACCGCCTCCGCTGGCTCGGTCACGTAGGATGGGAGAAGATCGCAGCGTGAGGAAAGCACATTTGGGACGGTAGGTCGGCCGTCCTAAATATCGCTGGAAGGACAGAGTAGAGGCGGACCTGCTAGGAGCCAGTAATTGGAAAAAAACCGCACAGGGCCGAGAAAAATGGCATACTCTCGTTTCGGAGGCCAAGACCCACTTTGGGTCGCCGAGTCAACGGAGTAAGTAAGTAAGTAAGTAAAATATCGATATTCCTAATTAGGAAGTAATTTGATACATATATAAACGCTCAAAATATCGATATTTTTTTATTGCAGGAGTACAATAGACAGGCAGACGGTCCACTTAATGGAAAGCGGTTACCATCGCCTATAGACATTTACAACACCAAAGGTGCTACAAATGCGCTGCTGCTCTCTAAAGGTAGACTGGAACATGGTCACTAATGCCGGAATACATCTCAAGGTTGTTATGGCGGCATACTCTAGACCAGAGGTGGTAGCCATCCAGTCGGGCAAATACTCCTATATTCCTAATTAGGAAGAAATTTGATATATATTTAAATGCAAGAGCGACCTGATGGATTTTACCAGTGCAAGGTAAAAATAAAAACTTTAAGTGAATAAAAAACTTCGCAAGCGCCGCCGCATTATTTAGAATACGAACATTACAAGCAAAAACTACTACCTGTAGAATATGAAAGCGGTTACCATCGCCTATGGACATTTACAACACCAAAGGTGCTATAAATGCGCTGCTGCTCTCATAAGGGAAACTGGAATCTGGTCACTAATACTGGAACACAACGCAACGTTGTTATGGCGACATACTTTAGACTAGGGGTGGTAGCCAACCAGTCGGGCAAATCCCCTCCCACCTGGCTGTGGGTTGTTTTGTCGCCTCTTACGACAGGCCACCCCAACGCAGGAAATTATATTCTTTCTCCGTTCCTGCACAGATAAAATATTTTGTAGATATGTATTTGTATAGTACTTATATCTATACTAATATTACAAAGAGGTAAAGTTTATAAGTTTGTGAGGTTGTAGGGGGTAATCTCTGGATCTACTAAACCGATTTTAAAATTTCTTCTACTGTTAGAAAGCTACGTCAACAGGGAGTGTCATAGGCTATATAATATGACGGTATATACCACGGGAGCGGGACAGAGCGCGGGTGAATCCGGGCCACTAGTTAAGTATATGTCTATGTAATATGTAAAATTTATTCATATATATATATATCATTTATGTATTTATTATTAAAAAGTAGTAGTTCGTACTATATGTTAAGTATACCACCATCGCCATTATCATCTCAATTCATTCCTGGGGTTGTCTGGAAGAGATCGCTTTTTAGCGATAAGACCGCCCTTTGTATATAACTAGATATAATTTTAGTCTTTAAGTTCATTTTTGTATTGACGTATAATAAAGTGTTATCTATTACTTAATGTCGATCTTGCTACTAAAGCAAGTGATCAAAATATTTGTGTATTGTCTGAAATCTACAAGTAAGTGTACAAAAGGTGTAAGTTGTCCTTATAACTTTCGCTTGGAGTTTAATCAAATTAGTAATATAAGTTTTTGATTTGATTTTTATGAAGCAATATCATGCATCTTTGTTAATGTCTGCTTATTTTCCAAATAGACATGCAATTATTATGATTATTCTTTAATACGAATCAATATTCTACACATTTACTTTTAATGTTCATAGCTAATTTATAATAATCTGCCTAAAATCTCATCTCTGTTTTGTATTTAAAACTGTTTTATCGACTTTTTTTGACAGTATACTGTTTTACCAACACGTTATGATTACATCTATTTTCGAACAAGTTTTATAATGTCGGTAAAAGGAGTATCAAATGCGTACATCACTAACATTTTCATCGGTAGCTAATTTATATAGAGGCAAACGCAGCCCTCGTGCGCATTAAAAGGCTTATAATCGCGATGAAGTGTTGCAAGCGCTGATTAATCGATGCGGCATTTACCCTTCATACCCAAGAGTTTCATTCATACAAATTATAAGAGCTCAAATTACTTACCATGTTCTAGGTAAGCGTGTTCCATCTTAGACTGCATTTCTGCGTGACATCAGGTGCAATATCGGTCAAACGACAATTTTATCTTATACTAATATATAAAGCTGAAGAGTTTGTTTGTTTGAACGCGCTAATCTCAGGAACTACTGGTCTGATTTGAAAAATTATTTCAGTGTTAGATAGCCCATTTATTGAGGAAGGCTATAGGCTATATATAAATCATCAAGCTAAGACCAATAGGAGCGAAGCGCCAATGAAGAATGTTTCAAAATCGGGGTTTTTTTTTAACTTATTTTAACTATTCCACGCGGGCGAAGTCGCGGGCAGGAGCTAGTACAATATAAAAATATCTACACACTTTTTTATTGGAGGAATACAGCAGACAGGCAGACGGCTCACTTGATGGCAAGCGGTTACCATCGCCTATGGACATTTGCAACACCAAAGGTGCTACAAATGCGTTGCTGCTCTTTTAAGGGCGACTGGAACCTGGTCACTAATGCCAGAACACAACTCAAGGTTGTTCTGGCGACATACTTTAGACCAGGGGTGGTAGCCATCCAGTCGGGCAAATGCCCTACCACCTGGCAGTGGGTTGCTTTGTCGCCTCTTCGACAGGCCGTCCGGCCGCAGGAAATTGTATTCTTTCTCTGTTCCTGCACGGATAGCCTATATAAAATGTACATGTATGTCGGCATTTTCGGAAATTTAACCCCTAAGGTAGTTAAAATAGTGTAAGAGAATTTGCTCAAACCATGATTATTTTAATGTACGCGAGCGAAGCCTCAAGTAACAACTAGTCCATAAAATATCTGTTGGGGGTATAATTTTTACAATAAATTAAAAAAAAAACAGAGGCGCTAATTCAAATAAGCGCTTAATATTGTTACGAGCTACAGGACTCGAATTAAAATAAATGCCGTTGAAATTACTATAGAGTTTATTAGAACTGCACAAACACGTACAAAACAGGTACAAAATAAAACTGGATGCAACCAGCTCACACTGCCCGATTAAATGCAATTCAACACGCGCAAAGTCCGTCACTATGTCGCTAATCGAAAGTACTACACACGTCTTGATCGTATCGTAGTCGTCGCTGGACTGCCTCACCCCTCCGTTCGGTCATTATTTTATACTAAAGTGTATAATAGAACAAAGGATCGCGTTCGCCGAGTTAATCCCGCGCACCTGGCAAGCTTCGACGGCCATATAAAAAAGGATTAGTTCGACTCTAATTACAGTCATAAAATAAGTACGATAACAATAGATGTTTTTAAAGTTTAAACACGAAGTAAACAAAAGAACTCCGAATTCGGGAGGGGCAATAAACATTTTTTTTTCGGGATGTAACAATAGGTATGCACTTGTAACAATATTTTCTTAAGTTTTCGCAACTTGTATACATAATAAAACTACGTTATAACGGTTTTAAGGGCGGTAATTTATTTGATTTTTATTATTCCGACGTTTCGGCCACTTTTTACTAGCCGTGATCACGGAGGACAAAGATGTGAAGTGTCAATGAGTATTGTTAAAGTTTTCTTAAGCCTACCGCCAACTTGTTAATTTTAATTATTTCGTTTTAATTTTGGTTTATGAATGAATGAATGAAAACTCTTTATTGTTCACCATAACTTACACCTAGATAATTTAATATGAGTACATTTCCATCAGAACAATGGACATTTGGAGGGCTTGCGTGTGGCCATGGAAAGGCCAACACGTAGAGGCCCTTTGACAAATTTAATGTAAATGTGGCGTGACACTGACCGGCGATTATCCCTATCTACACCATATAGTAATGCACCCAAGGACAAGCCCCGGCCAGTGTAGAACTATTGTGGGAAATGAGGACAAAAAGTATCGGGCTATTGGGGTGAACTGCTAGTGGTTGGTACTGGGGGTCTGGGAATATGGGGACTATGGCGTCTGCCCGTCGCAATGTTCAGGGAACATAGAAAAATGGGCAGACGGTGACTCGCCACTCCCAGCATGGGCCCCAAAAATGCCATTAAAACAGGGGCAACATGGGTGTGAGTGGCTAAGGGGTGTAGAGAGATGGGCTGCAGGTTCACCGTAGCTACTTCTGACGTGATGCCATTTATCACTTCCACCCCCTGGAGCTTAAGTCTTAGCTCTAGCGATCTCCACTCCGTTCGCATTTCTTTTGTTTTTTATTTATTACCTCTGGCAGGCAAATAAGCAGCGACCCACTTGATGGAAGGTGGTGTCGCCTTTACAATTCCTCAAGAAATACATCGTCGTTATGGCGATGTGAACGATATTTTTATAGTAAATTAAATAATTTTATACACAGATGTGCTGAAACAATTTTATGCATAGATGTGCTGAAATAATTTTATACACAGATGTGCTGAAATTATTTTTTGAAATGAAAGTAATCTATGTATATTTTTTTTTATTGCAGGAGTTCAGCAGACAGGCAAATGGCCCACTTGATGGAAAGCGGACCATCCAGTCGAGGAAATACCCTACTACCTGACTGTGGGTTGTTATACCGTTAGCGACTTAATATAAACGGTTCACTCTAAAACCGTAAAGAAGTTATTAACAAAGATCAAAACAAACTCATTTATATATTTACATTGTTATTATGGAATTCAATGATATAATAAAATCGTTGTAATTAATTTAACTGCAGACAAAATATATTCGTAAAGGTAATAACTGTAAACTTATAACATTTTAAAATGTTATAGGCAGTCATGTACAAGATAACTTAATTACTATTTAATATACCGTTAACTCTTAAATCAAACTGTACAAAATGGTAGTTTAAACTAGTGATGAGTAATACACGTGTGAGGCAGTACATTTGTCCCGTATAAAATAGATTTGTATTAATACAGTTCAAAATTTAAATTTGTACTGCTTCAAAAATTTTGTCACGCTACTACTCACGCGTCAAATGTAATAGGAAGGACGGAACGAGGACAACACTACAATAACGCCTCTACGGATATTCACATGACAAAGACAACATGACATGTACAATTGCTAGTAAAATGAGGTGACCGAGGCCGATCATATCCGATTCATAACGAACGTTTCCGAACTAGAAGTTTTGTACAGGACAAAGAAGGGAAAGAGAATGATGCTCACCGCCTCACCGGCCTCATTGCTTCAAATGTACTGCCGCGGTACAAACCATAGAAATCTCCTCGCCTCATTTGAAGTGATACATTTTACTGGTTCAGTACAAAATGTCATGTTACTCTTACGTTTAAACTCATTTTAAAAACATGTCCTACCCAACTCTAGTTTAAACCGAATTCGATAAGGATGGACGGTTAATACAGGTTTTGCTTGCGCACCTGCACACCGGTTCAGCGACATAGTCAATGTAATAACCGATGCATCCATATTCGATACACCGAGTTACGCGCATCGAGGATAACATTAAAGGGCGTAACACACTACGCAGTTGCGGTAAGATTTCTGCGCATATTTTGCAATGTCGCTTTTTATGTGATTCAATGAACTAGCACACACAGCGCAGATAATTTCTATTATCGTGTAAAGTGTCTGTAGACGTCGAGCAATGTCGTAAGATGGGGATAATATTATCCCTATTAATATTATAAATGCGAAAGTAACTCTGTCTGTCTGTCTGTCTGTCTGTTCCGTTTTCACGGAAAAACTACTGAACCGATTTGGCTGAAACTCAGTATATATATATTTTTTCGATGCCGAGAATGAACATAGGATACTTTTTATCCCGGAAAATACGATAGTTTCCGGGATAAAAATATATTTGTCTGTTTGTTTGTTATGCTTTTACGGAAAAACTAATAAGCCGATTTGGCTGAAATTCGGTATGTATGTGAATTAAAAACCGAGGGTGGCCAAGGGATACTTTTTATCCCGGACAATGGGATATATTTTGATATAGATTTATGTAAAGTTTATCCTGGAAACTAGGACTGGTTTTGTGATTTTGTCCATTTCGTCCACTGGGTCTACTGGGTCTATTGGGTCCACTTGGCCCACTTCGTCCACTGGGTCCACTGGGTCAACTGGGTCCACTTGGTCCACTGAGTTTACTGGGTCCACTGGGTCATGTTATCTATTTTGTCATTTTTGTCAACTTTTGTCATTTATGTAGTTTACATATAGACGGGGGTGGTATAGTTTGCGATATAAAATGAAGTGAATCTTTCGGGGGCAAATACATACAAATTTAAAACAATGTAACCTGTACTACTTGCTCTTTAAACAAGAGACACGCACTAGAGGTTGACTCTAGTATGCTTATATAAATACATCTGCGGATATATATATGTCATAGGATTTTACTTGCAGATGAATACAGGTTGTTGCATGCCGGCTCAGTTTGCGCATGAAATCATGAGTCGCTTGACATCAATTATTATGGTCGAATTTTGAACACAGGCGACCATTAGTGATTTTTCTTTTATAAAATGTGATTATAAAGCTAGGTTCTGAAGAATAAAAAAATATTATTGATATTTTACATTAGAATAAAGCTTATGAAGTCCAAACAAACGGTCAACAATACGTATAGGTGTTATTATTTGCCGCTGATTCAGGAGCGGTGTTCAAAAAGTCAACAACTCCCCACCGCAATACAAAGGCATTTATTGTACGAATTTCACGCTTGCAGTATAGGGTGCATTGTATGCGGATTTTCACAATTGATCATAGTATATAAATTATTTAAACTTTTAAGAGTAACGACCTTAAAGAGAGATTTAACCCTACTGTTGGTACCGTTTTTATTTATTAATACATACATACATACATACATAACTTCACGCCAGTTCCTTTGCGGGGTAGGCACGAACAACAGAGCGCCATTTAGGCCCATTCTTACACACCTCACTTGCTTATTTGACATTCATAACTCTTGTCATGCACGCTCGTCTGTTCTTAAGGCTTCTGACATCACCCTCCGCTAGTACACGATCAATTTGATCATGGAAGGTGTGTCGTGGCCTTCCACGACTTCTGCATCCATCCACTTTTGCATTGTATATTTATTAATTATTTAATAATAAGTCGAAATATATTGACAACAACGCATATTATAACATCTTGTGTATATTTTTTTTATTGCAAGAGTTCGGCAGACAGCCCACTTGATGGAAAGCGATTACCATCGCCTATGCACATTTGCAACACCAAAGGTGCCACAAATGCGCTGCTGCTCTCTTAAAGGAGACTGGAACCTGCTCACTAATGCCGGAACACAACACAAGGTTGTTATGGCTACATACTCTAGACCAGAGGTGGTAGCCATCCAGTCGGGCAAATGCCCTACCACCTGGCTGTGGGTTGTTTTGTCGACTCTTACGACAGGCCGCCCGGCCGCAGGAAATTGTATTCTTTCTCCGTTCCTGTGTTTCTTCTTCAATTTCTATTAATTATCACATTAAAGCCATGTACCATATGCAAATGTCCCATAGGCGATAGTAACCGCTTTCCATCAAGTGGGCCGTCTGTCTGTCTGCTGAACTCCTGCAATAAAAAATACCTTAATTACATCATAAAATATACGTATGCGACGTTTAATTAATATATTTATTCTAAAATATCAAACCGCCTCCATCCGTATCGCGCTAAGCATCCCCGCGTGGCCACAGATCGCGGTGCGAAATACGGAAGGGTTGCATCACTAGCGATCCCCACAGACGCAATTTCGTTACGGTCTTCCCCGTCATCCTAAACCAGCCTTTACAATCACCACAGTGTAGTCACTAACCAAAGATACAATTTTAAAACTGACTAATTTCAATAAAAGTTCTGTAGGAGTTTTGTAAGCTGTGACATGTGTTGCGTAGGGTGGGGTGCCATTCACCCTTTGTACGTCACGCGCCAAAAAAATACTAATTCTATATTTCAACAATGGATCTGTAACTAGTTTCTACTGTAAACAAATTGTTTAATTCATTTATTTTTCACATAGTTCGTTTTGTTTCTAAACAATATTGCGTAAAACCCCTACATTGAGATAATTATCTATAGAATTAATTTAGAGAGAGTTATCAGTGGATATATATTGCTTCTTTCTTTATTACAGGTCGTAAAGAAATAAATAAAAGAAAGAAATAATTTATTTCTAGGAAAGCGGCAATACAAGGATTTAAAAATATTTCATACATTTCTATGGTTAAATTTAAGATGTATGTGCTTATTATTTCTTGTATATAATACTTGTGTATGTATGTATATATTTTTATAGCAATACCTCTCTATTATACTATTATAATAATACTTAACAATATATTATTGCGTATTATATTTAATTATTATAATGTATAGTATACTAGCTGACCCAGCAAACTTCGTACCGCCTCAGAATCAGTAAATAAAAAAGCTGAATAATAATTGCAGAATGTTTCAACTTTAGTAAAAAATGTGGCCAAAACTTAACCGGAACGAACATCAAACGCTTGACATTCAAAATTTAAAATATCAAAAAAAAAATCACTTTTAAATTTATTTTAATTTCTGAACGACTTTTAAATTTAATTAATTTCTAAACGACGGGACGGACGTCAAATATTTGACAGGTAGGAATAGTTTGTAAGAGAAAGCGAAATTGTGGTTTTTGCTATATTCCAAGCATTTTTTTCATATTCACTCACCTTTTAAACCTTCCCTGGACTTCCAAAAATAATTCAAAACCAAAATTAGCCAAATTAGTCCAGCCGTTCTCGAGTTTTAGCGAGACTAACGAACAGAAATATAGATAAATAGATAGATAGATTTGATATATCTTTAAGTCTTTTGTAATTTCACTAATATATATATATATTGCTTAATAAAATTACTATGTTTTTTCTCACTGTATATTTATATGTATGTATGTATTTGTGTATATGCTGTATTTGTTTATGTGTACATGAACTTATATATATATACAATATCTATAGAGATGTTATTGGGTAAGGTGTATGGAGGTTGGCACTGAAAATCAGCGCTATATCGGGATTTTAAAAAAATTTCGATACAGCACAATGCTGAGTTGTCAACCTCGTTGACTAAAAATCTCGACGTACAAGCCTTAGATATTTATTTATTAATTACATATATGTTTTTGTGTTTTATGTAAAAATGTTGTGAATGTATTATTTGTTTTTTATGTATAGCGTCGTATTTATTTATTTTTTTAGTCAATAAATCTTTTCTTTCTTTCTTTCTTTAGATATATACATATACATAAATATACGTAAAAATATCAAACATCGCCATGTTGGTAGTGCTTTTTTGTCATGTTCTTAAATATTGTTAGTGATTTAGCTTGTCTAACAGTAACAGGCATGGCATTCCATTGAATTGAATCCATTGAATTCAATTCTAGATATAATAGGGAACTCTAAAAAAATCCAAGGAATCTATTGTTCGGTTGGCACGGTGTCGATAACCTAGTGATATGCGATGTACGGACGCCGCTTGATGAAATTGATTTTTATATACAAAGAACAAATAATTTTTAACAATACAACAAATGATTTTTAATAAGTTCTTGTCCATCCAAAGGTTGCCTGGAGGAGATTGCTTCAAGCAATAAGGCCGCCCAATGTACTACCTTATAGTTAGACAATAAAGTGTATTACTTTTCTTACAATTGGTGTACAATAAAAAGTACTGTTTATACGTGCAGGAACGGAGAAAGAATACAATTTCCTGCGTTGGGGCGGCCTGTCGTAGGAGGCGACTTAACAACCCACAGCCAGGTGGTAGGGCATTTGCCCGACTAGATGGCTACCACTCCTGATCTAGAGTATGCCGCCATAACAACCTTGAGTTGTGTTCCGGCATTAGTGATCAGGTTCCAGTCTCCATTAAGAGAGCAGCAGCGCATTTGTAGCACCTTTGGTGTTGCAAATGTCCATAGGCGATGGTAACCGCTTTCCATCAAGTGGATCTCCTGCATAATAAAAAACAGTTATTGTTGTTGTTGTACACCGCATTTACAACAAATAAGGTCGGCAACTCAGCATAACACTGTGCTGCAATTTCGTTAATTATATATATAATAATAAACTTCCATAAAAAAATCCAAGTAACAATAATAATATTTTTATAACCAATTTCGCTTAGAGCGACCACTATGAGTATACAGTACGTATACTTATACGTGGCTCAAATAATTAATCTCAGTTTAGAATTTGTAAAACACAATTCGGTCAGATCAAAACGCTAGTACAGTGGTTATAGATTATGATAAGAAAGAGAGGGTCGTTTTCTCGTCGTGTCTGGCTTCAAGCTTCTTTATTCGCTTCTCTTCTTTTGACGGCCTCTGTGGTTGAGCGGGCTAAGCCTTTGCCGGCGTACCTCACTGCAACGCAGAGGTTCCGGGTTCGATTCCTGGTATAGTAAATTTCGGAAAACGTATTTTCTCCGTTATTTACTATGGTCTGGGTGTATGGGAACGGCCCCAGAGTAATCCGTTGTATATTACCCATAACACAAGCGTAACTTGCTTAATTTGGGGATATACAATATGTGTGTTTGTCTGCCGATTATTAGAAATAATTTGTTGGATTCTACTTCATATTTATCCAGTAACATATTTAAAGCAATGGACGATATTTTTACTTATTGACGTCATTCTTTACTTAAAATAGATAATTTATTCAACAGAAAATAAACTGTAGATAGAAACTTGAAAAGCTATTTCTTCATTCTCCATGCAATAATCAGGGAGTAGTTACTGAACCCAAGGCACTTTCTGGCTCAATGATTTAAGCAGAAGTGACATGACACACAATCTCAAGTATACAGTGCAAACAGTGAGAACCAACTTAGTAAATTCCTGTAATACAAACCGTATCGCTTTGTTATAAAGATGATAATGGAAAAATAAGTTTACATTTAAAATTGTCAAAAATACGCTGAGAGAACGTTCTTGGAAAACGTCACTCCAGTTTGTTTCGATGACGATGAGGGCGACTTCAAAGGGAAGTTTCGGTGGTTCTGCGTATATCGATATTAATTTACATACATACATACATACATAACTTCACGCCAGTTCCCTTGCGGGGTAGGCACGAACAACAGAGCGCCATTTAGGCCCATTCTTACACACCTCACTTGCTTCTTTGACATTCATAACTCTTGTCATGCACACTCGTCTGTTCTTAAGGCTCCTGACATCACCCTCCGCTAGGACACGATCAATTTGATCATGGAAGGTGTGTCGTGGCCTTCCACGACTTCTGCATCCATCCACTTTTGCATTGTATATCTGTTTAGTCATTCTTTCATCATGCATTCTTTCCACATGCCCGAACCACCGAAGCATTCCTTTCCTTACCTTCACCCCGACACTCTCTTTCAGACCAACTCTCTTTCTTACTTCGGTATTACGAACGCGGTCCGCGAGCGTCACTCCGCAGATTTTGCGCAGTGCTCGCATCTCAACCGCGTTTACTCTACTTTCATGCTCTCTCTTCCATACCCAACTCTCGCTTCCATACGTGAGCGTAGGTACCAGCACCGCGTTGTGTATGGCGAGCTGGGCCTTCTGGCTGAGGTTCTTAGCGCCTAGAAGTTTACCTAACGCTCCATTCAAACTATTCCCCAAATTTACTCTTCTTTCTATATCAGCGGTGTACCTTCCATCCCTGCTAAAAGCACATCCAAGATATACAAACTCATTCACTTGCTCCAGCATAACATCATCGACCATTATCCTTGCATTCGTTCTGGTTTCTTCGATATTAATTTAATACATATATACATATTACCACGCCTGTTTCAAATATTTTTCGCTTCATATACTGTTCGTGCCTACCCCGCAAGGGAACTGGCGTGAAGTTATGTATGTATGTATGTATATACTTTCATTAATCTCATCAGACTTGCGTTTATTTGAGATGCTTTTTGCATGACCTTTCTTTATCACTTCTGCTATTTGACCATGGTGTGTCCGTCTCCATCTACTGGCACCGAGTTTTCTAGTCATATTGCTGTCATATCAAGTCTTTTCAACAGGAAAAAAATGCGATCGCAGCGCCACCTTTTTCGCTATATTCGTCTATCCCACGGAAACGACGTCATTTATCGGGACAAAAAGTATCCTAAGTTACAACCCAGGCTATAAGCTAGCTCTGTGTCGAGTTTCATTTAAATCCGTTTAGTAGTTTTCACGTGATGCTCTAACAGATAGATAGACATACAACAATTCTCAAAATTGCATTTTCGAAATCTCCTAGTTTAATATATCCACCCTGATTTTTTTCACATTTTTAAACGCAACGTACAAACTCGAACCATTTACAGATTTATTATAGTAAAGTATATATGGATAATAAATAAATATGTGTAGATATATGCAGAAACTACCGAACAGTTCTCAGTGGCTTAATGTTCTATCTCGTCCTAAATGCTGACAACAGGTCGACATCGATCCTGGTGTTCGAAACGTCTCTAGGTGACGGTAACCAATTTCCATCAGGTGATGCGACTATTTGCTAGCTTCAGTCAATAAAAAAAGTCTTCCCTTAGCAGTTGCTCTGGTCCTGGCAGGAAATCTGAAAAGGAATCAAATTCAACTAGCCATAACGACATTATGAATCTAAAGTATAAATTTATTGCCTTCTATTGCTTCGCAACGGTGGATTAGCAATTAATCCTGTAATAATTTTAGCCAGAACTACCGCAGTTAAGGGGTCAAAATACGCCATATGCGCTCAATATCCCATCGACGCACCGAATTAACTCTAATCCTGGCCATAATGTGAACACATTTTACAAAATTTACGTCAAGGGTGCCAAATTTTACAATTAGCGATAGACTAACGACCCCCAGACCAGATATTTTTTATATAACTTTATAAATAAATATTCTAATAATAAATATCATATTTATTGCTAAAAGACCAGTAAGGCAGAATTCCAGACAGTTGAGTGCCTTGAATCGGATAGAAGTTTAAAATACATGTTTTTTTTTTCATTTGTATATAATATTATAGGTCCCGGCAGACGTTGTCTTGCCCTAAAAATAAAAATCTAGGACCCAATCCCAGCGCCACCTACCGGTTCCAATTGTGATTCTAAACCATCCGGGGACCACCCACACAAACACACAAAGATAAACATCAAAATATGACCAGAAGATTAGGAGGATCCTAAAACCCAATCCCAGCGCCACCTACCGGTTCCAGTTGTGAATCTAAATAATCCGGGGACCCACTCAAACATACACAAAAAAATACCTGAAAATCGGTTTAGTCGTTTTCAAGTTACATACATTTCGGCGCGTGCATACATTTCAAAATCGCCCCAGGAGGGACTGATTTTGATCATTTTTTGTGTGTGTTTGAGTGGGTCCCCGATAGTTTAGATTTGATATTTTTTATTTTTTCAGGGCAGTACAACGTCTGCCGAGACCGCTAGTATTAATATTAATAACAAAATAAACCCGCATTTGTTTCAATAAAGTCAAACTGCAACAATGGTTTGCAAAACCTCAGAATGTGACTGCGTACAACGACAGCTTGTTGAAATCAAATTATAAATAAAAGAGGGGAGGGTGTTAGGGCCGCGACCACTGACGATCGCGATGATCGATGGCTTCGCTACGTGTTCGAATTAAACAACCGAAAGCGGCGATGTGTGAACTCATTTTTCTGTATTCTATTCGGATTATAGACAAGCGAACCGGAAAATATCTAAGTATCATATCACGGGATTGTTGTCATATCCGTGCAGGAACGGAGAAAGAATACAATTTTCTGCTTTGGGGCGGTTTGCCGTAAAAGGTAATAAAACAACCCACAGCCAGGTTGTAGGGCATTTGCCCATCTGGCTAGGTTCCAGTCTCCCTTTAGAAAGCAGCAGCTCATTTGTAGCACCTTTGGTGTTGTGAATATCTATAGACAATGGTATCCTCTCATGCAAAACTAATATATACGTAACTACGTATATATTTTTATTACTACGTGTGTATATATATACGTAACTACGTAAACGTCTGTAAGTTACGCTGTAAATCGATTTATGCTAGATTACTACAATTAGTTAACTATCTTATCTTTTACCTCTAGTGGAAATTGACATTACTTGTATGGAGTTCAGTAAAATTTTTACCAGTAACAAAGTACCTAGCTTAGATGGCACTGGACAGTTTTGTTTTGTGTGTAGTAGTTGTATGTTGCATAACTTTTGTATTTTACGTGTGTCTCACCGAAATATTAATTTAATTATTAATTTATTAATTATATGCAATTTCTTGTAAGTAATTATAAACTGCTTGATTTATTTTTTACTTATTTTATTCCTAAACTTAAAATATTGTATTGCCTTTCGTGACTTCACTTGCTGGTCCAGGCGGAAGAACAGCGCTGTCTTTTAATTGGTCAGCTTATTCTGAGACTGGGTCCAATTTTCTTATTCTGTATCTATTGTTTTACAGTTTGATAATACTGTGTATCATTTTTGTCCTTAATAAAATATGTCTTTCTGTCTTCTTCTGATTAGAAGATTTTTTTGACAGAATCACTGCAAGTAGTCGAAGAGATAAGAATAAAATAATGTATTTCAAAAACTTTAAACGAAATAAGAAAGAAAACTGTAAGAGTTATTATAAAGCAGGAAAATTAACAATACAGAGAAAATCTTAGTTGGTAATAAGTAATAATGACATTGAAAATACAGACCTGCATTGGAAGTTAGTTTAAGCAATTTTCTCATCTTTTACCTTCCGGAAACACTTTAAGCTATACCACAAATAAATAATTCGACAATCCAACACCCTCCATCCGCTCCAACAAAATAAATCATACAAAAACAGTACCAAACGATATAAAAACAATGGCAGAATTCGCCCAATCGGATAAGCCACATCAAATCTTGGTTGCTCCGCAATCAGTGTGTCCCTAAACGAGACAAAATTAATTAGCCCATGGACCCCTAATCAAGGAAACAATAACCGCAAACAGAAGGGTTCCGCGGCGCGACATTTGTGTCAATACTGCCCTTATATTGTCAAAGGGATGAAATTATACCGCCGGCGTCCCAGATATTGTGCTCGAGGTATTATTGCCAGCACTCATACCTTTCGAGATGGCTCGATTTCACTTAGACATTAATTTCTTATCTATGATATCATTTCCTGAACTCATTTTAGTATATATACGTATAGTTTTCATCCAATCAAGCATACATTTTTTTTATTGCAGGAGATCAGCAGACAGACAGACGGCCCACTCGATGGAAAGCGGTTACCATCGCCTATGGACATTTGCAACAGCAAAGTTGCTACAAATGCGCTGCTGCTCTCTTAAGGGAAACTGGAACCTGGTCACTAATGCCGGAACACAACTCAAGGTTGTTATGGCGACATACTTTAGACCAGGGGTGGTAGCCATCCAGTCGGGCAAATTCTCTAGCACCTGGCTGTGGGTTGTTAAGTCGCCTCTTACGAGAAGCCGCCCGGCCGCAGGAAATTGTATTCTTTCTCCGTTCCTGCATGGATATATACATCAGCCGAAGATGTTTTAAACATTATTGCTCTATTCATGGCGGGTTTCTATATATCACCGACAGTTTATATGCCTTACTATTGATTAAAATGTGACATAAGCACCGTACTAATTATGTCGAAATTCAACCGATGATAAGGCAAGTGATTAAATAGGAAAATATATGAACCAGTCATTAGTAAATAGTATGGTGATACCTAATAGGATTGACAGGTCCACGTAGGCAAAACTCCCGAAAGAAAATAGTGAAAAAGCATAAATATTTACATAAAAATAGATAGAGATAACTTTCTTTCGTCACTGCGCAAAATCTGCGGAGTGACGCTCGCGGACCGCGTTCGTAATACCGAAGTAAGAAAGAGAGTTGGTCTGAAAGAGAGTGTCGGGGTGAAGGTAAGGAAAGGAATGCTCCGGTGGTTCGGGCATGTGGAAAGAATACATGATGAAAGAATGACTAAACAGATATACAATGCAAAAGTGGATGGATGCAGAAGTCGTGGAAGGCCACGACACACCTTCCATGATCAAATTGATCGTGTACTAGCGGAGGGTGATGTCAGGAGCCTTAAGAACAGACGAGCGTGCATGACAAGAGCTATGAATGTCAAAGAAGCAAGTGAGGTGTGTAAGAATAAGCCTAAATGGCGCTCTGTTGTCCGTGCCTACCCCGCAAGGGAACTGGCGTGAAGTTATGTATGTATGTATGTATGTAACTTTCTTTCTTACGATCGATTGAGATTTGACATAAGCTCCATATAGGTCATGTCAAATATCTACCGATGGTAAGATAGGTAAATGAGATTAGTAATATATAGGAACTGGCCGTCAGTCACTGCCTATGTGCATGTTCTCTAATAGGGTTGATAAGTGATGTATATATAGGTCACGAGAATGTTCTCGTGACTATATATACATCACTAATCATCACTTATTATTCGCTTTACTAGTCGTTTTCAAAGATTCATATGATGAACATGACAAGTATCAACATAAAGTAAAACTTTACGCTATGTCTTACAATCTGTATATCTAGACACGTGTCAATTGCACTAAGGGATTTTTCAAGGTCGACCGCATATGAGGCGTAGGAGGCCTCATACCAGGACCGCGGTAAAGCGAGAACTGACCTACTCTGGAAGCCCTGGTAGACGGTGATACTAATCGGCTTACTAAGCATACTGAGGGGCTTAGGTCTGTTTTTTATACCTGCAGCTGGTGAAAAGCGGTTACTGTCGCCTATAAATGTTTGCGACACCAGAGATTCCTCATTTTAGCAGGAACGGAGAAAGAATACAATTTCCTGCGGCCGGGCGGCCGATCATAAGAGGCGACAAAACAACCCACAGCCAGGTGGTAGGGGCATTTGCCCGACTGGACGGCTACCACCCCTGGTCTAAAGTATGTCGCCATAACAACCTTGAGTTGTGTTACGGCATTAGTGACCAGGTTTCAGTCTCCCTTAAGAGAGCAGCAGCGCATTTGTAGCTTCTTTGGTGTTGCAAATGTCCATAGGCGATGGTAACCGCTTTCCATCTAGTGGGCCGTGTGCCTGTCTGCTGATCTCCTGCAATAAAAAAAAGTGCATTGTACACTCTCCGGACTAAAGTAATTGAGTTTTAACTGAAACATATATGAGACGTAACACACATTGTAACAATGTTCTAATGTGTTAATTTACAACAAAGCAAAACCGCAACCTCAATCAGGGTAAGGCACAGCCAGTTGTAACCGCAATGGGAGTTGCGAGTTCCCCAAAACAACACATGTTGCTGTTACGCGTTTACCGGTAATGTAGTTGCGGGCTTGTGTTACGATTTCAGAGTTTTAATTTTATTAAAAAAGTTTCGTGTTCGAATGTATAGACCATTTCATTTTATTATTATTTGGTAAGTTCTTTTTTTTCTGTAACCGAATACATGTTGTATCTCTGAATGTGCGTTTGTGTTATGGATGATATACAGCGGAATACTTTGGGGCCGATCTCAGACACCCAGACCATAGTGGAACAATGAAATCATATACTAATATGTAAAGCTGAAGAGTTTGTTTGCTTGAACGCGCTAATCTCAGGAACTACTGGTCTGATTTGAAAAATTCTTTCAGTATTGAATAGCCCATTTATTGAGGAAGGCTATTATATGCTATATATCATCACACTAAGACCAATCGGAGTGAAAGATCAATGAAGAATGTTTCAAAATCAGGAGGTTTTTTTAATTTACTTTTTTTTTACTATTCTACGCGGATGAAGTCGCGGGCAGAAGCTAGTTTCATTTATAAAATTTCCACGACGGGAATCGAAACCAGGAGACCTCCACGTTCCAGTTGATTAGACAAGGCCACTCATTCACAGACGCCGCATCGTCGAGTTGAAAATATTGAATAATTTTATCTGCGTGTTTTGTACGCCATTTGCAGTTTATCTAACTGTACTAAGTTTGTTCTTTAGTCTAGACTAATATTATAAAGAGGTAAAGTTTGTGAGTTTGTGACGTAGGGGGTAATCTCTGGATCTACTGAACCGATTTTAAAAATTAATTTACTGTTCCAAAGCTACGTTAACAGGGAGTGTCCTAGGCTATATAACATGACGCCATATACCATGGGAACGGGACAGAGCCAGGTGAAACCGCGCCGGGCCGCTAGTATTAAATATGTAATAAATAGCTTGTGCCATTTACTATATTGGACACTGTGGTCCTGAGGCCATGAACCTCCATAAAGAGCTCTCACAAAGCCTAATCAAATCTTTAGGGAATCGGAGGCCTAGTTACCTTGGACAAAAGATCAATATGGCGATACAGCGAGGTGACATAGCATTTCTGGGAACCTGATCCATTGACTTCGATGACAAGCTTAATAATTTACTTAGAGTGTTAAGGGAGATAAAATAAAATATAAGTTATATTTTCTTTATTATACTTGTTTATAATTTATGTATATATTGGTGTAATTAATGTATATATCGGAGGAAGCTATGCACAATATTATTTGATTACATTTTAATTACTTTTAAAAATCTTAATTTGATTTGTTAAATCGGTCTATGACTTAAAAATTATCCTACCCTAATAAAAGTTATGATATTGTAATTTAACAAGCGACCAATCAGAGCAGAGCACATGCCTCGAGCGGGGTCAAGGCGCCATCTGTACTTAATTCCCGGAGCATTCTCAAGCACTGATGCGCTAGGATCAGCGTGGGCGTAACTACGTTCTAAGTCTCACGCTCTTCCTGTCTTAAGCGCGGGGCACATGGGAGGAGGGTGGGTTTTAGTGGAGTATTGAGTACTCGAGTCTCCACACAAGTCGGTCGATTAGTATTTGGATTGCTCCCTTGGGAATGCCTCCATAATCGACTATGGTCTAGTCCCTAGCAAAGGATCCGGTACTGTGCGAAAAGCATTTCACCCGCCTTAAAAAAAAGAAGACGGGCGAGTTATTGCGTGACACTGGAGCGATAGTAACGGATCGAGTTGGATCGTTGAGAATTTAAAAGGAAGGGTCCAAAGTAAGATCATACATACATACATAACTTCACGCCAGTTCCCATGCGGGGTAGACACGACCAACAGAGCGCCATTTAAGCTTATTCTTACACACCTCACTTGCTTCTTTGACATTCATAACTCTTGTCATGCACGCTCATCAAAGTAAGATTGGTGCCCTGAATCCGCTGCTTAAAGTGAGATAAAATATTGTTTAAATCTAAATTAAAAGTGCATAAACCGTGACTATTGTGTTTTGTGCTCGCACTTTACCCTGATGAGTGATGCTCACTAAAGTTTATTTTTATTTTTTTTTAGGTTACCATCGCCTATGGACATTTGCTACACCAAATGTGCTACAAATGCGCTGCTGCTCTCTTAAGGTAGACTGGAACCTGGTCACTAATGCCGGAACACAACTCAAGGTTGTTATGGCGGCATACTCTAGACCAGGGGTGGTCGCCATCCAGTCGGGAAAATACCCTTCCACCTGGCTGTAGGTTGTTTTGTCGCCTCTTACGACAGGCCGCCTGGCCGCAGGAAATTGTATTCTTTCTCCGTTCCTGCACGGATAAAACTCGCAACCATTAAAGACGATGTCTCTGAGAACGATGCTTCTTCGACATATATATGTAATTGTTATACTGACGATGTGTGGAGTGACTCGTGTCAGGAACTCCGGCATCTGCGGCAGTCTTCATGCCCGTGATATAGCAGACAACCTGCAATAGTCGCTTACGTTGGTACGGCCTCGTTTTACGGAGACCAGCTAATTATGTGGGGAACAAATGTCTAGCCATGCCGCCTCCGCCAGGTCCCGGTCGAAGGGGAAGACCCAAGAAATGTTGGCTTGACGTTGTGAAGGATGACATGCGTACCAATGGTCTCAAAACGGGGGATGCAGAAGACCGCGCGAAGTGGAGTAGAAAAAGTAAGAAAGCGGACGCTCCGAACGCAACCGGGATTTAACGCTCTGATGATGATGATGATGATGTAATTGTTATACTACCATATACTGTGTATATTATAATAAATGCCTCGATAGATCTAGGAAGTACATACTTTATAACAAAAGCTATATTTTCAAAGCGAAGTGACAGATTTGCTAATAGATAATTAAATAGGTTTGAATTTTTTTAAGAAGTTTGTTTAAGAAACCAACTGAAACACATTTTACTACACTTTATGAATATGAAACGTTAGGACCAGTACCAGTTTATTATCCGTGCAGGAACGGAGAAAGAATATAATTTCCTGCGGCCTGGTGGCCTGTCGTAAGAGGCGACTAAACAACCCACAGCCAGGTGGCACGGTATTTGCTCGACTGGATGGCGACCACGCCTGGTCTAGAGTATGCTGCCATAACAACCTTGTGTTGTGTCCCGGCATTAGTGACCAGGTTCCAGTTTCCTTTAAGAGAGCAGCAGCGCATTTGTAGCACCTTTGGTGTTGCAAATGTCCATAGGCGATGGTAACCGCTTTCCATCAAGTGGGCCGTCTGCCTGTCTGCTGAACTCTTGCAATAAAAAATAAAAAGTACCAACAGCTGTATGTCTTCTCGAAACTTAAAGAACATTAACAAAAAGAATCAAGCACCTCGAATCATTTGACAACCCCTAAAGCCTTTTACTACTAAACACTGCACCGACCAACTTTTTATAGGTAATAAAATAAATAGGCGGGCGTCGCGCACGACCGAGCCCGCAGAACCATCGCCGCTGCCGAAATTAAAGCACTCTTTTTTGAGAGCAGCAATCTCCTCGGTCACAGTCGATAAAATCGCTCCGTGACTATTGCGTTGTTCCTGTGCTACGTGGTACAGGGAGCGCTGCGACGATGGTAGCAGCTTGAAAATGCCAGATCTAACTATTAGTCGTATTTAACTTTAATAACGTCAGATAATTGTCCCCGTGCTGGGCTCAAGCTTCTCCATATGGTGAGGTTCTCCTTAGGGTGAACAGATAGTACACTCGCCACCCTTTTTTTTGGTCAGGGGAAATCCGTTTAAGGACTAAGCCGCGAAATGCATAGAAGCCTGGGGGGATAATTCGCGACCCGTGTGTAAGATTCGCTATATCGGGGATGGCACTATCATGCCCAGTCAGAACTGGTGCCATGCTATTGCCACTCCCCAGTTAGGGATACCCACTAAATCTCCTGAGTGTTCCGTCCTGCGCCTTATGCCATGGCTACGGGTAATAGGATTCCCAGTTCCGCAGTGCCCTGGCAGGCGGGGGCCTCGCACACAGGCCTCATCTACAGCCGGGGGACTTCTTTTATCCCGCGGCGTCGTCGTGGTCTAGAACGGCGTGGAGCGGTTTGTAACGCTCTGGAGGAGAAATGAGCGCGCGCAGAACACTCGCGCTCTCATCTCGACGTCATGTGCAGGTGAGTGAGAACCCCTATATCCCAAAGACCCCACCCGCGCCGCCCGTTTACGGAGGCTGGTCGAAATCCGCCCTCCGGAGTCGGCTCGTCCTCCTTTGGCAGGAGCGGAGCAATGACGTCCGCTCCCGCTCCAGCTCCGCTCCGTCACAAACATGACGTGCTTGCAGAAGGAGGAGACGGCGTCCCATCCGGAACCAACCCGAATTTGTCACGTCAATCATCATCTCGGTTTTCATCACGATGATTCTTAGACGTGTCCGAACTCGAGCCCTTTGCTAACCAAGAAGTTCTTCGTCAGCCATTTGCAGTCCACTGCTGGACGTAGGCCTCCCCAAGACGGCGCCACTCATCCCTGTCCTCCGATTTCCTCAGCCAGCGCCTACCGGCTACCTTGCATAGGTCCTCGGTCCAACCAAGAACCAGGGCAAATTTATTTTTTTAATTTATTTGGGAAACATACAATAATTATAATTCTTACAATATAAAACACGTTATGTGATTAATACACATATTAACTAAGTTTCCACAAAAAAAATAATTCTTGATACGCATTTGACTCATACAACTATAAGAAAATTATAATAAATTCGATGCAATCTTGGAAAATTAGATATAAAACAAAAAATACAATTTGTCTATTTATCTATATCATTCTTAAGTCATAATTATCATGTCAAATTAAAAGAAACAAAATTGTAGAAAGTAAATATCTATAGTACATACATACATACATAACTTCACGCCAGTTCCCTGGCGGGGTAGGCAGGAACAACAGAGCGCCATTTAGGCTTATTCTTTCTTACACACCTCACTTACTTCTCTGACATTCATAACTCTTGTCATGCACGCTCGTATCGCTCGTAATATCTATAGTGATTACTTATTACCCTAATTTGTAAACTATTTATTTTAAAATTATCAAATTTTTTTTATTGCATTAGTTCAGCAGACAGGCAGAATTATTAACACAAGTTTTTTTTTAACTGTGCTCATATTAAGGCATCGTCATGTCTCGTCTGCGGTCGCCACATGCAACTGACAACCCGATATGAAGACGGCCTGACACGCGCCACGTTTTTGCCGGGGTGTTTTTAACTGCAACAAAAACAACGACGCGCGTTTTAAAGTGCTAATTTTAATATTATATTTTTAAGTTTCAAACCTCCATTTATGGTTTCAAGATTCAAACTAATTGAATTAATATACTTGATCCATATAATATTAGCCGGACGCTGTAATTCAAATTTAAAAGTTTTTATTCAAAACTAGCTTCTGCCCGCGACTTCGTTCGCGTGGAATAGTTAAAAAAAACTTCGTTTAAAAAAACCGACTTCAAAAACTAAAAAGTATAAAATAACTTAGTTTTTTTAAACGAAGTATTTTTATTTTTTTGTTACTTTTTAGTGTCTAGCTATGTATGGGTAGACCTACGAAAGGTGCCGCGCTCCTTAAAAAATATAGGTCCCAAGAAACGAGAACAAAAAAATATTCGTCTACTGGGCCAAACTATGTCAAATTTTTAGGGGACCAAATGGCAGCCATTCCGCGTCAAACAAAAAAAGAATCACGTAAATCGGATCTTAAATCTCGGATTAATCGGTAAACATACATAAAAAAAAGATCCCGACGAATTGAGAACCTCCTCCTTTTTTTGAAGTCGGTTAAAAAGTAAGTTAAAAAAAGCCCCCAATTTTAAAACATTCTTCATTTGTGCTGCGCCCCTATTGGTCTTAGCGTAATGATAAAGGGGCTATCTAATACTGAAACAAGTTTTCAAATCAGACCAGTAGTTCCTGAGATTAGCGCGTACAAACAAACTCTTCAGCTTTATATATTAGTATAAGATAAGTTCCACCCGAGAACACTTTTTGAAGGTCATACGTATAAGTTAAAATTTAATTTTACTTCCTATTCTACGTAAACCGCTTCGCAACATGTCATTGCTGTTAAGAAGACGAAGCGGCAAGAAATTCCTCAGCAACACGTCTAGCTAAAATTATTTTTTCTTTATATTTCTTATTCTATTTATTCCTCAAGTTCCTTATTTTTTCTTAAGTTTTACACAGAAGTTTTACAGGTTTCACATATTCTGTATACACAACAAGGCTTATATGAATAAATAAATTTCCGCATTAAAATCAAATTTGGTTATAATAAATTTATTTCATACCTGCACATAATAATCCTGCAAAATATTTTCGCCATATCCAGGCGGTCCATGATCCCGCCGAACAAAGACGCCTAATTGGTGGTTATCTCCGAATAAATCAACGGACCCACTCATTATGGGACTTATCGAAACATTACTAATTGAAACTTACCTTCGAGTATTAAGATACTCGTAAAAATATAATTGTAGGTGTGTAGGTAATTGCAGGGTGACTCTTAAGGACGATTTTTGCGAACAATTTTTGAGTAAGCGATCGCTGACCAAGGACTTTCGATACTTAAGCCAGCGGCGCTCTTTAGATTTTATGAACATTGTGCAGAGATATTCTTACAAATCTGGCTTATCTGATCTCTGGTTCGGAATAATGTTGTTAATAATAATAAAACATTGCGACGGGGATATGCCATAGTCCCTATATTCCCAGTCCTCATTTCCCACAATAGTCCTACACTGGCCGGGGCTTGTCCTTGGGCGCATTGTTATATGGTGTATACAGGGATAATCGCCGGTCAGTGTCACGCCACATTTACATTAAATTTGTCAAAGGGCCTCTACGTGTTGGCCTTTCCATGGCCCCAAGCAAGCGCTCCAAATGTCCGGGCCATTTTTAGGGCCCGTGGTCTTGAAAGAGATACAAATAATAATATACCCGCAGAGGGGCTTTGTGGCCTTAGGTGAGTAGCGACACCTCGTACCTGACTCCGGGGGCCAAGTCAAGGCCCCCGCCTTCGTGCTTGCCTTAGCCAGCTGGCACGGAGTGGAGATCGTTAGAGCTAAGACTCAAGCTCCAGGGGTGGAAGTGATAAATGGCATCACGTCAGAAGTAGCTTCAGTGAACCTGCAGCCCATCTCTACAGCCCTTAGCCACTCACACCCCTGTCTTCTATAGCATTTTTCGGAGCCCATGCAGGGAGTGGGGAGTCACCGTAGACCCATTTTTCCATGTTCCCCGATCATTGCGACGGGCAGATGCCATAGTCCCCATATTCCCAGACCCCTAGTACTACTAGCAGTTCACCCCAATAGTCCGGTACTTTCTGTTCTCAATTCTGTTCACAATAGTCCTACACTGGCCGGGGCTTGTCCTTGGGTGCATTAGTATGGTGTAAGCTGTACAATGTTCGTGTACTACAATACAGAGTATTGTATGGTCTGGGTGTCTGGGATCGGCCCCAGAGTAGTCCGTTATATATTACCCATAACACAAGCGTAACTTGCTTAATTTAGGGATATACAATATGTGTTTGTCTGCCGATTTATTTATTTACATAGAAACCAGATGTCCCGGCAGACGTTGTTCTGCCCTGAAGAAATAAAATTTAGAACCCGATAGCAGCGCCACCTACCGGGTCCAAATGTAAGCTATCCTATCTATCTTGCACACGGTGTGCAAATTTGATTAAAATCGGTCAAGTAGTTTAGGAGTCCATCGCAGACAAACAACGTGACACGTAATTTATATATATTAAGATATAGCATTCATTGATGTAAGATGAGATCTATGTAATAATAGTACAAAGGGTACAGCAATAATACAACGCAGCTAAACCTTCAATAGAGAAAACTGTATCATACGAACCCACCTGTTTATTCGCTAACAACATTATCCTGCTAGCACAATAACATTATCAGAAAACACGTCAGAAATACAGCAGCAAAAAGCCGTAAAGTGCGATCATAGATCTCCGAAGCTTCTCGTCGTCAGACATTGATTTATATATGGTTTATTTGATTCGATTGTATCATCAGAATGTCATAAATCCACGTTGCCCCATACTTTTGGTTCCCCTTCAAAGATATATTTCTTTTTAGGGCAGCTTTGTGGGGAACAACTCGACTGTTTACTATGGTCACGAAGTCACTCAATGTTGTAAACTATATTTGAACTATAAGTCTTGTTTTTAAGTAACTAACTTTTTATACTTTTGACAAAAATGGAAGCACTATTGCCCACTGTATCTGACCATCTGACTTTCTATGCTACAGTCGTTTTCATACACTAATGGCGTGATATCGAGCTATAAAAGGGTATTTATGTCAAGTGTCCGTTTATGACAGACTTACATACATACATAACTTCACGCCAGTTCCCTTGCGGGGTAGGCACGAACAACAGAGCGCCATTCAGGCTTATTCTTACACACCTCACTTGCTTCTTTGACATTCATAGCTCTTGTCATGCACGCTCGTCTGTTCTTAAGGCTCCTGACATCACCTTCTGGTAGTGCACGATCAATTTGATCATGGAAGGTGTGTCGTGGCTTTCCACGACTTCTGCATCCATCTACTTTTGCATTGTATATATATTTAGTCATTCTTTCATCATGCATTCTTTCCACATGCCCGAACCACCGGAGCATTCCTTTCCTTACCTTCACCCCGACACTTTCTTTCAGACCAACTCTCTATCTTACTTCGGTATTACGAACGCGGTCCGCGAGCGTTACTCCGCAGATTTTGCGCAGTTCTCGCATCTCGACCGCGTTTACTCTACTTTCATGCTCTCTCTTCCATACCCAACTCTCGCTTCCATACGTGAGCGTAGGTAGGTAGGTACCAGCACCGCGTTCTATATGGCGAGCTGGGCCTTCTGACTGAGGTTCTTAGCGCCTAGAAGTTTACCTAACGCTCCATTCAAATATCAATAAAATCAAAGATATAATAACAAGGGTTGAAAAAGGAATGTTAAGGTGGTTTCGACATGTAGAGAGAATGGATAAAAGTAGAATCACAAAACAGGTGTATGACAGTATTGTGAATGCTGAAGTTGCTGATGGTAGACCGAGAAAAAAACACCATGATCAAATATCAGAAGTGTTAAAGAGAGGTCAGGTAAAAAGCATCTCAAATAGACATGCATGTAAGAAGGGGTTAATGAAAGTAGATGAAGCGAAAGTTGTTTGTCAGGATTGTCGCAAGTGGAGATCCATTGTCTCTGCCTAACCCCATGGGAATCAGGCGTGATATTATGTTACGTTATGCAGTTTGTACGTGATGAAGACACAGACGATCTACCTGATGTTTTCCACATTTTTAAAGGCATTATGCAAACTCGAAGTCGTTAACAGATTTATTATATTATAGAAAGATAGATTACTTGAAATTGTTTAAAAAAACAAAAACCCCAATTGCTTTAAAATAGACATTAAAAAAAAAGAAGTCGGTAAAAAAAAAGATCCTCCTCCTTTTTTTGAAGTCGGTTAAAAATGCCCTTCATCCTAAATGGCTTAAAGTGATATAAAAATCTTTCGCTAGCGCTTTGACACCGTGTATCTAAATGTTGTAAATGTATACTTAATTGTATTGATGAATATCTTAAAATTACTTTTCTTGTTAAAGTGACTACCAAGTTTTACAAGGTCCAATATGTCCCAACGGGCATAACTTGAAGTTGCAATAACCTCTGTCAGTCCCCTAAACGGGCGAACATTTTTTCCTGTCGAAATAAATTAATAGAGGCGTCGTGGGGCCACAGAGCCGGCGGGCCTCCTCAAATTAATTCCTCCGCTCAGGACAAATGGTTTCTTACGAAGGGACCGAAGAAAAAACTACGCCATCGACTGCTTGGCGATTTGTCAACGAAACTAAGTAACTTGGGATAGTGTTCGAGGAAAATAGCCTGTTAACAACGGGGAACTTGTGTTATTGGCCTAAATACGGAATTTAGGGCGTAATTTATTACTTCTTTGCAAATCGCATATTGTGCAGGCTTAAGAAGTTTGTTTACATTTTAATACACTTCGCTTTTCGTCGTGGTAGCGTCATGGCTAGCGCACGGTATCAAACTCGCGAGACGTGGGTTCGAATCTTGGCCGGAAAGCGTGCACCACTTAGAAAGTTTTCAAACCTGCTGTGCATATTGTTACAATTACCACGTGCTAACAATGATGAAGAAAAACATCGTGATAAAACCTGCAGAACGAAATAACCGATGTGTCAAACCTGCCAAGCCGCCTTGGATAAGTGTGGCCGGTACATTGTTTGTTCCCTGTAGTAGGAGGCCCGAGTCCAGCAGTGGGACATTTACGTCAATTAAACTGTTAGTAATTAAGTCTACAATTTACTGTTGTTAAAACGTAACTAATAATAATGATTGTGATTTTTTATAAATAGTGCAAAAAATTTAATTAATCAGGTACTGATGTATGCGGTACTCCAGTCCACCAGTTTCCTTGTCATTTCGTTTACTATTTTTATTTAAGTTTATGGCTTGGCAGCTAGGCCTTTAAGCCAGATCTTAGTTTACAATATAGTTTCTTCATTTTCTTAAGCCAATGTGTAGCACAGCTGAACTATAGGTAATCAGCTAGTGCCATTCAACGGAGTTCTTGTGACAACTCGAAAGGCCACATTTGGCTACATAGTTCACATTTCTCGCAAAAACACATAATTACTACTCAAAAACTATAAATATCCTACAACTATTGTTCATTTTAGAGTAATTTTACACATAATAAAACTACGTTTTAACGGTTTTAAGCGCGGTAATTTTATTTGATTTTGGTTTTTCCGACGTTTCGGCCACTTTTCAGTGGCCGTGATCACGGAAGACAAAGATGTCAAGTGTCAACGAGTATTGTTAAAGTTTTATTTAGCCTACCGCCAACTTATTAATTTTAATTATTTAATTTTTAATTTTGTTTATGGTTATTATTTAATCTATGGGAGCCTAATCTAATTTACTACCGCTTCGCAACATGTTATGGCTTGAAGAGAAGAAGCGGCGCAAGAAACTCTTCAGCAAACATGCCTAGCTCTAATAATTTTATATAATATTAAAATGGGTGGAAGGAAAAATAAAAGTAATTATCAGTCAAGTTGGTTTGTATTCCGTTGTACGCAGAAAGAGCTCACAGTGTCTTGAGGTCTGGCAGCTGGTTTTTGCTGGGTTTGGGTCTTAATAGTTTTGATAATTGGATCCCAAACAGGTGGTACTTGCCAACCATCTTCTCTATTGAAATTTGGGTGTTTTTTGATTTCAATAGCCTCACGCATCATTCTAGGTATGAAACGATTCTCTTTCGCGAGGATTTGTGGGTTATCGAATCTGATGTAGTGGTTGGGTTTATCCAGCGTGTGTTCACTGATCGCAGACTTCGTAGACCTTGTGTGTTTCATGTCAGCAATGTGTTCTTTTACTCGTGTTTTTATGCTCCTCTTTGACATGAAACACAAAGAGAATCGTTTCATACCTAGAATGATGCGTGAGGCTATTGAAATCAAAAAACACCCAAATTTCAATAGAGAAGATGGTTGGCAAGTACCACCTGTTTGGGATCCAATTATCAAAACTATTAAGACCCAAACCCAGCAAAAACCAGCTGCCAGACCTCAAGACACTGTGAGCTCTTTCTGCGTACAACGGAACACAAACCAACTTGACTGATAATTACTTTTATTTTTCCTTCCACCCATTTTAATATTATATAAAATTATTAGAGCTAGGCATGTTTGCTGAAGAGTTTCTTGCGCCGCTTCTTCTCTTCAAGCCATAACATGTTGCGAAGCGGTAGTAAATTAGATTAGGCTCCCATAGATTAAATAATAACCATAAACAAAATTAAAAATTAAATAATTAAAATTAATAAGTTGGCGGTAGGCTAAATAAAACTTTAACAATACTCGTTGACACTTGACATCTTTGTCTTCCGTGATCACGGCCACTGAAAAGTGGCCGAAACGTCGGAAAAACCAAAATCAAATAAAATTACCGCGCTTAAAACCGTTAAAACGTAGTTTTATTATGTATACAAGTCGCGAAAACTTAAGAAAATATAATTTTACACATTTTTAGAAAATAAAACTGCACAGCACAACGTCTCCTTTCAGTTCCCGCCAAAAACTCAATTCGTTTACTAAAATACTGATGTCAGCGACATTTCTGGTTAACTACCTTCATTTTTTTTAAATGCATGTTACATTGTACATTTATTTATTTATGTTGTGTATTGTATTCTCATTTGTACTGTAGTTCTAAATAAATGTTTTTTCTTTCATTACTCGTCGACCTTATAGCATAAAACCTAATATTTTCTTAAGTTTTCGCGACTTGTATACGTAATAAAACTACGTTTTAACGGTTTTAAGCGCGGTAATTTTATTTGATTTTGGTTTTTCCGACGTTTCGGCCACTTTGCAGTGGCCGGGATCACGGAAGACAAAGATGTCAAGTGTCAACGAGTATTGTTAAAGTTTTATTTAGCCTACCGCCAACTTGTTAATTTTAATTATTTAATTTTAATTTTGTTTATGGTTATTATTTACTATATGGGAGCCTAATCTAATTTACTACCGCTTCGCAACATGTTATGGCTTGAAGAGAAGAAGCGGCGCAAGAAACTCTTCGCAAACATGCCTAGCTCTAATAATTTTATATAATATTAAAATGGGTGGAAGGAAAAATAAAAGTAATCATCAGTCAAGTTAATTTGTGTTCCGTTGTACGCAGAAAGAGCTCACAGTGTCTTGAGGTCTGGCAGCTGGTTTTTGCTGGGTTTGGGTCTTAATAGTTTTGATAATTGGATCCCAAACAGGAGTTACTTGCCAACCATCTTCTCTATTGAAATTTGGGTGTTTTTTGATTTCAATAGCCTCACGCATAATTCTAGGTATGAAATGATTCTCTTTCGCGAGGATTTGTGGTAGTATAAAACCTGTCGGGCGTGGCGCACACGAGTGTAATTTTGTGACAGTCAAGTGTGAGGACGATAAGTGCAAGTGATTAAATAAACAAAGTGAATAATACAATAAAATGGTTTATGTACTGTAATGCTGTTTCTCATTTCTGGACTTTTTAATAATATTATATATACTTCGCTTTTAAATTTGGCAACCTCTGTGGTTGAGCGGGCTAAACCTTTGCCGGGGAGTTTTTGGCGGGAACTGAAAGGAGATGTTGTGCTGTGCAGTTTTATTTTCTAAAAATGTGTAAAATCACTCTAAAATGAACAATAGTTGTAGGATATTGATAGTTTTTGAGTAGTAATTATGTGTTTTTGCGAGAAATGTGAACTGTATACTCAAATGTGGCCTTTCGAATTTTCACAAGAACTCCGTTATACGACGTCGATTGTAGCCTACAATACAATTGCGCCTGGCTTAAAGGCCTAATTGCCAAGCCATAAACTTAAAAAATAAGCCTTTGCCGGCTGACCTCTCTGCGACGCAGATTTTCCGGGTTCGATTCCTGGTATGGTAAATTTCGGAAACGAATTTTCTACGTTATTTGTTATGGTCTGGGTGTCTGTAACTTGCTTAATTTGGGGATATACAATATGTGTTAGTCTGCCGATTATTTTTTAAAAAAAGTACGTACATGCAGACCCGTGGTTTTTGAGAAATATATTAGTGACATCATACATACGCAGACGGACTAAAATAAAAAAAAATCGGCAGACAAACACACATATTGTATATCCCCAAATTAAACAAGTTACGCTTGAGTTATGGGTAATATACAACGGACTACTCTGGGGCCGATCCCAGACACCCAGACCATAGTAAATAATGGAGAATATACGTTTCCGAAATTTACTATACCAGGAATCGAACCCGGAAACTCTGCGTTGCAGTGAGGTAGGCAGGCAAAGGCATAGCCCGCTCAACCACAGAGGCCGTCGACTGAGGATTGGACTGTGATTATGGCCAACTTCCCCGTCTTATTTATTTTATATTATTTCCATATCTCATTACTCTTCTCTGGTCCCTTTGACTTATTTATTTTATCCCATCCTCCCACCCATTATCTGTTCTATTCTCTATGTCCTCTCCTAAAGGCTGGCAACGCGTTGGCTTCGCCTCTGGTTACATGGCTGTCGGTTTGCCAGCTTCACAATAAAAACAAACATTTATGGACTGCAAAAATATAACTCTTCCTTTTTTGGTTTTGCTGTAGCCGGGTAAAAATGGAATAAGCCAAAGACAAATCCCTAATTAAGGATGAAATCCTTAAGGGCAATGAGTCACATATCTCGGAAAGGCGGCGCAGACATATCCCGTCACGTATGAAGGTGCGCGGGCGTTGATTCGTGCATCGCGGGACAAAAGGCAGAGACAAAAAGTGCGGCCTCACAAGATGAACACGCATTGTTCCTGAGAAATGATAGGGGTGGCGAAATATTTATCGATATAGAGTCTTTATTAACTTCATTATAATGTACTACACTGATATTATAAAGCTGAAGAGTTTGTTTGTTTAAACGCGCTAATCTCAGGAACCGCTGGTCCGATTTGAAAAATTCTTTCAGTGTTGAATAGTAGATTTATCATGGAAGGTTATAGGCTATATTATATTTTAGGAAAAATTAAGGATCCTTACTAAACGTTCAATAATGTAACCCAAGGTGTAAAAAAATGACCCGAAAAAGTCCTGACACGGCGTGTGCTGCGAAAACTATTGATTATAGAACAAAACAATGTACTACCACTTTGCGGAACATATAATTATCTACAAAAAGTATTGCGTAACTATATGTCTAACTATTGTAGTTATCTCACAATAAGTGTTTTCTTTTATTTTTTTAAATAATTAAAATGCCGTCGCTTCAAAAACTCTTTATTTAGTACCTTGGTATTAATCCTTATCAAAGTAAATTACTCCATATTCGAGACAAATTCAATACCTTTCTAGAACTTTTTGAATTATTCAATTCGGACGTTTCATTCAAAAGATATCGCGATATTTAAAATGTAAGTATTAGTGTTGTAGCCAAATATACTAATATTGTTTGATTGCACGCGCTAATCTCAGAAACTACTGGTCTGATTTGAAAAATTCTTTCAATGTTGGATGGCCCATTTATCGAGGAAGGCTATAGGCTATATATCATCACGCTAAAACCAATAGGAGCGGAGCACCATTGAAGAATGTTTCAAAATCGGAGGGTTTTGAAAGACAAATTCCACAGCTAGTACTATATAAACAAACGTCTCCACTCAGCTCAGATGAGAATGTTGAGATGGATGTGTGGTGTTACAAGAATGGATGAGGGGAAAAATGAGTACATAAGGGGATTTTTTAAAGATGCACCCGTGAATGAAGAATTGAGAGGAAGAAGATTAACGTGGTATGGGCATATAATGAAGAGGGACGAAAGTCACGTGACAAAAAGAATGTTAAACTACAAGATGGATGGATTGTGTGAAGGATGATATGATGATTTGTGGCGTGACAAAAGATGTATGTCAGAATAGAGGAGTATGGAAGGAAAAGACATATTGTACCCAATATACCCCCCAACCCCAAATAATTGCGAAATTGTGAAAGAAAAAGAGAATTTAATACTAAAGGAATTGGATAGTTTTTTTATTGCTGTAGAACAGCAGACCGATTAACGGCCCACATGATGGAAAGTGGTTATCGTCACCTATGGACATTTACAACACTTGCCGAAACACAAACCAAGGTTATTATGGTTGCATAATTTAAAACAGAGTTGGTAGCTATATAGATGTTTAAATGCCTTACCATCTAGCTGTGGGTGTTTTGTCGCCTCTTATGATAGGCGACCGGCCGACCGGCAGGAATTAGCATTCTTGCTCCGTTCTTGCACGGATAAAATTATTGTAAAATTTTAAACTACCCCCCCAATTATTTCAAAAGATAAATAAATAATCGGCAGACAACCAGACCATGGTAAATAACGAAGAAAATTCATTTCCGAAATTTACCATACCAAGAATCGAACCCGGGCCCTTTGCATTGCAGCGAGGTAAGTCGTCAAAGACTTAGCCCGCTTAACCACAGAGGCCGTCATTGATATACATTGCTATACTTAAGACAATCACTATTTACATTCTATCGAATAATTAATAGTTCTCTTAAGCAATTAATTAATTTGTCAGATAATTGCCATAAATTTTATATATGTGCAAATATATATATGGAAATTGAAACATTTTTATGTGACGGTAATGGTTATAATGTTTAATTTATGTTACAAACGTTATATAGGTGTTTCATGTCTGTAAAAATAAAATAAAATTCCACGATATATGTTTATTCGTCTAAGAAAGAGCATACAAACAATTCATTTCCACGTCTACATATGTATATATTGAACAAGATATGTTAACAAACTGACATTTCTGTCTGTACTGTGACTGACTTCACGAGATTTGCATATCGTATTATATGTTATGGTTATTGAATATGTATGTATATATAAAGTATTTATTATGTATAACGCGGTGCTGGTACCTACGCTCACGTATGGAAGCGAGAGTTGGGTATGGAAGAAAGAGCATGAAAGTAGAGTAAACGCGGTCGAGATGCGAGCACTGCGCAAAATCTGCGGAGTGACGCTCGCGGACCGCGTTCGTAATACCGAAGTAAGAAAGAGAGTTGGTCTGAAAGAGAGTGTCGGGATGAAGGTAAGGAAAGGAATGCTCCGGTGGTTCGGGCATGTGGAAAGAATGCATGATGAAAGAATGACTAAACAGATATACAATGCAAAAGTGGATGGATGCAGAAGTCGTGGAAGGCCACGACACACCTTCCATGATCAAATTGATCGTGTACTAGCAGAAGGTGATGTCAGGAGCCTTAAGAACAGACGAGCTTGCATGACAAGAGTTATGAATGTCAAAGAGGCAAGTGAGGTGTGTAAGAATAAGCCTAAATGGCACTCTGTTGTTCGTGCCTACCCCGCGAGGGAACTGGCGTGAAGTTATGTATGTATGTATGTATGTATTATGTGTACCACGCTATTGTATTGGTGACTACTGTAATGATAGCGATGTTTGTAGTAAATAAATAAATATTAAGATTCGTATCAGTTTTAAATATCTATTTTTTTTTTATTGCAGGAGTTCAGCAGACAGCCAGACGGCCCACTTGATTGAAAGCGGTTACCATCGCCTATGGACATTTGCAACACCCAAGGTGCTACAAATGCGCTGCTGCTCTCTTAAAGGAGACTGGAACCTGATCACTAATGTCGGAACACAACACAAGGTTGTTATGGCGGCATACTCTAAACCAGGGGTGGTCGCCATCCAGTCGGGCAAATACCCTACCACCTGGCTGTGGGTTGTTTAGTCGCCTCACACCTCACATTGGAGCGATAGTAACGGATCGAGTTGGATCGTTGAGAATTTAAAAGGAAGGGTCCAAAGTAAGATCATACATATATACATAACTTCACGCCAGTTCCCATGCGGGGTAGGCACGACCAACAGAGCGCCATTTAGGCTTATTCTTACACACCTCACTTGCTTGTTTGACATTCATAACTCTTGTCATGCACGCTCGTCAAAGTAAGATCGGTGCCCTGAATCCGCTGCTCGGTCTTAAACTGTAATAAAATATTGTTTAAAACTAAATTAAAAGTGCATAAACCGTGACTATTGTGTTTTGTGCTCGCACTTTACCCTGATGATGCTCAAATATACCAATAAACTTTTTATTTTATTTTATTTCAGGAGTTCAGCAGACAGGCAGACGGCCTACTAAATGGAAAGCGGTTACCATCGCCTATTGACATTTGCAATACCCAAGGTGCTACAAATGCGCTGCTGCTCTCTTAAAGGAGACTGGAACCTGATCACTAATGTCGGAACACAACACAAGGTTGTTATGGCGGCATACTCTAGACCAGGGGTGGTCGCCATCCAGTCGGGCAAATACCCTACCACCTGGCTGTGGGTTGTTTAGTCGCCTCTTACGACAGGCCGCCCGGCCGCAGGAAATTGTATTCTTTCTCCGTTCCTGCACGGATAAAATAATATCTAATTTCAAAATAATGATAATACCCAACAACTTTCATGTGCATATTCTGCATATCTAAATATATCGATATATTTAATCGAGCGTGGCACAACACTCAGCGATACAAAGATCTGTTGTTTCGACGACACGGCTTTCAATGAATCGATCACAGGCATAATAGCCCTTGAATTTAACTAATAAACACCTCACAAACACCATGAACGAAGTTTAGAAAATACGCAATATACTATTGTAAAAATATAGGAACAACATTTTGAGATTTGGTACGGCCTCTGTAGTTAAGCGGGCTAAGCCTTTGCCGGAGAACTTCACCACAATGAAGAGGCTGCAAGTTCGATTCCTGTTATGGTAAATTTCGTAAACGAACTTCCCATTATTTACTATGGTTGGAATTGGCCCCAGAGTGGTTCATTGTATATATTACTCATACCACAAACGTATCTTGCTTTATTTGAAGATATAAAACGTGCCTTTACCTGCCGATTATTTAAATATTTAAATGGCAAGACAGCAGTTGGCTGGCCTAGCCCATGCAGGACCTGGATGATGTAGCATGGCTAGACGTTTGTTGCCTACATTTTAGTCAATTTCCGTAAATCATGCCAGCGTAAGCGACTCTTACAAATTGTTTATTAAAGGCCTGATCCTATATCTTACTATTCATTCGCTTTCCTTATCAGAGATTACTTGTATAGAGATTATAGATAGAGAAGAATACAATTTGCTGCGGCCTGGCGGCCTGTCGAGGCGACTAAACAACCCACAGCCAGGTGGTAGGGTATTTGCTCGACTGAATGGCGACCACCACTGGTCTAGAGTATGCCGCCATAACAACCTTGTGTTGTGTTCCGGCATTAGTGACCAGGTTCCAGTCTCCTTTAAAAGAACAGCAGTGCATTTGTAACACCTTTGGTGTTGCAAATGTCCTGCAAAAAAAAAAAGTATGTAAAATTTTAGTCGATAATAAAGCAAATAAATGGTTAATAAGATATACGAACCGGTCATAAGTCATGGATATGAAGACTGCAGCGGATGCGAGAGTTCTCGGCGGTCAGTATTTCCACGTACTCTTTTTTTTGTTTTTTTGTTTTTGAGGCGAGGGAAAATGCTTAACCGATTTACGCACAAACTGGGTCGTTGCTAGGGGAACGACACGCGTCGGTCGGGGGCGATAACACTGCAGCAATAGTATGCTCTTGGCAGCGCTCCGTCCGCGATCGACGTCACAGAATAGTGTGGAAGACTCCGAGCGTTGCTACACGAGCGAGCAACCCCAATACCCACTAAAAACCCCCTCCTCCCTGACGACCCTGCGCTTTGTATGTGTTGGAAAGGCTGAGATTTAGAACATAGTTACGCCCAGCCGAATTTCCACGTACTCTACACCAACCATGCGCAACATGCTTATCTCCATCAAACGCAGATCGTAGTTACTGTGTTGCAATGAATAAATACAAAAGTATTACATAACTTCATTGATTTCTCTTTTATAAGTGTTTTTTATAGCTTCTCTCGCGTAAATTTTAGATTCATACCTTGTAGCGAAGTAAATCCTACGCTCATTCCCTTTTATCAACTGTATATGGTTACGCTTCATAGTAGATACCTATTTTCTTGTAACTAGACATATGCCAGTAGAAAGAAGTCGTGGAAGGCCACGACACACCTTCCATGATCAAATTGATCGTGTACTAGCAGAGGGTGATGTCAGGAGCCTTAGGAACAGACGAGCGTGCATGACAATAGTTATGAATGTCAAAGAAGCAAGTGAGGTGTGTAAGAATAAGCCTACATGGCGCTCTGTTGTTCGTGCCTACTCCGCAAGGGAACTGGCGTGAAGTTATGTATGTATGTATGTAGACACTTGCCTTAGCGACGCGTGGACTTAATATAAAAGGAGAAAAAAACTTCGTTTAAAAAAACCGACTTCAAAAACTAAAAAGTATAAAATTACTTATTTCTAAAGCTATTATTATTAATATATATTATCTAAAACATCTTGAAGTCGGTGCGAAGTACAACATAAAAATTACTATATTTTGAAAATTACTAAGCACCGACTTTAAAATGTTTTAGATATAATATATGAAAAAAAAGGTATTATGATTAAAAATAGCTTTAGAAACAGTGTCTAGCTATGGGTAGGCTTAGGAAAGGTGCCGCGCGCCTTAAAAAATATAGGTCCTAAGGACGGAACGGAACGGAAAAATTTTTCACAAAAAAATGTTCATAAAATAAAAACTACTGCGCCAAACTATGTTAAATTTTTAGGAGACCAAATGGCAACTATTCCGCATCAAACTAAAGAAGAATCACGTAAATCGAATCATAAATCTCAGCGTAATCGGTGTACATACGGAACGGAATGGAAACATTTTTCATAAAAAATGTTCATAAAATAAAAACTACTACGCCAAACTATGTCAAATTTTTAGGGGACCAAATGGCAACTATTCCGCATCAAACTAAAAAAGAATCACGTAAATCGGATCATAAATCCCGGAGTAATCGGTGAACAAACATAAAAAAAAAGATTCGACGAATTGACAAACCTCCTCCTTTTTTTGAAGTCGGTTAAATATAGTAATTTTTATGTTTTACTTTGCACCGACTTCAAGATGTTTTAGATAATATATATTAATAATAATAATAGCTTTAGAAGTAAGTTATTTTATACTTTTTAGTTTTTTAGTTTTTGAAGTCGGTTTTTTTTGTTTTCTCGGAACTAGACACTTGCCTTAGCGATGCGTGGACTTAATATAAAAGGAATATAGCAACCAAAACATCTCCAACACTTAAACAAGTTTTCTATCGATACCTACCTATAAGCCTATAATCGTTTAATCTCAAATCGATTTCTAACAAGGCTATTGTGGCCAATGGACTATTATATCTAACACCATCTTCATCACTTGGTGCATGTTCTCTTGGCTTGTCATCTTTTTAACCAGCTTCTTTGGGTAAGGAATTGCAACTTTCAACTCTATTCAGATTACGCTAGATTCAATTTCCTTCAACAATTACTTTCACATAGTCATCGTCTAAACCTTAACCAGCTTTAGAATTCTCATCCATGAAATACATCATGGACTCTAGTTTGTAGTGTTAGAGTTGAAATTAGCTTGTCTATCACAAAATTTAAGAGTGAAGTGATTAATTTAATTTACATTAAGTACGTATAGCCTTTTATGTTTCATTCACGTAAGACCATTCATGGATTCAATAATGAAGTTTGAATGAAGTTTCAAAGATGAATTAATTCATTCATAAAATATGAAAGTAACTTTTATGGGTTATTCATTACACAGTTAATAATAAACAGTGTTATTTTAAATGGTAATTTTTAACTTTATCCGTGCATACGGAGGAAGTATAAAATTTCTTGCGACCGAGAGGCCTGTCGTAAGAGGCGACTAAACAACCCACAATCAGGTGGTAGGGTATTTACCCGTCTGGATGGCTACCACCATAACAACCTTGAATTGTGTTCGAACATTAGTGGCCAAGCTCCAGTTTATTAAAGAGAGGCAGCAGGTTGGTGTTACAAATGTCCATAGACGATGGTAACCGCTTTCCATCAGGTGGGCCGTCTGCCTGCCTGCTGAACTCATGATATTTTTTTTTTTGTTAATTATTGAATTCTCGTTTTACTCATTTCATAAAGTATAAATTATGAAAATAAGTTACTATATACTTTAACTTATGTAACTTAAAATTACTCTATAGTAAAAAGACAATAATTTAATAGTCACGCAAATTACTCGATCTTTAAGTTCTTAAAAAAAAATAATTAACAAAACATGTCACTATTTATTTATAAAATACTAACGATCTCAGCAGATGTTGTCTTGCCCTGAAAAAATAAAAATCTAGAACTCAATTCCAGCTCCATCTACCGGGTCTAATTGTGAATATAAACCATCCCGGGACTTACTCAAACAGACATAAATATTTCCTCAAAATCCTAAAACCCGATTCTAGTGCCAAGTATTTGTTTTAGATTAACATTTTGAAATTCGTAATATCTTTTGAATGGAATGTCCCATTTGAATAATTCAAAAAGTAATCAACAGGTATTGAGACAGTCTTGAATACGAAATGATTTATTTGGTTAGGGATTCTTTTTTTTATTGCAGGAGATCAGCAGACAGGCAGACGGCCCACTTGATGGAAAGCGGTTACCATCGCCTATGGACATTTGCAACACCAAAGTTGCTACAGATGATCTGCTGCTCTCTTAAGGGAGACTGGAACCTGGTCACTAATGTCGGAACACAATTCAAAGTTGTTATGGCGACATACTCTATACCAGGGGTGGCAGCCATCTAGCCGGGCAAATGCCCTACCGCCTGGCTGTGGATTGGTTGTCGCCTCTTACGACAGGCCGCCCGGCCGCAGGAAATTGTATTCTTTCTACGTTCCTGCACGGATAAAATTATAACGGATTAATACAAAGGTCTGGTATATGGTCTGATTTTCGTCAGCATTTCTATCAATTTTTGAATTATAAAAATTAGTCAAATAAGTAGTGACATAACTACAATAGTTGACATATATTATCATTAAGTTTTTTGTATATATTGATATGTTCTTTAATATTGTGGAAGACTTTTTTGTTCTCTCATCAATAGTTGCCGCAGCGCATGCAATGAAAGACATTTTAGTACAACCTTAAAGTAATTAATATATATTGGTGAAGGTAAGGAAAGGAATGCTCCGGTGGTTCGGACACGTGGAAAGAATGCATGATGAAAGAATGACTAAACAGATATACAATGCAAAAGTGGATGGATGCAGAAGTCGTGGAAGGCCACGACACACCTTCCATGATCAAATTGATGGTGTACTAGCAGAAGGTGATGTCAGGAGCCTTAAGAACAGACGAGCTTGCATGACAAGAGTTATGAATCTGAAAGAAGCAAGCGAGGTGTGTGAGAATAAGGCTGAATGGCGCTCTCATGTTCGTGCCTACCCCGCAAGGGAACTGGCGTGAAGTTATGTATGTATGTATGTAAGAACAATTAAAAGTTGAAGACGCAAGACGAACAAGAAAACGTATTTGATTGGACACGATAGGGCTACGAGTTCACAGAGAGAGAACTCCTCAGACGTCCTCCCCTATTGCTTGAAATTTTTCTTCAGACACGAACCTCAGTAATGACAAGTAAAATTCGCCTCCCTCAACAAACCTACATCATCCATCAATCTTACCTGTCTCAGGAGTCACATCCATTGATGTAGTTTTTCATTGGCACCCACTCACAGGATACTCGCCTACGTGGACGGAGACAAAGCATCGAATTAGCATAGCACCGAAGGGTGGGGCAGGGTGTGGCGTGTATTAATCACGGGCATGCGCCAGCGCATGTTCCATGCAAAGAATACGATAAATCGCTAAAGGGTCGTAAAGAGTATGAGATTATGCCTACAGGATTTAATCTCATGGAGGTATAAGAAATTTTACATTTAAATGCAGAACAAAAAAAAAACAATATATATGTACTGTAACCACAAACCGCTTTAGTCGTTTGAAGGATATCAAAAAGAAATACATACATACATACATAACTTCACGCCAGTTCCCTTGCGGGGTAGGCACGAACAACAGAGCGCCATTTAGGCTTATTCTTACACACCTCACTTGCTTCTTTGACATTCATAACTCTTGTCATGCACGCTCGTCTGTTCTTAAGGCTCCTGACATCACCTTCTGTAGTACACAATCAATTTGATCATGGTAGAAGAAGAAAGAAATACATATTTTATAATAATCTGTATTATTGTAATAAATATATAGAAGAGTGGATTTTGTATACCTAATGAATTTAAAAAAAAAGAAAATAACTATTATTAACAAAGTACTTGTGTAGTTTTTGTTTTGTCTATTAGAGCATTACGTGATCATTACTGAATGGATTTAAATGAAACTTGATACAGAGCTAACTAAACACATCAAAGCCGGCCTATGTCTGTAACTTTTTTGTCGGCGGACAATTAGGCGGCTTCACTCATTGTGAGTCGGAAAACTTTGTCGGCGGCTCGAGATGAGAAACACAACATACAGCACATGACTACAGCGCGAGTGTCTCCGGGACTGAGCGCTTGCGTACGTAAGCCGTCGCATGTTGCCGACATGATTCTTTGCATATGCCGCCGGGTTGTGTCGGCGGGCTGTGTCGGCGCCTCGGCGGCTTTGGTGTGTATTGCGCTTTACATACATCCCAGATCCACAGTTACGATATTTTTATATCAATAATTGACGTCGTTATCGTGAAAAAGGTGTTGCAACAGTCGCGTTCATTTGGCGTAGTCTTTGCAATTCACTAACAAATGTTATGGTCACCATGGCAACGATATAAATGAAATTTATTTGTCACCAGCCATCCTGGCAGACGTCGTCCTGCCTGGAAACGCTTCAATCGATATGCCGACAGCAGCGCCACCTACCGGGTCCAATTGTGAAACAACTCAGAAACCTTTGGCTCATGCACAACAACTTTTCTAAAGATCATCACATGATCAAATGTATAGTTTACGATTCTATAAAGGACATACAGACAAACATTAATTTTTATATATAAAAGAAAATATCGACGTTCGTTCGTCGTCAGTCATTTGCAGTCCACTGCTGGACGTAGGCCTCCCCAAGACGGCGCCACTCATCCCTGTCCTCCAATTTCCTCAGCCAGCGCCTACCGGCGACCTTGCATAGGTCGTCGGTCCATCGGGCTGGAGGGCGTCCGACACTACGTTCACCGAGACGCGGTCTCCACTCCAGGACTCGTTTGCTCCATCGGCCATCGGTCCTGCGGCAGATGTGACCGGCCCACTGCCACTTCAACTTGCTAATTTTGCGAGCTATGTCGGTTACCTTGGTTCTCTTACGGATATCCTCATTTCTAATTTTATCCATAAGAGAAACACCCAACATAGCTCGCTCCATAGCCCATTGAGCGACTTGGAACTTGTGGACCAATCCTGCCGTAAGTGTCCATGTCTCGGCCCCGGCACTGCTCGAAGACTTTTGTCTTCAAGCATTCCGGAATGGTCGACGAGAAGACTTGACGAAGTTTACCGAATGCTGACCAGCCTAACTGAATCCTCCTATTGGCTTCCCCCTCGAAGTTGTGCCAGTGTGAAGTGTGTAATTAATATTAGTTCTATAGCATTCTACGTATTTCCTAATTTAATACCCATTTTTGTCTGTTTTGAATTACTCTTTGATATTTTTGTAAGAAACACGAGTCATTCATATTATTATTTACGTAACTCAAAACATTGGCTGGTTGTCTCAGCTGATATAATAACATGTTTCTGATCTGTCCTGTTAATTTACTACAGACGATGAAAAGGGTTTTAGGGTTCAACTAAAGGCCGTTTTATCCGTGCAGAAACGGAGAAAGAATACAATTTCCTGCGGCCTGGCGGCCTGTCGTAAGATGCGACTAAACAACCCACAGCCAGGTGGTAGGGCATTTGCTCGACTGGATGGCTACCACCCCTGGTCTAGAGCATGCAGCCATAACAACTTTGAGTTGTGTTCCGGCATTAGTGACCAGGTTCCAGACTCACTTAAGAGAGCAGCAGCGCATTTGTAGCACCTTTGGTGTTGCAAATGTCCATAGGCGATGGTAACCGCTTTCCATCCAGTGGACCGTCTGCCTGTCTGCTGAACTCCTGCAATAAAAAAAAAAGACATCTAAAGCCAAAAAGAAATCCATATGGTCTCACTCCAATATCTGTCTGTTTGTTTCAAAGCGTATTATCTCGTATATATAAATCTTCGTGTTTCTACCTAATTTTGATTTAAAATTAGTATTTTTTTTATTTGTCAGGAGCCTTAAGAACAGACGAGCGTGCATGACAAGAGTTATGAATGTCAAAGAACCAAGTGAGGTGTGTAAGAATAAGCCTAATTGGTTGTTCGTGCCTACCCCGCAAGGGAACTGGCGTGAAGTTATGTATGTATGTATGTATTTTTTTTATTTAATGTAAAAATAGCAACTGTAAAGTCAACTAGGAAAACTACTTAAGATGTGTATCTCATCCGACTGGATGGCTACCACCCCTGGTCTAAAGTATGCCGCCATAACAGTCTTGAGTTGTATTCCGGCATTAGTGTCCAGGTTCCAGTCTCCCTTTAGAGAGCAGCAGCGCATTTGTAGCATTGTATTGCGAATATCTATAGGCGATGGTAACCGCTTTCCATCATTTCAAGATTGGAACCTTCGTCATTTGAGTTAAAGGCGAGTGCTTTAATGCAAATTAATATGAAAATTGACTATGATGATAAACTTGAAGGTCCGTAATATAAGCAGGGGCTTGCAATATCACATTAAAGTGCTATCAGCAGGCCAGCCAATGCGTTTTCGCCACAATTGCAATCCCCTAATAATGGTCTAATCATAGGTTTGACACCCTGCTTCATCCATCCCCAACATGTATTTTATATCTGTCTAAGATTTTAACATCCATTGCTGGTTCCATTGACGATGGATCATCACAATTTACAAATTAAAAAATTTATCCGTGCAGGAACGGAGAAAGAATACAATTTTCCTGCGGCCGGGCGGCCTGTCGTAAAAGGCGACTTCACAACCCACAGCCAGGTGGTAGGGTATTTGCCCGACTGGATGGCTACCATCCTTGGTCTAAAGTATGTCGCCATAACAACCTTGAGTTGTGTTCTGGCATTTGTGATCAGATTCCACTCTCCCTTAAGCGAGTAGCATTTGTAGCACCTTTGGTGTTGCAAATGTCTATAGGCGATGGTAACCGCTTTCCATCAAGTGGACCGTCTGCCTGTCTGCTGATCTCTTGCAATTAAAAAAAATAACCCTTAACCAAATAAATTATTTCGTATTCAATACTGTTTCAATACCTGTTGATAGAGGCGACAAAACAACCCACAGCCAGGTGGTGGAGCATTTCCCGACTGGATGGCTACCATCCTTGGTCTAAAGTATGTCACCATAACAACCTTGAGTTGTGTTCCGGCATTTATGATCAGCTTCCAGTCTCCCTTAAGCGAGCAGCAGCGCATTTGTAGCAGCTTTGGTGTTGCAAATGTCTATAGGCGATAGTAACCGCTTTCCATCAAGTGGGCCGTCTGTCTCTCTGCTGAGCTCCTGCAATAAAACAAAACAAAAAATTTTTTTTTGCTACTACTTAAGGTAGTCATCCAGGCAGACAGATGCTAGCCTAGCTGAGGGTTGTTTTACTCACAAGTTGCTGGCTTCTTCGACACATCTGGTTACTCTGCTCTTTTCCTTTCGCGACTAAAAAACCATGACAGCCACTTAGGCATGTTAAAGGTTGCAATTTAATGACGTTGCATTTTAGTAGTACATTATAATCATTCCCATAATTTGGCATAATGGACCCATGTGCTTTTGCTTTGTTAATGTATGTTTGAGAAATATTATAACGTGTTTCAGCTTCCTTTTATAGCAAGAGTTCAGCAGACAGGCAGACGGCCCACTTGATGGAAAGTGGTTACCATCGCCTATGGACATTTGCAACACCAAAGGTGCTACAAATGCGCTAATGTTCTCTTAAGGGAGACTACAACCTGGCCACTAATGCCGAAACACCACTCAAGGTTGTTATGGTGGCATATTCTAGACCAGCGATAGTAGCCACCCAGACGGATAAATACCTTACCATCTGGCTGTGGATTGTTTAGTCGCCTCTTATGACAGGCCGCCTGGCCACAGGAAATTGTATTCTTTCTCCGTTCCTGTTAATAGTAGGTATGAGCAATATTTCAGTCTGGTTCTGTATTAATAAAAACTATTAATAAAAGTAATTTTGTCATGTATGCGTACAATGATGTGAAAATAAAAATGACATTTGAAAGAACTTTTAAACGTTTGCACAAAAAAGCAGCAATGTATATCAAATACTACGTTTTGTTCCAGAGTAGGGGTGTTTAGTAAAGTTGACGTTGCAACTAAGGCTGCCAATGTAAGAGATTGCCGGTTACATGTATGTAATTACAGCACATGTGCTGTATTTTTAATTCACAATAGAATACACGACGGTGTGTTTGGGATATACTGGTTTCTGTATAAACAGTTCCTGGCTTCTGTGATAATAAAATTACAAGAGAACTTTTTTATTTTTTTTATTGCTGGAGTTCGGCAGACAGGCAGACGGGCCCACTTGATGGAAAGCGGTTACCATTGCCTATGAAAATTTGCAACACCAAAGGTGCTACAAATGCGCTGCTGCTCTCTTAAGGGAGACTGGAACCTGGTCACTAATGCCGGGACACAACTCAAGTTTATTATGGCGACATACTGCAGACCAGGGGTCTGTGGGTTGTTTTATCGCCTCTTACGACAGGCCACCCTGCCGCAGGAATTAGTATTAATTTTCGTTCCTGCACGGAAAAGACGTATACAAGGTATAAAAAAAATGATTTAGATACGATTCGACTGCATTTATCTAAAAATCGTTAAAATCAATCTCACATCTCAAAAACGTCTTATTTTTTTTTTATCAATTGAAAATCATCTGTCGTTCCCAAATCGGACAGTCACTAAATTGGGCCCATTTTAAAAATGTGAAAAATTGCACCGAGTTCTACGAAAGCAGATTACACGCGGCGATCGCGACTTGATTCTATGAGCCAATAAAACTGATTGATGATTCCGGATGGTTTTTGTCAAAACTCGTGCGCCCGTTTAATTTTGAAGGTAAAAAATGTGCTATTGTTCCCTTTTTAACCAACTATGAAATGGAGGAGGTTTATTATTCGACTATATGTTTGTTACACGATTTCTCAGTCAATTGTGGATCGATTTTCATTAATTTTTAGTATTCGAAAGAGTATACCGCCACGATGGTCCCATTGTAATGAAGTGAGGATCTGATGCGTGGATCCCAGGAAATTCGAAAGCATTCCTCGAATATTATAGGCATTTTCTTAACAAAAAAGTAGAAAATAAAAAAAAGGAACAACAAGAATTTTGCAAAATATAGTAATCCGTGCAGGAATGAAGAAAGAATACAATTACCTGCGGTCGAGCGACCTGTCGTAAGAGGCAACAAAATAACCCACAGCCAGGTGCTAGGGCATTTGCCCGACTGGATGGCGACCACTCCTGGTCTAAAGTATGCCGCCATTGACCTTTAGTTGTGTTTCGGCATCAGTGGCCAAGTTCCAGTCTCCCTTAAGAATGCAGCAGCGCATTCGTGGCACCTTTGGTGTTGCAAATATCCATAGGTTTTTCATTAAATGGGCCGTCTGCCTGTCTGCTGAACTCCTGCAATATATATATGTGTGTATACAGTGTAAACTCTATATAACGACAGTCTAGGGCAATGATAATGGCTAACAAAGAAAATGCACAGTATTTTATGGCGTTATAGAGAGTTATCGTAAATAGAGAGAAGTCTGTTATTTTTGTCTGACATTTTTTGCTGCACCAGTAAGTTTGTTGTATTTTTTTTACTTATTTTATTCATATCTTGAGATTGAGATATTGAGTTATCTTGGTTATAAAGAAAGTACTTAGTAATTTCCATTTTTTTTTAGAAAGTTCTGTATGCATGGTGCCGACAGTCGAGTTTATTATGGGCTAGGATAATAAAGTGATAAGAGAACGTATACAGCTGCGCAGTTTTACTAATTTTGGCAACTTAAAAGGCGCTTTTTATTATTTAATTGTTGACGTTATTGAGAGTAGCTGTAATGCTATATAGAGGGTATCATTGTATAGAAGACGAACCAAAACCAAATGATTACGACGTTACATGGAGTTAACAATTTGCACCAAACTGGTGTAGAAAAATATTATTTTTTGGCTGTTTAGTTACTTTTGAAGTAGGTTTTGTGCTTTATTATTTTATTTTTTTGTCAAAACTCGTGCGCCGTTCAATTTGGAAGACAAAAAATGTGCCATTGTTATGTGCTGCACAATAGAAGGATCGCCGGACTTCTTTCGATCATCGATTACTTTTTTGTCTTATACAACATCCATAAACTGTTTACGCCCCCTTTTGATTTCGTTGGTAAAATTGAAACTTGACACGTGGTTCCAGTGAATGTAATTCTTTGGTTGCGTGATAGTGCGTTTTGTGGTTCTGTTTGCTCCTTTTGGCCGACGCCTCGCGGCTCTTCGGCCATTTAGTGCGTGACTGGCACTTCTTTATTGCCTTTGTATTGAAAAAATACTGACAAGTGCAACATAAACTCAAATTTTGATGATTCTGAGTTATGTAGTTTCTGGGTCAAGGGTATTTGTTTACTATTTGGCGTATTTCCGTGCAGGAACGGAGACGACGAAACAACCCACAGCCAGGTGGTAGGGTATTTCCTCGATAACAACCTTGTGTTGTGTTCCGGCATTAGTGACCAGGTTCCAGTCTCCTTTAAAAGAGCAGCAGCGCATTTGTAGCACCTTTGGTGTTGCAAATGTGCATAGGCGATGGTAACCGCTTTCCATCGAGTGGGCCGTCTGCCTGTCTGCTGAACTCCTGCAATAATAATAAAAAAAGTAATTATGTGTTTTTGTGAGAAATGTGAACTGTATAGTCAAATGTGGCCTTTTGAGTTTTCACAAGAACTCCGTTCAATGGTGTGGATTGTAGCGTTACAATACAACTGCGCCTGGCGTAAAGGCCTAGTTGCCAAGCCATAAACTTTAAAAAAAATTCCAGGCAGACAGATGCTTGCCTAGCTGAGGGTTGTTTTCTTCACATGTTGATGGCTTCTTCGACACATCTGGTTACTCTGCTCTTTTCCTTTCGCGACTAAAAAACCATGACAGCCACTTAGGCATGTTAAAGGTTGCAATTTAATGACGTTGCATTTTAGTAGTACATTATAAAAATTCCCATAATTTGGCATAATGGACCCATGTGCTTTTGCTTTGTTAATGTATGTTTGAGAAATATTATAACGTGTTTTAGCTTCGAAATCATATTTTATTATATTTTTTATAGCAAGAGTTCAGCAGACAGGCAGACGGCCCACTTGATGGAAAGTGGTTACCATCGCCTATGGACATTTGCAACACCAAAGGTGCTACAAATGCGCTAATGTTCTCTTAAGGGAGACTGGAACCTGGTCACTAATGCCGGAACACAAATCAAAGTTGATATGGCGACATTCTTTAGACCTGGGGTTGATAAGTCGCCTCTTACGACAGGTCGCCCGGCCGCAGGAAATTGTATTCTTTCTCCGTTCCTGCACGGATAAAGTAATAATTGTATATTAAATTTCATTACACACACATATATTATATTATATATATAATAGTAGGTAGATGCGAGATGCGAGCACTGCGCAAAATCTGCGGAGTGACGCTCGCGGACCGCGTTCGTAATACCGAAGTAAGAAAGAGAGTTGGTCTGAAAGAGAGTGTCGGGGTGAAGGTAAGGAAAGGAATGCTCCGGTGGTTCGGGCATGTGGAAAGAATGCATGATGAAAGAATGACAATGCAAAAGTGGATGGATGCAGAAGTCGTGGAAGGCCACGACACACCTTCCATGATCAAATTGATCGTGTACTAGCAGAAGGTGATGTCAGGAGCCTTAAGAACAGACGAGCGTGCATGACAAGAGTTATGAATGTCAAAGAGGCAAGTGAGGTGTGTAAGAATAAGTCTAAATGGCGCTCTGTTGTTCGTGCCTACCCCGCAAGGGAACTGGCGTGAAGTTATGTATGTATGTAGTAGGTAGATATCTGTTTTCTTTTCTTATAAAAAAATATAAAAAATATTTAAAAAAGTATAACAAATTTCAATGGCCTTCTGGTTCAACAATGATCTGGAGGCACTTCCCGCCGCAGAGTTCCCCTTGTGCTACGACATGGAGTTCTTTAAGGGCGTTACAAAATTTCGCCCCAGGTGTTGCAAATGTCTTTAGACGACGGTAACCACTTTCCATTAGGTGAGCCGTCTGCCTGTTTGCCTGCTTAAGGCAATAAAAAGATAATGTTAGTCAGAATATCAAGACACAATTATGAAATTACTGTGTCATCATCGGTCCATGTTTTCTGCTAACCGTGACTTATGTATATATAGATGTAGAATCTATTTAATAGTACATTATGGTACTAGTGTGTAACATTGGTGATTACCACCGAGGCGCCATTGAGACTCGAGCCGTAGGCGAGGGTCTTAAGAGAGCCGAGGACGGTAATCATCAATACACACGTGTATTATACGACGTTTTTCAACACACTTGTGAATAAAATAACAACAAAAACTCATTTTATTTAGTAGATAAAAAAAGTTATATATGAGTGAAAGTTTTATTTATTAAACACGTACGAGTTAAAATTATCTATTTAAATAAGAAGTTGCATGAAATGAGCAAGCAATAGGAACATTAGTTTATTTGTTCTATAGAACACGATCTTTTTTTTTTGAATAAAAACTTTTTTAAGAACAAAGCAACTCAACCAATAAAATTTAAAAAAAAATCTATAACTCACTAGTGAGTTATAATGTTTTTTACTCACAGTTTGATAATGGGTGTCATTCTGTGCCTAATTGCGGTGACCATAGAGCCACTTTATGAGCAAGTGTGTTGAAAAAATAGTTTATTTTTGCTATCCATATGTACGTAGCTATATAAGTGTTAATGTTGATCTACTTGTAAAGGTTTTATAATGTCTTCGTTATGAATAGTCGTGTAAAATAATCAATAATATGAGGCAGATGCAACCACGAGACGCAGCTAGTTAGAAACAAAGAACAACAACAAAGCTCTGTGAAGTCAACAAGTTGAAAGGCATCAGTTGCTCGGCTAATGACTTAGCGAAAAGGAATCGCTCCTTTCTTAAATTAAACAAGCCAAAAAACGCGGGAATAATCGATCACCCTGTAAGGGCTACAAAACACAGAAACAAAAGTGCGACGAGTGTGAGTTGATTATTATCTTATTGGGTTCAGTACTAATTAAATAAGCTTTTTTAAAAATGTTTTTAAATACAAGCTTTTGAGATCCTGGATATCATGTAGCAGCAGAGTGTTAGCCAAGACAAGTAAAACGAGCCCAAACACGACGGGTCTATCTTGTTTAGTACAGGAATCCCTATGGCTACCTTCCGACTCCATCATCAGATCAGCCCCATGGTACCATATTATTGCATTGTCACACAATATACATATGCGTGCAAAATTTCAGCTCAATCGGAACTTACATACATACATCCAATGCAAGTTAAATAAAAGCTTGTAAAATAAAATGTTGCCAACCTATGACTACATAAGGCCGAAATAACACGGGTTTACTTCTGTTTTTCAGTTTCAATAAACCTAGGGAATGACAAAATCTAAAAAAATTAAACGAGCTTAATCGTCAAAATATTTTGATAAGTGACGTTATAACTGCTTATCTATGCAATTTAAAAAGCCATAATTTATAATAGGCCGGCCTTTGTATGTAATTAGACATGTTGTCTATTTATAAATTACTAGCGGCACCGGCAGACGTTGTCCTACCTTTAAAAAATAAAATTCTAGAACCCGATCCCAGAGCCACCTACCGGCGGCTTAAACCATCTGGCGACCCACTCAAACACAGAGTCCAGGTAATATATTTTTTTCTATTCTAAGTCATGACAAAATAAGATTAAAAATCTTGCCAAAAAATTAAAGGGTTGAACTACCCTTCATTTAGGGGGATGAAAAATAGATGTTGTCCCAATCTCAAACCTACCCAGTATGCACACAAAATTTCATGAGAATCGGTGAAGCCGTTTCGGAGGAGTATGGTACCTAACACTATGACACGAGAATTTTATATATTAGATAAGCTAATACAATTAAGAAATTTATAAATAATCTAATATAATAAAATAAAACTTAACTTATTTGTGTTGCATTCTACCCATAGTCCTTCAAGACTATAAGTAGAATACTGAGCCTAGATCACCGTCTTCTATTGGTAAGGTCCCCAGAAGGCTGGCTACGTTTCCTCGTCAGATCGCCATACTAATCCGATGAAAAGCCATAATTATATTTTAAAGCAGATAACAATATCACTTATTAAAAAGTTGTAAATATTAAATTCGTTTAATTTTCTTTCATCTCAGAAAATAAACAAATATGTGACACAATATTTATAATATTTTGGGCATTTGCAAGTATTTCGGCAACGGGGATTTATGGTGTTGATGCAAGCGTAAGTCTTTTGTAAGATAAACGGGGATTTTTGTATTTTATGTATTTCTAATTGCCGGGATACACATACTCAAACCTACGCGCACTACCATCGCATTGCATTACACGCACACTCCACAAACAAACCAAGACACACAAAGAGCCTAAAAATTAATAACCCAGGCACAGAAAAGAAAAAAACAACACACATAGCACTAGATAGGACTATATATAAGTATAGATATAAGGCCAACACTGCACATGCACTTCCTCACAACACCAGCATATAACAGATACACTCTACATTAGTATAAGTTTAGTATTAAAATTAGAATAAATTAATATAATAAGTTATTCAGCACAACATAAAAATCACTAAATTAATATCACACACAGTAACAAAAATAAACAATAAGCGTGTATGGAGTCTAAAATTTTATATAGAAATTAAGTAGTAAAAAAGGGTACGGAACTCGAGTCCGTAGAGATATTAATAATAATAATTTAAAAAAAAATTGCCGGGGTACAGCAGACAGGCTGGCCCATCTGATGAAAATTGCTACAACTATGCTCCCGGTCTAATTCCAGAAAACAACTTTATTTGTTAGCACTTCAAATGGTTAAATACTTAAAAAAATCAATATACCTCTATAAATTAAATGACCTTACTTCTGCTTGTACAGAATTAAAAATACTGTAAGACGCATGCGGCTTTTATAACAGCCGTGAATAGGCAAGGAACTCTAACAGCAAAAGAAACGATGTATGGACCAAATTAAAAGCTCAGCATGATCCAAGCCCAGGGTAAATATTAAACCTGTCAGTTTTGTGTAATTTGAGGGCCATTTTTAAACGTATACCATATTGAATTTTGTAAGGGCATACCAGGACAACACAAATGTTTTGATAAAATGGACCGAGCTATCTTGAGTTGAAATGAGGATATCCCTGAGAACCAAGGTTGCTGACTTAGCTCCCGAAATCTGACAGACTGCCACTTCAGCTTACCAAAGCTGAATTGGCAGTGGATCTCTCAGATTTATGACAGACTAGCTGTCCGCGTGGAATTTGTTTTCAAAACTCCCCGATTTTGAAACATTCTTCTTTGGTGCTCCGCTCCTATTGGTCTTAGCGTGATGATATATAGCCTATAGCCTTCCTTGATAAATGGGCTTTCTAACACTGATAGTATTTTTCAAATCAGACCAGTAGTTCCTGAGATTAGCGCGTTCAAACAAACTCTTCAGCTTTATATATTAGTATAAGATGATGGCCGATGGAGCCAAGGTCTGAATTTCAAATTCAAGTTTCGAAAGAAGAAAGAAAGAACATCATTTTATTCAGGACAAATTACGTACTGGTACTCAACCGCGCTGCTGTATAAGGACAGCAAAGTGCTCAGCGTGCAGCAGCTTTTCATTTTGAATATGTCATTGGCAACACATAAATTAGTACTAACATCAGACGACTACTTCAAGTTGACAACACGAAGAGTTTACCGACTTTTTTTTTATTTTTATTGCAGGTGTTCAGCAGACAGGCAGACAGCCCCCTTGATAGAAAGCGGTTACCATCGCCTATGGACATTTGCAACACCAAAGGTGCTATAAAGGCGCTGCTGTTCTCTTAAGGGAGACAGGAACCTGGTCAATAAATTCATATCAACTAAAATTAAACTACAATATAAATATAATAATAATAATCGGCAGACAAACACACACATTGTATATCCCCAAATTAAGCAAGTTACGCTTGTGTTATGGGTAATATACAACGGACTACTCTGGGGCCGATCCCAGACACCCAGGCCATAGTAAATAACGGAGAAAATACGTTTCCGAAATTTACTATACCAGGAATCGAACCCGGAACCTCTGCGTTGCAGTGAGGTACGCCGGCAAAGCCTTAGCCCGCTCAACCACAGAGGCCGTCAAATAATATATCTAGACTAACAAAATAACAAACTATAAGTAAAAAATAGACTCCAGGTCGCTGTCGGCTGGGAGCATGCCCAAAATGCTGGCCGCATTTCCAAGTTGGATGGCAACGCTGCTGCGTTACCCTAGGTGCGAGCCAGCCTTTTGGTCACATATTTTCTTAAGTTTTCGCGACTTGTATTGTAACCGCGCTTAAAACTGTTAAAACGTAGTTTTATTATTTATTACAGTACCTAAATATTTTAGTTTGTATAGATTAACATTGTTACTCTATTTATATTCAACTAGTGGTCGCCCGTGGTCGAAATTCAACCATGATAATTTGTTGTAGAAGATTATATTTCTATAATCACAGATTTCGCCAAGGCAACACTGTTAATTTGACTTTAACAATAAACAAAAGAGTATATATGCGTGTGTGTATCAAATACATGGTAGTGTGTGTAATGTTTTTTTTATTGATTTAATGGACTTTTATGTATAATTTTAAAAACATATTAGCATTTTATCTGTGCAGGAACAGAGAAAGAATACAATTCCCTGCGTTGGGGCGGCCTGTCGTAAGAGGCGACTAAACAACCCACAGCCAGGTGGTAGGGCATTTGTCCAACTGGATGGCTACCACCCCTGGTCTAAAGTATGTCGCCATAACAACCTTGAGTTATGTTCCGGCATTAGTGACCAGGTTCCAGTCTCCTTTAAGAGAGCAGCAGCGCATTTGTAGCACATTTGGTAACCGCTTTACATGAATTGGGCCGTCTGCCTGTCTGCTGAACTCCTGCAATAAAATAAAAAAAAGCTTTTGTCGCTTTTTCTCTGTAAAAACTATAAGTGTGCGAAATTTCATACTTCTCCGTCCGCGCAATTTTCGTAAAACGGGGTACAAACTTTTTGCTTCACGTATTTATAATATATAGATTTATTTGACTTTAATTGCATTCATAACTAAAAATCAAAATGTTTTAGTATTGATGTAATTTGGAATGTAAAAGTTATAAAACACGTATTTAAGTATTTGACCATGAAAAGAAAATGGAAAAAATAAATGACATGTCATTAATTTTTTAATTTTTCTTTTTTCATCAATACATATTACAACTTACATAAGTCATTCAATCGATCATTACATAAGTTAAGGATTTCCTTTGAGTGAGTCAGGTTGCTTGGAAGATATCGCTTTTGGCGATAAGGCCGGCTTTTGTTTACCAAGTATAACTTTTGTCTTGTTGTACATTTTTGTAACTCGTGTTTTGGTGAACAGTGTTATATCTATCTATCTATTTTCATTCTATTCGTTAAGCGCTTATGCCACTTGTCTACAGGGTCTGGTTATTTACAAATACATATAAATACATAGGTCAAATACGGTGATACTAATCACACTGTTTTAGCAACTATTGTCGACTTACTACCTGTATCTATGCAAATAAAGATTTTTTTTATGGCAGGAGATCAGCAGACAGGCAGACGACCCACTTGATGGAAAGCGGTTACCATCGCCTATGGACATTTGCAACACCAAAAGTGGAACACTCTTAAGGGAAACTGGAACCTGGTCACTAATGCCGGAACACAACTCAAGGTTGTTATGGCGACATACTTTAAACCAGGGGTGGTAGCCATCCAGTCGGGAAAATGCCCTACCACCTGGCAAAGATTCTATGAATGAATGAAACTTTATTTGTTGCTTCATTCATTCATTCATTAAAATAGTCCTAATTTGGAGATCCTGGATGGACGCTTGTTCAAAGCAGCTTAGCGGGTTTGGCACATTGGTTATGTTAATGTGCAGGTTTCATCACGATGTTTTTCTTCACTGCTAGTACGTGGAAATTGTAACAATGTGCAGGTCATAAAACTGCCTAAGTACCGCATGTTTGTGATTCGAACCCACATCCTTAGAGTTGGGAACGCCAGTGCTTCAATCACTAATTCAGACACATAAAAGATGCAAAACAAAGTTAAGGAATTAACAATTTTATTTGGATAAAGGCCCAATTTCGCATTTCACCTACCATTACCGCAACAGCTCATTTTAGTATTACAAGGAAATGTTAAACTACAAATTACACTGTTATTTATGACTGCAAAATTGGAGGTCGGCATAGCATAACTCTTATCTCCAGTTTCACTCACTTTAGCTGTCATGTTGCACCTGGACGGATGTGTGTAAACAACCTCATATATAAGGGGATGCCTACAAAAGAAATAATTCATTGTTGAATGTACCGTAAGAGAAAGTAATTATAAATTAATTTTAATTCAAGGATATCTTAATCAATTTAGGTTAGTAACCAAATACTCCTAAAGTTCTTAAGAAACTACTAGGTTTTTATATAAGGTGTTAGTGTCCACGCTCCTAAGCAGAAAAACTAAAACCCGCGTCTACAAAACTGTACATACAAATACATACATAACTTCACGCCAGTTCCCTTGCGGGGTAGGCACGAACAACAGAGTGCCATTTAGGCCCACTCGTACACACCTCACTTGCCTCTTTGACATTCATAACTCTTGTCATGCAAGCTCGTCTGTTCTTAAGGCTCCTGATATCACCTTCTGCTAGTACACGATCAATTTGATCATGGAAGGTGTGTCGTGGCCTTCCACGACTTCTGCATCCATCCACTTTTGCATTGTATATCTGTTTAGTCATTCTTTCATCATGCATTCTTTCCACATGCCCGAACCACCGGAGCATTCCTTTCCTTACCTTCACCCCGACACTCTCTTTCAGACCAACTCTCTTTCTTACTTCGGTATTACGAACGCGGTCCGCGAGCGTCACTCCGCAGATTTTGCGCAGTGCTCGCATCTCGACCGCGTTTACTCTACTTTCATGCTCTCTCTTCCATACCCAACTCTCGCATCCATACGTAAGCGTAGGTACCAGCACCGCGCTGTGTATGGCGAGCTGGGCCTTCTGGCTGAGGTTCTTAGCGCCTAGAAGTTTACCTAACGCTCCATTCACACTATTTCCCAAATTCACTCTTCTTTCTATATCAGCGGTGTACCTTCCATCCCTGCTAAAAGCACATTCAAGATATACAAACTCATTCACTTGCTCTAGCATAACATCATCGACCATTATCCTTGCATTCGTTCTGGTTTCTTCTCTTTCAAACACCATAACCTTTGTTTTCTTCGCATTCAAATGTAAGCCTCTCGCCTGACAGTCATCTTTCATCATCTCGCATACAAAACTGTCATTAGACCAATTTTGATGCACGGCTGTTAGGCCTGGACACTGACACTTAAGGAGGAGAACCAATTGTTGGTCACAGAGAGGTCGGTTCTCAGGAAAATCTGCGGTCCAACAATAAGTGTTCATTCACGTTGACTCGCGGTCGCGGTGGCGGACGCGGTGGCGGGCGCGGGCGCGGTAGACGTAGCGAGTTCGTGTTCACATTGGCCGCCAGGCATTTGCGCGAGTTTGACGTGTTTTCAGAGATTGAAAACATGGACGACGATCTTTTATTTTTAACCGAAAATTCATATCTAAAGTGGGAGATGATAAAAATTAGAATTGGTGTGCGTGAAATTAATAAAGAAAGAGAACGGTATGGTGAATTTCATATTTTATATAGTAATTTGAGAGATCATCCTTCAAGATTTTTTGGATATACCAGGATGACTATTAACTGTTTTGATTACATATTGGGTTCAATAAGGAGTGAGTTTTGAAAATAAGACACAAATTTTCATAAAAACACCTGGCTAAATTGTTGTTTTATTTACTTACTATAAGCATTTTTTTGAAAAGGCTTTTGGGAATTGCAGGAGTTAAATTATTAACTCCCGCAATTTCCAAAAGTCTAATATAAAAATCAAAATAATACTGGACGCCCTGGACGGTTTTTGCCACTGTATTGTGTCGTATACCGATAAAGTGCGTTAGTATATATATTATGAGTGTTGACTCTATACCCGTATATATAAAGTACTCTGTGGTTCATACTGGTTGAACTTACCTGACGTCGCGAGTGAATCGCGCGCTTCGCCGCTAGTTCGACGTGAACACACGCATACAACTCGTGAGTTTGATATTGCCGCGAGCGAAACGCGCGCGCCAGTCGCTAGCTGGCCCGCTACTGGACGGCAGGCTGGCAGGCACGGACAGACAGACACAGACGGCGGCGTCTCAGGCGCCGCCAATCAAGATCCCTCCACGTCCCTGCGAGGGACGCTAGGAGACATAGCCCCCCCCCACAGGATAGACTAGGCGTGTTGCTGGGAAGTTTCATTCGCCGTTTCTTCTCTCCCAGCCATAACACGTTGCGAAACGGCAGTAAGATAGCGTAGGCCGCCGCAAACCACCGATCCCGGCCCGCCGGAATCCTTCCCTTCGGGCTTTATATTACCCGTCGCCCGTTCTCAATTAGTGCTTTGTGTCGCCCTATGGTGGGCATCATTAAATTTAACCCCCTCTCATGGCAACAGTCCAGCCGAGGTAAAACTCCTTAGGGAGCTCCCTCGAGCAAGTTGCCCCCCCGGGCTCGAGCGCCTTCGCTCCGCGAAGGCACTCGCCCCAAAAACCCCGGTAAAGTTGTAAGGTCTTCGGACCAACAACATAAAGTCAAGTCCAATAAAAAAAAAAAAAATGCCCGCTACTTAGACCACGCGTGTATTTCACATCGTGAACACTTGGATATTACGCCATATGTTTGTTATTTCGCGACCGCGCCCGCGAGTCAACGTATTTGAACACTAAAGATGGCAGCTGGAGGGTCTAAACCAACTCCGAAATAGAAGACCTCATGATCGAGCCCTATATAATTGGGGAGATAAAATCTCACCGTCTCCGCTGGCTCGGTCATGTAGAACTGATGGAGGAGGCCAGTTGTCACTATGGGTCGCTGAGCCCACGGAGTTAGTTAGGATATGCCCGCGACTTCGTCCACGATTGACTTGAAGTTCCCGCGCAATTCCCGGGATACAAAGTACCGCAGTATTTAAAAAACAATGTAAGCTAGCGTTTTAGAGGAAACTGTGTCGGAATAAGCTAATTTTTATGCACCCGATCAACTATAAACCACTCCCGGAAAAATTTTGAAAAATCATATTGGAATTTGTTTTCTTTTAACCTGGCTATTTTAAATCATTCCCAGAAAAATTCCCATGGAATTTCTAGGACAGAAAGTAGTGCAAAATTTAAATCTAAGAATTAGCATTAAAATCGGCTCAGTAATTATTACGTGAATCCCGAACAAAGTGACAAGAATTTTTTTTTAAAATTGCATCGTTTTTTCCATCGTTTATATAATGTATTCTAGTTATTTTTCTAAATAGCTTCAATGTACAGACACGACATATTTAGAATTTTATAATATTACAGATAAGTTCCTCTGGAAAACATAGTAAGTCACACTTGTAGGAATCTAGTAATATAATATTATGTTATAATGTAATAATATATACATACATACATAATTTCACGCCAGTTCCCTTGAGGGGTAGGCACGAACAACAGAGCGCCATTCAGGCTTATTCTTACACACCTCACTTGCTTCTTTGACATTCATAACTCTTGTCATGCACGCTCGTCTGTTCTTAAGGCGTCTGATATCACCTTCTGCTAGTACACGATCAATTTGATCATGGAAGGTGTGTCGATAATGTAATAATCTTTTGTTTTTTATTGCAGGAGATCAGCAGACAGGCAGACGGCCCACTTGATGGAAAGCGGTTACCATCGTCTATGGACATTTGCAACACCAAAGTTGCTACAAACGCGCTGCTGCTATCTTAAGGGAAACTGGAACCTGGTCACTAATGCCAGAGCACAACTCAAGGTTGTTATGGCGACATACTTTAGACCAGGGGTGGTAGCCATCCAGTCGGGCAAATGCCCTACCACCTGGCTGTGGGTTGTTAAGTCGCCTCTTCCGACAGGCCGCCCGGCCGCAGGAAATTGTATTCTTTCTCCGTTCCTGCACGGATAAAATAATAATAATAATCATATCATTATATATAGAAAAGCACATAAATAGTCCGGCGTCTAATCAGTTCCTCAATAGTCCATATATCCCAGATATAAGTGAATCACTGTCCCATTTCCCGGACTGCGTAAAAAGCGTTTCCACCTAGAAATAAACGGAGCGTTCCAAGTACGCGAGTCTCCTCACAACAGCCCACATATTCCGAAAAGCAATTCTTCTTGAATGTACCACCGAGTGGCAATAGAGAGTTCTCGGAAGACAGCGGGCACCTTATCGCAGTTGTAAATCAATATATGATTACAAATTTAATGCTACTGTTGTACCATAAATCAGATATTTTAAATTACGAGCTACGAGGTATCGGCCCCCTAGTGTTGGCACCGGGACTGTGTCGACACTCGATAAATCCGACGTCGCGTCTCGCGTGATACCGCTTTAAAAATAAAAACTAGCATGTTGTAATTGTTTTTAAATTTATTAAACCGCTTGCAGATAGGTTATTGCTTGCAAAGAATATACATAACTATGTATTAAATTTTTAAGTTTATTTGTAATAAAATGTAATAACAGCCAATGAATGTCCCACTGCTGGGCTAGGGCCTCCTATTACTGGGGCACGGACAGTAAACCCGCCACGCTTGTCCAAGGTGGCTTAGCAGCTTTGACACATCGGTTATCTCGATTTGCTATCCGTGCAGGAACGGAGAAAGAATACCATTTCCTGCGGCCGGGCGACCTGTCGTAAGAGGCGACTTAACAACCCACAGCCAGGTGGTAGGGTGTTTGCCCGACTGGATGGCTACCACCCCTGGTCTAAAGTATGTCGTCATAACAACCTTGTGTTGTGTTCCGGCATTAGTGACCAGGTTCCAGTCTCCCTTAAGAGAGCAGCAGCGCATTTGTAGCACCTTTGGTGTTACAAATGTCCATAGGTGATGGTAACCGCTTTCCATCAAGTGGGCCGTCTGCCTGTCTGCTGAAGTCCTGCAATAAAAAAATAAAAAATAAATGTGCAGGTTGCATCACGATGTTTTCCTTCACCGTTGTTAGCACGTGGTACTTGTAACAATATGCACATTAGGTCAGAAAACTGCCTAAGTGGTGCATGCGTTCCGGTCAGGATCGAACCCGCGAACGAACGAACGAACGAAGTTTATTTATCTGTACAGAAAGGGAGAATTAATACAATTTCTTGCGACTGGGCCTGTCTTAAAAGGCGACAAAACTACCCATAGCCAGGTAGGGCATTTGCGCGTCTGAATGGCTATCACCCCTGGTGATGGAGTATGCAGTCATAACAACCTTGATTTGTGTTCCGGCATTATTGGCCACTTTGGTGGTGCAAATGTCCATAGGCGATGATAACCGCTTTCTATCAGGTGGGCCGTCTGCCTGTCTGCTGAACTCATGCAATAAAAAAAAATAAGATGTGCTAGCGAAACCCCACCTTGCCTTGAACATGACGTATTTGTTAGTAAATTGCAACGCATATATAGTCATTTATCGGTATATAAAGAATTTTAAGTGTTGAACCGGGCTATAAGCTCAGCTAGCTTACAGCCCGAGTCGCCGAACTTCATTTAACAGACAAACATTCTTCGAAATCTGCTGATCCTTATTAGTCATCTGATTTCTTTCTCATTTCTACAAGTATTGTACAAATTGGAAACCTCTACATATTTATTACATTACAGATAATAAATTCAATGTAAATCATGTATCATAAACAGCCTCGTGTGTTAATCGATAGTTTTAGTGATATTAACATCACTACTCCATTATATTTGTCACCAGTACTGGCTGCGAGATTGAGTGCAGGCCGTATCCCGCCTTATAGAGATCTACATGTCGTTGTAGTGTTTTATGTGGGTATATTGATAAAACGAGAACGTCGTTGAACGTTTAAAACAAATCCTTTATAGCTTGAGATCACAAGTAGAATATCAAAGATAGGATCATATGAATGGATAAAATACTTATTTTTCATTGCACTTGATGGAAAGCGGTTACCATCGCCTATGGATATTTGCACCACCAAAATTGCTACAAATGCGCTGCTGCTCTCTTAAGGGAGACTGGAACCTGGTCACTAACACAACTCAAGGTTGTTGTGGTGACATACTTTAGACCAGGGGTGGTAGCCATCCAGTCGGGCAAATGCTCTAGCATCTGGCTGTAGGTTGTTTTGTCGCCACTTACGACAAGCCGCCCGACCGCAAGAAATTAAATTCTTTCTCCGAAAGTAGGGTCTGAATTGAATAAAATATTCCTTATAGCCAAATTATTAATAATATGAAATATTATTAATAATTTCCTTTCTTTTCTTAATATAAATAAAATATATGTTGCTGTCTCTGTATTTTTAACATATACTGCCTAATTGGTAATGTACGAACTCATTTCTTGTGTGCATACTAATTATTTCAAAGGTAGTTCGAAACACTATTGAATGAATGAATGAAAGAATGAAAACACTTTATTGTTCACCAAAAATTAAAACTACGTCCTTAAAACTAAGTACAATAAATGTTGAACAAAGGGCGGCCTTATCGCTTAAAGCGATCTCTTCCAGGCAACCCCCTATTGTATATTATACTTGTTTAGCTCATACACGTAACTAGAGATCAATAAATTATTTATCTGAAAATAATTTTATTACCAACTAGCGGCCCCGGCAGACGTTGTCCTGCTCTGAAAAAATAAAAATCTAAGACCTGATCCCAGCGCCACCTACCGGTTCCAATTGTAGATTTAAACCCACTCAAACAAATAAAAATAAAATCACCAAAATCGCTCCAGGTGATTAGGAAGATTCTAGAACCCGATCTCAGCGCCACCTACCGGTTCCAATTGTGAATCTAAACCATCCGGGAACCTACTCAACCACACAAAAACAAAATCACCAAAATCGGTCCAGGTGATTAGGAGGATTCTAGAACCCAGTTTCAGCGCCAGCTACCGGTTCCAACAGGATAAAAGTATCCTATGTCCGGCTCCAGGTTCTAAGCTACCTCTCCATCAATTTTCAGCCAAATCGGTAAAGCCATTTTTGAGTTATAAATAGTGTAACTAACACGACTTTCTTTTATATATATATATATACTCGCTGTCCTGGCAGACGTTGTTCTGCCCTGAAGAAATAAAATTTAGAACCCGATTGCAGCGCCACCTACCGGGTCCAATTGTGAATCTAAACCATCCTCGAATCCACTTGAACACACACAAAAAAAAACATTCAAATCGGTCCAGCCGTTTAGGAGGAGTTCACTGTCAACACACGTACAGAAGAATTATATATATAAAGAAGATAAGATGTCAGTGAAAATATATTTCTTAAATATTCATGGGATTCGAAGACGCATTCCGACTCGGTAGCCAGGCCACACATTATGTTTTTTAAATTTATAAACCTGATATTGTAACTGTCAGTGTCAAAATATAGTGAGAAGAGGTAGTCTATGAATAAACGATGTAAGACTGTTCTAAGGAAGTTTGTTTTGCTTTTCTTCAAACAAAACCCACAACTTTATGGAGGCTCGTGCCAGGATCATACCAGGATCATGTAAGAATCCTGCGAAGCATTGTTTTAACGTGAGTTTTGATCTGATGATTACGAAACAACCTCGAAATTAAAATTGAAGACGAGTCATTGTGTGCTGTTTTACCGACACTAATTTGCATAATGATACCAGCGCATAAAATTTCCCAGAATTTGGAATAAAGACTATTATTTTTCTTTTATGAAGACGTTTTATGAATTGGTTATTTTTTACGACTGAAAGACTTACAACCAATCATACAAGATGCCACCGAAGAAAAATAAAGATATCGAAGACTCAGATAGTAATTGTTCAGAAGCTGGTTACAGAGTACGAATTTCATTTAGCGACTTGGAAAAATCAATGACACCGTTCACAGGCGATGATACCTACCCTATTACGAATTGGCTGACCGATTTTAATGACACTGCAAATTTAATGGAATGGAATAATCTTGAAAAACTTATTTACGCGAAGAGACTGCTTTCAGGTACAGCTAAATTATTTTTACGATCGCTAGGCTCTATTACGTCATGGGATACATTAAAAGAATCTTTATTAGAAGAATTTGGTCCGAAATTAAATAGTGCTAGCATTCACAAGAAATTAGCATCACGCAAAATGAAACCGGATGAGACATATCAACAGTATTTTTTACATATGAAAGAACTGGCGTTGCATGGAAATTTAGAAGATGAGGCACTTATTGAATATGTTATTGATGGAATTCGTGATTCTGAAATAAATAAGGCCATTCTTTACGGAGCCACTGATATCAAACAATTTAGAAAGAAACTTGAAGTATATGCACAGATTAAAGAACACAAGATGCAACAAAGACCTATTCAGATGACAACCGGACGTAAAAATCATACCATCAAAAGATGCTACAATTGTGGTGAAACTGATCACCAATCACCAGCTTGTACTAAAGGTATAAAATGCTTCAAATGTAATGGATATGGACATAAGTCAAAAGAATGCCAAAGTTCTACAAATAAGACACTGAAAATTCAAGATGAGAAAGTTAGTACAGATGTTGTTAAGCCATATAAAGAAGCGAAAATTAACGGAGTTACAGTTAAAACCTTTATTGATACTGGAAGCGATGCGAATTTGATTTGTGAGAGTTATTACAAACAAAATTTTCCCGAGAATAATGATTATAATATTAAAGATACTCTCAAATTATCAGGAATAGCCGAGTACGAAGTTTGCACGAAGGGATCTTTTATGGCAAAAGTTGAAATAGACAACGTTCATTTTGAGACCTTGATGCATGTTATCGACGATGATGTAATACCTGTTAATGTCATACTTGGAAACCCGATATTAAAAGACGTTGAAATTATTTTCTCTGCCGACGGGATCTCTGTAAAAAGAATATTACACCTTACACAAATTAATGACTACGAAGAAGAATTTGATGAGAAATATGATATCAAGAAGCTGAAATATAAAGACAAGATTAAACATTTATTGGATAATTACAATAACTTGAAGACTAGAAAGAAGGAATCAAATGTTAAATTGAAAATCATACTTACTGATGAAGATCCTATACACCAGACTCCACGAAGGCTGTCACCTCTAGAAAAGGACATAGTTAATAAACAGATACAAGGATGGTTAGATCAAGAAGTAATTAAACCTAGTAAATCGGAATATGCAAGCCCTATCGTGTTAGCGAAAAAGAAAAATGGAAGCTACAGATTATGTATAGATTTTAGAAAGCTAAATAAGAAGATTATAAAGGAAAGATATCCACTTCCACTCATCGAGGATCAAGTAGACAAATTGAAAGAAGCAATACTATTTACATCACTTGACTTGAAGAATGGTTTTTTACATGTTGATGTCTGCGAGGATAGTCAAAAATACACTTCATTTGTTACTCCACAAGGGCAATATGAATTTAAGAAAATGCCGTTTGGTTTATGCACCGCACCATCTGTATTCCAACGCTTTATCAATGATATCTTTCAAGATTTAATGTCAGAGGGCACTGTTCTTGCCTATTTAGATGATTTGATTATACCATCTAGGACAGAAGAAGAAGGATTTGTTAAACTAGAGAAAGTACTTCGAAAAGCTGAAGAGTTTGGCTTACAATTTAATTGGGCGAAATGTCATTTCTTACAGAACGAGATAAATTATTTAGGTTACATAATTCGTGATAATCAGATAAGACCTTCCAAGGAAAAGATACATGCTGTTGCAAAATTTAAAAAGCCTCATAATATCAAATCATTACGATCATTTTTAGGACTGACTGGCTATTTTAGAAAATTTGTTAAGAACTACTCAATAATAGCAAAGCCACTAACAGAATTATTGAAGACTAATGTTATGTTTAACTTTGATCTAAAGTGTGAGAGAGCTTTCGAAGAATTGAAACATATTTTATGTTCCTCACCAGTTTTACGAATTTACAACCCTAATTTTGAGACAGAGTTACATACAGACGCAAGTATAGACGGATATGGAGCTGTTTTATTGCAAAGGAATCCACACGACAATCAGCTACACCCTGTTCACTATATGAGCAAAAAGACTACTCCTGCTGAGAAGAAATACCATAGTTACTACTTAGAAATTTTAGCTATTGTAGAAGCTGTCAAGAAATTCAGAGTTTACTTACTTGGAGTCCGCTTTAAAATTGTGACTGACTGCTCAGCCCTAACTATGACGTTACAGAAAAAAGACTTACCTCCGAGAGTTGCTCGATGGGCACTCCTTCTTGAAGAATTTGACTATAAGATAGAACACCGATCTGGAACCCAAATGAGACACGTAGACGCTTTGAGCAGAAATCCTGTTAGTCTAATACTTACCGAAACTACAGCACGTCTGAAGAGAGCTCAAGATGATGACCTGAAGATAAAACTATTAAAGAAAATTTTAGAAAAAGAGTCATATGAAAATTTTATTCTGGAGAATGGAGTTTTATGTAAAGCTAAAGATGGAACTAAACTGATTGTTGTACCTAAAAAGATGCAGAATGAAATAATAAGAAAATGTCATGAAAAGGGTCATTTTGGAATTTTGAAAACTGAGGAATTAATTAATAGAGATTACTACATAGATAATTGTAAAGAAAAATTTGAAATTCAACGATTAGAACTTATAGAAAGGCGAGGCAAAATATTCAGAAAATTCAGGAAGAAAATAGGAAAGTTTATAATAAAAAGAGAACACAAGCTATACAGTACGAAATTGGAGATTTAGTTGCGATTAAGAGAACACAATTTGTACAAGGATATAAGTTAAACCCGAAATATTTAGGACCATATAAAATTATAGAGAAGAAGAAAAATGACAGATACGTTGTAAGGAAAATTGGCAATGGTGAAGGACCTATGAATACCACCAGTTCAGCAGATTTGATGAAACCCTGGTCCAATGGCGATGAAGATGAAGTATCACATTCATCTGGGTCAGATGAATAATGCAGGATAGCCGTGTGGGATTCGAAGACGCATTCCGACTCGGTAGCCAGGCCACACATTATGTTTTTTAAATTTATAAACCTGATATTGTAACTGTCAGTGTCAAAATATAGTGAGAAGAGGTAGTCTATGAATAAACGATGTAAGACTGTTCTAAGGAAGTTTGTTTTGCTTTTCTTCAAACAAAACCCACATATATATATATATATATATATATATATATATATATATATATATATATATATATATTTAACCGGTGGTTCGGGCATGTGGAAAGAATGCATGATGAAAGAATGACTAAACAGATATACAATGCAAAAGTGGATGGATGCAGAAGTCGTGGAAGTCGACACACCTTCCGTAATCAAATTGATCATGTACTAGCAGAAGGTGATGTCAGGAGCCTTAATAACAGACGAGCTTGCATGACAAGAGTTATGAATGTCAAAGAGGCAAGTGACGTGTGTGAGAATAAGCCTAAATGGCACTCTGTTGTTCGTGCAAGGGAACTGGCGTGAAGTTATGTATGTTTTCTTGTTACTAAATGGTCTTCCTTACGGCATTTTCGTGTGGTGATAATGAATAAACTATGATGAAACGAAGCCAAAATTTAATAAATGCAACATCAAAATAAATTTGATAAACAATGGCGCTTACAAAAAAGTAACAAATTATCGTCTGTATGTCCGCGCGTGTAATTCGATTTGGTCGACACTTCCTGTGCATTGTCATTGTCTCCCACAACGCGGTGACTTGCGTATGCGCAGCTCGACCAAAGATTAACTCAAAATCACGTATTAATTACACGCAGAGCATAAACAGACAACTTTATTTATTTTTTTATGTCTTAATAAAATAATATTTTTTAGTCTCTAAAATGACCGTGCAATGTGCTGCCGCTCTCTAAAGGGGGATTGGAACCTTACTACTATTTTTTTTTTATTGCAGGAGTTCAACAGACAGGCAGACGGCCTACTTGATGGAAAGCGGTTACCATCGCCTATGGACATTTGCAACACCAAAGGTGCTACAAATGCGCTGCTGCTCTCTTAAAGGAGACTGGACTAATGCCGGAACACAACTCAATGTTGTCATGACGGCATACTCTAAACCAGGGGTGGTAGCCATCCAGACTGGCAAATGCCCGCTAGTTGTGGGTTGTTTTGTCGCCTCTTAAGACAGGCCGCTCGGCCGAAGGAAATTATATTCTTTCTCCGTTCCTGCACGGATAATTATGCAAACAACTCTGTAAAAAATGCTTCACTTCATTTGACGGTTTGGTTTACATAGAAAGAAAGAAAGAAACGTTTATTTGTCAAAGGCGACACACACAAAATATATAAGGTTAGTAACATAACATAACATAACATAACTTCACGCCAGCTCCCTTGCGGGGTAGGCACGAACAACAGAGTGCCATTTAGGCTTATTCTTACACACCTCACTTGCCTCTTTGACATTCATAACTCTTGTCATGCACGCTCGTCTGTTCTTAAGGCTCCTGACATCACCTTCTGCTAGTACACGATCAATTTGATCATGGAAGGTGTGTCGTGGCCTTCCACGACTTCTACATCCATCCACTTTTGCATTGTATATCTGTTTAGTCATTCTTTCATCATGCATTCTTTCCACATGCCCGAACCACCGGAGCATTCCTTTCCTTACCTTCACCCCGACACTCTCTTTCAGACCAACTCTCTTTCTTACTTCGTTATTACGAACGCGGTCCGCGAGCGTCACTCCGCAGATTTTGCGCAGTGCTCGCATCTCGACCGCGTTTACTCTACTTTCATGCTCTCTCTTCCATACCCAACTCTCGCATCCATACGTGAGCGTAGATACCAGCACCGCGTTGTGTATGGCGAGCTGGGCCTTCTGGCTGAGGTTCTTAGCGCCTAGAAGTTTACCTAACGCTCCATTCACAAGGAGGAATCAACCATTCATAAGGTTAGTAAAGAATCATAACATTTTGTAAGTTGTATGCCGCCATTGAACAAATGAGGCTGACACTCAGTATATTGCTGTGCCGATAGTTAATTCGATACAGCACTGATTTTCAGTGCCTACCTCTTTCGTAGGCGTATGTAGGGTCTGTCATTATTCATTACTAGCTGACCCGTGCTGACCCACTCACACACGCACGCACGCATGCATATTAACCTTTAATCAATTTATAAACGCAGAAAGCACTCGCAGTGCCTCGTGCGAGGATGTGCGCAATTCTTGCGTGTAACGTTATTGCTGTAACATATTTGACAGGCGTTCTCGTGCCAACTTTGCTGGGCGTAAAATATTTTTACTTTTTTGATTGATTTATCAAAATCAACAATTAAATACAGCCCATGTCACTCGGGAATAATATAGCTTTTTACCGATGAAAGAATTTTCAAAATCGGATTAGTAGTACCAGAGATTACCCCGAACATCGAAACTCACAAACTATACCTATTATAATATTATTTCATGTAGTATAAATCGTTACTTCCACTTAACTCTTCATTATGCGTAAAATGAGATATGAGACTGGTTATTTTTTTCACAAAATTAAAACGTTTTGCAGTTTATTACCTATCTTTCCACTCTGTTTTATAGTCTAGGTATTGTGGTGGTGGCGCAGCGGGACGTGGGTGTCAGAGTGACGCGCGAAGACTATGATTTGCTCCGCGGTCCGCTTGCTGCCAACAAACGACCCATCACAAACCTACATCGCACTTCAACAAATTGCTCTTTCATATTATAATTCAATCGCCGGTCATTTATTTAATTATTGACGAATTTTGAAAATTTTGTTTTACTATGTGTTACGTATATTACTATCGCCATTATCATCTTAATTCATTCCTGGGGTTATCTGGAAGAGATCTCTTTTTAGCGATAAGACCAGGTTTTGCCAGGTGGTAGGGCATTTGCCCGACTGGATGGCTACCACCCCTGGTCTAAAGTATGTCGCCATAACAGCCTTGAGTTGTGTTCCGGCATTAGTGACTAGGTTCCAGTCTCCCTTAAGAGAGCAGCAGCACATTTTTAGCAACTTTGGTGTTGCAAATGTCCATAAGCGATGGTAACCGCTTTCTATCAAGTGGGCCGTCTGCACGTCTGCTGATCTCCTGCAATAAAAAAAGACCGTCGCTTGTGAGTAATTACATGGAGTTTTTAGTCTGTAAGTTTATTTTTGTTTTGGTGTAATATAACTCAAATTAAAAAATGTTGTAATTTAGAATGATCCGGGGACTTGCATTTTTTTATACTTTCCTTTTTTTATCTCTATTTTATTGTGGTGACTTTTTTTTGTTTTTGTACAATATTGAACTCATTTAAATTAAATAAACATTTTATGTAGCTTTTGGATAATTGTAATATTTTTTTTTATTAACTGTTTGAGCCAATTTTTAGTTTTATTATATAAATTATTTTTAGTGGAAAATTACATACATACATAACTTCAAGCCAGTTCCCTTGCGGGGTAGGCACGAACAACAGAGCGCCATTTAGGCTTATTCTTACACACCTCACTTGCTTCTTTGACATTCATAACTCTTGTCATGCACGCTCGTCTGTTCTTAAGGCTCCTGACATCACCTTTTGCTAGTACACGATCAATTTGATCATGGAAGGTGTATCGTGGCCTTCCACGACTTCTGCATCCATCCACTTTTGCATTGTATATCTGTTTAGTCATTCTGTCATCATGCATTCTTTCCACATGCCCGAACCACCGGAGCATTCCTTTCCTTACCTACACCCCGACACTCTCTTTCAAACCATCTCTCTGTCTTACTTCGGTATTAGGAACGCGGTCGGCGAGCGTCACTCCGCAGATTTTGCGCAGTGCTCGCATCTCGACCGCGTTTACTCTCCTTTCATGCTCTTTCTTCCATACCCAACTCTTGCTTCCATACGTGAGCGTAGGTACCAACACCGCGTTGTGTATGGCAAGCTGGGCCTTCTGGCTGAGGTTCTTAGCGCCTAGAAGTTTACCTAACGCTCCATTCACACTAGTGGAAAATTGATTGATATATACATACAGACATATATATGTGTGTGTATATATATATATATATATTAATTTTGCGTTTTATATTTAAGAATATTAATTATTGTATGTTTCAGAAACAAATTAAATAAATAAATAAATCTAACTCCTTCTATCTATCTATCATCTATCTTCTTCGAACAGACAACAAGACCAACCTTAAGATTACATTTTGGCAAAAAAATGGACCCTATTAAAATCGTAATGTCGGTCAGTCTGTAAAGGGTGGCCACAGTGGCCACCCCTTACAGACACGTAATCAAAGTTTATTTTATTTATTCTTCGTTTCAAATCTTGTTAAAAAATTTTGAATATACAATACTGAATTACAAGTGTTTGCTCATTATGTTTTCAAAGTAACTTTTCAGTTCTACAGGGAATTCTTTGGTAGACTTCTAGATAAAAATCATGTGGCGTTGTCATAGAGATCTATGAACAACACCACATGCATCGCGATGATATTGGACGAAGATCATCGCAATAAAATCCCTCAACAAGACAGTGTACTCGCACGTTTGTTTAAGGCAGCTTAGCGGGTTTGACACATCGGATATCTCGATGTGCAGATTTCATCAGGCTGCTTCACTTCACCTTCGGCACGTGGTAATTTTAACGATATAAACATTAGGTCAGAAAACTACATAAGAACCATTAAGCAATCATGGCTTCTAAATACAGTGTAAACTCTATATAACGACACTGAAGGGACTTGCTTTTTATGGCGTTATATAGAGTTGTTGTTAAATGGAGAGAAGTCTGTTATTTTTGTCTGATGTCTTTTGCTGCACTAGTAATTTAGTTGTATTTTTTTACTTATCTTATTCATATCTTGCGATATTGAGGCATCTTGGTGATAAAGGAAGTACTTAGATATTACGGTATTTCGGAATTTCTTACAAATTTCGGTATGCATGATGCCGATAGTCGAGTTTATTACGGTTTATTAGGATAATACAACTTAAAAGGTGTTTTTTATTACATAATTGTTGTTGGTTTTTTTTTTTTATTGTTGGAGTTCAGCAGACAGGCAGACGGCCCACTCGATGGAAAGCGGTTACCATCGCCTATGGACATTCGCAACACCAAAGGTGCTACAAATGCGCTGCTGCTCTCTTAAGGGAAACTGGAACCTGGTCACTAATGCCGGAACACAACTCAAGGTTGTTATGGCGACATACTTTAGACCAGCGGTGGTAGCCATCCAGTCGGGCAAATGCCCTACCACCTGGCAAAATACCTGGGTATAATGTTATATAGAGTGTATCATGTATGGAAGACAAGCTGAACCAACCAAAGCCAAGTGATTACGACGCTTAAGGGAGTTTGCCGTTAAATCGAGTTACGTTACATGGAGTTTAAACTGTATATACAATCTTACTTATACAGAACTGGGAAATTATTGCTATAGGATTCGGTTGGCTACCCATACAAGAGCAGGCATTACAAGTCATCAAATATGTAAGTACCGATTCATCAATAATAACGGTGAAAACATTAGAGCGTATAAACAAAGTGATTATTATGGCAATTACGGTGTGTAAAGCGGCCACGGTCTGCTGTCCACAAATTAGGGTGATAATTGCGTTTTACGCCACCGAAATAAATTGTTATCTAATAGAGGAAGTCGATGACGGCAAGATTGTCGCTTGGCTCATTCAAAAGCACCCACCAATCCACTTCTTTTGTTTATTATCTCATAAAGAAAGTTAGCTACTTATTTTAAGCGTGTTTATGAAGTTTACGAAATTAACTAAAACTTTAAATTTATGACCGATTATAAAAAATATGTTAAAAATTAAAAATATGTTTCAAATTAGCCGAGCCTACGACTTCGTCTCCTACCTAACCCTAAAAAAAGTAACATAAGTCACCTTTATAACATCGGCTATCTACCAGTGAAAGTTCCATCAAAGTCGGTTTAGCCGTTTCAGAGTTTAGCCGGAACATTCATACAGACAAAAATTAAAAAAAAAATATTTTTTGCTATGAGTACCGTATATACTTTCATGTGTATTTCGATAAAAATCAATTATTTTAACATTACAAACAGACACGTCCAAGACAAGTCCAAACGTAATGCAGAAGGTCGTAATTCAATAAAACGCGCAAAGTCCGTCACTTATTAGATTCCCGCTGTAGTATACACGTCTCGCTTCGCTGGTTGTTCTAGCTCGACTAACGCCTCCCTCAATCGGGCCATTGCTTTATACTGCACACATGCAATATGTCCGCCCGGCAGCGCGAACCGAATTTCCTAGAACTAGCTTGTACTCTAAATCCGTAACACCTGGCTAATTATTACAATACAACAATGGGCCGTATGCCAATAAGTAAACAAAACAAGACGACCATAAAAGAATTTAAATGTTTTAGTTCAAATACGACGTTCAAGACAGACGAGCGTGCATGACAAGAGTTATGAATGTCAAAGAAGCAAGTGAGGTGTGTAAGAATAAGCCTAAATGGCGCTCTGTTGTTCGTGCCTACCCTGCAAGGGAACTGGCGTGAATGTGCTTTGTTTCAGATATGCAGGTGGATTTTGTGTTTGTCGGGACCTGAGTTGTTAAAATATTAAATATATAATAACAGTTCAAAATTTCCAAATACTGGATTCTGATCTCCCCGCTATTAGAGGCCTTAATATATGTATATTTTGGTTAATACGATCGCATGATCTACATGAATAAATTCACAGAGAAAAACTTATAACCTAGTGGTATACTTAAATTTTATTTGTTGTTATGGAGAGAGATACATTATAAATATTAATTAATACTAGTATTCGCCCGTGCCCGAAATTCGACCCTAATAATTAATATCAAAGACTATACTTCTATAATCACAGATTTCGCCAAGGCTACACTGTTAATTTGACGTGAACAACAAACAAAATAGTATATGCGTGTGTGTGTCAAATACATGGTAGTGTGTGTAATGTTCTTTTTATGCATAATTAAAAAAAAATAGCATTCGTCGCTTCTTCTCTATATCTAATATATAAAATTCTCGTGTCACAGTTTTCGTTGCCATACTCCTCCGAAACGGCTTGACCGATTTTGATGAAATTTTTTGTGCTTATCCGGTATCTATGAGAATCGGCCAACATCTATTTTTCATCCCCCTAAATGTTAGGGGTAGTCCATCCCAAAAAATTTTATTTTATTTTTTAGACAAAATTTTTAATTTCTATTTTTTTATGATACAACATACAAAAATACATACAACCCTAAATTTTCACCCCTCTACGATCAACCCCTATTTTTTATTTGTTAATTATAAACTTTAAAATCTTTTGGCAAGATTTTTAATCTTATTTTGTCATGACCTAGAATAAAAAAAATATATTACTCTTTTAGATTCACAATTAGAACCGGTAGGTGGCGCTGAGATCGAGTTCTGGAATCCTTCTAATCACCTGGTGCGATTTTGGTGATTTTGTTTTTGTGTGTTTGAGTGGGTACCCGGATGGCTTAGATTCGCAATTAGAATCGGTAGGTGGCTCTGGGATCGGGTACTAGAATTTTATTTTTTAAAGGCAGGACAACGTCTGCCGGGGCCGCTAGTAAACTATAAGTGTGCGAAATTTCATACTCGTCCGTCCGCGTAATTTCGTACAAAGGGTAACAAGGTTTCTGCTTCACGTATTAATATATACTGACTGACTTCAAACTGTTTATTCTAATTTTAAAAAGATATGAATGAGACGAGAAAATGATACGACTGACCGACATGACAGATAGACAAAGAGAAAAAACAAAAACATAGACAATATAAACTTACTAACCAGTGATGTGTATAAACCACACTATGTGTTTTTATCTGTGCAGGAACGGAGAAAGAATACAATTTCCTGCGGCCGGGCGGCCTGTCGTAAGAGGCGACAAACAACCCACAGCCAGGTGGTAGGGCATTTGCCCGACTGGATGACTACTACCTAAAGTATGTCGCCATAACAACCTTGAGTTGTGTTCCGGCATTAGTGACCAGGTTCCAGTCTCCCTTAAGAGAGCAGCAGCGCATTTGTAGCACCTTTGGTGTTGGAAATGTCTATAGGCGATGGGTTTTTTTTTATTTTTTTATTGCAAGAGATCAGTAGACAGGTAGACTGCCCACTTGATGGGCTGACAAATGCGCTGCTGCTCTCTTAAGGGAAACTGGAACCTGGTCACTGATGCCGGAACACAACTCAAGGTTGTTATGGCGACATACTTTAGACCAGGGTGGTAGCCATCCAGTCTGGCAAATGCCCTACCACCTGGCTGTGGGTTGTTAAGTCGCCTCTTACGACAGGCCGCCAGGCCGCAGGAAATTGTATTCTTTCTCCGTTCCTGCACGGATAGGTGATGGTAACCGCTTTCCATCAAGTGGGCCGTCTGCATGTCTCCTGAACTCACCACAAACATATCTAAATATTCTTTCAACTTGTCAATTGTCTGTCTGTGTAAATGTAAGGCAATAAATACTGTAAGAACCTCTCTAACAAATCTTAAGTGTTTGAGTCAACAAGTTCCACATGGTTGTAGGGGCGTGAAAAGTCAACGGTCATCTACTTACATCGCCGTATAGATTGATAAGAGTCCCTCCGAAGCAGGGGCGAGAAATCTGATCCAGATCGGTCAATGGATTTTATATTTGCCGCGGGAAGTGTTAAAGACACAAAACATTTAAGAACGGCTGTTTCAAACTTTTACATATCCTTTCCAAGCATTTATTTTTTATTTTGGCAGCTCCATGACGCATCAATTAGTAATGTCCTAATGCGTTACAGACTCAACTTATTATAAAAATGGGTTTCATTTATACATACATACATAGCTTCACGCCAGTTCCCTTGCGGGGTAGGCACGTACAACAGAGCGCCATTCAGGCTTATTCTTACACACCTCACTTGCTTCTTTGACATTCGTAACTCTTGTCATGCACGCTCGTCTATTCTTAAGGCTCCTGACATCACCTTCTGTTAGTACACGATCAATTTGATCATGGAAGGTGTGTCATGGCCTTCTACGACTTCTGCAATCATCCACTTTTTTATTGTATATCTGTTTAGTCATTCTTTCCACATGCCCGAACCACCGGAGCATTTATATTTCATTTATAAATAAGTTTAAATCAATTTAACTGTGCTAGCGTAATGGCTAGCGCAAACTCAAAGGGCGCTAGTTCGATCCTGGCCGGAATGTAGGCACCAGTTAGCAGTTTTCTGAACTAATATGCGTATTGTTGGGTTCAACATGTGCTTGTTAGTGAAGCAACCATCGTGATAAAGCTTGCAAACAGAGATGATAGTTACGATTAAAATATCACCAATTGGCTAGATTTTAGACCAATGATATTTTTGAGTTGCTATATCTTACATCTTAGAAGTCGTGAAAGGCCACGACACACCTTCCATGATCAAATTGATCGTGTACTAGCAGAAGGTGATGTCAGGAGCCTTAAGAACAGACGAGCGTGCATGACAAGAGTTATGAATGTCAAAGAAGCAAGTGAGGTGTGTAAGAATAAGCCTGAATGGCGCTCTGTTGTTTGTGCCTACGGTATGTATGTATGTATGTAGGTGTACATCTTACATCTACTTTGCACACATGTTGCTTACATAATGGAGTATGTAAGCAATTTCGTTCTTTCTGGTGAAAGAACGAAATTTCGTGGTTCAAAGTATTTAAATATTTACAAGTAAGTTGTACATACATACATAACTTCACGCCAGTTCCCTTGTGGGGTAGGCACGAATAACAGAGCGCCATTTAGGCCCATTCTTACACACCTCACTTGCTTCTTGGACATTCATAACTCTTGTCATGCACACTAGTCTGTTCTTAAGTAAGTTGCAACATAATCATTTTACAATACATTGTATTGAATCAAATGCAAGTCATCTGGATTTGATTATAGCATTTACTAAACTTTCTTTTCACCCCAGTTGACATGAGTACACTGTTTAAGAGTGGATTAATCGTATCTGTAGACACATCTGACCCTCGGGCTTTCTTTTACTATCGTTTAGAGAACAGATCGCCCTTCTATACTCAGTATCACCTTTTGCTCTATCAACTACTGCAATTTACTGACATCACTGTTTTATCTATTGTCTTATGTGTGTACGAAATGCAATAAGAAAGTCCAATTTTAGTGATTTCGTGAAAGTCATTTATGCCTGATCAAATGACACGGGTTCAAATCCTGTAATCAGAACCCAACAAGAACAAAAGATAAATGTTGTCATTATGTGTAATAATATACTAAAATATCTCTGTTGCGGACAGAGAGCACCCCCCTGACCCGCCCGCCGGAGCACATCCACTCTCCGCGCTCCGCATACCGCCGGCGCCCATAGCTGGCGCAAGTAGCAGCTAGGCGTCGGACGGAATGCGGGATATAGGAGGCTGAAAATCCTGAACAATTATTAATTCAGCCATTCATATATTGTACTCAACTCTCTTGCATACTTTGTTCTACTCATTAAATGTATATTTATAATTTAATAATATTCATACAGTCCTAAGAAAATATTATGTGAACCAGTACGGTCTGGAAATCGCAAATAAAATTCGGCGGTGTGAGTGCCTAAAAACAAAACATGCGCGTTTAGTGACATCGTTAAATTTCTTAAAAAGGTGTCGCGATAATAATATTATACCGGTATGTGTAAAATTAACATCTAAAAAAGATATATCGGGAAGCGCCAGCATTCTACGCCAGGCTAGTTTAAAGTTATTAAGATGCCTTATCCGCCAACACCGTTTAAATTTGAACCACGTAGATAGAGCTATCGAGACGCAAAACAATGAAATACAGGTAATACTATCGACAGAAGATTTCCAAAACTACATTGATATTGTTAACAAGAGAGCAAAGGTCAAATATGAACAACTAAAAAACCGCCAAATTTCAAAATACAACCAAATGCTAACAAACCAAAACAAACATCTTGGTACAAGGAACGCGCAAAAAAGTATACCTGAGCTCCATTGTGAAGCAATTGTTGATGTGCACGGAAACGCGACCACTAATCATATGTCACTGTCGGTGGTTAACCTGTCAAAACAAACATTCGATAAAAACACCGTTTCGGTATTAGAAAAAGGCCTTAATTACGCAATAACCCCGCGAAAAATACCTTTTGAAAACATAATCTGCAACGTAGAGGAATGTCTGGTAAGGAACAGCATGCAGAAAGAGGATGCGGAAGCTATACGACAAGATATCTCATCGGTTTTACGCCGTAGTCGTCTACCCAAACCGAATCTCACTCGTGCTGAATATATTGCCTTAAAAAACATTCGCAATAAACCAGAAATAACCGTGCTCCGTGCAGATAAAGGTAACGCGACTGTCGTCATGGATACGTCTGATTACAATAGTAAAATACAAGATCTTTTATCGGACGAAAGCACTTATAAAAAGGTCAAAACTGACCCCACGGATAAAGTAACCAAACAAACAATCGCGGTTATGAAAAAACACTCCGAAAAATTAAGCTTAGACGTATCCGCACTCACACCATCTTGCGCCAAAGCGCCTAAACTGTATGGGTTACCTAAAATTCACAAAAACAACATCCCCTTGCGCCCTATAGTTAGCCAGCTTGACTCACCAACATACAGACTGGCACAACATCTCGCGAAGACACTCAACAACCTCCGCGGCAACACACCCTACCATGTCAAGGATTCCTTCGACTTCATCAGCGCAATTGAAAATTTGACATTGGCTGAGGATGAAGTACTAGTCAGTTTTGATGTCCAGTCCTTATTTACCAGTTTACCAGTGGAAGACTGCATTGAGATTGTCAAAAGGAAGCTAATAGATAATAACATGCCTGAGGAATATGCAGATCTACTAAAACATTGCCTCACATCTGGCTATTTCGTGTGGGACTACGGCTTCTACGACCAAATCAACGGTGTAGCCATGGGCTCACCGGTGTCTCCTGTCGTAGCTGACATTTTTATGGAAGACTTCGAGCAGAAGGCACTGGATACCGCTCCGGCTAAGCCGAAGATGTATAAAAGGTACGTAGACGATACTTTTGCCGTCCTCCCAAACGATAAAGTCTCTGCATTTCTAGATCATCTCAATTCCATTAGCAGTAATATTAAATTTACTATGGAACTAGAGGCAAATAATAAATTAGCTTTTCTGGATGTGCTCATCCTAAGGAACCCTGACAATACTCTTGGTCATACGGTGTATAGGAAACCTACCCATACAGATAAATACCTTAATGGTTCGTCTCACCACCATCCTAGTCAGTTAGCTACCGTGGGCAAATCTTTGTTTCAGAGAGCACGGAAAATTTGTGACGAGAACCACATAGCTGGAGAGCTTCAGCATGTCAAGCGAGTTCTACAACGCAATCAGCTGAAGACTCCACACCAACGTCACAAAGGCCCCAAACCACCTTCAGTTGAGCGGTGCCCTGCTACCCTACCCTACATCAAGGGGGTCACAGACAGAATTGGTCACATCCTCAGGCGAGCTTCAATCAAAACATATTTCAAGCCGCAGAAAAAGATTACCCAATTTCTGAGACCTGTGAAATGCAATATCCCACTCCAGGATGCAGGGGTTTACAAGCTTGATTGTGAGTGTGGATTGTCATACATTGGGCAAACAAAGAGGAGCATAAAAACACGAGTAAAAGAACACATTGCTGACATGAAACACACAAGGTCTACGAAGTCTGCGATCAGTGAACACACGCTGGATAAACCCAACCACTACATCAGATTCGATAACCCACAAATCCTCGCGAAAGAGAATCGTTTCATACCTAGAATGATGCGTGAGGCTATTGAAATCAAAAAACACCCAAATTTCAATAGAGAAGATGGTTGGCAAGTACCACCTGTTTGGGATCCAATTATCAAAACTATTAAGACCCAAACCCAGCAAAAACCAGCTGCCAGACCTCAAGACACTGTGAGCTCTTTCTGCGTACAACGGAACACAAACCAACTTGACTGATAATTACTTTTATTTTTCCTTCCACCCATTTTAATATTATATAAAATTATTAGAGCTAGGCATGTTTGCTGAAGAGTTTCTTGCGCCGCTTCTTCTCTTCAAGCCATAACATGTTGCGAAGCGGTAGTAAATTAGATTAGGCTCCCATAGATTAAATAATAACCATAAACAAAATTAAAAAATTAAATAACGACATGCTGTAGACCAGGGGTGGTAGCCATCCAGTCGGGCAAATGCCCTACCACCTGGCAGGCACCTGAATTCTAAATTTGTTTCTTTCTGGCTTTTCATATATTCTTTCTATAATCATTATAATATTATAAATAACAATCAATGTTTGTATGTTTGTCCTCAGTGTGTTCTTCAAGCATTGATCAAGCCGTTTCTGATGAAACTTCAGTATGGTGTCCTAAGGAGGCACGCGAGGGTTTCTGACCCAAAAAAAATATCTATAAAATTCTTCCGTTTTTTCTTGTTTTTTGTCATACTTTAGACCAGGGGTGGTAGCCATCCAGTAGGGCAAATGCCCTACCACCTGGCTTTGGGTTGTTTGGTCGCCTCTTACGACAGGCCGCCCGGCCGCAGGAAATTGTATTCTTTCTCCGTTCCTGCACGGATAAAGTCTATTTTCTTTACTTAACTATGTTTGATGATTAAATGTCTCCATAAATTAATTCTTCGACTTTTCTACCACATACTTATTAATAGAGTTATAATAAACATGCACTCGTGGTGAGAACAATGCAACGTCATCGGGCACAGATAATTTCTTGGAACAAATGCAAGTATTATCAGTCGGCGTTCGCGGCCAAAGCGTAAAGCAATAAAAGATTATGTATTCGCGGCCACGCGCCACGAATAATGCCGGAATACGGCCAAAGGGAAACAAAAGTAGGCCCTCTTTGTTGCGGTGCACTTTTATAAGCTATCGGAACCTCTGTGAGCGGTGTCATTGTTGTTCGCCGGCGTTGCCTACACGAATGTACCTAAGCACTAAGCTATATATATAAAAATCAATGCCACTTTTCGTTGTAATTTTATAACTTGAGAACGACTTTACCGATTTTGATGAAATTTTGTGTGTGAGTCTGAGTGGGTCCCGGGATGGTTTGGATTTGCAATTAGAACCGGTAGGTGGCACTGAGGTCGGGTTCTAGAATCCTCCTAATCACCTGGAGCGATTTTGGTGATTTTGTTTTTGTGTGTTTCAGTGGGTCCCCGGATGGATTAGATTTGCAATTAGAACCGGTAGATGGCGCTGAGATCGGGTTCTAGAATCCTTCTAATCACCGGGAGCGATTTTGTTTTTGTGTGTTTGAGTGGGTTCCCGGATGGTTTAGATTCGCAATTAGAACCGGTAGGTGGCGCTGAGATCGGGTTCTAGAATCCTCCTAATCACCGCGAGCGATTTTGGTGATTTTGTTTTTGTGTGTTTGAGTGGGTCCCCGGATGGTTTAGATTCGCAAAAAGAACCGGTAGGTGGCGCTGAGATCGGGTTCTAGAATCCTCCTAATCACCGGGAGCGATTTTGGTGATTTTGTTTTTGTGTGTTTCAGTGGGTTCCCGGATGGTTTAAATCGACAATAGGAACCGGTAGGTGGCGCTGGGATCGGGTACTAGATTTTTATGTTTTCAGAGCAGGACAACGTCTGCCGGGGTCGCTAGTTACATATATATCATCAGGCCTTTTTTTGTCACTTCTTTTTTGGGGGCAGGCAATTCTCGAAAGTTGTAAGTCTATACCTAATTTTTTGTTTGTAGCTCCATTCCAAAAAATGACAGTGTATTCACCGCTTCCAAAGCCTTTTCATACTACGCACCAGGTCCAGTTATTCTTCGTGCAAATATTTGAACCACATTTTCAATTTGCTGATTAGCACTCCTTAGGCTTATGTCACGATTTTGCAAATCTAAACTCAGCTCATTTAGCTCTTGAAGAGCATCGCATATTTTGTATGAGGCGACGCGGTAACTGACCGGGAAAGATAGATTAGATTTTGTATTTGGATAATTTTGACGTATTCAAAATATAGCTTTTTTTTTATTTATTTTTTATTGCAGGAGTTCAGCAGACAGGCAGACGGCCCACTTGGTGGAAAGCGGTTACCATCGCCTATAGACTTTTGCAACACCAAAGGTGCTACAAATGCGCTGCTGCTCTCTTAAAGGAGACTGGAACCTGGTCACTAATGCCGGAACACAACACAAGGTTGTTATGGCGGCATACTCTAGGCCAGGGGTGGTCGCCATCCAGTCGAGCAAATACTCTACCACCTAGCTGTGGGTTGTTTAGTCGCCTCTTACGACAGGCCGCCGGGCCGCAGGAAATTGTATTCTTTCTCCGTTCCTGCACGGATTTTTTTGTAAAGGTCACCAAAATTGATATTTTCCAAATTTTTTTTTATGGCAATTTTTCGATATTTCGAAATTTCCTTTAAGGGCACTGCGTGCCCCCACGTGCCCCCGCAAAAAAGCCTTGCATATCATTATATTAAAACGTGAAGCAAAAACTCTGTACCTCTTTTTACGAAAATTGCCCGGACGGAGTAGTATGAAATATCGCACACTTATAGTTTAAATAATAATCGGCAGACAAACACACATATTGTATATCAGGAACGGAGAAAGAATACAATTTCCTGCGGCCGGGCGGCCTGTCCTAAGCGGCGACTTAACAACCCACAGCCAGGTGGTAGGGCATTTGCCCGACTGGATGGCTACCACCCCTGGTCTAGAGTATTCCACCATAACAACCGTGAGTTGTGTTCCGGCATTAGTGACCAGGTTCCAGTCTCCCTTAAGAGAGCAGCAGCGCATTTGTAGCACCTTTGGTGTTGCAAATGTCCATAGGCGATGGTAACCGCTTTTCATCAAGTGGGCCGTCTGCCTGTCTGCTGAACTCCTGCAATAAAAAAAAAAAAATAAAAAAAAAAAAGAGATGCGTCCGTCGGCAGCGAGGCCTAGGGTCCTAGCTACCGGTGGTTAAGGCTCCAGAGACAGGAACTTCCTCACAATGCGTGCCGTGCTCAAGAGCACCGCCTTCTGTATCTGGCCCTTCACCCATTTACCGAGCGAGAGCCTCTCTGGATGTCGGTCGAGGCTCTTCGCTCGGACACCACTATCGGTCCGATGATCGTTGACTCCATATACCACATGTCAGTAATCTCGTGCGCGAGGTCTAGGTATTTCGTTAATTTATCAGCTTCAGCATTTACGAGATTACAGTCATGTGGGATACTTATATCGACGAGCATCGTACGTCTCGCAGATCGATCCATTATCACAATGTCAGGCTTATTGGCAACAATTATTATAATGTATGTCTTTGTAGACCACGGGCCATAAAAATGGCCCGGACATTTGGAAGGCCAACACGTAGAGGCCCTTTGACGAATTTAATGTAAATGTGGCGTGACACTGACCGGCGATTATCCCTGTCTACACCATATAGTAATGCACCCAAGGACACGCCCCGGCCAGTGTAGGACTATTGTAGGAAATCAGGACAAAAAGTACCGGGCTATTGGGGTGAACTGCTAGTGGTACTAGGGGTCTGGGGATATGGGGACTATGGCGTCTGCCCGTTGCAATGTTCAGGGAACATGGAAAAATTGGCAGACGGTGACTTACCAAACCCTGCATGGGCCCCAAAACATGCCATGGAAGACAGGGGCAACATGAGTGTGAGTGGCTAAGGGGTGTAGAGAGGTGGACTGCAGGTTCACCGAAGCTACTTCCGACGTTAAGCCAATTATTACTTCCACCCCTGGAGCTTGAGTCTTAGCTCTAGCGATCTACACGCCATGTCGGCTAGCTAAGGCAAGTACGGAGGCGGGGGCCTTGCCTTGAACCCCGAAGTCAGGTACAAGGTGTCGCTACTCACCTAAGGCTTCGCCACAAAGCCCCCTTGCGGGTCTTTATTATTATTACAATTTTTTTTTTGAGGATTTCAGCAGACAGGTAGACGGCCCACTTGATTGAAAGCGGTTACCATCGCCTATGGACATTTGGAACACCGAAGGTGCTACAAATGCGCTGCTGCTCTCTTAAGGGTCACTAATGCTGGAACACAACTCAAGGTTGTTATGGCGACATACTTTAGACGAGGGGTTTGTAGCCATCCAGTCGGACAAATGCCCTACCACCAGGCTGTGGGTTGTTAAGTCGCCTTTTACGACAGGCCGGCCGACCGCAGGAAATTGTATTCTTTCTCCGTTCCTGCACGGATATTATTTTGTAGCAAAGGCCACCTTCGATTTACAATGATAGTGGAAATATTCAATTGAATTGTCATGAGAACTAATTGTATGTTCCAAATGTCAGATCAATCTGTCAACAGGAAGTAGGCAAAAATTCAATTACTAAGTTTGAGCAAAAAAATACTATTAAAAGAACTAAATTGTTGTAGAAAATAATTTTTTGTAACTTTTGTATTTTTTTTTCAATTCATCGAGCAAAATAAACACCCGTTTTTACAGTATTAAACGCGGTATTGTATTTGATTTAATTCTGACATTTCGGCGATTTTGCAGTAGCCGTGGTCACGGAAGACAAAGATGTCGAAATGTTAAAGTTTTTACAGACCGAGCGAATAAAACCGTTAAAACGTAGTTTTGTTACGTGTACTTCATTTAGTTTATATATATAAAAATCAATTACTGTTCATTAGTCTCGCTAAAACTCGAGAATGCCTGAACTGATTTAGCTAATTTTCAAGTCCAGGGAAGGTTTAAAAGGTGAGTAAATATGAAAAATAATGCTTGGAATATAGTAAAAGCAACAATTTCGCTTGCCCTTAGAAACAACTCCTATCTGTCAAACATTTGATGTACGTCCCGTCGTTTAGAAATCAATCAAATTTAAAAGTCGTTCAGAAATCAAATTAAATTTAAAAGTGAAGTTCTTTTGTTCATTTTTTTTTGGTTTTGAACGTCAACCGTTTGATGTTCGTCCCGTCGTTCAGAAATCAACGTTTTTTATTTATTGATTCTGAGGCGGTACGAAGTTTGCCGGGTCAGCTAGTGTTTTATAAAAACTTGTTGATCGCAACTTATTCTTTACTTTATGATGATATTAACACAGACTTAATGAGGAATTTAATAACTGCATTTTAAGATAAATTTTTTTATTGCAGGAGATCAGTAGACAGGCAGACGGCCCACTTGATTGAAAGCGGTTACCATCGCCTATAGACATTTGCAACACCAAAGGTGCTACAAATGCGCTGCTGCTCTCTTAAGGGAGACTGGAACCTGGTCACTAATGCCGGAACGCAACTCAAGGTTGTTATGGCGACATACTTTAGACCAGGGGTGGTAGCCATCCAGTCGGGCAAATGCCCTACCACCCAGCTGTGGGTTGTTAAGTCGCCTCTTACGACAGGCCGCCCGGCCGCAGGAAATTGTATTCTTTCTCCGTTCCTGCACGGATAAAAAATCAAAGATTATATCCCAGTCTGAATCAAAGTATTCCAAAAATTGAGTAGTACTGGTGTTAAAGACGTTATTAAAATAGCCTTGAATTTAACTAACAAATAGATGTAGGTCTATAATGATACTAATTAACTGAAAAATAATTATAAATATGTTTTACGAAAACAATTAGAATTTATTGAGCGTGAAATTATAATAATCCTTTATATTGTTTATAAAACAATGATATAATAACATTGCTCAAGGTCTTCCTGATTTACGTCACAATGGATATAAGGATGCTGCAATTTACTATTTATTATATACTAGAGTTTACCCCGCGGCTGCGCCGCGGGTCAACCTCTAGTGCGTATCTCTTGTTTAAAAAGCAAGTGGTACAGGTTACATTGTATTAAATTTGTATGTATTTGCCCCCGAAAGATTCACTTCATTTTATATCGCAAACTATACCACACCCGTCTATATGTAAACTACATAAATGACAAAACTTGACAAAAATGACAAAATAGATAACGTGGACCCAGTGGACCCAGTGGACCCAGTGGAACCAGTGGACGAAATAGACAAAATCACAAAACCTGTCCTAGTTTCCGGGATAAACTTTACATAAATCTATCCCAAAATGTATCCCATTATCCGGGATAAAAAGTATCCCTTGGGCACTCTCGGTATTCAAATTATATATGTACCGAGTTTCAGCCAAATCGGTCCAATAGTCTTTCCATAAAAGGATAACAAACAAAAAGACAAATATGCTTTTATCCCGGAAACTGTCCCATTTTCCGGGATAAAAAGTATCCTATGTTCATTCTCGGCATCGAAAATATATATATACTGAGTTTCAGCCAAATCGGTCCAGTAGTTTTTACGTGAAAACGGAACAGACAGACAGACAGACAGACAGAGTTCATACTTGAAGCAAAAACACAGCAACACTTTGTACCCATGTTTGCGAAAATTGCCCGGACGGAGGAGTATGAAATTTCGCACACTTATAGTTTACTAGCTGTCCAGGCAGACGTTGTACTGCCCTGAAGATATAAAATTTAGAACCCGATTCCAGCGCCACCTACCGGGTCCAAATGTAAGCTATCCTATCTTTCAAGTCGGATCAAATTGCACACGGTGTGCAAATTTGATTAAAATCGGTCAAGTACTTTAGGAGTCCATCGCGGACAAACAACGTGACACGTAATTTATATATATATTGAGATATAGAGAAGAAGCGACGAATGCTAATATTTTTTTTTTAAATATGCATAAAAATGTTGGGGGCTAAGAAGTCGTGATTAATAAAACCACGAGGGGTCTACGTTGTTACGAGATATATTTTCGAGTGTTACTTCAATGGTGGCAGAAACACCTGCAGCTTAAGACAGCCACGCAATCCAATATTAAATTCAAATTTACCATATACAAAAAGTTTGTATATCCATCAAAAAATACTTTAAATCAATAAAAAAATTACACACACTACCATGTATTTGACACACACACGCATATGTTTTCTCTTTTGTTGATTGTTCAAGACAAATTAAGAGTGTAGCCTTGGCGAAGTCTGTAATTATAGAAGTATAGTCTTTGACAACAGAACCTTTATAATATTCATAATTATAATTTAAATGAATTATACATACATACATAACTTCACGCCAGTTCCCTTGTGGGGTAGGCACGAACAACAGAGTGCCATTTAGGCTTATTCTTACACACCTCACTTGCCTCTTTGACATTCATAACTCTTGTCATGCAAGCTCGTCTGTTCTTAAGGCTCGTGACATCACCTTCTGCTAGTACACGATCAATTTGATCATGGAAGGTGTGTCGTGGCCTTCCACGACAATAAATGAATTATTATGGTCGGATTTCGACCACGGGCGACCATTAGTCGGAATAAATTAAAGTAATAGATGATTTCTCACTAGAACAATCCATTAGGTTGGCAACTATAACAATATAATACAATACTCTTTATTGTACACCAACATTACAGAGAAAAAATACACAATAAGCTTAAATACTAAAAGGTAGTTAGTACAATGGGCGGCCTTATTGCGAAAAGCAATCTCTTCCAGGCAACCTTTGGATGGACAAGATCTAATTGCATAGATGGCGTTGGAGTGCAGTTGAAATACATACATACATAACTTCACGCCAGTTCCCTTGCGCGGTAGGCACGAACAACGGCCATTTAGGCTTATTCTTACACACCTCACTTGCTTCTTTGGCATTCGTAACTCTTGTCATGCACGCTCGTCTGTTCTTAAGGCTCCTGACATCACCTTCTGCTAGTACACAGTGCGGTTGAAATAGTTACTAATAATAAGAGAAAATAATTATTATACATATATTATAGCTATAAAAGTACGTACTTAGACATAAGGGAATACGGGAATTTTCCCGGGAGCGGTTTGTAGTTTTTCGGGTGCATAAAAATTTGCTTATTCCAACAGTTTTCACTATAACGATATTTCACATCCTTTTCTGAATGCTGCGGTACTTTGTGTCCCGGGGATCCCGCGGGAATTTCAAATTAAGCGAGGACAAAGTCGCGGGCAAATCTTAGTATATATATACCTTCGTTGAAAGTTTTTTTTTATTTTTTTTATTCAGGGAGTTCAGCAGACAGGCAGACGGCCTACTTGATGGAAAGCGGTTACCATCGCCTATGGACATTTGCAACACCAAAGGTGCTGCAAATGCGCTGCTGCTTTCTTAAGGGAGACTAGAACCTGTTCACTAATGCCGGAAGACAACTCAAGGCTGTTATGGCGGCATACTCTAGACCAGGGGTGGTAGCCATCCAGTCGGGCAAATACCCTACCACCTGGCTGTGGGTTCTTTTGTCGCCTCTTACGACAAGCCGCCCGGCCGCAGGAAGTTGTATTCTTTCTACGTTCCTGTACGGATAATTTTAAAAAAGATTGTCTGATATACAGACAGACAGACAGACGCGGAAAGACACTTTGTTTTAACTATGTAAAGAAGATACAGGAATTGTTTACTTTTTTTTATCTTGAAATACAAAATCCTTGAAATATTTAAATAATAATGTCGATTACAATCCATGATATGAAATGCACTTAACTGATGTTGCGAGAATGTGATTTTAATGGAAATGAAAGTAAATCAATGTCACGAGCATATTTAACATACGTACACAAATACCGACACGGGAGGTTTATGTGAAATAAGGAATCACAAAGGGAAGGAAGGGCCTGACCTCTGCCCAGCCACTTCCGCCGGACATACTTGTATGGCCCGCCCCGCTTTATTTATACCCTTCCACCCCATTCTCAAATACATTACATCTACTTTGGTCGGAAAGATTATTTTTTAATTTTATTTGTATTTTATTGAGATGCTACCCTGCTACCTATTGGTCGCTGCTTGCAGACGTTTGCTACACCAGGGAGGCCCAATTCTAGTACTTAGATATCTTGACGTTGTAAGATACTTAAAGTACAATTAATTACGATAGTGTTAAAAATTCGTATTCTACTAAATCCACAATATCTTCTCGATATCGTCGCAGAGCAAAAATAGTAGAAAAAATTGGTGTTGTCGTCAGCAGAAATGGCGTTAGCCGAACTGGCGTTAGCCGAAATGAGTATTAATAATAATAATTAATAATTACCTTACAGACGAACAGACGAGCGTGCATGACAAGAGTTATGAATGTCAAAGAAGCAAGTGAGGTGTGTAAGAATAAGCCTAAGTGGTGCTCTTTTGTTCGTGCCTACCCCGCAAGGGAACTGGCGTTAAGTTATGTATGTATGTATGTAATAATTGCCTTAGCCAGCCGGCACAGAGTGGAGATCGCTAGAACTAAGACTCAAACTCCAGGGATGGAAGTGACAAATACGCCTCTCTACGCTCCTTAGCCACTCACACCCATGTTGCCGTGTCTTCTATGGCATTTTTGGGGCCCATGCAAGGAGTGGCGAGTCACCATCTGCCGATTTTTTTTTTTTTTTTTTATTGCAGGAGATCAGCGGACAGGCAGACGGCCCACTTGATGGAAAGCGGTTACCATCGCCTATGGACATTTGCAACACCAAAGTTGCTACAAATGCGCTGCTGCTCTCTTAAGGGAAACTGGAACCTGGTCACTAATGCCGGAACACAACTCAAGGTTGTTATGGCGACATACTTTAGACCAGGGGTGGTAGCCATCTAGTCGGGCAAATGCCCTACCACCTGGCATTTTTCCATGTTCCCCGAACATTGCGACGGGCCGACGCCATAGTCCCCATATTCCCAGACTCCTAGTACCAGTAGCAGTTCACCCCAATAGCCCGGTACTTTCTGTTCACATTTACCACAATAGTCCTACACTGGCCGGGGCTTGTCCTTGGGTGCATTACTATATGGTGTAGACAGGGATAATCGCCGGTCAGTGTCACGCCACATTTACATTAAATTTGTCAAAGGGCCTCTACCTTTTGGCCTACCCATGGCCCCACGCAAGTCCTCCAAAATTCGGGGCCATTTTTATGGCCCGTGGTCTCTAGAGGCATAATATATTATAATTATTATTTGATCCAGCGAGTTAACGTAGCCAGCCTTCTAGGAACCTTACCCACTGACCTTGATGACTTAGGCTAAGTATTCTACTTATAATCTTAAGCAATTATAGGAAGAATACAATATATATTTAAATTTCCTTCACTGTAGTAGTTTATTGTTATAATGTACTTATTTATTTCATAATTAAAAAAAAAATAGATAATAAAGTAGAAGACATTTTAAATAAGCTATCGACACAGAATTTGAAGAAAGAGAGTTGGTCTGAAAGAGAGTGTCGGGGTGAAGGTAAGGAAAGGAATGCTCCGGTGGTTCGGGCATGTGGAAAGAATGCATGATGAAAGAATGAATAAACAGATATACAATGCAAAAGTGGATGTATGCAGAAGTCGTGGAAGGCCACGACACACCTTCCATGATCAAATTGATCGTGTACTAGCAGAAGGTGATGTCAGGAGCCTTAAGAATAGACGAGCGTGCAGGACAAGAGCTATGAATGTCAAAGAAGCGAGTGAGGTGTGTAAGAATAAGCCTAAATGGCGCTCTGTGGTTCGTGCCTACCCCGCAAGGGAACTGGCGTGAAGTTATGTATGTATGTATGTACAACGAAATACAAAAGTCAAGGTGAGTCATGTCTATTTATAGTTCTAATGCCTTGTTAGATTAATGATTATTCCTAAACCTTCAAAACATAAATTCACCTCCAAATACTACACACGTATTAGAACTACATATGTATATATAGTTTGCTAAACTAATCGAGTTTTCAGTTCTGAGATATTCTATTTGAACCTGGTAGAGACAACTTCGAGAAGCCCTTTACAGCATACGATTATTTGTATAATTTATTTATTTCCCATTCAAAGAGTAGTTTTATTGAATTCACAAAATTAATTTCATATGTAAATCCACTGCATTTCCATTATCATATTTTGAAAAGTACATACATACATAACTTCACGCCAGTTCCCTTGCGGGGTAGTCACGAATAACAGAGCGCCATTCAGGCTTATTCTTACACACCTCACTTGCTTCTTTGACATTCATAGCTCTTGTCATGCACGCTCGTCTGTTCTTAAGACTCCTGACATCACCTTCTGCTAGTACACGATGAATTTGATCATGGAAGATGTATCGTAGCCTTCCACTTTATTTATATACTATATTTTGAAAAGTAAACTTAATAAAATATTTTAAACACAGTTTCCATAAAGACCATAGCCAATGATTAAAGTTTTAGAACACGTTATTAAAATATCAATAAATTCAATTAGTTTATCAGTCAAATATGGAGGTCTTTATCAACAAAACTATTTATATTACAAATTAATTTATTTTTTAGAAATGCACATAAATTTCATTTTACTTAGACGAGCAGTTGTATGTTGAAAACATTAAAAAGTCTTTGTTTTCATGTTTTACAAAAAAAAAAACTTTAGCAGCTTTTGGGTAACTTGTAAGTATTTAAAAAAAATTATAATAGATTCTAAAACAATGTCTATAAAATAGAGCAAGCCTTTAAATACCTAGCTGTCTTAAATACATTTCTTAATTAAACGTGTCATCTTTATAGAAATAATTTTAATTACTGCCTCAAGTATAATCAGTAAGCTGTTTGATTCGTCAAAATATGACGTCACAACGCAGTATACCCGCACAAAATTAGAGACACTGTGACATTTTGCATGATAAAAAATCGTCAGTCTTAGGACTGCGCATCAGGAGTGAAAACTTTATATCTGAGCGTGACGGTCACGCGAGTTCAGTGTATTTTCCCCATCTCAAAAGTGCTCAACGTGCCTAAAGAAGCCTCTTGGAATCAACATCTTTACATAGTTTTACTTTTTATATTTTGGCACTGTCAACATTCTTTTGTTTTTCTTTTTACGCACTCTACACTCTACATTGTACCGTATCGTTGTATAATAAATATTAATATTATATGAAAATTATCGTATTACTTCACGTTCACGTTATAATATATACAGTCTACGTGCTCTCCACAAAGCCTTTCACTACAAAAATATATATATAAATATATATTTTTTTCTCCCTGGAGTACATCAGACTGGCAAACGGCCCACTTGATGGAAAGCGGTTACCGTCGCTTATAGACGTTTGCAACACCAGAGATATCACTAACGCGCTGCCGGCCTTGAACAAATTTTATGATACTTTTTAAAAAACCCCATTTTGTAGCGCATTCCAAATCCCTACGGTGCGCAATAGAAACGTTTTAGAGAACCGTTGCGTACAAGAGCGAAGCGGCTCAAGGAAGTAGGGATGAACGCCCAGCCGATGGCGTGCGGTGCGGTGGTAAAAAGAAGACGAAAGCACCATTCTGAATCCTTGGAACACACCTTGTACAGTCGGTAGAATACGCACAGAGACGCGAAGTTTCTCCGATGACCAACCGTATCTAAACCGTATGTATGGGATCGTTGACAACGCGAACGGTTCGACGTTGAATACTGTACAGGGAATTTAGCTGGTAGGCGGGTGCCATGGCCCACAAATGTGGCAGTACTCCATATGCGGCCTCACCTGGTCTTTATAAAGCACAAGGCGTTGCCGCGAAGTAAAATACTCCTTGGACCGGTATTTCTCTCTTACACTCAATATCTTAGTTGATTTATCTGTCGTATCCGATTGAGAGTCTTTTTAATGTCGTAATCGAATCGTAACCTATAAACACCCCACGTACATTCGCACAATGTAAACTGCTGTCGACTAAACTTGTCGTATACTACAATTTATACACCGACATACCCACTTAAACCTGCGGCTTTGTTCACGTTTAGTACGGCTTAATTAGTAATTATTAAATTAAGTTTTAGAAATACATACGACTATTATCCAAAAAACATTGAAAATAAAATAAACCGGCTATAAAAAAGTTTGTTTTTATTGCAGGAGATCAGCAGACAGGCAAACGGCCCACTTGATGGAAAGCGGTTACCATCGCCTATGGACATTTGCAACACCAAAGTTGCTACAAATGCGCTGCTGCTCTCTTAAGGGAAACTAGAACCTGGTCACTAATGCCAGAACACAACTCAAGGTTGTTATGGCGACATAATTTAGACCAGGGGTGGTAGCCATCCAGTCGGGAAAATGCCCTAGCATCTGGCTGTGGGTTGTTAAGTCGCCTCTTACGACAGGCCGCCCGGCCGCAGGAAATTGTATTCTGTCTCCGTTCCTGCACGGATATAATCATTTAGGTTGCCTGGAAGAGATAGCTTGGTATACAATAAAATGTTATCTCTCTCTCTCTCTCTGAATTACTATATTTGGAAAATTTCTTCTTCTTTTTTACACAAACGCAAAAATTAAAAGTAGAGAAGATATGAATAAAAAGGTAATACAATATATCAACAGACAAACCACGACTATTGATCAGTTATTATTGTAGTACATGTGACCAAGATTCTCGCCAAACTAGGATTCTATAGATGCACTAATCCCTTAAACTTTAGGGTTCAACAGATAACGCAGCCAATTATAGCGTAATTGTTACACAAAACTTCTTGAACTTAAAAACCTCTACTCGACTACCTGTCCCCTAGCTCATTCATACGCAGAAGTCTCGGCTTCGTTTCCTAGCATGGTAAACGTAAGTGAATTTTCCATTGTTTAGTCTGGGTGTCTTGGATCAATCCCAGATTTGTCCAATGTATATTAACCATAACACAAGCGTAACTTAGTTTGAAGGTATACATTTGTGTGTTTTTTTTTTTATTATTATATATATCTCTACGGACTCGAGTTCCGTACCCTTTTTTAATACTTAATTTCTATGAAAAATTTGAGACTCCGTACACGCTTATTGTTTATTTTTGTTAGTGTATGTGACATTATATGCAGTAATATTTCTGTTTTGGTGTATCTTAAGAATAACTTATTATATTGATTTATTCTAATTTTAATACTAAACTTATACTAATGTAGAGTGTATCTGTTACATGCTGGTGTTGTGAGGAAGTGCATGTGCAGTGTTGGCCTTATATCTATACTTATATATAGTCGTATCTAGTGCCATATGTGTGTTTTTTTTTCTTTTCTGTGCCGACATTTATGTGTTTGTTGTTCATCGATTTTATTATAATTAATTTTTATTTTTAATTCATGGGCTTAGCGGAGAGGCAGACGCCCCACCTGATGGAAAGTGGTTACCATCGCCTATGGACATTAGTAACAACAAAGGCACCAATACATATCTAAATCTGATGAACTCATTTCGTCACGTATGAAACGTTAAGTAATTTTTTTACTGTGGCATTCTATCAGCCAGTATTTTTTTGTCACTGATAATAATAAATAATTATTTAGCTCGAATTTATATAAATTAAATTATAATTTAGCGAAAAGTAATTTATAAAATGATGTTACAAAATTGTTGATATATTTTTATTAAAATTTATGTCGCGGTTTAATAGTGGCTGTAAAAAAAGTTCGGACATGAATCGCATGTATTATCTATGGTTCGTGTAGTTTTTTAAATTTTTTGACAGCAGGGAAAATCGTTTCCCAGGTATGAAAAGTATTGTTTTCATCCCTGTGGTCAGGCAATTCCAAGCGTACTTTCAGAATATGAGAAATGAAAAAATATTTTACTTCATATTTATCTATCTCGTGATCTACATTTATAATTACAGAAGTATGTTATCTATATATTAATACGTGAAGCAAAAACTTCGTACCCCTTTATACGAAAATTGCGCGGACGGAGGACTATGAAATTTCGCACACTTATAGTTTATATAGAGAAGGAGTGCAGAATGATAATATATTTTTTTTAACTATGCCTAAAAATACATTAAATCAATAAAGAATCAAGTGGGCCGTCTGCCTGTCTGCTGATCTCCTGCAATAAAAAAAAAAAAAAAAAGAAAAACATTACACTTACTACCATGTATTTGACACACACACGCATAATACTCTTTTGTTTATTATTCAAGTCAAATTATTATTTATTTATTTTTATTGCAGGAGTTCAGCAGACAGGCAGACGGCCCAATTCATGGAAAGCGGTTACCATCGCCTTAGGACATTTGCAACACCAAAGGTGCTACAAATGCGCTGCTGCTCTTTTAAAGGATACTGGAACCTGGTCACTAATGCCGGAACACAACTCAAGATTGTTATGGCGACATACTTTAGACCAGGGGTGGTAGCCACCTGGCTGTGGGTTGTTTTGTCGCCTATTACGACAGGCCGCCGAGCCGCAGCAAATTCCTGCACGGATAATTAATTAATTAACAGTGCAGCCTTGGCGAAATCTGTGATTATAGTATATAGCCTTTGACAGCAGAATCTTAATAATGTTCAAACTAATAATTTTAATTAATTATGGTCGAATTTTGACCGCTGGATGACCACTAGTAGAAAGAAATATGCAAGATATAGCCAGTAATAGAGTGAAAAGGCGCACAGTGAAAAGATCAATAATACGCCGATATAAGATCTCGGCACAAGCAGAGGTATATCTAACGATAGTGAAGCGATGTCTGCCCATAATATTCTTTGGGGTGCATCTCATTTGGCTTAAGAACCAGCCTTTGTCAACAAAGTTGGGGGCTGGAAAAATCGATAACCCACTGTCGCGGGCACGATCATCGCTTGCTTCTCTTGTCTTCCTTATTACTAAACAGTATTTTAATTTATTTACATTTCCTATTTTAATAGTTGGCATTTTCGCAGTTTTTTTTTTGTTATTATTGTAAGCGAAGAGATAGACAAACGGTCCACCTGGTGGAATATGGTTACCGTCGCATATAGACATTTGCAAGATCAAGAGCGATGAGAATGCATACATATATACATAACTTCACGCCAGTTCCCTTGCGGGGTAGGCACGAACAACGGAGCGCCATTCAGGCTTATGATTACACACCTCACTTGCTTCTTTGACATTCGTAGCTCTTGTCATGCACGCTCGTCTGTTCTTAAGGCTCCTGACATCACCTTCTGCTAGTACACGACAATTTGATAATGGAAGGTGTGTCGTGGCCTACCACGACTTCTGCATCCATCCACTTTTGCATTGTATATCTGTTTAGTCATTCTTTCCACATGCCCGAACCACCGGAGCATGCCTGTCCTGAGAGAATGCGTTGCGAACATTTAAGATGGGGCAGTGGAAATAGAATCGGTGGATAATATAGGAAGACGGATTGAAAGGAAATGGGTTACAGAAACTGCCACAAATTAGGTTACACGAACGCACTAATCTCAGGAACTACTGGTCTGATTTCAAAAATTCTTCCTGTGTTGGATAGCCCATTTATCGAGGAAGGCAATAGGCTATATACCATCACGCTAAGATCAATAGGAGCAGAGCACCAATGAAGAATGTTTCAAAATTGGGGGGTTTTGAAAACAAATTCCACGCAGACGACGTCGGGGACACAGCTAGTACAAATATATAAAGCTGAAGAGTTTGTTTGTTTGAACGCGCTAATCTCAGGAACTACTGGTCTGATTTGAAAAATTATTTCAGTTTTAAATAGCCCATTTACTAAGGAAGGCTATGGGCAATATATCATCACGCTAAGACCAATAGGAGCAGAGCACTAATGAAGAATGTTTCAAAATTGGGGGGTTTTGAAAACAAATTCCACACGAACGACGTCGCGGGCACAGCTAGTTACGTATAATATTAGATTGGTATAAAATCTTCCACATCTTTATATTATAAAGGGTATCAGGTTCCTTTAATTACTAGACGAGCATTATTAAAAAACACTCATACATCAGTATTATGGTTTGTATAAAAAAAACCGACTTCAAAAACTAAAAAGTATAAAATAACTTATTTCTAAAGCTATTATTATTAATATATATTATCAAAAACATCTTGAAGTCGGTTCTTAGTAATTTTCAAAATATAGTAATTTTTATGTTTTACTTTACACCGACTTCAAGATGTTTTAGATAATATATATTAATAATAATAGCTTTAGAAATAAGTTATTTTATACTTTTTAGTTTTTGAAGTCGGTTTTTTTAAACGAAGTTTTATTTTATTTTATTTGTTACTTTTTAGTGTCTAGCTATGTATGGGTAGACCTACGAAAGGTGCCGCGCTCCTTAAAAAATATAGGTCCCAAGAAACGGGAACAAAAAAATGATCCTGAAATGAAAACTATTAGGCCAAATTATATTAAATTTTTAGAAGACCAAGTGGCAACTATTCCGCATCAAACTAAACAAGAATCACGTAAATCGGATCATAACTCTCAGAGTAATTGGTGTACATATGGAACGGAATGGAAATTTTTTCATAAAAAACGTTCATAATAAATGTAAATAATAAGTGCTCTATTTAGGTTACTTTAATTTTTTAGGTACTTACTTTTAGTTATTTTTTCTTATATGTTGATTATAATTTAATTTAATTTAACTTGCTTTTACCGTGGGTCACATGGCTTTGTAATTAAGGAGGTGGGCACTGAGAAGCAGTGCTGTGCCAGACTATGTTTCGGCAAAGCACTCACCATTGTTACAGTGTCGCATTTTTAGACACAAATATTTTCTTTCTTTTTCATAAAATGAAAACTACTAGGTCAAACTATCTGAAATTTTTAGGGGACCAAATGGCAGCTATTCCGCGTCGAACAAAAAAAGAATCACGTAAATCGGACCATAAATCTCGGAGTAATCGGTGAACATACATATAAAAAACAAATTAAAAAAAAAATACAATAAACAAATATTTTTTTGAAGTCGGTTAAAAACAATCCAAATTAAAAACTAATTTCCATCAGCTTGTTCCCACAGCAAACATAACCCTTGAAAATACGAATCTCGCCATGTTTATCCTTATTTATTTACGTGTTAGCGAATACATTTGATATAATGCATCACTTTGATCCGTATGCAAAGCGCTTCCCACTGCCCCCCACGCAAATACACGCTATCAAAACAAGGGTGTGATAATGCCCTTAACGCCTAAAAAGCCATTAAAATTTCAAAATAAACTGGATGAGAAGAATGTATTCAAATGTGAACGATAAGCTTTAGATGCTATGATAAGTACTTTGTGATAATGCAAAAGTGGATGGATGCAGAAGTCGTGGAAGGCCACGACACACCTTCCATGATCAAATTGATCGTGTACTAGCAGAAGGTGATGTCAGGAGCCTTAAGAACAGACGAGCGTGCATGACAAGAGTTATGAATGTCAAAGAAGCAAATTAGGTGTGTAAGAATAAGCCTGAATGGCGCTCTGTTGCTCTTGCCTACTCCGCAAGGGAACTGGCGTGAAGTTATGTATGTATGTATGTAAATTAAAAATATTATTTATAATGAAACTACGCTAGGGATGAAGACACTTGATGCAATAATTTTTCTAATATTCTTTACATATAAAAGAACAGACGTGAAAATAAAATTATATAATCTAACTTTTAATATATCATGCTAAAAACTAATTTAATTACTGGGGGTCCTAACGCTCTGAAGGTCTACCGTGACGTCGCCAAACGTTTAGCAGACGTCACATGCGACCAAAAGGCTGGCGTCTATTTCGCTCAAAGATTAAGCATTGCTATACAACGTGGCAACGCCGCCAGCCTTCTGGGAACGTTCCCAGTAAGTGACAGTGGTTTGGGACCAATAACTTATCTTTAGATATTTTCCCCCTTTTTATTTAGTTTTAGTTTTTATATTGTATAGTTTGTAATTTATTTTAAGTTTATATTTCGCCTGTCCCTATTAACAGAGTCAGATCTGCAAATCAGCAACTTTACAGGAGAGCGCTCTGGACTTTGAATTGCTTATATTTTTTTTACTACAAGAATTAAATTTTCAAAAAAAATATTATATGTTAATATATGTTCGAGAGCTTATTTGCAATGCAATTAAATAACATTTTTACTTATCTAAATGTTTGAAAAGCTAGTAATGGCTTTGTTATCCGTACATGGGGCATCATGATTTGTCGGATCTGTCACATCCAACAAAGTTACATGGACAAACATATTTATTCTTTGTAAGAAGTGCCACATACAACATTGTCATTAGTAAATCCTGTTTAAGTTTATGTCGTATTTAAATTGATATTATAAATTAAATCCAATTTTTAATAAATTTGTTTCACAAATAACAAATAATCAAACATAATTGACAATTTAGGGACAAAATGAAAACAATCTTTGCCATAAAATTTGTTAAAATCATTAATTATAAAGTCTACCTGTATGAATGGCACTTAATAATCACATTTCAGGTTTCATTAGCTTAGATAATCAGTCTTAGTAATTTCTTTCTTACAAAAATATACCCCGGATTACCCCCTCGCGCTCCGCTAATAACGTCGGGAGTTCACATTCGTCATTGTTAATGGGAGATGGTGGCATATATGACATTGTTAATGTGGCTATTTTAGAAACTATGAGGAAAAATTACCTTTTTGTTGCTGCTATTGAAAAACAATGGTTTTTTGGGGTCATTAGTGAAATAAAACCAAAATGTCGAAAATTGCATCTCCTACATTGTTAATAGGGACAGGCGATTTATTTGCATAACAATTAGTTGTTTCATCATTAATTTTTTTGGAAACCCTGATATATAGATATTATAGATTATAAAGTTGTATTTAATTACTTATCAAACAGTAATGAATGCTCTATGCACTTACTATGGCGTCATAACTAGATAAGCTCATTCAAAATCTATGAGGCTGCTACGTTCTGTAAGTTTATAATTAGTATTACATACATACATACATAACTTCACGCCATTAGTATTAATTATAATATAATATATAATAATCGGCAGACAAACACACATATTGTATATCCCCAAATTAAGCAAGTTACGCTTGTGTTATGGGTAATATACAACGGAGTACTCTGGGGCCGATCCCAGACACCCAGACCATAGTAAATAACGGAGAAAATACGTTTTCGAAATTTACTATACCAGGAATCGAACCCGGAGCCTCTGCGTTGTAATGAGGTAGGCCGGCAAAGGCTTAGCCCGCTCAACCACAGAAGCCGTCAATTCAATCAAATTCAATATCATTAGTTTATAATGATTCCATTCGAAAAAGCGCTTCAGTTCCAAGGAACTCTCCAAGAGTATCGGGATCCTTGGAGTTGACATCGCGAACGATGTGCAGTTCAGGTGCCATCTTGAAGGCAAGGTAAAGCTTGCCTCCAAGAAGCTGGGAGTGCTAAACCGGTCCAAGCGGTATTTCACTCAGCGGCAACGTCTTGTGCTTTATAAAGCCCAGGTGAGGCTGCATATGGAGTACTGCTCACATTTGTGGGCTGCAGCACCCGCCTACCAGCTAAATCCCCTGGACAGCATTCAACGTCGAGCCGTTCGCATTGTCGACGGTCCCATACTCACAGACGGTTTGGATACGCTTGGCCTTAGGAGAGACTTCGCATCTCTCTGCGTATTCTACCGACTATACAATGGGGAGTGTTCCGAGGAACTCTTTAGAATGGTGCCTTCGTCTTCTTTTTACCACCGCACCGCACGCCATCGGCTGGGCGTTCGCCCCCAATTCCTAGAGCCGCTTCGCTCTTGTACGCAACGGTTCACCGTGGGGATTTGGAATGAGCTCCCAGCCTTGGTTTTCCCACAGCGCTACGATATGGGTTTTTTTAAAAAGGGCGTCGTAAAATTTCTTCCCGGCCGGCAGCGCGTTGATGACACCTCTGGTGTTGTAAACGTCCATAGGCGACGTTAACCGCTTTCCATCAGGTGGGCCGTCTGCCTGTCTGCTGCACTCCAGCTATAAAAAAAAAGTATGTCAGTTGATTTGACTAACTGTGTTACATGCTCCTCTATTACATTTTTTTTTTTAATAACAAATCCGGAACTTAGAAGTTTTCTGATAACCACTACTACGAATACATTCATCATCGGTCATAATATTAATTAAATGGCCCTGAATTCGTAACGGTGGATGTCCACCGATTATAATCTATTAGCGTTGGCAAAGGGGGAGCGCATTAAAATTCATGTCACGCACAAGTCGCGTACGCAAACCTAATCTTTTTATCGACGCGACTCGATCTGGACAAAGGAATATCGATAGTCGATAACGCGTCACGCGCATCACTAAGCTCCTGCTATGCGTATTACTGACGTCTTTTTTAAAATTAGAATAAGACCTCACTGACCTTTGTAGAATACACGTTCAATAAAATTACATCTATATTCTTAATATATATAAATTACGTGTCACGTTGTTTGTTCGCGATGGACTCCTAAACCACTTGACCGATTTTAATCAAATTTTCACACCGTGTGCAGTTTGATCCGACTTGAAAGATAGGATAGCTTACATTTAGACCCGGTAGGTGGCGCTGCAATCGAGTTCTAAATTTTATTTCTTCAGGGCAGAACAACGTCTGCCAGGACAGCTAGTAAGAATATATAAAAGAACGTCGTGTTAGTTACACAATTTATAATTCCAGAACGGCTGGAGCAATTTTTATGATTTTTGTATTTTTGTAATTGTCTTCGTCCGTAATAAGATAATAAGTATTATAATATGATATTCATTAATAATAATAAAAATACCATTAAAAAAACATCATGTCAAAGAGGCAAGTGAGGTGTGTAAGAATAAGCCTAAATGGCACTCTGTTGTTCGTGCCTACCCCGCAAGGGAACTGGCGTGAAGTTATGTATGTATGTATGTATGTATTAAAAAAACATCAATAACCACATCAGTCTAGCCATTCGTTTTGATCTTTACCGGCCGATTTTGGCAATGGTGACTGTATTTAAACTCATTTTCATTTGTCTGATTTAGGTGAATTATTTTTGTGTTTGTTCAAGTGGATCCCGGGATGGTTTAGATTCACGATTGGACCCGGTAGGTGGCGCCGACGAACACCTCTTTAACGGTGGGACCGATTTTGATGAAATTTTTTGTGTTTTGTTCAAGTTGATTCGAGAATGGTTTAGATTAACAATTAGTCCCGGTCGATGGCGCTGCGATCGGCTTCTAGATTTTTACTTTTTAAGGGCAAGACAATTTCTGCCGGGTACGGCTTGTATATTATAAAGGTGAAAGAGGATTCGTCTTTTTTTATTATTGCAGGAGTCAGCAGACAGGTAGACGGCCCACTTGATGGAAAGCAGTTACAGTGGACATTGGCAACACCAAAGGTGCTTACAAATGCGCTGCTGCTTTCTTAAGGGAGACTGGAACCTGTTCACTAATGCCGGAACACAACTCAAAGTTATTATGGCGGCATGCTCTAGACCAGGGGTACTAGCCATCCAGTCGAGCAAATGCCCTACCACCTGGCTGACGGTTGTTTAGTCGCCTCTTAGGACAGGCCGCCCGGCCGCAGTAAATTGTATTCTTTCTCCTTTCCTGCGCGGATAAAATCTGGTATATCATATTATATTATATTCATCTGGGATAGTGTTAAAGATTTAGGCCATTTCACGCAGATATGGCGATGATTTTAAGGTGATATGAGACATTATAAATGACGTTATATATTGACAGATAACGTACGTACATATGGGTTGGTATAGCATTTGGAGCGTTTAAAACACAAAGGAGACGATTAAGGTTTTATAAATTCTTGGGCCCCGATGTAAGGAGATGAAAGTGATTTTAAAATTCCTCTTTATTATGTTGATATTTTATATAACTGCAGTGGGTTTAGTTATTTTGAATGAATTAATCGTGTTGTGTGTTTTCATAATTTTAATCCTTGAAAGTCATTCGCATAAATGATTTTATTTATGACCTTTAAGATTTCTCTTCTTCCACATAGAATTTAGGGATGATGTTTTCCACTTTGTAATAGAAAAATATGGGTAACGCTTTTTTAAGCCATCGCAACTCATGACATTTCTTTGGCCCAAAAGTCCCCGTCTCCTTTCATCATCTTATACCCCTTAACCGTCAGCTCGTGGTTATAATAGTAATAAGCACATTAGGTTAGAAAAATTGCTCAAAGTGCGGATGCTTCTCGACCCAGGGTTCGAAGCCACATTAGAAGGATACGCGGCTGCGTTATCCTATAAACTGCCCCAAGTAATACTTTAAAAGGACCCACTTGATGGAAAGCGGTTACCATCGCGTATGGACATTTGCAACACCAAAGGTGCTACAAATGCGCTGCTGCTCTCTTAAGGGAGATTGGAACATGGTCACAATTGCCGGAACACAATTCAAGGTTGTTATGGCGGCATAGTCTAGACCAGGGGTGGTAGCCATCCATATCAGGTTCAACTGAAGAGGGGATATCACTGAAATTCAAATTCAAAATAAGTTCCACTGGAGCATACATTTTGAAGGTCATACATATAAGTTAAAATTTAATTTTACTTCCTATTCTATGTACATCACTTCGCAACGCGTTATTGGTGTTAAGGAGAAGAAGCGGCAAGAACCTCCCCAGCAACACGTCTAGCTAAAAATTGTTTTTCATTATATTTCTTGTTCTATTCATATCTCAAGTTCTTTTAAGTTTTATACAGAAGTGTGTTACAGAATTACTTTTGAAGAATTAATGGAGTTGTAGCAAACAGTGCATACTCAATAAGACAGAGACACAGTAAGAGTTATTACAGTTATAATAATAACATGACGTACTAAAATAAGAAGTAAGAAAGAGAGTTGGTCTGAAAGAGAGTGTCGGGGTGAAGGTAAGGAAAGGAATGCTCCGGTGGTTCGGGCATGTGGAAAGAATGACTAAACAGATATACAATGCAAAAGTGGATGGATGCAGAAGTCGTGGAAGGCCACGACACACCTTCCATGATCAAATTGATCGTGTACTAGCAGGAAGTGATGTCAGGAGCAAGTGAGGTGTGTAAGAATAAGCCTAAATGGCGCTCTGTTGTTCGTGCCTACCCCGCAAGGGAACTGGCGTGAAGTTATGTATGTATGTGAGGTGTGTAACATTCACATTCATAACCCTTGTCATGCACGCTCGTCTGTTCTTAAGGCTCCTGACATCACCTTCTGCTAGTACACGATCAATTTGATCATGGAAGGTGTGTCGTGGCCTTCCACGACTTCTGTCTGCATCCATCCACTTTTGCATTGTATATCTGTTTAGTCACTCTTTCATCATGCATTTCTTTCCTTACCTTTACCCCGAAACTCTCTTTCTTACTTCGGTATTATGAACGCGGTCCGCGAGCGTCACTCCGCAGATTTTGCGCAGTGCTCGCATCTCGACCGCGTTTACTCTACTTTCATGCTCTCTCTTCCATACCCAACAACAAACAACAATAAGGTGTGTAACAATAAGCCTGAACGGCGCTCTGTTGTTCGTGCCTACCCCGCAAGGAAACTGGCGTGAAGTTATGTATGTATGTATATATGTATGTACGTACTAAAATTTTATGCTGTATGCTTTAGGTACTCAAAACAACAATACAGAAATATTTCTCATACAAAACACGTCTATCAAATCAGCAATCAACATCTCTCAATAACAAAATTAAGTAAAAACAAGTAAATATTCTAAAACGATAGTAGAATCCGAAATCAGCCGGCTTAGTTTATTACGCCGTGGCGCTATGTAAATTGTGTACAGCGTCACTACCCTTATAAAGACCCTATTTGAATTGAAAATTTAGTTGAACCGAGAGTATATTCAGCCAGTATGGCCGAGACTTTCACAGAATACGCCGCTTTGTTGGATAAAAAACACGTTTTAAATATAGGAAGCGCGTGTCAAAATGACAGGTGTAGTGTTGTGACACTTTTGGATTCGAATCTAGCTAACATTACGTAAGGTGACAATTGGATATGTCAAACTGTCGGAGCGAACGTAAGTGTCTCGTTTAACTTTACTTTTATCTCTTTCATTTGATTTATATCAAGCTCACAGTACTTTTGCGATTATATAAAAGTAATGAATTAAAGAATCATATATTCAATATTGATTAGTGACTGACAGCTAAAACTGTCAAAGTCAACAATCAAAGCAAGAATGCGATATAATGATTATTATTTTATTTAAGTTTATGGCTTGGCAGCTAGGTCTTTAAGCCAGATCTTAGTTTACAATATAGTTTCTTCATTTTCTTAAGCCTTTGTGTAGCACAACTGAACTGTAGGTAATCAGCTAGTGCCATTCAACGTAGTTCTTGACAACTCAAAAGGCCACATTTGACTGTACAGTTCACATTTCTCACAAAACACATAATTACTACTCAAAAACTATCAATATCCTACAACTATTGTTCATTTTAGAGTAATTTTACACATTTTTAGAAAATAAAAATGCACAGCGCAACATCTTTCAGTTCCCGCCAAAAACTCCGCGATATAATGATCTGAACTTGACTCCGAGCCACAAAAGTCCCATAGACGTGGCGCTGCAATCGCAGTACTTAATCCTGCCAGAGTAATTATTTGCTTATCAGGACATCAATGTAGGTAATTACTGAATAATACATCCAAAATATTCCATAATTAAAGCTGCAAAATGATTTCCTGGCTACTTTACGAACAACATTGTATCAAATAGCGGAGTTGGCACTTTTAATTCCTTTATTTTTTGCGGGACTTCATTTACGCCACAATGTCTATCTGTGAAATGAAGAGTCGCTCTGTTAGCTCCGGAGTTGCCATGCTATGAATAATCATCAAAAAAATTTGAATATATCACACTAATCTCAGATAATCATATATTGCGTCTTATTTATAGCATTAAAAATAATTGCGTTAACGAATAAAACACTTTTTTAGAACTGGCAACCTTAATTCGTATGAAATTACAATATGGCGGCTGTAAGTCCATTTTGTGCTATTTGGGCTTTAATAGTATCTATAATATTATAAAATTCTAAACATAACGTGTCTGTATCTTGAATCTATTTAAAAAAAAACTAGAATAGACTATAAATAAACGACGGAGAACACGATCCATTTTTTTATATTTCTCATCTGTTTGTTTGGGATTGACGTAAACACTGGTGGGCCGATTTCGATGCAGTTTTTACTGATCGACAGCTAAGTCTTAGACTTAAAATCTGCGCTACTTTTTCTTCCAGAAATCGCACGGAAATTTTTTTTGGGAATGATTTAAAATGGCCAGATGAAAAAAAATCTAATTTCAATGCGATTTTTTTTACATCTGTAATGAAACGCGTGATATTTTGTATTGCGGGAATCCCGCGGGAATTTCAAGTCAAGCGTGGACGAAGTCGCGGGCATATTCTAGTTTATAAGAACTTTCGCAAGGGTTATATTTGTAAAATTTATTAAGCTGAACACTTACTTGCCACGTGACATTATGAACTGTCAAAACAAGATAAGGACAGAAGTATCGTTTGTGAGAAAGAGATAGCACGATAGCGTGTACGTGTTTCGCGGGTTTTGCCGTCTCGTAGATAAGCAATGCTTTGATGTCAAAAAAGATTGATATATATATATTTTACGTACCGTTATTAAAACGCTATGGTTGTAAAGGGTTCACACCTTTGCGTGTTAATGACAAGTCCATGTCGACAACCTTTCATGAAATAAGCAAAATATATAACTCAGTACTTTCACCACGACAGCTTACAAGCCTCAGTTAAGCGTCTGGTCTTGTTTATATCTTGATATCTATTCCTTTACTTCAGCATTTGTAGAAAATGGACCTGTATGTAGGAAGGGAGAAAGACTTTAATACGCTTTTATTAGCTTCATACGTATGTTAATATAACGGAATCTTTCAAGTTAAATTTAATCGTCTTCCCGGTTTCTGAATGAGTTGTAATTTTGTACGTATGTGTATATCGCGTGACATTGCAATAATATGGTACCATGGAGCTGATCTGATGATGGAGTCGGAAGGTGGCCATAGGAATTCCTGTCCTAAACTAGATAGATCTGTCGTGTTCGGGCTCGTTTTACTTGTCTTGGCTAGCACTCTGCTGCTACATGATATGTAGGATCTCAAAAGCTTGTATTTAAAAACCTTTTTAAAAAAGCTTATTTTTACATAACGTTCCATTTTATCATAACAGTGTATTTAATTCTGTTTTCAAAGTTTCCACGGAGAAGGGAGTTAAATCACTAAATAATGACTAAAAATTAATAAGCTTTTATAGAAAATCCAACTAAAAAATAGAAAATAAATTTAAATAAAAATAGTGTAAGAAAAAATGATTTTATTGAAAAAAAAGCGTGGGTTGCTTTTCAGGATATTATCAAAATAACCTTTCTACTCATATCTGTTCATAAAATATTTATAACTATTGATACCATGCACCCCACGCTTTTTTTACAATAAAATCATTTTTTCTTACACTATTTTTAATTCAAATTTATTTTCTATTTTTTAGTTGGATTTTCTATAAAAGCGTATTTTTTTAGTTTACATCACAACATAAACATACATTCAATAAATGTCACACACAATAACAAATAATTAGGGCGGCCTGTCGTAAGAGGCGACATAACAACCCACAGTCAGGTGGTAGGGTATTTGCCCGACTGGATGGCTACCACCCCTGGTCTAGAGTATGCCGCCGTAACAACCTTGAGTTGTGTTCCGGCATTGGTGACCAGGTTCTAGACTCCCTTAAGAGAGCAGCAGCGCATTTGTAGCACCTTTCGGTGTTACAAATGTCCATAGGCGACGGTAACCGCTTACCATCAAGTGGACTGTCTCCATCTCTCTGCTGAACTCCTGTAAAAAATATATAAAAAAAGGGACTAATTATCCTAAAAATTTGTATATACCAAACAGCCGAGGCTGAACATACAACAGCTTATAACTCTAAAAATGGTATTGTAGTGGAACGGAATGGAATGGTATTGTAGACAGACAGATGGACAAAATTTCTAAATATTGCATTTTCAGATTCTATTGGTTCGGTTTATCCCTCAGATTTTTTTCACATTTTTAAACGCACTGTACAAACTCTAACTGTCTAAACTATTTACACAGTTATTATAGTATAGAAGATGATAGGTTATTATTTTCGCGTTATAATAGTAATTGAACATGCTATATACCGCGGCTCCAATCGTTTCCACGTCCATCTTTATCAAAGCGCCAATGTGTAGACAAACCGATGGACCCGACATATTGGACCAACATGTTGGCCCAGCACCTTGGCCGAATGTGTACAACGGGCATATGAAGATAAGCAAAAGTCCAAAAGTACCAGGACAACATAAAACATAGGATATGAGCTTGTACTGAAAGTGGAACAGAACGGATCGCGATGCGTCACGTACAATATGCATACCATTCATTCACGCGTTCCACACTGACATCATGCTATGAGTTATGGCCGCTTAAATGACATATCTTCACGCCTCAGCCCATCGGGAAGTACGTAGAGAGGTATTATTCATTTAAATATGAGTCCACAACTATTTCTAGTAAGTATAGGACTAAACTTATAAAAGCGATCCGTCCATCGAAGTGCTAAACCTAAATTTAATTTTTAAGTCTTGATTTAAAATATAACTGCAAGGAATTTTCCATACTACAATATTAACTGCAATGGCCACTTCGTTCTGCTGTTACACTTTCAAGCGCTTGAAAAGGGACTAATTTGGTATGAACAAAACAAATGAAGGTTATGGTGTTTGAAAGAGAAGAAACCAGAACGAATGCAAGGATAATGGTCGATGATGTTATGCTAGAGCAAGTGAATGAGTTTGTATATCTTGGATGTGCTTTTAGCAGGGATGGAAGGTACACCGCTGATATAGAAAGAAGAGTGAATTTGGGGAATAGTGTGAATGGAGCGTTAGGTAAACTTCTAGGCGCTAAGAACCTCAGCCAGAAGGCCCAGCTCGCCGTACACAACGCGGTGCTGGTACCTACGCTCACGTATGGACGCGAGAGTTGGGTATGGAAGAGAGAGCATGAAAGTAGGGTAAACGCGGTCGAGATGCGAGCACTGCGCAAAATCTGCGGAGTGACGCTCGCGGACCGCGTTCGTAATACCGAAGTAAGAAAGAGAGTTGGTCTGAAAGAGAGTGTCGGGGTGAAGGTAAGGAAAGGAATGCTCCGGTGGTTCGGGCATGTGGAAAGAATGCATGATGAAAGAATGACTAAACAGATATACAAAGCAAAAGTGGATGGATGCAGAAGTCATGGAAGGCCACGACACACCTTCCATGATCAAATTGATCGTGTACTAGCAGAAGGTGATGTCAGGAGCCTTAAGAACAGACAAGCTTGCATGACAAGAGTTATGAATGTCAAAGAGGCAAGTGAGGTGTGTAAGAATAAGCCTAAATGGCACTCTGTTGTTCGTGCCTACCCCGCAAGGGAACTGGTGTGAAGTTATGTATGTATGTATGTAACAAAACATCCGAGACTGAACATAGAACAGTTTATAACCCGAAAAATGGTGTAACATTCGCGAGATAGTAATTAGAAGTTCACGCAAATGATGTTTCTCTATGATATTGTGAAAGAGAAGCGCAAATGAATGAAATTAAAATTTTTCTTCGTCTCACAAAAAATTATTTACTGCACATAAATTACTGCTGAAATTATACCAATCCCAAGTTCGGTCCTGCATGGAGTACTGCTCTCATCTTTGGAATCAATTGAGAAAACAGCCAGGAAGCTGGAAATGACCGTCTTTTTTAATACGCTTTTATTAGCTTCATACGTATGTTAGTAACGGAATCTTTCAAGTTAAATTTGATCGACTTCCCGGTTTTCGATTGAGCTGAAATTTTGCACGTATGTGTATATCGCATGACAATGCAATAATATGGTACCATGGAGCTGATCTGATGATGGAGTCGGAAGGTGGCCATAGGAACTCCTGTACTAAACAAGATAGACCCGTCGTGTTTGGGCTCGTTTTACTTGCCTTGCCTAGTACTCTGCTGCTACATGATATGCAAGATCTCAAAAGCTTGCATTTAAAAATGTTTTTAAAAAAGCTTATTTTTACATAACATTCCATTTTATCATAAGAGTGTATTTAATTCTTTTTTCAAAGTTTCCACGGAGAAGGGAATTGAATCACTAAATAATCACAAAAAAATAAAAAATAATAGTTAAAAAAAAACGCTTTTATAGAAAATCCAACTAAAAAATAGAAAATAAATTTTAATCAATTTGAATTTAAAATAGTGTAAGAAACAATGATTTTATTGTAAAAAAAAAGCGTGGGGTGCATGGTATCAATAGTTATAAATATTTTATGAACAGATATGAGTAGAAGGGTTATTTTGATAATATCCTGAAAAGCACCCCACGCTTTTTTTACAATAAAATCATTTTTTCTTACACTATTTTTAATTCAAATTTATTAAAATTTATTTTCTATTTTCTAGTTGGATTTTCTATAAAAGCATATTTTTTTAGTTTTTTTTAAACTATTATTTTTATATGCTCGTCTTCAGAGTCTAGAACATAGACGCAAGGTCGCGGGGCTGACTGTCTTCTATCGGATACATTTCGGGCAGTGTTCCTTGAAACTGCAAGAGCTGATTCCTCCACCCCATTTTAGCATCGGACAACCAGACGCACCGGTTTGCGCCGCCGTTACATGGTGGAAACACCACCAGTCAGAACCAAGCGTTTCGCTTCATCTTTTCTGGTGCGGTGGGAATAATTTGCCGGAGTCTGTTCTTCCTGACAAATACAATCTTGAAGTCTTCGAGTCACGAGGGAATAGGTATCTTCTATATAGGCGAGCTCCATCCTAGACCGCGTCATCACTCAACATCAGGTGATACAGTGGTCAAACGCAAACCTATACATCCAGTAATATATATATATATATATATATATATATATATATATATATATATATATATATATATATATATATTAATGATTGTTGAAATTGTTATAAAAAAACCTTGTCTTTTTATTTAAACTAGTGGTGGCCCAGTGGTCAAATTTCGACCATAATTAATTTAAATTATAAGTTTGAACATTATTAAGGTTCTGTTGTCAAAGACTATACTTCTATAGTCACAGATTTCGCCAAGGCTACACTGTTGATTTGACTTTAACAATAAACAAAAGAGTATATATGCGTGCGTGTGTCAAATGCATGGTAGTGTGTGTAATGTTTTTTTTTATTGATTTAATGTATTTTTTATTCGTAATTTTAAAAAAATATTAGCATTCGTCACTTCTTCTCTATATCTTAATATATACAAATTACGTGTCACGTTGTTTGTCCGCGATGGACTCCTAAACTACTTGACCGATTTTAATCAAATTTGCACACCGTATACAGTTTGATCCGACTTGAAAGATAGGATAGCTTACATTTGGACCCGGTAGGTGCCGCTGGAATCGGGTTCTAAATTTTATTTCTTCAGGGCAGAACAACGTCTGCCGGGACAGCTAGTAAACTATAAGTGTGCGAAATTTCACACTCCTCCGTCCACGCAATTTACGTAAAAAGGAGTACAAAGTTCCTGCTTCACGTATTTATTATATAGATAAATTATATCTACTATAACTCGTCAGATTTTACGGCCTCTGTTGTTGAGCGGGCTAAGCCTTTGCCGGCCTAGCTCACTTCAACGCAGAGGCTCCGGGTTCGATTCCTGGTATAGTAAATTTCGGAAACGTATTTTCTCCGTTATTTACTATGGTCTGGGTGTCTGGGATCGGCCCCAGAGTAGTCCGTTGTATATTACCCATAACACAAGCGTAACTTGCTTAATTTGGGGATATACAATGTGTGTGTTTGTCTGCCTTAAGAACAGACGAGTGTGCATGACAAGAGTTATGAATGTCAAAGAAGCAAGTGAGGTGTGTAAGAATGGGCCTAAATGGCGCTCTGTTGTTCGTGCCTACCTCGCAAGGGAACTGGCGTGAAGTTATGTATGTATGTATGTATGTATGTGTTTGTCTGCCGATTTTATTTACTAAAAAAAAAAAAATTTAGATTTTAATACCACAAATTTTCAGTTTTTAATATTCTTACCTAGAAACTATGTATCTAGTACAAAGTGTAAAAGAACCATAAAATCAGCATAGCAGTTAACGTCTATTTTATTATATTTTAAAAGCCGGTAATAAAGTTTTGCGGTGGCCCCGTTTGAAACGTCCAAATGAAGGGGTTGAAATTGCCGAATGTCTGTAATGATGTCTGCGGCGCATCCCTATTTAATTAACACTCCGATGCTGACGCCATATTGCTTTTCATTTAGTCTATGGAAATTATACAAAATATTAATTTAAAGGAATTTTTCATAAAATATATTAAAAGAAATTCAAATTTACGCGAGCGAACTTTTGTATTGTAATTTGAGATTTTTTACATACATATCGTCACGCCCGTTTCCCATTGGGGTAGGGGTAGGCAGAGACGATGGATTGCCACCTGCTAAGACCCTGACGAACACTTTCCAATTCATCAACTTTCATTGATCTCTTCAAACATACGCGTATTTAAAATGCTTTTCACATGACTTTTTTCGAAATACACCGTAAACTCTATATAACGACACTAAAGGGGCTATGCTATTTATGGCGTTATAGAGAGTTGTCGTAAATGGAGAGAAGTCTGGTATTTTTGTCTGATGTCTTTTGTTGCCCCAGTAATTTTCTTGTATTTTTTTACTTATTTTATTCATATCTTGCGATATTGAGGCATCTTGGTATGCAGGATAATAAAGCGATAAAAGAATGTACATGGCTAAGCAGTTTTTACTAATTTTGGAAACTTAAAAGGTATTTTTTATTACGTAACTGTTGTTGTTATGGAGAGTGGGTGTAATGCTATATAGAGTGTATCATTGTATGGAAGACAAGTTAAACCAATCAAAGTCAAGTGATTTGGACGCTTAAGGGAGTTTGTCGTTAAATCGAGTGGCGTTACATGGAGTTACCCTTAATCTTCAATTTGATTATTATGAGTACGTCGCGGTCGTCCGGCACCGACTCTACCACTCACATTACTGCCATATACTTATTATGTGATTCTGCTTTCATTAATTCTCTCTACATGCCCAAACCCGTGTCACTGCATCCTCTTTCAATCCATAACATTTTCAAAAAAACAAGTTGATAAAGCTTGAAAAGCTATCCGTGCAGGAACGGAGAAAGAATACAATTTCCCGCGGCCGGGCGGCCTGTCGTAAGAGGCGACTTAACAACCCACAGCCAGGTGATAGGGCATTTGCCTGACTGGATGGCTACCACCCCTGGTCTAAAGTATGTCGCCATAACAACCTTGAGTTGTGTTCCGGCATTAGTGACCAGGTTCCAGTCTCCCTTAAGAGAGCAGCAGCGCATTTGTAGCAACTTTGGTGCTGTAAATGTCCATAGGCGATGGTAACCGCTTTCCATTTAGTGGGCCGTCTGTCTGTCTGCTGAACCTGCAATAAAAAATAAAAAAACAAAATCATGCCAACGTTATTCAATTATTTTTTTATTTGAACCGATAAATGGAGAAGCTATTTAGTTTTTGAAGTCGTAAAAATAGTTCTTTCTCTAGTAACTTTCGAAATATGAAAAGTTTGAAAAAATCGAAGTGGTAGAATTTCAAAAACACTTTTAACTTAAACTTAAATGAAGTCACTTTTGAGTTATGAGATATTTTTGATTTAATGTTTTTTATAGTTGTATAAACTAAAGCAGTTGACATTTGTCACCTCCATAAAGGTCTTCACTATGTGTGGGCCAAGATAACCCCAATCTTATATCTTATACTAATATATAAAGCTGAAGAGTTTGTTTGTTTGAACGCGCTAATCTCAGGAACTACTGGTCTGATTTGAAAAATTCTTTCAGTGTTAGATAGCACATTTGTCGAGGAAAGCTATAGGCTATATATCATTACGCTAAGACCAATAGGAGCGGAGCACCAATGAACAATGTTTCAAAGTCGGGGATTTTGAAAACAAATTCCACGCGGATGACGTCGCTGACACAGCTACTTAATTTATATAAACTATTTCAAATAAAACTAATTCACTCGTTCGTCGTTTGTATTTCAGTTTGTTTCAGTTGCCTTTACACACTTTATATCGTGGCTTCAGGAGTTAAGACTGAAATAAAATTTCCATTATTGTACAGTCGAGGTATGAAAATGTTCACCAGTTTTCAAATTGATTCATTTAACATTCCGCGAGCTCATGTTACTTTTTTAAACTAAGTCACAGAACATATGTTTAACTATTTGACAATAAAGTTTAAAGTTATTTAGATCAAAGTTGTTTGATTTTCTATCTTGTCTAAGAAGATTGTTAAGACACGTAAAACCTTTTAATTGCTTTTAATATTTATGTTAAGCGTAGTGATTATATCCTCTGTGTTTCTTATTATTAATCTCGGCGTCTGTCATTGTCAACATTGCAATTTTCTTTTTTCACGTTTCTGCCTACATCTTCTCTTATATATAAAATTCTCGTGTCACAATGTTCGTTCCCATACTCCTCCAAAACGGCTTGACCTATTCTTATGAAATTTTTTATGCATATTCAGTAAATCTGAGAATCGGCTACTATCTATTTTTAAATCCCTAAGTGATAAGGGGTGTCCACACCAAAAAAAATATTTTTATTTTTTATTTTTTTAGGATACAACATTAAAACATACATATAACCCTAAATTTTCACCCCTCTACGATCAACCCCTATTTTTTATTTGTTAATAATAAACTTTAATTTTTTGTCAAGATTTTTAATCTTATTTTGTCATGACTTAGAATAAAAAAAAGATATTACTCTTTTAGATTCACAATTAGAACCGGTAGGGGGGGCTGAGATCGGGTTCTGAAATTCTCCTAATCACCTGGAGCGATTTTGGTGATTTTGTTTTTGTGTGTTTGAGTGGGTACCCGGATGGTTTAGATTCGCAATTAGAACTGGTACGTGGCTCTGGGATCGGGTTCTAGAATTTTATTTTTTAAACGCAGGACAACGTCTGCCGGGCCGCTAGTATTTTATAAAAGTAACATTTATTACAATGTTGGTAGTGTTGTTTCTTGTACTCGTTCTCATTCCGCGACTGTACTCAAGAACAACACAAGTTACATGTTCCACTTTCGCACATTGTCACTAAATTATCATCAACGTATATACTCTTACGCTACAATAAACCATACCCAATTACCCAATTCGGTGGCATTCGTTACGTGAATCGATGGCCACTTGAACATCTCGAATGCACCGGACCCTCCGAGCCCTGAGGGCGCGATTACCATAACAAGACATTCATCACGCACCTACGGGCACCGGATGGGAAGGAGCCCAATACCCGCTTGCGCATTACTCCTAATTCCTATTGTAACACGAATTTGAGACGTGGCAAACGAGTTGATGAAAAAGACAGACAGACAATCAAATCCTCTAAGATTTTTATTGTGATGTTACGAAATGATGTAGCCTTTTAGATTTTGTACGGGTTTTTTTTTACATACGTCCATACATAACTTCACGCCAGTTCCCTTGTGGGGTAGGCACGAACAACAGAGCGCCATTTAGGCTTATTCTTACACACCTCACTTGCTCCTGACATCACTTCCTGCTAGTACACGATCAATTTGATCATGGAAGGTGTGTCGTGGTCTTCCACGACTTCTGCATCCATCCACTTTTGCATTGTATATCTGTTCTTATTCTTTCATCATGCATTCTTTCCACATGCCCGAACCACCGGAGCATTCCTTTCCTTACCTTCACGTCGACACTCTCTTTCGGACCAACTCTCTTTCTTACCTCGGTATTACGAACGCGGTCCGCGAGCGTCACTCCGCAGATTTTGCGCATTGCTCGCATCTCGACCGCGTTTACTCTCCTTTCATGCTCTCTCTTCCATACCCAACTCTCGCTTCCATACTTTTTTTTTTGAGGCGGGGAAATACATTTCGTACACTACCGGGTCCTTTGCTAGGGATTAGACCAAAGCGATGAGAGTTAGCCACTGAAGACAGCGCAGCTAACAGAGTCGATGGCGGCATGTGTGGGGACTCAGCAAGGTACCTCCCTCTATGTGGAGAGGTAACCTATGGGACGCTAAAACCACCTTCCTCCCATGTGCCCCGCGCTTATGGTAGGAAGAGCGTGAGACTTAGAACGTAGTTATGCCCACGCTGATCCTGCGCATCAGTGCTTGAGAATGCCCCGGGAAGCAGGACAGACTCATTGTACGACTGTGTCAAGTTATGACAACAAAAATATGTACAAGTAGCTTAACCGCTTTCCATCAAGTGGGCCGTCTGCCTGTCTGCTAATCTCCTGCAATAAAAATTTTTAAAAATTAAATACTAATTAAAATAATATTTTCTTAAGTTTTCGCGACTTGTATACGTAATAAAACTACGTTTTAACGGTTTTAAGCGCGGTAATTTTATTTGATTTTGGTTTTTCCGACGTTTCGGCCACTTTTCAGTGACCGTGATCACGGTTACGTTAAAACGTAGTTTTATTACTAATTAAAATGTTTTCTATCAAGATAATGAGATGGCATAGTAATGCTTTTTACTTTATATATATACAAATAAATAAAATTGAAGTGTATGTCTGTTTATAATGTCAAAATAACAGTTTTTTACTAAATGCAAATGAAAGTATATACGATACTTATATAAAATAATTATAGATATTATCCGTGCAGGAACGGAGAAAGAATACAATTTCCTGCGGCCTGGTGGCCTGTCGTAAGAGGCGACTAACCAACCCACAGCCAGGTGGTAGGGTATTTGCTCGACTGGATGGCGACTACCGCTGGTCTAGAGTATGCCGCCATAACAACCTTGAGTTGTGTTCCGGCATTAGTGACCAAGTTCCAGTCTCCTTTAAGAGAGCAGCAGCGCATTTGTGGCACCTTTGGTGTTGCAAATGCCCATAGGCGATGGTAACCGCTTTCCATCAAGTGGGCCGTCTGCCTGTCTGCTGAACTCCTGCAATAAAAAATTATCAAAAAACAATTTTTAAAATTTTTGACTGACTCTCGGTTTGTTCCGGGTAATCCCTGAAACGACTGCACCGATTTTGATGGGACTTTCTCTGGCAGATAGCTAATGTTACAAGATGTCCACCACAATAGTCATGAGAACCATAGTTTTTTTTTTTAATAATCGGCTGACAAACACACATATTGTATATCCCCAAATTAAGCAAGTTACCCATAAGGGTATTATACAACGTACTACTACTCTGGGGCCGATCCCAGACACCCAGACCATAGTAAATAACGAAGAAAATACGTTTCCGAAATTTACTATACCAATCGAACCCGGAGCCTCTGCGTTGCAGTGAGGTAGGCCGGCAAAGGCTTAGCCCGCTCAACCACAGAAGCAGTCAGCCGCCGATTTATTGTAGGTAACATGTATTTGCAACCTTATTACCAATAATGTGAATATTGTTAATACATACATACATACATACATAACTTCACGCCAATTCCCTTGCGGGGTAGGCACGAACAACAGAGCGCCATTTAGGCCCATTCTTACACACCTCACTTGCTTCTTTGACATTCATAACTCTTGTCATGCACACTCGTCTGTTCTTAAGGCTCCTGACATCACCCTCCGCTAGTACACGATCAATTTGATCATGGAAGGTGTGTCGTGGCCTTCCACGACTTCTGCATCCATCCACTTTTGCATTGTATATCTGTTTAGTCATTCTTTCATCATGCATTCTTTCCACATGCCCGAACCACCGGAGCATTCCTTTCCTTACCTTCACCCCGACACTCTCTTTCAGACCAACTCTCTTTCTTATTGTTAATCTATCTATTATTCCTTTTACATACGCAGCGCAACTTTTCTTTCGAAGTCGGTAAAATAAGCAAAACTTTACCCCCTAAATTAGCCTCGGGCTGTCAACTTTACCGTTCATAATGATCAGCAATTGACGAACGAAGCGTTCACGTGATAAATTTTAGTTCTTTCAAAAAAAGCTTGTGTTATTAGAAAGTTGATTTTACCGTTATGTTTTTTTTTTTTTAAGGAGATCAGCAGACAGGCAGACGACCCACTTGATGGAAAGCGGTTACCATCGCCAATGGACATTTGCAACAGCAAAGTTGCTACAATTGCGCTGCTGCTCTCTTAAGGGAAACTGGAACCTGGTCACTAATGCCGGAACACAACTCAAGGTTATTAAGGGCAAATGCCCTACCACCTGGCTGTGGGTTGTTTGGTCGCCTCTTACGACAGTTCCTGCACGGATAAAAAAAAAAAAAATTAATGACTTTATTTACATAACACTTCTTGATATTTTGCGATCGCAGCGCCTCGTTTGTCAAATTCTATCGATTACTTACGGTGTTGCAAGCAGCCGAGGGCTAATCTAGGGGTTGGGGATTTAGGTATTTTTCGATGCTAACTAGATAACAAGTGGTTTTAAATTGTAATTTACATAATAATAGGTACAGAGGGTGGAGTAGAGCTGTAATGAAGTTGCGAGGGTGACGTGTCACTCACTTTGTCCTCAGTTGGCTGACATTTTATTATGGCGAGCAATGCAACTATTTTAAAGAACTTGGGTTACCAAAACATGCAAGTTTAGCTGTGAAGTCAGGGGAGGGAAGGGATAGACCAGTCCAATAAACAACACTTAGTTGTCCTATTTCTTATATCTGTGTTTATAAATACCTGATATCCATAGGCTCCAAGAGTAGTGAGTGGTAGTGATGAGATGTAATTACGTCCCCAAAAATAAAAAGATCAAGTGAAACTTCTTTAAATCTTTTAATTTTTGAAAATTTTAATTCTTTGAATTTTCATCCGTACAAGAACGGAGAAAGAATACAAAACCACAGCCAGGTGGTAGGGTATTTGCCCAACTGGATGGCTACCACCCCTGATCTCGAGTATGCCGCCATAACAACCTTGAGTTGTGTTCCGGCGTTAGTGACCCGGTTCCAGTCTCCCTTATGAGAGCATCAGCGCTTTAGTGTTGCAAATGTCCATAGACGATGGTAACCGCTTTCCATCAAGTGGGCTGTCTGCCTGTTTGCTAAACTCCTGCAATAAAAAATATTTAAAAAAAACACGTTGTGATTTGAAAATCGATGAAACGAAAAAGTGACACTAAAAAGAGATAAACAAATAAAATTCAACCTTATTTAATAAATAAAAAAACATTTCTCTTTACCCGTTAGTATTAAATTTAATTTAAATAAAACTTAACGATTTCAAACGAATTTCAGCTCTATATGTATATACTTAAGGCAGATATTTTTTTATACGTTGATCAAAGGAAATAGTGCGTAGTAGTGCATTGAATTTTGAACTTTATGCCAGTGGTTTAAAGTGTAATTTAGATAGATTTTTTTTCCTCTTTTAAAGGAATTATATTTGTACTAGCGGTTCCGGCAAACGTTGTTCTGCCCTAAAAAAATAAAAATCTAATACCCGATTCGAGCGCCACCTACTGGGTCTAATTGTGCATCTAAACCATCCCCAGACCCACTCAAACACTATTTTTTTACACCTGGGTTACATTATTGAAGTTTTAGAAGAGATCCCTATTTTTTCTAGTAATAAATATAGCCTATATTAATTTGGGATAACGTAGCATTCTAATGGTGGAAGAATTTTTTAAATCGTCCCGGTAACTTTTCAGTTTATTTGTTACAAACATACAAAAATAAAAAATAAATCCTCTTTATAATTAGTTAGTATAGACTAATAAAAGTTCGATAAGAATTCTCTGAAGTTTCACTTCTACTGCGTGTGAACAGCATAGACACATTTTCTTTGTCATTATCTGCCCTGCTTTGTCACTTATAATTTATTTCCAAACGTCACCGCTAGATGTCACTTATTCAAGATAGTTTTACGTAGATAATAGTGGGAAATGAGAATACCACAGAATATTCTTATTTATGATAAAACATTAATTAATGTAAAAAACAGGAACAGTGGTTTGAATACTATAAATGAAACGTCTTAATTATTATACAATAAGTAGCTGATGCCCGCAATTTCGTCCGCGTGGTGCGGTTTTTTAACTATCCCACGGGAACTCTTTAATTTTTTAGGATCAAAAGTATCTTATATGTTGACCAAGGATACAAGCTACCACCATACAAAATTTCATTTAAATCGATCTAGTCGTTTCGGAGATTAGCCGGTACAAACAGACCGACAAACAGAGAAACAAAAAATCTAAATTAGTTCTATTTCACTTCTTACATCCCGCTGACTCGGTTTGCAGCATTTATTTTCATTGTACAGAAATTTGACCTTTACAATTTTATTATATTCAAATTCAAATTCATTTATTTGTATAAACTTATTTCTAGGCCTTATATAATTACATCTAAAACTTATATAGTAGTTAAAATTAAGGCTACAAATTTTTTTTTGGCGGAGGTTGCTGCACTAGACTCTAGGTCTGTATCGCGGCACCCAACACAATTTTATTATAGAAACTTAAATATAATTGATTTATTAATTAATTAACCTAAAACTATGAGATGTATATAAATATACTATAAACTGTACACATTTAAATAAAATAAATAAAATCCACAATACAGAAAAATTTACTAAAAGCAAGAAGATTAAAAAAAAACTGTCAGATAACAAAAAGCACAAGGCTTATTCTACAGCATACAACCTTGAGTTGTGTTCCGGCATTAGTGATCAGGTTCAAGTCTCCTTTAAGAGAGCAGCAGCGCATTTGTAGCACCTTTGGTGTTGCAAATGTCCATAGGCGATGGTAACCGCTGAACTCCTGCAATAAAAAAAATCCATGTTAGCTACTTTACAAAAACGTAATAATCATATATTAGAATAACACGCATCTTTCCTTTACTTACATAAACCTTTTTGAAAAATTTACTGTTCAATTTCTTTTCAAACTGTAATGTTTTTAAAATCAAACAAGTGAGTATTTATTTTGAAAAAAATTAACACTCAAAGGCACACCGCCCCGAGGCGGATGATAGAGAAAACATTGGTAACACGCCAAGCGGCAACTTGCACGTGTTGTAAATTATCAATATCCCATGATAAAACAAACTCACTGTCCGAACAACGCGACTGTTTATGTTTTTCGGCTTGTTATCAAACAAAACTTTGCTATTTTTCCAGGACGCCTTGCAAAATTCTGTGTAAAATGTGCACGAATATTATTAAAAGGCAGCAAATATTGCATAAAATAATTTAAAAAGGAATAAGAGGGCAAAAAAAGTAGATAGCAGAGCGTGGTTTCGATCCACGGACCTCTGGGTTATGGGCCCAGCACGCTTCCACTGCGCCACTCTGCTCGTGACAGAAGTGTCGAAATTATCGTTTAAAGCATGACCAAAACTTTCTCAAGTCCCTGGACTTTGATACAATTGAATTAATCTTAATGTTTGTAACCAAATGCGACTTGCTTTTAATGTTAAACAATTAAACCACTAATGATTAGCCGCATTAATGTATACCTACATTACATACATTATCCGTTAAATTACATACATTTTTGGTGAAAGTATTTTTTTGGTCAAAATCATTACGTATTATACTCTAATTTTTAATTACCTAGAGCAGTGGTCGGCAAACTTATTAGCCAAAGAGGCAAATATGAACATTAAAACAATTAAAGGTAAGGAAAGGAATGCTCCGGTGGTTCGGGCATGTGGAAAGAATGCATGATGAAAGAATGACTAAACAGATATACAATGTAAAAGTGGATGGATGCAGAAGTCGTGGAAGGCCACGACACACCTTCCATGATCAAATTGATCGTGTACTGGCAGAAGGTGATGTCAGGAGCCTTAAGAACAGACGAGCTTGCATGACAAGAGTTATGAATGTCAAAGAGGCAAGTGAGGTGTGTAAGAATAAGCCTAAATGGCACTCTGTTGTTCGTGTCTACCCCGCAAGGGGTAGAACTGGCGTGAAGTTATGTATGTATGTATGTATGTATGTAAAACAATTTAAAAAAATTGGGAGCCAAATCTGCTTGTTTAGTAAAACTTTATTACACTAAATAAATAATACACTAAATTGCATACTTAATAAATATTTATTAATGCGAAAAATCTGCTTGCATATCTTTGGAAAGTTTAAGTAAGTCAGGTTTGTATGTTGTTATTTTTAATTTTAGGCATGATTCCAAGTTCTCATCAATAAGATTTATTATTGCGCCTTCCGTGGACATTTGTGACAGAGCCGCACTTAGGAGCCAAAGAGTCACATGCGGCCCTGGAGCCGCACTTTGCCGACCACTGGCCTAGAGTATAATGACAGCTGCGATAGACTTTTTCTTACGTTGCAAGCTTGGAGTAACAAACAACTTGGAACGGAATAAAATTAAAAAAAACTTCAAGATGTTTTAGATAATATATATTAATAATAATAGCTTTAGAAATAACTTATTGTAATACTTTTTAATTTTTTTAGTTTCTGAAGTCGGTTTTTTAAACGAAGTTTTTTTAATTATTTGTTACTTTTTAGTGTCTAGCTATCTATGTATGGATAAACCTACGAAAGGTGCCGCGCTCCTTAAAAAATATAGGTCCCAAGAAACGGGAATAAAAAAATGTTCGTAAAATGAAAACGACTGGGCCAAACTATGTTAAATTTTTAGGGGACCAAATGGCAACTATTCCGCATCAAACTAAATAAAAATCACGTAAATCGGATCATAAATCTTAGCGTAATCGGTGTACATATGGAAGGGAATGGAAAATTTGTCATAAAAAATGTTCATAAAATGAAAACTACTGTGCCAAACTATGTCAAATTTTTAGGGGACTAAATGGAAGCTATTCCGCGTCGAACAAAAAAAGAATCACGTAAATCGGATCATAAATCTCGGACTAATCGGTGAACATACATAAAAAAAAAGATCCCGACGAATTGAGAACCTCCTCCTTTTTTTGAAGTCGGTTAAAAATGGCGAGATGTTGACTGGACGCAGACAACTAACCTATGAATAAAAAAAGTCGATCGCTGCTGTCATTTTAGTCCAGGTAATTATCAGAGTATAGATACTACTTGACTTGAGAATATAACAAACAAAAATTTACGTAAACACGGTCCTACAGTGACGCCGCCGATATCGCATTTTAAATTAGATAGCAATTGCGTTAGATTAGTTGCTGAAACAAACCTAAAAATGAAATTAAACTTATTAAATCTTTATCTTTCTTATTCATTAGAGTAGATGATAGCCAGATTCTTATAAAAGTCGCGAGCTCATAGATTTTGTTTGACGTAGAAATATATGACGTCACTTTGTACAATTATTATTGTTTAAACAAGATTTAAAATTGTTTCTATAAATAGTATTTTAAAAGGAAGATGATAATTATTAATTATTTTATATCTGGTTTCTTTATATTTAAATTATGTTAGATTTTTTTTTAATTTATGATTTTATTAATAAATGTATTATTTAACATAATTAAACAAACACAACACGCAAGGAACATAGTAACTCAATATATTTTAAATTAATTTGCAAGCTGACCAACTTTTTTCTTCATGACGACTCCTTTCATTTTCAATAAATTAATATATAATATATAGACCTTGTAAATTACACCGTATATCTAGTAGATCTTCTGAACGTATACAAGTCAAAACGATGGAGTGCACTTGACAAAATACATTTTAAAGTGTTTAAAAAACACTCGAAAGTTGTTCAATTGTGAGTAATTTGTGAATAATGTGAATGAATGGGAACGAGTGGTATCTGTTGCCCGGAGGCACACTTACTTTCACTACGATTGAATTTGACAAAGCGTCTAGTGGAGAGTACTTGTTGACGAGTGATAGAAGGCTTGTTACCGAATAATGTTAGCATAAGGTCACTTTTATCGAGATTCAAGTAGTTTAAACATGATTGAAATCGACTGAGAACTACCATTAAATGAAAATAAAACTACATGCTGAAGATAGACGCATAGCCGCGGATAATGGTCCACTGGACCCACTAATCCGTCACCCGCACTGAGGCCACCAAGAAGGAGCGCGAAGGTAATCCCCGCGCGCCCCTTCTTGACTCAACCCGCACTGGAGTTGCCGAAGGGAATCAACCATCCCCGGCTCAAGAAGAGGCTCACGCATAGACGTGATCATCATCATCCCAGCATTAAATCCCGATTGCGTTCGGAGCGTTCCCTCCGACGCCCAGGGTCCGCTTTCCTACTTTTTCTACTCCACTTCGCGCGGTCTTCAGCATCCCCCGTTTTGAGACCATTGGTACGCATGTCATCCTTCACAACGTCAAGCCAACATTTCTTGGGCCTTCTCCTTCGACCGGGACCTGGCGGAGGCCGTATGGCTAGACATTTGTTCCCCACATAATTAGCCGGTCTCCGTAAAACGTGGCCGTACCAACGTAAGCTGAAGATAGACGTATAGCCGCGGGTAATGGTCCACAGGAATCATTAATCCGTCACCCTCACTGTGGCCACCAAGAAGAAGTGCGAAGGTGTTTCGCGTGCGCCTCTCTTCACTCAGCCGGACTGAGTCCACCAAGAGGAAGCGTGAAGGTGGTACGCGCGCACCCCTTTTGACTCAGCCGCACTGAGTCCACCAAGACGGGGCGTGAAGGTCTTCTGCTCGCGCCGCTCTTAACTCAGCCGCACTGAGGCCTCCAAGACGGGGTGTGAAGGTCTTCTGCTCGCGCCGCTCTTAACTCAGCCGCACTGAGGCCACCAAGACTGGGTGTGAAGGTTTCCTACTCGCGCCGTTCTTAACTCAGCCGCACTGAGGCCACCAAGACGGGGTGTGAAGGTTTTCTGCTCGCGCCGCTCTTAACTCAGCCGCACTGAGTCTACAAGACGGGGTGTGAAGGTCTTCTGCTCGCACCGCTCTTAACTCAGCCGCACTGAGGCCACCAAGACGGGGTGTGAAGGTGTTCTGCTCGCGCTCCTCTTGATTCAGCCGCACTGAGGCCACCGAGAAGAGGCGTAAAGGTAATCTGAACGCGCCCCCTCTTGAATCAACCCGCACTGGAGTTGCCGGGGGGAATCAACCATCCCCCGGCCCAAGAAGAGGCTCACTGATAGACGAGGGTGAGCCCACGTATGCCAGGACTGTATTGTAAGCAATAGCTGGTACCCTTGACTCTGGCGAAGTTAATCGGCGAGTCACACATTAACCCATTATTATGTCCCCGAGCAGTTGGGTGTCCGCAAACGGTGTTACCTCGTCAAAAAAATGATAGATAGATAACTCTTTATTGTACACCAATAGAAACATGAACTTAAAGACTAAAATTGTATCTAGTTATGTACAAAGGGCGGTCTTATCGCTAAAAAGCGATCTCTTCCAGACAATCCCAGGAATGAATTAAGATGATAATTGCGATAGTGGTATACGTAACATATAGTACATACTACTTACATTTTAATAATAAATACATAAATTATATATATATAGGAAGAAAGAGCATGACAGTAGAGTAAACGCGGTCGAGATGCGAGCACTGCGCAAAATCTGCGGAGTGACGCTCGCGGACCGCGTTCGTAATACCGAAGTAAGAAAGAGAGTTGGTCTGAAAGAGAGTGTCGGGGTGAAGGTAAGGAAAGGAATGCTCCGGTGGTTCGGGCATGTGGAAAGAATGCATGATGAAAGAATGAATAAACAGATATACAATGCAAAAGTGGATGGTTGCAGAAGTCGTGGAAGGCCATGACACACCTTCCATGATCAAATTGATCATGTACTAGCAGAAGGTGATGTCAGGAGCCTTAAGAACAGACGAGCTTGCATGACAAGAGTTATGAATGTCAAAGAGGCAAGTGAGGTGTGTAAGAATAAGCCTAAATGGCACTCTGTTGTTCGTGCCTACCCCGCAAGGGAACTGGCGTGAAGTTATGTATGTATATATATATATATATATATATATATATATATATATGCAGAAATTTTATATATTAGATAGATATATACTTAATATACATACCATACAAATACATATCTACAAAACATATAAATGAATTTAATTTAAAATGGGAAGAAAACGAAGATTTTATAGCTAATTCCGCACTGGATTACTTTCTGTAGGTATAGATTGTTACAGGATTTATGCGTGTGAGAATTAATTTTCCATACGAGGCCATTTGTCCCATAATAAGCCTTTCCCAAATGAGCTCAGACAAAAATGCAATAAAATCGACACCCTTGCAGATTAAATGTTTGGCATAAAGAACGCGCGAGCGGCACCGCGGGGCGCCATTGTGCCACTTATAGCACGCCGCAGACCCCCCGACGTGCATTGTTTGATTGGTGCATTCACCCTCGGATGCGAAGTCATATTTGTCATATTTATCGATGACGATTGACGATCCGAGCTAATCAGGGCGTATATTACGCGTCATCATTACCTTACTTTTGAAAAAATATTCCTTTTTTTGTCGCAGAAGATCAGCAGACAGGCAGACGGCCCACTTGATGGAAAGCGGTTACCATCGCCTGTGGACATTTGTAACATCAAAGTTACTACAAATGCGATGCTGCTCTCTTAAGGGAGACTGGAACCTGGTCACTAATGCCGGAACACGACACAAGGTTGTTATGGCGACATACTTTAGACTAGGTGTGGTAGCCATCCAGTCGGGCAAATGCCCTACCACCTGGCTGTGGGTTATTTAGTCGCCTCTTACGACAGGCCGCCCGGCCGCAGGAAATTGTATTGGTTCTTTCTCCGTTCCTAACACGATTGCTGTATGTTTTGATCCGAAAGTGCTATAGTAAGACCCATCTGACTATTATAGCCATGGATATATGTATATCTGACTATATTACAGTCATATAGTGACTTTTGTATATATCTATTTATATTTTGTATATACAGACAATTCATTATAGCAATAGTATGTTTGATGTTGGTATAAAAATAATATAATAAACTTCCTGTTTTATTTATTATTAACATTATTAAATCTATAAACCTATTTAAAACAAATTAAAAAATGTTTTTGTTGAAAAAAGCATATTAGTCTGCTCAAGACTATCTAAATGACAAACTATGACTTTATGAGAATAAAATTAATAAATATAATTAAAATTGTATACAAATAATAGTATTTTTTTTATAGCAGGAGATCAGCAGACAGGCAGACGGCCCACTTGATGGAAAGCGGTTACCATCGCCTATGGACATTTGCAACACCAAAGTTGCTACAAATGCGCTGCTGCTCTCTTAAGGGAGACTGGAACCTGATCACTAATGCCGGAACACAACTCAAGGTTGTTTTTTTTTTTTTTTTTTTTTTTAAATGAAACAATTCTACGGACTCTAAAGTTCCGTACCTTTTTTAATTTGAAGTTTATTAGTTGTATTGGTTTGTGTCTTTTTATTGCGCTGATAACATTGTTCTTTTTTTTTATTATTGTATTAAAGTTGACGACATAGACACGGGTGGTGCTTATTGATTAATTTCTTAATCTCTAAGTATTTTATGTTATATGAAATTTTTTTTTTATTATTGTTTGCTATTTGTGTATTGGTTTATAGATGTATTGGACTTATTATATTACTTATTCTAACTTGTGTAGTGTTGCTGTTATAAAGTGGGTGTGGTGTTTGGCGTGTGTGGAGTCTTAGGTGCTAATATTATTATGCTATTCTTAGGATATGTATATATATATATATATATATATATATATATATATATATATATTATTTTTATTTTTTATTTTTTTCCTTAAAATGTACATTACAAGTAGTCTTAAAAATAGCTTATTCTAATACATTTTGTTGTTTTTTATTTATTTTTGTGTCAGGGTGGAATTTTTGTTTGTTCGTTGTGTGTTGGTGATTTTGGTGTGCTGTTTGTTTATTGTGTGTCATAGTGTCTTTTGTGACTTGTGTTGTTCTGTGTTATTTGTGTTTTGTTGTTCTGGTGTGTGGGGTGTGTGTTAGGTGAGTTGTGATATTTTGCTATTGATGATTTGGGGTGGGATTTGTAGGGGGATTATAGGGATTGTTCTGCCTCCATTAGATTATTAACGACCGTCTTATCCCTGATGCGGATCGCCATTTTAAGTATGTAATCCCTAATCTCCGCGGTGGTGGCCTTCTGTGCTTTGAGGACGAAGGTTGCAGTGGCGTCCTCTTCGCATACGGATGTATAATAGTAACATTTGTCCGTATGCCGCGAGATTGCCACGACCGCATGTGGAATGCTTCTGTACAGGTCCATTTTTCTGGTTTTGGACCTCACAATGACCACTGTCTCGAATGTTAATCCCTGGGCTTCGTGTATCGTTTGGACTGCAGACCCTTCGCCCTTGCCACAACCTAGTTTTATTAGGTTCTCTTTCTCTGACTGCGTGTGCGTCAGATAGAGAGTATTGGCAAGGTCTGTGGGTATGCTTTCCTGCGAATACGGCTTCAGCTCCAGGGAGCGAGACTGTTTCTTGGACGAGTATATGCCGGAGTATACGTCACTCATGGCATACGCTACGTACTGTGGGTTTCTGTGTGTACAAAGCTGTTCCCGGGTGATCTTCGCCGATGGAGTAGGGTGGTGATACAGCATAAGGAACAAGTCGTTCCTATCTATAAAAGGCATACTCAAGGTTGTTATGACGACATACTTTAGACCAGGAGTGGTAGCCATCCAGTCGGGCAAATGCCCTACCACCTAGATGTGGGTTGTTTTGTCGCCTCTTACGACAGGCCGCCCCAACGCAGGAAATTGTATTCTTTCTCCGTTCCTGCACGGATAATAGTATAATAAATAATAACAGCCCATAAATGACCTATTGCTGGGGTCGGGCCTCCCATTATAGGGGAAACGGACAGTATACCCGCCACGCTTGTCCAAGGCGGCTTGGCAGATTTGACACATCGGTTATCTCGATGTGTACGTTGCATCACGATGTTTTCCTTCACCATTGTTAGCACGTGGTTATTGTAACAATATACACATTAGGTCAGACAACTGCCTAATTGGTACATGCGCTCCGGCCAGGATCGAACCCGCGCCCTTTGACTTTGGGACGCGTAGTCATTACGCTACCACGACTATACCAATAATATAATAAGATTAATTTCAATTAGACATAAAAATTCGTTATAATATCTGATAAATTACATATCAGGCTATACCCCAAAAGGGTTAATGTATAATTAATTATATATACTAGCAGAAGGTGATGTCAGGAGCCTTAAGAACAGACGAGCCTGCATGACAAGAGTTATGAATGTTAAAGAAGCAAGTGAGGTGTGTAAGAATAAGCCCAAATGGCGCTTTGTTGTTCATGCCTACCCCGCAAGGGAACTGGCGTGAAGCTATGTATGTATGTATGTAAATGTACATTAGGAATTGAATAAAATGAATAAATATCTATCTATAATATTCCATACATTCTATACAGGTGAATTTTTCAAGTGGGTCTCTGTGGTTAAATCCGAACTACAAGATTCATCGAAAATACTTAAAGGAGGCTTGAGGCCAATGTTGTTTAAAACTAAAGCTGTAGTTAGGTATATAAACGGCTAAAAAAAAAGTATTTACTACATTACACCAACCTATAGCTGGTAAGAATCAATTTTTGTGCAAGAATGTCAAAACGAAAACTAAGGAAAGAGTCGAGGATGCTTCCCAGCCAAGACTTGAACCCACAGCAATGGTCAGAAACGCGGTTCTATTGTCTACTAAACTACCCTGAACTTAATTATGAATAACTAGCTGACCCGGCGAACTTCGTACGGCCATATTTTCTGAATTCCTAAAAGACTTTGTTTCATGACACATAAACAAAAAACCCGATCTCAGCGCCACCTACCGGTTCTAATTACGAATCTAAACCATCCGGGAACCCACTCAAACACACAAAAACAAAATCACCAAAATCGCTCCAGGTGATTAGGAGGATTGTAGAACTCGATCTCAGCGCCACCTACCGGTTCTAATTGCGAATCCAAACCATCCGGGAACCCACTCAAACACACAAAAACAAAATCACCAAAATCGCTCCAGGTTATAAGGAGAATTGTAGAACCCGATCTCGGCGCCACCTACCGGTTCCAATTGTGGATCTAAACCACCCCGGGACCCACTGAAACACACACAAAATTTCATCAAAATTGATAGTCGTTCTCAAGTTATAGAATTACAACGAAAAGTGGCATTTATATATATATATATATATATATATATATATATATATATATATATATATATATATATATATATATATATTAATATTACACGTATCACGATTACAAAGATTTACTCGTGTACCACAACAACAACAAGAATAACAATACTCTTTATTGTACACCAACATAAGAAAAGTAATACATTTTATTGTCTTAACCATAAAATAGTATAACAGGCAGCCTTATAAAGCAATCTCTTCCAGGCAACTTTTGAATGGACAAGATCTTGTTAATAATTATTTGTTGGCGTGCAGTATAATAATATAGTATAAATTAGAATAATAAAATTTAATATACTGTTAAGTATTATTATAATAATACTAGCGGCCCCGGCAGACGTTGTCCTGTCTTTAAAAAATAAAATTCTAGAACCCGATCCCAGGGCCACGTACCGGTTCTAATTGCGAATCTAAACCATCCGGGTACCCACTCAAACACACAAAAACAAAATCACCAAAATCGCTCCAGGTGATTAGGAGGATTCTAGAACCCGATCTCAGCGCCACCTCTCGGTTCTAATTGTGAATCTAAAAGAGTAATATATTTTTTTATTCTAAGTCATGACAAAATAAGATTAAAAATGTTGCCAAAAAATTAATGTTTATAATTATCAAATAACAAATAGGGATTGATCGTAGAGGGGTGAAGATTTAGGGTTGTATGTATTTTTTAATGTTATATCCTAAAAAAATAAAAATTTATCCAAAAAATTCATTAAAAAAATTTGGGGTGGACACCCCTTATCACTTAAGGGTTTGAAAAATAGATAGTAGCCGATTCTCAGACTTACTTAATATGCATAAAAAAAATTATAAGAATCGGTCAAGCCGTTTCGGAGGAGTATGGGAACGAACATTGTGACACGAGAATTGTATATATAAGATAATGAATAGGTCAAATAATAAGCAAATTATTCATATGAATATAAACTGAATATATGTAGAAATATCTATAAGAGCTAAGATACAAATTTAGTAAAACTATAATAAAAAATGCATGCAATACATGCATAATAATGCATGATGAAAGAATGACTAAACAGATATACAATGCAAAAGTGGATGGATGCAGAAGTCGTGGAAGGCCACGACACACCTTCCATGATCAAATTGATCGTGTACTAGCAGAAGGTGATGTCAGGAGCCTTAAGAACAGACGAGCGTGCATGACTAGAGCTATGAATGTCAAAGAAGCAAGTGAGGTGTAAGAATAAGCCTGAATGGCGCTCTGTTGTTCGTGCCTACCCCGCAAGGGAACTGGCGTGAAGTTATGTATGTATGTATGTATAATAAAATATATATAATACAGAAATATATAATATAAAACCTGATACCTGAAACTGATCTATACAAGTGTGCTTTAAAAAGTACCCACATGCATGTTAATAAATAACTAAAAATCAATAGTTTAAAATGACTCATTATCATAACTCGTTGACAAATTGACTCGAAGCTGTTTGGGGGACCGTGGGGGCAGCGCGTCGCATTACACACAACCCATAAAGCAAAATTAAAACTTTTCGATACATTGCCCGTTGACAATGAAACCATTCCGCCTCTGACTAAATACTACATTAAGGTGTCGTTAGTCAAATGACAAATCTTTACAATCGTTACGCATTTTATGATTTACACATCACATTTTAAAATGAACTTTAAATACATTAATACTCTAATCATTTTCGATTGCCCTCTTGTGGCTGTTAATACGAATTGACTTTTATAAAAATCTTTTTGCGAGTTACGTGAATAGAACTCTAAAGTGTGTGAATAAAGTAGAATTTGGTATATCGGATTTAATGCAATGATAAAAAATTATAGGGTATAGCGTGTGACGGTGCAATGTTGCCCTATTTTAATGTTTCGGCTATTCGACTTATTGTTTTATGGCTGTTTCTTTGTTTGTTTGGATTAATTAATGATTTTTAGTGCACAGTTATGATTATGTTATTTTCAAAACAATATTTCTTTCTTCCGCTCTATTAATAGGCGATATAAAATTTGTAACGTTTTAGACTTAGCTGTATCTAAGTAAATTGAATACAATGACAACTGAATACAATGTTTAAATATTGAACTTCTGTATGAATTTTATTGTATCAAATCATACCGACAAAATATGAGAATACAAAATCATTTCATTGTCGTCGGTTAAGCTATTAAAACGCTTTAAATAGGTAAAAAAATAAATTAAGAAAAGTGTAAAAACTTTTGAATAACTACATTGCCTCTCATAAGATATTGACAAATATAAATATTTACATTATTTTGTTAATAAATTTCTCGTCCCTATTCCCCGAAATAAAATAACGTAAATACAAAAAATTCTGTACAAAATAGCATATTTGTCCCTTTCCCTTAATGCTGTACCCCGCCATTCATAAAATAATAGCCTTCAAAAAGGGACATTTAACAAATGATACTACACTATGCCATTGTTAAAACCTCATGTTGTTTCGCTTCTCATACTTTTTATAACACATCACTATAATCAGTCAACGTTAATGTCATACCTACCTTAAGTTTGTACTATAAAGTCTATAATAATTTACATTCCACCTGGAGTTTAAGACTATTTGGTTACAACATCACATAATAATACGTACTGGTAGTAAAAATTTAACAACGTAATTACCCTATATGATAGTATTCCAATGTAAGCATTATATATTAATAAATAAGATGGTTTTTAGCGTACAGATTTTAGCACCTGATATTTTTTGAATTTCTGTATTTTTGTCATACGTAGGGCTAATAAGTCACATGTGTATAATTACTGTTTTATTATTGGCGACTCGATTCAACCGTAATGCAAGTCTTTGTTGGAATTTTGCATAAACTTTATTACAATATTTATTTAGCAAAATTTAAAGATTTAAAATATTGTTTTCGATAAAAACTTAATTTTAATTTTTAAATTCAGGTACATACATGAGGGTTATTTTCTCTTTTTATGAAAGTTTAATTTTTCTACTAGCAACACGTAAAACCAAAAACGGCTTACGGATATACGTCCAGAACCCTTTGGTATGTTCTTGGTTTCACGCTTGTCTGTATGCCATTATACATTTCATTGTTTCTCTTATGCGTAGGTGATGTTATAATCTTGGTGATGATTTGTCTCTTTAGCTAAATGTCACCTATTCAAGATTCTTTACAACCATACATAATAAATATTCCTACTTGTATGTTTATAAACATTTATCGGAAAATAATTTGAAACAATAACTACACAGTTGCAATAATAAAATTGAATTTACACAAATGGCAATACCGTAAGAAATTTCATAAAATTAATTCGATATAGTTGTTTGTATAATATTTGTAATTTATGAAAAGTGCAATAAATAATTAAATGTCTATAATCAATTTAATTTATTACCTAATAAAGTTACATACTAGGAATTACCTAGTAAACTTTGATAAGCTATCACTATAACTCATTCGTTTCTCGCTTTTTGACGTATTGTTACAACACCATATTACACCAAATCAATTGAAAATGAAAAGCCCAAATAAATTATTATAAGTATATATTATTACAAATGAAATAGTTTTTAAATTAAATTAATAAAATATTCTGGTCGTTTTAGTATTGCGCCAAAAGGAATATTTGCACTGAAAATCAGCGTTGTGTCGGATATTATTTCGGCACAGCAATAAGCTGATTGCAAACCTTGTTTGCTGAAAATGCAGCGTATAAATTCTCAAAATATGTTTTATTTTTAAGATAAATGTCAGCAATGTGAGTACGTCGCTATTTCTTCAAATATTTTTTTTTTCTTCTAAAATTTTTAATTATTAATTGTAACTGAATTGGTTACAATCATTTTAAATTATGTAACTAAAAAGGGACAGAAAATAACCTATGGCACCTTCTACGTATAGGATTTAAAAGCTTTTTAAAGTTAAGTTTTGTAATATCTATGCTAGAATGTTTTTTATCATAAATAAAAGTGTCTATTATGGGACTACTGTTAAGCTGTTATTACCCTACACTGATTTAGGGACACTTTCTATAAATCAGGGTGGTGTAATAATAAAAATAGAGTCAGAATCTTAGCTGGAGCATGCTCAACCTCTGTATTAGGTTTTTACATTAGTGTAGTGTAAAAAGATTTTATTTGGGATTCACCACAAATATCATAAAGCATGCCTATTATTTTATTGGTGTTGCAACGTAATTCTTAAAGCGTGTGACATTCGTCGATCCTTGTTACGTTTGGTCGTGGTGATAGCGATCGACACGTGTCGGAGACTGGGGTCCGGGACTTCAGGGGTCGAAACACGTGCTGTTCATTATTTTAGCGCCAAAATGTTCCAACAATGCTTTGCTAGGAGATTAACCGCGGGGATGGACGGGTAGAATGTACTGGGAAAAATTGTGCTGGATTAAAATACGGTTTAAGGTTAAAATAAGACGCGCTGTACACATAAATTTAAAAATACATAGGTTTTATCTATAAAGACTAGGTTGCAAATCTAATAATGATAATTTTTCGCATAGTATCCTAGTAAGTAAGGCGTGAAGCTATTAGATTTTTTTTTTTAAATGAATGCTCCATTCAACGTGGAATATTTTAAGTCAAATGATACTCTCGCATCCTTGAGTATGTTTATTAGAAATTATTAATAATGAAATATAATAAGAATGTTTATTTTAAAATTTTCTTGTCTTTGTTAAAAAATCATTAATATAATATTTACATTTTTCTACTTAGACACGGGGTTGCATAGAAGAGATCGCTATGAGTGATAAAACTGCCCATTGTTCAATGCCATTTATTCATTAATTGTCTAAGTTTACATTTATGGTAAACAATAACGAGTTTTCATTCATATTAATTTAAATAACATGAACTTGAGTTTTTTTCTAAATCAGTTTTATGGGTTAGAATACGCTTTTAATTTTTAATGTCATATTAATCTAACCCAATCTCCCCTCGACTGCCTATCAATAGCTGGGATTGTTTTATTCCCAATTTTTGGTCCCCTTTTAGGCGTCCGATACAAAAATACAGGCAACACACGTCAACCAACAATGCTTTGTTACTGGCCCGACAGTGGGCGTAGCACTATTTATTATTTTTGTCACCATTGTATTATAAGGGATTATAGCCGCTATTTAGATGAAATTGGGGATAGCGGCTAATGCAAGGACACAGGGATAAATCTCCCGGGAATGTCTAATATATGTAGGTTTGTATTTACACCAGCGTATCAAGTTCTTCTCATAACAAAAAACCATAAGAAGCGCTCGTTTACTAAATTTTCTTTAATTGAGTCAGTATTTTGAACTCAGATTAATTCCCAGTAAAAATGACCGCATGTTGCAGGTGAAAGCAAACATCGTGATTAAACCTACATTTTGGTATAACCGATGCCTGAAACCCACCAATACGGTTCAGATAAGCATGAGAGGTATACCGTCCGATCCTCAAAAAATCATTATCACTAATTTGTATCAATATGACTAAGTATATTATGGGAAGCAACTCTTTAGTTGTTATAAGTTTGTGACCTCCTAACTAACAGCTGAGGCTCAACGACCCAAAATGAGTCCTGGCCTCCGTGTTGAGAACTTTTTAGCTCACCACAGGCTGGTTAGTGTTAAATATAGAATTGCCTGTTTACAACTAACTGTGTCAGGTAAAACCTGTATTGTAACAAATTAAAAATTATATTCTTCTCTGTACAAACAACTCGTTTCTCTTCCATCTTTCATCTATGAGAATACTCCACTCCTTTCTGTTCAGCGCTGTCTCCTGCCCGTCATAGGCTTGAAGCTCGCGCAGATCAGCCTCCACTACGTCACTCCAGCGATATCTGGGCCGACTAACTGGTCGTCATCTCGTTGGTCTGCCCAGATATATGGCTTCTAAATCATGAATGTGTATGAAGTATACGTAATAAATACTATGTGATTGTGAATGATTACTTTGGGAATGCAGTAAACTCTTCGTAAACCCGCGCAATCGCCCACATGCCTTGTAAACCTGCCATTATCAAGTACTAGTTGTGAAATATTTGCATATCTGTGATTTACAAACTCTGACTAATAATTCCTTTTTTTAAAGCTGCATACACATATATACACATTGTTATAATGCCCATTTTCTTTGATTACTCGACGTAGCATAAAAATGAAATTGACCCATGGCCATGACATCATAATATATTTAAGCTTTAAAACACGAAATTTAAAGTATTGCCGAAAAACTTCAAAACATTTCCAACTCTATCTGTATTCTATCTCATTCTCTCGCAGGCTTAGTCCTATAGATTCATGTGTTTATCTCTGTTTAATGTCGCTTTTTCGTTTCATCGAGTTTCAAATCGCATTGATTCTAAAGTAGTTTCACTTCAATAAATGTACTTATTCACATAACATCTAATACCATATAGTTACGTCCTTCAAACACATATTTTATTACTAGCTGTGCCCGCGACGTCGTCCGCGTGAAATTTGTTTTCAAAACCCCCCGATTTTGAAACTATTGGTGCTCCGCTCTTATTGGTCTTACCGTGATGATATATGACCTATAGCCTTCCTCGATAAATGGGCTATATATCAGTGAAATAACTTTTCAAATCAGACTAGTAGTTCCTGAGATTAGCGCAAACAAACTCTTCACCTTTATATATTAGTATAAGATATGTGTGTGAAGTAAAAAGTATGAGTTCAAATTTCAGGGAAAACACAATTTCACTTTGCATCCCCCATAAACCTTATCGGAGACATGAAATATTCAAGTAACACTATCTTAAACGAAGCTAATGCATTTCTCAAAGACATTCCTCCATCTGATAATATACCCTTAAGGCAAGGGTCGTATTGACCTCAAGGGTTGACTACGGTTCTGCTAACTGGCTGTATATTGTACGTGACTTAGAGATCACTGCGACATCTTTAGATATAGAAGTTATTAAATTAAGTCTTAACTGAAATTGGCAACGAATTTAATTCTGTAATATTGCTTTTAGCTTCGAGCTACAAAATGGCTTGCTGAATTAGTAGATTAAAATTGCTTGTGGAAATAATGGTTTGTATGATAAGGGAACGTTGTGGATTGAAAGAAATGTAATAACAAGAGTAGAAAACGGAATGTTAATGTGGTTTGGGCATATAGAGAGAATAGCAGGCATTTCTATCCGTGCAGGAACGGAGAAAGAATACAATTTCCTGCGGCCGGGCGGCCTGTCGTAAGAGGCGACAGAACAACCCAAAACCAGGTGGTAGGGCATTTGCCCGACTGGATGGCTATCACCCCTGGTCTAAAGTATGACGCCATAACAACCTTGAGTTGTGTTCCGGCATTAGTGACAGGTTCCAGTGTCCCTTAAGAGAGCAGCAGCGCATTTGTAGCACCTTTGGTGTTGCAAATGTCCATAAGCGATGGTAACCGTTTTCTATCAAGTGGGCCGTCTGCCTGTCTGCTGAACTCCTGCAATAAAAAAAAAAGATTAAAGTAGAATCACAAAACAAGTGTATGACAGCATTGTGAATGGTAGAGTTGGTGCTGGTAGCTCCTTTTTCATCACCTTAGGGGTTGAATTTTCTACAGCGCCGATGAATGAATGAATATGATTATTGTGTTTTAAAAGATACTGTTAACAGAAATAAAATTTTACAATACCATAGACGGTCTTATCGCTATTAGCGATTTCTTCCAGACAACCTTTGGCTGGTCAATATTTAAAAAAAAATAAATATTACACGAGTTCAGCAGACAGGCAGACGGCCCACCTGACGGAAATCGGTTACCATCGCCTATGGACATTTGCAACACCAAAGGTGCTACAAATACGCTGCTGCTCTCTTAAGGGAGACTGGAACCTAGTCACTAATGCCGGAACACAACTCAAGGTTGTTATGGTGACATACTTTAGACCGGGGGTGGTAGCCATCCAGTCGGGCAAATGCCCTACCACCTGGCTGTGGGTTGTTTTGTCGCCTCTTACGACAGGCCGCCGAGCCGCAGGACATGGTATTCTTTCTCAGTTCCTGCACGGATAAAAAAAAACTGCCACCAATACGATTATAAGTAGAATACAATATAAGCTAAGTTTTCTTCATTGTACATTTTGATGTAAATATTTGGTTTATAAATAATATATATTAAAAATTAACTTATTTATTACTACCAGATTCATAATTTGCAAAATATCATAGAAGAGGAATGAAGTCGGTTTGTTTTGGTAAGGCCGCGGCCGTGGTGCACGCCGTCGCTCGCAGGGCCAGCAATCAATACCCGCCCGGACTCGGCCGGAATACTAAGCAGCCCAGGTAGGGCTAGCCGGGTGCGTAGGGCATAGGGTGCTGCGAATGCATTCCGTACAAACACATTTCTCTAGCGATCTTTTTATGTCGTGTTTCCGGAACATTTTTACAACAAAGCTATTCAATATATACGAATTTGTAAGTTAGAATTATCACAAACTTTAGAAGTACACACACGTAATTCACAGTTCTTACAAATACAACAAATCCAAATTGTAAGGCATAAGATCGTAATCATATAAAACGCGCAGTCTGCTGAAATGAGATTCATACTCAACTATTGAAACTCAGCTAACTCTGTCTTAAAGGGCCGACCTTATGTATTAGCAAAAAAAAACATACTCCCCTAAATAAACATGCACAGACCATTCATTGGAATTTTCAAACGTGCAAGCTGAAAACAACATGGAAAATTTTAACAATAGAATCAATTTATAATGTTAAACTGGAAGGTCGGCTATAAATACAAAGTGACTAGCGATTAAGAATAGACGGTAACATATCAATACTTAGAAAATTAATTCAAACAAGTGACAATGAACAATTAAGACAATCATTAAAAGAATTAAGATAATTTAAATACCAGGGCAATAAAACACATGTTTACGAAAGGATTATCGGGTTTGGCTAACGAAAGTAGATACACTCGAATTATTCACAAACTTTGTACATGGCAATACAAATTTCAATATCACTTTACCAAAACAAGAACAGCGCCTTAAGAACAGACGAGCTTGCATGACAAGAGTTATGAATGTCAAAGAGGCAAGTGAGGTGTGTAAGAATAAGCCTAAATGGCACTCTGTTGTTCGTGCCTACCCCGTAAGGGAACTGGCGTGAAGTTATGTATGTATGTACTTTACCAAAACATTGTCGTTATTACTGTTATTTTGTTGTAACTGTGTTTTAGCGTTTACAAGCTTGAAACACGAATAAAACCATTAAAAGTGAAGTCCGGAAGTTATTGTTTGCATGATTTCCAAATTCGAGAAACAGCAATAGAAGAAAGGTGCTACATTCAATTAAAAACAAGATTAATTACATACATACATACATACATAACTTCACGCCAGTTCCCTTGCGGGGTAGGCACGAACAACAGAGCGCCATTCAGGCTTATTCTTACACCTCACTTGCTTCTTTGACATTCATAGCTCTTGTCATCCACGCTTCTCTGTTCTTAAGGCTCCTGACATCACCTTCTGCTAGTACACGATCAATTTGATCATGGAAGGTGTGTCGTGGCCTTCCACGACTTCTGCATCCATCCACTTTTGCATTGTATATCTGTTTAGTCATTCTTTCATCATGCATTCTTTCCATATGCCCGAACTACCGGAGCATTCCTTTCCTTACCTTCACCCCGACACTCTCTTTCAAATTAATTAAGTATTGTATAAATAGTCTATGGTAATTTGGATTTGTCATAGTAATATGTTTTCAATTTTCCGCCAGTTTATCCGTGCAGGAACGGAGAAAGAATACAATTTCCTGCGACCGGGCGGCCTGTCGTAAGAGGCGACAAAACAACCCACAACCAGGTGGTAGGGTATTTGCCTGACTGGATGACTACCACCCCTGGCCTAGAGTATGTCGCTATAACAACCTTGAATTGTGTTCCGGAATTAGTGACCAGGTTCCAGTCTCCCTTAAGAGAGCAGCAGCGCATTTATAGCACCTTTGCTGTTTCAAATGTCCATCGGCGATGGTAACCGCTTTCCATCAAGTGGGCCGTCTGCCTGTCTGCTGAAGTCCTGCAATAAAATAAAATAAAAAAAGTTTTCACTTCCTACTATGTATATATGTATGTATGTTTATCTATATATCTATACAGGTAAATAAAATTGAAGTGTCTGTTTGTAATGTCAAAATAAAAATTGTGAAAAAAACCAGGGGGTTATTTCGGACCAAAACTTACCGACACTTACCGGATCCAATTGTGAATCCAAAAAACTTCATCAAATTCGGTCCAATCGTTTAAGAGGAGTTCAAGAACATAAACTAACAGAAGAAATATGACAAATTAGACGAATGTTTTTGTACGGTTCAAGATACAGCGTTTTGCTGACGCTGCGGCCTACTTTAGGCTACTTTAATATTATAATATTAGTATAAATAATACATACATACATACACGCCAGTTCCCTTGCGGGGTAGGCACGAACAACAGAGTGCCATTTAGGTTTATTCTTAGACACCTCACTTGCTTCTTTGACATTCATAACTCTTGTCATGCACGCTCGTCTGTTCTTAAGGCTCCTGACATCACCTTCTGCTAGTACACGATCAATAGTATAAATAATCCTCACAAATACTTTGTAATTGAGTTGCTATCAAGTCGCTACGAGTTGAGTCGTAACATACGACTTCAACTACCACTAAGTTGGACCCAGGGATCAGCATCTAAGCCCAACTACTACGAGAATAAATCCCTGTAAGCAACAAGGTGTATTTTCTTCACCCTACTATAAAAAAGCATCAGCTCTTTTTTTTTTAAGGCGGGGGAAATTCTATTTACGCACAATACTGGGTCCTTTGCAAGGGATTAGACCATAGTTGATCATGGAGGCTTTACCCTTTAACAAGGGGGAATCCAAACAGTTATCAAGCCAGCTTGTGTGGAGACTCAGAGAAGTTGCACGGGCAACAACCACTACCCACTAAAACCGCCCTCCTCCCATGTGCCCCGCGCTTTTTATGTAGGAAAGGCTGAGACTTAGAACGTAGTTACGCCCAGTCCGATCCAGCGCAAAAAGTGCCTGAATGTGCCCCGGGGATCAGAACACATCCACTTCGTCAGCGGGGGTGATGAATCCTTTGCTCTCTTGATAGCTAAAGGCCCCCCGAAGAAGAAAGCATCAGCTCTCCACCAACTACTGCTACAACCAAGAGCAAATGTACAAACTGTACAGTTTTAATAGACTTAATAAAGGGCATATAAGTACACAAAAGGAATCGATTAAAGTAATGTAGATAATCTTATACTAATATAAAAAGCTGAAAAATTTGTTTGTTTGAACGCGCTAATCTCAGGAACTACTGGTCTGATTTGAAAAATTTTTTCAGTGTTAGATAGCCCATTTATCGAGGAAGGCTATAGGCTATATATCATCTTATACTAATATATAAAGCTGTAGAGTTTGTTTGTTTGAACGCGCTAATCTCAGGAACTACTAGTCGGATTTGAAAAATTCTTTCAGTGTTAGATGGCCCATTTATCGAGGGAGGCTATAGGCTATATATATATATATATATATATATATATATATATATATATATATATATATATATATATATGACTAGAGTTTACCCCGCGACTCCGCCGCGCGTCAAACTCTAGTGCGTACCTCTTGTTTTAAGAGCAGGCGTTAATACAGGATATATTGTATTGTATTTTTATTTTGGTGCTATTTGCTCTCGGAAGATTTACTTCATTTTATATCGCAAACTATCCCTAATACCGGGATGAATAGTATCTATCTCCATTTTCGGTATTCAGACAGACAGATCGAGTGGAAGTCGCATTTTTTTAAAGATCATGAATTTTTATATCTATAAACTTGATAAATGATTGGTCCCCCATACAAACTTTAATAAAATTCAACCCGTTCTAGTTTATATAACTAAATATTGTGTAAACTACACAAACGACCAAAACTACCAAACGTACTAAAACTACCGAAACTACCAAATTACCAACCAAAACTACCAAATCCACCAACTAAAACTACCACAACTACCTAAACTGCCACAACTATCAAAACTACCAAAACTACCACAACTATCAAAACTACCAAAACTACCACAACTATCAAAACTACCAAAACTACCACAACTACCAAAACTACCACAACTATCAAAACTACCACAACTACCAAAACTACCACAACTATCAAAACTACCAAAACTACCACAACTACCAAAACTACCACAACTACCAAAACTACCACAACTATCAAAACTACCAAAACTACCACAACTATCAAAACTACCAAAACTACTACAACTACCAAAACTAACACAACTACCACAACTACCAAAACTACCACAACTCTCAAAACTACCAAAACTACCACAACTATCAAAACTACCAAAACTACCACAACTATCAAAACTACCAAAACTACCACAACTACCAAAACTACCACAACTATCAAAACTACCACAACTATAAAAACTACCACAACTATCAAAACTACCAAAACTACCACAACTATCAAAACTACCACAACTATCAAAACTACCAAAACTACCACAACTATCAAAACTACCAAAACTACCACAACTACCAAAACTACCACAACTATCAAAACTACCACAACTATAAAAACTACCAAAACTACCACAACTATCAAAACTACCAAAACTATCAAAACTACCAAAACTACCACAACTATCAAAACTACCACAACTATCAAAACTACCGCAACTACCAAAACAACCGAATATACCAAATCGACCAACCAAAACTACCAAATCTACAAACCAAAACTACCACAACTATCAAAACTACCAAAATAACCAAATCTACCAGCCAAAACTACCATAACTATCAAATCTACAAACCAAAACTGCCACAAATACCTAAACTACCACAATTACTAAATCTACCAATCAAAACTACCACAACTACCAAATCTACCGAAACTCCCAAATCTACAAAACAAAACTACCACAACTACCAAAACTACTACAGCTACCAAAACTACTACAGCTACCAAAACAACCGAAACTACCAAAACTACCAGCATAAACTACCCAAAATAGCAAAACTACCAACCAAAACTACCACAACTACCAAAACAACTAAACTCAACAAAACTACCTAAACGACCAAATTGACCAAAATAAACAAAATGACGAAAATGGCCAACCACAAATAAAAAACCTATCCTAGTTTCCGGGATAAACTTTACATAAATCTATCCCAAAATCTATCCCAGTATCCGGGATGAAAAGTATCCCTTGGCCACCCTCGGTATTCAAATTACATATGTACCGAGTATCAGCCAAATCAGTCCAATAGTCTTTCCATAAAAGGATAACAAACAGAGAGACAAATATACTTTTATCCCGGAAACTATCCCATTTTCCGGGATAAAAAGTATCCTATGTTCATTCTCGGCATCGAAAATATATATATACTGAGTTTCAGCCAAATCGGTCCAGTAGTTTTTACGTGAAAACGGAACAGACAGACAGACAGACAGACAGACAGACAGACAGACAGACAGACAGAGTTACTTTCGCATTTATAATATTAATAGGCTTATATATATATATATATATATATATATATATATATATATATATATATATATATATATATGTATATATATATGTATGTGTATATATATATATGTATATATATATATATATATATATATATATATATATATATATATATATATATATATATATATATATATATATATATATATATATATATATATATATATATATATATATATATATATATATGTATATGTATGTGTATATATATATATATATATATATATATATATATATATATATATCATCACGCTAACACCAATACAAACGGAGCACCAATGAAGAATGTTTCAAAACTAAATTTTTTTTAAATTATACTAATATATAAAGCTGAAGAGTTTGTTTGAACACGCTAATCTCAGGAACTACTGGTCTGATTTGAAAAATTCTTTCAGTGTTAGATAGCCCATTTATCGAGGAAGGCTATAAGCTATATATCATCACGCTAACATCAATAGGAGCGGAGCACTAATGAAGAATGTTTCAAAACTGGGGGTTTTTTTTAAACTATTCCAGGCGAACGAAGTCGCGGGCAAAAGCTAGTTCTATATAAAGTACGAAGCTACAAATGGTCTTCTGTTTGTTATACAAAATATGATTAGCTTCAGATTTATGGCCTAATTCACTATTATAGTACCGAGTCTAGGTTTCAATAAAGCTTGTCTCGTCCTTTATTGGCTTAAGAGATTGGTGGATGTGCTGAGTGTATTAATATCACTCACTGTTTGTCTTTATAGAGGTCAGTCATAATCATATTTATCAAGATTTGTATTGACTTCGTAAAAGTACTAGAAAGTCTTTAGAAAATATTATTCTATTATTGAGCTGTATATTTCATTTATTTTTAGATAATATATTATTTTATTTAAATTATCTATATATTAATACGTGAAGAACCCTTTTTACGAAAATTGTGCGGACGGAGGAGTATGAAATTTCGCACACTTTTAGTTTATATAGGGAAGGAGTGCAGAATGCAATTTTTTTTAAATTATGCATACAAATACATTAAATCAATAAAAAAAAACATTACACACACTACCATGCATTTTACACACATACGCATATATACTCTTTTGTTTATTGTTAAAGTCAAATTAACAGTGTAGCCTTGGCGAAATCTGTGATTATAGAAGTATAGTCTTTGACAACAGAACCTTAATAATGTTCAAAGTTATAATTTAATTATTATAGTCGAATTTCGACCACAGGCGACCACTAGTTATTATTAAACCGACGGACAAGATATGCAAGTTACGATTGTGTTATGGGTTATATAACGGACCACTCTGGGGTTGATCCTAGACACCCAAACCATAGTAAATAATGGAAAACTCGTTAATGAAATTTACCATGCCAGGAATCGAAGCCGTAGCTTCAGTGTTCCAGTGAGCTAGGCTAGCGAAAGCTTAATCACTTAACCACAGACGTCGTTTAAATTAAGCAAAAGACCCCAAACTCTTAGATAAATTAATTTGATTATGTATATATTTGAAACAGAATACTATCGGTAATTATTCATGACGGCTTAGGATCTGGCTCATTTAATAGTGTCGGTTTGAATCCTTGTAACGGAAAGGGCCGTTTAGACAGTTTTCCTGGTCAAATATTGATTTTAGACTTAGTTTCTGTGCAGGAACGGAGAAATAATATAATTTCTCCAGGCAACAAAACAACAATGACTGAATGACTAAACAGATATACAATGCAAAAGTGGATGGATGCAGAAGTCGTGGAAGGCCACGACACACCTTCCATGAACAAATTGATCGTGTACTAGCGGAGGATGATGTCAGGAGCCTTAAGAACAGACGAGCTTGCATGACAAGAGTTATGAATGTCAAAGAGGCAAGTGAGGTGTGTAAGAATAAGCCTAAATGGCACTCTGTTGTTCGTGCCTACCCCGCAAGGGAACTGGCGTGAAGTTATGTATGTATGTATGTATGTAACAAAACAACCCACAGCCAGGTGGTAGGGTATTTGCCCGTCTGGATAGCTAACACTCCTAGTCTAGGGTATGCCGTCATAACAACCTTGAGTTGTGTTCCGGCATTAGTGGTCAGGTTCCAGTATGTCTTTAGACAGTGGCAGTACATCGGTAATACCTCTCATATTACAAATGTCGATAGGCGATGGTAACTGCTATCCATCAGGTGATTAGGCTGTTTGCCTGTCTGCTGAACTCATACAATAAAAAAATACCATGTGCTGAAAACTGCATATCAAGGTGCTGCTAATGAAACTGCTAATAGGCCGAAGTAATCTTATTTTTATAATGTTAATTTGGTCATTGTCTGATAATACATAATAACAGCCCAGAAACGTCCCACAGCTGAGCTCTTGGCTCCCCCTATTGGGAAACAGACAGTATACTCGTCACGATAGTCCAAGGCGGCTTCGTAGGTTTATTTATCAGGTTATCTTGATGTGCAGGCTTCACGATCACGATGTTTTCCTTTACTAGGGGTTCTATCAAAGGTGAGGCAGTACTTCACACCACTTCAATTGCTGAATCTCTATCAAGCACAAGTGCGGTCTTGCATGGAGTACTGCTCTCATCTTTGGGATGGCTCAGCTAAATACCAGTTAGAGACACTCGATTCAATAGAGAAAAGAGCTAGGAAACTGATAGGCAATAACCAACTATTCGACGAGAGGCTTCAGAGCCTAAGTCATCGACGTAAGGTCGCCAGTTTGTCGGTATTCTATAGGATACACTTCGGGGAGTGTGCCACGGAATTACATGAATTGGTTCCTCCCTCACCATTCTACCACCGGACAAGCAGACGTACGCACTCACGCCACCGATATATGGTGGAAATACCAACGAAGCGGACGAAACGCTATGCTTCCTCTTTCATCATACGCACCGCTGAAGAGTGGAACTCTTTACCGTCGTCTGTTTTTCCTGAAAAATATAATCTAGGTGTCTTTAAGTCTCGCGTGAACAGGTATCTTCTAGGTAAGCGTGCTCCACCTTAGACTGCATTTCCACCTGACGTCAGGTGCAATGTCAGTCAAACGCGAACCTATTCAATATACACTTTATTGCTCACCAAAATAAAAAAGTATAAAACCACCTAATTACAATACTTTCTTAGTAAAAACAAAGAGCGGCCTGATCGCTAAAAGCGTTTTCTTCCAGGTAGCCTTAACTTGAAGAAATTTTTTAAATAATCTGGCCATGGAAGTGGAGCACAGAATGAGATAGGACTGATTAATTACTATCTTCTAAAGGTATGTTTACCAAAAATAATGCATACCGGTAGATTATTAAATTCCAATACAGCACGCAGCAAATATAGTGAGCAACACATTAAGTAAATTGCAACATTAATCCTCTCACACGTAACATTTTATCTCACTCCCATGGGACGGGGGAAATTAAAACAGATGATCTGGCGGAACGAACGCCGCCATAATTAAAAAGATAAGGAATATTTTCCTCCTCGTAGAATATTATATGTAACTGGCCCTACTTTTATAAGGGGACAACGGCCACTTTTCAAATAGTGCCAATTCAAAACTTACATACATACATAACTTCAAGCTAGTTCCCTTGCGGGGTAGGCACGAACAACAGAGCGCCATTTAGGCCCATTCTTACACACCTCACTTGCTTCTTTGACATTCGTAACTCTTGTCATACACGCTCGTCTGTTCTTAAGGCTCCTGACATCACCCTCCGCTAGTACACGATCAATTTGATCATGGAAGGTGTGTCGTGGCCTTCCACGACTTCTGCATCCATCCACTTTTGCATTGTATATCTGTTTAGTCATTCTTTCATCATGCATTCTTTCCACATGCCCGAACCACCGGAGCATTCCTTTCCTTACCTTCACCCCGACACTTTCTTTCAGACCAACTCTCTTTCTTACTTCGGTATTACGAACGCAGTCCGCGAGCGTCACTCCGCAGATTGCGGATGCAATGCCGGAACACAACACAAGGTTGTTATGGCGACATACTTTAGACCTGGGGTGGTAGCCATCCAGTCGGGCAAATGCCCTACCGCCTGGCTGTGGGTTGTTAAGTCGCCTCTTACTACAGGCCGCCCGGCAGTAGGAAATTGTATTCTTTCTCCGTTCCTGCACGGATAAGCGCTTCCTGCGCTCTTTAAACATGAACGTGGTGTCCAAATCGGTCTACCATAATTTCAAATGAAATTAAATCTTTATGGAAGGATAAGACATATTGTACCAACCCCAAATGATTGGGAAAATATGAAAAAAAAAAACAAACAAAATATTATTTTACAGAACAATTCCCAATCAACGAAGCTTTGTTACAGCACCTTGACTACCGGCAATATTCCTCACTGTATAGAAAAACCCCTTCTGCAATGAGGGACCGGTTAACCGGCTAAAGCACCCGGGAGACCGTACAATCGGTTGCTCGTTGATTAAGTAAACTAAGATAGAATTCGCAATAAACGTCAAAAGTCAACAAGGGTGGCGCGCCCGGAGAGATCTGTAGAGGAGAGTATACAATGGTGAGTAATGTACAAGTAGGGTAAAGTAAAAAGCGGCTCAAGTAAATGTGTAATTGTGTATGTCTGAACAGATTAGTGAAAATTGATGATGCGAAAGGCACAACATTTTTATCCGTGCAGGAACGGAGAAAGAATACAATTTCCTGCGGCCGGGCGGCCTGTCGTAAGAGGCGACTTAACAGCCCACAGCCAGGTGATAGGGCATTTGCCCGACTGGATGGCTACCACCTCTGGTCTAAAGTATGTCGCCGTAACAACCTTGAGTTGTGTTCCGGCATTAGTGACCAGGTTCCAGTCTCCCTTAAGAGAGCAGCAGCGCATTTGTAGCAACTTTGGTGTTGCAAATGTCCATAGGCGATGGTAACCGCTTTCCATCAAGTGGGCCGTCTGCCTGTCTGCTGACCTCCTGCAATAAAAAAAAATGACAAGATCGTAGCAAGTGGAAATCCAGCATCGTTGCATATTCCTATGAGAAACATGCATGATAATATAATATATTGCTTGTCCTTAGAAAATGATTTCGGCATATATAACACACATACAATTTACAATTTACTGATTTTTAAATATTAATATTGATTTAAAGAAAGACTAAAATTAAATATTAAAGTTGAAAACGTTTTAAAAAAAAACATGTAAAAAAATATTGAACTAAAAATTTGTTCTAAAACTTACTAGCACGTATAAGTGACCTAGGAGTAATTGTAAGATCTCGGTAGTTTATATTGTAAATAAATATACGAAAGTTTCATATTTCACGTTTTGTCTTCTCAAGCTAAATAAATTGAGTTCATTCTAACTTGAATCGACTAAACCGATTCCAGTAACGCATATAATACCTACATACGCAAAGAAGCTAATTTGAAAAAACAACTCAATTTTTAGAGAGCTTACCACGCTCAAAGGATTAGCCTCTGTATCCAGCGAAGTAATGCTGCCAGCCTTCTAGGTACAATCCCCAGCGACAATGGTCTGTTGGGGCTGGACGGGCTTTAGTATATGTTTTTATCTTTTCACTATTGTATATATATTTTTAGGTTAGTTTTATTTATAGCATAATTTTATTTTTAATAGTGTAATGTTCTAAATAAATTAAATTACTATAAAAAAGTTAATGGTTAAATTAACTTATCACTCTATTAATTAAAAATTAAATGAAAGCACTCGCAAATGTTCCTTATATATCAGATATTAAAAATATACTACAAATAAAACTATACTTACAAAATAACAAATCTATAAGTAAAAAAATGACTCCAAATCGCTGTCGGCGGAGCGCGTGATATTCATTTGCTCATCATTCATTTCATTCATTCATTCATCGTTCACTTCATTCTATCAAAAAAACATTAATTATTTATTTAAAAAATACTGTTATTTATTGATTTATTCAGACTATGACGATGCAAGTCGTTTTACATATAGCTTTACTTTAAAGAACAGACGAGCTTGCATGACAAGAGTTATGAATGTCAAAGAGGCAAGTGAGGTGTGTAAGAATAAGCCTAAATGGCACTCTGTTCTTCGTGCCTACCCCGCAAGGGAACTGGCGTGAAGTTATGTATGTATGTATGTTTACTTTAAATGTCCCAATGTAAAGGCTCCCTTATTTCCGCGTATTCTCTAGGGTTATTCGACTTTTGTTATCTAAGATAGTTACTGTTTGAGATGATTGGATTGGCTTAAGAACCTTCATTGTTTGTTCAAGGGATATTTGGCTATTCGAACTATAGTGCTTATCAAACCTTCTGGAACTATTGGGATAGATGATATTTGCGGATAAGTGATGTAAGTAGACTGTTTTCTAGATTGATTAACATAACATACATACATGCAACAAACAGAAATAATACAATTTCCTGCGTTGGGGCGGCCTGTCGTAAGAGGCGACAAAACAACCCACAGCCAGGTGGTAGGGCATTTGCCCGTCTGAATGGCTGCAACTCCTGGTGTAGAGTATGTCGTATGTCGCCATATAAATCTTTATTTTCAGAGCTACAGTCAGTAACTCGACAATAGTTAGTAGAAAATGCAACTAGTATCACCGTATCTGACTTATGGCCAAACAAATATTTAAATTCATGTTAACTAGTGGTCCGACGTGGTTGAAATTCGACCATAATAATTAATTTACCTACCACCTGCTAGGGCATTTTCTCGTCTAGATGGCTACCACTCCTGGTCTGGAGTATGCCGCCAAAACAATCTGGAGTTGTGTTCTAGCATTAGTGGCCAGGTTCCATCAAACCTATTAAGGCCCAAACTCAGCAAAAACCAACTGCCAGACCTCAAGACTCAGCTTGATTGATAATTAATTTTTATTTTTCCTCCCACCCATTTTAATCTTAATATATATAAATTACGTGTCACGTTGTTTGTCCGCGATGGACTCCTAAACTACTTGACCGATTTTAATCAAATCTGCACACCGTGTGCAGTTTGACTTGAAAGATAGGATAGCTTACATTTGGACCCGGTAGGTGGCGCTGGAATCGGGTTCTAAATTTTATTTCTTCAGGGCAGAACAACGTCTGCCGGGACAGCTAGTGTTATATAAAATTATAAGAGCTAGACATGTTTGCTGAAGAGTTTCTTGCTCCACTTCTTCTCTTCAAGCCACAAAATATTGCGAAGAGGTGGTAAATAGAGTAAATAATAACCATAAACAAAATTAAAACTAAATACTTAAATTTAACAAGTTGGCGGTAGGCTAAATAAAACTTTAACAATACTCATTGACACCTGACATTGTCTTCCGTGAACACGGCTACTGTAAAGTGGCCGAAACGTCGGAATAATAAAAATCAAATAAATTACCGCGCTGAAAACCTTAATACAGTTTGTCAAAGAAAATCTTAACCTGTTCACACACCCTGAAAGCATAAGACAAAGGAATAGAATATGTTGTCCGCTAAACAAGACGGCTTATTTAAATAAAAGTATATTTTGTATGGCATCAATACTGTACAACCGTCTACCAGATGAGCTTTTAAATATAACAACTATAATAGTACATTCTAGTGTGTAACATTGGTGATTACCACCGAGGCGCCATTGAGACTCGAGCCGTAGGCGAGGGTCTTAAGAGAGCCGAGGACGGTAATCATCAATACACACGTGTATCATACGACGTTTTTCAACACACTTGTGAATAAAATAACAACAAAAACTCATTTTATTTAGTAGATTAAAAAAAGTTATATATGAGTGAAAGTTTTATTTATTAAACACGTACGAGTTAAAATTATCTATTTAAATAAGAAGTTGCATGAAATGAGCAAGCAATAGGAACATTAATTTATTTGTTCTATAGAACACGATCTTTTTTTTTGAATAAAAACTTTTTTAAGAACAAAGCAACTTAACCAATAAAATTTAAAAAAAGAATCTATAACTCACTAGTGAGTTATAATGTTTTTTACTCACAGTTTGATAATGGGTGTCATTCCGTGCTTAATTGCGGTGACCATAGAGCCACTTTATGAGCAAGTGTGTTGAAAAAAAAGTTATATATGAGTCTTTCACTCATATATAACTTTTTTTTATTTATTAAACACGTACGAGTTAAAATTATCTATTTAAATAAGAAGTTGCATGAAATGAGCAAGCAATAGGAACATTAATTTATTTGTTCTATAGAACACGATCTTTTTTTTTGAATAAAAACTTTTTTAAGAACAAAGCAACTTAACCAATAAAATTTAAAAAAAGAATCTATAACTCACTAGTGAGTTATAATGTTTTTTACTCACAGTTTGATAATGGGTGTCATTCTGTGCCTAATTGCGGTGACCATAGAGCCACTTATGAGCAATTGTGTTGAAAATATATTTAAATGTAAGGTTAAGACATTTTTAATACAAAAATCATATTATACAGTAAACGAATATCTAGGACATAAATAACTATATTATAATTCATGACGACTCACATAATGTACAACAGTATTATTTTGAAATTGATTATTTGATTATGAAATATGAATATTTGACGATGAAATATAATTTATGGTAATGTGACATTGATTTATGTTTCTATAAAGTTTTGTATTAATTTAATAGTTTATTGATTGTCCGAAAGGACAAACTGTCGTTCCAACAAAAATCTCGAAAAACTTTGTAATTTTATGATTGTGACAGTTTATATAATAAATGTTTATTCTATTGTATTCTATTCTATTCTATTGTATTCTATTCTATTCTATTCTATTCTATTCTATTCTAAAACGTAGTTTTATTATGTATACTAGTTCCGAAAACTTAAGAAAATATGACTTTTTTATACTTCTTAAAAGTTTTTCCTATTCACGAATATTTCGCAACGGCGAAGTGGTAAGGACCTCCACCCCAGTCCATTCCAGGGCCCCCCCGAAACCCGATCCCGCAACTCTCTTGATAATTAACTATCGTTTTCATTTCTTGATGCATTTTTAAAAGCGTCCGACGGCCTTTTAATAGTTATTTTATGGTGACGGATCGCTTATTAAGTTTTTATGGGTTCCAAAGTGACAGATGCGATGGTGTCTGAGGATGGTGTCAGATTTATGGGGGACGTACTGTCTCCAAATAAAATTGTAGATTTTGTCTCTTTTATTCATTCGTGTATTGATTTTTGAAGTGAAACTTCTATATAGGGTCTTAGGAATTTTCTGTCACGAAAAAGCGTTACGGCCGCGTGGAGGAGCGGCATAAATTTAGACAAGACGTGATGAGAGGCGATATAATTATAGAGTAGAGTAGAATATGGATGCGTTTTTTGATTCCGGATCGAACTCAGTTTTTTTGTTTGATAAAATAAAATATGTTTAAATAACAATAGGTTCAATAAAATGTACCTAACCTAACCAAATCATAATTTGCAGTAAACCTGCGAAAAACCGAAATGTGTGCTGGGACCCATAGCAGAAGTGAAACTTTAACGGACAAGTGGAAAAACGAATCGCAACAAAATTTTAACTTGAAGTTTTACGGGTAGGTTTTAGCCAGGTGGTAGGGTATTTGCTCGACTGGATGGCGACCACCCCTGGTCTAGAGTATGCTACCATAACAACCTTGAGTTGTGTTCCGGCATTAGTGACCAGTTTCCAGTCTCCCTTAAGAGAGCAGCAGTGCATTTGTAGCACCTTTGGTGTTGCAAATGTCTATAGGCGATGGTAACCGCTTTCAATCAAGGTGACCTCCTGCCTGTCTGCTGAACTCCTGCAATAAAAAAAAACACTTTACACGGCAGTAGAATGACAAATGAATACCGTCTTGCTCTTGAATTCTGTGCCTTTGATCGTCCGTCATCATCATCCGTCTAATGTCAGACCACCTACTTAATAACTCACCTCACATTTGGCGATACAAAAGTGTATGCAAATCCGAACCCTAAATCATATCTCGTTCCGTTGACAATACGCAATTAACACCAGCGGCGCCATTGGCCGTGCCCACTTGGTCCCGACCCCAGTGGCCGCAATACCTGTGGGGGTGAATTCGAGCCCAGTCAACCGTTCACTCGTGAACGGGGTTGGATCCAGTCTTTGTACTTATATGCCGATAGTAAATATTTGCATACATTTCTAGGGGCGTAGGTATTTTATGACTGCCTCAGTTGTTTTTACGTATCGAAAATCGCTCAGTTGTGAATTTAAATTGGTAAATTACGTCAATAGATTGACTATTGGTTGTGATCCGGCATTAGTGACCAGGTTTACAATAACCTACATCTTTTTATCCGTGCAGGAACGGAGAAAGAATACAATTTCCTGCTTTGGGGCGGCCTGTCGTAAGAGGCGACAAAACAACGCACAGCCAGGTGGTAGGGCATTTGCCGACTAGATGTCTACCACTCCTGGTCTAGAGTATGCTGCCATAACAACCCTGAGTTGTGTTCCGGCATTAGTGACCAGGTTCCAGTTTCCCTTAAGAGAGCAGCAGCGCATTTGTAGCAACTTGGCTGTTGCAAATGTCCATAGGCGTTGGTAACCGCTTTCCATCGAGTGGGCCGTCTGCCTGTCTGCTGATCTCCTACAATAAAATTAAAAAAAAACTATTTTAGATATACCAAATTTAACGTAAAACCGATATTAGATTTTTTTTTAATTGGCAGATAAACACACACATTGTATATCTCCAAGCTAAGTAAGTTACGCTTGGGTTATGGATAATATACATCGGACCATTCTGGTGGCTATCCCAGACACCCAGACTTTTTGTTCTGTTTTTCCTGACAAATACAATCTTGAAGTCTTCAAGTCACGAGCGAATAGGTGTCTTCTAGGTAAGCCTGCACCATCCTAGACTGCGCCATCACTCAACATCAGATGAGACAGTGGTCCAACGCAAACTTATAATAATAATAATAGCAGCCCATAAATGTCCCACTGCTGGGCTCGGGCCTCCCACTATAGGGGGAACGGACAGTATACCCGCCACGCTTATCCAAGGCGGCTTGGCAGGTTTGACACATCGGTTATCCCGATGTGCAGGTTGCATCGCGATGTTTTCCTTCACCGTTATTAGCACGTGGTATCGGATCCGGATCGAACCCGCGCCCTTTGGGTCTGGGACGCGTGCGCTAGCCATTACGCTACCACGACGAACGCAAACCTACATCCATTAAAAAAATACCAAAAATTAATTTCTAAGTTTATATTAAAGACATACAGCATACAACGTATCAAACAGTTTAGTCAATGTAAAATCTTTTTATGTTGTATTTTCTTTAAAAACTTAAGCACAAGTTTGATGCAAACACGATTGTTGTTTTGTATGAGTGAAACGCGAATGCGACATGCATCAAATCAATATTCCATCCTCCCCACACAGTTATCTTTTTATCTGCAATTAGGATTTCGTCACCTCCCTCCGCGGCATCAAAGGCCGTCCTCTCATTATGCGACGTTATTGAGTTATCAAACACCACCGAGGGAGATTAGTTCATACTTCCATACACAAATCCTATCATACAAGCTGACGCCTTTCACTGAAAACAAGCTTTATTTCGGCATACCGCAAAAACCGACCTCCGTACACTTCGCGAGACAAACTCCTGAAATACCGCCAATCAAACTTCCACCTTATTTTCAAGATGTCAAGGTTTCATATCAAATAAGGAAAAATTATGAAATCAACCAACATTTACACACACCTGGGGTCATTTATACAATTAATTGCTATTATAAATTTAGCTTTATTACTCAAGTGTTAAGGTAAAATATGGATTGCAGTCTTTGAAGATTCTAGAACCGCATCGAGTTTTGATTTGACGTCCCCCACATAAAGACTAACAAGGAAGTTGTCAGAATGTTATTTGTCAATGCAAAATGTATAATTTCCTGTATTTATTTATAAAGACGTTTTAATTATATGCATATTCAATGCAAGTTTGTGTTTTTATATTGGTAAGTAAATTTTTTATCAAGTCAATCCGATTCAATTTCGAGATAACCGATGTGTCAAACCTGCCAAGCCGCCTTGGACAAGCGTGGCAGGTACACTGTCCGTTCCCTTTATAATGGGATGCCTGAGCCCAGCAGTGGGGCATTTATGGGCTGATATTATATATAAATTTTCATCCGTGCTGGAATGGAGAAAGAATACAATTTCCTGCGTCCGGGCGGCCTGTCGTAAGAGGTGACAAAATAACCCACAGCCAGGTGGTAGTATATTTGCCCGAATGGATGGCTACCACCCCTGGTCTAGAGTATGCCGCCATAACAACCTTGAATTGTGTTCCGGCATTAGTGACCAGGTTCCAGTCTCCCTTAAGAGAGCAGCAGCGCATTTGTAGCACCTTTGGTGTTACAAATGTCCATAGGCGATGGTAACCGCTTTCCATCAAGTGAGCCGTCTGCCTGTCTGCTGAACTCCTGCTATAAAAAAAAAGTAAATTGCGTAACAATAACTTGTCTACAGGCTCCGAAAAAAATAGTACAATAGTCCCTCTTTAAGACGAACACCTCCTAAATTCGAAATCTGAACCGAATATAAGTCGAAATAATTAATGACTCCCTATAAGGAAATTCAGTACTTATTTTCCCTCTATAATTCGAAAAAAATAATTTTACCTCTGTATCTTGAACATAGCAATATTTGATTTTACAAACTTTACAACTTGATTATTTGAATAAATCTTAACCCCTACAATTCGAATGTTTCCTTACAAAATTCGCTTAAGTCAAAATCTTAAAAAATTAAGTCGAAAACTCTATACCTCGAATTTTTGGCGTCTCCTTCTAGTTCGACTTAAAGAGGTTCTCTCTCTATTGCATTGTAGCTACTTACAGCACTACGCATAAAAACGGACGCAAGCTTTTGATGCAAATTCAAATTCATTTATTTATATAAACTTATTTCTAGGCCTTATATAATTATACCTAAAACTTATATAGTAGTTAAAATTAAGGCTACAAATTTTTTGGCGGCGGTTGCTGCACTAGACTCTAGGTCTGTATCGCGGCACCCAACAGAATTTTATTATAGGAAATTAAATATCAATTAATTAACCTAAAACTATGAGTGCGTGTGTGTGTGTGTGTCTGCTTGTGTGTGTGTGGGTGTGTGTGCCCCTAGTGTTGTGGTGTGATGCGAACTTAAAGATTAATTTATTGCTTTGGACTTCTATTTAAAAAAATATAAATGTGGTATTGCAATCAACGCTGTTTATTTCCAAATAAGAATGGCGTCTTGCTATGTAAATACAATGTAAACTCTATATAACGACACCGAAGGGACTGTGTATTTTATGGCGTTATAGAGAGCTGTCGTTAAATAGAGAGAAGTCTGTTATTTTTGGCTGACGTCTTTTGCTGCCTCAGTAATTTTGTTGTATTTTTTTTACTTAGTTTATTCATATCTTGCGATATTGAGGCATTTCGGTGATAAACGAAGTACTTAGAAATTTGAGTATTTCGGAATTTCTTACAAGTTTTGATATGCATGATGCCGACAGTCGAGTTCATTACAGGCTAGGATAATAAAGCGATAAAATAATGTACACAGCTGCGTAGTTTTTACTAATTTTGCCAAATTAAAGGGTACTTTTTACTACTTATTTGTTGTCGTTATTGATTGAGGGTGTAATGCAAATTTTTTTTAAATGAATGTTTAAAAAAATAATAGTTAAAAAAAAACTAAAAAAATACGCTTTTATAGAAAATCCAACTAAAAAATACAAAATAAATTTGAATTTAAAATAGTGTAAGAAAAAATGTTTTTATTGTAAAAATAGCGCGGGGTGCATGTTATCAATAGTTATAAATATTTTATGAACAGATATGAGTAGAAGGTTTACTTTGATAATATCCTGAAAAGCACCCCACGCTTTTTTTACAATAAAATCATTTTTCTTACACTATTTTAAATTCAAATTAATTAAAATTTATTTTCAATTTTTTTGTTGGATTTTCTGTAAAAGTTTTTTTATTTAACTAATTTATTTTTCATTTTTTAGTTATTATTTAGTGATTTAATTCCCTTCCTCGTGGAAACTTTGAAATAAGAATTAAATACACTCTTATGATAAAATGGAACGTTATATAAAAATAAGCCTTTTTAAAAAGGTTTTTAAACACAAGCTTTTGAGATCCTGCATATCATGTAGCAGCAGAGTGCTAGCTAAGACAAGTAAAACGAGCTCAAACACGACGGGTCTATCTTGTTTAGTACAGGAGTTCCTATGACCACCTTCCGACTCCATCATCAGATCAGCTCCATGGTACCATATTATTACATTGTCACGCGATATACACATACGTGTGCACCGCTGGGCATTGAGGGAGGTGTTGACTCGCGGGGAAGGCAGAGAACTAAACACTAATATGACCGGGATTAAAATGATTAAAATAGTGTTTCATTTGCGAAGTATTTTCAATTAAAGAACTTGGTGTCCAGGATAATTTTCAACTCAAATTCAAAGGAAATCAAATTTAGGAATTTATTTATTTAAACTTATTATAATTTGGTTAATTTATTGATATATGTTATTTCTTTCGTTGTGTGTGTTGCTACAATGATTTTTTATATGTATGTCTTATTTAAATTATTGCTTAATTATATTGTTTTTAGTGAAAAAGAAGTAATAATAAAAATTTATTCACAAAATATAAGGTACACAATGAATGAATGAATGTAAAACTCTTTATAGTTCACCATAACTTAAACCTAGAAAATTTAACATGAATACATTTACATAAGAACCATAGGCGGCCTTATCGCTTATAGCGATCTCTTCCAGGCAACCCCGTGTCCAAAAAGACATTTAAAAAGAATTAAATAACATTTGGTGGTTTTACCAAATTAAAACAAATTCTATCGTTATTAAATATAACTGAAAAATAAGTATATATACAATAGTACATTATGGTACTAGTGTGTAACATTGGTGATTACCGCCGAGGCGCCATTGAGACTCGAGCCGTAGGCGAGGGTCTTAGGAGAGCCGAGGACGGTAATCATCAATACACACGTGTATCATACGACATTTTTCAACACACTTGTGAATAAAATAACAACAAAAACTCATTTTATATAGTAGATAAAAAACAGTTATATATGAGTGAAAGTTTTATTTATTAAACACGTACGAGTTAAAATTATCTATTTAAATAAGAAGTTGTATGAAATGAGCAAGCAATAGGAACATTAATTTATTTGTTCTATAGAACACGATCTTTTTTTTTTAATAAAAACTTTTTTAAGAACAAAGCAACTCAACCAATAAAATTTAAAAAAAAATCTATAACTCGCTAGTGAGTTATAATGTTTTTTAGTCACAGTTTGATAATGGGTGTCATTCTGTGCCTAATTGCGGTGACCATAGAGCCACTTTATGAGCAAGTGTATTGAAAACCTTATTTATTTTACCTGTACCTATCCTAACCATATACCCAGTAGTATAATCCCTCTTTTGTAATAGTTAAGCAGCTGTAGAGATAGGAAAAAATTGAAACCTATGAATGACGATAAATAAATAAAGAAAAGAGTAACTCTGTCATGTCCCAAGACAGAGACACCCGGGTCTACAAAAAAAAAAAACTGAAAAAGAAACAAACAAAAAAAACCCAGTAAATATATACATAATTAAATAGATAGAACGTATACTTCAAGAAACCCTGAAACGCTGCAAATATTCATCCATCGGTGCTGGATATTTGTAGCTTTCGGGGTTGAGACTTTGGGGCCATGGGGACGTGAGGCTTATCAACTTTATCGAGACCTTCAAGACGATTGAAAGAAGTCTCGCGTGACCAAAGGGCTGGCCTAGGGCAACGAATAAGCGTTGCCATACAACGGGGGAGCATTTTGGGAACGCTCCCCACCGACAGCGATCTGGACTACATCTTTTACTTGTAAATATGTTTATAGTAGTATTTAGTTTCTAAGTTTTTGTTTGTAGTGTAATTTATTTAGTTGATAGAATAGATCATTAAATAGATTATAATAAAATAAATTATATATACTTACATGAGACCAATAGCATAATTCTATTTACTGCAAGAAATTTTGTTTAATGGACAAATAATGGTCAATGACTAAGGGTCGCTTGCATAACGATCGCCTTTAAATAAAATTAGTTAATCATATTAAACTGCCTAAATACGTTTTACACAGAACGTATTGACAGTTCTTTAAACATATTTAGCGGCAAATTTTGCGTTGCACAACGCAAAATTTGCCGCTATGGACGCAAATTGTATTTAAGGGTGTTAAATACGTTTTGTCTTTTTTAAATAAATTTAAGCAACCTTATGCAAGCGGCCCTAAGTATTTGAATGTAGACATGGATTGTCTGATTTTCAAGGGGAGGGAGTTCCACAGGCGAGCAGCCTGTACGGCAAGAGTTTCCTACAAAGAACGAGGTGTGTTTAGGTATTGTTAGCCAGAGATTTTCATTGGAGCGCAAATTACAGGAATGAAATTCATAGAGGAAACTAAAAAGTTTTAGGACTAACGACATTAATTTATAGAACGCTAGCTGACTCGAAAAACTTCGTACCGCCTCAGAATCAATAAATAATAAACGTTGATTTCTGAACGACTGCACGAACATCGAACGTCTGACATTCAAAAGCAAAAAAATGAAAAAAACTTCACTTTTAAGTTTAATTTGATTTCTGAACGACTTTTAAATTTAATTGATTTCTAAACGACAGGACGAACATCAAATGTTTGACAGGTAGGAATAGTTTCTAAGGGAAAGCGAAATTGTTGTTTTTACTGTATTTCAAGCATTTTTTTCATATTTACTCACCTTTTAAACCTTCCCTGGACTTCCACAAATAATTTAGAACCAAAATTAGCCAAACTTGTCCAGCCGCCCTCGAGTTTTATCGAGACTAACTAAGAGAAATTACAACAAAGAGAATTAGCAACTAACTAAGAGATTTATATATATATATACATTTCTGCAATGTCAAATAATAATTAATTAGGTACTGTGTATGTTTTTGGCCACGATTTGGAATCGAAGCATTTGTGTTTGAGACGCTTTCACGTGACGCTCTAACAAACAGACAGACAAAAGTTCTAAAATTAGTATTTTCAACTTTATTAAGTTCATTGATCAAATTTGACTCCTCTTCCATTACAAATCTATATATATATATATATATATATATATATATATATATATATATATATATATATATATATATATATATATATATATATATATATATATCAATTGCTGTTCGTTAGTCTCGCTAAAACTCGAGAACGGCTGGACTGATTTGGCTAATTTTGTTTTTTAATTATTTGTGGAAGTCCAGGAAAGGTTTAATAGGTGAGTAAATATGAAAAATTGCTTGGAATATAGTAAAAACAAAAATTTATCTTTCCCTTAGAAACTATTCCTACCTGTCAAACATTTGATGTTCGTCCCGTTTGAAGAAATCAATTAAATTTAAAAGTCGTGCAGAAATCAAATTAAATTTCAGTGAAGTTATTTTTTCATTTATTTTGGATTTAAATGTCAAATGTTTGATGTTCGTCCCATCGTTCAGAAATCAACGTTTTTTATTTATTGATTCTGAGGCGGTACGATGTTTGCCGGGTCAGCTAGTAAAGAAATAAAAGCGTTGCTAAGCGTTTGAAGAATAAAGGATATATCAATTTTCAATGTACAAACAACAATCGTTCATGACGTAACAAATTCACAAATCATTACTTATCAAACGGCATCCGTAGACATGAATATTGCTCCGCGTTGCGTGCAGGAGAAAGTGTAACCGGTGGGTGGGTGCATCCGATGAATATGTATGAGGGAGGGGCTTCATGGGGATGTTTGGGGTGTCTGGGGGTTCTGGGGGAGTCGGGGGGTGTTGGTCCCGCCGTCCGTGTAAATGGAAATTTCAAATAAAAATACCTCAAATATGAACATGAGCCCGATTCGTGTTTTCGCGGGGTTTTTTTCGTTATGTTGGCACGCCGGGACATGTGTGATAACAGGCCGACAATAAAACTCGGACTTTTTCAAATTTGGAACTCTGATTCGTTTTTTGAATTATTGTTTGTTTGATTTTGGAATTGGGGTTGAATGACGTCATTGAACAAAAACACTGCTAAGATTTGTTCTATGTTTAAATGGAGTATAATAATTATTGGGTTTGGTTACCCTATTTCATTTAACTTGCCTAAGACGATCGGTGAGTTTCGCACATTGGTAATCGTAATGTTCATACTCACAATTTCTCTATACCCATCTCATTCAATAAATAAATCGGTAGATAAACAAACATTGTATATACCCTCCATGTAGTAAACAATAGACAATGGGGCCGATCCCATACACCCAGACCAGAGTAAATAACAGAAACGAGTTTATAAGTTAAAGTGAAAATTGCTTTTTGGATGGTTATTAATTACTTCTTGACGGCCCCGAAAGCAAATAAAACCCGGAGAAAAGAGTATTTTTCACATGAAACCGATGCAAGATTACGCGAGCGAATCCACGTGAAAATACCTAGTACTTCATACATCAAAAAGAATGAAGTTGTTAATATAATAATTAATAATAGAGCTAATTTGAATATTAACCCCCGAGTAATGTGAATTATTTTGTTAGATTACAATCTCGAAATTGTAGCTTTTTAATAATGGCTGAAAATATTTAACAGGTAGTTAAATCAAAGCCACTGTTGGTTATATAGCGTATATGTAAATCTAAGTTATGGCTGTTTAGTGGTTCACGCACTTGCCTCCCAAGTTCAAAGCATGCGGTTCGATTCCTGGCTGGAAGAGTACACACCACTTAGGCAGTCTCCTGGCCTAATATGAATTTTGTTACAATTAACACGTGTTGATGATGAAGGAAAACATCGTGATGAAACCTCATCATGATAGCCGATATGTGAAAGCAGTCTGTTCCCTTGAGAAATCGGTCAAGTCATGGTAGCGTAATGGCTAGCGCACGCGTCCGAAGTTCAAAGCGGGCGGGTTCCAATACTGGCCGAGCACCACTTAGGCAGTTTTTCTAACCTAATGTACATATAGTTACAATTAGCACGTACTAACAACGGTGAAGGAAAACATCGTGTTGAAACCTGCACATGGGGAGAAACGATGTGTCAAACCCACCAACGCGGCTTGAACAAGCGTGGCAGGTATACTATCCGTTCCCCAATAGTAGGAAACCCGAGCCCAGCAGTGAGACCTTTATGGGCTCTTATTATTATATCAAATCTCAATCAATATATACACCCAGTAGTTTACAAAAAAAAATGACTAAGACTTGCACAGACAAACAGCCGAAAATGTCGAAAAGAGGAACCAACCAACTTCAGCTTCTTGTTATACAAAATGTTTTTATCCGTGCAGGAACGGGAAATAATACAATTTCCTGCGGCCGGGCGGCCTGTCGTAAGAGGCGACTTAACAACCCACAGCCAGGTGGTAGGGCATTTGCCCGACTGGATGGCTACCACCCCTGCTCTAAAGTATGTCGCCATAACAACCTTGAGTTGTGTTCCAGCATTTGTGACCAGGTTCCACTCTCCCTTAAGAGAGCAACAGCGTATTTGTAGCAACTTTGGTGTTGCAAATGTCCATAGGCGATGGTAACCGCTTTCCATCAAGTGGGCCGTCTGTCTGCTGATCTCCTGCAATAAAAAAAAATAACTCAGTATACTTTCGAAGGTGAGACGGTACTTCACTGCAGAGCAGCGCTTAATCTTTACTATGCTCAAGTAAGATCCTGCATGGACTGTTTTCACTTTTGGGATGGTTCAGCTAAATACCAGCTTGAAGCGTTGGAGTCAATTGAGAGAAGAGCCAAGAGGTTGATTGGCAGCGACCAGCTTGTCAATAATACAAGGCTTCGAAGGGTAGAGCATCAACGCCAGGTTGTTAGTCTATCGGTATTCTACAGGGTTAATTTCGGAGAGTGTGCGGTAGAACTGTTGGACCTGTTTTCCATTCCATCTTAGGATGACAAGGCGCTCTAATCTACACTATCCTTTCACAGTGGAAACTCTACCAGTGGGAATGAAACGTTTTGCTTCCACGTTCCTTCTGTGTACTGTAGTGTTATAGAACGCATTAGCAGAATCCACGTTTCCGAAAAGTACAATCCAAATTTCTTCCAGTCTCAAGGTTTTCAAGGTAAGCTTGCTCCATCTTCGACCGCATTATCGTCTGATATTATGCGTGATCATGGTCTAAAGTGAACCCATTTATCGTAAAAAATTAAGGTTCAAAGTTAACCATTTCATCCGTGCAGGAACGGAGAATGAATACGATTTCCTGCGACCGGGCGGCCTGTCGTAAGAGGCGACTTAACAATCCACAGCTAGGTGGTAGGGCATTTGCCCGACTCGATAGCTACCACCCCTGGTCTAAAGTATGTCGCCATAACAACCTTGAGTTGTGTTCCTGCATTAGTGACCAGGTTCCAGTCACCCTTAAGAGAGCAGCAGCGCATTTGTAGCGACTTTGGTGTTGCAAATGTCCATAGGCGATGATAACCGTTTTCCATCAAGTGAAAAACCTAAAATGGTAAATTAAGAATAATAACAGTCATACTTTCTTATATTTTTCACTTATTCAAGAACATTAAAAAACAGCCCTAAGAAGTGGCAGCGATCGTAAGCAGTGTCGAGAGCTGGCAGATGACACTCGAGATTGGTCTCGGCAATAAAACACAGTGCGCCGTAACAAAAAAGACAGTGTCCGGGACACTCGCCTAGTGTCGGATATTTGCGCAACTGTGTTTAATTTACTGATGATTTATGATATAATCAAGGAGAGCTTAAAGCCAACATGTGTACACTATAACATATATGCCAACTGTTTAACCATATTTTGAACAAATAAATTTGATTTGTAATAACACTACGTTTTAACGGTTTTAAGCGCGGTAATTTTATTTGATTTTTGTTATTCCGAAGGTTCGGCCACTTTTCAGTGGCCGTGATCACGGAAGACAAAGATGTCAAGTGTCAACGAGTATTGTTAAAGTTTTATTTAGCCTACCGCCAACTTGTTAATTTTAATTATTTAATTTTAATTTTGTTTATGGTTATTATTTACTCTATGGGAGCCTAATCTAATTTACTACCGCTTCGCAACATGTTATGGCTTGAAGAGAAGAAGCGGCGCAAGAAATTCTTCAGCAAACATGCCTAGCTCTAATAATTTTATATAATATTAAAATGGGTGGAAGGAAAAATAAAAGTAATTATCAGTCAAGTTGGTTTGTGTTCCGTTGTACGCTCTTTCTGCTCACAGTGTCTTGAGGTCTGGCAGCTGGTTTTTGCTGGGTTTGGGTCTTAATAGATTTGATGATTGAATTGCGCCGCTTCTTCTCTTCAAGCCGTAACATGTTGCTAAGCGGTAGTAAATTAGATTAGGCTCCCATAGAGTAAATAATAACCATAAACAAAATTAAAATTAACAAGTTGGCGGTAGGCTAAATAAAACTTTAACAGTACTCGTTGACACTTGACATCTTTGTCTTCCGTGATCACGGCCACTGAAAAGTGGCCGAAACGTCGGAAAAACCAAAATCAAATAAAATCACCGCGCTTAAAACCGTTAAAACGTAGTTTTATTATGTATACAAGTCGCGAAAACTTAAGAAAATATTAAATTTGATTTGATTTGATTTGATTTGATTTAGACGGTTCATTTCTGTCTTTCAATTTGAATGAATAAACATAGACTTGAATCATGTAATGTCATTAAATACCGAATTGATATATTATTTATGTTGTATTGTCCTCCGTGACTCCACCTGCTGGTCCCAGGCGAAAGAACAGCGCTGACCTTAGCTGCTAGCATTACGCTGAGTCTGGGTCCAATTTTAGGACTTATATTGATGCATTATTTTTTTTTACTCAGTATTGTTAGTGTTTATTTGTTCTAAATAAAATAATTCTTTCTTTCTTTCAAATAGCGTGGTTGTTCTTTTTTAGTTCCTTGCTTTTCAACCAAATTGATTCCATTGGGTTGTTCCGTCTAATATCAGCATCTACACAGATAAATTAAAATGAAGTTTTTTTTTAAGTCAAAAGTTCAGCAGACAGGCAGACGGCCCACTTGATGGAAAGCGGTTACCATTGCCTATGAACATTTGCAACACCAAAGTTGCTACAAATGCGCTGCTGCTCTCTTAAGGGAGGCTGGAACCTGGTCACTAATGCCGCAATACAACTCAAGGTTGTTATGGCGACATCCTTTAGACGAGGGGTGGTAGCCATCCAGTCGGGCAAATGCCTTACCACCTGGCTGTGGGCTGTTAAGTCGCCTCTTACGACAGGCCGCCCGGCCGCAGGAAATTGTATTCTTTCTCCGTTCCTGCACGGATAAAAGTGTCTGTATGTAATGTCAAAATAACAGCTTTTTACTAATATGAATGAATATACGGCACTTATATAGAAAAAACAATTTTTTAAATTTTGTCTGTCTGTTTGTTCCGGCTAATCTCTGAAACGGCTGAACCGACTTTGACGGGACTTTCACTGGGCGATGATGTTATAAGAAGTAACTTGGTTACTTTAAAAATTAAGGTTCCGCGAAAAAATCCACAAGGACGGAGTCGCGGGCACAGCTAGTTAGGATATATAAAATTTCAAAAGAATATGTACCTATCCAAAAATGTATTCAAAAATTCAAATTCAAAAGTTTTTATTCAAAATAAGTTCCACTGGAGAACACTTTTTGAAGGTCATACATGTAAGTTAAAATTTAATTATTTTTTTACTTCCTATTCTATGTACACCGCTTCTCTACGTGTTGATGCTGTAAAGGAGAAGAAGCGGCAAGAAACTCCCCAGCAACACGTCTAGCTAAATATTGGTTTTCTTTATATTTCATATTCTATTTATATCTCAAATTCTTTTTTTTTTTAATAAGTTTTGTACAGAAGTATGTTACAGAATCACTTTTTGAAGAATTAATGGAGTTGTAGCAAACAATGCATACTCAATAACACCAAGACAATAAAAGGAAAGAAAAATAATATTATAGTTATAATAATGACATGACGTGCTAAAATGTTATGCTGCAATATGTCTCCACAAATTCCTTACAAGCATGGCAAGATTAAAAAAATAAAAACGTTATACAAAATTTAGTATAAGAGGTTGGAGCTAGGTGCTATGTAAAATAGTTTATGATTGAACACCTTTGTGCTCTATTGGTCTAGTTACAGGCCCGTCTAGTTCCTTAGAATGGAGGAATCCCGAATTTGATTCCAGGCAGGGTAAATTTCGTAAGCGAGGTTTGTATGTATACCAAATTAACCTGTCATATCTTTTCAGTATACAAAAGTATCCTTACTAATTCATACATTACAAACAAACTCGATTTTGCATTTGTATTGTGGCGAATGTACCCCCGCTCGCACGTAACAGTATATTAGTAAGGATTGTCACTTACTTAGAATTTTGAATAAAAAATAGGTAAGCATGCCCTGTGGTAGGGTCTCTGCTCCTCTGGTTGACCTCTGGTCTAAATTATGCCTCCAGAACAACCTTTAGCTAGCAATTCCATTCCTCGTGTTAAATATCTACAAGCGTTAACCACTTTTCATGAGTCTGTCTACTGTACTCCAGCAATAAAAAACAGCTTTTTTTTATTGCAAAAGTTCAGCAGACAGGCAGACGGCCCACTTGATGCGGAGCGGTTACCATCGCCTATGGACATTTGCAACACCAAAGGTGCTACAAATGCGCTGCGGTTCTCTTAAGGGATACTGGAATCTGGTTACTAATGCCGAAACACAAATCAGGGTTGTTATGGCGGCATACTCTAGACCAGGGGTGGTAGTCATCCAGTCGGGCAAATGCCCTATCACCTGGCTGTGGGTTGTTTTGTCGTCTCTTACGACAGGCAAAGCAAAGCAGGAATCCAAAGCAGGAAATTTTATTCTTTCTCCGTTCCTGCACGGATAAAAAGAAGTAGGTTATAGTAAAAATATAAAGACTATTTTAACCCGTACAAATAACTGTAATACCTCTGCTAATCTAATGTTGTCGTAGTAGCATGGCTAGCGCACGAGTCCCAGGCTCAAAGGACGTGGGTTCGATCATGGCCTGAACGCATGCACCACTTAGGCAGTCTTCTAACCTGATGTGCATATTGTTACAATAACCATGTGCTAACAACGGTGAAGGTAACATCGTGATGCAAGCTGCACATCGAGATAACCGATGTGTCAAACCTGCCAAGCCGCCTTGGACAAGCGTGCTGCTACACGTACGCCGTAATGTTTTAACAAGTTATTTGAGATGCAACATTGTTAATGACGTTAAATATGAACCGATAACTGACATAGCTAATCGTTAACGCGTTATTTTTAACGCTATAAATAAAACGCATTTGGACATAGACACTAACACTAACGCAGGTGGAGCAGGAACATAACATACATCACTTATGTGTATTACACTAAAAACACGTATACACAATATTGCACGCTAAAACAAAGCCAGCAATATTTCAAAAATAAAGCGGAAAAACCAAAACGAACTTGTCATAAAGATCTTTCAAATCCCAACGCAATAAAAATGATATCCAAGACAAGGGGAATCTTCACGCGACGCACAAAAGAGACAAAATGAAAAGCAAAACTTCTTCTAATTAATTATAAGTACCTTCAACGGTTCTATAATAAATCGTCTTCGTGGAAAATAAATTTTCATCTGACGAAAGTTTCATGCTGTCCCTTTTACTCTTGAAGAAATTAGAATAATATTAGATCGCCTATCCTTGTCGTGGATCCGCAAATGATTCCGCGATTTGGTTAATTACGACACAAGTCACACCGAGAATACCAATCGATTTGCAACTTTGTTGCTTTGATTATAAAGTTTGTTTTTTGTTGTAGTATTGGAGTCAGAGGTGCAGAACTTTGGGTGAAGTTTTGTCGAAATAATTTCCCTTAGATATCTGGTTTGACGCAGTAAGAGCGAATGGTCGCCAAGTTGTCGACTTAGTAAGAGATAAGAGGTAATAATTCTTAATCCCGCATGAAGGGAGGCTGGGTCGCGTTACACCATTGTTTCGGGAGCAATTATTCGTTCATTTGTGTTATGTTTGTGGTTAATATACATGTGCAAAGTTACTAGACTAGTTTAAATGTAGGCCACAGTTTGGCAGATAAAGTTAAACTATTTTCCTTGCTTCTCTAGTTGTTGATGTATTAAAAAATGTGTGCTGCGATACACAGTAGAAGTTAAACTTCAACGAACAAGTGGAAAAACGAATCGCAACAAAATTTTAACTTAAGGTTTTAAGGGCAGGTTTTCAAATTGGACAAGTACATCCGTGCAGGAACGGAGAAAGAATACAATTTCCTGCGGCCGGGCGGCCTGTCGTAAGAGGCGTTTGCCCGACTGGATGGCTACCACCCCTGGTCTAAAGTATGTCGTCATAACAACTTTGAGTTGTGTTCCGGCATTAGTGACCAGGTTCCAGTCTCCTTTAAGAGAGCAGCAGCGCATTTGTAGTACCTTTGGTGTTGTAAATGTCCATAGGCGATGGTAACCGCTTTCCATTAAGTAGGCCGTCTGCCTGGCTGCTGAACTCCTGCAATAAAAAAAAAGTACATTAACAATCTGCCCGTAAAACTTCAAGTTAAAACTTTGTTGCGTTTTTCCACTTGTCCGTTGAAGTTTCACTTCTACTATGTGTCCCAGCACACATTTCGATTTTTCGCAGGTTTACTGCAGGTACAGGTGCTGGTACCTACGCTCACGTATGGAAGCGAGAGTTGGGTATGGAAGAGAGAGCATGAAAGTAAAGTAAACGCGGTCGAGATGCGAGCACTGCGCAAAATCTGCGGAGTGATGCTCTCGGACCGCGTTCGTAATACCGAAGTAAGAAAGAGAGTTGGTCTGAAAGAGAGTGTCGGGGTGAAGGTAAGGAAAGGAATGCTCCGGTGGTTCGGGCATGTGGAAAGAATGCATGATGAAAGAATGACTAAACAGATATACAATGCAAAAGTGGATGGATGCAGAAGTCGTGGAAGGCCACGACACACCTTCCATGATCAAATTGATCGTGTACTAGCGGAGGGTGATGTCAGGAGCCTTAAGAACAGACCGAGCGTGCATGACAAAAGTTATGAATGTCAAAGAAGCAAGTGAGGTGTGTAAGAACAAGCCTAAATGGCGCTCTGTTGTTCGTGCCTACCCCGCAAGGGAACTAGCGGAAATTGTGTATGTACTGCAAATTATGATTTGGTTAGGTTAGATAAATTTTAATTAATTCATTTTTTATTTAGACATATTTTATTTTATCAAACAATAAAACTGAATTCGATCCAAAACCAATAAAAACATCGATAGTCTACTCTAACATTATGCCGCACTTCCATGCTGCCGTAACGCTTTTTCGTGACAGAAAAATCCTAAGACCCCGTCTATATAGAAGTCTCACTTCAAAAATATTTAGTTTAGGAAAAACTCTTGCTTCGGAACTTTGTAAAATTAGCTGCGTATCTCATACTAATATATAAAGCTGAACAGTTTGTTTGTTTGAACGCGCTAATCTCAAGAACTACTAGTCTGATTTGAAAAATTCTTTCAGTGTTAGATAGCCCATTTATTGTGGAAGGCTATAGGCTATATATCTTTACGCTAAGACTAATAGGAGCGGAGCACCAATTCAAAATCGGGGGGGTTTTCAAAGAAAATTTCATGCGGACGACGTGCGGGCACAGCTAGTCATTCTATATATATTGGCGACAAACACCCGCTGTTTTTAATATTTTTCTAATGAAACATCAACTATGAACATTTGCTCTCTTATTCATAACTAGGAGTCCTACGTCGCCCGATTAGGTTAAACTATTCCTTAAGGTAAGTTGTCTGGAAGAGATTGTTATTGTTTTTACCATGACAATATTGTATTGCCATCCTCTGCCTTGTACTATGGCAGAGGATGGCAACAAAAAAAATGAAAAATAGGTACTTAATCGACAGAATATCCTTCTTAGGGATGAAAGAAAGAGACCGGGTGTACATAGGGCCAGTACATAAAGTATTGAAATCTCATGTCGAGGATCAGATAGAGATGGATAAGTAAGAGGGCTCTCCCTGGGGATCGGCTACGTACACCGGATCATACAGAAATGTGTAGAGCCGCTTTACATTACAATTTTTAAATATTCTAATAGGCTGGGGAAAAAGCAATGACATCACGTCTCTACCTACAAGATGGCAAAAAGTTATCCAACAAAATGGCACCTACATACTTTAGTCAAATGTAAATAGACTTTATAAAAAAAGCTTTTGAATTTTTATATAAAATGCGAAGAAACTTTTTCCGCAACCTAATATTTATTCAATCATAAGGCTTTGCATGCAATTTCGCTTGCATAATCCATAACACACACATTGAATATTCGCAACCTAAGAATCTTACGTTTATATCCCCAACGTAAAATTTTGGAGCCGATCCTAGACACTCAGGTCATAAGTAAACAATGAATGTTGGTTTAAAAAATGTATTATGCCAGGAACATTTAAGCAAGTAAAACCGTACACCACAACCACATAGACTGTCTTTGAAAATATAAAACGCGCATAAGTTATAATGTAGACGTTTTCTTATTTTTGTCTGTGCAGGAACGGAGAAACAATAAAATTTCCTGCAACCTGGCGGCCTGTCGTACGAAGCGGCAAATCACTCCACAGCCAGGTGGTAGAGTATTTGCCAGTCTGGAAGTCTACTCCCTCTGGTCTAGAGTATGCCGCCATAAAAACCTTGACTTGTGTTTGACATTAGTGGCCAAGTGTAAGTGTCCTTTGAGACAGCGGCAGTACATTGGTAGCACCTTTGGTGTTACAAAAATATCCATAAGTGATGTTTTTTTTTTTATTGCACGAGTTCAGCAGACAGGCCGACGGCCCACTTGATGGAAAGCGGTTACCGTCGCCTATGGACATTTGCAACACCAAAGGTGCTACAAATGCGCTGCTGCTCTCTTAAAGGAGACTGGAACCTGGTCGCTAATGCCGGAATACAACACAAGGTTGTTATGGTGGCATACTCTAGACCAGGGGTGGTCGCCATCCAGTCGAGCAAATACCCTACCACCTGGCTGTGGGTTGTTTAGTCGCCTCTTACGACAGGCCGCCAGGCCGCAAGAAATTGTATGGTAGCCGCTTTCCATCAGGACGGCCTGCCTGTCTGCTGAACTCATGCAATAAACATAATACAAATTCAAACATTCTGAGGTAACCAAAAATGTAGATTAGCTGAATTACAGTAAGTTTAGGTTGAAGACATTTATTTCTCAAAAGAATTTACAATTCACTTACAGAGAAATAACTTGTTACATTTAATTCACATTTACCCCTATTAGCGCGTCTGTCCATTTATTATTATAATATTTAATTAATGTTTTGTTTTCGAATAAATTTACTTTGTTATTTATAATATGTGAGGGTAGTCTTGAAACAAAAGTAATTTGGTACATATAAATAAAATAATTTATTTTATTTAGGTTTATGGCTTGGCTGCTAGGCCTTTAAGCCAGATCTTAGGTCACAATGTAGTTTCTTAAGCCTATGTATAGCACAGCTGAACTGTAGGTTATCAGCTCGTGCCATTCAACGGAGTTCTTGTGACAACTCAAAAGGTCACATTTGACTATACAGTTCACATTTGTCACAAACTCAAAAACTATCAATATCCTACAACTATTGTTCATTTTAGAGTAATTTTACACATTTTTAGAAAATAAAACTGCACAGCACCACATCTCCTTTCAGTTCCCGCCAAAAACTCTATACAAAATAATATAAATAAAAATTCAAGATTCGACTCCGTGTCACCCTGAGTCTCAGAAACAACATCAAAGCCTCACAGCTAAATTAGACGTTTTGCAGATACTAAAAGATATTTAGCTGGGCCTTCACCCCCCTGTCTCCCCTCCATCCCCCTATCAGCAACCCCTATAACGTCCTGATAATGGTACACTATTCCAAAGGGTTGTTTACGTCTACGGGTCGAAGTGACTGTAAATAAATAGGAGTGTTTGAAGATAGGTACCTATCTTAAAACAAACATGACGACGTTCCATTTTGATACTTGTCGTAGTTTGTAAATTCAAATTGAAATTCAAAAGTTTTTATTCAAAACTAGCTGACCCGGTAAACTTCGTATCGCCTCAAAATAAATAAATTAAAAACGTCGATTTCTGAACGACGGGACGAACGTCAAACGTTTGAGGAGTTTTTGGCGGGAACTGAAAGGAGATGTTGTGCTGTGCAGTTTTATTTTCTAAAAATGTGTAGACTACTCTAAAATGAACAATAGTTGTAGGATATTGATAGTTTTTGAGTAGTAATTATGTGTTTTGTGAGAAATGTGAACTGTAAAGTCAAATGTGGCCTTTTGAGTTGTCACAAGAACTCCGTTGAATGGCACTAGCTGATAGCCTACATTTCAGCTGTGCTACAGATAGGTTTAAGAAAATGAAGAAACTACATTGAATCTAGGATCTGGCTTAAAGGCCTAGCTGCCAAGCCATAAAAAAATCAAACGTTTGACATTCAAAACCAGAATAATGAAAAGAAAAACTCTACTTTTAAATTGAATTTGATTTCTGAACGACTTAAATTTAACTGATTCCTGAACAACGGGACGAACGTCAAATGTTTGACAGTTAGGAATAGTTTCTAAGAGAAAGTGAAATTGTGGTTTTTGCTATATGCCAAGCATTTTTTTCATATTTACTCACCTTTTAAACCTTCCCTGGACTTCCACAAATAATTCAAAACCAAAATTAGCCAAGTCAGTCCATCCGTTCTCGAGTTTTAGCGAGACTAACGAACAGCAATGGATTTTTATATATAGATAAGTTCCACTGGAGAACATTTTTTGAAGGTCATACATATAATTTAAAATTTAATTTTACTTCCTATTCTATGTACACTGCTTTGCAAAGAGTTATTGCTGTTAAGAAGAAGAAGCGGCAAGAAACTCCCCAGCAACATGTCTAGCTAAAAATTGTTTTTCTTTATATTTCTTATTATATTTGGTTTGTTTTTTATTATTTTAAGGTATTTATTATTGTATCACATCAAACCTTATTTTCAGGTTTGTTATGACACAAATAATCTTATACTAATATATAAAGCTGGAGAGTTTGTTTGTTTGAACACGCTAATCTCAGGAACTACTGGTCTGATTTGAAAAAAAATTTCAGTGTTAGATAGCTCATTTATCGAGGAAGGCTATACATTATCATGACTAAGACCAACAGGAGCGGAGCACCAATGAAGAAAGTTTAAAAATGGGGGGTTTTTTAACGTACTTTTTTGTAACTATTTCACGCGGACGAAGTCGCGGGCAGAAGCTAGTAAGTACCTATAATTCATAAAAATTACAATAAACTACTGATCCCGGCAGAAGTTGTCCTGCCCTAAAAAATTAAAAATCAAAAACCTGACCACCAGCGCCAATTACCGGGTCCAATTGTGAATCTAAACCATTCGTAGACTCACTCAAATACAGACACAAAATTTCATCAAAATCGCTAAAATCGTTCTCAAGTTATGCGCGTACATACATTTCTACGATTCATTATTATTTATGTGATACTCAAAACCGTTAAAACGTGGTTTTATTATATTCTAGGTTTTTATTTTTTCAGGGCAGAACAACGTTTACCGGAACCGCTAGTATTTTATAAACTAATCATAGAATTTTACTACATTCATAATAAAGCTCGAAAAGTAGACTATTGTTACAACCTAGGCAGCGACAAAGACAAATTCCACGTACAGATTTTTAGAAGCACATTTATTACCCGTCGGCATTTGAGCTAATAACATTGAAACTATTGTAATTCCTTTATGATCGTCTTCTTTTGTTTACTTATTTATTGGCATACGTTGCTAGAGAACAGTCCATTAGCCAGGTGTTACGGATTTCAAAGTACAAGCTGATTCTAGTAAATTCGGTTCACGTTGCCGGGCGGGCACATTGCACTTGTGCAGTATAAAACGATGGCCTGATTGAGGGAGGGGGGCAGTCGAGCGAGAACCACGATCAAGGCGAGACGTGTGTACATTCGGGAGTCGATTGGTGACGGACTTTGCGCGTTATATTGAATTACGACCTTCTGCATTACGTTTGGATTTGTTGTGTTCGGTTATATTTGTACCTGTGTTATACGTGTTTGTATAGTTCTAATAAACTCTATAATAATTCCAATGGCATTTTAATTCGAGTCTCGCAACTCGTAACAATATGTTTGAATTAATACAATAAATTAATATCTATACTATATGAAATATAGAGAGGTGAGAGGGGCAAGTTACACGCCAACGAAGTTTGGAACTACTAGTGTAGTACGTAAGTGTAGTGTATGTATGTAATAATAACACATGTATTAAGTGGATAAAAGTTTTAATGGATACATGCTGACTAGAAACACTTACAATTAATTTGGGTATATATCAATTACTTAATATTAATACATACATACATATATACATAACTTCACGCCAGTTCCTTTGCGGGGTAGGCACGAACAACAGAGCGCCATTTAGGCTTATTCTTACACACCTCACTTGCCTCTTTGACATTCATAACTCTTGTCATGCACGCTCGTCTGTTTTTAAGGCTCCTGACATCACCCTCCGCTAGTACACGATCAATTTGATCATGGAAGGTGTGTCGTGGCCTTCCACGACTTCTGCATCCATCCACTTTTGCATTGTATATCTGTTTAGTCATTCTTTCATCATGCATTCTTTCCACATGTCCGAACCACCGGAGCATTCCTTTCCTTACCTTCACCCCGACACTCTCTTTCAGTGCAACTCTCTGTCTTACTTCGGTATTACGAACGCGGTCCGCGAGCGTCAATCCGCAGATTTTGCGCAGTGCTCGCATCTCGACCGCGTTTACTCTACTTTCACGCTCTCTCTTCCATACCCGATATTAATATTAATAATGTTTCTTTAAAGAATAACTAAAAACTACCCTACATATTTTACTATTACTTTATATGTTTTCGAGCGAGTAATGCACTAGTCAATTTTAAAAAATTATGAGCGACCTTTTAAAATTCCAATTTTGAACTGAAACTTTCAGAAACGTATTTTTTTTTTGGTCTATAAAATTATATCGTAACTAAAAAAAATTTATAAAAAAAACAGTTTTTGGCGATTTTTGAAATCTTAAACAATTTGGAGTGAAGTCTTAATTTTTTTTTTGAGCTATCTTTTGGATGGAATTCTTAAAACATCAAAAACTAACATTTTATCACTCGAGACTCAAAGGTCGGTATTTTTTGCGCCGCCCTACTACATATACGAGTACACTAGTTCTGTTAGAAATCTGTTTTTGGAAGATTCGAAAGTATTTAGGACTAGCTCTGCCCGCGACTTCGTCCGCGTGGAATGGTTAAAAACACCCTCCCCATTTTAAAACATTCTTCATTGGTGCTCCGCTCCTATTGGTCTTAGCGTGATTATATAGCCTAATTGTTTTTTAATGTATAAATTGTTTTATTGTATGATGATACCGGCAATATCAATACTTAATTAGGTGCACAAGTTGTATAATAAGCTGTTTAAGTAATTAAAGTTTTTTTAACTATCCCACGGGAACTCTTTAATTTTTCGAGATCAAAAGTATCCTATATGTTGACCAGGGATATAAGTTACCACCATACAAGATTTCATTTAAATCGGTCCAGTCGTTTCGGAGATTTGCTGGTACAAACACAGACAAACTGAGAAGCAAAAGATTTAAAAAAAATCTAAATTAGTTCTATTTCACTTCTTACATCTCCCTGACTCGGCTTTTAACATTTTTTTCACTGTAAGGAATTTGACCTCTACAATTTTATTACACGTATAGACTAGCTGTGCCCGCGACGTCGTCCGCGTGGAATTTGTTTTCAAAACCCCCCGATTTTGAAACATTCTTCATTGGCGCTCCGCTTCTATTGGTTTTAGCGTGATGATATATAGCCTATAGCCTTCCTCGATAAATGGGCTATGTAACACTGAAAGAATTTTTCAAAGCAGACCATTAGTTTCTGAGATTAGCGCGTTCAAACAAACAAACTATTCAGCTTTATATATTAATAAGAAATATAAGATTATTTAGCTATAATGACTGGTGTGGCTCAGCTAGATATAAAGTGTGACGTTTTACGAGTATACCTACCCCCACGGGACTCTCTTACTTGACAACATGTAACAAACCTACAGCAACATCACATCAAAGCACCAATACTTAAGATATTCCATTTGACAACTGACACCCGCGTCCTTTGATCTCGTTCGGCGGCCAATCAGAATCGTCCTCCCGTGATTGAACGGGGTCCCTTAATTAGGCGATGACCTTTCGCCTTGGGAAGGCGTGTCGGGCCCTTAACAGTTCACTGAGTGCCAATTTGCAGTTGGGATAGGGCTTAGGCATTTTGGGTCCTGTTTTCGTGTGCCAATTAGAAGGATACGCAAATTGCATGATATGTATATATAGCTATAGTTCGGGTTTTCTGGGGTTTTCAGTCACCTTCGGTACAGAATTTAAGTATTTCAGAGTGTACTGTGGGCCCAGAGATCGTTGTCCTGGCCTTAGAAAATAAAAATGTAAAACTCGATTACAGCACCACCTATCGGATCCAATTGTGAATCTAAGCCCTCCTGAGACCCACTCAAACACGCACAAAAAATATTCACATCGGTTAAGCCGTTTAGTTTTAGCGAGACTACCAAACGGAGAAAGAATACAATTTCCTAAGGCTGGACGGCCTGTCGTAAGAGGCGACAAAACAACCCACAGCCAGGTGGTAGGGTATTGGCCTGATGCATGGCTACAACCTTGATTTGTGTTCCGGCATTAGTGACCAGGTTCCAGTCTCACTTAATAGAGCAGCAGCACATTTGTAGGACCTTTGGTGTTGCAAATGTCCATAGGCGATGGTAACCGCTTTCCATCGAGTGGGCCGTCTGCCTGTCTGCTGAACGAATGCAATAAAAAAATTGATTGATATATGAGGAGAAGAGGAAGATAAGGCTTCACCCGGGATATAGTCAATGGGGTCAGAATTTTGTGAGAATCCTACAAGGTTTTAACAAGCTTTTATTTAGTTTGCAATCGATGTATGTATGTAAGAAGTTCGGGTGGAATCTTGCAAGTTAAATTTAACCAACTTCCCGGTCACCGATTGAGCTGAAATTTTGCATATGTATATCGCGTGATAATGCAATAACATGTACCATGGAGCTGATCTGATGATGGAGTCGGAACTTGGCCACGGGAACTCCTGTACTAAACAGGATAGACCCGTCATGTTTGGGCTCGTTTTACTTGTCTTGGCTAGCACTCTGCTGCTACATGATATCCAGGATCTCAAAAGCTTGTATTTAAAAACCTTTTTAAAAAAGCTTCTTTCCATATATCGACACCTGCTAGGAACAACATTGTAACTCAGTTTTTGGCAGTTTTAAGTTACAATCATATTCACGTTGAGAAAAAAATCCTCTATTTTTAGCACTTACCCTTGTATCTGAATTCCTTCGCGTTTCAGATTTAGAACGTGGAAAAACATTGTAACTAAGGGTCTATTAATGGGAATAAAAAGCTATCTTTAGTTACGCAGAGCTCTTTAGGTGAGCTACAACTAATTTAACATGAAAATAATTGCAATTCAATATACATTTTTATTCTTGGACATAGTATTTATTTTATTGAAAACATTTTCATTGTATCTGTGTCTACAATTTTTTCATTCTTGAATAACAATCCAGAAAGTCAGACAAAAGATTGTAACTCTAGTTGCAATTATTTTCTCCGTAATAGGTCACAGGTTTGGTTGACTAACACATTGGTTATCATTGACTTACCATGATTTGATGCTGAACCTACCCCCCGCGCGCAGTGTGTGAGCGAATTACGACTTGTTTATTTTCGGAAGTTCGGTTGTTGATTTGGAATATTTAACGAAATATTAAGTGCATAAACTGTTCAAATGTGATAACCGTCTTTAAAATGAGTCGTCGCAGTAGAATATTAGCGTTAGCTTTAGCTAAAAGTGAAATATCGGACACCAATGCAGGTATTTCATGGTTAAACTTTTTTACATAGTACCTAGTCATAATCTCGAATAAAACTGTAGGTATGGAATATTGTTTTCGTTTATTTAAGCACTATTATATTAAAGATATAAATATATATATTTAATAATGTTTTAGGAGAAAACTATTCATTAGATCATAATGAGAATAATATTCCCATGGAAGAGAGATCGCCTCCGGTTATGGGTTCCGATGGAAGAGAGGTTTTTATTCAGACAGGTGGGTACATTTAATAACTACCTACCTACATTAGGTTCATTTAAATTTTGTTAAGACAGATAATCTAATTGTCATATTGAACTAAGCTCAACATTCATTACGTTTTTATTTCTAGGAAATGATTTACTTAATTTTAAATACAATCTCCAACAACGCAGTCTTATTAAGACGAAGAATAAAGAAATCTCAGTCTCGAAGGAAACTGAAGAAGTTTATTCGCCTATAATTTCAGAATATGTCCCATCTGAAGGCAGGAGTAATTTTTAATATATAATTTAATAAACCCAAAAAGGACCAATGCCATGTGACTTATTCAGAAATGCAATAATTGCTGACAAAATTAATCAAGAATACGAACAAGCTTTACATGTTGCTAATAAAAATGTAGTCAGAGCTTTAAAAGACATTGACAAACAATGAGCCGAGCACTCTGATTCTGTTGTTACAGCTTGTTACGATTTACAAAAAATATTGAATACTACGCAGTCAGAAGTGTCAGCATTTTATTACAAAAGAAAACTTGCTACTTATAATTTCACGGTATATGACGTTGGTAAACATAAAGGGTACTGCTACTTGTGGGACGAGATGACAGGACCCAAAGGATCTAACGAAATCAGTAGTTTTGTGTTAGACTTTATTAAAACCAAGGTTCAAGGGGGGTATAAAGACTTTAACTTTTATTCTGATAGCTGCGGAGGTCAGAATAAAAACAGAACAGTATTCGCAATGTATGCATATGCTACCAAATTATTTAATATAGACATAAACCACCACTTTTTCGAAGTCGGGTATTCACAGACAAAAGGCGATGCAATGCATACATTAATTGAGCGGAGAAAAAAACATAAAGTTATCTACATTCCTCAGCAATGGGTGACTTTAATCAGATGTGCAAAATCAAGCGGCGAGCCTTATGTGGTTAATGAAGTTAACCAAGAAATGATATTGGATTATAAACAACTTATGCTTCATTACAAAAATTGGAAATACGACGTGAACAATGCAAAAGTCTCCTGGAGTAAAATTATGCACATTTGCTGTGCCAGTGACGTACCAAACACAATCAAGCTTCAATACGAATATTTGAGCGACAGTGAGATGACAATTGATCTAGCTTATCTTAGACCAGTTAATCTTTGAGCATTTACGCGTCGTACCAATAGATCCGATCAGATCAGAAAATCATATCGAACAAGAGATTCCGAACTACATTCCAAAAGCGTATAAAGCACCTTTGCCTTTATTGTTAGCAAAGTACAAAGATTTAATAACTTTGTGTAAAAGTCGAGCCATTCTAGCAGCCTATCACGATTATTTTACTAATTTACCCCATCTCAATTGTACTCAGTCAAAAAATAACTCTGATTCTGAATAATAACATTAACTATTTTATTTCATGTCGATTTATAAATTATACTACCCTCCTTATTTTTTCAAGCATGCGCATAACTGTCTATTTTGAGTTCTATTCTAAAATATTCAATTGCATTTATTTGTTGATTTCTTTAGAATAAATTAATAATGTTATCAAAAATTTCTAATGTAAAGAATCTCTATGTTTATTAATTATTAGGACTGTTAATTTTTTTATACGTGTTCAATCTAAGTGTTTATTAAATAAAGTATTTAAAGTAATTGATTTAGTAAATGATAATTGATAAGTAGGTGATAAAGTATTAATAAGGATTAATATTATTTTGTTACCAAAGAGGTGGGTTTTTTACCAGTAGGTAATTGATAATGCGTTTTTGTTGCAGTCAATTCTATAGTCTTGTCTTTGTTCTGTTTTATTAAGAAAATTTAAAGTATCCATATTAATTAACCAGTTTTTTATTCGGATCGTAACTCAAATATGATTAAAGTTATAATATAAATGCACTCTATCTCAGATATACAATACATTTTGTGTATGGTGTTAACAAATTACTCACATAATAGGATTGTAAGTCTGAGTTACAATGTAATTTTTTAAAATATTTGTTGTGAAATTTCATTGTAAGTCACAAAAAGACACAAAAGAAACGTTTTAATGACTAAATAAGTAGACGATAATAAAGATTTATCTATATTGATACAAATTTTAAAGATATTTCTTTAGAAAAACGTTACAGAAGTCAACAAGAATTTTTGCAAACTTTAATGCGCCGTCCTCAAAAGTTACTGAAAATGATTTACGATGTTCTTCCTAGCAGGTGTCGATATGATGTATCTTAGTGATACAGCATTAAAATTACAATCTAATCTAGGAAATAAGACTAATGAGTAATTTAAATCTGACCTAAAATAACTAGATATAACTTAAACTAAGAATGTGTCCTACTGTCTTTATTAAGGAGAAGACACTTTGTTCTTTGTTAATATTTAGCACTACACTTTATTATTATGAGAGTATTATATCACTAACACAAATGGTTTTGTCCCTTTGAGTCTTCTTAATAAATCTGTATTATCAAGGAGCTGGATGGCGTCAACATATCCCAGAAACACAAGAAACCCAGATAGAATAGTTTTAAAGAAGACGCCTAGAATTGCAAATAGTCAAAGACATGAATATAAATTCATTTAAACATAAATTATGTGACTGTCTAGTAAACAAAACATTTTACAGTATCAACGAATTCTTTGATTATAAAATAAATTGAAACATTACACATGACCTAGATTTGTTAACAAAATACCAAGTACTTGACCACAAATGTGATATAATTGACTTTTATTTAATAATATTAATTTAATTTACAATTTATACGTATTGGCATGACATGTAGGTTTAGTTGATTGACATAGTACATATTATGTAAAAATTAATTATAGGTAATATATATACATTTAAAGGAATAATAATATTGAAAATAATTAAATATTAATAAATAATTTCATTAAGCGATTGTAAAAATAGGTATAGCTGTGTTAAAGAAAACGGATTTTTCAAATAATATAAATGAGAAATATTAAATTAATTTACAATTATATTTATTTTTTGCACACCATGAAAATGATAGAATGTATAGGACATCAACTTATCATTGTAACAACTTTTGTACTACATTCTGGCAAATAAAGATTATTATTCTTATTATAACATTTACATTGTGATGAAGTCGTTGCTGGTGGGCTTCAGCGTATTTGTTAATTACGTAAATGACGAAGTCCACTTTTAAACCTACAAGGTGAAAATTCGTTTTCAAAAAGATTGATCCAAATCTATTTATATATTTAAAATGTTTCTTTGGTCCTTCTTCATGGTTGTGGAAACGAGCTGAATATTTATGATATTTGGTTTTTACTACACTTGTGATAATGGGACTGACTATTAGTTATCTTTTAATAATAAGTTAAAACTAAATAAAAAACAACAAAATCTAAATACATGATATCTCTCAAAATCGGGCCAAACTCAGCAATGCGTTGGTCGTTAATATCAGCGCTAATCTTGGACCATAGGTTGATTTAGGATAAAAACAACATTTTTATCCGTGTAGGAATGGAGAAAGAATACAATTTCCTGCGGCCGGGCGGCCTGTCGTAAGAGGCGACATAACAACCCACAGTGCGGTAGTAGAAAGAAAAAAGAAAGAAAGACTTTATTTGAACAAAATAGCGACGTAATTACATAGGTTTAAAGAACTTTATTTCTCATAAGAACAGGTAGTTCACTTACAATGAGATTAAGATAATAATTAGTAAGTAATACAGTATAATTCTTAACACTAATGTGGTCCTATGCAGTCTGCGATAGAATTATGTCGTGGTTTATTGTTTTACATTTATTTTAATAAAAGATTTTTTAGTTTTATCTTGAAAAAGTTTGTATATTTACATTTTTGTAGGTCATCTGGTAATTTATTAAATAAAAACATAATATTTCTTTTCCGTAGTTTGTTCTTGGTACACTTAATTGAAATTGCTTTTTCTTCCGGATATTATATTTATATGTTTAGCAGGAAAGGATAGCTTGGAGTGTATATTTTTATTAGTTATTTTTTTTTATTAATATGCAGGTATTGTATGTGTATATTTGAGAAATATTAAATAGGTTAGTTTTAGAGTATAAATGTTTAGTTGGAGTGAGATAATCTAGATGGTATAATGTTTTGACAATTTTATTTTGTGTAATTTGTAATAGTTTTAAGTTTGTTTTAGCGGCTGACCCCCATATTTCTATTAGATATTCAAGATGAGACTTTACAAGGGAATTGTAAATGATGAGCCGTACTTTGTGAGGTATACAGTTAGAAATTTTGCGTAGTGCTCCCAAGACTGGGATAAGTTTACTTCTTACATAGTCAATGTGTGGTCTCCATGTTAGTTTGTCATCCAACCATAGGCCAAGATACTTTTCTTTGTTGCTTCGATTTATTTTACAATTGTTTATTATTAGTGGATTATGATATTATACATTCCTTATACATCCTTATACACAGAGCATATTTTGAGAATTTGTACGCCGCATTATCAGCAAACAAGGTTTGCACTCAGCATATTCCTGTGCCGGAATTATATCTGACACATCGCTGATTTTCAGTACAAACCTTCCTTTTGGCGTAAGATCAAAACGACCCAGTAGGGTATTTGCCTATCTGGATGCCTAGCACCCCTGGTCGGAGTATTCCGGCATTAGTGGCTAGGTTCCAGTCACATGTCCATAGGCGATGGATCCTCTTTCCATCAGGTGGGCCGTTTGCCTTTCTGCTGGACTCATGCAATAAAAAAGCATCGGAAAACAACATACTTGCATTCTTGTATTCTCGCATAGTTGCATAACAGTGCGTTCTCGCTAACAGAGACCTCCATATAAGGGCGGGGGGCGGCGTGTCGGTTGGCTAATTAAGTGAAACATGCGCGCGCGCCGCTGTCCTGATTAACAGCCTACGTGGCGCCCCCTATCGAACACAGAGTTGCTTTTAGTGTAACATGTACTTTAATCTGTGGAATTCCCGATTAATTATATTATTTTCGTTAATGAGAGTGGCTCTACTTTTATTTTTCGGTAGCACCGGATGTCTCTCTTGTTTTGGGTACCTAACTTTTTTCACCGATATTGCAGGAATTAAATCAAGGGGTTTTAGTAAAGAATTTTAGTCTCCTTAAGGTGATGAAACTTTTATTCCCATAAACAAGCAAACGGATGGGATGAGAATGTTGAGATAAATGTTTGGTGTTACAAGAAAGGATAAGGTAAGAAATGAGTACATAAGATCTTTAAAAATTGCACCATAGACTGGAAAAGTGAGAGAAAGAAAACTGAAATGCTATGGGCTTGTAATGAGGATTCATGAAAATGATGATAATAAAGAAGGTAATAAATAGTTTGATGAAAATAAAGAAGGTTAAACTGGAAGATTAACGGGTATAGATCTAATAAAGGTAGACCAAAAATTATATGACAGGATTACGTGAAAGATGATATGTCGATTTGTGGTGTGATAGAGGACGTATATCAGAATAGAAGGAAGGAAGGAATAATGGAAGGAAAAGATATTCTGTCGACCCCGAATAATTGGGAGAAGGTAAAAGAAAAGGGAGAAACAAACAAACAGATAGGTGGTCCACTTGATGGTAAGTAATCACGTGGACATTTAACGCACCAGAGATGTCTACTATAATGTTGGAATCATTTATTGCCACTTCTTTTTGATATCCAGTATTTTTTATTCTTTTTCTTATTCGTTCACATTTGTAATATTTGGCAGATAATAGTGGTTTTTTTATAATTTTGAGGTGCTTTGGTAGCCCACAAGATAGCGGGATATGGCCTTTGGGATAATAACACTGATTTTATTACAAAGGATTGTATTGCGAGTGGTATGTAAGATCCTTCCACTCGAAAATTAGATGCTCAACTAACTTTGAGATCCATCCCTACCTGGACTGGGTCAGGCTGAACCTCGTATAAGCCTAACCCACTATTAAACTGTTTATAGTATGGCACTGCTAATTGATCAATCTGATATTTCCGTATAAAATTTTGTATGCACGGCTTAATATAACAGTGGTCAATCCAACTTTGATGAGTCAGCGTCCAAACCGATCAAACAATAACCAGGTAAATTTTTCATCTCAAGTAGCGGTCGATGTTGCTTGTAGATACAGATATGGAAGCTCCTTCATACTAATAGAATAATCGACAATCATATTTATCGAGTCACTGTTAATCATTAAGATGATTTTTGTTAAATTTTGTTCTTACTACTTACCCATATGCAATAAACCTTCCATTTTCCTCATTATATCAAAAACCGCCTGTTATTCCAAGTATAGGGGACACGATGTCTGGATTTTTTTCAGTTGCAACAATCAGGAGCGGGATAAAGGAATTTATTGAGTCGTCCAAACAAATAAAGGAGCACTCGGCCGGAGCGTGGACGCGGCTCCGTCTCTCCACGATTGATCGGGGACATGTGTCTCGAACCACTCTCACTATACGGGTTGGAGTTATTCAAGTACAAGGAATTTATTAAATGTATCCGATCACAATTTTACACCCATTAAATAATAATAGTAACCGACAGAACATACTTTGTAGATTTCCAAGCTAAGTAAGTTACTGACCACTCTGAGGCTCATCTTATCTAGTCGGAGCGGAAAATTCGTTTGCGAAATTTACCATACCAGGAATCAAACCAGGAGCCTCTACGTTCCAGTGAGTTAGGCTGGCAAAGACTTAGCACATTCAACTACAGTTGATTACTGTTACAGTTATCTTCATAATTACAACTCATGGTACTAGAATACAAATCACAAAGGGATTTCTTCTTTTTTATTCTCCTTATCATTTAAAAGCAAAAGGCTAGTAACAAGACATATTTGTGGACTTCTTTAGAGTTCTTTGATGTTCTCGCCGTCAATTAGAGTAGATATATCTATACCTGCCTGCCTCTATTCTGGCATACATCTTTTAAACTACTTTTCATCATGTCATCATTCACACAATCCATCCATCTTTTTGGTCTCTCTTCTTTATTTTTTTATATTTATTCGTCCATTAATCTGCCAGTTTCACATTCTTTTGGTCACATCTTCCTCATTATCGTCCCTGCCTTTATCATGTTCATACCATCTTAATCATCTTCCTCTTAATGTTTCAGTCACGGGTGAAATTGTAAAAGACCCTATTGCTCATTTTTCAGCTTACTATTGTAACATTAAAGGGCGTTATAAAATTTCTTCGAGGTCGGCAACACGTTGACAACGCCCCTGGTGTTGCAAACTTCCATAGGCGGCGGTAACCACTTTTCATCAGGTGGGCCGTCTGCTTGTTTGTTAGTTTTGGGCAATATAAAAAATGAGGTCATGTAACTTGGCACCGGTGCCTCAAATCTCAAGTTATGTTTATAGAAATTCACAACGTTCTTCTCATATATTCCTTTGTCCCGTCATATCAGTTGACTAATTCTGTATGATAAACTTTACTAAACGGCTTTATATCTTTCATAGTCTTCATTATTTATAATTCAAACACTCGACCACTGCCGATCCCGAATTTCTACACATATATACAGTATATCGATATCAAAATTTTATGTATTAATAATAAAAGGCGCTTTTTCGAAAATATACCTTCATTCAAATCCGGTCTTTTTTTCCTCTTTACACTTTAATTTTTCCATTTAAACGTATCAACATTACATGTCATGCTAATAATTTTTAAAGCGAACTTTACGTAAATTAGTTAGTCATAAGACTGGCTTCCTTCAAAATGAAGACAAATAGGCAACATCCGGCGGCATAATTGTTGCCAATTACATCCAAGATCATATCGTTACATAACGTACATACGTTGCAAAAACTTGACATGCAGTTCAAATAAAAACAATGGCGAAATACAATGGCTGGCCCTATGCGGTATTACTTCATTCCTCGCCCGGAATGGGTTGCCAGGGTATGGTCAAGCTGCATTATTGATTTATTCGCTGACGATGGTCAATGTTACTTCTTATGTAAGTCCACCTGGCCATTTTAATAAGGCCATTTTGGGTCATGAGTAATGCTTAAAGGAAATTTCGGTCTTGACATTTAATAGTTTCGGATGTGTGAAGTAGGCCACAAACATTATATGAACCTATTTTAGAATTAATTAGAATTCTATTTAAATGAAACGACTTGGTAAGAGATTCAACGCAGCAGAGAGATATCATTTATTATTCACAGAGTATTACATTGACATCTGACAGTTCGCAGCTGTCACCCATTACAGTGACAATGATTACAACAGGACTCATCCTATATATCCTATGTATGTAACTACCTTCGTTGGAGCCATAATTTGAAACTCACTATTAGAACATATGTGTCCGCGATGAGAGTACAGATCGCGTTTGTTTTTGTCTTAAGGGTTAAATGAAACGACTTGTTACGAGATTCAACGCAGCAGAGAGATATCATTTATTATTCACAGAGTATTACATTGACATCTGACAGTTCACAGCTGTCACCCATTACAGTGACAATGATTACAACAGAACTCATCCTATGTATGTAACTACCTTCGTTGAAGCCATAATTTAAAACTCACTATTAGCACATATGTGTCCACGATGAGAGTACAGATCGCGTTTGTCTTTGTCTTAAGGGTTAAATGAAACGACTTGTTACGGGATTCAACGCAGTAGAGAGATATCATTTATTCTTCACAGAGTATTTCATTGACATCTGACAGTTCGCAGCTGTCACCCATTACAGTGACAATGATACATATTACAACAGAACTCACCTATCTATGAATGAGCTTCAAGAAATGTTCTCCAACAACTTAGTTTGAATAAAAAAAAAATTGAATTCTTATATTTATAAATCAATTCAATCGATAATTTTACAATTGAAGCCAATTTATTTATCCACTTTTAATTTCTTACTACCGTACTCCATTGCCTTACATCTACACCTTGACTCAACATAATCTAAATATTAATTATGATATACAAAATAGAAAATAATACATTACTTATTAATTTCAGTTCAAATTCAAAATCTTTTATTCAACCTAAGTTGTATCGGAAAACATATTATGAAGTTCATAAATAAAACTTAAAATTATGTCTACTACTTTATGATTAGGTATACTTTGCTTCTTACGAGATAAAATTTTAAATGAACTTTTGTTAAATTGTGAGTTCAGATTTGTCATTTCAAAACATCTATATTAATATCTACCTTTAGATGTTCTTTAAGTTTCCTAGGACATTTTAAAATCATTCAACTGATTGGATTACAAGTAATGCTAAAAGGAAATTTTGGCTTTAATATTTTTTAACTAATTGACTCCAAGAGTAATAAATAGTACGAGTACCTATATGTGCTGTACCAAAATGATCTTCTTTAGAATGCTGATATTAGACAGATCCACCAAATTGAATCGATTTGATTAAAACAACTAAAAGAACCCGACGGCATTCAATGACATTGAATAATTCAAGTTTATATTTATATGGATTATTTGTAAAAAAAAATGCATTAACTTCCTCATCCAGCGGGCGACCTTGCACAGGTCCATCGGGCTGGAAGGTGTCCGACAACGTTTACCGAGACGCGGTCTCCACTCCAGGACTCGTCTGCTCCATCGGCCATCGGGCCTGCGGCAGACGTGACCGGCCCACCTTGAACTTGCTAATTTTGAAAGCTATGTCGGTTACCTTGGTTCTCTTACGGATATCCTCATTCCTAATGGTATTCATAAGAGAAAACCCCCAACATAGCTCTCATAGACTTGGAACTTGTGGACCAATCCTATCGCCAGTGTCCATGTCTCGGCCCCGTAGGTCAGGATCATCATCTCGAAGATTTTTGTCTTCAAGCATTCCGGAATGATCGACGAGTTTGACAACGTGTTATAAGTACCATGTTAGATCAATTGGAAAAATAATTAAGTAATAAAATTATTTTAACAAGTATGAAAATTCCAACAACTTTGGTAACGTGGCAACTCTTGTTACAGGGGCAAAAAAGAGCAGAAGGTCCGATGCGGCGGACGGTAGCAAAATAATAAGATCGCACGACAAAATAAAGAAATGCCCTCGAAACAAAAGGAGAGATAGCGAAATAAGGCGAAAAGGTTTAAGAAGTGACGCGGTGTGGGCCCACGCTCATTGTCTTCTTCGGCTTACAATTTACGAAGTTTGGATGCGGTATTGTAATAAACTCTCCTTTTTGATATTAATAAACTGTATAAATGTTTCTTTTGAAGTTAAAAGTAGCAAAAAGCGGTCCTTTATGAGGGCTTTCTACCTAGTGATAATTAATTAATTACTGATAATTTATTTGTGCTTAACCAAAAAAATTCGGCGTATTTGTAACTAAACAACATTCTTAATAAAACTACGCTTTAACGGTTTTAAGCGCGGTAATTTTATTTGATTTTGGTTTTTCTGACGTTTCGGCCACTTTTCAGGGGCCGTGCGTGATCACGGAAGACAAAGATGTCAAGTGTCAACGAGTATTGTTAAAGTTTTATTTAGGCTACCGCCAACTTGTTAATTTTAATTATTTAATTTTAATTTTGTTATTATGTATACAAGTCGCGAAAACTTTAGAAAATATTATGTAAACAACATTCTGTTTACATGTTGACATCGATATTCGTTCTGTAGTTTTCGAACAGATGGCGTTAGGAATACAATAAAATCCTATTTAATAAAAATTGTTACAATTTCAATTTTTTTTTATAATAAAAGTAAAGTGTACCACAATTTACATAGACTCGCTTCGGAGTAGCTGGAAAACAGGCAGACGTCTCACGTAATGGATAATTGTTACAGTCGCCTATAGACATTTGCAACAACAGGAGCAAAGTTAACGCGGTGCCAGTCTTTGAGATGAGACAGGAGGGATGTGTTAGGGAAAACGGTATAGGCAGATAGGGAAGTGGGCTATAGGATCCTCACTCATCGTAGTAACCATGATTAATTGAGGCTAAATGTTTCAATTACTACCTGTCAGTAAATATCATTTCGGTATTCTGTGAGAGCGTGCTGTCACATCGAACCAGTCAAGATAATGATTCCGTCCTTGCTCCACTACGTCACACTAACCCACTGTGACCTATCTCGTTCTTTTGGACTCAAAAACAATCAAACCCAAAAATACCAAATAGCCAGTGAGACGGCAACTCTTATGATCAATATACAAAATAAGGAAGTAGATATTCAAATCAACCTTGCAGAATGTCACAGTAACATAGATTTTTACGAGCTTACCGGCTTGTGTCATAATAAGTTGGTAGAAAGAAAAGGAGTAAAGTATATAGGTATAAGGCATACACTGCACATGCACTTCCTCACAACACCAGCATGTAACAGATACATTAGTATAAGCTTAGTATTAAAATTAGAATAAATTAATATAATAAGTTATTCTTAAGGTACACCACAACACAAACATGCATTATTAAATGTCACACACAATAACAAAGCAACAAATAAGCGTGTACAACTTCCTAACTTCTTAAATTTAATTGTAAAAAAGGGTACGGAAGTAGAGTCCGTAGGTAGTTAATAAAAAAAAGGAGTAAAGTCCAAATAAGTTATTATTATAACACCTGTTCTTTTATATGTAAATAATATTAGAAATCGTTGCAATAAGTGTCCGTATCCCTATTGTATCTGTATTGCTACCAGATTACTGACAGTCAGCGACTAGTTTCAAAATAATTCTACCATACCTTAAACTTTAAAAGAGCGAGTCACAAAGTTCATTCACAGTCTGAACTAGGATTATACAATGTTGATCATTAAATAGATAATAAATCATTCAATTAAGGATCTTGCAAATATTCATGCTAATTTGTAACTTTGCATGTCCATATCTAATTGTCATTCATAAGGTAGCTTGAGGTTTCATTCAACTGTCTTTGGACCTCAAGTGCCTTTGTTGGCACAATACTCAAGATTTCAGGGTCAAATATTTTGATGTCATCTTTATTATAAATTTTCCTCATTTTATAAACATAGTAGATACCCAACATCATTATTATACTAAACTTTATCAGCACATTACATTTCATGATCAACAAATATTTTATAACATTTTTAAGTCATTAAATCTTTACATAGTATAAATAAAACAAAGTCGCCTTACGCGTCTGTCTGTTTGTCTGTATATCCGCTAACTTTTCTTAAACCAGATAACAGATTTATTACCGGTATTCACCATCATTTGATAATTTGTCGCTGATGGTTTATATAGATAAAAAAACCTAATTGACTTTTTATATAAGTACTAGCTTCTGCCCGTGATTTCGTCCGTGTGGAATAGTAAAAAAAAGAAAGTTAAAAAAATCCTCCGATTTTGAAACATTCTTCATTAGTGTTCCGCTCCTATTGGTCTTAGCGTGATGATATAGCCTATAGCCTTCTTCGATAAATGGGCTATCCAACACTGAAAGAATTCTTCAAATCAGACCAGTAGTTCCTGAGATTAGCGCGTTCAAACAAACAAACTCTTCAGCTTTATATTTTAGTATAAGACATAAGAGAAGATAACAGAGCTGACTCTGTGAGTTTGACTGGAAAACTCTGCTAGAGTATAAAATTTAAGTCTGGAAGAGATTATTTTTTAGGCTGGTACTGAAAATCAGCGCTACGTCAGTTCTTGAAAGAGCATAATGCTTAGTTACCAGCCTTATTGCCTTGATTGTTATGTACATTTATTTTTTTAATAGTTGTATATTTTATAAAGTTCTAATGGCTTTATGTTTTATGACTATGTCTATTCTGTTAATTTAGTGTATTTTTTAGTTTTGTGTGCATTATATAAATCTTTTCCGTTTACTTTTCTTTTTTCCTTCGTACTTTTTGTCTCTTTTTTTTATTGCACGAGTTCAGCAGACAGGCAGACGGCCCATTTGATGGAAAGCGGTTACCATCGACTAAGGACTATAATGCCAGAACACAAATCAAGGTTGTTATGGCGGCAGACTCTAGACCAGGGGTGATAGCCATCCAGTCGGGTAAATCCCCTCCCACCTGGCTGTGAGTTGTTTTGTCACCTCTTACGACAGACCGCCCGGCTGCAAGAAATTGTATTCTTTGTTTTACCAAGTAGCAATTGAACCTACCTATACATTTTTGTAATTTTGTAATCGTCTGTTTTGGTTAATAATAAAGTGTTATCTATTTTCAAATTACGGGTATTTATGTGTAGGTGTAGTGTAAATTTAAATTCCAATAAACTTACAAAAGTAAATATTAAGAATATTAAAAAATATATTTTACTATTTAATTTCAAATTAAAAAAAAAACTCGCAAACTAGTACCGCATCCATTTTTAGCACCTCCAATAAACGAAAGGATATTGTTAAAAAACCTTTGCAATCGAACTGGTTGAGGTACATCATTGTTGAAGATAACCTGCCTTGGGCTTTGTGCCATTACAAGCCCTCACCAGCTCACATCAAAATCAGCTTTACGCTTTCGTAATACGAATGATTTTCCATTGAAAGTTGCATATGGTACAGCAGGGAAAATTCCAAGGAAAATTGATCCATATACGCGACGAATTTAGGTTGGTTTTAGAATGTTTAAGAAGAGTCGTGTGAAGTTTAACTGTTAATTTAATAATTACTGGTTTGAGAACGTGTAAGCAAAAAGTATGATGTTCCAAGTATGTTTCAGAGAGAATGGATTGACTGATAGATGTTATTGAGTTTGTTAGTAAATGACAAGCTCAATGTTGTTAAGGTTCCGTAGATATTTTAACAAAAACGGAACGCTTACAGCCCAGCCACGATCTTGGGCTTAGCGACGGGCGACGCGAATTGCGACGCGACGGAGATTGGAGCCGCACTGGACGCGACGACTAGTGGCATGTTTTATATTACATCTTTAATACTTTTCGGGCATGTGGAAAGAATGCATGATGAAAGAATGACTAAACAGATATACAATGCAAAAGTGGATGGATGCAGAAGTCGTGGAAGGCCACGACACACCTTCCATGATCAAATTGATCGTGTCCTAGCGGAGGGTGATGTCAGGAGCCTTAAGAACAGACGAGTGTGCATGACAAGAGTTATGAATGTCAAAGAAGCAAGTGAGGTGTGTAAGAATGGGCCTAAATGGCGCTCTGTTGTTCGTGCCTACCCCGCAAGGGAACTGGCGTGAAGTTATGTATGTATGTATGTATGTAATACTTTTATTTTTGTTGCCTGTCGCACTGCGCTTAGCTGTCGCTCGTAGAGAAGTTCGTGACCAGGCTTTCGCACTTTCGTCATGTCAGTCTCTCCCTTTTTACGACTGTCTGTCTATTTTGTATATCATAATTATTCATCCCTTTGCGATGCATTTGTGGTGTTACAAGAATGGATAAGACGAGAAATCAGTACATCATGCATCTGTGACTGAAAAATTGAGAGGAAGAAGACTGAACTGATATGAGCATGTAATAAGGAGTGGTAAGAGTCACGTGACAAAAAGAATGTTAAACTGCAAGATCATCCATTAAGATATAAATGTAAAGGTAGACCAAAAAAGAGATGGCTTGATTGTGTGAAAGATGATATGTTTACTTGTGGTGTGACAGAGGAGGTATATCAGAATAGAGGAGTATGGAAGAAAAAGACATATTGTGCTGACCCCAAGATTGGGAGAATTTGAAAGAAAAGCGAGAGAGTCATTCGTCCCAGTATTATAATTAGGGAAGGTCGACATATATGTAACTGAAGGTAATTTTTTTAACTCTATTTAGTTGTGTGAGGTATTTAGTTAGAACTAATGGTCGCCTGTGGTCGAAATTCGACCATAATAATTAATGTCAAAAACTATATATTTTGGTCTTATTGAGTATGCATTGTTTACTACAACTTCATTAATTCTTCAAAAAGTAATTCTGTAACATACTTCTGTACAAAACTTATAAAAAAAAAGAATTTGAGATATAAATAGAATATGAGATAGAAAGAAAACCAATATTTAGCCAGACGTGTTGCTGGGGAGTTTCTTGCCGCTTCTTCTCCTTTACAGCATCAACACGTTGCGAAGCGGTGTACATAGAATAGGAAGTAAAAATTAAATTTTAACTTACATGTATGACCTTCAAAAAGTGTTCTCCAGTGGAACTTATTTTGAATAAAAACTTTTGAATTTGAATTTGAATATACTTCTATAATCACAGATTTCGCCAAGGCTACACTGTTAATTTGACTTTAACAATAAACAAAAGAGTATATATGCGTGTGTGTGTGTGTTAAATACATGGTAGTGTGTGTATTTTTTTTATTGATTTAATGTATTTTTTATGCATAATTTAAAAAAAAAATATTAGCAGTCGTCGCTCCTTCTCTATATAAACTATAAGTGTGCGAAATTTCATACTCCTCCGTCCGCGCAATTTTCGTAAAAAAGGGTACAAAGTTTTTGCTTCACGTATTAATATATAGATTTCAAATATCATGACTATGTACTGTTATAACTTTTTTTATTCAAAACAATGGTAAAGAAACGTAAGCTTTTGAAGTCTTAAGCATTTTCCATATAAAAGTAGACAATTTTGAAAAAAGTACTTAAGTTATGTTTCGAGTAATAAGAACTTAATAATGAATTGACTAAATTATATAAAAATTTTAATGTCATTATTTTAATTTAATTGTTTTTATAAATAATATATTAACTAAAAGAGACATAATTGTATATTAAATATTTGTTGTAATTTTAACTAAGATCATCATAATCAGTTATATAATCAATAATACAATCATAAAATCTACGTAGTCATAAGGACAACATACGGCTTGTAACCGAAACTACAAAAGTTTGTATGCCTGTCAAGGCGAAACATGTAACTCGAGACTTAGCATAACATCTCCAAAATCCATGTTTCAAACAAATAAATTACTTTTCAACACACTTGCTCACAAAGTGGCTCTATGGTCACCGCAATTAGGCACAGAATGACACCCATTATCAAACTGTGAGTAAAAAACATTATAACTCACTAGTGAGTTATAGATTTTTTTTTTTTAATTTTATTGTGAAAGTTCTTAGAAAATCAAAAACTGAGCAAACTAGCAAGTTATTATTTTTATTATATCTTTTCAAAATAGTTTCCGTTCACATCAATACATCGCTGCATTCGATAGAACCACCGAGAAAAGCACTTTGCCCATTCATCCTTAGGGGTCTCTTCGATGGCCTTCTGGAACGCAGCCACTGCTTCCTTGGCGTCCATAAAATGTTTTCCTCGAAGTTTTTCTTTTATTTTCGGGAATAAATAAAAATCGCAAGGTGCGAGGTCGGGGCTATATGGCGGGTGACCCAGCAATTCCACGTCTGACGACGCCAAATAGTCGATCGTTCGCCCGGCGGTGTGCGAGGAGGCGTTGTCGTGGTGAAGGAGGATCCTACTGCGAGGTCGTTACTCTCGAACTATTTCCAAGACAAGTGGCAAACATTTGTTAGTATACCACTCTGCAGTAACTGACTTTTGATCTTCTAAAACAATTGTCGCATAATGACCGGTCCTTCCGAAGAATGAGGCCATCATATTTTTTCCTACACTTCGACCTCTCTTCAATTTTGTTGGCAACTCCTCGGAAGGAAACACCCACTGAGCAGATTGTCTTTTGGTTTCCGGATCATAGCAATAAATCCAGCTTTCGTCACCCGTAAGTATGTCGAACACAGCTTTTGAGTCACCTCCGTTAAATCTTTGTATCATTTCACGGCACCAATCAACATGACGGAGTTTTTGGGCCTCAGTCAAATAATGAGGTATCCACCGGGCACAAAGCTTCCTAACGGCTAAATGTTTGTGGAGGATTTTGTACACTTGAGTCATACCGATGCCTAAACTTGTCCGAATCTGCTGATAGGTTACTCTTGGATCAGTCTCTATCATACACCGCACAACACTGATGTTATCTTCAGTCGTCGCCGTAGAAGGCCGTCCCTCACGCAGAGCATCATTGAGATTGGTGCGACCACGTTTAAACTCATTAAACCAGTTATAAACAGTGGCCCGAGAAGGGGCTTCATCGTGAAAGGCCAATCGAAGTCTGTCATAACATTCTTGTTGACTTAAATGATATCGAAAGTCATAAAAAATCATAGTACGAAAATTTTCTCGCGTTAAATTCATACTGGCGTGCCACAGACAAATTTCAATTTGCCGCCAAATCGTAAAACACATGACAAATGAATGAAATTAGTACTCAATAATATTAGCAAAGAGTTATATTTTCAAAATTTAAACTTATTTTTTTATTATATTCTTTAAAAGTGGCCCGTTCTAAAAACTATCAGTGTCGCCCTCGTATAGGATTTACAAATTTACAAAATACCCAATCTATTTGTAGTCACAACAATCAATATCGCCTGCACGTATCATGAATGATAAAAACAAATGGAAAAATCACGCGAGACCACCATTACCAAGATCCATACTAATATTACGAAAGCGCAAGCAGCTCCGTCGTGTTTGTCTGTTACGCTCTCACAGAAAAACTACTAGACCATTCTTGCTGAAATTTGGCACATATGTAGTCTCAATATATAGGATGGACATAGGATACTTATCAACTTGTTAAATGGGATAGTTTACGAATTAAAATTAAGTAAAAATTTCGACAACATTTAGTGCTTAGAGTTTAATTCGCAGTGAAGTTGCAGAGAAAATCATAGTAACAAATAACGGACCCATTTAACCGATTTTACTCAACATAAATGGAAGATGGCACATACATAAAATCAATCGCACGGCACGCGAGCCCCAACACCGAAATAATGTAAATTATTGCTCGTAAAAGTGTCATTTTGGGCGCATGTGACGTCACACGACATTATGAAACGTCATATACGCCTTACTTAATTTTATTTAAAAAACTTCTATAAAACAATGGGATTAAAATAGAATTTCGCTTGTTGAATATGTTACAAGCAAATCGTACCTGGGAGCTCGTCCTGTTATCTCTGTCATCAGATTTGACGTTTGCATGACATTCTTTAAGATAGTTTTGATGTACAGGTACTATGTTTTTGTATTAATGTACTTACATACATTATCCGTGCAGGAACGGAGAAAGAATACAATTTCCTGCTTTGGGGCGGCCTGTTGTAAGAGGCGACAAAACAACCCACAGCTAGGTGGTAGGGCATTTGCCCGACTGAATAACAACCGTGAGTTGTGTTCCGGTATTAGTGACCAGGTTTCAGTCTCCCTTAAGAGAGCAGCAGCGCATTTGTAGCACCTTTGATGTTGCAAATGTCCATAAGCGATGGTAACCGCTTGTGAACCGATGTTTACATCAAGTGGGCCGTCTGCCTCTCTACTGAACTCCTGCAATTAAAAAAATATATATTATCACGCCTGTGTCTCAGAGAGGTAGGAAAGACGATGGATTTCCACTTGCTATCTTGACATACATCTTTTGTTTCATTCACCTGACTACCTTCTTTAATACGCTTTTATTTATATTATATTAGCTTCATCGTGTACTAGCAAAGTGATGTCAGGAGCCTTAAGAATAGACGAGCGTGCATGACAAGAGTTATGAATGTCAAAGAAGCAAGTGAGGTGTGTAAAAATAAGCCTAAATGGCGCTCTGTGTCTCGTGCCTACCCCGCAAGGGAACTGGCGTGAAGTTATGTATGTATGTTATATATTAGCTTCATACGTATGTCAGTAACGGAATCTTTCAAGTTAAATTTGATCGACTTCCCGGTTTTCGATTGAGCTGAAATTTTGCACGTATGTGTATATCGCGTGACAATGCAATAATATGGTACCATAAACCTGATCTGATGATGGAGTCGGAAGGTGGCCATAGGAACTCCTGTACTAAACAAGATAGACCCGTCGTGTTTGGGCTCGTTTTACTTGTCTTGGCTAGCACTCTGCTGCTACATGATATGCAGGATCTCAAAAGCTTGTATTTAAAAACCTTTTTAAAAAAGCTTATTTTTACATAACGTTCCATTTTATCATAAGAGTGTATTTAATTCATTTTTCAAAGTTTACATTAGAAGGGAATTAAATCACTAAATAATCACTAAAAAAATGAAAAATAAATAATAGTTAAAAAAAAACGAAAATCCAACTAAAAAAAGGAAATTAAAATTTGAATTAAAAATAGTGTAAGAAAAAATGTTTTTTTTGTAAGAAAAGCGTGGGGTGCTTTTCAGAATATTATCAAAATAACCCTTCTACTCATATCTGTTCATAAAATATTTATAACTATTGATACCACGCACTCCACGCTTTTTTTACAATAAAATCATTTTTTCTTAGACTATTTTTAATTCAAATTTATTGAAATTTATTTTCTATTTTTTACTTGGATTTTCTATAAAAGCGTATTTTTTTATTTTTTTTTTTTAACTATTATTTATTTTGTTGCTGGAATACAGCAGAAAGGCTGACGGCCTGACTCTACAACCCACACTGTTGTCATACACTTGTTTCATTAGTCTCCTTTCATCCATTCTCTCCGCAAGTACAAATCACCTTAACTTTACTTTCTCAACTTTTGTTATTTCATCTTCTTTCAATTCACAGCGTTCCCTTATCACAATTTTCCGTAGATCATATCATTTAACTTAAGATCTATTTAACATACCTATATCTTTACATATATAATTCTTCTGTACGTGTGTTGTCAGTGAACTCCTCCTAAACGGCTGGACCGATTTGAATGAATTTTTTTGTGTGTGTTCAAGTGGATTCGAGAATGGTTTAGATTCACAATTGGACCCGGTAGGTGGAATTGCAAGCGGTTTCTAAATTTATTTTCAAGGCAGGACGTCGTCTACCGGGACTGCTAGTTTATTATAATTATTTATAGTTAGTAAAGTTTTTTTATTAGAATACGCTCGATTTGATATTCCCGCGGGATTCCCGGCACACAAAGTATTGCACTATTTAGAAAATAATATAAGCTATTGTTTTAGTGGGAACTGTGTCGGAATATGGTAATTTATATGCAGCCGAACAACTTCAAACCGCTCCCGGGGAAATTCCCGCGGGATTTTCGAGATAAAATCTAGCGCAGATTTTAACTCTAGCAATTTGCCCTCGATCATCGAAATTGGCCCAGCAGTTTTTAGTCAAATCCAGAACAAACAGACAAACCTACAAGCGATCAGATATCTTATACTTATCATTGTACGAACGGAGAAAGAACACTAATTCCTGTAACCAGGCAGCCTCCTATAAGAGGCGAAAAAACAACCCACAGCCAGGTTGGTAGAGTATTTGCCCAGCACCCCTAGTCTGGAGTATACCACCATAAAAACCTTAAGTTTTGTTCCGGCATCAGTGACTAGGTTCCAGTTCCCCCTTCGAGGATCCTCCGACGATAGCCGCTTTCCATCAGGTGAGACGTCAGTGTGCCTGTGCTCCAGCAATAAAAAATATTTTATTTTTCAGAAGCACTGATATAATCTATTCGTAAGGGTTTATACAAGACTATGGAATTATAAATTAATTAAAAACAACATACAGACCAAATGAGAACCTCCCCCATTTGGAAGTCGGTTAAAAATGCATATTGTCGGCGTCAGTGCAAGACCATGTATCTACATTTTTTGGTGGTATTAGTTTTCCGTCAAATTATTAACATGTATTTCGTGTATATACCAATTTTGATGAAAACAATAATTACAGATACAAGGTCCTGCACTGATTCCGACGATATATTAGAACTACATTATATCTTATTGAACTTATCATTTTTCCATTGCCAATAATAAATTACCACACATACATGAAATATGACATTCATATCAATACAAACCAAATCATCAGGAGTTCAGTCACCGAATTCCGGGTAATATGACTGAATTTCCACAAGACTCGTCGCTTTTGCATTAACTAGTAGGTGTTCAGTATTCTCGATACCCGTCTTTAGATAGATATATGCCAAGTTTCCACGTCTTACTATACATCCTTCTACCTTCACTTTAGTAGAAAACTCACATTACTTCTATAATAAGAAGTAAGGCAAAGACGGCCTTTTGCGGACTTAGCTCACTGCAAGGCAGAATCTCCTGCTCGATTCTTGTCATAGTAAACTTCGTAAACAGCCCAGACTAAGTTAAGGAGAGACGTCGAGGACTACAAGACCTCATTTAAAAATAATAATTTGATAAATGAACTTGCATTTTGTCCGGGCAGGAACGGAGAAAGAATACAATTTCCTGCGGCCGGGCGGCCTGTCGTAAGAGGCGACTTAACAACCCACGGCTAGGTGGTAGGGCATTTGCCCGACTAGATGGCTACCACCCCTGGTCTAAAGTATGTCGCCATAACAACCTTGAGTTGTGTTCCGGCATTAGTGACCAGGTTCCAGTCTCCCTTAAGAGAGCAGCAGCGCATTTGTAGCAACTTTGGTGGTGCAAATGTCCATAGGCGATGGTAACCGCTTTCCATCAAGTGGGCCGTCTGCCTGTCTGCTGATCTCCTGCAATAAAAAAAAAACTTTTTTATTTACTGTATGGATATCTGGGATCGGCTCTAGTGTGCATATTATGCATAATACAAGCGTAAATCGCTTGACTTAGTGTGATGATTTAAAAAAAACGCGGTTAGCGCACTCCCGTCCCAAACACAGGGCGTGGGTTCGAATCCTGGTAGAAAAAATATGCACCACTTAGATAGTTCTCTGATCTAATATGCATATTGTTACAACTACTACATGCTTACGGAAGTTAAAGATGTGTCAAACCTGCCAAGCCGCCGTGGATAAGCGATCCCTTATGGGAGGTCTGAACTCAGCAATGGGCTGTTTATAGGCTGTTATCATAAGATATAGAAACTCAGCAGAAATCATTTATTCATAACAAAGTTACACGTCAATTTCTATATCAGTTCAAAGGTCATAAATAAAATTAAAATTATATCATATTATGGGATATAAACTCCTCGTGCTTATAGAAGGTGTGCTCGACTAACCATTTCCTGAGCCGTGTTTTAAATAAGCCGACGGATGGTGACTCCGTTATCCTACTCGGTAGTTTATTATATATTAGCGGTCCCATGACATGCGTCAATCTCCCCGATTTCTCAAGTTTGTGTTTTATGTTACTCATGTCATTCCTATGCCGAGTAAAGTGCGTATGCACGTCACTCTGCTTGGCATAGGTATGAACGTTAAGTCGCACATACACCGCAACTTGGTAAATTAGTATACTCGGTAGGGTGAGTATACCCAGTTTTTTAAAAAGCGGTCTTGCTGACTCGCATCTGCGCACCCGCACTATTGCGCGTACGGCCCTTTTTTGCATGCGGAAGGCACGCTGCCAGTCGGCAGCGCGCGCCCACAGCTCCGTACCATACTGCAACAGCGAGTGGACAGTAGCGAAATAACATGCCCGAGCAACGTCCACCGATACTACACGTGCCACCCTACTCAATGCATAACACGCTCTTCCTAGTTTAGAGCAGAGCCCGTCAATGTGGTTTGTCCACTGTAGCCCCCTGTCTACCTGGAAACCGAGAAATACTGTATTTTCGACCTGGTTGATCGTGCTACTAGCAACACTAACCGACAGTGGTCTAGGTGCAGTTCCTGAGAGCCAAAAATGTATGAAGTGTGTTTTCGTCAAATTGAGGGCAAGACCATTTGTCTGAAACCAATTCGACAGTTGTGTTGCTGTATTATTTAAATTCTCTTCTAATGTGTCCACTGAAGAGGCAGTTACGACAGCAGCTACATCATCAGCGTACATAAATATTTCAGCTTCCGGAATAGAGTTCTATAGTAACATGTACTTATCTACCCAATATGTTAAAAGATAAGTAGATACTGAATATTTATGGTAAAACTCAAATTCAAATTCAAAAAGTTTTCATTCAAAATAAGTTCCACTTGAGAACACTTTTTGAAGGTCATACATATAAGTTAAAATTCAATTTTATTTCCTATTCTATGTACACAGCTTCGCAACGTGTTATTGCTGTTAAGGAGAAGAAGCGGCAAGAAACTCCTCAGCAACGCGTCTAGCTAAAAATTGATTAACTCAAACTTTTTTTTATAACTTTTATATAGAATCTAGCGGCCCCGTCAGACGTTGTCCTGCGTTTAAAAAATAAAATTCTAGAACCCGATCCCAGAGCCACCTACCGGTTCTAATTGTGAATCTAAAAGAGTAATATAATTTTTATTATTCTAAGTCATGACAAAATAAAATTAAAAATCTTGCCAAAAAATTAAAGTTATAATTAACAAATAAAAAATAGGGGTTCATGGTAGGGGGGTGAAAATTAGGGTTGTATGTATTTTTTAATGCTGTATCCTAAAAAAAAATATCTGAAAATTAAAAAAAAATTAGGGGTGGACTACCCTTAACATTTAGAGGGATGAAAAATAGCTGTTGTCCGATTCTCAGATCTACCCAATATGCACACAAAATTTCATGAGATTCGGTCAAGCCGTTTCGGAGGAGTATGGTAACTAACACTGTGACACGAGAATTTTATATATTAGATATGTTCCACGATTACTTTTCGAAGAATGGAGTTGTAGCAAACAGTGCATACTCGGCAAGACAGAGACACAATAAAAGGAAAGAAAAAAATATTATAGTTATAATAATGACATGACATACTAAAATGTTATACTAACCATCACCAGGTGATAATTGTATCAATATGTCCAGAACAGAAAAGTACTTGAATGGTGCATGCCCCCGCCCAGGATTCGAACCCACGTCATTTAAAATACAAGTGTGTTAGCACGGTAACAAAGTTACAATTAGACTTTATGTTATGATTTAGGAAGTATTAGGAGTACAATTCTTTTGTTTACTTTGTGCTTAGAATTTGTAATTAAGAAAAACATGCTATTGTTTTTCTAGTTCTTTTATGGCCGTCATTAGTGTCGAACTAATCTTTATTGTTATTGTTTTCAACTTTGTTGGCCGTTCGCAGGTGTGTAAATTACATTTTCTTGGAAGAACCCAGTCCACGAGGTTCCATTGTGTATTGTACAGTTTACTATAAAACAATGCCCGAAGGGAGGGGTGAGGCAGTCGAGCGACGATTACGATACAAGCAAGACGTGTACATTCGACAAGCGATATAGTGACGGACTTTGCACGTGTTATTGATCGTGCAGATTGTAACAAGTAGTGTCTAGTTTTATTTGTACCCGTTTTGTACGTGTTTGTATAGTTCTAATAAACTCTATAGTGATTCCAACGGGCATTTTAATTTCGAGTCCCACACTCGTAACAATATGTACAGAAAACTTATGATGGCTGCACACACATCATCCTATTATGATAATTCTTTTACAGTGCAGGCTGTTAAACTTTGGAATATGCTTCTTACTGTCAGAGGCCAAATTCTTACCAACATTTAGAAATTTACTAATAGCTATGTCTGATTAACACAATATAATCAACCTAATACATTTAATATAATAACTTATACATACATACATAACTTCACGCCAGGTCCCTTGCGAGGTAGGCACGAACAACAGAGCGCCAGTTAGGCTTATTCTTACACACCTCACTTGCTTCTTTGACATTCATAACTATTGTCATGCACGCTCGTCTGTTCTTAAGGCTCCTGACATCACCTTCTGCTAGTACACGATCAATAATAACTTATATATTTTGAAATGTATTATTGTATATATATATATATATATATATATATATATATATATATATATATATATATATATATATATATATATATATATATATATATATACATATATATATATATATATATATATATATATACATATAACTAGGTATATATTATGTACATGTATATTTATTTCTTAAATTAGTTCGAGTATTTATGTATCTATTGCATTTTTCTTGCACTACCTACATCGCCTGATTCAAATTTCTTTGATCTAGGTTGCCTGGAAGAGTAAATATGGTCTGTTTTTCTAATTGTATATTTTGGTGTGCAATAAACTGCTATCTATCTATCATAAGTTATATAATTGGATTACGAATCTATTATTTTATAGTTAATAACAGTATTTTTTAAGCGTTGTATATGGCTATTGAAATTTGTCCAAATGTGGGTGCTGTGATATGATAATATATGTACGACAACATCGTACTTGTATAAATGTATCATGAAAGTCGGGGTTAAAGCAGTGAACTTTTTATCGCGCTGAAAACAAACGATTCGCATTGACCTTGGAGCACTTTCTGCTATTACAACGTCTCTGAATAACAATATATTTACGTTGGCACCACTCATTTAAGTTCGCTTTAAGGATTACTTTATTTTAGGAGGTTTTACAGCTTTAATGATAATAAGAATAAAGTTTTCAATCGTAATCAAATAGCTTGTAACTCTCCGTGACTTTTACTTTTATATCTTGTATATAAAAAATAATCGCAAAATGTGTTGGTAAGCGCATAACTTGAGAACGACTTTACCGATTTTGATGAAATTTTGTGTGTGTGTTTGAGTGAATCTCGGGATGGTTTAGATCCACAATTGGAACCGGTAGGTGGCGCTGAGATCGGGTTCTACAATCTTCCTAATCACCTGGAGCGATTTTGTTTTTGTGTGTTTGAGTGGGTTCCCGGATGGTTTAGATTCGCAATTAGAACCGGTAGGTGGCGCTGAGATCGGGTTCTACATTCCTCCTAATCAACTGGAGCGATTTTGATAATTTTGTTTTTGTGTGTTTGAGTGGGTTCCCGGATGGTTTAGATTGGCAATTAGAACCGGTAGGTGGCGCTGAGATCGGGTTCTAGAATCCTCCTAATCACCTGGACCGATTATGGTGATTTTGTTTTTGTGTCATGAAACAAAGTCTTTTAGGAATTCAGAAAATATGGCGGTCCGAAGTTCGCCGGGTCAGCTAGTTTTTTATATATTTCTAACTACTTACTATTAAATAATCTATAATTAATAATACTAGTGGTGGCCATTGGTCGAAATTCGACCATAATTGATTTAAATTATAAGTTTGAACATTATTAAGATTCTGTTGTTAAAGACAACAGAATCTTAATAATGTTCAAACTTATAATTTAAAAAAGATTATATATATTTGTGTGTGTGTGTCAAATACATGGTAGTGTGTGTAATGTCTTTTTTATTGATTTAATGTATTTTTTATGCATAATTAAAAAAAAATTGCATTCGTGGCTTCTTCTCTATACAAATTGTAAGTGTGTAATATTTCACACTCCTCCGTCCGCGCAATTTTCGTAAAAAGGGGTGCAAAGTTTTTGCTTCACGTATTAATATATAGGACGTATTTACTTGTTAACAGGTTCTAACGTATGACTTGGTTAAGGTCATCCAGATCACCGTTTCCCGGGTCAATCAGTTAAACGCCGGAACTATAAAACGGGAGGTTATCTTCGGGCGTGGACCCCGGCCAGTCCGGGGAAGTGGACCCGATGGTTTTACGAGCCTCTAAGGCTTCGGTGAAATTATGCGCGAAATGCCGCACGGCTCATTTGCTTTAAACGCCTTCGGTGGCCCATTGGACCCTCTTGTCAATATCAAAGCTATACATATGTCCCGTTCCCGTGTTTCGGAATGAATAAATGAAAATGAATCTTTATTTGTGGAAACAAGTGTAATCTTTTTTTTTTAACCGACTTCAAAAAAAGAGGAGGTTCTCAATTCGTCGGGATCTTTTTTGTTTTTTTTTTTGTATGTATGTTCACCGATTACTCCGAGATTTATGATCCGATTTACGCGATTCTTTTTTTGTTCGACGCGGAATAGCTGCCATTTGGTCTCCTAAAAATTTTACATAGTTTGGCTCAGTAGTTTTCATTTTTGATCATTTTTTTCTACATTAAATTTTTTGAATTTAACACGCTTATTAGTTATTTTGGTTCTTGTGTGTGACATTAATTTATTGATTTTTGTGTTGAGGTGTATGTATCTTACGAATAACTTATTATATTAATTTATTCTAGTTTTAATACTAAACTTATACTAATGTAGAGTGTATCTGTTACATGCTGGCGTTCTGAGGAAGTGCATATGCAGTGTGGGCCTTATATCTATACTTATATATATATATATATATATATATATATATATATATATATATATATATATATATATATATATATATATATATATATATATATATATATATATATATATATATATATATATATATATATATATATATATTGTCCTATCGCTAGATAGGGCAATATATATAAATATAGATATGTGTGTTTGTACTTTTTATCTTTGCATGGTCATCTCTCGGCTTAATTTAAAAAAACCTTAAGCGTAATATGTAAGTAATATTTATATTATATGTATACATCTATCTACTATACGTCCAGCAGTGGACAGTTATTGATTGAAGAAGAAGTCTGCTCTATAGATAGGTAAATGTATACTAAACATTTTTATAAGATTTTCTAACTATTTTTGAGTTAGACTAGCGGTTCCGAGTCAAAGTAATTTATTTTTTTGAAAAATGGACATTTTTTCAGAGGTTATGCTAAATGTCAAGTTACATGCCTTGACAGGCATACATTTTTTTTGTACTTTTGATTTCCGCGTCGAACAAAAAAAGAATCGAGTAAATCGGATCATAAATCTCGGAGTAATCGGTGAACATACATAAAAAAAATATATAAAAATACCGACGAATTGAGAACCTCCCCCTTTTTTTAAGTCGGTTAAAAAAGGGTACGGAACTCGAGTCCGTAGAGTGGTTAATAATAATAAAAAAAAAAAACAAAAAGTATTTCTCGATAATAATGATTTGGTAAGTGTGTTGTACTCACGCTTTCTTCTATTAAAATCTTTTAATATTTCATTGCAAGTATACCGTAACATATTCGCACACGGCTCACCTGATGGAAAGTGGTTACCATCGCCTATGGAGTTATGTAACACCAAAGCTGCTACCAATGTGCTGCCGACCTCTAGATGGAAACTGGAACCTGACCACTAATGTCGGAACACAACTTGTTATAATAATAATAATATTTATTTATTTGCTCTCACAATATATGTAACATATAAGTAATTGCTAAAAAAGTTTTTAAATTACTAAAAATTGGTGAGAGCCTAGTGTCAGTAGAAGGAAAAATCCTGTGTGACTGATCACCAGCCTCTCTCTCCCCGGAAAAATGTAGGTATAAATACAACTAGTTATTCGATAATAATAGAAATAATGTATTGAGTGTAGATAGATGTGCAGTGTGTAATTGTGTATTTATATATTGTACGCAAATGTATGTGTGTGAGTTTGCGTGATTTGAAATGAGAGGAATTGATTAGATTATACTATGAGAATCACATAGAGATAAATAAATAAGTGAACATATATAATACTATAATACAAGATGATAATAAAAACAATGAAAAGGGAAATATTTAAGTAATTAGGACTAATAGTGCTTCAGTGGAGTCGTAGTCGAGTTTCAACAGCCATTCGGTGAGAGTTTTCTTACATTTGGCTTTAGTCAAAGGGAATATATCAATCTGCTTGTTGATTTTATTATATAGGTAACTCCCTAGAAAGTACAGAAATCTACAGCAAAACGCTGTGCTGACAAGGTTTTGTTTGCAGGGGATGTAATTCCTTTTAATAATAGAATTGGATGATATGAATGGTGTGATAACATGTTGTTTCAGAACGATTTGTTGGATAAAGAGTTGCCGAACCGTTAACACTTTCCAGCGTTCATAGAGTTTTTTGGTGGGGAAGTAGAACGGGAGAGAAAGACTGACTTTAAGTACTGCTCGTTGAGCACGTAACGCACGTATTACGGCATACTCCAGACCAGGGGTGGTAGCCATCCAGGCGGCAAATACCCTACCACCTAGCTATCAATATACATCAATCAATGCGAATGGAAAAAAATTGAGAAATATAACGAACCCGGTCCATTAGAATAAAAGGAAATAATAAATGGGAGAGAAATTAAGAGTGGAAAAAAGAAGCAGCGCGGATGCATAGGAATACGGCGACCACGGGCGACCAATCAAAATTCTTCGTCAATTAAGTGAATGGAGATCGCAGCAAAAGGAAAATTGAAGGAAAAACTAAGGGAGGCTACGGACGGCGACTAGGGATGGGGTTTGAACACTCGATTATAAAAATATCGATAAAAACTGATCAACACAGAGCTTTTTCAGTCAAATAACGTTCTTATTCACAACACGTTAAAACGACTTTTTACTGTAGAGAAGAATGTTACAAAATTTTTGTATTAATATTTCTAAGATTGAATCTAATTTTGGTGTCCGGAACCTGCTTTCCTACTTGTGCTACTTAAATCGTATAATATATAGATAATAATAGCCTCCCACTACAGGGGATCGGACAGTAAACCCGCCATGTTTGTCCAAGATGGCTTGGCAGGTTTGACACATCGGTTATCTCGATGTGCAGGTTTCATCACAATGTTTTCCTTCATCGCTGTTAGCACGTGGTGCTTGTGATAAACGTGTATACCAGTGGACAATTTATTGTTATTTATGATACTAGTGTAGTGAATTGATTTTTACAAACGAGTAGACGAGAAGTCGAGGGAGAAATCACGAGTTTGTAAAAACCAACAACGGCACGTGTGTTTTTCAACACATTTGCAAGAAAACAGTACAATAGGTAATGAAACAAACAGAAATATCAGTTGGAAAGTCCACGTGTACGTGGTGAAAATTAGAACTACGTCTTTCATTTCATTTTCTCTATAGTATTAAAGTGAGACAAATGTTTTGATCAAAAGCGTTTCCAAGGAGGTTCGATTATTAAGCTTATTTATTTTAGTAATGTGAAATTCCTTGGTGGAATTCCCATGCATTTTTTTCACCTAAAGTACTTAGATAAGACATATTTTACCGCACGTTCCATTGTGTGGTGCGAAATTTTTATGTTTTGAACCATGTACAGATAGCGGCTTGGTAAATGTATTTATTGAGCAAATAATTATATTTAAAAAGTGTTTGACATCTCATTCGGGTTAAAATTTTACATTCTGTAAAAATACATTATTCTTTTACTATAGATATTATGTAAAAGTAATCGCTGTAAATCTAGATCTAGGCCCTATAGTAGTCTAACTTAAGTTTAAGCTTACTTTAAAATATATTATCGTTATCTTATCAGTAAATCCCGATTATGTATAGGGGCTTGTCCTATTTTTATACTTTTCTCTCATTTCAAAGAAAGAAAGAAAAACTTTATTCGAAGAAGTTGCGACGCAATTAAATTCCTTATACATTTCTATACACAAACTTATTTTGAGAATTTGTACGCCGCATTTTCAGCAAACAAGGTTTGCACTCAGCATATTGCTGTGTCGGAACCATATCCGACACAACGCTGATTTTCAGTGCAGACCTTCCTTTAGGTGTAAGACCAAAATGACCCAGTTTATTGTTATTTTTTTTTTTTTTTTCAATGTACAAAATACGAATATAAATAATTAAGACCGATTTTTTCTTAATTACTAACAAATTTATCTTCTAAACGCGACTAGTATACATTATTAGAGCTAGGCATGTTGGTGAAGAGTTGCGCCGCTTCTTTTCTTCAAGCCACGACATGTTGCGAAGGGGTGGTAAATTAGATTAGGCTCCCATAGAATAAATAATAACCAGAAAGAAAATTAAAACTAAATAATCAATATGAACAAATTGGCGGTAGGCTAAAGAAAACTTTAACAATACTCATTGACACTTGACATCTTTATCTTCCGCAATCACAGGTACTAAAAAGTGGCCGAAACGTCGGATTAATAAAAATCAAATAAATTACCGCGCTTAAAATCGTTAAAACGTAGCTTAATTATACTAACAAATTACCACACTGTTCAAGTACATAGACACACTGTGACCACATTGAAGTTATGACTAAAGTAAGATCAAAAATATGTGAAATATAAAATAACATATTGTCATCTAATGCTTTTACTAACCATGTTTTTAAGCAAATAAATGATTTGATTTGATTTCAAATTCAAATTCAAAATTCAAATGTTTTTATTCAAAATAAGTTCCACCGGAGAACACTTTTTCAAGGTCATACATGTAAGTTAAAATTTAATTTTTACTTCCTATTCTATGTACAGCGCTTCGCAACGTCTTGATGCTGTAAAAGAGAAGAAGCGGCAAGAAACTCCCCAGCAATACGTCTAGCTAAATATTGTTTTTCCTTATATTTCATATTCTATTTATATCTCAAATTCTTTTTTCTTTATAAGTTTTGTACAGAAGTATGTTACAGAATTACTTTTTGTAGAATTAATGGAGTTGTAACAAACAATGCATACTCAATTTGATTTGACTTCTACAATCGATATTGGAACGGCGAAGCGTGACGTGTCACATCCCTAAATCCTCCCCGCTCTCGGCCAGATATGAAAGCTATGGAAATAAAGTTTGTTCGTCCCGCATTGTACGGGGCTCGTCGTAAATGGGTTTTATCACTACGTCTATATATAAATACCGTCATATTTTCACGTTACGACGGCATTCCCTTGGTTGCGTCACGAAAACGCTTGCTTGACTTGGCTTGACGTTCCTATATTTAGGTGATGCGTCATTTCTGATATTCATACATACCTTTACTTAGATATTTAGATAAATTATTTATTATTTCATGATAAAAAAGTTGCAGAACTCTTAATTAAAATGCCGCTAGAATTACTATAGAATTTATTAGAACTATACAAACACGTATAACACAGGTACAAATATAACTGAACACAACCAGTTCAAACGTAATGCGCGATTCAGTAACACGTGCAAAGTCCGTCACTATATAGATTATCGAAGCGTGATGATATATAGCATAGCCTTCCTCGATAAATGGGCTATCCAACACTGAAAGAATTTTTCAAATCAGACCAGTAGTTCCTGAGATTACAACTCGTTGATTTTATACATAGCATAGAAAACCTCTGGGGTTTATATTAGTGCTATGGGTATCTACGTCCGTAGCATTATGTTTCGTTTAGAAAGTGCATTTTGAGTTTATTCTTAATATTTATTAGTGTAATGCTTTCCCTAAACTCAACAGGTAAGTCATTTAACAAGCGCGGAACTAAAATCTTTCTGTCTAAACTGATCATTTAGAAAGAAGCAGAAAGTGTTACTTTGTCTGTGGCGCTGTGATCGCCCCGTCCCTTCTACACTGATGAATCAACTTGTTAAGACGCACTCTTTCATATTACCTATAATAAAGTCTTAATAGAATTCTTATTTTGCAGGTGCCATCTCATAACGCTATTAGAATACTAAATTTTCATGCAAAAACAATCAAAAACTATTAAACAAAAGTCTCAATCGAGTGAAAATAACATTTCAATCGGGCAATTACTCGTCAAAGGCGGTACAGTTGAATGCAAAACTGATTAAACGGTACAGTGGCGGACAGTATTGACAAAACGGCTGCGCGCGCGCCGATGCGAGGCTGACCGAACAAATTTACAATATGGCGGCCCATTGAAACGTCACCTGGCCTCTATTGTACCGTCGTAAAGAGGATAGTTAGAGAATAGGCAATCGGTGTTATTGGTATTTTTTAAGGTCGCTTATTGAACGGTTTGTTGCTATTAAGCAAGTGTTGCTCAGGAGATGACAGCTTTAGGGTTATTTTTATCCGTGCACGAACGGAGAAAGAATACAATTTCCTGCGGCCGGGTCGGCCTGTCGTAAGAGGCGACTTAACAACCCGCAGGTAGTAGGGCATTTGCCCGACTGGATGGCTACCACCCCTGGTCTAAAGTATGTCGCCATAACAATCTTGAGTTGTGTTCCGGCATTAGTGACCAGGTTCCAGTCTCCTTTAAGAGAGCAGCAGCGCATTTGTAGCAACTTTGGTGTTGCAAATGTACATAGGCGATGGTAACCGCTTTCAATCAAGTGGGCCGTCTGCCTGTCTGCTGATCTCCAGCAATAAAAAAAAAAGTTTTCTTTATTCGAATAATACAACAGACTAAGGTTTTCCTCGCAGTTAGTAGTTAGATCGATGTAGAGCCTAGTTTAATTTCACTACAAACAAGCAACACAGGTTACGTTGCATTAAAATTTTATCAAGGCGCTATTCACCCCGAAAAAGTTACTTGAATTTATCTTGGAAACTATCACATTTTTCGGGATAAAAAGTATCCTATGTCTATACTTATTGTCTTCCAAGATAATATGAACCTACTTATGCAAAACAGAACCAATCCACAAACATGCCAAAATTCGACTCAATAAAAATCATAACGAGAAAATATAATATACAATATTCTAAATGTTTTATCCAAAATATAGACATATTTTTTTGTACGCAAAATTTTAATAAAAACGGCTTTTTCTCAAAACTGTCAGTATGTGGGTTGGTTCCATTTTGCATAAGTAGGTCCATATTGTCATATAATCATCAGCTATTGACTATCCTTTAATTACAAGCTTACAAGTAAAGTAGTTACAATCAATATACCGTTAAGTAAATGTAATAGAAATTCAGTTCCAACATAATATAGGATTCAACGAACACTGATGTAATATTGGCTGCGCCGACTTGCATCTCGAAGGGTTCATTAACCTCCCCCTGTAAACTACCCCCTCCCCAGTACAAGGCGGGAGGCTAGTATCGGCTGTTGGCTGGATTGAAACTGTGTACTATTAGATATTATGAAGCTAGACAGGATCTAGGCAGAACCGCTACGGTAGTTCGGTTGAAAATATCAGTTGTTAGTTTGCAACAAATTTGATGCACAAAGTTTATACTCTTGAGTTGAGCTAACTTTTATATACTAGAGCTTTTCAGCTGTTCAATTCCAAAACCTAGTAACTGACATTGATTTTAAATAAGACTTAGTACGATTAGTGTCTTGCTAGGCATTAGCCGACGTATTTTGCTTACCAAAATAGTCAAATACTGTATCTAAATATGACATTGCTCTCAATAAACGTCGAAACGGTATTTTGTTAAAGTGCATATCATTTTTTGTGTAAAAGCTCTTAGAATATACTTGCTAGGTTTTGAAATTCCACAACTGTTTTATCCGTGCAGGAACGGAGAAAGAATACAATTTCCTGCGGCCGGGCGGCCTGTCGTAAGAGGCGACAAAACAACCCGCAGCCAGGTGGTAGGGCATTTACCCGACTGGATGGCTACCACCCCTGGTCTAAAGTATGTCGCCATAACAACCTTGAGTTGTGTTCCGGCATTAGTGACCAGGTTCCAGACTCCCTTAAGAGAACAGCAGCGCATTTGTAGCACCTTTGGTGTTGCAAATGTACATAGGCGATGGTAACCGCTATCCATCAAGTGGGCCATCTGCCTGTCTGCTGAACTCCAGCAAAAAAAAAACATTATTTCTTTCACGTTAATTTCAAATCCATATCCCTAAGAAAGTACCACACTGGTCGGGATAAGAACTATACTAAATCTTATCCCATAACCCAAGGTACACATGAGCTGCATTTTATGTTACCCGGTTCATTCCCAAAACAGTGACGAAGGAACAAACAAATTTCCAAAAAAGTCATTATCTCATTTAACCTTTATACCGAATAAGCATTTCCCAGGATACAATCTATCTCTACCATATTTCATTACAATCTTTTCAACCGTTTATTCGTGAATAAGTAACAGACAAACAGAACTATTTTTACATTTATTATGAAGCCGATAGTCAAATCATTTGATATACGTTCCTCATTTTATTAAACGTCACAAAATAAAACTACGTTTTAACGGTTTTAAGCGCGGTAATTTTATTTGATTTTGGTTTTTCAGACGTTTCGTGATCACGGAAGACGCGCTTAAAACCGTTAAAACGTAGTTTTATTATGTATACAAGTCGCGAAAACTTAAGAAAATATTATGTAAACGTCACAACCTCAAAAATTTTGTCTGAGCGTAACACACACTTATGACGTCATAAGTTTGTACAAGCAAAAGGAGTTAAGTAGCACAATAATAAAAATTTATATTATGATATTTTCAAAATAGGTTGTTATTTTAACTCCACTTATTATATATGTATATGTAAATACCGTGTAGTCGATTATTCCATACTCACTGATGGTCTGATGATCAAGATATACTTGGTCTTCGGAAAGACTTCGCGTCTCACTGCGTTTTCTACCGACTGTATAACGAGGAGTGTGCGTGCGGAATCCGCAGGTGAAACAAACCCGGATATTCCGTACACAAGAAGCCGCTGAAAATAAAGTATAATTTTGTTGCCTTTAGTTATTGTGCAAACGTTTGTCGAATAAAAATAAATAAATAAAATAGACAATTAAATAGACTCATCCAAAACTCCGTCGACTAAGAAACTAAAACCTCCCTAACTAATTTTTCAAACAATAACGACTTTTAAGGGCGGCCGCCATTTAGTTTATTTCAACAACTCACTGCACTTGCCAAAAATCTTATTATTTTTCACATGTCTGTCTTTTAACACCACAAACGAATCCGACGACAAAATGGCGACGTCTTCCAAGTTGTAAGTCAAAATTGGGGGGACAGAGATAGATATTTTATCCGTGCAGGAACGGAGAAAGAATACAATTTCCTGCGGCCGGGCGGCCTGTCGTAAGAGGCGACTAAACAACCCACAGCCAGGTAGGGCATTTGCCCGACTGGATGGCTACTACCCCTGGTCTAAAGCATGTCGCCATAACAAGGTTGAGTTGTGTTCCGGCATTAATGACCAGGTTCCAGTGACCCTTAAGAGAGCAGCAGCGCATTTGTAGCACCTTTGGTGTTACAAATGTCCATAGGCGATGGTAACCGCTTTCCATTAAGTGGGCCATCTGCCTGTCTGCTGAACTCCTGCAAATAAAAAAAATAAAAAAATATACATACATACTATTATATAAAAGAGAAGGAATATGTATGTATCAAGAATGTGTATTGTGGTTTAAGCCAGAGATGGCGATACCGTGACTTTTTTTGTTATTGCTGAAGCTCAGCAGACAGGTTGACGGCTCAACTACGATGGAAAGTAGTTACCGTCGCCTATGGTCATTAGCAATACCAGTGGTTGCTGCCAATGCGCTACCGGCCTTAAAGGTGAAACTGGAACCTAGAACCACCTGGCTGTGGGTTGTTTTGTCGCCTCTTACGACAGACCACCCGGCCGCAGGAAATTGGAATTCTTTTTCCGTTCCTTTTTTTTTATTGCAGGAGTTCAACAGACAGGCAGACGGCCCCCTTGATGGAAAGCGGTTACCATCGCCTATAGACATTTGCAACACCAAAGGTGCTACAAATGTGCTGCTGCTCTCTTAAAGGAGACTGGAACCTGGTCACTAATGCCGGAACACAACACAAGGTTGTTATGGCGACATACTCTAGACCAGGGGTGGTCGCCATCCAGTCGAGCAAATACCCTACCACCTGGCTGTGGGTTGTTTAGTCGCCTCTTACGACAGGCCACCCGGCCGCAGGAATTGGTATTCTTTTTCCATTCTTGAAAATGGTCTATGGTTTTCAGACTTGAAAACCATAGCTCAACATTAAATAATGAACAAGGAGTGTTTTGAGGAATTGTTCAGAATTATACCTTCGTCTTTATTCTACCAAAGCACCACTCGCCGTCGTCTGGACGTTCATCCGCATTTCCATGAGCCACTTCGATCATGTACGCAACGTTTCTGAAGAACGTTTCTCTTGCGTACCGTCGGGATATGGAATAAGCTCCCGGCTGAGGTTTTCCGATACTATATGGAGTCTTTTAAAAAGCGTATCTTAAAATTTCTTCGAGGCGCGTTCGTGACATCTCTTGTGTTGCAAACGTCCATAGGCGATGGTAACCTCTTTCCATCAGGTACGCCGTCAGCCTGTCTACTGTACTCGAAGTGCAAAAAAGATGTATATATCCACGTCCCTAGTCTCTTGTACTTTCCATTGATAATGATAGCCACTTTCCACCAGATCTATCTTGACATCAATCTGTTCCTCCAAAGCCTGTTAAAACCGCTTCCACACTCATAGTCGTCTTACAAGCCCTCGTAACAATACAACACCCATACAAACTCTCATCTCAATCAAAACAACTCAACAACTGTCATCACAATACGCACACATATTTACAAACAAGTAATTAGGCTGTGTGAGTGTTTTGTTTTCCAACAATGAACTGTGCGTGTGTGCCAAGGTAAAGGCTCATGTAAAATGCATAAGGTGCTTTCATACTCAACACTGTGTCTCGAGTTCGTCTCGGTACGCAACGGGGAGAAAGCATTATTTTGAGTGTGGCCGTGAAAATTTTGTGTGTGTGTTTACTTCGGTTTTAACGATGGTAAATCTAGTATTATACAAGAAGACGATACAATTTTTCTCATCTTACAAAACAATGAAGCCTCCTTAGATTTTGTATGAGATAGCAAGTTATGACATCATAACTTTAAAGATTGAAATATCCTTATAATTATTGTTCACATAGCAATCAAAATACATCGTAATGTTTTAAGAATAAAATAACAGGAGGTATGATGATCACAAGTCTTTAGTCACACCACAAATCATCATGTCATCTTTCATACAATCCATCCATCTTTTTTTGGTCGACCTTTACACTTGTATTTTACTCCTCTTCATCAAATGCATATACTATCTTGTCTTCTTCCTCTTTTCTTTAGTACTAGCGATTCCGGCAGACGTTGTCCTGTCCTGAAAAATAAAAATTTAGAACCTGATTCCAGCGTCACCTACCGGGTCTAATTGTGAATCTAAACCGCCGCTTTCTTGCCGCTTCCTCTCCTTAACAGCAATAACACGTTGCGAAGTGGTGTACATAGACTATGAAGTAAAATTAAATTTTAAACTATGACCTTCAAAAAGTGAACTTATTTTGAATTTGAACCATCCCGTGACCCATTCAAACACAATTTTTTTACACATTGGGTTACAATATTGAAGTTTTAGAAGAGATCCCTATTTTTTTCTAGTAATAAATATAGCCTATATTAATCTGGGATAATGTAGCATTCTGATGGTGAAAGAATTTTTTAAATCGGTCTAGTAGTCTTTGAGTCTATTCGTTACAAACATAAAAAATACAAATCTTTTCTCTTTATAATATTAGTATAGATTATAAACTCTAAATATCGTATGCAATCCAATGGTATTCTATTTAAAAACTTTGATTTTTCTGTTGATTTTCTGTCCGTAACTGATTGTGTTTTGACCAAGATTGTCTTACGCTAAGGGAATCAGCACAAGCACCTTCTATTGCAATGTTTGCGCATGCGTGCAGCACATGTGCTCACGTGTCGTGGCCAGAATAACAATGGACCTGGACAGTTCGACTTTCCATACCTCGTTACGCATTCGACAAACGATATCAGGGTCTCTCGATCGATAAGCGGAAATGTCCACCGTTAGACATTGGCCTTACTGCCAAACTAATGGCCATTGCTAGTTCTTTGGCGTAATAGTCTACTTTCAAACAGTGTTCTATGTTTCTTTGACTTCTTATTTTAAAATTTTTGGGATTATTAGGAGTTCAAGCCGTGTTACCTTAGTGGTTGGCGCACTGGCGTTCCAAATTTAAAGAACGCGGCTTCGAAAATTAGCCGTAAATCATGCGCTATCAGATTATTAGGACTTCAAGCCGTGTTACCTTAGTGATTGGCGCACTGGCGTTCCAAATTTAAAGAACGCGGCTTCGAAAATTAGCCGTAAATCATGCGCTATCAGATTATTAGGACTTCAAGCCGTGTTACCTTAGTGATTGGCGCACTGGCGTTCCAAATTTAAAGAACGCGGCTTCGAAAATTAGTCGTAAATCATGCGCTATCAGATTATTAGGACTTCAAGCCGTGTTACCTTAGTGGTTGGCGCACTGGCGTTCCAAATTTAAAGAACGCGGCTTCGAAAATTAGCCATAAATCATGCGCTATCAGATTATTAGGACTTCAAGCCGTGTTACCTTAGTGATTGGCGCACTGGCGTTCCAAATTTAAAGAACGCGGCTTCGAAAATTAGCCGTAAATCATGCGCTATCAGATTATTAGGACTTCAAGCCGTGTTACCTTAGTGGTTGGCGCACTGGCGTTCCAAATTTAAAGAACGCGGCTTCGAAAATTAGCCGTAAATCATGCGCTATCAGATTATTAGGACTTCAAGCCGTGTTACCTTAGTGATTGGCGCACTGGCGTTCCAAATTTAAAGAACGCGGCTTCGAAAATTAGCCGTAAATCATGCGCTATCAGATTATTAGGACTTCAAGCCGTGTTACCTTAGTGATTGGCGCACTGGCGTTCCAAATTTAAAGAACGCGGCTTCGAAAATTAGCCGTATATCATGCGCTATCAGATTATTAGGACTTCAAGCCGTATTACCTTAGTGCTTGGCGCACTGGCGTTCCAAATTTAAAGAACGCGGCTTCAAAAAATTTTCCGTAAATCATGCGCTATCAGATTATTAGGACTTCAAGCCGTGTTACCTTAATGGTTGGCGTACTGGAATTCCAAACTTAAAGAACGCGGGTTCGAAAATAAGCCGGAACACACGCGCTACTTAGGCAGTTTTCTGACTGAATGTGCATATTGTTACAATCAGCACGTGCTATCCAGCACATCGAGATAACCGATATGTCGAACCCGCTAATCTGCCTTAGACAAGTGTGGTGGATATTCTGTTCGTTTACCTATAAATGGGAGTCACGAGGCTAGCAGTGGGACGTCAATGGCTATCTTCATTGTTTGCTGTAATCGAAAGTATTCTTCGTCCATCTCCTATGTATCGAATTTCATCATAATCAGTTTATCCCCGAAAACGTGTAACAAATTTTATTACTATAGGTTTTACTTTTCCGAATTTTACAACAAAAAAATCGATTTTTTTAATAGTACAATCTGATGGAAAGTGGCTACCATGAACTTACTAAACAATAAATCGAAATTCTGACTCGACTTGAAAAGTTTTAATATAATAATTTAAAAATTATGAATTACGTGATAAGTTTTTTTTTTGTTCCAGGTCATTCTGAGGGTTCTTTATAAGACTGTTAAGACGATGAAGAAATACAAGAAGGATAAACACAAGAGAGATGTAAGAAATTCTAAAAAGAAGAAGATAATAATGCTCGCTAGCAATGTAAGAATATATGAAAAGAAGTAACACTAGCAATAAATGTACTCCAAAATACAAGATATCATGGTCATGCAGCAGGGCACGTGAATAAATGGACTCAACGGAGTACTGTTAATGATCAATCTCTGCATGTCGATGTAATAACAATTTCTATATCAAGGCCTCGAAAGAAAAGATATACCTAGGAGTCTACTCGTATGTGTGGTCGCCTAACAACTTACACTGTGCGGTTAATATAGCGACTTTTGAGAAGTTTTAAAGTTCTTGAAAATAATTGAAGCAACCGCTTATAATACACTGAGTAGGAAGGCAGACCCCTGCCGACCAGGATAACAGCTGGGATTAAATTACAAGGTCGAACAAAAGACAGTAGTGGATATTATACAAATATCTCTGAGACAAGAGTTATGAATGTCAAAGAAGCAAGTGAGGTGTATAAGAATGGGCCTAAATGGCGCTCTGTTGTTCGTGCCTACCCCGCAAGGGAACTGGCGTGAAGTTATGTATGTATGTATGCATGTGTCTCTGAGACTTCGAAATGATTTTGAACTTTAAGACGACTGGCAAATGAGGTTCAATTCTATCACATTATGAGTAAAGTTGGTAGAGCTAGATAGAGATGACTATTTTTAAAAAGCTCCAATACGAGACTGTAGCGTCAAAGCAAAAGTTGGTCTAAATAGCAGTACAACACTTATATCAACTAATTCAGCAACACCGCACAAAAAAGTGCCAAACAATAATAAACACGGGGCAACAAAATCTCTAAAAGTTAAGGGGGCGACGACACCGCGCGGCGCGGGTCGGGCGCGTTCAAATGTATTCAAATATATGCGCGATTAATTCAGGCTGCATAGCCAACGGTACGGTGTTAGTAGTGGCAGCCGGTCTCACTTTCTACGCCGGATCGATGGGGCCGTGACCTTCGCAATGCCTCTTATTTGGCTCCTGGATCGATTTTTTTGCAACTTTCCAGCAGCCCAAGTGGTCTATCAACCAGACCACCAGTATAAGGATCTCCACTAAGCAAATATGCGTTTACATCCACCCTGGTGACAACATTTTCTTGAGTCAGTTTATCCGTGTTCTACTATCTCTTGTAGTAGATCGGCATGAAATGGAAATCCGTGTATAGTTGCATCTGTGTACATATACCTATCCTATTCGATTTCTATCCTTCTTGTGTCTCTTGCGGTCATAGCCAGGTGGTGAGGAATTTACTTGTCTGGATGGCTACCAAACCTATCCTACAGTATGCCGCCATGACACGTCGAGCTGTCTTCTGGAATGAGTGCCCATGTTCTAGTCGCCCTTTAAAGACCAGTAGCAAATTGGTAAGTGGTGTTGCAATTGTCCATAGGCGACAGTAACGACTTACCATCAAGTGGGTCGTCAGCCTATACGCTGTATTCCAGCAAATAAAATCCGTTCTAATTTTCCTTAAAATTCCTTAATAAACGAAGTTGTTCGTCGTCATTCAACATCAGTCCACTCCTGGGCGTAGACGTTTGCGCCACAGGTGCTCCGTTTTGTCTCCGGCTCGGTGGACCAATGACCTGCGCACAGTCACCGGTAGAAGCTGGATGAGGAAACCAAAGCATTGTATGAAATGCTATGGGTGACCAATAACCATAGACACTATGGAGTGAAGTCAAGATTGCAGATACTTAACTGCACCACAGATTTTTTTTATTGCAGGAGTTCAGCAGACAGGCAGACGGCCCACTTGATGGAAAACGGTTACCATCGCCTATGGACATTTGCGACACCACACGCTACAAATGCGCTGCTGCTCTCTTAAAGGAGACTGGAACCTGGTCACTAATGCAGGAACACAACTCAAGGTTGTTATGACGACATACTTTAGACCAAGGGTGGTAGCCATCCAGTCGTACAAATGCCCTACCACCTGGCATAATAATAGGTCCAAAATAAGTAACTTTGAAAATATTTTTTAACAACTAACAATACATTGTGACCAACAACGGAAAAAACTATATATACTACAAGTTTTTTAATTTCTCAAATGTGTTATTTATTAGCTATCGAATAAACTGCTTGATTAAGTATTTGTAAATAAATGATCCGAACTATTCTAGTGTTTCATTTCAATGTCAATGGATTATTTCAATGGAAAGTGTGTAAACTGCAGGTAAACCATCAGACAATAAATACTTTGCAGTGTAATCTGTCTCGGCTACCGTTAGTCAGTGTATCATTTTTTAAAGTGCCATGAGTCAAAGACTACTAGATTAGGATCTTCAGAAATGAACTATCAGTATTTTGTATATAACCTAATTAAATATTCTTTCGACTGCAAGAAGTTTCCAATCAAGTAGAATAAGTCATTACAACTGTGCCAAAGCGTCGTTACCCGTGTAAACGAATTTATAATGTAATATTTCTTAGATAAAAATTTGCAAAATAAATAAGTTGCTTTACTATAAATCATATAATACAAATTGATAAATCACTAGATTCCAAAATAGATTTTTTGCACTAACTTTTTTGAAACACCAATGAGTTGGTAAAACCAATAAAACTATCACTTCCAAAAAATTCCTCGATCACAGACCGTAATAGAAGATTGAAATGCTATTGGAGTGGACCTGATATGAACCAACAAACTGCCTATTTCGAAAAATCGACAAGAAAACTTAACAAACTTTCTACGTCAGATCGTACTGAATTCTCTTAGTATTTTATGAAAAAGGTATAATGTAGGAAGGTTCAATGGCCTTTCGCACTCCGGGCCACAAGTAAACTTGGGAAACGCTTAAAATACGACCACAGTACTTTACCTTCAAAAACTCCCGCATCACCTCGCCTATCTTTTAAGGGCGTGAACATTTTAAAAAATACCATAATTTTTTATCTTATGATCATAATCCCTAGAGTGCAACTACAAAGAAACCACTAAAGCCTATCAATATACGCTTTATAACATTTAAGGGCTCGTTTTACTGCCAAAGGCTTGAGTTCAAAAGAATGAATCCTTGTGAAACTCCTTTTCAGGTCTCAGGAGGGTATACGGTACAACGTATAGGTGTATATGTAACTGTGGCGGGGCGTGTAACAAGCCTGTGTGTGAGTGAGACGTGACACTTGTGTGGACACGGTGTGTATGTGTGTGTGTGGAATGCGACGCGAGTACATCGGTATACCTCGTTGCAGTATAACAAGATTCTGACGTCACGTATTCCATTTTTGAATTCGTAAAAGCGTTCGTGTCATGATTAGAACATTATTTCTAAACTACCTACAAAAAAACTCATTGATTTTTTTAATAATAAATTGGAGACTAACACACATTATACATCACGTCTGGGCCCGATCGTAAACACCCAGACCATACTAAAAGGAAAATAATTGCATCTACAATTCTTTAATATATACTACTAAGTATTAAATTGGATGAAATTTAGGAATGATATATCTAAGTTCAGAAAGGGGTGAAGTTTACATATCTATTTATATCACTTATTAATAGAATGCCCTTTGGAGCAAGTTAAAGTAAACTGTAAGTTCAACGAATTAAGTAAGTATTGTAAGTTTTCGAGTAACACTAAAACAATATGACTGATTTTAACTTAGCAACTAAAATAAGTTATTTGATAAAAAAAAATATAAGAATAAATTCGTTTACTAAGTTCAAATGTACTCAACTGAAGTCGTATAAGAGCCAAGAGTATCTTAATACCGTCACAGGTGATGTGCAATTTCCATGATCAAATCCGATTTTCAATATGAAAACTCGTTCCTTGCTACGTCCATTTCCACGAGCCGACTCGCCGAGGCATACCCACACAGAGGCAGGTACGTGCCGTCGCCTTGGCAACGGGACGCATGCGCGGCGCCGCCTACCTCTCCCCTCCCGCGGTGCTTATCCTCCCCCCGCATCTAGACCAGACTTAGCGCGGTATGACGGCGGATCTATCCTATATGATTGGTCATTGCAAACATTCATGTATTATATTTGTTTCTAAGATTTACTTTCGAGTCTATGCGTATTATTGTTGGATAATTCCAACATTTTTTATAACTCATACTAGCTGACCCGGCAGAATAAAATTTAGAACCCGATTCCAGCGCCACCTACCGGGTCCAAATGTAAGCTATCCTATCTTCCAAGTCGGATCAAACTGCACACGGTGTGCAAGTTTGTTGTGATTAAAAGCGGTCAAGCAGTTTAGGAGTCCATCGTGGACAAACAACGTGACACGTTGCCCCCCACAATTCCCCCCCCCATCCTCCCCCCCCCCCCCAGCTACGGCCGTCAAAATAATGAATCATTACAATATAGCTCTACCAGGTCAAAAGATCCAAAGCTTACGAGTGAAGCCAAGTAGGAGACTACTATGCAATAACGCAATATATTATGACAAAATAAAACTACGAAATAACATGAAACTCACGTAAATCACTGTTCGATATCAGAGAAATAAGGGAAACAAACGTAACACCGTAACTCCTGTACGCTGCCGGTTGAAGGATGCCTGCTTAATATTCAGCAACGATCTCATTATCTTCCTCCACTCACAAGCGTACAACCGGCAACGTAAAGTAAAAGAGACTGACGTAAAAATCAAAATCATTGACACCTACTGTCGTTACTTAACTTTAATCACACGATCCGCGGTACTCAGAATCACTATCCTACTAATATTACACTAATAAATAAAAGTCGTGTTAGTTACACTATTTATAACGGCTGTACCGATTTGGCTGAAAATTGGTGGGGAGGTAGCTTAGAACCAAGAGACGGATATAGGATACTTTTTATCTCGTTGGAACCGGTAGGTGGCGCTGAGATCGGGTTCTAGAATCCTCCTAATCACCTGGACCGATTTTGGTGATTTTGTTTTTGTGTGTTTGAGTGGGTGGGTCCCCGGATGGTTTAAATCCACAATTGGAACCGGTAGGTGGCGCTGGGATCGGGGTCCTAGATTTTTATTTTTTCAGAGCAGGACAACGTCTGCCGTGGCTGCTGGTAATAATATAAACGCGAAAGTTTGTAAGAATGTATTTATGTATGTTTGTTACTCTTTCACGCAAAAACTACTAAATCGATTTTGATGAAACTTTATAATAATATAGCTTACACATCAGATTAACATATAGGCTATAGTTTACAAAGATATATCCATCCTATCCTACTAATATTATAAACGCGAAAGTTTGTAAAAATGTATTGATGGAGGTATGTTTGTTACTCTTTCACGCAAAAGTTACTGAATGGATTTTGATGAAACTTTATAAATAATATAGCTTACACATTAGAATAACGTATAGGCTATAATTTATAAAGATATAGTGTAAATTATACAAAAACGATTTTCAATCACCACGCGGGTGAAACCGCGAGGCGCTGCTAGTTAAACTATAAATAGCTGAATAGCTACGATTACACTTTGCGTTTACTATGCCCATCAGAGCCGTCATAAAAGTATTGGACGTCAGGGTGCTAAAATTAGGTTGAATTTGATAAATAAGAACAAATGTTTTTTTGTTTCATTTATATACATAAAATAATGAATTATAATCGTATTAATTTAACTCCTGTAGGACGTAGAAAGGGACTAAATAAGAAATCTTGAAAGAATCTACAAACTACATAATCTAAAGAGACACTAAAATTTGTGTTTTACATACCATTGTTTTAGTAGTATTTCATTTCATAGACGGCCTCTGTGGTTGAGCGGGCTAAGCCTTTGCCGACCTACCTCACTCCAACGCAGAGGCTCCGGGTTCGATTCCTGGTATAGTAAATTTCGGAAACGTATTTTCTCCGTTATTTACTATGGTCTGGGTGTCTGGGATCGGCCCCAGAGTAGTCCGTTGTATATTACCCATAACACAAGCGTAATTTGCTTAATTTGGGGATGTATAATATGTGTGTTTGTCTGCCGATTATTATTATTATTATTTATATAGAATCACTAGCTGTGCCCGCGACGCCGTCCGCGTGGAATTTGTTTTCAAAGCCCCCCCGATTTTGAAACATTTATCATTGCTGCTCCGCTCCTATTCTTAGCGTGAATATATAGCCTATAGCCTTTCTCGATAAATGGGCTATCCAACACTGAAAGAATTTTTCAAATCAGATCAGTAGTTCCTGAGATTAGCGCGCTTAAACAAACAAACAGTTCAGCTTTATATATTAGTATAAGATTCTCATTAAAATAATGATATGTCTATATAATATAATAGTATGTGTGTATCCGTGCAGGAACGGAGAAAGAATACAATTTCCTGCGGCCAGGCGGCCTGTCGTAAGAGGCGACAAAACAACCCACAGCCAGGTGGTAGGGCATTTGCCCGACTGGATGGCTACCACCCCTGGTCTAAAGTATGTCACCATAACAACCTTGAGTTGTGTTCCGGCATTAGTGACCAGGTTCCAGTCTCCCTTAAGAGAGCAGCAGCGCATTTGTAGCACCTTTGGTGTTGCAAATGTCCATAGGCGTTGGTAACCGCTTTCCATCAAGTGGGCCATCTGCCTGTCTGCTGATATCCTGCAAAAAAAAATTCTATAGGCACCGCTTTCATTTGAAGGTACTTCCTAAAACTATCATTTCATTCCGTCAGAGTTAGTCTCTGCCAAATTCAGTTCTTTTATGCTCTCATTGGTTACTTTAAAAACATTTAAATTCTATAAATTCCAAAATCAAATATCGAAATGTCATCATAAAACGGACTTTAAATTTTTCATATCTACATTACACCGGTTATCGGTCGTACGACTGCCTACAATCCTACATCTATCCTACATTTTATACATTCTGACTTCCCCGCGCTTGCATGTGTGGGTGACTTTTCACGCACACTAGTTCACACAGTTTTCACTCACACATACACAGCGTGGAACTGACGAGTCTATAGCTATCTCTTTCCACTATACAGCATGTTACTTATTATCTGGGGAATATTTACAGATTATTTATAATAATGAAACCGAACTAATTAATAATGATAATATTTCTGTAATATTTTCTAATAATTGTAGATTTATTTAATTACGTAATATAGAGGAAAGAAAACATAAATGAATGTTGAGTAACAATTAGGTATAAACTCCATGACTTTGAACGTTGTTAAATTATTGAAAGTGCAAATGATTACTAAAAATATTGTCATACAATATTGTGTAATACAACAAAGGAAAACTTATTTATATTGTTCTACTGAGTTCTGAGCCAAGGTCATCGTCTTTTAGACATGGGCTATTTCGAAGGTTTCACCACGACCTTCTCTTATATTATTTTGTAAATTTTAAGTTATCAATCATATTTATCCCAGCAAAACCTTAGCTTCAGCCTAAATTTTAGTTCCGAAACTTGGAGGCTCTATTCTTTTGAATCACAAAACCATAGCAAGTCATATAACGTCCCATGACGAATAGATAAGAAATGATGTGTGTGTGCAGTTCACACGCAGTCAAACTGAAATTTCAGGGAATATACTCACAGACAATTCTTTTCTAACTGTTATTAATATAATTACTTTAGCCTACATCCGTCAATATATTATAATTCAAAATAAACATCCTAAGTATCACATTAAAATTTTAACTGTTTTAGTTTAAAAAATATTATTATTTCGTTCAAATAGGACCTTTAATAGAATATATTTATTGCGTAATGCATGTACAAAGATGTTACGGTTTTACAGTGTCAATGCATTCGGCCCATAATTGGGTGTGCAAAATTAAAATTACAAAATTGATTTAGAAAAATATTTTTACAAACAATGAATGAATAGAATTAAAATTAAAAATTAATAATAATAATCAAATACATACAGTATAATAATAATCTATAATTAATCTAAATAATGTCTACTTTATTACTTTAGTAAAGCATGTCAAATATATTTATGTCAGTTCATAGTGTTTCGTCGTCCATAAACATGTTTATATCATAATAGCATTTAGTGGTCAGTAGCAAATTTAATTTTTTCTTAAATAGTGTACATGGCAGTTCTCTAAGAGATTTCGGAAGCTTATTGTATACGAAGGGCCCCATGCAATAGACACTTTTGCGCATTAATGCCGTAATTGAGTTGATGATGTTTAATCATCGCTCTTATTGACTCTCTAATCTCTGCTGCATAGATTTATGCTGTAGTATGTAAGCATTTCTATTGTCCATTGTAAGGGGGGCCAGAGCACAATAATTAAGTATTTGCACACGTATCATAAATACATACATACATACATAACTTCACGCCAGTTCCCTTGCGTTGTAGGCACGAACAACAGAGCGCCATTCAGGCTTATTCTTACACACCTCATTTGCTTCTTTGATATTCAAAACTCTTGTCATGCACGCTCGTCTGTTCTTAAGGCTCCTGACATCACCTTCTGCTAGTACACGATCAATTTGATCATGGAAGGTGTGTCGTGGCCGTATCATAAATGTAGTATATAATATTGTCATTTTGTTAAACGATGACAATAGAGACATCATTCACATTGGAATAATGTAGTTTTAATACTACTACTACCTCAGACTACGAGCAGCCCCGCGCATACCATAATGCATTTATCTTTACATCCGTGCAGGAACGGAGAAAGAATACAATTTCCTGCGGCCAGGCGGCCTGTCGTAAGAGGCGACAAAGCAACCCACAGCCAGGTGGTAGGGTATTTGCTCAACTGGATGGCGACCAACCCTGGTCTAGAGTACGCCGCCATAACAACGGCATTAGTGACCAGGTTCCAATCTCCCTTAAGAGAGCAGCAGCGCATTTCTAGCACCTTTGGTGTTACAAATGTCCATAGGCGATGGTAACCGCTCTCCATCAAGTGGGCCGTCTGCCTGTCTGCTGAACTTCTGCAATAATAAAAAAAAATCTTTTATTAGTGTCGCATTTTCGTTTCATCGAATTTCAAATCACAACAATTCTAAAGAAGTTTCATTTCAAAAGTTACCGTAGCATGTTTTGTTTGGAATATGCGATAAATGAATAATAAATGACAGAGCACCCTGTAGCCAGCTATCTCTGTCCAACGCGTTGTTATTACGCTGGACGCAATAGAAATTCTATTGAAGTACTCCATTTACACCGTGTTTAGCTTCACTTGTTTTTCTAAATCTTTACGACAACCAATCCAATTTCATGACTACAGTTTTTTGTCAAATTTCGTTTTGAAATCTTTTTGACAGGGTTCAATGACCTGTCTCGTGCTTTTTAGTTGTTTTTAATATTCTTTATATCTTAATATATATATAAATTACGTGTCACGTTGTTTGTCCGCGATGGACTCCTAAACTACTACTAATATTGTTTTGTATCGCGGCACTTATGAACAGCTGTCCAATTAATGTATTGACCTCTGGTGTTGTTATTTTTATTTTATTTAAGTTTATGGCTTGGCAGCTAGGTAATCAGCTAGTGCCATTCAACGGAGTTCTTGTGACAACTCAAAAGGCCACATTTGACTATACAGTTCACATTTCTCACAAAACACATAATTACTACTCAAAAGCTATCAATATCCTACAACTATTGTTCATTTTAGAGTAATTTTACACATTTTTAGAAAATAAAACTGCACAGCACAACATCTCCTTTCAGTTCCCGCCAAGAACTCCACCTCTGGTGTTGCCTAAAGTGGCCCACCTAGTGTTGTCAGTACAGTCTTACTTACGTAAGTCTTATTTATGTTTGAACAAATATTTGATTATTAATGTATTCTTATTTAATTAATGCTTTAATAAAACTTATATTTGAAATTATTTGATTTTGGTTATTGGTAATTTTATTTGATTTTGGTTTTTCCGACGTTTCGGCCACTTTTCAGTGGCCGTGATCACGGAAGACAAAGATGTCAAGTGTCAACGAGTATTGTTAAAGTTTTATTTAGCCTACCGGCAACTTGTTAATTTTAATTATTTAATATTTAATTAAACCGTTAAAACGTAGTTTTATTATGTATACAAGTCGCGAAAACTTAAGAAAATATTAATTAATGCTTTGCTTGACATTTAATATTATTATCTAATTTATTTAATTATTATTGTAAATTAGTTTCAATTTAGTTTTAGTTATAAGATCTGAAAATTGCACGCCTAATAAGGCAAAATGTATTACGACAATTTCCATTTTAAAAAAAAACACCTATGTACACAGACATTTCTAGCAATCAATTATTATTCTGAGAGTTTTTGGCGGGAACTGAAAGGGGATGTTGTGCTATGCAGTTTTATTTTCTAAAAATGTGTAAAATTACTCTAAAATTAACAATAGTTGTAGGATATCGATAGTTTTTGAGTACTACTGTAAAGTCAAATGTAGCCTTTTGAGTTGTCACAAGAACTCCGTTGAATGGCACTAGCTGATAACCTACAGTTCAGCTGTGTTACACATAGGTTTAAGCAAATGAAAAAAGTACATTGAATCTAAGATATGGCTTAAAGGCCTAGCTGCCAAGCCATAAAATCCAAAAAAAAGTTATTCTATTCTATTAAAAAAAAACAATACATCAGAATATGCCTAGTAGGCTGATGTGTGGTGTTTGTCATAAAATTTAAAGTCTATCTTAATATGATTTAACAACAGTACTAGGTGCAAACTCCCCTATCTCTAGAATGTATAGAATTCTCAACAGCAGCTGTGAAGTTACTGACATTCACTTTGACTCCAAAAATTCATTTTATAAAGATTCGTTTAGCCCAACAGGACACTTATTAGACAGACTGACGGACAGACTAATTTCATTACCTAGTCTAAGTAAATAACAGTGAAGAAATTATACTGCAAGTTGTGTTCAGCTATAATTAGTTTTTACATCGCATTGTAAACCTTAGTCATAAGTCTAGTAACTGATTAAATGTACAAAACTGTTGGTGATCCTTATTAAAAATTAAAAATATCGCTCCCTAATAAACTTCAAAAATAGTTTTAAAATGGCTTATCATTCAAATTCATGTCATGCAATGTTGCTAGATTATAAAAATACACAGCAAAGCTAATATACTATATAAGTGTTCATTTGTTCATCATTATAATATCTATATATATATGAAGTTGGCACATAAGGCACGTCAAAAACCTCCCCACAAACCATCTTGCCACCCTCCCCAATTAGAACTGACAAAACAATCTGGGATTCCCGTCTGTAGGATTGAAAAGCAAATTATCGGAGCTTTGTTGGCCCACCTTAATTATAATTTCCCATTATACCAGACATCCACGGTTCCGTGGCTTCTAATTAAAGCTTGTCGGAGCCTGGGGTTCGTTTTTGGAAAGACAGTTGTGAGAGCTAAGGTCACCAATTGGCACCATCATAACGATGATGGCAATGCAAATTTTATATTGAAACTTAAATTTCGATTTCAACTTTAACAACTCCTAGTTTGGACCCCGAAGTCCGTTTTCCTAACTCTGTTAAAACGCTCTTAGACATGCTTTATTGTTAAACTGTTGTACACGATAATGACAATGATAACCCTAAAACTGAATTAAGCGTGGAACTCTAGTAATTAGTGATGTGTTGATTTGTCGTAATGAAATAACAACAACAATCCTCTTTATTGTACACCAACATAAGAAAAGTAATACAGTTTATCGTCTTAGTTAGTTTTAGTTACTTTTGAAATAGTTAGTTATTAGTTAAATTTCATATGTGACGCTCCTATTTTCTTAACTATCAAATACTGAATCTCTTAGGGTCGATTTTCCAATCACTAGATAAACGATATTACATGGATAAATTAAAAATGTCAGTGAATAAAATACTTGAATGATTTCACTTTTGAATTTAGTCAGATTATAATTTGACTAATATCTTTCATCTGATGTTCGGGAAATCGAGCCTAAGACGGATAAGCATAGAACTTGAGTTGTAACTACCTTAATAAAAATTGGACATAAAAAAATATAAGAAAATAATAAATGAAAGAAATTTGATAATTTCTTCTTTCTTGCATGTAATAATATAAACATATGTATGGAAGAAAACCTTAGTAGACTAAGTTTCAACATTGGCCTGTTGCTATATTCTGAACATCACGTAATTGATCTCCCAACTTCAATAACCTCCCTAGATATAGGTATTCATCAAGAATGAAAAACTCAAAGCAGCCTTAATCATATCATATTTAAATATGCAACATAAACAAACAAATAATAAGCGTCACTCACAAACAAATTATTCACGCACAACTCCATTGATACAAACAAAGCGATGCATTAAAAATTATTCAAATATGAAAACTGTAGTAACGTCCCAGACAAGCGCCGGGACCGAAAATAAACATCGGAACAAAGTTTTATTAGACCGTCTACTCCGTTACGTGGCCCGCGTGAGAACGAACCTCGGCGGGCGAGGCGCTCGAGTTACGAGCGTGGCGCGTCACTAGTCGATTTGATACACTCAGCGCCATCTGTTATCGAGTAGCGGATAAAAGATTTATGGTTCTTTTAGATTCACTTTTAAAACTAAATCACGAGACAGTTATTTATAAATTACATCATTCTGTTTTCCTTTTGTAATTATAAAAGTGTGTCTGCATTACCATTGAACGAATAAGAAAGCTGTTACTTATATTCTGTATGATCAAAGAGAGAAAACGTATTTACTTACTGTTAGAAGTAAACACAAGTGTTAAAAGTAACATGAGCTAAAATATTAGACATTTCGAACTATTGCTGATTGTATTATCATATTTTATAGTTAAACATTTTTCAATCTGTTTCTGGTGATATCTGTCAAAACAATTTATTTGGTGTAACATAACAATTTTGGACTTACACAACGTTTTTGAATTGTAGCGACTAAAGTAACAATTTGTCAATAAACTTAAAAAAATTACAATAGCATATATCAAGTGCCAACATGTATTTTGGTACATACATACATACATAACTTCACGCCAGTTCCCTTGTGGGGTAGGCACGAACAACAGAGTGCCATTTAGGCTTATTCTTACACACCTCACTTGCCTCTTTGACATTCATAACTCTTGTCATGCACGCTCGTCTGTTCTTAAGGCTCCTGACATCACCTTCTGCTAGTACACGATCAATTTGATCATGGAAGGTGTGTCGTGGCCTTCCACGACTTCTGCATCCATCCATGTATTTTGGTAAGTTTGACATATATGCAATTGTCAACTATTGGCCGATTTCTATATCATACGATTCATTGACTTACCCTACCATCGATTATATTTCAAACAATTGCCACAACACCATTAATTCTTCAAAAAGTAATTCTGTAACATACTTCTGTACAAAACTTATAAAAAAAAAGAATTTGAGATATAAATAGAATATGAAATATAAAGAAAACCAATATTTAGCCAGACGTGTTGCTGGGGAGTTTCTTGCCGCTTCTTCTCCTTTACAGTATCAACACGTTGCGAAGCGGTGTACATAGAATAGGAAGTAAAAATTAAATTTTCACTTACATGTATGACCTTCAAAAAGTGTTCTCCAGTGGAACTTATTTTGAATAAAAACTTTTGAATTTGAATTTGAACATTACTTGTATGCATTTTTTGTCAAATTTTATATGATTGAAAGGCAAAGGTCGGTCGATATGAAATAGAAAACAGCCATGTATCCCTGCAATTGAAAAAAAAGGAAGGTGATATATTATCTGTTATGTAAATAAATAAATTTTATATTTCATAGTAATACATCGTAAGTTATACCATGTATTATGAAAGCTGACAATGTGTTCTTCTATCCTAATATTATAAAGAGGAAAGATTTGTATGTTTGTAACGAACAAACTCAAAAACCACTGGATCGATTTCAAAAATTCTTTCACCATTCGAATGCTACACTATCCCTGATTAATATAAGCTATATAAAAATTAGAGATCCCTACTAAAACTTCAATATAATAACCCATCAATGTTTAAATCTAAAAATCGCCAAACAAACACACATATTGTATATCCCCAAATTAAGCAAGTTGCGCTTGTGTTATGGGTAATATACAACGGACTACTCTGGGGCCGATCACCCAGACCATAGTAAATAACGGAGAAAATACCTTTCCGAAATTTACTATACCAGGAATCGAACCCGGAGCCTCTGCGTTATAGTAAGCTAGGCCGGCAAAGGCTTAGCCCGCTCAACCAGAGAGGCCGTCAAATCTAAACAAAATACCTAAACAAGGCACTGGAATCGGGTTCTACGATTTTGATGAAATTTTATGTGTGTTGGAGTGGGTAGGTTTAGATTCACAATTAGACCCGGTAGGTGGCGCTGGAATCGAGTTCTAGATTTTTATTTTTTCAGCGCAGGACAACGTCTGCCAACACCTAGTATTTAAATAAAGTTCAATTACACTGATCTGCGATCATTTGAGTCCTGGACTCAAAGGGCGCGGGTTCAATCCTGGCCGGTTACAATTACCACGTACTAACAACGGTGAAGGAAAACATCGTGATGCAACCTGCACATCGAGGTAACTGATGTGTCAAACCTGCCAAGCCGCCTTGGACAAGCGTGGCGGGTATACTGTCCGCTCCCCTACAGTGGGAGGCCCGAGCCCAGCAGTGGGATAGTTATAGGCTGTTATTATTGTAATCATTGAGCAGACAAATCAACTGAGATGTGTTTTATCATTTTACAAAATGTCGCCGTCTCCATAGATTTTGTACGAGCGTACATACTTATGACGTCATGAGTATGTGTAAGTAGAATGAAATAACGCAATCAGTACTGTTTTAACATTAATTAAAAGTATTTTTAATAATGCATTTCATACGTAAGATTTAATGCTCGTTTAAAATGTTAAAATTTATTTTAACGCGTCACCGAATCTTATACTTACTAATTATATAAAGCTGAAGAGTTTGTTTGAACACGCTAATCTCATTAACTACTGGTCTGATTTGAAAAATTCTTTCAATGTTAGATAGCCCATTTATCGAGGAAGGCTATAGGCTATATATATGTCATCACGCTAAGACCAATAGGAGCGGAGCATCAATGAAGAATGTTTCAAAATCGGGGTGTTTTTAACTTACTTTTTTTTAACTATTCCACGCGGACGAAGTCGCCGGCAGAAGCTGGTATTTTTTTATATTCTTTTATGAAAATAAAATTCGTTGCTATTCGTATATATATATATATATATATATATATATATATATATATATATATATATATATATATATATACGTAGCAATACATAACTCCAAAATAGATTTATAATACTAACTTATAAGCACCATTTTTTTGTTATTTTCAACGTATCTTATACTAATATATAAAGCTGAACAGTTTGTTTGTTTGTTTAAACGAGCTAATCTCAGGAACTACTAGTTTGATTTGAAAAGTTCTTTCAGTGTTGGATAGCCCATTTATCGAGGAAGGCTATAGGCTATATATCATCATGCTAAGACCAATAGGAGCGGAGCACCAATGAAGAATGTTTCAAAATCGGGGGGGGAACTGATTCTAAGAAATCCGATCTACGCGGGCTGGCAGCCGTATTGTATCGGTGCAGTATAAAGCAATGGCCCAATGGAGAGATCGGCAGTCAAAGCGATAACACAAGCGAGGCAAGACGTGTGTACATTTAGTGACAGACTTTGCGGGTGTTATTTAATAGTGCATTACGTTTGTACTAGTTGTGTTCAGTTACATTTGTACCTGTGTAGTTCTAATAAATTATATAGTAATTCCAACGGCATTTTAATTCGAGTCCCATAACTCGTAACAAAATATATACAATACAACATAATTAAGTTTTCTTTAATTTATTAGTTTGCATTAATTTAATTTAATAAATTATATTATTTATTAAGTTAACATTGTAAGAGTTTTGTAAATAAATAACAAAAGCAAAAAGAAAGAAAGAAAGAAAGAAAATATTTATTTCAAATTGCGACTCACACAATACAAACTGATAACAAAATAACAATAAAAGAAAGCCGCAATATATGAAATGAGGTTGGCACTCAGTGTTTCGCTGTGCCGAAACATGTTCCGACACAGCACTGGTTTTCAGTGCCCAACTCCATAACCTCATATGTCCTAAGACCCCAAGTTAATAAACAATATATATATATATATATAAGAATTATACAATAATATACCCAAACAAAACATAATAAAAAATTAAGTAAATAATAAAAACATCAAAATAAAAAATTACCTATAACTAAATGTTAGTGAATGTATTCTAGAAACTGTAAACAACTATAAGATATCTTAAGTATTACTTGAAAAATGCACATACAAATCATGGATATAAACCTAATTACAAATTCCATTAATTCCTGCCCCCAGGTAAGTAAAATCATATGTCATCAAAAGAAATCAAAGAGCATAAAAAACAAAAGAAAAAAAATACTAAAATACCATAAACAAGAAAAAAAATACTCTTGGCACTTCTTTGCCAAGAGAGGGAGATATTAAAAAAAATAATTAACATTATACAGAGCGCAAGAACACAGCACTACACTGAGCGGTTTTTAAAAAAAAACATTACGAGCATAATACATACATACATACATAACTTCACGCCAGTTCCCTTGCGGGGTAGGCACGAACAACAGAGCGCCATTTAGGCCTATTCTTACACACCTCACTTGCTTCTTTGACATTCATAATTCTTGTCATGCACGCTGGTCTGTTCTTAAGGCTCCTCACATCACCTTCTGCTAGTACACGATCAATTTGATCATGGAAGGTGTGTCGTGGCCTTCCACGACTTTTGCATCCATCCACTTTTGCATTGTATACCTGTTTAGTCATTCTTTCATCATGCCCAAACCACCGGAGCATTCCTTTCCTTACCTTCACCCCGACACTCTCTTTCAGACCAACTCCCTTTCTTACTTCGGTATTAAGAACGCGGTCCGCGAGCGTCACTCCGCAGATATAATACAGCATAATACAATACAATAAAATTATGTAAGCAATGCAAAATAATCAGGCAGTGCTACCACATGTTAAATATTAATATAACCTAACGGCGAATGAAAAAAAGTGAAGCGCATTATAATTAAAATAGTCTGACGTCACAATGCGTGAAAGCAAAACGGACTGCATTAGCGAAGGAAATGAATTCCAACGACCTTGCTTCATTAATGCCATAAGTCATATATACATTATACATGAAGCATCATTCAAAATGGCTGTTCGCTTTTTATTTTCATGTAATTTGCTGCTGTAGTTATCAATTTTGCTATGCGTGTTGATTGATTACGTACATATGTAAGCGCTGTTTGTATTTCGTCGGAGTTTTTTTTATTTTTTATTGCAGGTGTTCAGCAGACAGGCAGACGGCCCACTTAATGGAAAACAGTTACCATCGCCTATGGACATTTGCAACACCAAAGGTGCTACAAATGCGCTGCTGCTCTCTTAAGTGAGTCTGGAACCTGGTCACTAATGCCGGAACACAACTCAAAGTTGTTATGGCGGCATGCTCTAGACCAGGGGTGGTAGCCATCCAGTCGGACAAATGCCCTACCACCTGGCTGTGGGTTGTTTAGTCGCCTCTTACGACAGGCCGCCCGGCCGCAGGAAATTGTATTCTTTCTCCGTTCCTTCACGGATAGTAGGAGTATTGTAATTTATCTATAATATAATCTGTAAAGGAGTTTGTACAAATAATTTAAAACAGAAAAAAGTCTGGAGTTGCAAAAATAAAATTTTCGAATTTTTGTCTATCCGGGCGGCCTGTCGTAAGAGACGCTATAACAACCTTGAGTTGTGTTCCGGCATTAGTAGCCAGGTTCCAGTCTCCTTTTATACAGCGGTAGCACATTTGTAGCATCTTTGCTGTTACAAATCTCTATAGGCGATGATAACTGCTTACCATCAGGCCGTCTGCCTGTCTGCTGAAGTCATGCAATAAAAAAACTACTAAACAACTAAACGCATAGCTAGCTTGTATCCCGAATCAACGCTGGGGATACTTTTTATCCCGATAAATGACGTAGCTTCTGTGGGATAGACGAATATAGCGAAAGAGATGGCGCTGCGGTTGCTTGTTTTGTCGCTGTCGTTACAATTCATAAGAATCGCTCTGATCGATATGGTTTCCAAGCGTTTATTTACCTTTTGACGTATGCGCGTCTATCAAGTTACATATTTTTTGACAGTAAAGCCCACGTGAAACAAATGACATAATTGTCGTACTTTATTGCTGTGGGCGACGTAATAGTAATGTTCTGTGAGTCATGTAACGCACAGACTACTAAACCGTCGACACTATACGTAAATAAATCGAAAATAATCGAATTGGAAATAAAAAATGTTCTAATTTATTAAAAAAAAAATCCTTTTTTTACAAAAACAGCTTATTTACTATATGTAAAATATGTTCATTGAAATTTGGGTATACTTATTACACGATATAGTATTTTTATCATAATTAGAATATAGATAAGTTAAATTGATTAAAACTTATTTATAATGAAGTCGATTTTTATAACAAATCGAGTCAGTAACGCATTAGTACATTACTAATCAATCCGTCATCATCAAAAGTAAAATAAATACTTGGAAAAGGTATATATAATAGATGAATAATAATCACAGCCCTTAAACTTCCTGCTGTTGGATTCGGGCTTCCCATTTTTGGAGAACAGACAGTATCCCGCCACGCTTGTCCAAAACGTATTGATAAGTTTGACAACATACACAAACTGCCTAAGGCGTGCATGTTTTCCAGCGAGGATTCGAAGCCAAATCCTTTGAGCTCGAAACTTGAGTGCATTAAGCACTAAGCTACCACAGCTTCTAACAAGAAGCTACGTGAGAAATGTAGTAATTTTTTTGGTTTGCTTGTAGGCAAACTGGCAAAACCACCTGGTGGTAGGTGGCTACCGAGCTGATGCGTTGTCTACCTCGTTGAGACTTTTTGAAGAGCCCCATATTGAAGCAATCTGAGAAAACCTTAGGAGGGAGTTCATTTCATAACTTGCTCACATACGGCATGTAGGAGCATCCATCACGTACCGTGGAGTACTTCTAAGTGCCTAGGAAGTGTTGATGAACTCCCAATTGCCGGCGAGTGGTGCGATGATAGAATGGCGACGTAGGCACCATTTAATAGCATAGGTAGTCTATTAATTTAAAAATTGTCATCAAAATCTAATTTGACAGTGAATACGTTTGCCCCAGGACACTTTTAATCAGCGGCTGATATTAATTAATAGCTGAATATCGTTTTAATTTCAAAACTAATATGGCTTATGTCAGGTATATAATGTATTTTGGCCGGTGAACCGGCATGTCGAGTTCACATCGATTTGCGTGGCCCACCATGCATGAAATGAACAAAAATAACTGGGTGCCCGCCTATCTCGACACATACACCTGGTATGTATGTATTAATGTCTCTACGCAAGTTGTGTGTCGCTTTGTTGGAAATCGCCTCTATTAACGTTTACGATATTTCTACTTTAGTCATAGGAAATACTTCTTTGTGCTGCTTCTTAAATTTCTCTTACTTTATTGTCTTCTTGTTTTGAATAAAGTTCTTCCTTGACGCAACAATTGATGTCTGGAAACTTTTGTTTTCGTCTGTATAACCCGTGTATTCCGGCAGGAGTAGCCAGGTTTCAGTACCATCTTCAAAGCTGATAGCACATTGAGAGTACCTTTGGTTTTACACGTGTTCATAGGCGACGGTAACCACTTTCCATCAGATGGGCTATCAGTCTGTCTTCTATAGTAAAAAATTTTCATATGAAACTTTTTGCAGCCCGTCATCTATGGACCTGAATTAATGTTTTTTTTATAAAAAAATTTCTTTATTAACTTCTCTATTATACTTATTATTACCCCCGTAAAATCTCCACTCAAAATTTGGAGTAAATTCATTTATACCAATAGATTCTAATTTGATTAGAATAAAGATGATTAGATATTGTGTATGGAAAAACAAATTATGTCTACACAGTAACACAAAAAAGTAGTTATTAAGGAAGAAATTACAATACAAGACTGTGTAATAAAAATCACGAAATTGCAAACAGTAGATGTATGAATCCTAAAAGTGCATTGTGCGCTGATTTTCCAGCAAAGCGATGCGTGAAATTGGCGACCAGGTCGATGCTCCTGACGACGCATCCTCTAAATGCATAATTTACCAATCATGCACAGTTATGTTACCGATGTACCTAATAATTTTGATACGTGCTGGAACGGAGAAAGAATATTAATTCCTGGTGCCGAGCCGCCTTCATAAGAGACGACAAAACAAACCCACAGCCCAATGGGAGGCTATAACCCTTTATAATCTGGTTGGCTATATCCCCTGATGTAGACTATGTTGTCGTTATGAAAACTTGTCTAATTATGTTTCAACTATTGTATTTGGAACTTGCTAAATTTTACTTCAGTGATGTAGGATTATAAGATATACCGCTTACTCTCTCTGCCTTCAAACAAATTAATACTACAGGAGATATAGGATCACGAACTCCTATGTATATGGTATATAATAAATGTAATAAATCCGTTTGTATAGTGAATACAATTAGTGCAGGCTGCGGAGTTATGAATTCCGTGGGAGCGGCGACAGGTGCCGACGGTAATCGCACCGACCCGACGAATCGTACCAACGCAAACCGCCCGAGCCAAAGATTATTTTACGTACAGCCAGCTTTAAACCACAAGTTACTATAAAGTAATGCAGGTGAAAAATAAAACGAATCTGTTAAAGGTAAAGAATTGTGAGAAAGTCTATAGAGAATTTTGTCAAACCTAACATTCTGTACTGGATATGTTTGGCCGGTATACTATCTGTCCTCCTTAATGATAGAAAGACCCAAACTCATTAGTGAGATAACATTATTAAAATAAGTAATACAAATAATATTTAAGGAAGTCAGAAACAATTTAGAATTAACTTATATGATCCGTTAAAGGGTGTTATTTAAATTCATGCATAAATTAAAAAACAAGTTTAGTTACTTCATACTCTACGCACATCGCTCCAAAAACTAGCGTGAAAACGTGCTGCTTCTATCTTTTTTAATAAATAGGTAATACAACTTCTTTTCCAACGTGGATCCAGTTAACAGAACACAAAAAGCAGAAACACAGTATAAAGAGAGAGTGTGATGATACTCGCTAAAACTCTTAGATGCGGATTAAGAATTATATCTAGTGGCTGTATATCCGTGAATACGTCATCATCATCATCATTCAGATGTCATCATTACAATGTGGCGCTCTATCCTTAAATCACCGTGCCAGCGAACTATTCTTTACTTCTGCCCTTGGTCATGCTGAATCAACTGACGACCTGTCTACATTTTGCTGTACTTTATATATATGCGCATCTATCCTCATATATACTACAATAAAAATTGCTGCGGCATGGCGGCCTGTCGTAAGAGGGAACAAAATGACCCACAGCCAATAGGGCATTTGCCTATCTGGATAGCTAGCATCTCTGGTCTAGAGTATGCCGCTATAACAACTTTGAGTAGTGTTCCAGGTGTTCACAACAAGGCGCTCTGGTCTACGCCATCGTTTCACAGTGGAAACGCTACCAGTGCGTATTAAACGTTTCGCTTCCACGTTCCTTCTACGTACGGCAGAGTTGTGAAATGCACTACCAGAGTCCGTGTTTCCCGAAAAGTACAATCCGGTTAATTTCAACTCTCGTGTGAATAGGTACTATCTAGGTAAGCGTGCTCCATCTTCGGCCGCATCATCGTCCAGCATTGGACGTGATCGTGGTCAAACGCAAACTCAATTAGGCCGACAGCAAATCGTTAGCACCTTTGGTGTTGCAATTGTAGACACGCGACTCCAACCACAAAAAAGAGATTAGCCAGACCCATAAGACTTCTCACAGTTTTTGGGTTATATACAGTACCCTCTGCAGACTCTTGCTCTGTATAGACATCGTACGTATAATTGCGGTATCCGACTATTTGTGCAGCTCAGCGCGGCCGATGTGGAATAACATCGGGCAGATATCGCGCGACCCGCTCCATTGTATCCAACTATTGTTTTTGCCAATTCCACATGCGCAACCCGAATGATTCTAACGTTTATTTATATTAATATCTCCCTGCTACATTTGGACTGGGATTCTGAACCTATTTATGGATGACGATGACGCAATAAATTAATTGAAAAGTATAGGATTAATGAATGTCTTCACGTGATTTTTCCAAATTCAATGTTCCACGGGAGAACACTTTTTGAAGGTCATACATATAAGTTAAAATTTAATTTTACTTCCTATTCTATGTACACTACTTCGCAACGTGTTATTGCTGTTAAGAAGAGGAAGACGTCTAGCTAAAAAATATTTTTATTTATATTTCTTATTCTATTTATACTCGGTGAAGGTAAGGAAAGGAATGCTCCGGTGGTTCGGACATGTAGAAAGAATGCATGATGAAAGAATGAATAAACAGATATACAATGCAAAAGTGGATGGATGCAGAAGTCGTGGAAGGCCACGACGCACATTCCATGATCAAATTGATCGTGTACTAGCAGAAGGTGATGTCAGGAGCCTTAAGAACAGACGAGCTTGCAAGACAAGAATTATGAATGTCAAAGAGCCAAGTGAGGTGTGTAAGAATAAGCCTAAATGGGACTCTGTTGTTCGTGCCTACCCCGCAAGGGAACTGGCGTGAAGTTATGTATGTATGTATGTATATAATGTAAATGATTGTTTATGATTTTATTACCTTTATTTTAGATTAGTACAGCACCAAAAATACTATCATTTTTCTCTAAAATCTCCTTAGACACTTGATTGTTTGGAAGAGATCGCTACAAGCGATAAGGCCGCCCATTGTTAATGCAAATATATCCATTATTATTGCTTCGGGGGGGCCTTTAGCTATCAAGGGAGCAAATGATTCATCACCCCCGTCGACGAAGTGGATGTGTTTTGATTCCCGGGGCACATTCAGGCACTTTTTGCGCTGGATCGGACTGGGCGTAACTACGTTCTAAGTCTCAGCCTTTCCTACAAAAAGCGCTAGGCATATGGGAATAGGGTGGTTTTAGTGGATATTGGTTGTTGCCCGTGCAACTTCTCGAAGTCTCCACACAAGCCGGTTGATTACTGTTTGCATTACCCCTTCTGGAAAGGCCTCCATGATCAACTATGGTCTAATCCCTTGCAAAGGACCCGGTATTGTGCGTATATAGCAAATCCTCTGCCTTAAAGAGTTTTCATTCATTCATTCATGCAAAGAATTAGTTTGTTAATTCTTAAGAAAGCATTAACAAACATCTGTACAAATCGCCTTTACATTAATTACACATTAGTGTGGATTATTGCTGTTATAATTTGGTATCATAATCAGAATATGGTTATGGTTATTTATAACTAAGCAAGTACCCCTTTTATTAGCTGTGTATTACAGGATATGCGGTCAGCCGGTTCGGCCAATCGCAGCCCACCCTCCGTCGGAAGTGCACCGGGGTGTTTGTCACACCGGCCGGTTTGTATCGCTCCTTGTAATATGTATACCAGTCCTATGTAGTCATATCTGAGTCATAAAAGCATATCGATGCTACTGGACGAGGTAAAACACTTATGGACGACGTCAATGAAGTTCATTTTTAACCGACTTCAAAAAAAGGAGGAGGTTCTTATTTCGTCGGGATCTTTTTTTTTGCTTTTTTTTCGACTACGAGATTTATGATCCGATTTACGTGATTCTTTTTTGTTCGACGCGAAATAGCTGCCATTTGGTCCCCTAAAAATTTGACATAGTTTGGCCCTGTAGTTTTCATTTTATGAACATTTTTTATGAAAAGTTTTCCATTCCGTTCCATATGTACACCGATTACGCTGAGATTTATGATCCGATTTCCGTGATTCTTATTTAGTTTGTTGCGGAATAGTTGCCATTTGGTTCTCTAAAAATTTGACATAGTTTGGCCCAGTAGTTTTCATTTTACGAACATTTTTTTGTTCCCGTTTCTTGGGACCTATATTTTTTAAGAAGCGCGGCACCTTTCGTAGGTCTACCCATACATAGCTAGACACTAAAAAGTAACAAATAAAATAAAAAAAACTTCTTTTAAAAAAACCGAACTCAAAAACTAAAAAGTATAAAATAACTTATTTCTAAAGCTATTATTATTAATATATATTATCTAAAACATCTTGAAGTCGGTGCAAAGTAAAACATAAAAATTACTATATTTTTTTTGAAAATTACTAAGCACCGACTTTAGTTTTTGAAGTCGGTTTTTGTTTTCAAAGAACACGATATATGATAACAATTATAAAGAGAAGATATATTGCTGGGGAGTTTGTTGCTCTGCTTATTCTTTAACATTAACTAAGATTACCTTAGAAGCGATGATGTAGACACATGGCGTTCAATAAATCTCAAGTCAAGTTTCAATAAGACTTGGTAAGTTTCATTCAAACGAATGTAGTGAATAGGTACTTTCATAATAAAACTACGTTTTAACGGTTTTAAGCGCGGTAATTTTATGTGATTTTGGTTTTTCCGACGTTAAAATGATTAGAGCTAGGCATGTTTGCTGAAGAGTTTCTGGCGCCGCTTCTTCTCTTCAAGCTATAACATGTTGCGAAGCGGTAGTAAATTAGATTAGGCTCCCATAGAGTAAATAATAACCATAAACAAAATTAAAAATAAAATTAATAAGTTGGCGGTAGGCTAAATAAAACTTTAACAATACTCGTCGACACTTGACATCTTTGTCTTCCGTGATCACGGCCACTGAAAAGTGGCCGAAACGTCGGAAAAACCAAAATCAAATAAAATTACCGCGCTTAAAACCGTTAAAACGTAGTTTTATTATGTATACAAGTCGCGAAAACTTAAGAAAATATTAGGTACTTTCATTTTCATTTAAGTTATAATTTTGCCAATAACAGATATGAGCCTAAGAATATTTAAATTAGAACGTGGATTATTATAGTACTATCATCAAGGACCCGATGCTAAATAATGCTTACGTAATATACATTTTAAACTCTGTTAGGACATATTTTCCGTTAGCATATCTTTGGGTATCTCATTATATATCTTAGGACATACCTCCTGATCCCGTAATCATTATTTACTTTAGGTACTTCATGCTCCGGTGGTTCAGGCATGTGGAAAGTATGCATGATGAAAGAATGACTAAACAGATATACAATGCAAAAGTGGATGGATACAGAAGTCGTGGAAGGCCACGACACACCTTCCATGATCAAATTGATCGTGTACTAGCGGAAGGTGATGTCAGAAGCCTTAAGAACAGACGAGCGTGCATGACAAGAGTTATGAATATCAAAGAAGCAAGTGAAGTGTGTAAGAATAAGCCTAAATGGCGCTCTGTTGTTCGTGCCTACCCCGCAAGGGAACTGGCGTGAAGTTATGTATGTATGTACTTCATGTTTAAGTTTATTAGACACTTGTCGGGTTAGATATTTCCGCGATATTAATTTCAGTGTTCTCGTGTTGTTCTAAAATGATATTTAGTTTAAATCTAAAGTCTGTATTAGTATGCATCATAATTCATTTAGAATTTTGGACTTTCGAAAGCAGGTACACAAAGTTACCCTTGCATGTATGTCCGTGTTCAAGTTATTAACTAATTCTAAGTAATTATAATAGAAAAAACAAACGTGTGCGTCTTAAGACGCCCGACAGAAGTGATAACTTAGCCTGCCTAACGCTGCCGTATGCGTGAGAGACAGGGAAGCCAGACAGACTGGCGCCGTAACGCGTTACGTAACGAAGCGGTTTACCCTCCCATAAGAAGTTATCACTTCGAAACTATAAAATACAGTAGTCGCCCTGTCTGACAACAAACACAATCTCAAGAGGGGCAATTAGTTTTATGTATATTAATTGGTTGTTTCGATAAGGATCTTTGGGGGATAAACAAATAAACATACAAATTAGACCACGTCCCTGTGATCTGTTAAGAGAAACGGTATTCTCCCATAAATTGGATAGCAGCTATTATTATTTATTTTTTTATTGCAGTTGATCAGCAGACTTGATGGAAAACGGTTACCATCGCCTATGGACATTTGCAACAGCAAAGGTGCTACAAATGCGCTGCTGCTCTCTTAAGGGAGACTGGAACCTGGTCACTAATGCCGGAACACAACTCAAGTTTGTTATGGCGACATACTTTAGACCAGGGGTGGTAGCCATCCAGTCGGGCAAATGCCCTATCACCTGGCAAATGGTGGCAATTTTTTGCCAATTGTCATCTTTATTAAGTAATGAAGATGACAATTCCTAATAACGTAGCTCTGCAAATCCTATTCTTCTTCTCTCTGGTTTAAAACATTTATGGCCTTACTTATAATCGATTGTTAAATTTTAAGAAACTGCTCAGCAATTGATTAGTGAAATTCTTACCCATAAACTCCTCTTTAGTCGAATATTTTTGGTACCACCCACGTTAATCATTCAAATTTCGTTTATCTGTGCTCCTCTTAGGTAAACAACAGGTAATACACGTTTATAAGTGAAAAAAAAGATATTCATTGATTAGGGGTCTGATTCTGATACTCTTACTTAAGAGATGCCTAATCGTTTCTTAACGAGATTATTATAAGTAAGGCCTTTATTTCTTAAAATAATTTACAATTCGTTACATTTAATTCACATTTACCCCTATTAGGGCATTTGTCTATTTATTATTGTAATATTTAACTAATGTTTTGTTTTGGAATGAATTTAGTTTATTATCTATACATATAATAAAATAGTAGAGGTCGAATTTCTGTACATTGAAAAAAAATGCTAAAAACCGAGTCAGGGGGATGTAAGAAGTGAAATAGAACTAATTTAGATTTTTTGAAATTTTTCGTTTCTCTGTTTGTCTGTCTGTTTGTACCGGCTAATCTCCGAAACGACTAGACCGATTTAAATTAAATTTTGTATGATGGTAGCTCATATCCCTGGTCAATATATAGGATACTTTTGATCCCGAAAAATTAAAGAGTTCCCATGGGATAGTTAAAAAGCCGCACCATCATTTATGCCAGGTGGTAGGGCATTTGCCCGACTGGATGGCTACCACCCCTGGTCTAAAGTATGTCGCCATAATAACCTTGAGTTGTGTTCCGGCATTAGTGACCAGGTTCTTTTTGCGAGACAGTAATGTCACTCAAGGAGGCCGCAGAACGAGACAGGGAGAGAAGTCCTGCAGCGCGTGCCAATGCGTCTTCTCGAGGTCGCCGGCCTTCAGCTGGCACCCGGAGAGGCAGGTACGCGCATTACTTCCCTCCCTGAGTTAGGTTCCGTTTACCGCGGGGGGCCTTTAGCTTGCTAGGAAGAGCAAAGGACCTTCTACCCCCGCACAACGAAGTGGGGTGTGTTCTCCCAGGGCACACTCCAGGCACTTTATTGCGCTGGATCGGCTGGGCGTAACTATGTTCTAAATCTCAGCCTTTCCAACACATTCAAAGCGCAGGGTCGTCAGGGAGGAGGGGGTTTTTAGTGGGTATTGGGGTTGCTCGCCCGTGCAGCAACGCTCGGAGTCTTCCACACTATTCTGTGACGTCGATCGCGGACGGAGCGCTGCCAAGAGCATACTATTGCTGCAGTGTTATCGCCCCCGACCGACGCGTGTCGTTCCCCTAGCAACGACCCAGTTTGTGCGTAAATCGGTTAAGCATTTTCCCTCGCCTCAAAACAAAAAAAAAAAAAAAAAAAAAATTAGTGACCAGGTTCCAGTCTCTTATGAGAGCAGCAGCGCGTTTGTAGCAACTTTGCTGTTGCAAATGTCCATAGGCGATGGTAACCGCTTCCCATAAGTGGGCCGTCTGCCTGTCTGCTGAACTCCTGCAATAAAATAAAAAAAATACCACGCGGATGAAGTCGCAGGCATCAACTAGTTTATAATATGTGAGGGTAGTCTTGAGACAAAAATGGGATCAATGCAAGTTGTTTATTAATGCAACTGGCTTATTAAAACACTTTATTGTTCTATTCTTTATTTTTCTGTTCTATTCTTACACTTTATTGTTCTATTCTATTTTATAGTTTAGCTCCAATAGCATTATTGGTGATGGTTTGGCCAATTTTATAGTGAAACAACACTTTATTACAAAAAATAATTCTCTGCATTATAGCAATCAAAAATGTACCTCTACAAAGAGTTCCAGGGGCGTATTTAGAAATATGACGCTTGTGGGCTTTTCGAATTTTACCGCCCCTACTGATAAATCGATACCCTAATTCACAATCATATTAATTAGATTGACGGCCTCTGTGGTTGAGCGGGCTAAGCCTTTGCCGGCCTACCTTACTGCAACGCAGAGGCTCCGAGTTCGATTCCTGGTATAGTAAATTTCGGAAACGTATTTTCTCCGTTATTTACTATGGTCTGGGTGTCTGGGATCGGCCCCAGAGTAGTCCGTCGTATATTACCCATAACACAAGCGTAACTTGCTTAATTTGGGGATATACAATATGTGTGTATGTCTGCCGATTACTAAAAAAAAAAATTAAATCATTTTTTTTGTCAATGAAATTGTAACTTTTGATTTGTGTACATATCATAAGACGTGTATAGTCTTGAATTAGACCTCCTTTTTACCGTAGTTTGAAAATTGTACATACATACATACATAACTTCACGCCAGTTCACTTGCGGGGTATGCACGAACAACAGAGCGCTATTTAGGCTTATTCTTACACACCTCACTTGCTTCTTTGACATTCATAACTCTAGTCATGCACGCTCGTCTGTTCTTAAGGCTCCTGACATCACCTTCTGCTAGTAATTGAAAATTTTGTAAGACATAATGCTTATATATTTTTATTTATTTTTTTATTGCAGGAGTATAGCAGACAGGCAGACGGCCCACTTGATGGAAAGCGGTTACCATCGCCTATGGACATTTGCAACACCAAAGGTGCTACAAATGCGCTGCTGCTCTCTTAAGGGAGACTGGAACCTGCTTACTAATTCCGGAACACAACTCAAGGTTGTTATGACGACATGCTTCAGACCAGGGGTGGTAGCCATCCAGTCGGGCAAATGCCCTACCACCTGGCTGTGGGTTGTTTTGTCGCCTCTTACGACAGGCCGCCCGGCCGCAGGAAATTGTATTCTTTCTCCGTTCCTGCACGGATATATAAAAAAATTTGTCCGCCCCTCCAAAATCTGCCTCCCTAGGCTCCAGCCTACTCAGCCTATTGGTAAATCCAACATTAGAGCTCTCAAACTACCTAGTCCGAGGACTGTTTCTTACCTCGGACAACGGAGGGATCGTAGCCAGCCTTTGGGAACCTTACCCATTAACTCCAATGACCTAGGCTCAGTATTCAACTTAGTCTCAAGGGATTATAATATAACTACTAAGCATTAATTAATTAGGAAAGTTTAAATTAATATTATTATTTTTATTATGTTCGCTTCGTGAATTTTCCTAATTAATTGGGTTATTATTTTATTGTACTAGTTTACAATTTAAATGTATGTGTATTATGATGTAAATAAAGATAAAAATCACAAAAAAATATTATAAACTAAACTATTGTTACGAGTGCGGAACTCGAATTAAAATGCCGTTGGAATTATTATAGAATTTATTAGAACTATACAAATACTTATAACACAATAAGTCCAAATGTAATGCACAATTCAATAACACGCGCAAAGTCCGTCACTAAAATGTGCACACGTCTTGCCTCGCTTGTGTTATCGCTTTGACTGCCTCCTCTCTCCATCCTGCCGTCGTTTTATACTTCACAAATAGAAGTGTGCCCGCCCGTATCGTCGACTTCATTTCCTAGAAATCCTAATCCGATAACCTGGTTAATTATGCCTGCAAACGGCCATAAACGAGTACAATAGGCTGTTCTCCACAATAACCAATGAATAAGTAAACAAAAGAAGACAATCATAAAGGTATTACAATTTGTTCAAATGCCGACAGGTAATAGCGTGCTTCGTGGAATTTGTTTGTCGGGAGGCTAAGTTATAACTGTATATTTTCAATTTTTAACCGACAATGTCATAAAATAATATTTTAAATACAAAACTTAAAAGAACCTAATAAGAATGATGAAATTAGACGTGTTTGCGGCGTACATATTATATACATATATACATATGTATATATTATATATATATATATATATATATATATATATATATATATATATATCTTTATATATGTATGGGGGGTCATGTCAGAAGCGTGCTCGTCGCGATCCCCGCTGGCCCAGAGGGCCACAATTCTGACCAGGATTTACCCGAGTGCAGTGCACGATAGGGCGTCCCCCGCAGGCGACGCTCACCGATGCGCCCCCGTCGGTGTGGATTCTCGCGCATGCGGCGAAGGGGGCCGCCACCCTTCACGCAGCGCCAAACCTGGCGGGTCGAGAGGAGCAGAGTGCCGTATAGGCACGTGGAATGTGAGAGGTGGAATGAAAGATAAGATGGACGAAATGATTGATATAATGAATGAGAGAAGCCTGGATGCCTTATGTCTGACAGAGACAAAGCGGAAGGGGTGCGACGTCGATGACCTCCCCGGTGGCATGCTTGCTCTGTGGTCCGGCGTGGACCTGGACGAGCGTGCAAGTGGGGGGGTAGGCGTCTTACTCTCATCCCGCTTTGTGTCTGGAGTAAAAGCTTATTGTCTGGTGAACCCGAGACTTCTCTGGGTCCGCCTAAAACTGGGGATCACGCGAGTTTTTCTGGTCGCAGCTTATGCTCCCGTAAGCTCAGCGGATCCCCAAGAACTCGAGAAGTTTTGGGAGTCTGTGAGAGAAATTCTGGATCTGGCTGAAGGGAACGAAAGACTAATTATGTGTGGTGATCTTAATGGCTGGGTGGGGACCAAACGAGACGGCCTTGAGGCTGTCCTTGGACCCTATGGTGACAAGAGAGTGAACGATGCTGGTAGGCCAATCATAGACGTATGCATGGAAAGAAACTTGCTTGTGTCGAACACACTATTCCATCATAAGGATATTCACACGTATACATGGAGAATGAATGATCAGAAAAGTATGATTGATCTGATTTTAATTGATAGTCGCCTCCGAAACACAATAATGGATACAAGAGCCTACAGAGGCCCCACTCTTGAAACGGACCACTACCTGGTGATAAGCCGGTTTGTGGGCCTTTTCAAGAAGTGGAGACACTGGCGAGTGCGTACCAATTTCGGGGAGCTTGAAAGAATAAAGTGTGAAAAATTGGAAGATGTTAGTGTAAGGAGTATGTATGCGCGCCTAGTCGAAGAAAGGCTTGCAAAAGCGGACTTCTCCGACTTAGATGTGGATAATGACTGGGATAGTATGAAGGAAAGTATAGTGGAAAGCGCAAAAGAAGCATGTGGATGCGCGAAGAGGCACATAACAACGAAAGGTGATGAATGGTGGGACGCGGATGTTAAATCCAGCGTAGAGAGAAAGAGAAAAGCCTGGCTGGATTATGTTGCTTCCTTGCAACAGAATGACAGTATGAAAGAGATGAAGAAAGAAATTTATCGCCTCTGCAAGAATGAAACCAAAGCTTTAGTGAAAGAGAAGCGTGAAAGAATAAAATTGAAAGAAGAAGAGAAGCTGACGGAGAACTTCGAGGCGAATACCAAACTCTTTTGGAGAGAGGTTAAGAAGTCTCGGGGTTGTTCGTCAGCTTCCAGAATGGAAAGAATAAAATCTAAAGCAGGGGACGTTCTTGCTAACCCACAAGAGGTATTAGCGCGATGGAGTGAATATTTTAGAGAAATGTATGATGATATCCCGGATGCTGGCACCACGACTGAGTCTGTGACCGACTCCGAGGAGTCAGCATCCGAGATCACTTTGGAAGAGATCGAATGGTCGATAAGAAGTCTGAAAAATGGAAAGGCAGTAGGAATCGATAGTGTGTCTGCTGAGATGATCAAATATGGTGGAACCTGCGTCCGGGACGCTTTCCTGTCCTTATGCAACTTGTGCTGGAGGACGGGAAAGGTTCCCAAGGACTGGAGGCGCGCTGTCATCGTGCCCTTGTATAAAGGCAAGGGGTCACGTATGGAGTGCGCCAGCTACAGGGCCATCAGTTTGATCAGCACAGCATCTAAAGTGTATTCGAAGATTATTGAAAAAAGAATGAGAGTTGTATCCGATGGATTACTGTGGGATGCACAAGGTGGTTTCAGAAATGGAAGGGGATGTATGGATCAAGTTTTCTCTCTCCGCAATATCGTAGAGAAGCAGCTGGCTATGGGCCGGAAGGTTTTCTGCGGTTTTGTGGATCTAGAGAAAGCATTTGACAGGGTTGTGCGGAAGGACCTCTGGGACATATTGCCCGGATATGGGATTAATGGCCAATTGATGCGTGCTGTGCAGTCCACTTACGAGGGCTGTATGGCATGCGTGCGAGTGGAAGGCAGCCTGTCGCCCTGGTTTGACGTCAATATTGGCGTCCGCCAGGGCTGCGTGCTGTCGGCTTTGCTGTTCATCCTATATCTGGACGATTGTCTCCAGAGAATAAGATTGATGGATGTTGGGGTGCGGATGAGTGATCTAGTTGTAAGCACCTTGCTTTATGCGGATGATGCCGTGCTTTTAGCCGAATCGCCATCAGAACTGCAAACACTAGTCACAATGATGAAAGATGACTGTCAGGCGAGAGGCTTACATTTGAATGCGAAGAAAACAAAGGTTATGGTGTTTGAAAGAGAAGAAACCAGAACGAATGCAAGGATAATGGTCGATGATGTTATGCTGGAGCAAGTGAATGAGTTTGTATATCTTGGATGTGCTTTTAGCAGGGATGGAAGGTACACCGCTGATATAGAAAGAAGAGTGAATTTGGGGAATAGTTTAAATGGAGCGTTAGGTAAACTTCTAGGCGCTAAGAACCTCAGCCAGAAGGCCCAGCTCGCCGTACACAACGCGGTGCTGGTACCTACGCTCACGTATGGAAGCGAGAGTTGGGTATGGAAGAAAGAGCATGAAAGTAGAGTAAACGCGGTCGAGATGCGAGCACTGCGCAAAATCTGCGGAGTGACGCTCGCGGACCGCGTTCGTAATACCGAAGTAAGAAAGAGAGTTGGTCTGAAAGAGAGTGTCGGGGTGAAGGTAAGAAAAGGAATGCTCCGGTGGTTCGGGCATGTGGAAAGAATGCATGATGAAAGAATGACTAAACAGATATACAATGCAAAAGTGGATGGATGCAGAAGTCGTGGAAGGCCACGACACACCTTCCATGATCAAATTGATCGTGTACTAGCAGAAGGTGATGTCAGGAGCCTTAAGAACAGACGAGCTTGCATGACAAGAGTTATGAATGTCAAAGAGGCAAGTGAGGTGTGTAAGAATAAGCCTAAATGGCACTCTGTTGTTCGTGCCTACCCCACGAGGGAACTGGCGTGAAGTTATGTATGTATGTATGTTTATATATGTATATAATTCTTCTGTACGTGTGTTGACAGTAAACTCCTCCTAAACGGCTGGACCGATCTGAATGATTTTTTTTTGTGTGTGTTCAAGTGGATTCGAGGATGGTTTAGATTCACAATTGGACCCGGTAGGTGGCGCTGCAATCGGGTTCTAAATTTCATTTCTTCAGGGCAGAACAACGTCTGCCAGGACGCTAGTAGAAGTATAGTCTTAGTCAGCAGAACCTTAATAATGTTCGAATTTATAACTTAAATTAATTATGGTCGAATTTGGACCACTAGGCGACCACTAGTATTAATTAAATTATAAAGAAGATATTTTCAAAAACTCGTTTCTTCGAAATGACCGAGTGGCTACGGTAGAGTTGCGCCGCGCGTCAGCTCGGCTGCGCATACGCACAGTCGGCCGCGGAAGGAAGTGTGGTCCCCAGCGATCGTATTGAGATACATCGCATTTGCATACATTTGCATTTTATTAGTTGCACATGATAAACGGTGCACTGTTTTCACTTATTTTAATATAAGGGTCTCGTATAAGAGCCGTTGAAAATTATAAATTGGAAGAGATCTAATCACTATTCTTTCCAAATCATGTACAGTGTAAATTCCATGTAACGTCACTCGATTTGACGACAAACTCCCTGAAGCGTCCAAATCACTTCGCTTTGGTTAGTTTAGCTTGTATTCCGTATACCGCTTCAGGGGCCCTCTTGCGTCTAGGGAGCAGAGGAGTCTTCACCCCTGTCGTCGAAGTGAGTTTGCTCTGATTCCCGAGGCACTCTCAGGCACTTTTGCGCTAGGATCGGCGTGGGCGTAACTACGTTCTAAGTCTCATGCCTTTCCTACCATAAGCGCGGGGTACATGGGTGGAGGGTGGTTTTAGTGGGGTATTAGCCCCTGGGCATTTGTCCATCGGTTCGAGTCTCCACACAAGCCGGTCGATTAGTGTTTGGATTACCCCCTTGGGAATGCCTCCATAATCGACTATGGTCTAATCCCTAGCAAAGAACCCGGTATGTGCGAAATGCATTTTTCCGGCTGAAAAAAAAACTTGTCCTCCGTACAATGATACACTCTATATAGCATTACACCCACTCTCAATAACGACAACAATTAAGAAATAAAAAGTACCTATTAAGTTGCTAAAATTACTAAAAGCTGCGCAGCTGTGTACGTTTTTTTATCACTTTGTTATCCTAGCCCGTAATGAAACTCGACTGTCGGCATCATGCATATCGAAATTTCTAAGAAATTCCGAAATTTCTAAATACTGCCTTTATCACCAAGATGCCTCAATATCGCAAGATATGAATAAAATAAGTAAAAAATACAACCTAATTACTGGTGCAGCAAAAAACGTCAGACAAAAATAACAGACTTCTCTCCATTTAACGAGTATTCTCTATAACGCCATAAAATGACAGTCCCTTCAGTGTCGTTATATAGAGTATATATTGCTTTTTTCGATTGCTGCTTGTATTGTATTCGAAGTTATGAGACCCCCAAGCTATACTTTAAATATCTCCAAATTGTGCTACTGCCATGCATTTATGTATATTTTTGAAATATGTTTGTCAGAAATAAGTTTACAAATGTTACTACAACTAAACACTTCTATCCAAACAATACTATAAATAGTGAATGCCTTTTATTAAATATGGTACCAAAATAACTGTCTTTACCAACTTTACTTTTTTGAGGCAAGTTTGAAACATGCCTCAAAAAAGCTTGGTATGCTAAACCGGTCTAAGCAGTATTTCACCCCGAGGCAAAGACTTGTGCTTTACAAATTAGGCCGCATATGGAATACTGCTCACACTTATGGGCGGGACCAGCCGTTTACCCGACTGACCTTCTCGACTCCATCCAGCGTCGCGCCGTTCATATAGTCGACGATCCTATACTAACAGGCGATTTAGAATCGCTAAGCCTTCGGAGAGACTGCGTCCCTCTGCGTATTCTACCGCCTATACAACGGAGCGTGTTTCGAGGAACTGTTTCATCTGGTGCTAACGCCTCTTTTTCAGCGTCTGCAATAGATTAAGAATATAATATATATTGTGTAGAAATAGCATCAAGGAAATACTACTATGGTTCGAAGGATAGAAGCAGAAGAGCGTCGCAAATAAGTTATAATATCAGATATGCCGTAATTAAATAAAAATGTAGACAGACTAAGAAAAAATTATTCAAAATTAATAATGTAATAGCAAGTAAGGAAAAATTGTAATCTAAAATTGTAATCTAAAATAGTTTAAGAAAATTGTAATACTTATGAAATAAAGACAATAAAAGAGTCAACAAATCCTACGATCCTATCCTATCCAATGATCACAATCCCACCCGCATCTATATATAAGCAAAATTGGAAAAACGTCCTAAGTAGAATAATATATTGATATATAAATATGAAAGTAGTATACCAGTAAATATATATGTGGGCAGTGTTCTCGGCCCGACGCTCTTTTTGAAATATATCAATGATCTTTGCAACCTAAGCAGCATCGGGGGGACGATTCTGTCCTATGCGGATGACACCGCTATCATTTTTACGGCCAAGACCTGGGATAAAGTTAAGTTGGGGGCTGAGAGGGGTCTAGCTAGAGTTGGTCACTGGCTTAGTGAGAATCTTCTCACGTTAAACACCCAAAAAACTAATTATGTATGCTTTGCGCCATACTTAAATTCACAGCCCTTGCCTGACTTTGAAATTAAAATTCATTCCTGTCGTACTCCTCTCACTTGTACTTACAGTTGCCCGACAATTCAGAAAGTTAGTTCTGTTAAGTACCTTGGAATTATTGTGGACCAAAAGTTAAGCTGGTACCCACACCTTGAACTAACCATAGGGAGGGTAAGAAAGCTCACATGGGTTTTCAAATGTCTGAGAGACGTTATGAGTACCGAGCTACTGAATAAAATATACATTGCACTAGCCCAATCTGTAATTATATATTGTATATCGGTGTGGGGGGGTGCAGCTAAGTCATATTTTATAGACCTAGAACGGGCGCAAAGATCCTTGATAAAAGTTATGCACTGTAAGCCATATAGATTTTCTACTGAATCCCTGTATGCAATTTCTAAGCTTCTCTCCGTCAGGAAACTCTATATCTTACACATGACACTGAAATACCACAAATGGTTACCTTTCGACCGTGCCAAACTAAGAAAAAGACGGTATGACATAGTTGCCCCTGCATATTCCGCACGTTCAGTCTTTGCTAGTCGGCAAAATGTAGCTCAAGCCCCCCGCGTTTACAATAAAATTAATCGCATTCTTAACATTTACCCCATTCAACTATATGAGTGTAAGAAAAATCTGACTGAATGGCTCTTAACCCTTAATTATGATGAAGTGGAAGAGATCTTGGTTACATCAGCTTGAATCTGAAACATGCTTATTGTTTTCAATATGACTCAAAACAAATTAGTAGGGATTTGTGTTCCATTCAAACTCCCACCCGCGCGCACACACACGCACGCACACACACACACACACACACACACACACACACACACACACACACACACACGCGCGCGCGCACGCACGCTCGCACACACACACACGCGCACAAACACACACACGCGCACAAACACACACACACACACACACACACACGCACGCACGCACGCACCCACACACACGCGCACAAACACACACACACACACACACAAACACGCACGCACCTTACACTTGCTTGCTACTTGCCCTTGCGGACACAACTACTCGAAACCCATCTATTTATCTCTTTTTTTTTTCTTTATCTCTTTTTTATTTTCTTTAAATATTTGTAAAAGTACTCTCTGTAATTCAGCGAATTGATAGTCTTAAAATTGATGAAACATAGGAAGAGCGAGGTTTCCCAACACAAGTATCATTTGATTACTTTCTGGGAAGCCCCGGCAACTTACATGTATGGATTTATTGAAATAAATACATTTTTGTTTGTTTTTGTATATATATATAGATATCTAAATATACATAATATAAATATATATAGAAATATCTGTGTATGCGTCTGATCATCTTCCCCGGTCCAACACAAGCTGCACAAACACAAATCGTGTAGAAGGTGTTGGGTCGGAGAAGGCAACGCGGGCGTGTATTCAGATATAACAAACAAAATATAATAAATATATATAGTAAAATATAAAATAGCGTTAAATAGTATGTAATTTAATATAAACATATATACAAAATATATAAAGTATACCTAACCCATTTCCTATACCCTAGTAATATGCCTATAAACACAGTAGGATAAAAAAAGCAATTGACTCGGACATATCTTGTTCGCCTGAGCTGAAAGGAGTTAAAAAAAACGCCTCTTTTTACAACCGCACCGCTCGCCATCGATAGGATGTTCACCCCCATTTTCTGGAGCTCCCACGGTCAACTACGCAACGGTTCTTTAGTTTATTCCGCGTACAACAATGATCTGAAGGGAACTTCCCGCCGAGGTTTTCCCTCTGCACTACGACATGGGGTCGTTTAAGCAGGGCGTTATAACATTTCTTAGAGGCCGGCAACGCATTGCAAGCGTCCTTAGGCGACTATAACCACCTTCCATCAAGTGGACCGTCCGCCTGTTTGCCTGTTTCAGGCAATAAAAAAAAACAATTATAAAATTATTTCTGACAAATCAATATACATACATACATACATAACTTCACGCCAGTTCCCTTGCGGGGTAGGCACGAACAACAGAGCGCCATTCAGACTTATTCTTACACACCTCACTTGCTTCTTTGACATTCATAACTCTTGTCATGCACGCTCGTCTGTTCTTAAGGCTCCTAACATCACCTTCTGCTAGTACACGATCAATTTGATCATGGAAGGTGTGTCGTGGCCTTCCACGACTTATGCATCCATCCACTTTTGCATTGTATATCTGTTTAGTCATTCTTTCCTCATGCCCGAACCACCGGAGCATTCTTTTCCTTACCTCCACCCCGACACTCTCTTTCAGACCGACTCTCTCTCTTACTTCGGTATTACGAACGCGGTCCGCGAGCGTCACTCCGCAGATTTTGCGCAGTGCTCGCATCTCGACCGCGTTTACTCTACTTTCCTGCTCTCTCTTCCATACCCAACTCTCGCTTCCATACGTGAGCAGGGTTGTGTATGGCAAGCTGGGCCTTCTGGCCTTCAAATCAATATATTTCAAAAATTGTATTTATCTATATAAATACATGGCAATATCATAATTTGGAGGTATGTAAAATTAAGCTTGCAGGTCTCATAAAACCGGTATATGTTCTTTGTTGAAGATCTTCAATTTGCGTAATCCGTGACTCACTTGGCCAAAGCCCACGAGCATCGGCTTCATCATCACGTGGATGTCGAGGTGATCCAGCTCCTCGACAACACGAACATAAAGAGAAGGCTCAAAAGGACCAAACCATTTGAACTAGTGCTATAAATAAAATGAAAGTGTAGTGTAATGTGGTAGCCATTAATAAAGAACACACGAACAAAGTGTCTTCGCCTTAATAGAGACAATAAGAAAAGCATTAATGGACACTTTCTTAGTAAGAATACTTTTAGTTAATTTAGGTTATATTTAAATTACTTATTAATCTTTTTTTTTATTTTTATTTTTTTATTGCAGGAGTTCAGCACACAGGCAGACGGCCCACTTCATGGAAAGCGGTTACCATCGCCTATGGACATTTGTAACACCAAAGGTGCTACAAATGCGCTGCTGCTCTCTTAAGGGAGACTGGAACCTGGTCACTAATGCCGGAACACAACTCAAGGTTGTTATGGTGACATACTTTAAACCAGGGGTGGTAGCCATACCAGTCGGGCAAATGCCCTACCACCTGGCTGTGGGTTGTTTTGTCGCCTCTTACGACAGGCCCCCCGGCCGCAGGAAATTGTATTATTTCTCCGTTCCTGCACAGATAATCTTTTTAGATTAGATGGTAATATTAATAAGGTATTTCTTTCTAAATACCTTATTCATACAAAAAAAAAATTACTTGGCCAATATATTTCGAAAATAAACGTAATATCACACAGTGTTTTCAGCTAAACCTTTACCGCTCGACCCGTCACGGTTAGTGTAATATTTTTAACTGCCCGTTGTTTTTCGGCTGTTTTTATACTAGGTCATAAACCTGACGTAAACTGAGTACGTCGTTACGACTGCGGCCGAAACACTGGGGTTATTATAAACCATTATCGCATAATAACTATGTCGTAAGTGCCATTTTAACCGCCGTCGTACGGATATTTCGGTGGCTGCCGTCACGCTGCTTAATTAGTGAGCCTTTTTGCTCCAATTTGGTTGGACAAAATTGGTTTTGTGTTCTTTGATAATGAAATATGTAAGGGAAACATGCTAAGTGTGGTTCGTTCCTGATCGCACTTGGACTAATGTGTAAGCGAAGTACTCCTTGCTTACTTGCCGTAGTAAACAGTAATGTTATTTGGGAAACAAACAGCTTACAACTAGATGTTTGTTATTTATAAAACTCTTGCTTTTTATTATTACGACGTTTCGGCCACTTTTCAGTAGCCGTGATCACGGAAGACAAAGATGTCATGTGTCAATGAGTATTGTTAAAGTTTTATTTAGCCTGTCGCCAACTTGTTCATTTTAATTATTTGGTTTTAATTTTGTTTATGGTAATTATTTACTCTATTTACCATCCTTTCGCAACATGTTGTGGCTTGAAGAGAAGAAGTGGAGCAAGAAACTCTTCAGCAAACATGTCTAGCTCTTATAATTTTATATAACACTAGCTGTCCCGGCAGACGTTGTTCTGCCCTGAAAAAATAAAATTTAGAACCCGATTCCAGCGCCACCTACCGGGTCCAAATGTAAGCTATCCTATCTTTCAAGTCGGATCAAACTGCATACGGTGTGCAAATTTGATTAAAATCGGTCAAGTAGTTTAGGAGTCCATCGCGGACAAACAACGTGACACGTAATTTATATATATTAAAATTAAAATGGATGGGAGGAAAAATAAAAAGAAATTATCAATCAAGTTGGTTTGTGTTCCGGTACACGCAGAAAGAGCTCACATTTTGTTTATGGTTATTATTTACTCTATGGGAGCCTAATTCTAATTCTAATAATAAAAAGAAAGTATCAATAAATTTGGTTTGTGTTCTGACTTAAAACCGTTATAACGTAGTTTCATTATGTATACTAATATACTAATCCTAATAATACTAATATATTATGTATACTAATATACTAATCCTAATAATACTAATATATTATGTATACTAATATACTAATCCCGAAAACTTAAGATAAAAATATATTTTCTTGTTTTCACAAATTGCTAGATATTTATAGGACTTGCTTATGCAATACTAACAATATTTAGAAAAATCGTGATGTTGAAATCACTATTTTTTTTATTACTGCAGTACAGCAGACAGACTGACAACCCAACTGTGATGGAAAGTGGATACCGTCGCCTATGAACATATGCAACACTAAAGGCTACTAATGTGCTGTTAGACTCGTGGTAAGAGCCTGCCCATCGACGCCGGAATACAACTCAAGTTTCTTCTAGACCAGTGGTGGGCAAACTTACTAGCCAAAGAGCCAAATATGAACATTAAAACAATTTAAAAATTGGGAGCCAAATCTGCTTGTTTAGTAAACTTTTATTACACTAAATAAGTAGTACACTAAATAAAACTAAATTTCATACTTAATAAATATTTATTAACGAGAACTATGTGCTTCTTCTTCTTCTTCTGCGAGCAGGCGGTTTCCGCAACTTGTTTTATTTTTTTATTGCAGGAGTACAGCGGACAGGCAGACGGCCCACTTGATGGAAAGCGGTTACCATCGCCTATGGACATTTGCAACACCAAAGGTGCTACAAATGCGCTGCTGCTCTCTTAAGGGAGACTGGAACCTGGTCACTAATGCTGGAATACAACTCAAGGTTGTTATGGCGACATACTTTAGACCAGGGGTGGTAGCCATACAGTCGGGCAAATGCCCTACCACCTGGCTGTGGGTTGTTTTGTCGCCTCTTACAACAGGCCGCCCGGCCGCAGGAAATTGTATTCTTTCTCCGTTCTTGCACGGATAAGACTCGACGACAAAGCGCCTAATTTGCGTGCGAGGGTGGATGAGGGTTTACTCCATCCAGCACAGCTCTTCCAGGAAGTCCACCAGCTTCTTGACGTGCTAACTATGTGCTTGCATCTCCTTGGAAGGTTTGAGTAAGTCAGGTTTGTATGTTGTTGTTTTTAATTTTAGGCATGATTCCAAGTTCTCATCAATACTTACATACATACATAACTTCACGCCAGATCCATTGCGGGGTAGGCACGAACAACAGAGCGCCATTCAGGCTTATTCTTACACGCCTCACTTGCTTCTTTGACATTCATAGCTCTTGTTATGCACGCTCGTCTGTTCTTAGGGCTCCTGACATCACCTTCTGCTAGTACACGATCAATTTGATCATGGAAAGAGTGTCGTGGCCTTCCACGACTTCTGCATCCATCCACTTTTGCATTGTAAATCTGTTTAGTCATTCTTTCATCATGCATTCTTTCCACATGCCCGAACCACCGGAGCATTCTTTTCCTTACCTTCACCCCGACACTCATCAATAATATTTATTATTGCGCCTTCCGAGGACATTTGTACCAGAGCCGCACTTAAGGAGCCAAAGAGCCACATACGGCTCTGGAGCCGCAGTTTGCCGGCCACTGTTCTAGACCAAAAGTAGCCATCCTGATGGGCAAATGCCCTACCTGACATTATGCCTTAAATGTTTGGATTTTGTTATATTACAAAATTCGTCCAAGTACGTATCGGACCACGCATATTGCAAGATTTCGTAGGAGCAAACAACGTCCGCTGTTTTTGTAATTTAGGTCCGGAACCTTAAAAAACATTTTCGAAAATATCCCATATCTAGTACTTAACTTTATAAAAGATAAAAACTACAAATAGTAAATAGGTCCCAAATCACCGTCAGTTGGGAACGTTCCCAGAATGCTGGCCGCATTACAACGTTGTATGGCAACGCTTATGCGTTGCCCAAAATACAGGCCAGCGTTTTGGTTTCGTGAGACATCTATCAACCGTTTTGATAGGTCTCGATAAAGGCGATGGGCTTCTGGTCCCCACGGCCCGAGGGTTTCGACACCAAAAGCCGCAAATATCCAATACCAACGGATGCATATTTGCGGCGTTTTAGGTCCTCTTGTCGGGCGGCAGCTGCACCAGCTACTGCTGTTTAAACTAATTTTGGTTTAAAGTATTTTTAGGATTTTAGAAGCGAATATCTCGCATGTCATACCTCAGAACAAAAACTTTGCAGAAGATACCCTCCAGATTTTTCTTCTAATATAACTGTATCCGGCAGACGTTGTCTTGCCCTTAAAAGATTAAAATCTAGAAACCGATTGCAGCGCCATCAACCGGGACCAATTGTTAATCTAAACCATCCCGGGACCCACTTGAACACCCACAATAATAATTCACCATTGCCGAAATCTTCCGGGAAAGATCATAAACAAACGAATGGCTAGACTGATGTTGTTTCTGATAGAATAGAATATACTTTATTGCATAACACTAAGATACAATTCAAGAAGTTCAAGTACAGAAGACAATAGGCGGTCTTATCACTAAAAGCAATTTCTTCCAGACAACCTTAGGATGGATTAGAGAAAAAAAAGTCTGATGTTTTTAATGATTTTTTTTTATTAATGAATATCATATTCTAATACTCATTATCCTATTCCGGACGAAGACAATTCCAAAAACACAAAAATCATAAAAATCGGTCCAGCCGTTTTTGAGTTATGGATAATATAACTATCCGTGCAGGAACGGAGAAAGAATACAATTCCCTGCGGCCGGGCGGCCTGTCGTAAGAGGCGACAAAACAACCTACAGCCAGGTGGTAGCGCATTTGCCCGACTGGATAGCTACCACCCCTGGTCTAAAGTATGTCGCCATAACAACCTTGAGCTGTGTTCCGGCATTAGTGACCAGGTTCCAGTCTCCCTTAAGAGGGCAGCAGAGCATTTGTAGCAACTTTGGTGTTGCAAATGTCCATAGGCGATGGTAACCGCTTTCCATCAAGTAGGCCGTCTGCTTGTCTGCTGATCTCCTGCAATAAAAAAATAATAATAAATAACACGACTTTGTTTTATATATATAATATATATATATAAGTTGCATATTATCACCATATCTTGTATATGTATATAACTTATGTGTATATTTGTATATATAGTATAGTTATATATTTATTATTAAAATGTAAGTAATCGTACAATAATTATGTATACCACCGTCGCCACTCCTAATCAGAATATTGTTGCCACGGGTTGTCTGGAAGAGATCGCTTTTCAGCGATAAGACCGCCCTTTGTACCCAACTAGACTAATACTAGTTCGTAAGTTTTTCTGTAATGATGTACAATAAAGTGTTATCTATCTATAAAAGATTCTGCTGCAATCAAAAATCATAGAAATTATCAAAATATTATTCTCACAAGGTCCACAATTTCCAAATAGTTTAATACTTTCCAGTTTACGGTATATAAAGCTCTTTGTTTTAATGGGGAAATACTTTAATACACGTGACGAGTTATTACACCTTAGAACGGCCCGATAAGACTCCACATTTGGTAGGAAATGGTTTTGTTTTTTAACAGGAGCTGATGGCAATGGCAGGCGACACGTTCGTGACTTGTGAAATTACATTACACGGCCGTATTTACTACTTTCGTATTGCTACAGGCCATTTTTTATACGAGAAACAAACCGCGTGTGGCAGGAACTGATTACAGAGATTTTAACACCGCCATATAAACAAATAGCAGTGTCGCCTTGGCTGGTGTAATCTTCTAGCGGAAACTGGCAAGTAATTAATTCATATTCACATCATCCGTGCAGGGCCGGAGAAAGAATACAATTTCCTGCGGCCGGGTGGCCTGTCATAAGAGGCGATAAAACACCGGCATTTACCCGACTGGATGACTACCACCCTTGGTCTAATGTATGTTGCCGTAAGAACCTTGAGTTGTGTTCCAACGTGACGGTAAGGAAAGGAATGCTCCAGTGGTTCGGGCATGTGGAAATAATGACTAAACAGATATACAATGCAAAAGTGGATGGATGCAGAAGTCGTGGAAGGCCACGACACACCTTCCATGATCAAATTGATCGTGTACTAGCAGAAGGTGATGTCAGAAGCCTTAAGAACAGACGAGCGTGCATGACAAAAGTTATGAATGTCAAAGAAGCAAGTGAGGTGTGTAAAAATAAGCCTGAATGGCGCTCTGTTGTTCGTGCCTACCCTGCAAGAGAACTGGCGTGAAGTTATGTATGTATGTGTTCCAACATTAGTGACCAGGTTCCAGTCTCCCTTAAGAGAGCAGCAGCGCATTCGTAGTACCTTTGTTGTTGCATATTTTCATAGGCGATGGTAACTGCTTTCCATCATGTGGACTATCTGCCTGTCCGTCCATCTGAATTTTCACTGGTCGAACGAAAAATGAATAGCTCAAGACTAACCATTTTACGCCGATATTCTGTGAGAGCGTGGTATCACTCTGATCGAACCGGTCCTCAGAGTTTTAATTAAGGTAACGAGTTCAGCATGGCTCTACTTACTCAAACAGATGTAAAGGAATTTGAGAACACTGAAAGTGCTACAAATGCGCTTCTGCTTTCTTAAGGGAGACTGAAACCTGGCCACTAATGCCGGAACAGAACTCAAGCTTGTTATGGCGGCATACTCTAAACAAGGGGTGGTAGCCTACCACCTGGCTGTGGGTTGTTTTGTTACTGTACTAAACTCCTCTTGTCTGAACTTTCTTATTCCACACTAATGGTTGGCAACGCGTTGCGCCACCCCTAGTGTTACATACATCTATAGGTGACTGTTTCCATGTTCTCTTTGTGGTCTATTTGCCTGCTCACCAGCTTCGCAATCAAAAATCATGATAATTTTAATTTAAAAAATCCTGCGGCCGGGCGGCCTGTCGTAAGAGGCGACTAAACAACCCACAGCCAGGTGGTAGGGCATTTGCCCGACTGGGCGGCTACCACCCCTGGCCTAAAGCATGTCGGCATAACAACCTTGAATTGTGTTCCGGCATTAGTGACCAGATTCCAGCGACCATTAAGAGAGCAGCAGCGCATTTGTAGCACCTTCGGTGTTGCAAATGTCCATAGGCGATGGTAACCGCTTTCCATTAAGTGGGCCGTCTGCCTGCTGAACTCCTGGAATAAAAAAAACAATAGGAATATAAACTGACTTCTTACGTCCACACTCTCATAAATCCAGTCAAATAATTTACCAATTCCGATGTCAGTGTTAACATTCCGACACTTGTCTTACTCTGCAAGATATTGCCAACAGATAGCAGTGATCCGGAGCAATTCACATTCTGCCGAGGCGAACCCAATCACGTACTCTCACAATCTGTTATCGATAGTAGTATCTACTAACAAAAGGCACCGTTCATTTGTCCGTTCGTTACGCGCGTACATGGCGGAGTTATTGCGCCGAGGGGTCGCCAGGCTCTATAAATATTCATGAGGAAACGAAATGTCCATATGTCGGATAGATGACTTGACGGTTTGCTTTTCCACAGTACTGTGGAAGGAATTTCAATATATAATGGTAACTGTAGAATATCTATCAATATTGTTACGAGTCGCGGGACTCGAATTAAAATGCCGTTAGAATTACTTTTTTTTTATTTCAGGAGATTTGCAATACCGAAGGTGCTACAAATGCGCTGCTGCTCTCTTAAGGAAGACTGGAACCTGGTCACTAATGCCGGAACACAACTCAAGGTTGCTATGGCAACATACTCTAGACCAGGGATGGTAGCCATCCAGTCGGGCAAATACCCTACCACCTGGCTGTGGGTTGTTAAGTCGCCTCTTACGACAGGCCGCCCCAACGCAGGAAATTGTATTCTTTCTCCGTTCCTGCACGGATAATACTACACTGCTATAGAGTTTATTAGAACTATACAAACACATATAACACAGGTACAAATATAACCGAACACAACAAGTCCAAACGTAGTGCAGAAGGTCGTAATTCAATAAAACGTGCTAAGTCCGTCACTTATTAGATTCCCGATTGTAGTATACACGTCTTGCGTCGCACGTGGTTATCGCTCGACTGCCTTCCCCCTCCATCAGGTCATCGTTTTATATTGCGCAACTGCAATGTCCCCGTATCTAAATCGACTTAATCCGACACACCTGGCTAATGACTGCCATAAAAGATTACAATACAACAATGGGCTGTTTGCCAAAGCGTCATATATCTAACGGTGGTGCCACATCTAAGATAACGTTAAAAATAATAACGCCATTATCGAATAGCCAAATTACTGTATATACTTACGTTACCTATCATTACCTATATTTATAACACCATTTCAGGTCCGCACTCGCGGACCGCGTTCGTAATACCGAAGTAAGAAAGAGAGTTGGTCTGAAAGAGAGTGTCGGGGTGAAGGTAAGGAAAGGAATGCTCCGGTGGTTCGGGCATGTGGAAAGAATGACTAAACAGATATACAATGCAAAAGTGGATGGATGCAGAAGTCGTGGAAGGCCACGACACACCTTCCATGATCAAATTGATCGTGTACTAGCAGAAGATGATGTCAGGAGCCTTAAGAACAGACGAGCGTGCATGACAAGAGTTATGAATGTCAAAGAAGCAAGTGAAGTGTGTAAGAATCGGGCCTAAATGGCGCTCTGTGGTTCGTGCCTACCCCGCAAGGGAACTGGCGTGAAGTTATGTATGTATGTATGCATTTCACATGAAAAAATCACCGAGACCAATATCTACATAGAATACTATAAAATTCACTCCACAATCTCGTTAATGACAAGACAATGATATAACTAAGGCAATAATAACTGTTGTTATATTTTTCGAAGGTCACTGAACTATACTTTGTTTATAAAACAAACATAAAGAAATTGTGTTTACACACAGTGTTATGTCAAACAATAGTTTCAATCCGTGAGATTCACACCATTCATTATTCATTCGGTACTTTACTAATACGAATAAATTTGCCTACATTTACACCGGTCGGACTTAATAACTGCATTCTTTAGATGTTTCTTTTACGTTCTTGTAGCTAGTTAAAAAGCCAACTTAATAGACATTATTTTAATTGAATTAGTTTATTATATGAATATGAGCGATTCGTTTTTATCTCGAGATGATAAAGCGGCACGTATAACGCCATCTAGCGTCGAGTAGCGATACTAAAAAGTTACAACTATAATAATTCTTGACAAAGCCGACCGCAAGAGACTATATTATAGAATAAATAGCAGAAAATTAATCTAATTGTATATCAATAATTGTATAATTACATATAATCGAATACAATGCAAGAAAACTTAACTTATTAGTATTGTATTCTACTCATAGTCTCTCAAGACTATAAGTAGAATACTGAGCCTAGATTTTTTTTTAATTGCAGCAGATCAGCAGACAGGCAGACGGCCCACTTGATGGAAAGCGGTTACCATCGCCTATGGACATTTGCAACATCAAAGTTGCTACAAATGCGCTGCTGCTCTCTTAAGGGAAACTGGAACCTGGTCACTAATGCCGGAACACAACTCAACGTTGTTATGGCGACATACTCTAGACCAGGGGTGGTAGCCATCCAGTCGGGCAAATGCCCTACCACCTGGCTGTGGGTTGTTAAGTCGCCTCTTACGACAGGCCGCCCGGCCGCAGGAAATTGTATTCTTTCTCCGTTCCTGCGCGGATTGCCGTCTTCTATGGGTAAGGTGCCCAGAAGGCTGGCTACGTTTCCTCGCTGGATCACCATACTGATCCGTTGGCCGAGGTAAGCACCAGCCCTCTGATCACCTGAAGAGTCAATGAGTCGTTTCGATAAACTTTGATAGAGGCCCCTGGCCTCAGGACCCCACGGTCCAAGCGTCTCGACAGCAAACGGCACAAACGTATAACTCTCACTGAGGGTTGCATATTTGCGCCGCTTGAGTGATTCGGCTGTTTCCGCCGCGGAACCGGCTTATCTAGACGTGTTTGGTAAATGGGATGCGGCCAACGTGTCTACACAAGTCGCATCCCACACCAAAGGCTTGCCACGTTGCCAGGGAATTAGAGTCATTCCGTCGGGACGCCTACCATCATCACGTGGATAATTGTATTATTACATTTTACACTAACTGACCCGGCTAACTTCGTAAGGCCTCAGAATCAATACCTACATAAAAAATCTGAATGATAATTGCAGAATGTCTTCAACTTTAGTAAAATATGTGGTCAAAACTTAACCGGAAAAAAACTTCTCTTTTAAATTTAATTTGATTTCTGAACGACTTTTAAATTTAATTGATTTCTAAACGACGGGACGAACATCAAATGTTTGACAGGTAGGAATAGTTTCTAAGGGAAAGTGAAATTGTTGTTTTTACTATATTCCAAGCAATTTATGTATGTATGATTACCTTCATGACTAAAAATGATGACCAAGATTCATGTTAGAATTTTAATGTAACACCTACATAGTACACATAGATAATAAGAGAAGCTGATGTGTAATATCTGTGTCGTTTGGTTTGCACAATAAGCAGTTCCTCCTACTATAAGAACCAGGCACCAGAAAGATAATCTCATATCTTTTATTTTAAATATTTTAAGTTTTACACACGTCGCGGCGTGGTAGATCACTTTGAGCTCCTTTTAAGGTTTTTGAGTTGAATTCTGTCAGTTCGTAAGCGTGCGTAGCGGGCGAGTAGCAAAGCATCTCTTTTTTTGGAAATGGAATAGTATAGAAACCTAAAAGATAATAACCATAAACAAGAATTTAAATTAAATTCAACAATTTGGCGGTAGGCTGGAACGGTGAAAGAATACCATTTCCTGCGGCCGGGCGGCCTGTCGTAAGAGGCGACAAAAGAACCCACAGCCAGGTGGTAGGGCATTCGCCCGACTGGATGGCTACCACCCCTGCACTAAAGTATGTCGCCATAACAACCTTGAGTTGTGTTCCGGCATTAGTGACCAGGTTCCAGTCTCCCTTAAGAGAACAGAAGCGCATTTGTAGCACCTTTGGTGCTACAAATGTCCATAGGCGATGGTAACCGCTATCCATCAAGTGGGCCGTCTACCTGTCTGCTGAACTCCTGCAATAAAAAATAAAGAAAAACCTGCCAAGCCGCCTCGGACAAGCGTGGTGGGTATATTGTCCGTTTCCCTTAAAATGGGAGGCCCGAGCCCAGCTGTGGGACATTCATGGGCTGATATTATATATATTTACAATATAAATACATAATATATTATATAAATTAATTTCTTTCAATAGATCCCTGATGTAATGTTGTTTTAACTTGAAATAACTTCAATTTATACTTTATTTCTTAGCAAACTTAACCGTCGGCAAAAGCCGTTACGCCAAAACAGTATAAACATCGAAAAAAAATAGTAAAAACAACGGTTTTCGGAAAACGACCCATGTGCGTCTAATTTTATTCCCCCGGTGTGCACTGGTTATGAAATTAATGCAAATGTATGCGCGGTGTACGGAGCAGATCGCACGGCGAGCCGGGCTTATCGGCCCACATAGGGCAACTATCAGTTTTTAGATTACGATATCTAAAAAAAACCGTTAAAATACTTACGAAGAATGATTTGGAAATTAGAAATTGTTTTTTTTTTAACGGTGAAAATTATAGGCCCATTTTTGAAATTAAAACCAGGCAGTTTTGAGATCAGCCCAGCTTGCCATACACAACGCGGTGCTGATACCTACGCTCACGTATGGAAGCGAGAGTTGGGTATGGAAGAGAGAGCATGAAAGTAGAGTAAACGCAGTCGAGATGCGAGCACTGCGCAAAATCTGCGGAGTGACGCTCGCGGACCGCGTTCGTAATACCGAAGTAAGAAAGGGAGTTGGTCTGAAAGAGAGTGACGGGGTGAAGGTAAGGAAAGGAATGCATGATGAAAGAATGACTAAACAGATATACAATGCAAAACTGGATGGATGCAGAAGTCGTGGAAGGCCACGACACACATTCCATGATCGAATTGATCGTGTACTAGCAGAAGGTGATGTCAGGAGCCTTAAGAACAGACGAGCGTGCATGACAAGAGTTATGAATGTCAAAGAAGCAAGCGAGGTGTTTAAGAATAAGCCTGAATGGCGCTCTGTTGTTCGTACCTACCCCGCAATGTGGGGCTCTTCAAAAAAGGCGTGAACAGATACTTAAGGTCTCAACAAGGTATGCAACGCATCGACTCCCTCAGTGTTGCAGATGTCCATGGGCGACGGTATCCACCTAACAGGTCTGTTTGCCAGTTTGCCTACAAGCAAACATAAAAAGACCACATTTCATCTTCGCTAATATAAAACTAGTAATCCTTACTTAGAGCTCTTTCTGAATGTGGCACAGGCATAATTTGTCCCGCACAAAGCCGATTTCACACATCACGACCGGTTTACAAACACGCAAAAGATACTCCATTACAATGTACAAACTCAATTGCCAAGTAACAGCTAAACGTCTCCCTAATGTACGGTTATAATACGAACGTGGTCAACGCTTGGCTTGAATATAAAGTAGCCTCAACAGTCGGAGGAGCGATTTCAATACACAACCTAATACAGTTATTTCGCAGCACAAACAGACGGCTGTCGACCTTTTTATACAATACAAGATTGTACATCATTATTTTTATTAATATTTTTTTTATTGCAGGAGTTCAGCAGACAGGCAGACGGCCCACTGAATGGAAAGCGGTTACCATCGCCTATGGACATTTGCAACACCAAAGGTGCTACAAATGCGCTGCTGCTCTCTTAAGTGAGTCTGGAACGTGGTCACTAATGCCGGAACACAACTCAAAGTTGTTATGGCGGCATGCTCTAGACCATGCACTTGAGCGACACAAGCAAGAACTGCGTGTCACGGAGATGAATATGCCGCGTGTGGAGTGACGCGGAAAGACCGAGTCAGGAACTCCCGCATCCGCGGCAGTCTTCATGTCCGTGACATAGCAGACAAATTGCAAGAGTGTCGCTTACGTTGGTACGGCCACGTTTTACGGAGACCGGCTAATTATGTGGGGAACAAATGTCTAGCCATGCCGCCTCCGCCAGGTCCCGGTCGAAGGGGAAGGCCCAAGAAATGTTGGCTTGACGTTGTGAAGGATGACATGCGTACCAATGGTCTCAAAACGGGGGATGCTGAAGACCGCGCGAAGTGGAGTAGAAAAAGTAGGAAAGCGGACCCTGGGCGTCGGAGTGAACGCTCCGAACGCAACCGGGAATTAACGCTCGGATGATGATGATGATGATGATGCTCTAGACCAGGGGTGGTAGCTATCCAGTCGGGCAAATGCCCTACCACCTGGCTGTGGGTTGTTTTGTCGCCTCTTACGACAGGCCGCCCGACCGCAGGAAATTGTATTCTTTCTCCGTTCCTGCATAGATATAACATTCGCAACAACGCTGTAAAACTTTATCGAAAAGCCGCCGAACGTTTAGTAGACCTCTCACGTGAGCAAAAGGTTGGCGTCTATTTTGCTCAAAGGGTAAGCATTGCTATTCAGCGTGGTAACGCCGCCAGCCTTTTGGGAACGTTCCCGGTAAGTGACAGTGGTTTGGGACCAATATTTTATGTATAATTATGCGCTCTTTTTTATTATTTAATTCTAGTTTTTAATTTTAGGTTTCTTTTTCATACATACATACATAACTTCACGCCAGTTCCCTTGCGGGGTAGGCACGAACAACAGAGCGCCATTCAGGCTTATTCTTACACACCTCACTTGCTTCTTTGACATTCATAACTCTTGTCATACGTCGCTCGTCTGTTCTTAAGGCTCCTGACATCACCTTCTGCTAGTACACGATCAATTTGATCATGGAAGGTGTGTCGTGGCCTTTTTTTTTATACTGTAGTTCAATTTATGTATTACCAGCGGCCCCGGCAGACGTTGTCCTGCCTTTAAAAAATAAAATTCTAGAACCCGGTCCCAGAGCCACCTACCGGTTCTAATTGCGAATCTAAACCATCCGAATACCCACTCAAACACATACATACATACATACATACATAACTTCACGCCAGTTCCCTTGCGGGGTAGGCACGAACAACAGAGCGCCATTTAGGCCCATTCTTACACACCTCACTTGCTTCTTTGACATTCATAACTCTTGTCATGCACTCAAACACACAGAAACAAAATCACCAAAATCGGTCCAGGTGATTATGAGGATTCTAGAACCCGATCTCAGCGCTACCTACCGGCTCCAACGGGATAAAAAGTATCCTATGTCCGTCTCCTGGTTCTAAGCTACCTCCCCACCAATTTTCAGCCAAATCGGTAAAGCCGTTTTTGAATTATAAATAGTGTAACTAACACGACTTTCTTTTATATATATATAGATATAAAAAGAATAAAGTATAACATTAATAACTAGAATATTCCCCCGATTCCCGAGACACAAAGTACCGCAACATTTTAAAGAAAATGTAAGTTATAATATAAAAACGTAATCTGGTCATTTTAAATAATTCCCAGAAAAATTCCCGGGGAATATCGAGAAAAAAATTGGCGCAGATTTTAAATCTAAGAATTTGCTGTCGATCAGCGAGAACCGCTTCGAACTCGGCTGAGTAGTTATTACGTGAATCCCAAAGAAACAGATAAGCCAAGAAACAGACAAGAAATCTAAAAATTATATATATAAAAATTCATCGTGTTCTCCATCTTTTAAATAGTGTATTTCAGTTTTTTTTAATAGCTTCAATATACAGACACAGCATGTTCTGAATTTTATATTATCTATACTAATATCATAAAAAGGTAAAGTTTGTGAGTTTATGACGTTGTAGGGGTTAATCTCTGGATCTACTGAACCGATTTTAAAAAATCTTTAACCGTCCGAAAGCTACGTCAACAGGGAGTGTCATAGGCTATATAACATGACGCTATATACCACGGGAGCGGGACAGAGTGCGGGTGAAACAGCGCCGGGCCGCTAGTTATAGATAAATAGATAATTAAACAGCACAATTCTGCTGAAGATGTACGTGTATGTTAGGGAGTCCAACAAGCTCATTTTGTAATCTTTTAACCTTAGTAGTTAGTTTGTGTTCTACTCTGTTTTATACGCCTAAATAAATAGATAAAGAACTGCTTAGAATAAACTAATATAGTGAAAAAACATAACGCAAATGAATAAATATGTATTATTGTATTCTATGCTGAGTCTATGTCACCATCTTCTGCGAGTAAGGTGCTCAGAAGGCTGGCTACGTTACCTCCGTGGACCGCCCTACTTACTCGTTGACTGAGATAGACACCAGCCCTCTGACCACTTGAAGACTAACACATTTTGAGAGCTGTAGAGCTGTTGAGGCTGATGACTGTCAATAAGGGCCACTCATTTTAAGAGCTAAGAATGTGTCTTTTCCCATATCTTCTCTATCTCTGTGTGTGATGGAAAGTAGATACCGTCGCCTATGAACATATGCAACACTAAAGGTTACTAATGTGCTGTTAGACTCGCGGTAGGAGCCTGGCCATCGACGCCGGAATACAACTCAAGGTTCTTCTAGACTAGTGGTCGGCAAACTTATTAGCCAAAGAGCCAAATATGAACATTAAAACAATTTAAAAATTGGGAGCCAAATCTGCTTGTTTAGTAAACTCTTATTACGCTAAATAAGTAGTACCGTAGTAGTTTTCATCTGTGCAGGAACGGAGAAAGAATACAATTTCCTGCGGCCGGGCGGCCTGTCGTAAGAGGCGACTTAACAACACACAGCCAGGTGGTAGGGCATTTGCCCGACTGGATGGCGACCACCCCTGGTCTAAATTATGTCGCCATAACAACTTTGAGTTGTGTTCCGGCATTAGTGACCAGGTTCCAGTCTCCCTTAAGAGAGCAGCAGCGCATTTGTAGCAACTTTGGTGTTGCAAATGTCCATAAGCGATGGTAACTGCTTTCCATCAAGTGGGCCGTCTGCCTGTCTGCTGATCTCCTGCAATAAAAAAATAAAAAAATATCTATATAAACCATGATGCAATCAACACCCTAGCGTACAATGCTAGTTGTAGTCGAAGCGTTGATTTCAGTGCTTGAGGTCTTTTTTCTTGTTCTTCTTCACTTCTCACGCCATTGTTGTTAGAATTGACACGCGTATCATCTCTCATGACGTCAAATGAGCATTTCTTGGACCTGTAAGTGGGACAAGCCAACGCAGTCCTTCCATGTCCCCCGCGGCATAGTCATTTCCGTGACTTGCAGCTCCTGTTTGTATGCTTTAATCAAAAGCCCATGTCATAACGAGAAGTTCCCTCCAGACCATTGTTGTACGCGGAATAAATGTTCTAGAGAGCCATTGAGTAGTTGAGCATGTGAGCTCAAGGATTGCGGGCTCACGCCTGCCAGGGCTGCGGAGAGGCTAGGTCATATATCCGTAGTCCTGGCATACAACACCCAGGGGTTTTAGTGGGTATCCCTAACTGGGGAGTGTCAATAGCATGGCACCAGTTCTGACGGAGCATGCTAGTGCCACCCCCGATCTGGTGAATCCCACACACAGGTCGCGAAATATCCCCCAAGGTTCTGCCCTTGTCGCGGCTTAAGTCCTCAAATGGATTTCCCCGGGCTAAAATGGGAGCTCAAGGAAATGAGGGTCAACATCCCGTCACTGGCGATCGGTGCGGCTGTAAAAGTGAGGCATTGGTACCAGATCAAACAATTCCTCTTAGTATCGGCCTCGTTTCACCTCATTACTCAAGGACAGGTCTAATGATAAGCTTACAGACCTGTCTCTTAAGCTTAGCCGATATGTTAGTCATAAATGACACTATTCGCCTCACGTTACTTGGCCCAAGACACCGTTATCGATGTATCCGAAAGCGAAAAATACTTTACCCTCGAATATTTTCCGCTCTTTAAAAATTGAAAGCCACAAATTTTTCATATATCTAAAACAGGAAAAAGGCTTTTTATTCCAAGTTTTTAATTATTTTCCCCATTATTCAAATGAACGTATCTATATCGGGGTACCGCTGGCCACTCGGAAACTTTTCAATTTAAAAGCGAGTGGAATATATTACGGGATATCAACAAGATGGAAATTAATAAATGGAAGAATTAAAAAAGCACCAAGAGCAAATTTTCGAACGTTGCCAGAGGTTCCGTTTCAAAATGTTCTAATAGATTGTACATCATCATCATCATCATCATCATCCGAGCGTTAAATCCCGTTTGCGTTCGGAGCGATCACTTCGACGGTCAGGGTCAGCTTTCCTATTTTTCTTCTCCACTTCGCACGATCTTCGGCATCGCTTGTATTAAAATCATTGGTACGCATGTCATCCCTCACAAGGTCAAGCCAGCATTTCTTGGGCCTACCCCTTCGACCGGGACCTGTTGGAGTTGGAGGAGCCGGTTTTCATAAGACGTGACCGTACCAGCGTAAGCAACTCTCCTACAGTATTGCAGATTGTACATATTTTGTTCATTTAATATTAAGGTTGTTTTTCTAGGGTGCATGTTTACCAGAGACCGAAACTACGAAAGTGATATTGAAAGAAGAGTAATGGCAGGTAATAAGGTGAATGGAGTGCTGAAATCTTTTATGAACAGCCGGAAAGTGTAAACGCACGTCTGGCTGTCCATCAAGAGCTATTAGTACCAACGCAGTACGGCAGTGAAAGTTAGGTATGGCAGAAGAAGCTTGAAAGTAGGAATGAGAGTGAGAATGAAATGAGAGCTTTGAGAAGTATATGTAAGGTTAATGTAAGTGATATGATAGACACAGTATAATAAGGGAGCGTTGTGGATTGAAAAAAGATGTTGTAACAAGAGTTGAAAAAGGAATGTCAAGGTGGTTTGGGCATGTAGAGAGGATGGATGAAAGCAGAATCACAAAACAAGTATATCACAGCAATGTGACTGGTAGAATCGGTACCGGTAGACCGAGGCGTACTCACCAAGACCAAATTGAAGATACTTTGAAGAATTTGAAAGAAAAGATAAAAAGCAGTTTAAATAAGCATGTATGTATGAAAAGATTAATTAAAGTTACACACATACATACATACATAACTTCACGCCAGTTCCCTTGAGGGTTGGCACGAACAACAGAGCGCCATTCAGACTTATTCTTACACACCTCACTTGCTTCTTTGACATTCATAACTCTTGTCATACACGCTCGTCTGTTCTTAAGGCTCTTGACATCACCTTTTGCTAGTACACGATCAATTTGATCATGGAAGGTGTGTCGTGGCCTTCCACGACTTCTGCATCCATCCACTTTTGCATTGTATATCTGTTTAGTCATTCTTTCATCATGCATTCTTTCCACATGGCCGAACCACCGGAGCATTCCTTCCCTTACCTTCACCCCGACACTCTCTTTCAGACCAACTCTCTTTCTTACTTCGGTATTACGAACGCGGTCCGCGAACGTCACTCCGCAGATTTCGCAGTGCTCGCATTTCGACCGCATTTACTCTACTTTCATGCTCTCTCTTCCATACCCAACTCTCGCTTCCATACGTGAGCGTAGGTACCAGCACCGCGTTGCGTATGGCAAACTGGGCCTTCTGGCTTAGGTTCTTAGCGCCTTGAAGTTTACCTAACGCTCCATTCAAACTATTCCCCAGATTCACTCTTCTTTCTATATCTAATTAAAGTTGATGAAGCGAAAAGTATTTCTCAGGATCGCAGCAGGTGGAGATCCATTGTCTCTGGCTACCCCAATTGGAAACAGGCGTGACAATATGTATGTATGTAATATTTTCATTTCAATAACATTAAAAGCAACCAATTTAAGTTACGTTTATATTTAACGGTTTTCGAGGCCTATACTGACATTTAAATTCTTTCTTATGTATTTTTTTTTGAAACAGCTGGTTGTCTGGAAGAGCAAATAAGACCATCCATTGTTCATGTGTTATTTTTATTTATTTTAGTTAGCTATAACCCTATGAAACATAAATAGTTATCTATCTCTTTTATTCATTTTTTGAAAATACAATTAACACTTTTGGAAGTCTTTCACTATACATGGCGCTCATGCTTTAGGCCTTACGCGTGCAAGTTATGGAATCAGGACCTTCCGTGAGTTTTCCACGTTACAATATAGGGCCCTTCAAATAGACGTAAAGACGTATTAAAGAACCTTAGTGTTACCGTTGTCTATGAGCAACGCTAGCACGTTGCTCTCTGTTTACAAGTTTGCCTTCAAGAAAACAGAATTTGCGTTTCAGAAGAACTTGATCTAATATTTTACGTACAATTAAAATTGCATATATTTAATTTCTTGTTTGATATTTTTTTTAATACTTTTATATTTTAGGGAGTGACTCTTGGGAGAGCGACATGGAATGCTCCATCGTCTCAAAGGAAGATCTTCCAGCGAGCTCATTATTGTTTCTCGCAGGCCGCAGGCCTAGGGCCTGTTCTATTTTTGTTGGAAATTTGTATATATTCTTTGTACGTGTCGGGAAACGTTTGTGACCTCAATTTTTGCATAGCGCCATCTATTGGCTTGTAAGTGTTCCACTACAATATTGTAATTATGCAATTTTGTAAATGTTTATTTTTGAGGGACACAAGGGAACTGGCGTGAAGTTATGTATGTATGTATGTTTATTTTTTAGAATGACAAAATGTCATTTTGTCTGTCTACCTAAAAAAGAAAAAACTTATGACGTCATCTAGGATGCGATTGTTATTCATTTTTTCCATAGTTTTAACCATTACTATTCACAATTAAAACTACTTTGTAATTGTTGAACATAGCTACTCAATTATAACTCAATAGTCGTATGCAAAATGAAAATCCGATATTGCCCCAGGCATCTCTAAATAGGCAAAACACCGTCTAATGGACAAACAGAAAGTTAAAAAATACATTATTTAATTTACTTTCTCAGACGGCAAAGCACACCAACGCTATAAACATCTTATTCAGATGTCAATTGAAAATATTGTTTTGTTAATTTTATTTATTGCCTGAAGTAGGCAAACAGGCAGACGGCCCACTTGATGGAAAGCGGTTACCATCGCCTATGGACATTTGCAACACTAAAGGTGCTACAAATGCTCTGCTGCTCTCTTAAAGGAGACTGGAACCTGGTCACTAATGCCGGAACACAACACAAGATTGTTATGGCGGCATACTCTAGACCAGGGGTGGTAGCCATCCAGTCAGGCAAATGCCCTACCACCTGGCTGTGGGTTGTTTAGTCGCCTCTTACGACAGGCCGCCAGGCCGCAGGAAATTGTATTCTTTCTCCGTTCCTGCACGGATATTTTTCTTATATGTACCTATTTACAGTAAAATATACATAGATATGACCGTAAATTGAGAAGTAGAAAATTACAGTGGTACAGGCACGTAATGAGAAGGGATGAAAGTCACATAAGTGTAGTAATTATGGTGTGTGCATTAGTATATTAAAATATATTATATGTGGGTAGTTCATAAAATTATATAATTAAACAGTTCGCAAGCAACCACTGAGTGTTTATTACATGGTGACAGCGGTCTTAAGTTAAAACCTTTTAAAAACTAATTAAAACGTGATAATTTTATTAATATTTAATGTATTAATGTGTGCCATCATTGTGCAATATGGAGCATGCAAGACCTCCGGTCGAATTAACATTGGATGGTGCTCCAGGGAACAAGGCGGACTGGCTTAAATGGTTAACGCAATTTAAGGTATTTCTGAAGGCATCCGACATATACAAAGAAGCAAAAGACATGCCGCGATGAGGGCTCGAGACAAACTTGCATTATTTTTCGATAAATAATACATAGCTTTCACTCAATGTTGTAATAATCAGGTAACTACTTAAATAATTATAAAAGTTTTTTCAACACACTTGCTCATAAAGTGGCTCTATGGTCACCGCAATTAGGCACAGAATGACACCCATTATCAAACTGTGAGTAAAAAACATTATAACTCACTAGTGAGTTATAGATATATTTTTTTTATTTTTTTGGTTGAGTTGCTTTGTTCTTAAAAAAGTTTTTATTAAAAAAAAAAGATCGTGTTCTATAGAATAAATAAATAAATGTTCCTATTGCTTGCTCATTTCATGCAACTTCTTATTTAAATAGATAATTTTAACTCGTACGTGTTTAATAAATAAAACTTTCACTCATATATAACTTTTTTTATCTACTAAATAAAATGAGTTTTTGTTGTTATTTTATTCACAAGTGTGTTGAAAAACGTCGTATGATACACGTGTGTATTGATGATTACCGTCCTCGGCTCTCTTAAGACCCTCGCCTACGGCTCGAGTCACAATGGCGCGCGGTAATCACCAATATTACACACTAGTACCATAATGTACTATTATAGTATATATAAATATATGTTGTTATATTTTTAAGGGGGAAGATGTAGTATATATGGTGTGTGCATTACTCTATTATAATATATATGTATGTGGGTAGTTCATAAAATTATATAATTAAACAGTTCGCAAGCAACCACTAAGTATTTATTACAATAACAAAAAGAAAATTAACCTGGAAAATTAATGGGTACAGATGTAAAGGTAGACCAAAAAAGTGATGGATGCAATATGTGAAGGATGACCTGATGGTTTGTGGTATGACAGGGGCTGTATGCCAGAATAGATTAATACATATTTGCATCCGTGCAGGAACGGAAAAAGAATACAAATTCTTATTCTTTTTTTAATTTATTAGGAATTCGGGTTCTCTTTTCGTTCCTGCACAGAGATACTTCTAGAATCTGATACTTCAAAAATAATCTCATCCATTTTGCGTAAGCACGGTAAATTCCTCCTCTTCTCCCATGATTTATTTATTTATTTTATTTATTTGGGAAACATACAATAATTATAATTCTTACAATATAAAACACATAACTTAATACACACATCAACTAAGTTTCCACTAAAAAAATTATTCTTGTTACGCATTTGGCTCATATAACTATAAGAAAATTATAATAAATTTGATGCAATATTGGAAAATTAGATATAAAACAAAAACTACAATTTGTCTATTTATCTATATCATTCTTAAGTCATAATTATCATGTCTTAAAAAAAAATCGTGATACATGTTAAAAATAAAAGTCATAATATTAAAAAAAAAAACAATGATGATGATTGTTACCTTGTCAATTTATTAAAGAATCTAGTAGTAATCTTCATTTTTTTATCCGTGCAGGAACGGAGAAAGAATACAACTTCCTGCGGCCGGGCGGCCTGTCGTAAAAGGTGACAAAACAACCCACAACCAGGTGGTAGAGTATTTGCCCGTATGGCTGCCACCCCTGGTCTAGAGTATGCGGCCATAACTACCTCGAGCCGTGTTCGTCATTGGCCACGTTCCAGTCTCCCTTTAGATAGCGGCCGTACATTGGTAGCACCTTTGGTGTTACAAATGGCCATAGGCGATGGTATCCGATTTCCATCAGGTGGCCCGTGTGCTTCTCTGCTGAGCTCATGCAATAAAAAGTTATATTATTAACAACAATTTTATTCAATATTGACCTAATGTTAAATTGACATTTTATTTATGTAATTTCCGTATATTTATTTTTTTGTAATTAACCATTTGAGCCATTTTTTTATTTTTATTATTTAAATTATTTTTGAGTGGAAACTTGATTGATATATGTATTAATTTCGTGTTTTATATTTAAGAATATTAAATATTGTATGTTTCTCAAACAAATTAAATAAATAAATAAACTAGTAATTACTAATAATTTTCACTAAAAAATGTACATATCGCCTGTCCCTATTAACAGAGTCAGATCTGCAAATCAGCAACTTTACAGGAGAGCGCTCTGAACTTTGAATTGCTTATTTTTTTTTTACTACAAGAATTAAATTTTCAAAAAAAATATTATATGTTAATATATGTTCGAGAGCTTATTTGCAATGCAATTAAATAACATTTTTACTTATCTAAATGTTTGAAAAGCTAGTAATGGCATTGTTGTCCGTACATGGGTCATCATGATTTGTCGGATCTGTCACATCCAACAAAGTTACATGGACAAACATATTTATTCTTTGTAAGAAGTGCCACATACAACATTGTCATTAGTAAATCCTGTTTAAGTTTATGTCGTATTTAAATTGATATTATAAATTAAATCCAATTTTTAATAAATTTGTTTCACAAATAACAAATAATCAAACATAATTGACAATTTAGGGACAAAATGAAAACAACCTTTGCCATAAAATTTATTAAAATCATTAATTATAAAGTCTACCTGTATGAATGGCACTTAATAATGACATTTCAGGTTTCATTAGCATAGATAATCAGTCTTAGTAATTTCTTTCTTACAAAAATATACCCCGCATACACCACCCCCCACCCCCCACCCCACCCCCCACCCCCCCGCTAATAACGTCGGGAGTTAACATTCGTCATTGTTAATGGGAGATGGTGGCATATATGACATTGTTAATGTGGCTATTTTAAAAACTATGAGGAAAAATTACCTTTTTGTTGCTGCTATTGAAAACAATGCTTTTTTTAGGGTTATTAGTGAAATAAAACCAAAATGTCGAAAATTGCATATCCTACATTGTTAATAGGGACAAGCGATATAATAAACACACTATCATAATAGCCGAAATTAATATAGGTACCTAAAAATAACTAAAATATATGTAAATCAATGCAATAACAAAACCCGAGTGTGCTTTAGTATAACCACCGGGAGAGGTCGCCACTCATTAGCATATCCTCCGACCGCAATTAGCATTGCCTTTGATTCGGTACAATGTAAGCTTTTTTTGCTAAATCCTCTTAATTTCTTAGTCAGGGTTGGACAAGACTAAGTAAATTTATCTTAAGACAGGGCTTCGTATGAAACATGAAATACTAAAGGCCCATTCCTATATGTTACTAACCGATCATTTGCATTACTATCGGTTAAAAATTAACCCAAACTCCATACAAATAATGTCTGCCCTTAAATGAAATAGCATTTTTAAGAGTTATGAATGTCAAAGAAGCAAGTGAGGTGTGTCAGAATAAGCCTGAATGGCGCTCTGTTGTTCGTGCCTACCCCGCAAGGGAACTGGTGTTAAGTTATGTATGTATGTATTTTTAAAGAGTTACGTAACGCATAACTTAAACAGATATATTATTCAGATGATTGTTACAGGAGTTCCTAAATCTAAACATAATTATGTAAAAATGATTAAGATAATAGTTTAGAAATGTACTGTTCTTTTTCGTAAATTTGACATTTTGGTAGTGATAATTATGCAAAAGTGGATGGATGCAGAAGTCGTGGAAGGCCACGACACACCTTCCATGTTCAAATTGATCGTGTACTAGCAGAATGTGATGTCAGGAGCCTTAAGAACAGACGAGCGTGCATGACAAGAGTTATGAATGTCAAAGATGCAAGTGAGGTGTGTAAGAATAAGCCTGAATGGCGCTCTGTTGTTCGTACCTACCCGCAAGGGAACTGGTGTGAAGTTATGTATGTATGTATGTATAATTATGGATATTATAAAATAAATATTGATAGTTTTATGTAGATAGTTTTCTTTATTCAGACACAAAATATTTTTGCTAATTAATTTATAAATCTATATATATAAAAGAAAGTCGTGTTAGTTACACTATTTATAACTCAAGAACGTCTGTACCGATTTGGCTGAAAATTGGTAGGAAGATAGCTTAGAACCAGGAGACGGACATAGGATAGTTTTTATCCCGTTGCAACCGGTAGATGGCGCTGAGATCGGGTTCTAGAACCCTCCTAATGACCTGGAGCGATTTTGCTGATTTTGTTTTTGTGTGTTTGAGTGGGTTCCCGGATGGTTTAAATCCACAATTGGAACCTGTAGGCGGCGCTGGGATTGGGTCCTAGATTTTTATTTTTTCAGAGCAGGACAACTTCTGACGGGGCCTCTAGTAAATAATATAAATGAAACTGCATTGTTACTTGACATATTTCGCAATATATTTTAAAGTAATACAAATCGGTAAAAATGGTACTATATTTATATATTTACTCGTACTAACATTTACCACGCAGCTCTTCTCGTTAATGCATCAGGTCAGCAACCCACAGAAACTATCACGTTTTTGTAATAAAGTATCTTATCAGTTCCTCACTGCTTACTAAATAACATATATTTTAAATTTTAATTACAAAATAAAATTAACACAAACTCATTTAGATTTTTATCCGTGCTGGAACGGAGAAAGAATACAATTTCCTGCGGCAGGCGGCCTGTCGTAAGAGGCGACAAAACAACCCACAGCCAGGTGGTAGGGCATTTGTCCGACGGGATTGCGACTACCCCTGGTCTAAAGTCTGTCGCCATAACAACCTTGAGTTGTGTTCCGGCATTAGTGACCAGGTTCCAGTCTCCCTTAAGAGAGCAGCAGCGCATTTGTAGCACCTTTGGTGTTGCAAATGTCCATAGGCGATGGTAACCGCTTTCCATTAAGTGGGCTGTCTGCCTGTCTGCTGAACTCCTACAATAAAAAAAATAGATATTTATATATTAAAGTAAAGTATGTATTCTATACGTGAAGCAAAGGCACAGCAAGAACTTTGTACCCCTTTTTAGGAAAATTGCGCGGACGGAGGAGTATGAAATTTCGCACACTTATAGTTTATATAGAGGAGTGCAGAATTGATAATGTTCAAACTTATAATTTAAATTAATTATTATGGTCGAATTTCGACCACGAGCGACCACTAGTTAGTATAAAGTGTTTATTTAACGCTAACACAAATATATTTACAAATTCACCCAATAAGGAAGTAATTCTAACAGATAATATAAAATTTTAACTCTCAAAATTATAATTGTAATACATTAGAGAAATAACTAAATTAACACAAGTCAATTACAAGGAGCTTCAGTCTAGTACTTGAAATATTTTGTTTCTTAAACACTTAATACGTTTAATGAAGGTAGTTAAGAATTAAAATAACAAACATTAACTATGTTGCCAAGAGCAAAAACATCAATTAAAACCACAGCCCTGGCAACATTTGACTGCTGAAAATTCCGCGAGCTTTTTGTAAGTAACAGAAATGCAAATTCAAAGACATTAGCGCGTAAAGATAAGAAATAGGATTAAGCTGCTTATTGCGGTGGTAGGGGTGGCTCCTCGGGACCCCGAAGAAGCGAAGACTATGTTAATTGGACGGGTAATTACTGCTGTGCTCCTGACACGCTATGTTAACTTGTTTGTGGAAAAGCCCACGAAGTTGTTTATTGGAACAGGCGTTGAGAAACAATATTAATTGCAAAACACATCTCAGAGATGATTGTTTTTGCATTTTCCTGTTAAGCACGCCTTGACCGTGGAGTACTAAGGCCATGAATCTCTACTAAGAACTTTCAAAACACTTAAACGACTCATCATGACGGCTCAGAGATTTACCTTAGCCATACAAGACGGTAATCTTAGCTTTAGTAATCCACTTATAAACTTAAAGAACTACAGATATAACACAATATAACTAGTATTCATTGGCTTTAATATATATATTATGTGAAGCAAAAAATTTGTACCTACCCCTTTTTACGAAAACTGCGTGGACGGAGCAGTATGAAATTTCGCACACTTATAGTTTATATAGAGAAGAAGCGACGAGTGCTAATTTTTTTTTTTAATTATGCATAAAAAATACATTAAATCAATAAAAAAAAACATTACACACACTACCATGTATTTGACACACACACGCATATATACTCTTTTGTTTATTGTTGCCTTGGCGAAATCTTTAATTATACAAGTCTTTCATGTTTTTAAATTTTTTATTATTATGTTTTTAACAACAAATTATTATGGTCGAATTTCGACCATGGGTGACCAGTAGTAAAATCAAAACATTTAAAAATAAGCAAAGCTTGACTAATGAACTACTAGGGTTGTTAATGTGAGTTCACCTGCTTAAATGGGTCTATATAGCGAAAAATATTATAGCTAACCAAAATAAAAAGTTTCTTGGGTTCAAGTTAATTATCAAATTATTATCCGTGCAGGAACGGAGAAAGAATACGAATTCCTGCGGCCGGGCGGCCTGTCGTAAGAGGCGACAAAACAACCCACAGCCAGGTGGTAGCGCATTTGCTCGACTGGATGGCTACCACCCTTGGTCTAGAGTATGCCGCCATAAGCAGCTTGAGTTCTGTTCCGGCCAAGTTCCAGTCTCCCTTAAGAGAGCAGCAGCGGATTTGTTGCACTGTTGCTGTTGCAAATGTCTATAGGCGATGGTAACTGCTTTCCACCGTGTGGGCTGCTGTCTGCCCATCCCTCTGAATTTTCACAAGTCGCACGAAAGAAGATTAGTTCAAGGCTAACCATTTGACGCCGATATTCTGTGAGAGCATAGCAACTTTGAGTTCTTTGAGTTGTGTTCCGGGAACAGTGTCCAGGTTACAGTTCCTCCTTCAAGGTCGGTAGAATATTGACAGCACCTCTGGTATTGCTAATGTCCATAAACGACGGTAACCACTTTCCATCACAATTGGGCCGTCAGTCTGTCTGCTGTGCTTCAGCAATAAATAAAAAAAGATTATCAAACAAATGCTATAAAGTAATTGATACACAGCGTCCTATCCCTTCACTAAGCAAGAGTATCGAGTAACATATTTTATGTAAGAAAACAAACAGGGAAACCGCTATTGATAAACAACCGACCGCTGGCCGAGGCAATCCATCTTATGTCCAAATTAGAGAAACACTCAAGCATCCCCGCAGTTTCACTTTATATGCACCCTGCCTCAAATATAGCAGGAGAGAGAATAAAAGTGAATTTATAGATGCCCACAGTCCAGTGGTCGTTATGTTTTATTGTTATAACCATCATTTTATTTTATCAATACTCCATTTCTTCTCCGACTATTGGTCATTCATTCTCTTGGGTGGTGTTGTTTTATGTGTATTTATATTCTTAAGCTTGCGCAGACATTTTTGATATAACATTCGCCTAACAAATCTTATAACTCGTTAACACAGTCGATGCCACCAGTTCCTTATTGTTTTTAAAGGAAATCGCAATTAAATCATTCAATTAACGTCTTATAATTGGAACGAAGTTCCTTATCGCGCGTTGTGAAAGGGGGCTAGACGGAAAAAATTATTACGAAAAGTTGTCACGACACTTTTTGCTATAGTAAGCTATTGCAAGCTGTGCGGCGTCGCATGTTTCTCTGTCTGTCACTCTCTCTGTCTCTCTCTCTCTCTTATAGAAAGCAAGCCAGATATTTTCATTTCTATATATTTGTTAATAATAAATAAAAAAAATTATTATAACTTTAAAAAAATAAAATTTTATTACAATTCCTTCACTAATTAATCGAAAGGAACTTCGTTCCATCCGGGTGTCCCTTGACACCTCTCAAGTTTTTTATTTTCAGTCAGTCATATATTAAGCCTAGTAAGTAAGGAATGCTTATATGTATATTTATAATATACTAGTGGTCGAAATCGACCATAATTAATTTAAATTATAAGTTTGAACATTATTAAGGTTCTGTTGTCAAAGACTATACTTCTATAATCACACATTTCGCCAAGGCTACACTGTTAATTTGACTTTAATAATAAACAAAAGAGTATACCTATATATGCGTGTGTGTGTGTCAAATTCATGGTGGTGTGTGTAATGTTTTTTTATTGATTTAATGTATTTTTTATGCATAATTTAAACTAAATATTAGCATTCTGCGCTCCTTCTTTATATAAACTATAAATGTGCTAAATTTCATACGCAATTTTCGTAAAAAGGGGTACAAAGTTTCTGCTTCACGTATTAATATAATGACTAGTCCCAGTAGACGTTGTCATGCCCTGAAAAAATATAAATCTAGCACCCGATACTAGTGTTTCCTACCGGTTCCTATTGTGAATCTAAACCATCTGGGGACCCACTCAAACACATACAAAAATCATCAAAATCAGTCCAGATTAGGATGATCCTAAAACTAAAAACTAAAAATCAAAATCGGTAAAGTTGTTGTCAAGTTATGCGCGTACATGTATTTCTACGATTGATTTTTTTAAATTTATATAGACCGATAGAATTTTTTTATTTTAGTGTGTCTTCTTAATGGCAACTTGATTGATATTTACATATTAATACGTGAAGCAAAAACTTTGTACCCCTTTTTACGAAAATTGCGCGGACGGAGGAGTATGAAATTTCGCACACTTATAGTTTATATAGAGAAGAAGCGACGAATGCTAATTTTTTTTTTTAAATTAGGCATAAAAATACATTAAATCAATAAAAAATACATTACACACACTACCATGTATTTGACACACACACGCATATATACTCTTTTGTTTATTCTTCTAGTCTAAATAAGCCTTGGCGAAATCTGTGATTATAGAAATCTTTGACATTAATTATCATGGTCGAATTTCGAGCACGAGCGACCACTAGTATGTATTAATTTTGTATTTTACATATCACAATATTAATTCGTGAGTTCGAGAGTCGTGGTAGCGTAATGGCTAGTGCAAGCGTCCCAAACTCAGAGGGCGCGGGTTCGATCCTGGCCGGAACGCATGCACCGCTTAATCAGTTTTCTGATCTAATGTGCATATTGCTACAATTACCACGTGCTAATAATGGTGAAGGAAAACATCGTGATGCAACCTGCACATCGAGATAACCGATGTGTCAAACCTGCCAAGCCGCCTTGGACAAGCGTGGCGGGTATACGTCCGTTCCCACTATAATGGGAGGCCCGAGCCCAGCAGTGGGACATTTATGGGCTGATATTATTATATTATATATTATAATATTAATTATTGTATGTATCCATTTCATTTTTGTTTTTAATTTCAAGTTATTTATTTTTAATTTATTAAGGAATGCTCCGGTGGTTCGGGCATGTGGAAAGAACGCATGATGAAAGTATAACTAAACAGATATACAATGCAAAAGTAGGATGCAGAAGTCGTGGAAGGCCACGACACACCTTCTATGATCAAATTGATCGTGTAGTAGCAGAAGGTGATGTCAGGAGCCTTAAGAACAGACGAGCTTGCATGACAAGAGTTATGAATGTCAAAGAGGCAAGTGAGGTGTGTAAGAATAAGCCTAAATGGCACTCTGTTGTTCGTGCCTACCCCGCAAGAGAACTGGCGTGAAGTTATGTATGTATTTTTAATTTAAGATGACAACACATTAATGAGTTTCACGTGTTTTGCCTGTTTGGCTATATACACATCTATTTAAGTTGCCTGGAGGAGATTGCTTTAAGCGATAAGGTCGCCTATTGTTTTTTGTAATAGTGCGTTTTTGTAATTGTTTATTTACATACATACATACATACATAACTTCACGCTAGTTCCCTTGCGGGGTAGGCACGAACAACAGAGTGCCATTTAGGCTTATTCTTACACACCTCAATTGCTTCTTTGACATTCTTATTGTTTATTTAATGAGCTATAAAGTGTTATTTATCTATAGTTCCCCACTTATTTCCTTTAATATGATATTAAAGCGGAGTACACACTTCATACATAGACCTTTGACTGCCCATCCGTGCAGAAGGTAGTGACGTGTAAACTGCCCACCCCACTGCCGTTTGATGTTTGTCCAATATTTCCAACTTCGCCCAAACAGACAGCCGTTCACGGTCGAACGTGTATATTTACATTTTTATTTATTTCAAACGAAATGTTTTATGGGAAGCGGCAGATGGTATTGAAACTGAGTGGAATTTTTGTTTTGTTGAAGATTCTATAGATACATGTTATGTAGAATTTGGTAGCACCGTTGATGTTGCAAATGTCCATGATGGTAACTGCTTTCCATGAGGTGTGCCATCTGCCTGTCAGCTGAACTAATACAATAAAAAAAACTATGTTTGCTTCATTAGTCAGGAAGCTTCGTTAAGCGATTAATTAGATTTAAGTGAATTTTTGGTTGTTAGAAAAAAGTCAACACGAATGCGTTTCGAGAAGACTTTTTATCTGGTGTTATCACTCTAAGAAGACATAAATTGCACAATCTTTTAGTGTTGCCATTTGAATAATGGTTTAGTGTCATCTCGCGACATCTTGTCGTAGATAATAGTATAAAACAAAGTCACTTTTCGCGTCTGTTTGTATCCTCCTGAATAACATAATAGATTTTCAAGCGTTTTTAACCATCATTTACATTTTTCACTGAAGGTTTATATATAACACTGTATTGCAGTTTTATATGATTTTTTAAAATTGTATGTATAGTTTATTTTTAGGATACAATTTGATTATTTTGTTTTCTATTACAATTGTCTTTATTGCATTTAATAAGTAAATTTGTAAATTAATTACATTTAATACAATAGAAAAATACAATTAAATACTAAAACTAAACTACAGTATGAAAAATAAACCTAAAATTAAGAGCTAGAACTAAATAAAAAGGAGGGCATAATCCATAATATAAATAAACCTAGCTTAAAAATAAATAAAAAAAAACCTGTATCAAGGCCCGTCCAGCCCCACCAGACCACTGTCGCTGGGCATTGTACCTAGAAGGCTGGCAGCATTGCCTCGCTGGATACACAGGCTAATCCTTTGAGCGAGGTAAGCTCCAGCCTTCCGGTCTCTTGTTGTATCGACTAGACGTTTTTTAATATTTTTAAATAATTTGTGGGCACTTGGCCCCCATGGGCCCAAAGTCTCCACCCCAAACGGCTCAAATATGTAACCTGTTCCAAGGTTTGCATATTTTAGCCGTTTGAGATTTTCGGCAGATTTATATATAAAAAAATATAGTTAGCTTTGTATAAGTTACTTCCTAAGGTTTGCTAAGGTTTAAGGAGAACTTTCGTAATATATATATGTAAATTGGTTTAAAATATCTAAACATATTTTTATGTGGTTCAGAATTTTAATCAAAAATACGAATTCCGATTTTTCTTCTGCTACTTACACTAGAATAATACGATGCAAAATACCCCGTTTTACAAAGGATATTCTATATATATTTTTTTATGGCAGGAGATCAGCAGACAGGCAGACGGCCCACTTGATGGAAAGCGGTTACCATCGCTTATGGACATTTACAACCGCAAGTTGCTACAAATGCGCTGCTGCCCTCTTAAGGGAGACTGGATCCTGGTCACTAATGCCGGAACACAACTCAAGGTTGTTATGGCGACATACTTTAGACCAGGGGTGATAGCCATCCAGTCGGGCAAATGCCCTACCACCTGGCATTCTATATGATATACTCCGGGGAGTGTGCCACGGAATTGCATGAATTAGTTCCTCTCATCATTTTACCACCGCACAACCAGACGTAGGTACACACCACCGATATATGGTGGAAATACCAACAAAGCGGTAGAAACGCTATGCTTCCACTTTTATCATAAGGACCGCTGAAGAGTGGAACTCTTTACCGTCGTCTGATTTTCCTGAAGAATACAATCTAGGTGGTTTCAAGTCTCGTGTGAACATGTATTGTTCTTATGTTTATATTAATTGTATGTATATCTATGTATGTAATTTATATTATTCACGCTATATATATACATACATACATAACTTCACGCCAGTTCCCTTGCGGGGTAGGCACGAACAACAGAGTGCCATTTAGGCTTATTCTTACACACCTCACTTGCCTCTTTGACATTCATAACTCTTGTCATGCAAGCTCGTCTGTTCTTAAGGCTCCTGACATCACCTTCTGCTAGTACACGATCAATATATATACATATATATATATACATATATATATATACATATATATACATATACATATATATAAATAACAGTGCAACATCCGTCCGTCTTAGGGTGCAGTTGAAAAGCAGCGTCAGGCACCTGTTTCCTGGCAAATGCTGACCTGCACCTATTTGGTACCATCGCGAGACTTTTTGATATATATCACCGTACAATTCATTCATTACTATATGTCTCGTTGTGTGATGACCAAATAAACGTTTTTTCTTTCTAGGTATCTTCTAGATAAGCATGCTACATCTTAGACTGTGGCATGTGGAAAGAATGCATGATGAAAGAATGACTAAACAGATATACAATGCAAAAGTGGATGGATGCAGAAGTCGTGGAAGGCCACGACACACCTTCCATGATCAAATCGATCGTGTACTAGCAGAAGGTGATGTCAGGAGCCTTAAGAACAGACGAGCGTGCATGACAAGAGTTATGAATGTCAAAGAAGCAAGTGAGGTGTGTAAGAATACGCCTAAATGGCGCTCTGTTGTTCGTGCCTACCCCGCAAGGGAACTGGCGTGAAGTTATGTATGTATGTATGTATCTTAGACTGCATTTCCACCTGACATCAGGCGCAATGTCAGTCAAACGTGAACCTATTCAAAATTAAAAAAAACATAGAGTAGTTTTTTTTTATTGCAGGAGTTCAGCAGACAGACAGACGACTCACTTGATTGAAAGCGGTTACCATCGCCTATGGACATTTGCAACACCGAAGGTGCTACAAATGCGCTGCTGCTCTTGTAGACTTACGGTCTTATTCATATTGAGTTAGAGTAGGTTTGAAGCCTTCTTTACGGTTCTTAAAGAATACTTCATACTTTAACTGAATATGAACAACACCGGTTAATTTTTAACTTGTGTTTTGAAATTAGAATTTTTGAAAGTCATGCAACTTATGAATTTGAATTTGCAACACGTCGATTTCGTAAATTCCAAAATTAGTACCCAATTGGGGAGCGGACAGTGGAATCAACTGAAATACTTTTTATAAACGATTTTGTTTATTGTTTTCTCCTGTTAATAACAGTCTAAATTTATTTTCAAAAATAATTTTTATCATATTTTAAAAGATGATAAGATATAATTTTAACACCTATTTTTTTATGTGTAAATATTGAAATTTATTATAACTTGTGTCCGCATCCCTATTACTTAGTTCAAAATATTCTCCATTCAAACACAAGATTTACATAATCAAATTGTGATCTACCCTCTTAAAAACAAAGTGATAAAACCAAAACGTTAAGACACGCTAAACATTAAACCATTTCACGGGCCATTCTGCTCCTTTAATAACTAAAAGTAATCTGTGGAAGTTGCCAAAAATCTAAGAAAACCAAAAGGAAGGAAACTCATTACCGGCGGTCATCAGTATGCATAATGAATTAGTTAAGCGCCATCTAGTATTGTTGGTCGGAACTAATTTATGGTGGAACTAACTGCGTAAGATGGATTGCTGCGTTCCCCTGATAAATGGTTTCACAAACATTGGTTTCTGATTATTGTTTTGGATGTTATTTCGTAATTGAAAATAAAGATAGCTAAATATCGTTTCTTATTTAACATCGTATGTTTCTCTGAACGGCATTTCCTAATAAAACTTAACTAGGTTGTCAAAAAAAAAAATTACTCAATAGTTTGCAGTTGATTTCATAAGCGTAAATATATAATTATACATACATACATACATAACTTCACGCCAGTTCCCTTGCGGGGTAGGCACGAACAACAGAGCGCCATTTAGGCGTATTCTTACACACCTCACTTGCTTCTTTGACATTCATAACTCTTGTCATGCACGCTCGTCTGTTCTTAAGGCTCCTGACATCACCTTCTGCTAGTACACGATCAATTTGATCATGGAAGGTGTGTCGTCGTCGTGACATTCATAACTCTTGTCATGCACGCTCGTCTGTTATAATAATAATAATAATTCAGTGTAATTATTATGGTATGTAATGTATGGCTACACTGTAATTTGACTTGAACAATAAACAAAATAGTATATAGGTATATGCGTGTGTGTGTCATATATACGGTAGTGTGTGTAATGTTTTTTTTATTGATTTAATGTATTTTTCATGCATATTTTTTTTTTAAATATTAGCATTCTACACTCCTTTTTTTATTGCAGGAGATCAGCAGACACTTGATGGAAAGCGGTTACCATCGCTTATGGACATTTGCAACACCAAAGGTGCTGCAAATGCGCTGCTGCTCTCTTAATGGAGACTGGAACCTGGTCACTAATGCCGGAACACAACTTAAAGTTGTTATGGCGACATACTTTAGACCAGGGGTGGTAGCCATGCAGTAGGGCAAATGCCCTACCACCTGGCTGTGGGTTGTTAAGTCGCCTCTTACGACAGGCCGCCCCAACGCAGGAAATTGTAATCTTTCTCCGTTCCTGCACGGATAGAAACTTCTTCTCTATATAAACTATAAGTGTGCAAAATTTCATACTCCTTCGTCCGCGCAATTTTCGTAAAAAGGGGTACAAAATTTTTGCTTCACGTATTAATAAATGGATAACAAAGGTAATAAAAGATACGTAGATACATATTATCACGACTGATTCCTATGGAGGTAGGCAAAGACTATAGATCTCCACTTGCTACGATCCTGACAAACAACTTTCGTTTCATCCACTGTCATCATGTTTATTTGATATGCTTTCTACCTGATCTCATTTTAACGCTTCTGTTATTTGGTCATTTTTTTCAATTTTAATTATTTAGTTTTAATTAAAATTAAAATTTAAAAAAAGGTTAATTAAAATTTATATCTGGAGCATGGCTTTATATGGATGTGAAGCATGGACAATGACACAAAGAGATCGCGATAGATTAGAAGCATTTGAAATATGGTGTTGGAGACGCATGAAGAGAATAAGTTGGAAAGAGAAGAAGACGAATGAAGAAGTACTGGATATGGTAAAGAAGAAACGCACAATTTTAAAAACTCTGGAGGAAAGAAGGGGGAAGATGTTTGGCCATTTGTTACGACACGACACCTTCTTATGCACGTTAATTGAAGGCAAAGTGGAAGCAAGGAGAGGAAAGGGAAGACCACGGCGAGCATTCATGGATCAAATAAAAGAAAAAGTGGGTGTCGTGTCTTACACAGAAGTAAAACAACTGGCCCATAATAGAGAAGATTGGAGGAGGCTCCACCTACAAGAGCATAGCTCTTAAATGATAGATAGTTAGATAGTTTTAATTTTTGTTAATGGCTATTATTTACTTTATAGGGGCCTAATCTTAATTAGATTAGGCTCTCATTGTCATCATTAGGCTCCACACTACTGTACAGGGCCAGAAGATATTAATATAAAATTCAAATCCAATTTCGCGACCACAGCTAGAAATTTAACAAAATACATTAACTATAGTGACATTAATTCAGCACATCGACGATATATCTCACTGCACTTGATTTTACTCCTAAGACTTTACTGAAATAATTAAATCGGTCTCTTATCATAATTCTCACATAACCACTTCTTGATACTTGTAACGACTGCAGCTAAACCATTTTGTTTATATACCTAATCCCACCATTAATGCTATAGACATAAAGTTGAATTTCGAATATATGAGAGATAAAGCTAAGTTGGTGCATCGTATATAAGGGGACAATAACTAACAGGAGCGAAAGATGTCGCCAGTGAGTCGATTTATCACAAAGTAAGTTATGACAAGTGGCCTGTCCGACTCAGACGCGGCGAAGATGCTTTTTAGTATCAGCGCTACTTTTTGGACGTGGATGTTGGAAGTTTTGGAAGTTTATAAGACATCAATACCTAAAGGTAAACATGTATTTATTTGGCGTACAATTGTAGCAGCGAGAAGTAGACGTTAATAATACTTCGGATGGCAGAGATTAGTATTCACTGTCATGTGCTTATAGAACTGTAGACAACTGATTTATTTTGGAAACGGTAATCTTAAGTACAAATATCATCAAGTCGTATTGCTAGTACAATGTATAGCACAATGTGTGAGCGGGATAGAGCAGCTATTAATATGTGCGCTCCCGCGTTACGCTAACTATCGCGCAGATTCTTTGACCGTGCCCCCCCATCACCCGAACCCTCTGGTGACGGAAACGATAAACTACAAACCCACACCGAACGCTCCCACGAGAAATCGTCGACCTCGCAATGTACTCATTGACGAGCCCGATGAAATCACCCGTCTCCTCGCGATTATGAACCCCCCGAGGCTCAGAACATTATCCTGGCATAACAGACTCAGACAACAGACGCCGGAGAGTCTGATCCTCTTACAAAAAGGTAAGACCCACCAATCACACTCACTCACTATAGACACAAGTAGCCATACAAGATTAGCTTAGGCGTGTTGCTGGAGAGTTTCTTCCGCCGCTTCTTCTCCTCCAGTTGATGATGAGTTGATAGTATGTCCCCAAATAATCCCTTCAGCCTGTTGGCTTAGCTCATTCAGCCTTTTACGGCTAAATCTCAATATAGAGTCAATCCCCCGCAGCGGTCTAGCCGAGGTCGAACCTCACAGGAGGTGCCTCCTCGAGCGCGCTGCTTCCGGGCTGAACTCCTCCGCTCCCACGGAGTCGGGACTCCCCCAAAGTCCGGTATCGCTGAAACAGCCATCTGCGGCTATTCAGCTGGGTCCAGCTCCAAAACAATACGCTAGCCAGTAGTGCGTTGTCCGCTGCGATGACAAGACGTATGCAGCATCTCCCTGTTTGCCAGGTAGGCAATAAAAATATGGCGTATCCATTGTCGAATAGTTCTTCTGGCATCCCTTTAAGCTAAAGTTGCAACAGACTATGGTAATGAGGAAGCAGGGCAGGGTTTTTGCACTTTCATCCCTTATTCCGCCTTATTTGAATATCGTGACGCTGTTTAGGCGCTGTCGGCTATTGTGCAACTTTGACACACTTTATTCGCATCGGCAACTATCAAAACACGTTGAGTGATTTACTTGTTTGCTTGATTTGTAATATGCAGTATACAAGTATAAAACTGAGTTTGCGAATTTGTATCGAAATGTGGATTCTTGTAAATATCATATTTTCTTAAGTTTTCGCGACTTGTATACATAATAAAACTACGTTTTAACGGTTTTAAGCGCGGTAATTTTATTTGATTTTGGTTTTTCCGACGTTTCGGCCACTTTTCAGTGGCCGTGATCACGGAAGACAAAGATGTCAAGTGTCAACGAGTATCGTTAAAGTTTTATTTAGCCTACCGCCAACTTGTTCATTTTAATTTTGTTTGTGGTTACTATTTACTCTATGGGAGCCTAATCTAATTTACTACCGCTTCGCAACATGTTATGGCTTGAAGAGAAGAAGCGGCGCAAGAAACTCTTCAGCAAACATGTCTAGCTCTAATAATTTTATATAATAGTAAAATGGGTGGAAGGAAAAATAAAAGTAATTATCAGTCAAGTTGGTTTGTGTTCCGTTGTACGCAGAAAGAGCTCACAGTGTCTTGAGGTCTGGCAGCTGGTTTTTGCTGGGTTTGGGTCTTAATAATTTTGATAATTAGATCCCAAACAGGTGGTACTTGCCAACCATCTTCTCTATTGAAATTTGGGTTTTTTTTTATTTCAATAGCCTCACGCATCATTCTAGGTATGAAACGATTCTCTTTCGCGAGGATTTGTGGGTTACCGAATCTGATGTAGGGGTTGGGTTTATCCAGCGTGTGTTCACTGATCGCAGACTTCGTAGACCTTGTGTGTTTCATGTCAGCAATGTGTTCTTTTACTCGTGTTTTTATGCTCCTCTTTGTTTGCCCAATGTATGACAATCCACACTCACAATCAAGCTTATAGACCCCTGCATCCTGGAGTGGGATATTGCATTTCACAGGTCTCAGAAATTGGGTAATCTTTTTCTGCGGCTTGAAATATGTTTTGATTGAAGCTCGCCTGAGGGTGTGGCCAATTCTGTCTGTGATCCCCTTGATAATAGATAGATAGATTCTTGTAAATAGATAGATAGATAACACTTTATTGTACACCATTACAGAAAACAGAAAATCTTAAAGCCTAAAAATATTCTAAATGTGCACAATGGGCGGTCTTATCGCTAAGAAGCGATCTCTCCCAGACAACCCGTGGCAGGAATAACACAGATAGAATAGGTAGAAGTTAAGATAGATAGAATTATTTCTTGGGGAAATAAAAACTGATTCATATGATGAACATCAACTTAGAGCTCAATTTTATGCTATGTCTTAGAACTGACAGTATATCTAGACACGTGTCAATTTCACTAAGCGATTCTCAAAAGCTGACCGCTTTAGGCATTCCTAATTTAATAATGGCTTATCCGTGCAGGAATGGAGAAAGAATACAATTTCCTGCGGCCGTGTGGTATGTCGTAAAAGATGACAAAACAACCCACAGCCAGGTGGTAGGGTATTCACCCGTCTGGATGGTTACTACCCCTGATCTAGAGTATGCAGCCAAAACAACCTTAAGTTGTGTTCCGGCATTAGTGGCCAGGTTCCAGTCTCCCTTTAGAGAGCGGCAGCGCATTTCATCAGGTGGCCGTCTGCTTGTTTGCTGAATTCATGAAAAAAATAGCTTTATAAGCGGGCAGCCCTCCCGAGCGCATCATTGTCCGCAACTACGTTTGTTTTAAAGTACTATATATTCTTAAGAATTTCTTCAATGCAAGTGCCTTCTTGGTAACGATAATTAGCATTAATCTGTGATTTCGTAGCCAAAGAGACTGATGTGGAACGAGTTAAAAAAAAATTACGGTTGCGGCCAATGATGCGCTCGGGAGAATCGACTAGGCATTAACGCAATTATAATGCAACGCAAATCTACATGTAACATTTTATTCTCGTGTATTTGTCACTGAACTCCTAAACTAGTGGATTTCCTATTCACAATTGGACCCGGCAGGTGGCGCTGCAATTTAATTCCAATTTTTTCTGGGTAACAACGTTATACAAGAGCTGATTTTCATCAAATTTGGTATTTAAATAAAAACAGTTACAACAACAAACGAAGAGTTGATTTCTAACAATGCACATCACTACTGTGTATTGCCAGCACTAATTTGTTCTTTTATAAAAAATGGTTCCCTTACTGCTGTGTGCTTGTAACAATTTAATACTTCACGCCAGTTCCCTTGCGAGGTAGGCACGAACAACAGAGCGCCATTTAGGCTTATTCTTACACACCTCACTTGCCTCTTTGACATTCATAACTCTTGTCATGCACGCTCGTCTGTTCTTAAGGCTCCTGACATCACCCTCCGCAAGTACACGATCAATTTGATCATGGAAGGTGTGTCGTGGCCTTTAATAATTGAACTATTTGTCCTGAAGACATATTTTCATTGATTAACAGTTTTAGCGAGATGCGAATACAAAGTTTACACGAGCGAAGTCACATGAAAAGCCTAATTGCAGAGCCTAAAACGAAGTAAAGAAAGAAAAAGCAATTCAATTATGTGTAAAAGTTACAAATATCCAACACGAAATATCCTTTATGTTTATTTGAGCAAGATAAGTAATAAAACGAAATGTCTTCCACATGAGCTGAGACAGTAAAATTAATTAATTGTTTGGGGTGGATGTCCATGCCCACTACTGGGTAAGCAATCGCACAGAGAGGTATAAAAGAGGGGACGAAAGGATGTGATTTCAGCGAGGTCACTGTATATAAATTAATGCGGACTCCTCTTACTCTGAACGGGGATGCGGTAACTGGCTAAATTTATTAATTTTTAATAAGAAACAAATTTATTCTTATGATGAAACATTATTTTATGGTTTAATCTTTAATATATATTACTTTATACCATATTTATATTTTATTATAAGATATAGAAGTCGTGGCAAGCCACGACACACCTTCCGTGATCAAATTGATCGAGTACTAGCAGAAGGTGATGTCAGGAGCCTTAAGAACAGACGAGCGTGCATGACAAGAGCTATGAATGTCAAAGAAGCAAGTGAGGTGTGTAAGAATAAGCCTGAATGGCGCTCTGTTGTTCGTGCCTACCCCGCAAGGGAACTGGCGTGAGGTTATGTATGTAAGTATGTACTATCTAATTGGTAATGTATGAACTTTTTTTTTCAGTCAATCTGGGTCCACTGCCGGATGTAGGCCTCCCCAAGTACGCGCCAGATATCCCGGTCTACCGTCTTCCTCATCCAGCCGATATTGCGCAGGTCGTCAGTCTACCGGGCTGGCGGGCGTCCTACGCTACGTTTACCGAGACGCGGTCTCCACTCCAGGACTCGTTTGCTCCATCGGCCATCAGTCCTGCGGCAGACGTGACCGGCCCACTGTTACTTCAACTTGCTAATTTTGCGAGCTATGTCGGTTACCTTGGTTGTCTTACGGATGTCCTCATTTCTGATTTTATCCATAAGAGTAACACCTAACATAGCTCGCTCTATAGCCCGTTGAGCGACTTTGAATTTGTGGACCAGTCCCGCTGTCAGAGTCTCTCGTGACGGGTAGGACGCACTGCTCGAATACTTTCGTCTTCGAGAAGACCTGTCGAAGCAATATTATTATGTCAGCTACCTGGTTGCTTCTTGCACCTGTCACCCAAAGGATACCTTTTAGCATGAATAGTCATGGAGAGCCTTTCACGTGGTTTTACGGTTTTGGCTGCAGTCACTAAAACCGCAAGTTCACTTTGACACCAAATAATAGCTGAGCACGTATTCCCAAATGGTTTTAGGATTACTTAGCAATATCGGAAAAAACGGAACTCTTATAAAAGTGTCATTTTTGTCAGGTCGTCTATTTTTATATGTCACAGCATTGTGACTACACAATGAAATTTGACATATGAAGTCTATAATCGCTAAACAATAGCGCAGTTAAGGCTTGTAGCAATGCCAATGTGCTTTAGGATATTTTGGTACTGATTTGTCGGGAGATAGTGGGGACTCCATAGACGCAGTCGTTTTTCAGGAGCATTAATATTGTTACATACTGACAAAGAAATGTACACACCTGCCGGTCGTCAAAGTGCAGTTTATTGCCTTCCCGGATTTAGTAATTCTTTTGTTTACTTTGTGTTTAGAATTAGTAATTAAGAAAAACATGCTATTGTTTTTCTACTTGTTTTATAGCCGTCATTAGTGTCGAACTAATCTTTATTGTTATTGTTTTCAACTTTGTTGGCCGTTCGCAGGTGTGCAAATTACATTTTCTTGGAAGAACCCAGCCTACGAGCTTCCATTGTGCATTGTACAGTTTACTATAAAACAATGCGCGAACGGAGGGGTGAGGCAGTCGAGCGACGATTACGATACGAGTAAGACGTAGATTCGACAAGCGATATAGTGACGGACTTATCGTGCAGTTGTACTAGTAGTGTCTAGCTATATTTGTACCTATATTATACGTGTTTGTATAGTTCTAATAAATTCTATAGTAATTCCAACGGCATTTAAAATTTCGAGGCCCACACTCCTAACAATATTTTATTGTGATTAACATAAAGTAGAATTAAAAAAATAAGAAATCCAAATTACTTATCTCTCTTTTATAAAGGTGTAGATTTTTTTTTTTTTTTTATTGCAGAAGTTCAGCATACAGGCAGACGGCCCACTTGATGCAAAGCGGTTACCATCGCCTATGGACATTTGCAACACCAAAGGTGCCACAAATGCGCTGCTGCTCTCTTATGAGAGACTGGAACCTGGTCAATTTATACCTTATTTAATAAAAATTGAAGGAGTGAGATTGTTTTCATGCCAATAATTTTGAGGTGATTTGGTGAAATTTTTCTTGACATAAAATAACTATAGAAAAAGCGGCGCAGATATGCAACCCTCTGTGAGAGTTATATGTTTGTGCCGTTTGCTGTCGAGACGCTTGGACCGTGGGGTCCTGAGGCCATGAGCCTCTACCAAAATTTATCGAAACGACTCATTGACTCTTCGGGTGATCAGAGGGCTGGTGCTTACCTCGGCCAACGGATCAGTATGGCGATCCAGCGAGGAAACGTAGCCAGCCTTCTGCGCACCTTACCCATAGAAGACGGTGATCTGGGCTCAGTATTCTACTTATAGTCTTGAGGGACTATGAGTAGAATACAATACAAATAAGTTAAGTTTTCTTGCATTGTATTCGATTATATGTTAAAGTAAGATGATAATGTAACCTTATGACTATAGAAAAATTACGAAAAAATCACGTTACGTCTCATATCGTGAAGATTTAGGACATTTTCTTGTAAATTATTGACCAGTAGATACTAAAGAAAATTGTTTCATTCGCACCCTACTTTCGACCTTCGGCAGCAACAATTTCAATTTCTTGTTTACAATCAGATGGCTTGTCTGCTATGCAGTTATAAAAAAAACAAATTCAGATCTTAATAAAACTACGTCTTAACTGTTTTAAGCGTTGTATTTTATTTGATTTTTATCTTTTTTTTTATTGACTGTTTTGTAATTATTGATTATTATTATTTGGTATAAAATCAAACTGTTAAATTGTAGTTGTATTATGTGTATTAGTCGCAATAACTTAAGAAAATACATCTAGAAGATCTTAATAGAAATTGAGTTAATTCGATATATGGTTACAATGCACATCACTATTATCCATGGACATCTCTAGCTTCTCTCATAAAAATATTTTCTGGTTGGAGTTTTTGGCGGGAACTGTAAGGGGACGTTGTTCTATGCAGTTTTATTTTCTAAAAATGTGTAAAATTACTCTAAAATGAACAGCAGTTGTAGGATATTGATAGTTTTTGAGTAGTAATTATGTGTTTTTGCGAGAAATGTGAACTATATAGCCAAATGTGGCCTTTCGAGTTGTCACAAGAACTCCGTTGAATGACGTCGATTGTAGCTTACAATACAACGGCGTCTGGCTTAAAGGCCTAGTTGCCAAGCCTTAAAATTAAAAAAAAATATATTTTCTGGTTGAGTTTTTGGCGGGAACTGTAAGGGGACGTTGTGCTATGCAGTTTTATTTTCTAAAAATGTGTAAAATTACTCTAAAATGAACAGCAGTTGTAGGATATTGATAGTTTTTGAGTAGTAATTATGTGTTTTTGCGAGAAATGTGAACTATATAGCCAAATGTGGCCTTTCGAGTTTTCACAAGTACTCCGTTGAATGACGTCGATTGTAGCTTACAATACAACGGCGTCTGGCTTAAAGGCCTAGTTGCCAAGGCTTAAAATTAAAAAAAAAAAATCTGGTTGAGTTTTTGGCGGGAGCAGAAAGGAGATGTTGTGCTGTGAAGTTTTATTTTATAAAAATGTGTAAAATTACTCTAAAACAAAAAGCAGTTGTAGGATATTGATAGTTTTTGAGTAGTAATTATGTGTTTTTGTGAGAAATATGAACTGTATAGTCAAATGCGGCATTTCGAGTTGTCACAAGAAGTCCGTTGAATGACGTCAGTTGATAACCTACAGTTCGGCATAGCTATACGTAGGCTTAAGAAAATTAAGAAACTATATTGTAATCTAAGATCTGGCTTAATGGCCTATTTTTTTCAATTATTTTTATATCTGGAGTACAGCAGACAGGCTGTAGGCCCACCTGATGGAAAGCGGCTACCGTCGCCTATGGACGTTTGCAACACCAGATATGTTACCAACGCGCTGCCGGCCTCGAGGAAATTCTATGACATCCTTTTAAAAAAGAACTCCATATCGTAGCGCTGTGGGAAAACCTCGGCTAGAAGCTCATTCCAAATCGCCACGGTATGCAAGAGAAACGTTCTACAGAAACGTTGCGTACATGAGCGAAGCGGCTCCAGGAAGTGGGGATGAACTCCCAACCGATGGCAAGCGGTGCGGTGGTAGAAAGAGGACGAAGGCACCATTCTAAACAGTTCCTCGGAACACTTCCCATCCCATTATACAGGCCTAGTTGCCAAGCCATAAACCTGAATAAATAAATAATAATTTTCCTGCTTATAATGTCAAAGAGGCAAGTGAGGTGTGTAAGAATAAGCCTAAATGGCACTCTGTTGTCCGTGCCTACCCCGCAAGGGAACTGGCGTGAAGTTATGTATGTATGTATGTATAATGTGTTCAATGTAATATCTATATAAAAATACGTGAAGCAAAAACTTTGTACCCCTTTTTACGAAAATTGTGCGGGCGGAGAAGTATGAAATTTCGCACACTTATAGTTTATATAGAGAATGAGCGACAAATGTTAATATATTTTTTTTTAATTAGGCATAAAGAACACATTAAATCAATAAAAAAATATTACACACATACTATCATGTATTTGACACACACACGCATATATACTCTTTTGTATATTGTTCAAGTCAAATTAACAATGTAGCCTTGACGCAATCTGTGATTATAGAAATATAGTCTTTGACATTAATTATTATCAGGCGACCACTAGTAATAATTAAAGCACTTCTTAATCAAGAATGTGATCCACAACAGACCTCGATATCATCAGATCTGTTATCAAGAAAACAATCGCTGAATCCAAAGAAAATAAAATCTCACGACTCTCAAACCAAACGATATATAGACAAAGATAAAAATACACTTTCTTTATATAACTCGTACATAAGAGGTATATACTGGCTGTGTAAATGGGCGAGGCGGTCCCGCCAATGTTCTTACCCGCAGAAAGTACCTCCCTACAGATCGTAGGGCTGTTACCTTTAGCAACATTCTTACCAGAATTATTCGCAGTGAGTTTCCAATTTTGGTTGCTTTGCTTTTATGTTCTGATCATTTCTAATACTTTATGTTTTTTTACCTTAAATCAAGTCATCAGACGTTAAAATACAAAAAAATATCTACTCCGTGTATCAGTGTTATATGAAAACCATAATTATATAGATTGCTGTTAAGGCTAATGGCCCTCATCGCAGAGAAAGATGAGAGCCGCTAGCGACATACATTAATCACATACCTACTTGAAATATCTTCTAATAAAACTCATATAATCATACTATAACAGTCCACTAATAATTGATCTACTTTAGCATCCTCAAGAAATAACCTTAAACATATGGTCCTTCGAGCCCGAAAAATGTGTATTTTTCTTTCAAATATCCTTTTATACTATCCGTGCAGGAACGGAGAAAGAATACAATTTCCTGTGGCCGGGCGGCCTGTCGTAAGAGGCGACAAAACAACCCACAGCCAGGTGGTAGGGCATTTGCCCGACTGGATGGCTACCACTCGTGGTCTAAAGTATGTCGCCATAACAACCTTGAGTTGTGTTCCGGCATTAGTGACCAGGTTCCAGTCTCCCTTAAGAGAGCAGCAGGGCATTTGTAGCAACTTTGGTGGTGCAAATGTCCACAGGCGATGGTAACCGCTTTCCATCAAGTAGGCCGTCTGCCTGTCTGCTGATCTCCTGCAATAAAAAAATTATAAAAAAAGTCCTTCAATGAGCTCCAGCGCGATTTTCTCACTGGATTATAATATGAGATTTTCAGTAAAGAAATGAGTATATATAAGACTTTTCATAAGTTGCAACCGTGACTGAAAATTTGAGAGGAAGAAGATTAAGCTGGTATGGGCACGTAATGAGGTGGGATGGGAATCATGTGAGGAAACAAATGGTAAACTGGAAGATCGAGAAATACAATTGAAAAGGTAGACCAAAAAGAGCTGGATGGATTGCGTGATATAGTTAAACTACGATATACCCGCAACTTCGTCCACATTTGACTTGAAATTCCCGGGATAAAAAAATACCGAACACTTTATCAAATAAAACTTGCTATCAATTAGTAAAAATCACGCATTGGAATTCGATTTTTTTTTCAATCTGGCCATTTTAAATCATTCCCAGAATAATTCCCGCGGGATTCCTGGGATAAAATTAGCGCAGATTTTAAGTTTAAAAATTTGTTGTCGATCAGCGAAAACCGATTTGAAATCGGCACAGTGGTTTTTACGTGAATCTAAAATAAACAGACAAACCGACACACAGACAAGAAATCTAAAAAAAAAAAATGCATCGTGTTCTCAGTTGTGTATAAGTCTATTCCAGTTGTTTGTTAATAAAGTTTAATTTAAAAAAAAAACTAAAACACAAGAAAGCATTTTTTGACAATTATTTAAATGCAGTCAAAATATATGTAAGTACGTGAAAGCGATCCTTAATTAAACAGACGTTACAAAAATAAACCCAAGCAACAATCTTAAGGACAATCCCCTTACGGTGGAAAAGGAGAGCTCCCCCTCCCCACCCTTCCAGTTTCACCCCCTGAGTGGGATCACGATTGTTCATGTATGAATTCAGCACATTAAGAGTCAAGTGGGATAAAAACAGGACGCGGGTAGAAAGCTTTGAAAAATATACCCCCGGAGAAGGGACTCGAGGGTGATACGTCTTAAGTGCCTTTATTTTGTTTTGCCAATATATGGACGGAGGGAGGGGATTTACACGTTTTAAATGTACACATTGTTGTTCACGTAATATTATTAAAGTAGCCCGTCTAACTTTGTAGACTACTTAAAAGTTTTTATAAACTTGCATTTTTTCATTTATTTCTCGCCCGTGGTCGAAATTCGACGTTAAAGTTCTGTTGTCAAAGACTATATATACTTTTATAATCATAAATTTCGCCAAGGCTACACTGTTAATTTGACTTTAACAATAAACAAAAGAGTATATATGCGTGTGTGTGTCAAATACATGGTAGTCTGTATAATGTTTATTTTATTGATTTAATGTATTTTTCTCTATATAGACTAGTGTGCGAAATTTCATACCCCGCCGTAATAAGGGGTACAAAGTTTTTGCTTCACGTATTAATATAATGATGATGCCAAATTAATTCTTAAATTGACTTATAATTATTTAAGTGCATCGTTTTAAATTTATGTAGCGGTTCCAGCAGACGTTATCCTGCCCTGAAAAAAATAAGAACCTATAACCCGATTCCAGTGCCACCTACCGGGTCTGAATGTGGATCTAAACAAACAAAACAAAAAACAAACACTAATTTTTTACACCTTAGGCTACATTATTGAAGTTTTAGTAGGGATCCATAATTTTTTCTAGTAATAGTGGTGAAAGAATCTTTAAAATCGGTTCAGTAGTTTCTGAGTTTGTCGTTATAAATATACAAATCTTTCGACTTTATAATATTAGTATAGATTAACATGTCTGATGGGCAAAAACATGTCAAACTCTAAACAACATGTCATCTGTCTGTCTGTCATCATGTAAGCTTATACCATATCTATCAATGTGTACACATCATGTTTTTGAGCAAATAAATTATTTAATTAATTTATTTATGTATATGTTCAATATATTTGTAGCGCAGAAATATCTTGGGTTTACCCGTGTCTACTTCGTGTATACTTTTATAAAGTTTTGTATATAAATATAAAAGATTGATTATATAGTGATATTTTTTTTAATTAAACTGTATCGCTTATTATATTAATGAGGTATTACCGCACCTTCTCACGGGTCAAACCTTGACGTATAATCCTAATTTATTTAAAAAGCAAGCATTCATACAGGTTACATTGCATTAAATTTTTACACAGGCGCTATATGTTTTTTAAAAACTCCGACTATTCCGATAAACAAACTTATCCCTTCGACTAATTAAAATCAACAAGTTGATTATCATTAGAAGATTACAAACAAAGTCATTGCTTATTTCTCAATCCTTTACAGTCTTAATAAAGTTTAATAGAATGGTATATGAAGATAAAGACATAAACCCCTCGCACTCCGCAATAACACTTGAAATAATAAAGCTTGATTGGTAAACTTGTTTTAATGAATAAACCTACTGAACGAACCCCGAACGCGCGGCGCGCAGGCCGGCGCGTGAGTTCCTACATACATGCGTACGTCACAAGGTTGCAGGATTAACTGAGTAGCTTGGCCGGCGGGCGGGTCGGGCGACCCGAACGCCGCGAGGGTGGAGCGGGGGCCCGCATCGGGGATACGATGTTCCCAACACGTATACTTCCAGCGCTTTTACATACTTGCCGCGCTATAGTCTCCCCCTCCAAGTCCTCGGACACCCCGGGAGAGGACTTGGCTTTGGAAGGCCTACCCCTCCTCCTACTCTGAATTACGGCAGAATCTCCTTGATATAAAGTGAGAGCACTAGCGTGGTACTTAGTAGTGTTTCCATTATTATCTACTACTTTATAGGTGGTAGGACTAACTAACTCAGCTATTTTGAACGGTCCCAGTCGTCTGGGCGTAAACTTACTAGTAACCCCTTTGTCAACATTACTGGAAACGTGGGCCGAAACCAAAACTAAATCACCAATTTTGTAGCTTGGTGCGGGTTGACGCCCCCTGTCGGCGTAAATCTTCCTCCGACGCTGTTGATTAGTGATTCGCGTAGCATCGCCCGTATCTATACGATGCAGCGCAAAAGAAGTTGGCGCTCCCCCTGGAGTAAAAATGTCCTCTTGATCATTCAGGAGTTCCGAGAGCCGTTGACGTTGATCCGACCCAAAATGGGAACCTACCTCTGGTTCAAATCTCATCGTAAAATATCGCGGTATATGACTAAAAGTATAACGAGAATTTTTAAAGTCAAGTACCACACCTGCGTCTAATAAAAAATTCATACCTAACAAGGTATCAGTTGCACCAGGCAAAATGATAAAAAGAGTGGGAACGACAGGCCCCTGCGGCACCCTTACATCCACCTTAGCTACATCTACTACAAGATTTTTACATGAACCATCAGCTAACTTAACACTAGTACACGTTTTATCGAACTTATGACCGTGTTTCACTAAATGTGCACGTAAACTTTCACTAGCAACCGATTGCTTTGCACCAGTATCAAACAACGCACTTCCACGAGCACCATAAATCTCCAATTCCACTACGGGTCTCTGACGCGGGTCAATGACCTCGCTTCCAATAGCGGCAATTGACTGGAAAGCGGAAAAAGAAGCAGACGATTCCTGTTTATTCTTACAAGTAGAGCAATTAGCTCGTATAACACCAGGCGTGCCGCATCCAAAGCATGTTACTGAAGGTGTCAAACTGTCTTCTTCTTTCTTAATGTTACCAGGAAACGATTTCTTAGATAACAGCTTCGGGCACTCCTCTTTCAAATGGCCGAATTGCTTACAATAATAGCAACGAGCTCTACTTGCTTTACTGGACGAAGCTGGTACTGCTGGATATGCTGTGTCTACAATCGGAGTCACTGATTCCTTATTCTTTCTAAGCTGTGACTGCTGAGAGCTACGGCCTTCATCTAAAATATCTTCAATAGAACGGGCCTGTTCCAATAGCTCAGAGAAAGACATAAAAGATTTACGACATATCTTCTCCCTTATTCTCTTATGCAGTAGCCCATACACCATGTCGAGCTGAGCTTCCTGAGAGATAGCAGTCGACGGCAACTGTGCTAACAATGCTCTTATTTTGCAGACGAAAATATCGGTAGGCTCATCGCCTTGTTCCCGTTCAAATATTTTCCGGTAAACCCTGTGTGGCGGCAAACGAGGACCATAAGTTTGCTTTAATAATTCTATGGCATCAGGCCAACTATTAACAGATGCTTTCACACCTTGCCACCAGGTTGCTGCAAGACCAGACAAAAGCATTGGTAAGCCTCGCAAGGCTATGTGATCTTCTATACCGACGCATTCCTTATATATTTCTATAGCGTCGACAAAAGCTAAAACGTCGCTCCCTTTTGCACCGTCGAAGCGCGATGAGCAATTTGCAAAGTTACCAGACAAGGCACTCGTAACAGGCGCAGGCGGTGAAGCTGGAGCGCGTATCAAAGACAAAAGATACGCCAAGTGTTGATCCGTCATAACTATTGGAGTTCCCGGTTGAACAGACGGCGCCGGCGACTGCGCAAACGGCGCAGCAGAGGTGGAGGCCCCGCTAGGGCCCGCAGTAGGCGGTGGAGGCGCGCCCGGCGGCACATGAGCCACGCCGGACGCGGACAAGAGAGTCTCAGACTCTCCAGCGATACCCCTATCCACAGAGGGTATATGCTGATCCATCCCGTCACTGGTTGCACCAGACCGTGTAAGCACCATAATGCCTAATCGGAAAACTCTATGTTTCCACGGTGATAAATTGTCCGATCACCAAGACAAACGGAAAACACAATATAGTTCAACACAAAATAATTGTTCATCGTAGCCTAAATAAACAATAACTTCAACTATAAAAGATAACTTGAAAATAAAGTTCTAAGTTCAAAACAGTCTGACACTAAAAGTCTTAAATTGGAAAACAACACTGTCTGTACACAAAACACAATGTTCCAATTAACGAAAAAAAAAAGTCTTTGTATAAAATTATTCTTCCAAAATTATTCCAACTAGTAGGTAAGTACAGTCCTGTATAAATAAGTCCAAAAGTACTTACGGAACCATCGTACGTATTAACAACAAATCTTCTTTTCACTTCGTAGGTACTTACATATACGAACATAAACACTAATTTCTAGTTCTTTATACTTATAGTCACTTTATATAAAACAATAAATTAAATTTAAATCAAAATGTCACGTAAAACAAACACAAATAAACATTTGAACCGTTTTAGGGTACCTAGGTTTATTCAAAGTACTAACTTAAGTTATAAACAAGTATGCAAAAGTACGAACAAGTTTGAATAAAAACGAATGAGTCCGAACAAGTTCAAACAAGTCCAAACACGTCGAGCACTCACACTCGTACGAACGTGTATTTCACTCACAAGTCCTATAGAAACCTATTCAGAACACGTTAGGTCATTAGGTACTAAATCACGAACCTACAGTTTAGTTCTAGACTTACGATAGCCACCTAAACGTCGCGTTGAGTACTAACTCAGAACAAACGCGGAACAAACGTATCGGCACACACAGGTATCGCAAAGTTTATAACTAGAACACACTAAAACTGATTTAAAACACTATATTTCGTGCCACACGTTGGGCTGCCAATTATTATAGCGGGCACTTGAAATAATAAAGCTTGATTGGTAAACTTGTTTTAATGAATAAACCTACTGAACGAACCCCGAACGCGCGGCGCGCAGGCCGGCGCGTGAGTTCCTACATACATGCGTACGTCACAAGGTTGCAGGATTAACTGAGTAGCTTGGCCGGCGGGCGGGTCGGGCGACCCGAACGCCGCGAGGGTGGAGCGGGGGCCCGCATCGGGGATACGATGTTCCCAACACGTATACTTCCAGCGCTTTTACATACTTGCCGCGCTATAATTAATTTACAATGTTATAATTTATTGGTTGACATTTTATTAGGTAAATAATTAAACAAATAATTAGATAAATATATTATAACATAATTTGTAAGCGGGATACTTGTATATATCCGTTTCGAAAGGCGGAATTTAGAGAGCTGTACTACGTTAAATTTAACACCTTTTCAACCGACTTCAAAAAAAAGGAGGAGTATGTTCACCGATTACTCCAATATTTATGATCCGATTTACGTGACTCTTTTTTTGTTTGACGCGGAATAGCTACCATTTGGTCCCTTGGAAATTTAACATAGTTAGGCCGAGTAGTTTTCATTTTACGAACAATTTTTTGTTCCCGTTTCTTGGGACCTATATTTTTTAAGGAGCGCGACACCTTTCGTAGGTCTACCCATACATAGTTTAGACACTAAAAAGTAACAAATAAAATAAAAAAACTTCGTTTAAAAAAACCGACTTCAAAAACTAAAAAGTATAAAATAACTTATTTCTAACGCTATCATTATTAATATATATTATCTAAAACATCTTGAAGTCATTTTTTTGAAAATTACTAAGCACCGACTTTAAGATGGTTTTTTTAAACGAAGTTTTTTTTTGTTTTTTGTATACCCATTTTCGCATTAAATAAATTGAATTGAATCAGTTAGGTACAATATGACCGACTCAACTTGTAGTAAAAGGAACAATAGCGAAAATCTTTGAAGCGAGTTATCCAGATTATGCATCCTGAAATGCCACCCTAGTATGGTAATGTTACGGACTCTGTGAGTATTTTACTATCTCTTTTGCGGTAAATTACTGCCTTTATGCTCCAGTATGGGAACGTGTGAATTTGATCAGCCAATGCTGGCCACTCCCAAATGAATAATGCATGGAGGCTAGATTCTGAGCAACCGCAACATTGCCCATTCCTTTATTTGGTCAATATTAACTTACGGGAGTGAATTGTTCTTGAAATGTAATCTTAAGTCGATTTTAAATGGCAGGCAGACGGCCCACTTGATGGAAAGCGGTTACCATCGCCTATGGATAATTTCAACACCGGAGTTGCTACAAATGCGCTGCTGCTCTCTTAAGGGAGACTGGAACCTGGTCACTAATGGCGGAACACAACTCAAGGTTGTTATGGCGACATACTTTAGACGAGGGGTGGTAGCCATCCAGGCGGGCAAATGCCCTACCACCTGGCTGTGGGTTGTTTTGTCGCCTCTTACGACAGGCCGCCCGGCCGTAGGAAATTGTATTCTTTCTCCGTTCCTGCACAGATAAAGAAGTATAATAAGTTCATTCTAGTCTTTAAATCTGAACGAATCGTACAACGTGATCTAATTAAACAAAAACATTAGATCATTCAATGTCATTGAATATACACACTGTGAATCAATTTGGTTGATCCGTCTGAAGAGTGTGCTATGATATTATAGTTGTGATGTAAGGCTCTTTACGGCCTTGCTAACATAGGCATATAGGCATTGAATAACAATAACAAAAGTAGATCATTATGTAATTGATAAGTTAAATTAAGATAGATAGATAGATAGATAACACTTTATTGCTCACCAAAATTAACAAATACAAAAACAAAATGTATAATTACAATACTTGTTGGCAAAACAACAGGCGGCCTTATCGCTAAAAGGGATCTCTTCCAGGCAACCTAGCTTAAAAGAAATTCTTAACTAATCTGGCGATGTAGGTGAAGCAGAAAAAAAAGATAGGACTGTATAATTTAAATATACATACTTACACTAATTTATAAATTTAATACATATATAAAAAAATATAATAATATGTACGTATATACAAAATAATTTAAATAAACATATTTGTTAACATTATATGTGACAAGCATTTTATATATTACAATAGATAAATAAGTAAATGTTTAATATATTAGACATATTTATTTAGAGACAGATAGTACTTTCTAAGTGAGTTCCGAAATGTCGGTAATGTTTTGGCTTTAATTAAATTAAATAAATAAGAAAATTGAAATAGATATTTATATATAATTTATTTTATGATTAGAAATTATGATTTAAACATGAATGGAAAACATAGCGTAGATCAAAAGAATGTTGTTGCTATATGTTTCATAAGGTAGCACTTGTCAAACGTCAAACGTCAAATGCCAAAGATTGACCTTGAATTTGTCCTACTTTTGTTTATGAATATGAATTACATTAATATACAAGTTTTATTTATAATACGAAAGTTTCTGATAGAAATGAAATGAAATTCAATTGAGTTGAAAAACCAGGATCGTGGTACATTTTAAACAAATATAATATAAAACTACAACTAAACGTAGTAAGTGCATCCACTACACGTCTAATATCATAATTATGGAATACTTTTATAGAAAGAAAGAAAAAAATACGACGTAATTACATACTTTATAAATTATTATACATAGAGTATATTTTGAGAATTTGTACAATAAATAAATAAACAAGATTTGCTCTCAGCATATTGCTGTGCCGGAATTATATCCGACACAATGCTGATTTTCAGTGCAAACCTTCCTTTTGGCGTAAGACTAAAACTTTTTCTCAAAATGAACTAGGGTATGTTTTAACGGTTTTAAGCGTAGTGTTATATTCTTTTTACAAGCTTTTATATAACTTGCAATGGATGTACCTATGTATTAAGTATGTATGTAAGTTCGGGTGGAGTTTTGCAAGTTAAATTTGACCAACTTCCCGGTTCCCGATTGAGCTGAAATTTTGCACACATATGTAGACCGCGTGACAATGCAATAATATGGTACCATGGAGCTGATCTGATGATGGAGTCGGAAGGTGGCCATAGGAACTCCTGTACTAAACAACATAGACCCGTCGTGTTTGGGCTCGTTTTACTTGTCTTGGCTAGCACTCTGCTGCTACATTATATGCAGGATCTCAAAAGCTTGTATTAAAAAAATATTTTAATTTTTATTTCGACTACTTTTTTAATATGTACTAGTCGTGAAAACTTGAATAAAATATTATATAAACTAGGGTCTCAAAGTAATATGGAAAAATAAAGGAAATAATGTAAACGGTAGACAAAACACCAAACAACTTCGCCCCTGAGTATCTGCGAGACGGCCGGTTACATGAATATGGAGATGTTCTAATGAAACCACTACGGCAGAGGTGTTAATCTTAATAAAACTTGAAGGGATTTTACTTTTAATTAATACAATCAAAACAAACCCGATGGGCTCGCCAGACGGCTTATAATCTACAGGCACGCATTTGGTTAACATTTATATTGTGATATTTATAACAAAAAAAAAACTATATTAATATAGTTTATTTAATATGTATTTATATTAATTGTCTAGGTTAAGTAGTTAAATTTTACATTTTATCTTAATTAGATTGAACTATACAATAAATTAAACTAAAAATAAACATAAAATTAGAAATTAAATACTACTATAACATATTTACAAGTAAAAAATGTAGTCCAGATCGCTGTCGGTGGGGAGCGTTCCCAAAATGCTCCCCCGTTGTATGGCAACGCTTATTCGTTGCCCTAAATATAGGCCAGCCCTTTGGTCACGCGAAACTTCTTTCAATCGCTTTGAAAGGTCTCGATAAAGTTGATAAGCCTCACGTCCCCATGGCCCCAAAGTCTCAACCCCGAAAGCCTCAAATATGTCACCGATGGATGCATATGTTATATCGTTAAATATATTTAGTGTACACAACCCTGCCTTTTGCTTCTCCCCTTCTCGCTAGACTCATAGGTTTGCTGAATGAAAACTCTTTTAGGGTTAAGCTCGCCTTTGTACATCACCACTATTCTATCATTTTGTATGTAACTTGTGTACAATAAGAATAGAGAGTATTTTTTTCTATTATAAATATCACAATGACAAATGACGTAGAATAATCATACCTTAAAGAACAACTTCGTGTTCATCTAATATATTAGTTTCTTTCATCTTGGAAGTTTTTTTTATAAATGCGATAAAAAAATTACAGGTTTGTGTTTGACCACTGTCTCATCTAATGATGAGTAATGACGCAGTCTAGATTGGAGCGAGCTTACCTAGAAGATACCTATTCATATCCGTGCAGGAACGGAGAAAGAATACAATTTCCTGTGGCCTAGCGGCCTGTCGTAAGAGGCGACTAAACAACCCACAGCCAGGTGGTAGGGCATTTGCCCGACTGGATGGCTACCACCCCTGGTCTAAAGTATGTCGCCATAATAACCTTGAGTTGTGTTCCGTCATTAGTGACCAGGTTCCAGACTCACTTAAAGAGAGCAGCAGCGCATTTGTAGCACCTTTGGTGTTGCAAATGTCCATAGGCGATGGTAACCGCTTTCCATCCAGTGAACCGTCTGCTTGTCTGCTGAACTCCTGCAATAAAAAAAAAATAAAAAAAATTCACTCGTGACTTGAAGACTATGGCATATTTTTTATTAAATTAATTAAAATTAGTATAGAGGTGTCTATATTGACATTATTATTTATATTAGTATATATATTGATAGCATTTGAAATGATTTACAATGTCTATTCGAAAGTAGAGTGTTAGTATTTTTTTTATGTCTTTCGAGACCACGGGCCATAAAAATGACCCGGGCATTTGGAGGGCTTGCGTGAGGCCATGGAAAGGCCAATACGTAAAGGCCCCTTGACAAATTTAATGTAAATGTGGCGTGACACTAACCGGCGATTATCCCTGTCTACATCATACAATAATGCACCCAAGGACAAGCCCCGCCCAGTGTTAGACTATTGTGGGAAATGAGGACAAAAAGTACCGGACTATTGGGGTGAACTGCTAGTGGTACTAGGGATCTGGGAATATGGGGACTATGGCGTCTGCCCGTCGCAATGTTCAAGGAACATGGAAAAACGGGCAGACGGTGACTCGCCACTCCCTGTATGGGCCCCAAAAAATGCCATAAAGACAGGGGCAACATGGGTGTGAGTGGCTAAGGGGTGTAGAGAGGTGGGCTGCAGGTTCACCGAAGCTACTTCTGACGTGATGCCATTTATTACTTCCTCCCCTGGAGCTTGAGTCTTAGCTCTAGCGATCTCCACTCCGTGCCGGCCAGCTAAGGCAAGGATGGAGGCGGGGGCCTTGCCTTGGCCCCGGAGTCAGGTACGAGGTGTCGCTACTCACCTAAGGCTTCGCCACAAAGCCCCCCAGCTTTGTATCATTATTAAATTCTCTTTTTTTGATGATGTTGTTGTATGTGGGGTGTTACTCTGTATGTCCGTGCAGGAACGGAGAAAGAATACAATTTCCTGCGGCCGGGCGGCCTGTCGTAAGAGGCGATTTAACAACCCACAGCCAGGTGGTAGGGCATTTGCCCGACTGGATGGCTACCACCCCTGGTCTAAAGTATGTCACCATAATAACCTTGAGTTGTGTTCCGTCATTAGTGACCAGGTTCCAGTCTCCCTTAAGAGAGCAGTAGCGCATTTGTAGTAACTTTGATGTTGCATATGTCCATAGGCGATGGTAACCGCTTTCCATCGAGTGGGCCGTCTGCCTGTCTGCTGATCTCCTGCAGGAGATTTATTGCAATAAAAAAAAATGTCCTAGACTAATTTCACACTATGTAGTATAATTTAATAGGTATATACTTACTCCAAATCGCATTTACGGAACCACTCCAAAGCCATATAGCCCCGTATATTATTTTAGAATATTAATTCAGGCACTTTAAAAATAACAAGATAAAAAATTATTTAAAATCTACAAATCCAAATACGTCCCTACATTTTCTACGCTCTCGACCCTCGGAGTGTTTCATTAACTGGTGGATTTTATTAAAAACCTCACCTATTAATCTAAACTGTAAACTCATTTTCATACTAAATACATTTTTCTTAGCTTTACATAAATATTAAGTCGACCCGCGGCCCACTAAATTACGCAAGGTAGCAAGAGTTCAAAGAAAGCGACGAAGTCGTTATGAAGCCAAAGTACGTTGTCAATTTAACGAATGTCCAATATTTTGTAAAGTAAAATGGTGGACTAGGAATTTTTCTTTACTTACTCAATATTTGCGTATTTACATCGTGTAACAGTATCTATTACTGTCGGGCTTCACTTGCGATAATGTTTTTTTTTATTGCAGGAGTTCAGCAGACAGGTAGACGGCCAACTTGATGGAAAGCGGTTACCATCGCCTATGGATATTTGCAACACCAAAAGTGCTACAAATGCGCTGCAGCTCTCCTAAGGGACACTGGAACCTGATCACTAATGCCGGAACACAACTCAAGGTTGTTATGATGACATACTTTAGACCAGGGGTGGTAGCCGTCCAGTCGGGTAAATGCCCTACCACCTGGCTGTGGGTTATTCTGTCGCCTCTTACGACAGGCCGTCCGGCCGCAGGAAATTGTATTCTTTCTCCGTTCCTGCACGGATATAAACTTTTTGTCATCGGATTCCTGCGGAATATCAAGTCAAGCGTGGACGAAGTCGCGTATATATAAGCATAATTATATGCCCGCGACGTCGTATACGCTTGACTTGAAATTCCCAGGACACAAAGTAACGTAGCATTTAAGAAAAGAATGTAAGCTGTTTATTATTTAATGCTGAACAATGGATTTTAAGTAATAGTAACCCCATCTCTTGTTCAAACTTCAGTACACATTCTTGATACATACATACATCTATCTTTGTCCCACCCCAATTATGACTTCATGAAGATGCCGCCATTGTGTCGTCGGATTCGTTTGCTGTGTTAAATAGACAGACATGTAAGAAGCAATAAGATTTTTGGCAAGTGCAGTGAGTTGTTGAAACAAACTAAATGGCGACCGCCTTGAAAAGTGATTGTTATTGTTTGAATGATTGATTGAGCTGGTTTCAAGATATGTGCAAGATATATACTTATGAAGCCAAGGTGGACGTTTTTAATCGACGGGGTTTTAGGTGAATCTATATAATAGTCTAGTCTATTGTATTTATTTCTTTTGGCTGATTATGGCCAAATGTGTCTTATTAATAGCGTTAAAAATAACACCGGTAACGAATAGCTTTATTAAAGTACTCGTATATATGTTATCTGTCAATATTTAACGTCATTAACTATATTTCATGGTGACGCAGGAGGGCTTTGTGGCGAAGCCTTAGGTGAGTAGCGACATCTCGGACCTGACTCCGGGGACCAGGGCAAGACCCCCGCCTCCGTGCTTGCCTTAGCCAGCCGGCACGGAGTGGAGATCGCTAGAGCTAAGACTTAAGCTCCAGGGGTGGAAGTCATAAATGGCATAACGTCAGAAGTAGCTTCGGTGAACCCGCAGCCCACCTCTCTACTCCCCTTAGCCACTCACACCCATGTTGCCCCTGTCTTCTATTGCAGTTTTTGGGGCCCATGCAGCGAGTAGTGAATCACCGTCTGCCCATTTTTCCATGTTACCTAAAATTGCGACGGGCAGACGCCATAGTCCCCATATTCCCAGACCCCTAGTACCACTAGAAGTTCACCCCAATAGCCCGGTACTTTTTGTCCTCATTTCCCACAATAGTCCTACACTGGTCGGGGCTTGTCCTTGGGTGCATTATTATATGGTGTAGACAGGGATAATCGCCGGTCAGTGTCACGTCACATTTACATTAAATTTGTTAACGGGCTTCTACGTGTTGGCCTTCCCATGGCCCCACGCAAGCCCTCCAAAAGTCCGAGCCATTTCTATGGTCCGTGGTCTTCAAAGACATACATTAATAACAATCTTGTATGGTGATGCAATATTGTTATTATTATTAATGAAATTAATAACGCTTTAAACCCAGTGCTACATCTGAGTGAAACAGTCTACAACTATAACATTGTTCCCGATGAAGCAGAAATGTTAAATAATGTCGGTCTTATTCATAGAGAGTAAGTTTTAATGCTTCTTTAAGAACCATAAAGACGCGTTCAAACTTATACTAACTCTCTATGAATAATATATAAAAGACCGTAATTTTCAGTATACACATACCTAAAGTGTATAAAATGTATGTGTATTTTTAACCAATTTCAAAAAAGGAGGAGTTTTGTCTCTCTGTACATTTTTTAAGTTTAGGCATAACTGCTTTCTTTGTGCACTGCTTTTAATAATTATTTTTGGTTCAATATAGCTCTAAGCTAGTTTAATTTAGTATCATTGAACTTCGGACTACGAATATTCCTACACCACTGAACTCTTTACACGATACAGAGTCGTTAGGGGTATTAATATTAACACAAAGCTATCCTTATTATAGAAATAAAGGTTTCATTCATATATTATCTTCAGTTTCAAGTAGCCACATCAATTATGAATTTGCAACGAAACTTTTTTTAGGTCTGCCTATCACATCAAAATAATAAAATAAATAGGACCATTTATAAAATAAGTAAGTTTTAACATACATAATCTTCTTCAAAGAATACGAGTAATTAAAATACAGTCTTAAAAAGAGTACAGGCAACATTTTACTTAGTAATGAATTGAAAATGACAAAACAACAAATAACCATTAAATTATTATAGAAAACTTTCATTTTTGGTTTTATAGTCCATTTTTTTCAGGGGCGGATTAAGACATTTGACGCTTGTAGGCTATACAAACTTTGCCGCCTCTACCGACCTCTACAAATCGATACCCTAGTTCACAAATTAATTAATTCCTTTTGGCAATGAAATACAACCTTTATTTCCCGTAACTAGTAGATTGTGAAACCCCCTATTGATGGGTTTGTTTCTGCCGTAGCCAAAAGCGACTACACAAATTATAGAAAAATGTTTAAACATTTCATTATTTGTGTGGACCTAATAAGAATTATCTTATTAAGTCTTTCAATTTAAGCAAGACATAATTTCTGTGTAACACTTTTTAAAAAATAGGCCTCTTTGCCGCCCCTCTGAAATCTGCCGCCATAGGCTTCAGCCTTCTTAGCCTATTGGTAAATCCGCCACTGATTTTTTTGTTTCTTTGAAGTGACTTGTGATATATAAGACTTCATTATTAATTGTTTTTATCAACGGGAGAACTCTAAGAAACTACTCTTGACTGTCTTTTTCCTTATACTCGAGGCTTTGCTGGTATCAAAACTATTCTATGATAAAACAAGTGTATTACTAGTCAATAATTCTTAAAAATAAAACACAAAATAACATGGCCAGGAACCATTTTGCTTGATAATATATTTTATTGTCAAAATCGTTCAATATAGATCGCCTGTTTCGTCGTTAATATATCTATCAGTACTTATATCTAGGAGGAGTAGTCTTGTGGAAATGGGATCAGCAAAAATGTTGGTTTTGAAGTAATGGAAGACATAAGAAAAGTATACATGTTGAACTAGATATACAAAACGTGAATTGAAATTACGCAATTGTCAATAGAAAAATATTATACAACAAAGAAACTATTTCGTAATCAATACACGCTTTGTCCTCAAGTTTCGTACTTCCTGTTCTGATTCAAAGTATTTGCGCATAAAAATAATAATTATCATCGCATGAGAGGGTAGTTTGAGAGTCTTCTGGAAGGATCTACGCAGCAGGTTTCTCATCGGAAACAGCGGTGGTCCCTGATGCTACAGATACAACGTCATCGGGTGAAGCCTGACAGGACAGCGACGGGAATTTCTGGTAGAGGGCAGCTCGGTATCTTGGGTGGCTGCAATTGAGTACATTTCTTGTAAATTACGTCCAATACGAGCTGTCTACTAAGAACAATATTTGAATATTTAGAACTAGTAAGGTACAGTCCAAGAAATACAAGTGATTTTTAACTAACCTGATGCCATATACAATCGGGTTATAAACGGCATTAGCTTTGGCAAACAGGGAGCCCCAGATGGTAGCTAGAGGGCTGATAGGCGCGCTCTCGAAGATACCGGTGTAGTTAATCACCAAGTATGGAGTCCACGCCATGAACCACAAAGAAATTGTCATAAGAGCAACCTGGAAGATATATATTTATGTAGTTTATACTATAATAAAAGAAACGTTCATTTTACCTGCACTAAGTGATACCTTTGCGAGTTTGCATTCAGCGTTTGTATTAGCAGCTTCCGAGGATCTCAAAGAGGCGACATTCATTTTCTTCGCCTGCTCCCTCATAGATTTCTCATGAGCAGCGACGGCCTGTACATAATTCACGTGTAAGGAAACGCTAAACAAAAGAAGGTCTATGAGTAATAAATTGTAATAACAGTATACATTACCTGAACGATGAAAAAGTAAGAGTAGATGATAAGAAACAGAGGCGTAAAGTAGACGAAGATGGAGTAGACAACGATATAGCTGCGGCTAAACCAGTCCTTACTCAAGTAGTCAGTACCACAGGCGGTCATGTTACCTTCGGGCACATACCTTAAAGAAAAGAATACTTCAGGTTCTTCCTTGAAATCGAATTTTATTTAACATACTTAAGACCTTTAGCTACCTGTTCCAGCCGAAGAAAGGTGCAAGAGTCCAAATAAGTGCGAAAAACCAAATTCCAAGGATACGAAGGAGAGCTCCCTTATTGGTCATTGGCTTGGCGGCAATACCCTTCACGATGACATTGTATCGGTCGAAGGCAATCATAGTCATAGACCAGATTGAGGCACAACCAAACAGCGATCCAGCGCATCCGTACAGTTCACAAGCCAGAGGTCCTGTTTGAGCGACATCAAACAAATTTATTGAAACTGGCTAGGAATTAAAAATTGTCTGTTGGCATATTTTGCTATAGGAATGAGTATTTTGAGCGTATTTGACATTATTTACAAAACAAAATCCTTTTCCTGCAAGATATCGAAATGATATACGAGCATCATTGAACCATTCTGGAGTTTACACGAAACAAACTTTCAGAAAGATTTATAGACAAATATTCTAATAACAATTAAGCATCGTATAAATAATAGATTTCACTAATAATGACCAACGAGTTCTTACCGAATACCCAAGTTTCGTAATAACAACTTATAACCATCGCAGGAGACATGGCGCACATCATCAGAAAATCAGAGAACGCGAGATTCACGACCAGGAGGTTTGATGGTGTTTTGAGGCTCTGTTGGAAAAGGTCATATCATGAACGATCTTTTAGGTTATATATATACATAGATACATTTCAAAGTATTGATAAAGTGAGAATATTTGGTACCTTAGTCGTCGAGAAGATATAAATAACCATGGCATTACCAGCCATTGAGATGAAACCGAGAACGCCGATAGTAAATCCCAAGAGACCGTGCCATAATGGGTTCATAGGAGGGAATTGATACCTAAAAGAAATATGCAGTGACAAAGAATTGTTTTATGTATAATTGTTGGATGTAGTTCTTTTAATACTTTATAAATAGTTGAGGCAATATAAAAGTTATACTAAAATTCAACAAAGTCACATTTTTTTATTCCTGAAGTCCAGCAGACAGACTGTCGACCCGTCTGATAGAAAATGGTTACCGTCGCTTATGAACATTTACAACAACAGAGGTGCTGCCGATGTGCTGCCGGTGTCGAAGGTGATACTGGAACCTGGCCACTATTGCAGGACACAACTGAAGGTTATTATGACGGCATAATCTAGACTAGAAATGGTAGCCATCCCGGCAGACAAATGGTCTTCCACATTGCGATTATTTAGAGTATTTGAGAAAACATTTTTGCACATAAATATTTGACTTCCAAGTCAGATCAATATAAAGGGAACGCATAACTATGACGGCAGATTAAATTCTTTACGCAAAGGCAGCTAGATAGTAAGATCTAATAAAATAAATAAAGCTGGATTACTATCCAGTAATTTACCAGTGGGGATCAACCATGTGTAACATATCTGGTGGCACTTTATCTACGACGGTCTGGTTAACAGTGCCAAAGGCGGCCGCATGACCACCCCAGGCTTGAAGAGCTGCAACAGCTGGTCCAGGGTCCATTGATATAGTCATGTTTGGTTTACTAAAATTAATATTCTGAAAATATAAAATAGGTATTACTTATAAACATCAAACCTATAAAATTTAACTAGATAACTTATGTCTAGGTAATGAATACATTGCTTTAAACAATAAAGCGACTTATAGATGTACCTAAAAATATTGCAACTAATATGTTATTGTATTTGTTTAATTTTTAAAAATAAACATTTATTTTTATTTTATTATTAAAATAAAATGACTTTGAATCAAATCATTATATTTCAATAAATTGTGGTATATTTGTAGTAATTAGGCAATGAACACAGGATATTTTTAATTCCAAAAATTAAGATGATTTCCATGGGATTTGGATAATTTATACGACAAAGTCATATAGACATGTATTGTAGATAATAAATATGGTAAAAATCTTTTTTGGGCGATAGATAAAATTAACTTAGAATATAATTATTCTACACAATAAGAGGTAAACGATTTTACATAGACTCAACTGGTAAATATGGGTGTTAAACTTAAATGTTATTATTTAATATTAAATGCTAATTTAAAAATGATTTTTTTAATATAAACAACTTCAAAAAGAGAGATAATGTTTTCTAGAAAATATTAATTAATACCTTGCGGGGTAGGCACAAGCAACAAAGCGCCATTCAGGCTTATTCTTACACACTTGCTTCTTTGACATTCATAACTATTGTCATACACGCTCGTCTGTTCTTAAGGCTCCTGACATCACCTTCTGCTAAATTATATATAATTATAAATTTGCTAATGTTACTTACAAAATTATAAAAGAGGAAGACCCTCTGAGATGGTTATTATAAAAGCACTGAAGAAAATCGTTACACGAACTACTCCAGACTTTGTAACCACTCTCGGAGAGAAGTGGGGTTGCCGAAACAGTGGAGGCTACTCGTCTTTGGCTCCTGCTCGGGCCGCTTTTATACCCTGAGGATTAACAACGCCGTCATGAAAATCGATATTCATAATTAGGTAATTGTCTTAGAAGGTGAATACATTGTCTAATCTGTTTCCACGTTACTTGAACTGGGGTGGCTTCAGGATATCGGTGAAAAGTGTCTCAACTGTCTTTGTAGAAGGTAATGTGAATAAGAAATTGATTTTTACTATGTAGTTTATAATGCAAATTAACGTTTAGTAATCAAGGGAACTTATTTGTTTAACAGGGTATTTGTAACATTCGAAAATACAATACAAACAAACTAAATTGTCTTTTATCCCTACAGGAATGGAGTAAGACGAATAATTCCTGCAGCCGGACGGCCTATCGTATACATATATACAATACCACTCACAACCTATTGGTAAGTTTTATCCGTACAGGAACGGAGAAAGAATACAATTTCCTGCGGCCGGGCGGGAGGAGGCGACAAAACAACCCACAGCCAGGTGGTCTAACGTAGGTCGCTGTAACAACTTTGAGTTGTGTTCCGGCATTAGTGACCAGGTTCCAGTCGCCCTTAAGAGAGCAGCAGCGCATTTGTAGCACCTTTGGTGTTGAAAATGTCCGTAGGTGATGGTAACCGCTTTGCATCAAGTGAGCCGTCTGCCTGTCTGCTGAACTCTTGCAATAAAAATATAAAAAAGTATTTGCCCGTCTAGAGTATGCTACAAATAACCTTGAGTTGTGTTCGGCATCAGTGGCCAGATTCCAGTCTCCCCTTCGAAGCTGGCAGCACATTGGTAGCGCCTTCAGTGTTGAAAATGTTCGTAGTCGATAGAAACCACTGAGGGGTCCATCTGAGGGGTCGTCAGCCAGTCTGCTGTACTCCAGGAGTTAAAAGTTACCTATCGCTAGACAAGTCCTAACTTTAAAAATCTGATTTAGAAGCTTTATCTTTCAATAGTATAAATGTGTTTCGATAGTATAAATGTGTTTCGATAGTATAAATGTGTTTCAATAGTATAAATGTGTTTCAATAGTATAAATGTGTTTCAATAGTATAAATGTGTTTCAATAGTATAAATGTGTTTCAACAGTATAAATGTGTTTCAATAGTATAAATGTGTTTCGATAGTATAAATGTGTTTCGATAGTATAAATGTGTTTCAATAGTATAAATGTGTTTCAGTAGTATAAATGTGTTTCAATAGTATTAATGTTTCAATAGTATAAATGTGTTTCAATAGTATAAATGTGTTTCATTAGTATAAATGTGTTTCAATAGTATAAATGTGTTTCATTAGTATAAATGTGTTTCAATAGTATAAATGTGTTTCAATAGTATAAATGTGTTTCAGTAGTATAAATGTGTTTCAATAGTATTAATGTGTTTCAATAGTATAAATGTGTTTCAATAGTATAAATGTGTTTCATTAGTATAAAAGCGACCTACTTAAGGCCACATTAATATTAATAGGAATAACGCTCACAAATATATTGTGATCAAGTTGCTATTAAGTCCCTACGAGTTGCTACAAGTAACATGGTCTTAACATACGACTTTAACTACTGCTAAGTTGAACCCAGGGATCAGCATCCAAGTTTTCCAACTTCAACAATAAATCCCTGAAAGTAACAAGGTGTATTTCTTCACCAAGCACCAGCACTCCAACTACAAACTAATGCCAGCATCCACCAACTACTGAGCAAGTCTACAAACTGTATAATAAAGATTACTAAACTAAGTAGATAGATACTGTAGTATGCAACAAATTTTTGTACTTAGTTCGCAAAATCAATACCCCAAGTTGTGAAACTTGCAACACTATGGATGATAGAATGTGTCCAGAGCGACACTTTTAGACAAAGTTGTGGAGTCAATTTAAGGCTGTTAGGTCAAATTAATAGTATTCTGGCAGACCCATCTTCGAATGTTGCCAGAATTCTATATAAACTGGTAGATATAAGAAATCAGTGATTAGGTACTATTTTTTGTTACACAACGTAAATGTACTTACCAGGGCAGCATGGTCAGCAGCAGGGGGTTGCCTGGAAGAGATCGCTTTAAGCGATAAGGCCGCCCTTTGTTCAACATTTATTGTACTTAGTTTTAAGAACGTAGTTTTAATTTTTGGTGAACAATAAAGTGTTTTCATTCATTCATTCATTCATCTTCTTCTTCTTCTTCAGCCACTCTCAGTCCACTGCTGAACGTAGGCCTCCCCAAGTACGCGCCACATATCCCGGTCTCCCGTCTTCCTCATCCAGCCCCTGCCGGCGATCTTGCGCAGGTCGTCAGACCACCGGGCTGGCGGGCGCATCCGAACATTCCACATCTCACAAAGGAGTTTTATATCACCATGTTTGCACCATTCACTGGCAATATAAACGCGACGAAAGGGGTTCTAAGTGTAGTATAAAATTTAACTTTTCCAAAGTACTTTTACGGCGTGAGAAAAAAGGGCAGGTGGGCTTCCGAGGGCGATATTAAAATGTTTCATGTAAATTCAGTAGCAGCCCGAAGGCTATATTTCACGAGTTTTGATGTCTGTCTGCAAATTCCGTATTCATAGGCGCAGGTTTTAGTTTTATGTTTATTCTGGCCTACTAATGGATTTACATTGAAAACTGAATTGTTGTTTAACCCAGGTGTCTTAGCTGAAATCAAATTGAACATTCCACCGAAAATTGTGATGAGAAGTAGGCAGCCACCAATGTTCGTAGTACCATGCGGCAGGACTAACTTACTTAATAAGTTGCGAACGTTGAACAAGATATATCAACAAATTGACATTTTTATTTGTATTGTGACTGAATTCACAAGAACTGCATATTATATTATATGCTATGACGTCTGAATCTATACTAATATTATAACGCTGAAGAGTTTGTTTGCTTGTTTAAACGCGCTAATGTCAGGAACCGCTGGTCCGATTTGAAAAATTCTTTCAGTGTTGAATAGTATATTTATCGAGGAAGGCTATAAGCTATATTATATTTTCAAAAAAATTGGGGATCCTTACTAAAAGTCCAATAATGTAAAGCAAGGTGTAGAAAAATGACCCGATAAAATCCTTACACGGCGTGCGCTGCGAAAACTATTGATTATAGAACAAAACAATGTACTACCACTTTGCAGAACATATAATTGTCTAGAAAAAATATCACATAACCATATGTCTAACTATTGTAGTTATCTCACAATAAGTGTTTTCTTTTATTTTTTTAAATAATTAAAAAGCCGTCGCTTCAAAAATTCTTTATTTTGTACCTTGGTATTAATTTACTCCATATTCAAGACGAATTCAATACCTTCCTAGACCTTTTTGAATGATTCAATTCTGACGTTTCATTCAAAAGATATCGCGATATTTAAAATGTAAATATTAGTGTTGTAGCCAAATACACTAATATTTTTTGATTGAACGCGCTAATATCAGGTCTGATTTGAAAAATTCTTTCAGCGTCGGATAGCCCGTTTATCGAGGAAGGCTATAGGCTATATATCATCACGTGAGTCATAATGTTTTTCAGTTAGTAGTTATAATGCTTAAAAATCTATATTTTTTTTTTAAATTTTATTGGTTGAGTTGCTTTGTTCTTAAAAAAGTTTTTATTAAAAAAAAAGATCGTGTTCTATAGAACAAATAAATTAATGTTCCTATTGCTTGCTCATTTCATGCAACTTCTTATTTAAATAGATAATTTTAACTCGTACGTGTTTACTCATATATAACTTTTTTTTATCTACTAAATAAAATGAGTTTTTGTTGTTATTTTATTCACAAGTGTGTTGAAAAACGTCGTATGATACACGTGTGTATTGATGATTACCGTCCTCGGCTCTCTTAAGACCCTCGCCTACGGCTCGAGTCTCAATGACGCCTCGGCGGTAATCACCAATGTTACACACTAGTACCATAATGTACTATTATTTCACATCAAAATTTAAACAAGGTTGCGCCGTGGTTTTTAAGCCACGCTCTAAGTTCGACGTCGTCCCCCCACTTTGCATAATACCTCCTACCTTTCTTTATAATTCGGTGAAATAACTTCGCGGAAAGCTGTTTTTAAGCTTTATGTCTTTGTCGTTAATGTGAGGACTCAATAAATAAAATAGAAAAATGTATACAATCTACAGTTTTTTGTCCGTGCAGGAACGGAGAAAGAATACAATTTCCTGCGGCCCGGCGGCCTGTCGTAAGAGGCGACTTAACAACACACAGCCAGGTGGTAGGGTATTTGCACGACTGGATGGCGACCACCCCTAGTCTAGAGTATGCCGCCATAACAACCTTGTGTTGTGTTCCGGCATTAGTGACCAGGTTCCAGTCTCCTTTAAGAGAACAGCGGCGCATTTGTAGCACCTTTGGTGGTGCAAATGTCCATAGGCGATGGTAACCGCTTTCCATCAAATGGGCCGTCTGCCTGTCTGCTGAACTCCTGCAATAAATAAATAAAAAGTTTTTCTTGTGACTTTGCTCTCGTGAGCAGAGGCTGTATTTCGAAATTTTACATACATACATAACTTCACGGCAGTTCCCTTGTGGGGTAGGCACGAGCAACAGAGCGCCATTTAGGCTTATTCTTACACACCTCACTTGCTTCTTTGACATTCATCTCTTGTCATGCACGCTCGTCTGTTCTTAAGGCTCCTGACATCACCTTCTGCTAGTACACGATCAATTTGATCATGGAAGGTGTGTCGTGGCCTTCCACGACTTCTGCATCCATCCACTTTTGCATTGTATATCTGTTTAGTCATTCTTTCCACATGCCCGAACCACCGGAGCATTCCTTGCCTTACCTTCACCCCGACACTCTCTTTTGAAATTTTAATTACTTTTTCGCCATAATTATTTTCTAAATAGTACATTGAATTAATTAATTATATAATAATTGGCTCATACGTCTTCTGTTATATAAATTTCCAATCATAATCTATTTTCCAAGTAATTTTAGCTGATTTCATAGTTCATATCCTTTCTCCAAACTATATAACTATCCTTCGTCTTCCCTTTACCACCGCACCGTACACCATCGGCTGGGCGTTCACCCCCACTTCCTAGAGCCGCTTCGCTCTTGTACGCAACGGTTCTGTAGAACGTTTCTCTTGCGTAACGTGGGGATTTGGAATGAGCTCCCAGCCGTGGTTTTCCCACAGCACTACAATATGGAGTTCTTTAAAAAGGGTGTCATAAATTTATTCGAGGCCCGCAGCGCGTTGTTGACATGTCTGGTGTTGCAAACGTTCATAGACGACGGTAACCGCTTTCCATCAGGTGGGCCGTCTGTCTGTCTGCTGTACTTCAGCTTTAAAAAACATGTACCTACATTTTTATTTTTATTGATCTAATATCAAAGCGGTGAAAAGAAATAAATAAACATATGTTAAAAAATATATATATATTTACTAGCTGTCCCGGCAGACGTTGTTCTGCCCTAAAGAAATAAAATTTAGAACCCGATTGCAGCACCACCTACCAGGTCCAAATGTAAGCTATCCTATCTTTCAAGTCGGATCAAACTGCACACGGTGTGCAAATTTGATTAAAATCGGTCAAGTAGTTTAGGAGTCCATCGCGGACAAACAACGTGACATGTAATTCATATATATTAAGAAGATTAGTTTCGATAATGCTTGGCTAATGCATTACCCATACCTAATATAAAGATTGGAAGAAGGAATGTTTACATGGCTGGGACTCTATTCTGCTAATTCAATGTCTTAGCGTTGCGAAGATATTTAAAGTACTATTCCATTGCGTTAGTGACAAAAATTCGTATTCTACTAAATCCAATATATCATCTCGATATCGTCGCGACTAGCAGAACTGGAGTTAGGCGAAATGAATATTGAAAAGCTACCAAAGTTTGTTTCGTGAGTTTTCTTATAAATATTTGTAAAGAGAACAGACGAGCTTGCATGACAAGAGTTATGAATGTCAAAGAGGCAAGTGAGGTGTGTAAGAATAAGCCTAAATGGCACTCTGTTGCTCGTGCCTACCCCGCAAGGGAACTGGCGTGAAGTTATGTATGTATGTATGTGTAAAGATAGAGAGAATACAAAAACCAGACAAACATAAGATTGAGACAATAGTGTCCAGCGATTTGGAAAAAATAGTAATAACAGAATTGGGATAGATTTTATTCACATGTTTTGGAATGAATGTGAAAGGTACATAGATAACGATAATGAAAGAAAACTTAACTTATTTTTATTGCATTCTACCCGCAATCCCTTAAGACTATAAGTAGAATACTATTTTTTTTTTAATTGCAAGAGTTCAGCAGACAGGCAAACGGCCCACTTGATTCAAAGCGGTTACCATCGCCTATGGACATTTTCAACACCAAAGGTGCTACAAATGCGCTGCTGCTCTCTTAAAGGAGACTGGAACCTGGTCACTAATGCCGGAAAACAACACAAGGTTGTTATGGCGGCATACTCTAGACCAGGGGTGGTCGCCATCCAGTCGAGCAAATACCCTACCACCTGGCTGTGGGTTGTTTAGTCGCCTCTTACGACAGGCCGCCAGGCCGCAGGAAATTGTATTCTTTCTCCGTTCCTGCACGGAGGATAGAATGAATACTGAGTCTAGATCACCGTCTTCTATGGGTAAGGCGCCCAGAAGGCTGGCTACGTTTCCTCGCTGGATCGCAATAGTGATCCGTTGCCCGAGGTAAGCACCAGCCTTTTGATCACTTGAAAAGTCATGACGTGTTTTGATAAATTGATAAAATAAATAAATTGAAAAAATAACAAAGATAAGCGCAGATTACTTTTAATCCCGGAAAATGAAATCTTTCTCGAGAAATCATATTTTAAAATTACATAAGCGAAGCTACAGTAATCACGTAACGTAATTATCCCTGCAGGAACGGAGAAAGAATACAATTTCCTGCGGCCGGGCGGCCTGTCGTAAGAGGCGACTTAACAACCCACAGCCAGGTGGTAGGGCATTTGCCCGACTTGATGGCTACCTCCCCTGGTCTAAAGTATGTCACCTGTTAACATAAAATAGGAAATTTAAATGTATAATAGGGTTAGATTTAAGAAATAGACATATATAGAAATAAGATAGAATAGACATTAGAATGTATAAGATAGTTAAGATTTGTAAAAGGCTAAAAAAGAGACATGTAAAAGAATAGCTCTGTCTTGTACAATGACGGAGGAGAAGGCAATTAAAAAAAAAAAAAAAATGTCACCATAACAGCCTTGAGTTGTGTTCCGGCATTAGTGACCAGGTTCCAGTCTCCTTTAAGTCTACTTTCATGCTCTCTCTTCCATACCCAACTCTCGCTACCATACGTGAGCGTAGATACCAGCACCGAGTTGTGTATGGCAAGCTGGGCCTTCTGGCTGAGGTTCTTAGCGCCTAGAAGTTTACCTAACGCTCCATTCACACTATTCCCCAAATTCACTCATCTTTCTATATCAGCGGTGTACCTTCCATCCCTCCTAAAAGCACATCCAAGATATACAAACTCATTCACTTGCTCCAGCATATTTGTTCAAATTAATTTTCACAACAATACGATACTTCATATCCCACAAATGGGATACTTTCATAAAATACAGACAACCGACATTCAACATAGAATAGCTAAAGATAGATTGCGCTGCGTTCCCATAAAACGCCATTGAGATATGCTATCTGGCAAGAGAGACAGTATTTGCTGAGCAATAAAATGATCTTCGTTGTCAAGATTCAAGTGCTGCCATATATCGCAGGGCCACGCCGTGTGTCGCAGCGCGCTCGTCACTCTGCCGGTAAACTATGTGCATAAATTGCGAGGAGAGTTGTCGCCGCGCCACCTTTGTGCCGTCAAGAGCTTTTCTACTGACGAACACCTCGCTTAGAATTTTATTTCTATCCAGTTCGTGCGACTTATATAAAAAGTATTCTATATTCTTTGTTGCAGAAAACTTTGAAATATAGTCTTCTTGTCTATCTATCTATACTATGATAAATCTGTAAATGGTTCGAGTTTGTACAATTGCAGACGCCATAGTCCCCATATTTCCAGACCCCTAGTACTTGTACTTGTTCTCATTTCCCACAATAGTCCTGGGGTTTGTCCTTGGATGCATTAGTATATGGTGTAATGTATTATCCGTGCAGGAACGGAGAAAGAATATAATTTTCTGCGGCTGGGCGGCCTGTCGTAAGAGGCGACTTAACAACCCACAGCCAGGTGGTAGGGCATTTGCCAGACTGGATGGCTACCACCCCTGGTCTAAAGTATGTCGCCATAACAACCTTGAGTTATGTTCCGGCATGAGTGACCAGGTCCCAGTGACCCTTAATAATAATTAAAAAAAAATTGGGGTGGACACCCCTTATCACTTAGGGGTTTGAAAAATATTATAGACCTACTGAATATGCATATAAAATTTCATAAAAATCGGTCAAGCCGTTTCGGAGGAGTATGGTAACTAAGACTGTGACACGAGAATTTTATACATTAGATTGCATGCATAGATCTACAAATATTAGGTTGGGGAAAAAGTTTCTTCCAATTTTATATAAAAATTCAAAATGTTTTATTATAAAGTTTATTTACATTTGACTAAAGTATGTAGGTGCCATTTTGTTGGATAACTTTTTGCCATCTTGTAGGTAGGGACGTGATCCCATTGCTATAAAAATTTTGGGGAATCTGATCAAAAAACTGCGACAAGTGGTTTTGGCAGTCCTCTCGTGATGTTAACCTGACACTGCCTAAGGAATTCTGCAGAGACCGAAACAGGTGAAAATCTGAAGGTGCAAGGTTAGGACTATACAGCGGATGCATTAACACCTCCCAGCCAAACTCTCGTAATTTTTGCTGAGTGGCTAAAGATGTGTAAGGTCTAGCGTTATCATGGTGAAAAACCACACCTTTTCTGTTGATTAATTCCGGCAGCTTTCTCTCAACTTTTTGCTTTAATCTCATCAGTTGTTCGCAGTACAGTTCAGAATCGATGGTCCTGTCTGGCGGTAACAGTTCATAATGAATAATGCCCTTCCAATCCCACCATACACACAGCATCACCTTGTTGCGAGTTAACCCGGGATTCGCCACAGTCTGTGAAGCCTGACCGGCCTTGGACCAAGATCTTTTTCGCACGTTCCTATCGTACGTGATCAACTTTTCATCACCAGTTATCTGCTTCTTCAAAAATTATTCGGTTTCATTACGTCGTAATAAAGAATCACAAATGAGTACACGGTTCATTAGGTTTCTTTTAGTGAGCTCATGAGGCACCCAAATATCGAGCTTTTTTGTGTACCCAGCTTTTTTCAAATGCGCCAATACCGTTTTGTGGTTAATTCCCAGTTCTCCAGCTACATCGTAACTACTAATATGCCGATCTTGCTCCACTTTTTCAAAAATGGCACCAATATTGTCTGTAACAGGGCGACCACGGCGACATGCATCTTTGATATCAAAATTTCCGGATTGAAAACGCTTAAACCAAATTTGCGCTACTCTCACAGATACTGCATTAGGTCCATAAACATAACAAATTTTTTTCGCGGCTTGTGTTGCATTTTTACCTTTTTTGTAGTAAAATTTTAAAATGTATCGAATTTCTTCATTAGATTCACTTATTTTGACAATAAGAAAAACCAATGAAAATCATACATTTTCCTAATTTAAATTTGGAATTGTCTTCTTTAAAATTGAAACTTTTTAATGATACCAAAACCAGCCAGATACAAATGGTATAGCCAAAGAGATCTTATTACAAGTTCATACATACTATATGCGAAAAGACTTTTTCGCCAACCTATTATAATATATACTATACAAATTAATAAATTTATTAAATTTATTTATAAAGTAATATTTATTTAATTATTTATAAAGTTGAGCATGAAAGTAGAGTAAACGCGGTCGAGATGCGAGCACTGCGCAAAATCTGCGGAGTGACGCTCGCGGACCGCGTTCGTAATACCGAAGTAAGAAAGACAGTTGGTCTGAAAGAGAGTGTCGGGGTGAAGGTAAGGAAAGGAATGCTCCGGTGGTTCGGGCATGTGGAAAGAATGCATGATGAAAGAATGACTAAACAGATATACAATGCAAAAGTGGATGGATGCAGAAGTCGTGGAAGGCCACGACACACCTTCCATGATCAAATTGATCGTGTACTAGCAGAAGGTGATGTCAGGAGCCTTAAGAACAGACGAGCTTGCATGACAAAAGTTATGAATGTCAAAGAGGCAAGTGAGGTGTGTAAGAATAAGCCTAAATGGCACTCTGTTGTTCGTGCCTACCCCGCAAGGGAACTGGCGTGAAGTTATGTATGTATGTATTTATAAAGTTAAAAAGTATTTGTGATTTATTTACCTGCAACATCGAATGTCAAAATATTATCTAAATATTATGTTATTTGGCCTGAATTTGATTTGATCATTGTACTTTTGTTTGTTTCATGTGTAACATGTGTATATAATAAGTGCTCTATTTAGGTTACTTAATTTTTTTAGGTACTTATTTTTAGTGTTTTTTATATGTTGATTATAATTTAATTTTATTTAACTTGCTTTTATCGTGGGTCACATGACTTTGTAATTAAGGAGGTGGGCACTGAAAATCAGTGCTGTGTCGGACTATGTTTCGGCACAGCAAAAACCTGAGTGCCAACCTCATTTCGCGAATTGCGGCACACAATTTCAATATTATATTTGTATGTCTTTGAAGACCACGGGCCATAATGATGAACCCGGACATTTGGAGGACTTGCGTGGGGCCATGGGAAGGCCAACACGTAGAGGCCCTTTGAGAAATTTAATCTAAATGTGGCGTGACACTGACCGGCGATTATCCCTGTCTACGCCATATAGTAATGCACTCAAGGACAAGCCCTGGCCAGTGTAGGACTATTGTGGGAAATGAGGACAAAAAGTACCGGGCTATTGGGGTGAGCTGCTAGTGGTACTAGGGGTCTGGGAATATGGGGACTATGGCGTCTGCCCGGCGCAATGTTCATGGGCCCCTACAAATGCCATAGAAGACAGGGGCGCAATTTTATCATTATTATTATAAATCATTGTTAGTGTCGCATTTTTAGAAAAAAATATTTTCTTTCTTTCTTTCTTTCTAGCTGACAGTAACTCAGGCAAGGTATTTCTTTTCCGATTGCGAAGAACAAACTCAATCAGATAAGTCCAAATATTGACAAAACCAATAAGTGAATTAAGTGAAGCCAAACACGTCGCTACAAACTTAAAATCTTCAGTTCAATCAGTCCCAAAGAGAAGCGCCTTCGAATTTTTGCGGCAAGTTATTCATGGATATTACTTATGCATGCAGCAGGGAAAATATTACAAGATTTTAATGAAAGAAATATTAATTTTGCGGTAGGTAAGTTTTCTTTGCGCTCCAGAGGGAGAAATTATGTTTGGGAAATGCAACTTTTGAAAATGTGCTTTTCACTGTGATTTTAGAGTATTTGTTTTAAGTCTGCAGGGTTTTGGGAGATCAATTAACATGACGATTTCGTTCCTCGAAGTATAAGTAGACGTTTTAATCTGTTTTACGTATAATATGTTCTTAAGTTTTCGCGACTTGTATACATACTAAAACTGCGTTTTAACGGTTTTAAGCGCGGTGATTTATTTGATTTTCAGTATTCCGACGCTTCGGACACTTTTCAGTGGCCGTGATCACGGGATACAAAGATGTCAAGTGTCAATGAGTATTGTTAAAGTTTTATTCAGCCTACCGCCAACTTGTTCATTTTAATTTTTGTTTATGGTTATTATTTGCTCTATGGGAGCCTAATCTAATTTACAAACCGCTTCGCAACATGTTGTGGCTTGAAGAGAAGAAGCAGCGCAAGAAATTCTGCAGCAAACAGGCCTAACTCTAATAATTTTATATAATACTAGCTGCGTCCGCGGTTTCATCCGCGTGGTAATAGAAAATCGTTATATTTTGGATGATTCACACTATATCTCTAGAAATTATGGTCTATGTGTTATTGTAATGAGTGAGCTATATTATTGTAAAGTTTCATCAAAATCCATTCTGTAGTTTTTGTGTGAAAGAGTAACAAACATACATCCATATATTCTTACAAACTTTCACGTTTATAATATTTATATTATATGTATATTATAATATGTTATAATGAGATTAAAATGGGTGGGAGGAATCTAAATCTAATAATTTTATATAAATTTACAATGTTTATTGAAATTTGGTTCAAATATATCAATATCTTTGTTGTTAGCCGCCACCTCATTGTAATAAAGAGCCATTCTGAAAACGGGATTGAAATAAGAGATATTATTTTTATGGACTTCTAAAGCGAAAATATTAGTACTGTGTGATCTTCGGGCCGTAAATATTATGTTGAAAGATATTTGAGAAATTAAATCAGGTTCATCATCAATTATATAATGTATAATCTATAGATATACTGAAATCGTAGAGGTCGAATATCTGTACAATAAAAAAAAATGCTTAAAACCGAGTCAGAGGGATGTAAGAAGTAAAATAGAACTACTTAAAATAAAAATCTTTTTCTTTCTTTGTCTGTGTGTCTGTTTGTACCGGCTAATCTCCGAAACGACTGGACCGATTTAAGTAAAATTTTGTATGGTGGTAGCTTATTTCCCTGGTCAACATATAAGATACTTTTGATCCCGAAAAATTAAAGAGTTCCCGTGGGATAGTTATAAAACCGCACCACGCGGACGAAGTTGCGGATGTCAGCTAGTTTTATATAAATAGATTAAGTCAAAATAATTGCGACGAAATGATAATAATTTAATTTGAAAGTAAGCTAACCTGTCTTCATAGTGAAGTTTATTACGTCCGGCCTTAAGCTTAGAATTCTAAGACACTTTTTCTATACTATTTCAATGTCATCTATATGAACATTTGAATGCGAAGAAAACAAAGGTTATGGTGTTTGAAAGAGAAGAAACCAGAACGAATGCAAGGATAATGGTCGATGATGTTATGGTGGAGCAAGTGAGTGAATGAGTTTGTATATCTTGGATGTGCTTTTAGCAGGAATGGAAGGTACACCGCTGATATAGAAAGAAGAGTGAATTTGGGGAATAGTGTGAATGGAGCGTTAGGTAAACTTCTAGGCGCTAAGAACCTCAGCCAGAAGGCCCAGCTTGCCATACACAACGCGGTGCTGGTACCTACGCCCACGTATGGAAGCGAGAGTTGGATATGGAAGAGAAAGCATGAAAGTAGAGTAAACGCAGCTGAGTTGCGAGCACTGCGCAAAATCTGCGGAGAGACGCTCGCGGACCGCGATCGTAATACCGAAGTAAGAAAGAGAGTTGCTCTGAAAGAGAGTGTCGGGGTGAAGGTAAGGAAAGGAATGCTCCGGTGGTTCGGGCATGTGGAAAGAATGCATGATGAAAGAATGACTAAACAGATATCGTGGAAGGCCACGACACACCTTCCATAATCAAATTGTTCGTGTACTAGCAGAAGGTGATGTCAGGAGCCTTACGAACAGACGAGCGTGCATGACAAGAGTTATGAATGTCAAAGAAGCAAGTGAGCTGTGTAAGAATAAGCCTAAATGGCGCTCTGTTGTTCGTGCCTACACCGCAAGGGAACTGGCGTGAAGTTATGTATGTATGTATGTATTTAATAATAAATAATAACATTTAAATTTAACACCCATATTTACCAGTTGAATTATAGTCTATATCTATCGCCCAAAAACGATTTTACCATATTTATTATCTACAATACATGTCTATATGACTTTGTCGTATAAATTATCCAAATTCCATGGAAATTATCTTAATTTTTGGAATTAAAAATATCCTGTGTTCATTCCTTAATTACTACAAATATACCAGAATTTATTGAAATATAATGATTTGATTCAAAGTCATTTTATTTTAATAATAAAATAAAAATAAATGTTTAATTTTAAAACTTAAACAAATAGAATAATATATTAGTTGCAATATTTTTAGGTACATCTATAAGTCGCTTTATTGTTTAAAGAAATGTATTCATTACCTATATATAAGTTATCTAGTTAAATTTTATAGGTTTGATGTTTATAAGTAATACCTATTTTATATGTATCTATATGAACACAATAAAACGGGGACCAAGCAGGCGTCGTACATTCCAATAAGCTTCTTACAAGTGAAATGTTCATTGTAAAACAAACACGGTCAAAGTATTTTATTCAAATCGAGTGTCGGGAACAGTTGAAGCGTAAAAAATATGAATACGATTTCGCAACGCAGTTTAGAGTTTCATCGCAGCAAATGAAGCATATTCCGTGCCATAACATCTCGCATTATTCTACAAAAAACTTGGAAGTGCTCGCTTAAGACGGGACGATTTAAAGTCGCATAGAGACTTGAAACTGCGACTTTTTTGTCGTTATGTTATAATTATGGAGGTAAGGGGCTACTGTCCCCTATGGACATTTGCAGCGTGCTGTCTATATGCTGCTAGCCTCGAAGGGGACTACGGCATTCCCTGCGGCCGGGCGGCCTGTCGTAAGAGGCGACTGGATGGCTACCACCCCTGGTCTAGTATGTCGCACTAATAACCTTGAGTTGTGTTCCGGCATTAATGACCAGGTTCCAATGTCCCTTAAGAGAGCAGCAACGCATTTGTAGCACCTTTGATGTTACAAATGTCCATAGGCGATGGTAACCGCTTGTCATCAAGTCTGCCTGTCTGCTGAACTCTTGCAATAAAAAAATATGAATACGGGTATTAAAGTCTCACGGCCTCTGTGGTTGATCGGGCTAAGTCTTTGCCGGCGTACCTCACTGTAACGCAGAGGTTCCGGGTTCGATTCCTGGTATAGTAAATTTCGAAAACGTATTTTCTCCGTTATTTACTATGGTCTGGGTGTCTGGGATCGGCCCCAGAGTAGTCCGTTGTATATTACCTATAACACAAGCGTAACTTGCTTAATTTAGGGATATACAATGTGTGTGTTTGTTTGCCGATTGGCTGCCGATTAAAGTCCCATGTTAAAAATTATTAATTTAGTATAGAATTTCTGAGATGCCGTGTATATAAATATTAGTTCCCATAAAGTTAACATAAGGGTATTTACATTGGAAAATGGAATAACTTTGATGGGATACAGATCTGATGCTTTCTCAAGCGAAGCTACATACAGAACTCTAGTATTTGATACCATTTCTCCGTGCAGGAACGGAGTAAGAATACAATTTCCTGCGGCCGGGCGGCCTGTCGTAAGAGGCGACAAAACAACCCACAGCTAGGTGGTAGGGTATTTACTCGACTGGATGGCGACCACCCCTGGTCAAGAGTATGCCGCCACAACAACCTTGTGTTGTGTTCCGGCATTAGTGACCAGGTTCCAGTCTCCCTTAAGAGAGCAGCAGCGCATTTGTAGCATCTTTGGTGTTGCAAATGTCCATAGGCGATGGTAACCGCTTTCCATCAAGTGGGCCGTCTGCCTGTCTGCTGAACTCCTGCAATAAAAGAAAAGAAAAAAGAAAAATTTACAATAAAATTCCACAAAATATAAAATCATTAAATACAAATTCTTTTATATTCTATCCGAAAAAGTTGCTTGCTGATAAATTCTATTACACTATAAATGAATACATAAATGTTAAACTATAGTTCAAACTAACAATGATAATCGTATTACCAATTACAAAATTATCTACATTGACTGGTATAATTATTTGACTATGGGACTGTGGACGCTATTGATTTTATTTTTGAAAATAGATTTTGACCTATTATAATATTTTAATTACATACATACATACATACATAACTTCACGCCAGTTCCCTTGCGGGTAGGCACGAATAACAGAGCGCCATTCAGGCTTATTCTTACACGCCTCACTTGCTTCTTTGACGTTCATAACTCTTGTCATGCAAGCTCGTCTGTTCTTAAGGCTCCTAACATCACCTTCTGCTAATACACGATCAATTTGATCACGGAAAGTGTGTCGTGGCCTTCCACGACTTCTGCATCCATCCACTTTTGCATTTTAAATCTGTTTAGCAAAAACATGTGTACTTAAATATAAGTACTGTAACACTTTTTAAATCATGTTTTATGCAAGTAAATACATTTGAATTTGATAAAGAAAAAGTTGGTTACTATAAAATAATGTAATATCCTAAAAGAATACTGACGTAAACGAGAAAACGTGATGTGAATAGGGCGCCTTTATTCAAAATACGTCTTAGAACACTCGCAAAGGGAAGTGCCTTAACTTTTTATATACATTTTGGCGCTAAATGAAGTGAAACGGTCTTGCAGATGCCGGGAATTTTTTTCATCTCTTTAGGGTTAAACATCGCATTAAACTATGAAGAAAAATCAAATAATCCATCAACGAAGTTCTTTTTTTTTTTTTTTTTTAATTTTTTATTGAGACTTTTCGTCACCAATGACGATATCAGCCTCATAGGTGATGGCAAATTTACATTTTTTAATATATTAGATAAACTTAAATATAATTAAAACTTAACTGTAACTAACTCTATTTTTAAATATTTTAATCATGAACTTAAATAATAATCCAGCCTCCTCGCTCAAAGGGTTGCTTAAAATAATATTTATTCCTCCACTATGTAATGACGAGTCTGGCAAGAGTGTCCTTCTAATTGGTTGGGTTAACGAAGTTCTTAAAATTATAAACATCAATTGCTGTTCGTTGGTCTCGCTAGAACGCGAGAACGGCTGGACTGATTTGGCTAATTTTGGTTTTGAATTTTTTGTGGAAGTCCAGGTAAGGTCTAAAAGGTGAGTAAATATGAAAAAGATGCTTGGAATATAGTGAAAACAACAATTTCGCTTTCCCTTAGAAACTATTTCTACCTGTCAAACATTTGATGTTCGTCCCGTCGTTTAGAAATCAAGTAAATTTAAAAGTCGTTCTGAAATCAAATTATATTTAAAAGTGAAGTTTTTATTTCATTTTTTTGGTTTTGAATATCAAACGTTTGATATTCGTCCCATCGTTCAGAAATCAACATTTTGTATTTATTGGTTCTGAGGCGGTACGAAGTTTGCCGGGTCAGCTAGTTTTATGTATTTATCCTTAATTTTTTCACTGTCAGCGCGTAGTATTTATTCATCATCAAGAGATAACGGTGAAAGAAAACATCATGGTGAAACCTGCACACCATGGATACTTTTATAGGCTGATATTATTAAATGTGTTTCCCTTCCCTTTCCTCTGGCAGTGATTAGTTCCATTTACTTTATTGCACGTCTACCGCAGGACCGATGGCCGATGGAGCAGACGACTCCTGGAGTGGAGACCGCGTCTCGGTAAACGTAGTCAGACGGCTTCCAGCCCGATAGACCGACGACCCGTGCAAGGTCGCCGGTAGGTGCTGGATGAGAAAGACGGAGAACAGGGATGAGTGGCGCCGACTTGGGGAGGCCTACGTCCAGCAGTGGACTGCGAATGGCTGACGACGACTTTATTGCACGAGTTCAGTAGACAGGCAGACGGCCTATTTCGTGGAAAACGGTTACAATCACCTATAGACATTTGTTGAGACTGGAACCTGGCCAATAATTCCAGAACACAACTCAACGTTGTTATGGCGACACACTCTAGACCAGGGTAGTAATCTAAATGGGTAAACACCCTACCATCTAGCTGTGGGTTGTTTTGTTGCCTCTTATGACAGGCCACCCGGCCGCACGAAATTCTATTCTTTCTCCGTTCCGGCATGGATAATTCAAAGTCTGGTTTTTATTATTCAATTGTATTTTTAACTATAGTTTAGTTTCTGCATTGTTTCTTTATGTTGTATATTAAATAAAAACATTTACATCACAATATGTATAAATTGTAAATATAAAAAAGAGGAGAATATTATTTGAAGAATTAGCGACGTAATTACATTCCTTACATATTATTACACACAGAGCATATTTTGGGAATTTGTACGCCGCATTTAATATATTTATTATTATATATAATTTAATAAATTTAACTATCCCACGGGAACTCTTTAATTTTTCGAGATCAAAAGTATCCTATATCTTGACCAGGGATATAAGCTACCACCGTACAAAATTTCATTTAAATCGTTCCAGTCGTTTCGGAGATTAGCCGGTACAAACCGACATACAGGCAAACCGAGAGACAAAAAATTTGAACAAAATCTAAATTAGTTCTATTTCGCTTCTTATATATATTTTTTTTTATTGCAGGAAATCAGCAGACAGGCAGACGGCCCACTTGATGGAAAGCGGTTACCATCGCCTATGGACATTTGCAACACCAAAGTTGCTACAAATGCGCTGCTGCTCTCGTAAGGGAAACTGGAACCTGGTCACTAATGCCGGAACACTACTCAAAGTTGTTACGGCGACATACTTTAGACCAGGGGTGGTAGCCATCCAGTCGGGCAAATGCCCTACCTGACTGTGGGTTATTAAGTCGCCTCTTACGACAGGCCACCCGGCCGCAGGAAATTGTATTCTTTCTCCGTTCCTGCACGGATAGTAAGTAGTCATCGCCAAACTGATCCGTTGGCCGAGGTAAGAACCAGCCCTCCGATCACCAGAAGAGTAAATAGTTATACGGAACCCAGGGTATTTATTTCCAAAAAGGAATGTACAAACGTCCATATTTTTATTTCCCTTCTTGCCGTCGTATGTAAATTCAGGCTTGGAGCACAACGCGACTCTGCCCCCCTCCCACTCGAGATAGCGTAATGATCCCGTCTAACGAGCTTGTTACTAAGTTTGTGATATTGGTTTATATTACTTATGGTTCCCGGGACAGTAAGTATCCCAGAATTTGAAAAAATAATGTCAGCTATCATTTTAGTGGGAACTGTGTCGGAATAAGCCAATTTGTATGCATCCGAACAATTTCAAACCGCTCCCGGGTAAAAAATATCATACATTTTATTGCGTAATATTTGCTATCGATTAGTAAAAAAATTATATTGGAATTCGATTTTTTTATCTGGTAATGTTAAATCATTCCGAGAGAAATTCCCACGGGATTTCCAGGATAAAACGTAGCGCAGATTTTAAGTCTAAGAATTTGCTGTCAATCAGCGAAAATCGCATCGAAATCGGCCTATTAGTTATTGCGTGAAACCCGAACAAACAGAGAAAGAAATCAAAAAAAAATCATCATTTTCTTTTTCTCGTTTTTTTTAAATAGCTTCAATATACAGACACGGCATGTTTAGAATTTTATAGTAGTATAGATTAGAAAAAGAGCTTGGTAGCGATTGCATTATTCCCATTCTGTGCGATTGTCGTGCGTTGTACGTCGTATACTAAGCCCTCTCGCACAAACGTTGCTTTACTAATTTAAACTTACTAGTGGTCGCTCGTGGTCGAAATTCGACCATAATTAATGTCAAAGACTATACTTCTATAATCACAGATTTTGCCAAGGCTACACTGAATGACTTTAATAATAAACAAAAGAGTATATATGCGTGTGTGTGTCAAATACATGGTAGTGTGTGTAATGTTTTTTTTTATTGATTTAATGTTATTTTTCATGCATAATTAAAAAAAAATACCATTCGTCGCTTTATGTCTATATAAGCTATAAGTGTGCGAAATTTCATACTTCTCCGTCCGCGCAATTTTCGTAAAAAGGGGTACAAAGTTTTTGCTTCACGTATTAATATATAGATTTGCTGTTACAGAGTCACTAATCAAAAATGATAAGTAAATAATGAAAATCGTTCATCTACGTAAGAGAGAAAATCAGAATAATGGAGCTTTGTGAAAACGGAGGAAAACAAAAGCGCTCCTGTTTTACGTGGAGTAGGGAATTAATTTGAATAATTTTGCGGCTGTTTCCTGAGAGAGAATCCATCATTCCACGCTATTTATAACACAGATGGCGGCACTGGCTACAGCCCATTAGCCGAGCGACCTTCGGGAAAAATATTGTTGCGACATAATAAGATTTAGGCGCTAAATAAATTCAAATTCAAAAGTTATATTCAAAATAAGTTCCACTGGAGAACATTTTTTGAAGGTCATCTATGTATTAATACGTGAAACAAAAACTTTGTAACCCTTTTTACGAAAATTGCGCGGACAGAGAAGAACTCATAAAATTTCGCACGCTTATAGTTTATATAGAGAAGAAGCGACGAATCCTAATATTTTTTAGAATTATGCATAAAAAATACATTAAATCAATAAAAAAAGAAAAAGAAACAACACACATGGCACTAGATACGACTATATATAAGTATAGATATAAGGCCAACACTGCACATGCACTTCCTCACAACACCAGCATGTAACAGATACACTCTACATTAGTATAAGTTTGGTATTAAAATTACAATAAATTAATATAATAAGTTATTCTTAAGGTACACCAAAACAGAAAAATTACTACATATAATGTCACATACACTAACAAAAATAAACAATAAGCGTGTACGGAGTCTCAAATTTTTCATAGAAATTAAGTATTAAAAAAGGGTACGGAACTCGAGTCCGTAGAGATATATATAATAATAAAAAATAAAAAATAAATCAATAAAAAAAACATTACACACACTACCATGTATTTGACACACACACGCATATATACTCTTTTGTTTATTATTAAAGTCATTCAGTGTAGCCTTGGCGAAATCTGTGATTATAGAAGTATAGTCTTTGACAATAAATTATTATGGTCGAATTTCGACCACGGGCGACCACTAGTAAAAACTAATTGACTCAGCAAGGTAACCCGAATATATAACTCCAACTTGGGGGCTATGTTATGCTTTGCCTACATTCACAGTCGGATGGCTTTGACTTGAACAAGAAAACCTATTAGATATAAAATCCAAGGCTTGAAATGCCGGTAAAAACGTGGCATGGTTATTTATCCTAATTTCATATAACGGTAAAAAATCAATATCATTATAAAACTTACCGTTTCTTCTAGTCATTTTACCGGTAAAAAGTATAACGTAAATACTATTTTTATCGGTAATTTTAATTATTATGGTCGAATTTAGTATACGTTAAAAAATACTTTTGCTTTTTTTTTTATTGCAGGAGTTCAGCAGACAGGCAGACGGCCCACTTTATGGAAAGCGGTTACCATCGCCTATGGACATTTGCAACACCAAAGGTGCTACAAATGTGCTGCTGCTCTCTTAAAGAAGACTGGAACCGGGTCACTAATGCCGGAACACAACACAAGGTTGTTATGGCGGCATACTCTAGGCCAGGGGTGGTCGCCATCCAGTCGAGCAAATACCCTACCACCTGGCTGTGGGTTGTTTAGTCGCCTCTTACGACAGGCCGCCAGGCCGCAGGAAATTGTATTCTTCCTCCGTTCCTGCACGGATATAATTGCTTGCACGGACTGCTTCCTAGTCTATGCACACCGCTTCGCAACGTGTTATTGCTGTTAAGGAGAAGAAGCAGCAAGAAACTCCCGAGCAAAGTACAATGTACAAAGAATATATACAAATTTCCAACAATAATAGACGGGCCTAGGCCTGCGAGGAACAACAATAACCTCGCTGGAAGACTTTGAGACGGAGATGCATTCCATCTCGCTCCTACACCCTATACGGGACAAAATTATAAAAGTTGCAATTTCGAATATTTCTGGTACTAAAGTCATAGTATATTCTCGGCCCCTCTACAAATGTATTATAGACTAATTGTGCCCGCGACGTCGTCCGCGTGGAATTTGTTTTCAAACCCCCCAATTTTGAAACATTATTTATTGGTGCTCCGCTCCTATTAGTCTTAGCGTGATGATATATAGCCAATAGCCTTCCTCGATAAATGGGCTATCTATCACAGAGATAATTTTTCAAATCAGACCAGTAGTACCTGAGATTAGCGCGTTCAAACAAACAAACTCTTCAGCTTTATATATTAGTATAACATACTTACTTCAATACTAGTACAAACTGAAGCAAAAATATTTTTTCTAATTCATTGACCAATCAGAAAAACGTCGCATCGGAATTTAAAATTTATAACTCTTTCGCTTCGTCAATGTCCTTTTACTTTAATCGATACAGTAATTACTAGATTACGAAAATAGTAGCAACTAAGCAACGATTTAACCAAGCACTATCAATCCCCAGTATATCCTTAAAATGATGGATGTTCTTGGAAATACAGCCACTAAATAAAGTTCCCCTTTTACGGGATAAAATATTCACACCTGCTGCTTTAACAGGCCTTCGTTTAATCGAATATAACGGTGAATTGTATAGTTATCACAAGCTTAAACTGTTTTCTTTACTACTAAGCGTTTCATGACTTTAATATTGACGACGTATATCTGTGTAGTTAGAGAGAGATAGCGATAGCACTTTATTGCACACCAAAATATACAATCACAAAAACCGACTTCACAAACTAAAAAGTATAAAATAACTTATTTCTAAAGCTATTATTATTAATATATATTATCTAAAACATCTCAAAGTCGGTGCTTAGTAATTTAAAAAAAAATATAGTAATTTTTATGTTTTACTTTGCACCGACTTCAAGATGTTTTAGATAATACATATTAATAATAATAGCTTTAGAAATAAGTTACTTTATACTTTTTAGCTTTAACGAGGTTTTTTTATTTTATTTGTTACTTTTTAGTGTCTAGCTATGTATGGGCAGACCTACGAAAGGTGCCGCGCTCCTTAAAAAATATAGGTCCCAAGAAACGGAAACAAAAAAATGATCGTAAAATGAAAACTACTGGGCCAAACTATGTTAAACTTTGAGGGGACTAAATGGCAACTATTCCGCATCAAACTAAATAAGAATCACGTAAATCGGATCATAAATCACAGCGTAATCGGTGTACATATGGAACGGAATGGAAAATTTTTCTTAAAAAATGTTCATAAAATAAAAACTACTGGGCCAAACTATGTCAAATTTTTAGGAGAATAAATAGCAGCTATTCCACGTCGAGCAAAAAAAGAATCACGTAAATCGGATTATAAATCTCGGAGTAATCGGTGTACATACGTAAAAAAAACAAACAGAAAAAAAATAAGAGAAGCGTCCTCCTTTTTTTGATGTCGGTTAAAAAACAGACCATATTTACAATATTTTCTAGGCAGTACAATAGGCGGCCTTATCGCTCAAAGCAATCTCTTCCAGGCAATCTAAATCAGTGAAATTTGAATCAGGCGATGTAAGAAAAATGCAATAGATACATAAATAATCAAACTAATTTAAGTAATCAATATACAAGTACATACATATCGAGGGCTTCATAACAAATGAGCGGTTTTTTTATTTTTTTTTATTGCAGGAATTCAGCAGACAGGCAAACGGCCCACTTAATGGAAGGCGGTTACCATCGCCTATGGACATTTGCAACACCAAAGGTGCTACAAACGCGCTGCTGCTCTCTTAAGGATCACTGGAACCTGGTCACTAACGCCGGAACACAACACAAGGTTAATATGGCGGCATACTTTATCCGGGCAGAAACGGAGAAAGGACACAATTTTCTGCAGCCGGGCGGTCTGTCGTAGGAGGCGAAAAAACAACCCACAGCCAGGTGGTAGGGCATTTGCCCGACTGGATGGCTACCACCCCTGGTCTAAAGTAGGTCACCATAACAACCTTGAGTTGTGTTGCGGCGTTAGTGACTAGGTTCCAGTCTCCCTTAACAGAGCAGCAGTGCATTTGTAGCAACTTTGGCAAATGTCCATAGGCGACGGTAACCGCTTTCTATCAAGTGAGCCGACTTCCTGTCTGCTGACCTCCTACAATAAAAAAAATATGCACATCAGGTCAGGAAACTGTGTAAGATGTGCATGTGTTTCCAACCAGGTTTTGGACCTTAGGCAATTGATTTTGAAACGCGACTGCATTAATCACTGAGCAACCAGTGCTTCTATCAATAGCTTATATGTAAAATCCATCCATAAAATAAAATGATTTATTAGGCAAAACCTCATTTGCCATTCTTTCTACTCATAGAGGTACATTAGCAAGAATGTCCTGATAAACGAAAGTCTCGTTTAATTCCCTTCCTCCCTCTCGCATACATTAGACGTTGTTTGTTTTTCCCAAATTAACATTTTTATTAGTCTGATACGAATCGTTTATTTACATCAGCTACTTCTGTATTTATATTTAGTCTTTGTGCAAATTCTTCATCGAGTTTTGTCTTCTGTCTCTGTGATCTTATTCCTCCAAAGCCATTAGAGACAACAAGCCTTCATACATAACGGAACAACTATTGTATGACCACTGTAAAGAAAACATTGTTAAGTCGGCGTCTATTCCTGCAAAATTTCCACCAATGATCAGCTCGTTTTAAGGCTCCTGACATCGCCTTCTGCTAGAACACGATCAATTTGATCATGGAAGGTGTGTCGTGGCCTTCCACGACTTCTGCATCCATCCACTTTTGCATTGTCATTCTTTCATCATGTATTCTTTCCACATGCCCGAACCACCGGAGCATTCCTTTCCTTACGTTCACCCCGACACTCTCTATCAGACCAATTCTCTTTCTTACTTCGGTATTACGAACGCGCTCCGCGAGCGTCACTCCGCAGATTTTGCGCAGTACTCGCATCTCGACCGCGTTTACTCTACTTTCATGCTCTCTCTTCCATACCCAACTCTCGCTTCCATACGTGAGCGTAGGTGTGTTATACATCTTTATTCAAAATAGTTATATGAAGTTTAAGGTCTTGTGTTTTTTAAAAAGAGTTTTATACCAAATTTAACTATAAGAATCCTTGTATTTTACGTGTGTGCATTTATGTGCGATAATCTAATATATAAAAATCTCGTGTCCCGGTGTTTGTGTTCGCACTCCTCCGAAACGGCTGAATCGATTTTAATGAATTTCTTTTTATATAATTGATAGGTATGAGAATAGGTCGTAAAGTATTTTTCACTCCCCTGTGGTGCTTTTTTTTATATTTATGGTAGAACAACGTTTGACGGGACAGCTAATAAAATATATTTCATTCTTTCTCCTTCGTTCTTTCTACCGATAAACCTCATGTAACTATTATGAATAAGGGGGTTAGAATAAAGCATAAGCAATATAAGTACTTACCTAATTTATATACTAAATATTTTAACTGTGCCTCCACAGTATATTTTTGAAAATTTTCTTTATCTTAACAAAAATATCTCACATTTTCTCAGATTAGGTGATGTCATTGTAAAATATTTATTGTAAAGTATTTTTATCCGTGCAGGAACGGAGAAAGAATACAATTTCCGGCGGCCGGGTGGCCTGTCGTAAGAGGCGACTTAACAACCCACAGCCAGGTGGTAGGGCATTTGCCCGACTGGATGGCTACCACCCCTGGTCTAAAGGATGTCGCCAGAACAACCTTGAGTTGTGTTCCGGCATTAGTGGCCAGGTTCCAGTTTCCCTTAAGAGAGCAGCAGCGCATTTGTAGCATCTTTGGTGTTGCAAATGTCCATAGGCGATGGTAACCGCTTTCCATCAAGTGGGCCATCTGCCTGTCTGCTGATCTCCTGCAATAAAAAAAAAATATATTAGAAAAATAAACAAATTAGAAACTCCCACTTGTAGGCTCCATAAAGTTTACAATAGTTACATGGGACAGCGTATAATGCATTTCAACAAAATTCCAGTAAATTTACAAGAGCTTTCAGTAAACAAGTTTAAAAAAATAGTAAAGCAAGGCTTATTAGACGACATTTCATATCCGTGCAGAGACGCAGAAAGAATACAATTTCCTGCGGCCGGGCGGCCTGTCGTAAGAGGCTACAAAACAACCCACAGCCAGGTGGTGGGGTATTTGCCCGTCTGTACCACCCCTGGTCTAGAGTATGCCACCATATCAACCTTGAGTTGTGTTCCAGAATTTAGAGAGCGGCTGCACATTGGTAGCACCTTTAATGTTACTAATAACCATGGGCAATGATAACCGCTTTCCATCAGGTGGGTCGTCTGCCTGTCTGCTGAAGTCAAGCAATAAAAAATAAAAAAATAAATCTAGACGACCGCACCGAATGGAAATAATGCGTTCGCTACCAAAGTCTTCCAGTGGATATTTATGAAAATTACTTTATCAAACCTTGTATTAGTATAAACTATATTAACAAAAGACAAATAATAATAATCATGAACTAAAGATATTGTTACGAGTTGCAGGACTCGAATTAAAATGCCGTTGGAATGATTATACAATTTATTAGAACTATACAAACACGTATAACAGGTACAAATATAACTGTACACAACAAGTCCAAACGTAATGCACGATGCAATCACACGCGCAATTCCCGTCACTAACATCTTGCTTCGCTTGTGGCTATCGCTAGACTGACGATTTCTCCATTGAGGAATTGCTTTATACTGCACAAATACAATATGTCTCTCGCCGGCGTGGACTGAATTTCTTAGAATCACACCTGGCTAATGACTACCATAAAAGATTACAATACACAATGGGCTGTTTTTCTAATTACAAATTTTAAACACAAAGTAAACAAAAGAAGTCCAATTGCCAAAAAGGTAATAAAATGTGTTTCTACAGACGCAGGTGTGAATTTGTCTTTTGTCGGCATTCAGGTCGTAACAATATGTTGCTGGGGAGTTTGTTGAGCCGCTTCTTCTCCTTTAGCAGTAACTAAAATTGCTTTGGAAGCGGTGGTAGATTCATGATTTTCACTTGTATATCATTATGTAGGTAGACATATGAATGTCCAAGTGGCTTTGTCTGGATGTTTGTACGTGTCATTGTTCATTCTTCATGATGATTATGATAAGTACTTTTAATAAGTACAATAAAAAGCGGTTTTTACGCCGTATGTGTCTAATTTAAAGAGCATAAGCCTTGTAGAAAACGCAAACTGTATGAAAATAATTTAATTGGCATAAAAATCATCTCGGGACGCCTGACAGAAGTGATAACTTAAAGCCAGACAGACTGGCGCGGTAACGCGTTACGTAACGAAGCGGTTTACCCTCCCATAAGAAGTTATCACTTTAAAAAACGTGTGCGTCTCGGGACGCCCGATAGAACTGATGACTAACCCTGCCTACCACTGCCGTATGCGTGAGAGAAAGAGAAGCCAGACAGATTGGCGCCGTAACGCGTTACGTAACGAAGCGGTTTACCCTCCCATAAGAAGTTATCACTTCAAAAAACGTGTGCGTCTCGAGACGCCCGATAGAAGTGATAACTTAGCCTGCCTACTGCTGCCGTATGCGTGAGAGAAAGAGAAGCCAGATAGACTGGCGACGTAACGCGTTACGTAACGAAGCAGTTAACCCTCCCATAAGAAATTATCACTTCAAAAAACGTGTGCGTCTCGGGACGCCCGATAGAAGTGATAACTTAGCCTGCCTACCACTGCCGCATGCGTGAGAGAAGCGAAGCCAAACAGACTGGCGCCGTAACGCGTTACGTAACGAAGCGGTTTACCCTCCCATAAGAAGTTATCACTTCAAAAAAATGAACTGCAACTCATCGTGTATTTAATTTCACTTTTCTTGACTACAAACAAATAATGTCGTCGTAAATTATATATCCATAAATTATGCAATATAATACACATTATCCTAAACACCTTGAGCACCACAAAAGCTGTCTGCGTCCGCAGTAAATTGAGTTTGGAAAGCCGTTTAAGTCCAAAAATCACGTTACAAAGTTCGTGCAATCTTCACGCATACATTAAACTGGTGCTGGCAGGACTGAAACAAAATCATTATTCAAATCCAGTGAATAATGTTTTCAGGAATCGAGACTGAGTTGCTTTACGTTTTTGAATTTTAACACGGGACCCTAACAAGTTTTCAGTCAAAGTAAATCGGTAGGACCCGCGCTGGAACCGTGCTGGCGAGTGCAGCGGACGTTGTCAAACATTTTCGTAAAATAGTATATATGTTTTTTTTATTGCAGGAGATCAGCAGACAGGCAGACGGCCCACTTAATGGAAAGTGGTTAACATCGCCTATGGATATTTGCAACACCAAAGTTGTTAGACATGCGCTGCTGCTCTCTTAAGGGAGACTGGAACCTGGTCACTAATGTCGGAACACAACTCAAGGTTGTGATGGCGGCATACTTTAGATCAGGGGTTGTCGCCATTCAGTCGGGCAAATGCCCTACCACCTGGCTGTGGGTTGTTTTGTCGCCTCTTACGATCGGCCGCCACAACGCAGGAAATTGCATTCTTTCTCCATTCCTCCACGGATAAAATAAATAAATAAATACATTTTCATTTTAATAACTGTTAAAATAAATATTTTTTCTCAAGTTACTAATTAGTCAGGCAATTTTGGTGTATTCACTTGATTCTGGTAAAGGGAAGAGAGCATTTCAATTAGCAACGTAAATAAGTCCGAGTGAAGAAAAAATCAAATTTATGTGATACTAGGTCCCGGCAGACGTTGTCCTGCCCTGAAAAAATAAAACTCTAGAACCCGGTCCCAGCGTCAACTATCGATTCCAATTGTGAATATAAACCTTCCGGGGAGCCACTCGTAACACACTAAAAAAACATTAAATTCGGTCCAGGAGATTAAGAAGATTCTAGAACCTGATCCTGGCGCCACCTACCGGTTCCAATTGTGAATTTCAATAATTCCGGGACCCAGTCAAACGCACACAAAAAATTTCACCAAAATCGGTAAAGTCCTTCTCGAGTTATGCGCGTACATACATATCTATGATTCACTTTTATACTTGTTAAACCTTCCCTGGACTTTTACAAATATTTCTAAACCAAAAATAGGCAAATGGGTTCGGGCGTTTTCGAGTTTTTGTGAGACTTACAAATGTCAATTCAATAAATAAGCTGAAAAGCTCACTGATTGCTTTGGTGGATAGATCGGTGAGCAACCAAGCTGCCGTAGCAGCACTACGCTGCTTACATAGCAGATAAGTAATAAAAATTCAAAAAATCAAATTGCTGAACCAGTTGATCTAAGATTTTGTACATAATAACGACTGGAATTTGACAGGCTTTCATTGAGATTGGCTTACAAGTGTGTTTAAGACCTAAACCAATTACGATCGATGTTTGTGAATTTTGTACTAAATTATTTTTAACTGCGTTTTCCTTGCAAATAAATTCATTTTTATATGTGCATGTCTGCTGAATACATTTAATTATACATACATACATAACTTCACGCCAGTTCCCTTGCGGGGTAGGCACGAACAACAGAGCGCCATTTAGGCCCATTCTTACACACGTCACTTGCTTCTTTGACATTCATAACTCTTGTCATGCACACTCGTCTGTTCTTAAGGCTCCTGACATCACCCTCCGCTAGTACACGATCATTTTGATCATGAAAGGTGTGTCGTGGCCTTCCACGACTTCTGCATCCATTCACTTATGCATTGTATATCCGTTTAGTCATTCTGTCATCATGCATTCTTTCCAAAGTCCGATTTAATTATATATTATGTTTTGGCCGAAATCTTGCACTAGTGCCTGGTAATATTTAAAGGCAGCACTGGGTCTCCAGAAATGTCCTCTTTGGCGCAGTGCATGTCGCCGAAGCGGTGTCGGCGACCGATCAAAGCGCCTTGATCAAAGGACGGTGTCCGGCGGAGGCCGAGATGGATTAATTAGACACCTTCACAAACACCCACTAGACGGCACGTGCTTGTATTTTAAAAAGAAAACGAGCAAAAATTAAGAATTTTGTATAATTACATAATTATGCGAGCACTGCGCAAAATCTGCGGAGTGACGCTCGCGGACCGCGTTCGTAATACCGAAGTAAGAAAGAGAGTTGGTCTGAAAGAGAGTGTCGGGGTCAAGGTAAGGAAAGGAATGCTCCGGTGGTTCGGGCATGTGGAAAGAATGCATGATGAAAGAATGACTAAACAGATATACAATGCAAAAGTGGATGGATGCAGAAGTCGTGGAAGGCGACGACACACCTTCCATGATCAAATTGATCGTGTACTAGCGGAGGGTGATGTCAGGAGCCTTAAGAACAGACGAGTGTGCATGACAAGAGTTATGAATGTCAAAGAAGCAAGTGAGGTGTGTAAGAATGGGCCTAAATGGCGCTCTGTTGTTCGTGCCTACCCCGCAAGGGAACTGGCGTGAAGTTATGTATGTACATAATTAAAATATTTCGAATTAAGACTTCGGCCTAGTTCACGTTAATTGACCTATTATCCTCCTATTTTCTAGATTCAAGTAGTGAAAAGTATGTCGCCATAAGAAACTTGAGTTGTGTTCCGGCATTAGTGGCCAGGTTCCAGTCTTCTTTAAGAGAGCAGCAGCGCATTTGTAGCACCTTCGGTGTTGCAAATGTCCAGAGGCGATGGTAACCGCTTTCCTGCAAGTGGGCCATCTGCCTGTCTGCTGAATTCATGCAATAAAAAAAAAGTTTAAAAAAAAATAACAAAAAACAAAACCGACTGCAAAAGTAAATAAAAAGCAAAAAATAAATCTTTTCTAAAAACATTTTGAAATCTGTATAAAGTAAAACACAAAAATATTATATTTTGCAAATCTTTTATTGTTACTTCATTTTTACTTGACATTGACTTCAAGATGGTGTAGAAAATATTTACTTTTTGCTTTTTAGTTACTTTTTGAAATTGGTTTTGTTTTTTGTTTTTTCATTTTCTGCTTTTAATTTACGCAAGTACTTGAATAGGTTTTGAAAAAAATAAACATATATGTGTCTATAATAATCGAGGGTTGCTCCCGATTTCCCTGGGTTCCACTCATCAGATCCTAACTTGGTGACAATGACACATATCAAACATACAAAAAAAATACACAGCAATATTGAGAGTTTCCTCCTTTTACAAGTCGGTTAAAAACGACTAACAAGATATCATTATAGGTCAATATATCTGGAGCCCCTTAATATCAGCTGATTTCATTATATAATTATTAATTGGATTCCATTAATATTAAAAGAGAACAACCTGTGCTAAAAATATAAATACACTAGGATATGCCCGTGACTCTGACTACGTTCACGCTCGACTCGAAATTCCCGCTGTGTTGCCAGTACACAAGGTACCACAAGCTTTAAAAAAGAACGTAAGTTATCGTTCTACTGCAAACTGTGCCGAAATAAGCTAACTTATGCACCCGAACAAACATAAACCGTTCCCAGAAAAATTCCCGCGAGTTTCTCGGGATAATAATTCACACTTATAAATTTATAACATAAAATTGGGATTCGATTTTATTTAAATCTGGCCATTTTAAATCATTCCCAGAAAATTTCTCGCGGGATTCCCGAGATAAAAAGTAGCGCAGACATTAAGTCTAAGACTTTGCAGTCGATCAGCGAAAACCGCATCGAAATCGGCTCAATAGTTTTTACGTCAATCCCGAACAAATAGAGAAGAAATCTAAAAATAAATGCGTCGTGTTCTCCATCGTTTATATAGTCTACTAGCTTTCAATTTTCAAAGCCCCAAAAATTTTGAAACATTTTTCATTGCTGATCCGCTCCTATTGGTCTTAGCGTGATGATATATATAGCATATAGCCTTCCTCGATAAATGGGCTATCCAACATTGAAAGAATTTTTCAAATCAGACCAGTAGTTCCTGAGATTAGCGCGTTCAAACAAACAAACTCTTCAGCTTTGTATATTAGTATAAGATTTCAGTTGTTTTTTTTTTAATAGCTTCAATATACAGACACGGCATGTTTAATATTGTATTATATTATAGATATATTTGAAACTGACCGAATCATTCTTTAACGACTGTACAATGACTAAGAAGAAACGGTAGAAGATATTCAAAGATCAAAGAAATAGATTGTCTTAGGGTCTGATTTGGGGGAAATAAATTATTATTATACCGCCATTGTTGTATTTCTTATCGTATTAATTTATTTGGTATAGAGCTTGCACATCACAGAATAAAGGATCGTTTTAGTCGAGTAATTTAATAAGGTCATTCCTTGTTTATATCAAGTAATACATTTTCAAAATCCGTTCGTGTAAATATTTTTTTTTATCCGTGCAAGAACGAAGAAAGAATACAATTTCCTGCGGCCGGGCGGCCTGTCGTAGGAGGCGACAATACAACCCACAGTCAGGTGGTAGGCTAAATGCCTGACTGGATAGCTACCACCACTGATCTAAAGTATGTCACCATAACAATCTTGAGTTGTGTTCCGGCATTAGTGACCAGGTTCCAGTCTCCCTTAAGAGAGCAGCAGCGCATTTGTAGCACCTTTGGTGTTGCAAATGTCCATTGGCGATGGTAACCGCTTTCCATTAAGTGGGCCGTCTGCTTGTCTGCTGAACTCTTGCAATATAAAAAAAAAAAATTTTTTTGGTGAAATTAAGATTATAATTATGTTTGAAAACACAGCGAAACTATAAAATCTAGTGCCACACCGGTGTCAGTTGGAAACGTGCCCAAAAGACTGGCTACATTACCTCGCTGCATGGCAACGATAATGCGTTGCCCGAGGTTATACACCAGTCTTTTGGTCACGTGAGACGTCTACCAGGCTTTTCGCTGACTCGATAAAGTTTGTGCGCCTCAGTCCCCCATGGTCCCAGGGTCTCGACCCCAAAAGCCGCAAATGTGTAACCATTCCCGATGGTGAAATATTTGCGGCATTTTAGGGCCTCCTGTTGTGCAGCAGCTGTACCGGCAGAATTGGTGAAATAATTTTTTTTCGTGAAAATTATTACATATGACTATTGCTACGTCACGTACATGGATTAATGTCTAATCTAATATATAAAATTCTCGTGTCACAGTTTTCGTTGACATACTCCTCCGAAACGGCTTGACCGATTTTGATGAAATTTTTTGTGCTTATCCGGTATCTATGAGAATCGGCCAACATCTATTTTTCATCCCCCTAAATGTTAGGGGTAGTCCACCCCTAAATTTTTTTTTTTATTTTTTAGACAAAATTTTTAATTTCTATTTTTTTATGATTTAGTATTAAAAAATACATACAACCCTAAATTTTCATCCTTCTACCACCAACCCCTATTTTTTAATAGCGATATAAGTACTCTAATAATTTTCTACTCTGTTTGTTCAAGTTGTTTCGAGTTTAGATTAACATTTGGTCCCGGTAGATGACGCTGTAATCGGGTTCTAGATTTTTATTTTTTAAAGGCAGGACAACGTCTGCCGGGTACAGCTAGTTTTAATGTAAAATTGTTAAATGTTATATATTAAATAAACTGGACTACTCAGTTCTAACCTTGGTAATTATTTAGTAATAAATTATTCCATAGACGTGACGTAACAACATTATATAACAATTTATTTATTTTTGATTGCAGGGGATCAGCAGACAGGCAGACGGCAATTTGCAACACCAAAGTTGCTATAAATGCGCTGCTGTTCTCTTAAGGAAAACTGGAACCTGGTCACTATTGCCGTAACACAACTCAAGGTTGTTATGGCGACATACTCTAGACTAGGGGTGGTCGCCATCCAGTAGGGCAAATGCCCTACCACCTGGCAAAAGAAAAGAAAAATGCAAGAAAGAAGAAAATGCATTCGTCATAAAAGTAATGACGCCGATGATATTTCCTCATTAATATCCTTTACTACCGATATACCTTCCATGATCAAATTGATCGTGTACTAGCAGAAGGTGATGTCAGGAGCCTTAAGAACAGACGAGCTTGCATGACAAGAGTTATAAATGTCAAAGAGGCAAGTGAGGTGTGTAAGAATAAGCCTAAATGGCACTCTGTTGTTCGTGCCTACCCCGCAAGGGAACTGGCGTGAAGTTATGTACTACCGACATACCCGATTTCTTCTTTTACCTAGTTCCTCCTAAATTCCTACTAATGGTTCTTTGCAACTAGTAGAGAAATAACATTAATTGCATACAATGAACTCCATAGATTTTGTCAAAATTTAACCAGTAATAAGATCAATTGATGGGATACTTTTATATCGCATAATATAGTCCATTAATTATTTTATGATTTTAGAATTGTTAAGCTTATTGTTATTGACCAAGAGTGGACAGTGGTCTTTACACAAAGTTGAGTGAATGTATCGTGAACTGCAGCTTCGATCGCCGGTCACCCGGTCATTAAGGCCCTCTCTATGAAATATTTATGACGACTCCCATAATAACGACGGCGACGATATCATTATACTTTGTGATCGGGGGGTGTCGGGCGGGGCGGAATTTCTGAACGTTGCTTCTTACCATTGCAAAGTCGCAGCTCCCACCGAAATATGTTCCGACGAACCTCCACCTAAGGTGAAACAGAATTATTTCGCACGGCATTTGTCGATGTATTTTTAAAATCTACATGCATTTCACATTTCAAAATTTGCTATGAAATAAGACTTACCTTTTGATCTAAAATCATATTCCGCTATATTGATGATGTGAGATTACTTTGTCTGATGATGATTTTCAATGCAAATCTGAGCGGTCATAATTGAATGATTATTGATGGCGGGAGGTGACGTGCAATCGGCGGAATGCGCAGACGCGGCTTCCATATTAACTTGTTAATTAGGTCCATAATACGACTTGCAGATGAGTTGTGAGGTTGAATACATAAAAAGCCCTTTTTCAGCGATCGCATGCATTGTGAACGACGTCGGCCGGCGGCCAACACGCGGGGAGGCGCCTATACCACCATCAGAACTTTGCCTGTTCATAAATAAACGGGAACGGTATTCAACAGCCCTTGTGCTGTATGCATAACGAATTTGAAGGAGGCAAACTTGGAGGCTCTGGTTACGGAATCGAGTATAAAATTCAGTAACAACATGGTGAAGCTTTTCATTCGGCCGTCCGCTGCCGGGGACGACATATCTCCCGCCATTTTTAATTACTCTGACAGATGACCTAACCTACAATATGTCGCGATAATAAATCGTTAAATCACAACCAATAACAAACTACTAATGTTGACTTATTACGTCTATGAGTGCAGTGTCTGTGAGTGTTGTATAACAAATAAGTAGTGTAATAGTGTTACAGTTTTGTGGGAAATATCAACTGGTGTACTGAGAGGTTTCAAGTGCGCGGGTCGGGCGGCCATCTTGGAAAGCTGTCAGTTGGAAAAGTAAGTAGAACCGCTAGGTGGCGTGCGTGTCTTTAGTAATGGCGGCTTTAACATAATGTTTGGAATATTTTTGCATGTTATTGGTAATGAATATGATTTTTGTTTTAAAATGAGTTTGTTATTTTGAATATTTGATTTCTTACGATAAAGTTTGATGATACTGAGATATAAGCATACATATCAGATACACAATTTCAAAGCTTGCTCAACTGACTGTTTTTTTAAATAAATATGTGTACATTTGTGTTGTTACTAGATATTTGCTGATGTATTCTGCTTGCCAAAACATGTCAACACTGAATCAAAATATGATATCACTTCCAATAAGGTTAATAAATAGTTCTAAAATGATATATCGTTGAAGTTCGTGACATTTGTTCTGCTGTGATGCAAAATTTCTTGAAATGCACTTACTAGGTTTTATAACTGCACAGTCAATATGTTTTAAATATTACGTCAAGGCTCTTTTTGCTCTCTCTGACTAACTCATACCAGTTTACTACTAAAATTTACTAGTTATTATTTATTTAGCAGTGCTGTAATTTCTTATTATACGTTATTGTCGTTTATTTCGTAACTTTAATAACAAACCATAAATATCCCACTGCTGGGCCGTATAGTGTAACATGGGACCTCGCATTATTAATATGTTACTGAATTGTACGCACCACGCTTGTCCAAAGAGGGTTAGCGAGTTTCGGACATCGGTTATCTTGATGTGCAAATTTCATCAAGAGGTATTCTTTCACCGTCAGCATGTAGTAACTTTTAATAATACGGAAATTAGGTATGAGAAATTGTCTAAACATGGTTCCCGGCCAGGATTCGAACCCACTTCATTAGACATGCGAGTGCGTTTGCCATTAAGCTACCACGGCTTCAAAAGTCTTTTCTTTGAAAGCTTCAAAGATGACAGCACGGTGTGTGAAAAGATGCTGGAAGAGTTAGAGAAAAAAATAAGTACTTCGTCATTATCATCATCATCATCATCATCACCATCATCCTAGCATTAAATCCCGGTTGCGTTTTAAGCGTTTTCTTCGAAGCCCGTAGTTGGTTTTCTTTAAAATATGCTATTTAAGTTATTAATTAATATCTTGGGAAACACTTTTTGAAAGTCATACATATCGAGGGGTCCAAGGTTATTTGTTTTAAGCGACATTTGCGAAATTGTGTCGATAGAGGAGTTTGAAGTTTCAATGACCCACAAAAAGACTTTATTAGTGAACTACATACTATATTTAAAAAAGAAAACAATCTGTAGTTTTTAGTTGGAAACCAGGTTCATTATAATTCCTTAAGTTTGAGACATTAGGATCCAAGAAAACCATCAAGTCAATTCTGTCACAAAATTTCGCTTAAAACAAATAGCCTTTCACCCCTCGATATGTACTCGTATAAGTCAAAATTAATTTTTAATTAAAAATACACTAAATTATAAGTCAATTAAACTATACAATAAATTAAACTATAAAATGTAGTACCAGGCCGCTGTCAGTCGGAAACGTGCCCAAAAGACTGGCCGCATTTCCTCGCTGAATGGCAACGCTAATGCGTTACCCGAGGTATAAACCACTCTTTACGTCAAGAGAGAAATCCACCAGATGTTTGGCTATGTCTCGATAAAGCTTGTGCGCCTCAGGCCCCTTGGTCCCAGGATCCCGACCCCAAAAGCCGCAAATATGTAGCCATTTCCGATGGCTGAGTATCTGCGGCGTTTTAGGGCCTCCTGTTGTGCAGCAGCTGTACCGGCAGACATTTTTTTTTGCAGGAGATCAGCAGACAGGCAGACGGCCCATTTGATGGAAAGCGGTTACCATTGCCCATGGACCTTTGCAACCTCAAAGTTGCTACAAATGCGCTGTTGCTGTCTTAAGGGAGACTAGAACCTGGTCACTAATGTCGGAACACAACTCAAGGTTATTATGGCGACATACTTTAGACCAGGGGTGGTAGCCATACAGTCGGGCAAATGCCCTACCACCTGGCTGCGGGTTGTTAAGTCGCCTCTTACGACAGGCCGCCCGGCCGCAGGAAATTGTATTCTTTCTCTGTTCCTGCACAGATAAGACTGCTGGAAGAAGGAACGCTGTCAAAGTATCGCATCCCATACTAAACGGCGACCCATCTTCCAGGGCACCAATGACATACCATCAGGTCTCCTGCCATCGTCGCGTTTTCTTACGTTTTAAGTAAACTAAAGTACGTAACTATCAATGTAAATATATTTTTGAATAAAATTTGGATGACCACGTTCATTTTTCCCAATTTTTCCACAACAGTCGACGAGGTGTTAATATGACATCACAAACCCGTTGCATGCGTTATGACATGTCATTTTCCGCACTACCGAACTACTGCGCGTATTTGGATATCAGCGAGCACAGGGTTAAAATACAGCCAAGTTTTATTTGCGGTCTTACAACATGAACGATTTGAACTTGCACCTTATTTGTTTGCATTTTAGGTTTAATGTTCATTAAGTATGTTGGATAGTGGTAAATGTATTTTGGTTTTACGGTGTCAGGTGTTGACGTATCATCTGCATGTTGCTGAGATTTTAGAATAGAGTGTAATGGAATTGTGTGAGTGGGTTTCGAGCACTGGTTCTCAAAGAGGTCTAGACCCCTAACTGGGTATTGTCAGCGATAAAATATCACAAATTGGATACTGTTAGACGTATATTTTTTCCCATAAATGATACATACATAACTTCACGCCGGTTCCCTTGCGGGGTAGGCACGAACAACAGAGCGCCATTTAGGCCCATTCTTACACACCTCACTTGCTTCTTTGACATACATCTCTTGTCATGCACGCTCGTCTGTTCTTAAGGCTCCTGACATCACCCTCCACTAGTACACGATCAATTCGATCATGGAAGGTGTGACGTGGCCTTCCACGACTTCTGCATCCATCCACTTTTGCATTATATATCTGTTTAGTCATTCTTTCCACATGCCCGAACCACCGGAGCATTCCTTTCCTTACCTTCACCCCGACACTTTCTTTCAGACCAACTCTCTTTCTTACTTCGGAATTACGAACGCGGTCCGCGAGCGTCACTCCGCAGATTTTGCGCATAAATGATGCATCTTAGTAATACAATATTAAGATAACAATCTAATCTAGGAAATAAGACTAATGAGTAATTAAAATCTGACCTAAAATAACTAGATATAACTTAAACTAAGAATGTGGCCTACTGTCTTTATTAAGGAAAAGACACTTTGTTCTTTGTTAATATTTAGCACATAGCACTACACTTTATTATTATGAGAGTATCCGTGTAGGAACGGAGAAAGAATACAATTTCCTGCGGCCCGGCGGCCTGTCGTAAGAGGCGACAAAACAACCCACAGCCAGGTGGTAGGGCATTTGCCCGACTAGATGGCTACCACCTCTGGTATAAAATATGTCGCCATAACAACCTTAAGTTGTGTTCCGGCATTAGTGACCAGGTTCCAGTCTCCCTTAAGAAAGCAGCAGCGCATTTGTAGCACCTTTGGTGTTGCAAATGTCCATAGGCGATGCGCGCAGCTCGTCGCGCCTGTAATATATAGTTGTGGTGGTTCTAGGATACCCAGGTTGATGTATTCGTGGAAGTTAAACACTGTTAGATGGTGAAAACTTGTAATAATAAACTTTACATACGAGAGCGTCTGCCCTCGACTACAACCCAAACGGAAGAGAGAAAAAAATGCAACTACTATGTTGCTAGTAAGAAATATTTTATGTTGGTGTTGCCAACAGGTAACCGCTTTCGATCTAGTGGGCCGTCTGCCGGTCTGCTGAACTCCTGCAATAAAAAAAACCTCGAATCCTGATCGGGGAGCATGCACAAATTATGTTGTTATGTGCATATTGTTACAATTATAACGAGATAACTGATGTATCAAACCCGTCTATCCGCCTTGGACAAGCGTGGCGGGTATACCGTCCATCTAAAAAGGAAGACGTCCGAGCTGTTATTATTATTTTGGTCACACTTCTGTGTCTGAAAGTAGATACATTATGGTTTATGACTTTAATTTTACTACATAAGTCAGAGGTGCCTAAACTTTTGTCTCATAAACCATCACACAAAATTGTACCATATTTAGAGTAGTGAATAATAAACAGAGAAACAAAAAAACATTTTTTAAAGGGTTTTAATTTAAAAATAAGGAATAAAGAAACTAAAACTAACTTAAAAAATATAAATAAAAATTGAAGATAAACTAAGTTATAAATAGTAAAGGCGATTATAGAATATTTAAGCATCGCTATAAAGCGCGCAACCAGCCTTCTGGGCATGCTCCCATCTGGCAGCGATTCGTTACACAGTCTATAATCGCTTATACTGTTTATAGCTTACTTTATTTTTAGTTTTTTAATTGTATTGTGTAAGTTAGTTTTAGTTCCATATATACTTTCCTACGCATTTAGTAAAAAGCTATTATTTGGACATTAAAGACAGACACTTCAATTTTATTTATTTATATAGATGTATTAACATTTTAGCACGTCATGTCATTATTATAACTATGACATTATTTTCTTTCCTTTTATTGTCTCGGTCTTATTGAGTATGCATTGTTTGCTACAACTCCATTAATTCTTCAAAAAGTAATTATGTAACATACTTCTGTACAAAACTTATAAAAAAAAAGAATTTGAGATATAAATAGAATATGAAATATAAAGAAAAACAATATTTAGCTAGACGTGTTGCTGGGGAGTTTCTTGCCGCTTCTTCTCCTTTACAGCATCAACACTTTGCGAAGCGGTGTACATAGAATAGGAAGTAAAAATTAAATTTTAACTTACATGTATGACCTTCAAAAAGTGTTCTCCAGTGGAACTTATTTTGAATAAAAACTTTTGAATTTGAATATAAATATTATAATTATCATTGACGCCTGATAAAAATTTAATAGAAGAAATACACCGGAATTCACATTCTCTTGAATATGTTTTGCTATATCTATAATAATAGGCGCCTAATTATTTCCCGAAGCTATTTCTTTAGTTAGTTGCTTCACTCGTATTTTCAGATATCCCAAGTTCATTCTGTGTATAGAAATACATAACATTAGCTAGAGTGAAACCTGTAGAACTGGTATCTGAAGTGACCTATATTTTTTTATCACTTATAGAGGCTTCACATTTGCCCCGTTGCCTAAATAGGCAGGTTAATATGACAGTTGTCTTATTTTTAGAGGGTCCCAGCATAAGAGGTCGAAATTTTTCATGTAAAGAGGTGGAAATGTTATTATGGAAAAGTTAAATAGTTTAAGCTGTTTGTAAACAAATGTTCATAACTTATCTAAATACATATTTGGGTTACGCAAGTACCACGTTTCTGAATTTCGAAAAAAACTCAAGTGGTTGCCAATTCGTTTTCACCGGAATACTCACATTCTTTCATTGCTTTATAATATTTTATTCATCCCTAATACTCCACAGTACCTTAAAGAACGCTTCGAATTTATTTCTTGCTCTCACAATTTACGCCCTTCCAGTCAACATAGACTCATTACTCCTATTCATAATACAACGTTCTTCAATAATTCTTTCACGGTTAAGGCTGTCCAACTTTGGAATTCATTGCCTGTTGCTGTCAGACAAGCAAAATTCCTAATAACATTTAAGAACTTAGTCAGGAAATTCTATCTGCAATATAATGATATGTAATTTTATAAAATTAGTAGATATTATATTGCATATAGTTATATGTTTATTATGTTTAAATAGTTGCATATTATCACCATATTTTGTATATGTATATAACTTATGTGTATATTTGTATATATAGTATAGTTATATATTTATTATTAAAATGTAAGTGATCGTACAATAATTATGTATACCACCGTCGCCACTCCTAATCAGAATATTCTTGCCACGGGTTTTCTGGAAGAGATCGCTTTTTAGTGATAAGACCGCCCTTTGTACCCAACTAGACTAATACTAGTTCGTAAGTTTTTCTGTAATGGTGTACAATAAAGTGTTATCTATCTATCTATATAAACCTGACAAATCGTCTCACTTATACGGGCTACTAAGCTACAAAGTCCCAATTGTAGAGATAAACATAGAAAAATCTAAGAGATTAAGTCTTAGTTAAAAAGGTGTGAGAATTCTTAATGGTAGAGGTATATCCGTGCAGGAACGGAGAAATAATACAATTTCCTGCGGCCGGGCGGCCTGTCGTAAGAGGCGACTTAACAACCCACAGCCAGGTGGTAGGGCATTTGCCCAACTGGATGGCTACCACCCCTGGTCTAAAGCATGTCGCCATAACAACCTTGAGTTGTGTTCCGGCATTAGTGACCAGGTTCCAGTCTCCCTTAAGAGAGCAGCAGCGCATTTGTAGCAACTTTGGTGTTGCAAATGTCCATAGGCGATGGTAACCGCTTTGCATCAAGTGGGCCGTCTGCCTGTCTGCTGAACTCATGCAATAAAAAATAAAAAAATATATCAATCTAAAAGTATCGGGAATCAGAATCTCATTATATTACAGTGGCGGATTTACCAATAGGCTAAGAAGGCTGAAGCCAATGGCAGCAGATATTAGAGGGACGGCAGATTTCAGAGGGGCGGCAAAGAGGTCTATTTTTTTAAAAGCGTTACACAGAAATTATGTCTTGCTTAAATTGAAAGACTTAATAAGATAATTCTTATTAGGTCCACACGAATAATGAAATGTTTAAACATTTTTCTATAATTTGAGTAGTCGCTTTTGGCTACGGCAGAAACCAACCCATCAATAGGGGGTTTCACAATCTACTAATTACGGGAAATAAAGGTTGTATAATTATGACTTAAGTTACAATTTCATTGCCAAAAGGAATTAATTAATTTATGACCTAGGATATCGATATGTGGAGGTCGGTAGAGGCGGTAAAGTTTGAATAGCCTACAAGCGTCAAATGTCTTAATCCGCCCCTGTTGTACTATCAATTTTTTTTTTATTGCAGGAGTTCAGCAGACAGGCAGCCGACCACTTGATGGAAAGCGGTTACCATCGCCTATGGACATTTACAACACCAAAGATGCTACAAATGCATTGCTGCTCTCTTAAAGGAGACTGGAACCTGGTCACTAATGCCAAAACACAACACAAGGTTGTTATGGTGGCATACTCTAGACCGGGGGTAGTCGCCATCCAGTCGAGCAAATACCCTACCATTTGGCTGTGGGTTGTTATGTCGCCTTCTACGACAGGCCGCCAGGCCGCACGAAATTGTATTCTTTCTCCGTTCCTGCACGGATAAAAACTGTATATTCTATTCTACTTATAATCCCTTAGACTTAGTGGCTATAATTATAATAGATAAATTTCATTTGCGTTAAACTCAGGATTCGTATGCCGGAAACAATATCCTCATTCTCATGGGTCGAATTATTCTATATTATGTATGTAATGTCTATCTTTTATCGTTCTAATTATGCAAGAATATATTAATGACAATTGCCCTAGCCTTAAGAACAGACGAGCGTGCATGACAAGAGCTATGAATGTCAAAGAAGCGAGTGAGGTGTGTAAGAACAAGCCTGAATGGCGCTCTGTTGTTCGTGCCTACCTGCCTAACCGGCGTGAAGCTATGTATGTATCAGTAAATTATTCTAGATCCATAGTTCCCTCTTTCATCAACTATGAAAGAGGTTAAATTGAGAAAAAAAAAATCGAAATATGTGCTGGGACACATAGTAGAAGTGAAACTTCAACGGACAAGTGGATAAACGAATCGCAACAAAATTTTAACTTGTAATTTTACGGGCAGATTGTTAATGTACTTGTCCAATTTGAAAACCTGTCCGTAAAACTTCAAGTTGAAATTTTGTTGCGATTTGTTTTTCCACTTGTCCGTTGAAGTTTCACTTCTACTATGGGTCCCAGCACACATTTCGATTTTTCGCAGGTTTACTGCAAATTATGATTTGGTTAGGTACATTTTAATGAATGTATTTTTTATTTAAACATATTTTACATCTGACGGCCTCTGTGGTTGAGCGGGCTAAGCCTTTGCCGGCCTACCTCACTGCAACGCAGAGGCTCCGGGTTCGATTCCTGGTATAGTAAATTTCGGAAACGTATTTTCTCCGTTATTTACTATGGTCTGGGTGTCTGGGATCGGCCCCAGAGTAGTCCGTTGTATATTACCCATAACACAAGCGTAACTTGCTTAATTTGGGGATATACAATATGTGTGTTTGTCTGCCGATTATTTTATTTTATCAAACAAAAAAAAACTGAATTCGATCCGGAACCAAAAAACGCATTCATAGTCTATTCTAAATTTATGCCGCTCCTTTACGCGGCCGTAACGCTTTTTCGTGACAGTCAAATCCTAAGACCCCCCGCCTATATAGAAGTTTCACTTCAAAAAAAACTCGTTCCCACTCGCTCGTGACTCGCTGGGCGTCATTGAAAAAACATGTATACATCCACGCATATCAAGGGTTAATTAAGCTTCGTAGCCTTTAATTAATTCATAAACGCAGAAAGCACTCGCAGTGCCTCGTGCGAGGATATGCGCAATTCTTGCTGTAACTTAGACAAGCATTCCCGTACCCACGTCCTTGGGCATAAAACGTTTTTACGATATTGACTTATGAACTCACAATGAAATCCTATGTCACTCGAGAATAATATAGCTTTCTACTGGTGAAATCATTTTCAAAATCGGATCAGTAGTACCGGAGATTACCCCGAACATCCAAACTCACAAACTTACATACATACATACATAACTTCACACCAGTTCCCTTGCGGGGTAGGCACGAATAACAGAGCACCATTCAGGCTTATTCTTACACACCTCACTTGCTTCTTTGACGTTCATAACTCTTGTCATGCACGCTCGCAGATTTTGCGTAGTGCTCGCATCTCGACCGCGTTTACTCTACTTTCATGCTATCTCTTCCATACCCAACTCTCGCATCCATACGTGAGCGTAGGTACCAGCACCGCGTTGTGTATGATGAGCTGGGCCTTCTGGCTGAGGTTCTTAGCGCCTAGAAGTTCACCTAACGCTCCATTCACACTATTCCCCAAATTCACTCTTCTTTCTATATCAGCGGTGTACCTTCCATCCCTGCTAAAAGCACATCCAAGACATACAAACTCATTCACTTGCTCCAGCATAACATCATCGATCATTATCCTTGCATTCGTTCTGGTTTCTTCTCTTTCAAACACCATAACCTTTGTTTTCTTCGCATTCAAATGTAAGCCTCAACTATATTTATCTATGGGATCCCAAAACAAACAAGACAGAAGGGAAAAGTGCATTTTAAACAAGCAGGAAGCCGGGAAAAAGGACAATCTCCACCCAATTCCTGTCTTTTGTTCCAAATAAAAACACATTTTATTTACTAAGTGGGTATTTAGAATAAAAATTCGTCTCGCTCGTCCTTTGTGCTCGTTAAAAAGTACAAAACGTTCCGTGGCGCCCTCTGGTGGAGATTTATGGCCGCTTTTACAATGTACCAGGACGGAGATAACGTAATAGTCGTTTAAAATAATATATGAATGTGGATAAATTATGTTTTTGACTAACCACCGATCTCAGATGAATGAGTTTAAGTATAGACGGAGCCTATGTGAACAGAGCTTCAAATGAAGTGAAGTATTTTTTATTATAATAAAACTACGTTTTAACGGTTTTAAGCGCGGTAATTTATTTGATTTTTATTATTCCGACGTTTCGGCCACTTTTTAGTAGCCGTGATCACGGAAGACAAAGATGTCAAGTGTCAATGGGTATTGTTAAAGTTTTATTTAGCCTACCGCCAACTTGTTCATTTTAATGATTTAGTTTTAATTTTGTTTATACTCTATGGGAGTCTTAAGCTAATTAACCACCGCTTCGCAACATGTTGTGGCTTGAAGAGAAGAAGCGGCGCAAGAAACTCTTCAGCAAACATGCCTAGCTCTAATAATTTTGTATAATATTGAAACTGGTGGAAGGAAAAGCAAAAATAAATTATCAATCAAATCGGTTTGTGCTCCGGTGCACGCAGAAAAAGCTCATAGTGTCTTGAGGTCTGGCAGTTGGTTTGGGTCTTAATAGTTTTGATGATCGGATCCCAAACAGAATGTACTTGCCAACCATCTCCTCAATCGAAATTTGGGTGTTTTTTTTATTTCAATAGCTTCACGTCTTAAAACGTTGTTTTATTATATAGGTTAAGATTTTTTTGTTGTTTTTTAGTTTGCATGACTTGTACATATAAAACTACGTTTTAAAGTGACCACGACTAGAGAAAAGCGTTAAAACGTAAACTTATGTAGTATTCACGTGGTTTGCGTCTGTATGGTTTATAGTAATGTATACACTTAAAATTATTCTATCTTTATCCGTATTAATTGGATTATTTATTACCTACTAAGTTCTCGTACCACACTGCGTCATGATCGGCTTCCTATTTCAATATTGGCTGCCTTTAGCGGGCTTCACTCTGAGAGCTCGGGGCTCGGTCTACTTACTTTATTCGTCGGAGCTAACAATATAGACATTTCCTCCGGAGTTTTTGGCGGGAACTGAAAGGAGACGTTGTGCTGTGCAGTTTTATTTTCTAAAAATGTGTAAAATTTCTCTAAAATGAACAACAGTTGTAGGATATTGATAGCTTTTGAGTAGTAATTATGTGTTTTTGCGAGAAATGTGAACTATATAGCCAAATGTGGCTTTTTGAGTTTTCACAAGAACTCCGTTGAATGATGTCGTTGTAGCCTACAATACAATGGCGCCTGGCTTAAAGACCTAGTTGCCAAGCCTTAAACATAAAAAAATACATTTCCTCCGTGGTGGAACGCAGGAAGAATACTAATTCACTACGAACACTACTACAGAACACAGCACTACGGTATGGGCCTTTTCAAAAAGAATATCATAGTATTTCTTCTAAGTCGGCAGCCTATTGCTAACACCAGTGGTGTTGCAAATGTCTATAGGCGACGGTAACTGTACATTCGCAATAAAGAAATATGCAATCTCCGATAGGCACTGTGTTTATTTTTACAATTACACACTATTATCAAATTCAAAATCAAAAGTTTTTACTCAAAATAAGTTCCACTGGAGGACACTTTTTGAAGGTCATACATTTAAGTTAAAATTTATTTTTTTTACTTCCTATTCTATGTACACCGCTTCGCAACGTGTTGATGCTGTAAAGGAGAAGAAGCGGCAAGAAACTCCCCAGCAACACCGTCTAGCTAAATATTGTTTTTCTTTATATTTCATATTCTATTTATATCTCAAGTTCTTTTTTTTAATAAGTTTTGTACAGAAGTATGTTACAGAATCACTTTTTGAAGAATTAATGGAGTTGTAGGAAACAATGCATACTCAATAAGACCAAGACAATAAAAGGAAAGAAAAATAATATTATAGTTATAATAATGACATGACGTGCTAAAATGTTATGCTGAAATATGTCTCCACAAATTCCTTACAAGCATGGCAAAATTCAAAAAAATAAAAACGTTATACAAAATTTTGTATAAGAGGTTGGAGCTAGGTGCTATGTAAATGAATTTTTGTCATTTAAACATTCTTCAATAGTGTAGTATCCCTTTTTTAGCAAGATGTTTTTTAATTTAATTTTAAATTTAGTGAAAGGTAGATCTAACATTTCACTCGGAATCTTATTGAAGAAGCGTATACCAACCCCCAAGAAAGAGGACAGTACTTTTTGTAATCCAAAAGATGGCAATATCAGTCTATTACAATGCCTGGTGTTGAAATTGTGTACATCCTTATACTGCTTGTAGGCACTCAAATTATTACGAATATAATAGTACATTATGGTACTAGTGTGTAACATTGGTGATTATCGCCGAGGCGCCATTGAGACTCGAGCCGTAGTCGAGGGTCTTAAGAGATAAAAACTTTTTTAAAAACAAAGCAACTCAACCAATAAAATTTAAAAAAAAATCTATAACTCACTAGTGAGTTATAATGTTTTTTACTCACAGTTTGATAATGGGTGTCATTCTGTGCCTAATTGCGGTGACCATAGAGCCACTTTATGAGCAAGTGTGTTGAAAATTATATTATTAAAAATATATTAGCAGGCGACCGTCATAATATCGATTTCCTTAAAGCGTTCTCTAAGAGAGATCATTACTATACTACTATATTTCTATAGTATATTACTACTATACTATATTACTATCATTACTAAAGGTCGAAGATCAATGTTCCTTGTTATTACAACCGCATCGATCGAGCATGCGCAGATCGATAACTGAATCATGCCTTGTTAAATGCTACCTATCTGAGCATCCGTCAGCACATCGTGATCTTCACCGACCCCTTACAATAATCGGTGGACTGTGCAAACACTGAATCATCAATTTCTAAATAATCTACAGTATGATGCTTTATGACCCTTTTCTATATCTTACCGACCCGACCGTTTTGTTTTATTTACCTTACTATCCATACATTATCCGTGCAGGAGCGGAGAAAGAATACAATTTCCTGCGTTGGGGCGGCCTGTCGTAAGAGGCGACTTAACAACCCACAGCCAGGTGGTAGGGCATTTGCCCGACTGGATGGCTACTACCCCTGGTCTAAAGTATGTCGCCATAACAACTTTGAGTTGTGTTCCGGCATTAGTGAGCAGGTTCCAGTCTCCCTTATGAGAGCAGCAGCGCATTTGTAGCACCTTTGGTGTTGCAAATGTCCATAGGCGATGGTAACGGCTTTCCATCAAGTGGGCCGACTGCCTGTCTGCTGAACTACTGCAATAAAAAAAATTAAAAAAATACAAGTAATGTCAAAATTCTGTTTAAGTAAGAAAGAAGAAAGTAATAGGAAAGAAAATTTTATTTAGAACAGTAATAAACTAATATAAAAGTAAGTGTTAACAAAAACTTGTCCTAAGAGGGGCATCAGTCTTAGCATAACGCCAGTCTATCGATTAGCGCTGATCTTCCGTTGAGCCCATAAGGTATCGTCAAGGCAGATATTACACCATTACATTGCATAAATATTTTTTTTTTATTGCAGGTGTTCAACAGACAGGCAGACGGCCCACTTGATCGAAAGCGGTTACCATCGCCTCTGGACATTTACGACACCAAAGGTGCTACAAATGCGCTGCTGCTCTCTCCAAGCCTTCCAAAAGTCCGGGCCATTTTTATGGCCCGTGGTCTACAAAGACATACATTAGAATTAATAAAAATAATCCTATTTACGTAGAATGTTTAATTAGTAAATCAGATAAATAAATTTTAATAAAACCAACAATAACATACTTTGTTACTTCAAAATTAAAATAAAATACTCGTGTAACAACTTGTATCGAATCATCTATTGGAATACAATTCTGTGTGCCATGTCACTGATAGGAGGCAACAATTGACGTTTACTTCATAACCTACAATTATTAGTAGATATTATATTGTATATAGTTACATGTTTAAATAGTTGCATTTTATCACCATATCTAGTATATGTATATAACTTATGTGTATATTTGTATATATAGTATAGTTATATATTTATTATTAAAATGTAAGTAATCGTACAATAATTATGTATACCACCATCGCCACTCCTAATCAGCAATATTCTTGCCACGGGTTGTCTGGAAGAGATCGCTTTTTAGCGATAAGACCGCCCTTTGTACACAATTAGTGACGGAGTGACGCTCGCGGACCGCGTTCGTAACACCGAAGTAAGAAAGAGAGTTGGTCTGAAAGAGAGTGTCGGGCTGAAGGTAAGGAAAGGAATGCTCCGGTGGTTCGGGCATGTGGAAAGAATGCATGATGAAAGAATGACTAAACAGATATACAATGCAAAAGTAGATGGATGCAGAAGTCGTGGAAGGCCACGACACACCTTCCATGATCAAATTGATCGTGTACTAGCGGAGGGTGATGTCAGGAGCCTTAAGAACAGACGAGTGTGCATGACAAGAGTTATGAATGTCAAAGAAGCAAGTGAGGTGTGTAAGAATGGGCCTAAATGGCGCTCTGTTGTTCGTGCCTACCCCGCAAGGGAACTGGCGTGAAGTTATGTATGTATGTATGTATGTACTTGTTCGTAAGTTTTCTTTAATGGTGTACAATAAAGTGTTATCGATCTATCTATTACTGTTAATCGTACATTGCTAAAATAAATAACAATAACATATCATATTATAAGAAATATAATCATTACAGTTCTTTTATTCGGTTACTCGGCGAATTTGGAAGTAATTAATTATCTATACTAATATTATAAAGAGGTAAAGTTTGTGACGTTGTAGGGGGTAATCTCTGGATCTACTACACCGATTTTAAAAATTCTTTTACTGTTAGAAAGCTACGTTAACAGGGAGTGTCATAGGCTATATAACTTGACGCTACATACCACGGGAGCGGGACAGAGCGCGGGTGTAACCGCACCGGGCCGCTAGTTTTGGAATGGAATTTGTCAATGATAAATGAATATGGATTTTTTAGCAGTTTTCAACATCAGCTAGACAGTTTTTCACAGAAAGTTTATATATATGAAAAACCTAATTAAGTCTTTCTGTAAGCAAACTAGAATTACGTTCTAGGGTTTCACCTGCGCAGTAGCCGCGAGGAAAACTAGTAAATACAAAAATAAAAATGATCATGATTTATGTGCAAAATTCGATATAGAAATTTCGGACATGCTTTATATGTAACAATCGTGGGATCTTGGTGAGGATGCGCGTGCGCCTTGGAAGCGCTTCGGGCGTCGCAACCGGGCATTACGCGCCGAACGTGAATCAAAGATTACCTGCGCACAAATGGCCAGCTCTGGGAATGTTTGCTGAGAGAAAGTGGATACAAGAGTCGAAGTCACTTTGGCCTATCAGGTATATGGGTGATTCTCCCAAACGCATCATATCATCTTTACACAAGCAGGGGGAATGTCTTTGGACACCATCCTCGGGTCCTTCGGGGGAAGGGCCAAAATGCAGGCATAAGGCCTGCATCGAGGGTGTGTGGGACTCTCAGCGACCGGTCCTCCACGCTGGCTTCTAAAACGAAGTTGTCGCGAGAAACGGTCGCCAAACTACCCACTAAACCTAAACCTGCGCCCCATTTATAGCGCTTTTACGGGGCGTCATGGGATCTTGTACAGAGTAACTGCACCATGACGCCCCTACACCCTGTAACTGGGTCACCCCGGGGAGCAGAGTGACCCACTTCGTACAGCAGGGGGGGGAAGTCCGCTGTCGCCCCCGTGACAGCGGCCCCCTGTGACGGTAATTATGGGAGGAGAAGATGCGCGTAGCGGCGCCTGCGACCGCCGGTCCGCCTCCTGCGGATGGGGTCCGCGTACGCGTCCTCCTCCCTCGCTCTTTCAGCGGCCTCCTTCTGCGACATGACGGATTCGCAGAAGGAGGAGACCGCAAGCCAAGATTGTTGACCCTGGAGCATCGCTTCGACCATGCTACGAAGCGAGCTCACAGGGCCAACGACGTTCTCTAAGAGGGCCCTTTGGGGTCTCCAAGCGGCGCACTCCACGAGCGTATGAAACGCCGTGTCTTGGAGTGCGCCGCACTCGTGGCAAGACGGGGAAGGTTCCCGCCCAACAATTTGGTGCAGATACTTACCAAAGCAACCGTGCCCGGTAAGTATCTGCACCATCCTGAACGTCAAGGTCCCGCATTTCCGCGAGACCCAACGAGCCAGGTGGGGCCGGATTGCCTCCACCGTCACGATTCCAGCTTCTGGGGACCCCAGGTCCCTCGGCCGTCTGCCTGTCTGCTGAACTCCTGCAATAAAAAAAAAAAAAAATAAAATGAAATACAAAATTTAAAAAAAAAAAAAATTATTGCGGGAGTTCAGTAGACAGGCAGACGGCCCACTTGATGGAAAGCGGTTACCATTGCCCATGGTCATTAGTAACACCAAAGGTGCTGCCAATGTGCAGCTGTTCTCTAAAGGGAGACTGGAACATGGCCACTAGTTCTGGAACACAAGGTTGATATGGTGGCATACTCTAGACCAGGGTTGGTACAGACGGGCAAATACCCCACCACCTGGCTGTGGGTTGTTTTGTCGCCTCTTACGATAGGCCGCCCCAACGCAGGAAATTGTATTCTTTCTCCGTTCCTGCACGGATATAAACTGTCGTCTAATAAGCCTTGCTTTACTATTTTTTTAAACTTGTTTACTGAAAGCTCTTGTACTGTAGCCGAACGTTACAAATATTCCAAATTTTATTTAATTAATTATTAATTAATTTAATTATTACATTTACGAGTAAACTAATTTAATATATCACATTGTTTATCTTGATATTTTTAATTTTTTTATTACTATTTATTAATTTACATAGGCGACGGTTACCGTCGCCTATGGACATTTGCAACACCAAAGGTGCTACAAATGCGCTGCTGCTCTCATAAGGGAGACTGGAACCTGCTCACTAATGCCGGAACACAACTCAAAGTTGTTATGGCGACATACTCTAGACCAGGGGTGGTAGCCATCCAGTCGGACATATACCCTACCACCTGGCTGTGGGTTTTTTGTCGCCTCTTACGACAGGCCACCCGGCCGCAGGAAGTTGTATTCTTTCACCGTTCCTGCACGGATAAAATGTGGTATACAACAATTGAAAATAGATTAAATATATATTATTTATGCAGAAGTCGTGGAAGGCCACGACACACCTTCCATGATCAAATTGATCGTATTTGTCAGGATTTGTGTCTGAAATATAATACGTAGTCATAATTACAATTATAAAAAAAAATAAAAAAATCTAATTTACAATAAACATTATTAATTTTACAAAAATATGTCACTATGAAGGCATTTTTATATAATTATATTATTATTTAAGCACAGAAATAATCGTCAACGAAATAATATGCTTGTTCAAGAAGGAATGCTTTGACATTACGCTTAAAAGATTGCATTTTGTTAATAGTATGAACTAATTCCATTAGCAAAGACAAACTAATTTATAAGTCCTTCGTACCTATAAACAAGAAGAAACTTACGTAATACCATCCCTTACTTTAACAGTCTTCCCCTCCCCTACGTCCTCAGCGCTCTGGGAAAATTATATACCTCCAACAAATGTCTTTTATATAATCTATGTATTACACGCAGAATCCCGGGCAAAGCGAAATTGCTGAGAAATAAACCGGGAGAGAAAGGACAGGCCCCGCCTACGTTCCAATGGGCGTGGTTTGACCACGCCTCCCCAGGCTCTGATCTCCCTGGATAAACTAAGTCAAACATAATATTGTCTGTATGTGATATACAACATTTTTCTTCTGCGAATCTACTGATCGAAATTCGACCATAATTAATTTCAATTATAAGTTTGAACATTATTAAGGTTCTGTTGTCAAAGACTATACTTCTATAATCACAGATTTCGCCAAAGCTACACTGTTGATTGGACTTTAACAATAAACAAAAGAGTATAAATGCGTGTGTGTCAAATACATGGTAGTGTGTGTAATGTTTTTTTTTATTGATTTAATATGTATTTTTATGCATAATTGAAAAAAAATGGCTTTCTGCACTCCTTCTCTATATAAACTATAAGTGTGCGAAATTTCATACACCTCCGTCCGCGCAATTTTCGTAAAAAGGGGTACAAAGTTTTTCCTTCACGTATTAATATAATGATAATAACATTATAAATGCGAATGTTTGGTTAAATGTTTGTTACTCAACGCCAGAACGGCTGAACCGATCTGGATGAAATTTGGCACAGAGATAGATTATAGCCTAGAATAGCACAAAGGCTACTTTACTTTAGTTTCTATCTCGGAAAAGTATGCGATTCTTGTGGGATAATATTAACGAGATCTAAGCCGCGGACAAAAGCTAGTTTTATATATATACATACATACAAACATAGATTTTCTAGTAGATGAAAATGGTTATTAAAATTAAACTAAATATAAGTAAAAATAATATTTAAATAGAGGAAAGTTACTCCTAGACCGCAGTTAATAGGGAGCGTTGCCAAAAGGTCGACCGCCTTGCCTCGTTTAATGGCAGCGCTAAAATACATGAGGCCCGTCCCTTGCTGGGGTGGGCCCACGCCAGCCGGGATCGCGGAAGAAAAGCTCACGCATATCCCGTGACCCCGGCTCAAGGCGTCAGGTGGCACCAAGGGGTTTTAGTGGGTATTCCGGCTTCTCTAGCCGGCGAGTCCCACACTCCCCCGCCGAAGTCTCCCCGGCGGGGGGTCCGCAAATGGATTTCCCCTTGTAAAAAAAAAAAAAAAGCGCTAAAATACATACATACATAACTTCACGCCAGTTCCCTTGCGGGGTAGGCACGAACAACAGAGCGCCATTCAGGCTTATTCTTACACACCTCGCTTGCTTCTTTGACATTCATAGCTCTTGTCATACACGCTCGTCTGTTCTTAAGGCTCCTGACATATATATGTGATGCTATAAATATTCTCACCATTAATTACTTCGTCTATGTTTGAATAAATATTAAAAATCATAGTCACAATGCCTATATTCGCAATAAGGGCAAGAATACCTGCACTGTATGGACTTTTGACTACCAAGTCGTGGTAGCGTAATAACTAGCTTACGCGTCCCAAACTCAAAAGGGCGCGGGTTCGATCCTGGCCGGAACGCATGCACCACTTAGGCAGTTTTCTAATCTAATGTGCAAACTGTTACAATTACCACGTGCTACAACTGTGGAGGAAAACATCGTGATGCAACCTGCACATCGAGATAACCGATGTGTCAAACCTGCCAAGCCGCCTTGGACAAGCGTGGCGGGTATACTCCCCGTCTCCCCTATAATGGGAGGCCCGAGCCCAGCAGTGCGACATTTATGAGCTCATATTATTATTTTATTATATTGATTTTTTAATCTGAAAGATATATGTCCGGTTAGAATTTGACATAAGCTCCATACATGTAATGTCAAAATTGAACCGATGTACCCGGCAGACGTTGTCTTGCCCTTAAAAAATAAAAATCTAGAAACCGATTGCAGCGCCATCAACCGGGACTAATGGTTAATCTATGCCATTCTCGAATCTACTTGAAAAAACACAAAAAAACATCAAATCGGTCCCTCCGTCAAAGAGGTGTTCAGCGGCGCCACCTACCGGGTCCAATCATGAATCTAAACCATCCCGGGATCCACTTGAACACACACAAAAATAATTCACCTAAATCAGACAAATGAAAATGAGTTTAAAATTATCCTATTTCGGACGAAGACAATTTCAAAAAGACAAAAATCATAAAAATTGATCCAGCCGTTCTTGAGTTATAAATGGTGTAACTAACATGACTTTGTATTATATACTCGTATAGATAAGCTTGTATCATTCAGAGTCATTGAACACCGTTTGTCTTTGTCTTTCAACCAAATTGATTCAATTTGATTGATCCGTCTAATACATTAATAATACTCAATATCAGGCATGATGGTGGTCAAACGCAAACCTTATACATCCATATTTTTTTTATTTTTTTTTATTATTATTGCAGAAGTTCAGCAGACAGGCACAGGTCTAGAGTGTGCCGCCATAACAACCTTGATTTGTTTTCCGGCATTAGTGACCAGGTTCCAGTCTCCCTTAAGAGAGCAGCAGCGCATTTGTAGCACCTTTGGTGTTGCAAATGTCCATAGGCGATGGTAACCGCTTTCCATCAAGTGGGCCGTCTGCCTGTCTACTGAGCTCCTGCCATAAAAAAAAATATATGCTTAGTATTATTATTTCGATTTGATATATTATTTGTGTTGTATTGTCCTCCGTGACTCCACCTGCTGGTCCCAGGCGAAAGAACCTCGCTGACCTTGGCTGCTAGCATTACGCTGAGTCTGGGTCCAATTTTAGGACTTATATTGATGCAGTTATCTTTTATTTTACGCAGGATTGTTAAAATGTTTATTTGTCCAAAATAAAATAATTCTTTCTTTCTTCTTTCAAATAAAATAAAATACTAATATAATTACATTTCACTGAGACAGGTTAAGTAACATTAATATTGCGATGCTATTAAAGGTCAGTTAATTAATAAGTTCTCAGTTATATTGTATAGCTGTGCCCGCGACGTCGTCCGCGTGGAATTTCCTTTCAAAACCCTCCGATTTTGAAACATTCTTCATTGTTGCTCCGCTCCTATTGGTCTTAGCGTGATGATATATAGCCTATAGCCTTCCTCGATAAATGGGCTATTCAACACTGAAAGAATATCAATAGTTTTCGCAGCGCACGTCTTGTAAGGAATTTTTCGGGTAATTTTTTTCCACCTTGGGTTACATTATTGGACTTTTAGTAAGGATCCCTAATTTTTTTTTAAATATAATATAGCCTATAGCCTTCCTCGATAAATGTACTATTTAACACTGAAAGAATTTTTCAAATCGGACCGGCAGTTCCTGAGATTAGCGCGTTCAAACAAACAAACTCTTCAGCTTTATATATTAGTATAAGATATGAACGACGACGTGAGAAATATGGTGAGAATTTGTCTTAAAAAAACCTTCTATATATAATTTCTCGACTACCTGATTTATGTATTAATATACATATAATTATAAACGAAAATCTATATATATTTAAATATAGAATGTTATTTCAATATTTCAAATTTAAAATAAATAACGTAGGTAGATTTGAATTTTCTACCATTCGACTAGAGTTGTGAAGTTATCCATCGTAAAGCGTTGTAACTAACGAAAGAGGATCATCCTAATTTTAGCATGATTTTCATCATCTGTACCTATAAATAGAAAATTCTGCCATTTCAAAAGAAAAGTAAAAATTATCTGTACGACGCTATAAACGGTCGTTTAGGACTTTAAATGAACAGGATACTTTTGATTTCAGAAGATGCAAGGCTTACCACAAGATACGTAGCCAAGTTTCAAACGCTTAAAAATGCGATCAATGTCTTAATGATTAAAACGTAGCACTAATTAAGTAATGTCTTTAAAGTTCTAGGAATAAATTTTAAAAACCATGCCATCATAGACTACTAGCTTTTACTATTATTCTAATTATATTCATATATTAAGTTCATTTGTTAAATACTATTATTCCGAGTTATAAGGATATAAATATTCTTGACGTTCATTCAAGTTGGTGTTTTGATATTGATATTACTTATTCGCAAAGTGGTGTGTGTTACTTGGCGATTGTCCATCACATATTTTTTAAGCAATAATTTGTTAATTAAAATTCTTATTTCAATAAGTTTTTTTTTTATTTATTTTTTTTTATTGCAGGAGTTCAGCAGACAGGCAGACGGCCCACTGGATGGAAAGCGGTTACCATCGCCTATGGACATTTGCAACTCCAAAGGTGCTACAAATGCGCTGCTGCTCTCTTAAGGGAAACTGGAACCTGGTCACTAATGCCGGAACACAACTCAAAGTTGTTATGGCTGCATGCTCTCGACCAGGGGTGGTAGCCATCCAGTCGGGCAAATGCCCTACCACCTGGCTGTGGGTTGTTTAGTCGCCTCTTACGACAGGCCGCCCGGCCGCAGGAAATTGTATTCTTTCTCCGTTCCTGCACGGATAAAATATAATAAAAATAAGTACGGATAAAATAAGTTGGATAAATGTAACACACGGTTCCTAAGTCTACTAGATATTCGTTTTTATCTTTTAATTAATTATCACAATCATTACTTATAATTTAAATTTCAAATGTTCAGCAATATGTTTTAAAAGTTAAGCTAAGTTTTTGTATCCTACATCACAGAGTTAATACGTCTTTAAAATTATTTTCAACATGTATTAACTCTGTAATGAAATATCTTAAAACGAAATGCCAGTCAAAAAGGCACAGTATACATCGAGTCTTGAGTGCAAAGGTCAACAAATCTGACGTTCTGAAGTACCTACTTATTTACTGTACCTAGTTTTAATTTTTTAAGCGTTATTCTATAACAATTGTGAATTTTATAGACTGTGTTATAATAGGTGATGTCAGGAGCTTTAAGAACAGACGAGCTTGCATGACAAGAGTTATGAATGGCAAAGAGGCAAGTGAGGTGTGTAAGAATAAGCCTAAATGACACTCTGTTGTTCGTGCCTACCCCGCAAGGGAACTGGCGTGAAGTTATGTATGTATGTATGTGTTATAATATTGTTTTTTTGATTTATTATTTGCAATAATGAACCTAGTTATGACACTGGTAACGTAGACCATGACAATGTCACTATTTGAAACAATCTAGTTGTCCAACATATATGATTCAGAAACCTTCTTACATAAATTAATAATTACAAGTTTTTACCCATAATATCTAACATAACAAATGAAAAAATTCAAATCCATTTTATTGCAAATATAGGTAAAATAAAAGGTATTACAATAAGTCGTAAATTCATCTATATTCTGCCGGTACCCGTCTGAAATATTTTTTGTTGTGTTTTTTGTGTTGTAACTTAAGAAAATATTATATTTTTTGTACGTAAATTTAAATAAAGACAAGTTCATCTGGCTTACACCATGTCAAATGATTAAAGTCAAAGAAAATGGAACATATCATAATATTTCATAATCCAAATGATGAAGATAAATAAGTCACCTCTATGTATAATATCGAGATAAACGACCTAGTTCGTTATTTATAAAATTCGAAATTTATGATTGAATATCATGTTATGTTAAATCATGCGTTTCCCCTTCGAACTTTCTAGACTTTTAGAAACAAAGTTACATTGCTTTACTATTTCGCTCCCACGTTAGTATAAAAGGGCAAATTGCGTATGCGCACCTCGTATTCGGGCGGAGCAGCAGGACGTAAGTACACGCTCTTTATAATTTCTAATAGGCGGCCATTTTGTGCATTTTATTAAAAATTTAAATTTATATTCAATGAAGATATCATTTGATTCGTTGACCTTTTTATGGTGCTTTAATTGGTGATAATTATTATAACTTTAATATTAAAAAATTAATTATTTATTTTTATAAACGATGAATGATATGAAGATTTGTAATGAATTAATTATTATATCGGTGCTTTGCGTGTAATTCTTTCGTGGTTTCCATTTTGTGAATTGTTAATAATTATTTCAATAATAAAACTACGTTTTAACGGTTTTAAGCGCGGTAATTTTATTTGATTTTGGTTTTTCCGACGTTTCGGCCACTTTTCAGTGGCCGTGATCACGGAAGACGAAAGATGTCAAGAGTCAACGAGTTATTATTTAATTTTGTTTATATTTATGTATAAATAATAACCATAAACAAAATTAAAAATTAAGTAATTAAAATTAACAAGTTGGCGGTAGGCTAAATAAAACTTTAACAATGCTCGTTGACACTTGACATCTTTGTCTTCCGCGATCACGGCCACTGAAAAGTGGCCGAAACGTCGGAAAAACCAAAATCAAATAAAATTACCGCGCTTAAAACCGTTAAAACGTAGTTTTATTATGTATGCAAGTCGCGAAAACTTAAGAAAAAATTATTTCAATGTTTTTAATTCTTCATTTAGTCGTTTTATAAAGTTATTTCAGTTGCTAGACACGAGTTATGTATTTGCGTTTGATTCGCTAATCAAAGGTCGCGGCTGGACGCCATTTTGTAAAGCCAATGCGCGTTGTTTTCAAGATTGAGGTTATTTCAAATCGAATAATTCGTTGAAAAAGAAGCCTATAGGTTATTATTTATTGTGTATCGTTGTAGCTTAGTAGTTAAAGCTCTTGCGTTTTATTGAAATGTCTGTTTATCTCCTAGGCTTTGCCAGGTGGTAGGGCATTTGCCCAACTGGATGGCTACCACACCTGGTCTAAAGTATGTCGCCATAACAACCTTGAGTTGTGTTCCGGCATTAGTGACCAGGTTCCAGTCTCCCTTAAGAGAGCAGCAGCGCATTTGTAGCACCTTTGGTGTTGCAAATGTCCATAGGCGATGGTAACCGCTTTTCATCTGGGCCGTCTGCCTGTCTGCTGATCGCCTGCAATAAAAAAAAAAAAAAATAAAGCCTGAAAGCGTTCATCGTTAAGTAATTATATATTACATACTAACGGCAATTGAAAACGTCTTGATCAAAATAACTGATGTGTGAAACCCGTTCTTGGACTAGCGTGGCCGGTAGACTGCCTATTCTTCTAAATACAGACCCAAATCCAGCTATGTGACGTTTATGAGCTGATATTTAAATCTTTTTTTTTAATTGAACGTTCTGTAAAATGGTTACCGTTGTCTACAAACGTTTGCAACACCACGTTCATAGCCAATGTATTGCCAGCCTTTAGAAGGCATAGAGGATTAGTGATTCTCGTGTGATCGCAGTTAACGGCGAAAACCCAGAAAAAGCCTGACGTTGTTCTGGTTGATATGAGTTTCATGTGGTTGAGTGAGTGAGGAATTATTATATCGTGATTATACGTTCAGGGCTCGGTGGAAGATCAGCGCTGGTTTTATCAGACCAGCATTGTGCTGAGACTGATGCCCTTTTTAGGACAAGTTTATGTTAGTGTAATGTAATTTGTCTTAAAGACAGGCAGACGGTCCACTTGATGGAAAGCGGTTACCATCGCCTATGGACATTTGCAACACCAAAGGTGCTACAAATGCGCTGCTGCTCTCTTAAGGGGAAGTATTCTTTCAATTATTTAATCATTCCAGTGAGCCAGGGTCCGGGCTGCTGGCCGCGCGGCGCGCGGGCCCGCCCGATACCGCCGCGGCCCCCGACGTCGCGGTTCCGACGCCGGCAGGCCGCCACTCTGGCCCCAGCGCCGACATTGACTCCGCTCCGTTGAAGGAGCCGAGATCAAAGGCACGCGCCACAAGGACATTCACTTTGAGTAAGTGTCTTCTCTTGTTCTAACTTTACAAAAAGGGTATTACCGTGTCGCTTACGCTGGTACGGCCACGGTTTACGGAAACCGGCTAGTTTAGGGTAGGCCCAAGAAATGCTGTCTTGACGTTGTGAATGATGACATGCGTACCAATGGTCTCCAAACGGAAGATGCTGAAGACCGCACGAAGTGGAATATAAAAAAGTAGGAAAGCTGACCCTGGGCATCGGAGTGATGACGATGAATCGGCAGACAAACACATTTTCAAGATACGCTTGTGTCGCTTGATCACTCTAAGGCAGATCCCACACACCCAGACATTACGATATTTACCATGCCAGGAACTGAACCCGGAGTCTCTGCGCTGCAGTAAGGGACAATCCATTCGACTGAAGAGATCGCCAATAACAGCCTTTAAACGTCCACTGCTGGCCTCTGGCTTCCTAATCTCTTGGAGGAATGGACAGTATAACCGCAACGCTTACTCAATGCGGCTTGTAGGATACATCGGCTATCTCGATGTGCAGTTTTCATCGCCATGTTTTCCTTCATCGTCGGCATGTGGTAATTGTAACAATATGCATATTAAGTTGGAAAGCTGCCCGAGTTCATGCTTTCCCTGTCTTTTTCAATTCGGGTTTTTTCAGTTTCGTAAGAGCGCATTAACCACTAAGCTACCACACCTTCAAATCTTATCTATACTAATATTATAAAGCTGAAGTGTGTTTGTTTAAACGCGCTAATCTTGGGAACCGCTGGTCCGATTTGAAAAATTCTTTCAGTGTTGAATAGTACATTTATCGAGGAAGACTATAGGCTATATTATATTTTCAAAAAATTACGGATCCTTACTAAAAGTCCAATAATAGATCAAAACAATGTATAAACCACTTTGCAGAACATATAATAGTCTACAAAAAATATCGCGTAACCATATGTCTAACTATTGTAGTTATCTCACAATAAGTGTTTTCTTTTATATTTTTAAATAATTAAAATGCCGTCGCTTCAAAAACTCTTTCTTTATACCTTGGTATTAATCCTTATCAAAATAAATTACTCCATATTCAAGACGAGTTCAATACCTTTCTAGAACTTTTTGAATTATTAAATTCGGACGTTTCATTCAAAAGATATCGCGATATTTAAAATGTAAGTATTAGTGTTGTAGCCAAATATACCAATATTGTTTGATTGAACGCGCTAATCTCGGGAACTACTGGTCTGATTTGACAAATTCTTTCAGTGTTAGATAGCCCATTTATCAAGGAAGGCCATAGGCTATATGTCATCACGCTAAGACCAATAGGAACGGAGCACCAATGAAGAATGTTTCAAAATCGGGGTTCTTTTTAACTTACTTTTTTTTTAATATTCCACGCGGGCAAAGTCGCGGGCAGAAACTAGTAAGGTATATAACTGATACATTTAATAAGGTAGGCGAGGGCTCCCTTAGTTGCAGACATCCATGGGCGACAGTAACCACAAGGTATAGACGGTTCGTCTACAAGCAAACAAAAAACCCCTATAAATAAGACTTTACACGCTTTTATACATCTACGGCCAGTGTCAAATATTTGTGAATATTTCAAGTATTGAATTTTAATTTCAATCAAATTGGAACCCGGAGATTTTTGCATGACTCCAAATGGAGTTCTTGGCAGATTTCACTGAACATATCATTTTTTATAATACACACAATTTTTACAATATTGTCTATTTTTCAACTTATTTTTTTATAACAAACTAACGCAGGAGAACGGCGTCGATATTGTTTTAATAAAATTCAAGCTAAAATTTCCATTGAAACCGTTGAGCCATACAGTAGCCTATTCGAATTAATCTAAAACTGGAAATTTGATGTACTATTATATGTATATATAACTAGCTGTTGCCCGCGACTTAGTCTGCTTGGAATTTTTCGCGGAAGCCTAATTTTAAAAGTAGCCTAAGTTACTCCCTATAACATTGGCTATCTTCCAGTGAAAGTCTCATCAAAATCGGTCTAGCCGTTTCCGAGATTAGCCGGTACAAACGGACAGGCGGACAGATAAAAAATTTAAAAATTGATAATTTGGTCTAAGTACCGCATATACTTACATATGCACTGCATACTTCAATTTTATTAATTTGTATGTATGAAATACGTTAAGCTAATTCGAATAATTCTAAAAACTGAAAATTTGACGTTTTTGAAATCTGACGGAGGCTTCAGTTTTATTTTCAAAACTTCATGGAGCTGATATCTGATTTAATTACTTCCATTAACTGATTTCATTGAAAATCGATTTTTCTACATTTGACAATATTTTTAAGACTTGCATCTGAATTTTTTGCAATCAGTTGTTTGGTGATTACGACCACAACTTGCCATTCGTTTTTCATGATATCAGTACAATTGTTTTATGGACTACGCCGTTTCATAACTTTAATGCAAACACTGCGTGAATAATATAATTGATCGTTTACGAATGTATGTATAGTCTTAAAATGGTACTTATAAACCACGTCTCTCTGTTAAATTTCATCTATACAAACCCACTAATTTTAAAAGTATTTTTCATTGGGGTTATGTTAAACACTTTTTTAAATATGAAATAATTAAGCGAACTGTAAATAATTAAATAATAAAAAGCTGCACGTGTATGATTTTTTTATGGCTTGGCAGCTGGGCCTTTAAGCCATATCTTAATTTACAATATAGTTTCTTCATTTTCTTAAGCCTATGTGTAGCACAGCTGAACTGTAGGTAATCGCCTAGTGCCATTCAACGGAGTTCTTGTGACAACTCAAAAGGCCACATTTGATTATACAGTTCACATTTCTCACAAAACAGATAATTACTACTCGAAAACTATCAATATCCTACAACTATTGTTCATTTTAGAGTAATTTTACACTTTTTTAGAAAATATAACTGCACAGCACAACATCTCGGTTTAGTTCCTGACAAAAACTCCAATGACGTTTTTAATGGAGGGAAAAATATAGATAAAATAACATCTATGTTCCATATTTAAAAATAGTATATTGTGGCCAGTAACAAACTTTGTCGGCCACAATAAAAACTTTTTGTTGGAGATCAACAGTTCCATATTTCTCAAAATAGCTAGGGAACCCAAAACAACAGTCATTGAATGTGTTCTCTTTTGTTTCAGAAATAAACTTTATAACGGACAATACAATAAAGCGACGTATAATTATAATTGTACTAAGCACTTGTTTAAGAACACTACTTGACTTTTCCATTCATCCATGCTTGATTATTCCGGGAACGGTGGCGTAAGCTGCATTTTTAATTTTTAAGGATTGTTTTATTCAACCATCGCAATTCCGTTACTTTTTCATTTGTTTACATAACATAAGTTTGTTTTCAGTAAGGTTTAACATGTATTCCGCAATCATTTATTATATTTAAGTTGCTATTATGGACCCTAAGTTGCGCATTTAGGTTAGTTCGGTTCAGTTTCATAGTATATTTTGAGACGCCTGGTGTATAATCTTTGTTTTTTTTTTTTAGTGTTTTATTGGTTACTAGAATAAGTATTTACTACGTTCTTATGGACAGTTTTTAATGTTATTACTGTGAACTACATTCAGGATTCATTTATAACTTGCTCATTTGTTACTTCTTAAAAGGTTTGACTGTTTAATTTTTTTTTTTAAATATCAATGTTTAAAATACTAATAATGTTTAAAATACTTTGTTGATCGTTTTTTTGAGCTTTTTCTCGTTTGTAATTTTTTTTTTAAACAGACCATTTAATCTGTTATTTTTTCTCTTATATATTTTAGTTTAAGTTTTTTTGGTAACTTGATACATTTTTTCCATTTCATTAAACTTTTTTCTCGTATGTAATCTCTTCGTTTTATTTTATACATACCTCTTTTTTTCATATTGGGAATATACAACTTGTATATGTCTATATGTATACATATAACTTAACCCTCTCCAAGCGTAGATGATTTTTATAGAATACCTCCAATATCTAAGCTTGCATGACAAGAGTTATGAATGTCAAAGAGACAAGTGAGGTGTGTAAGAATAAGCCTAAATGGCACTCTGTTGTTCGTGCCTACCCCGCAAGGGAACTGGCGTGAAGTTATGTATGTATGTACCTCCAATAAAATTTTTGTTTTGTATCTTATTGTAAAATATTTTTTAAACTTATTAAAAGGATTCATTTAATTTTATGAAAATTCAGAAGTGCTAGGACTTTAATTGAGAGGATTTTATAAAATCAAAAATCAACTGGTGGCGCCATCTGCAGTGGTAAGAGTTACGTTTTTAACGGGACGATTATCATTGCTTGATATTCTTATTCTATGGAATACAATAAAAGGATATCAAATAAAATTGCAACACCAGGGGGTGTTGCCGGTCTCGAAATCATTTTTAATGAAATTTTCGTAGAATTTACAAATTCACAGAATGAGAAGAGAAAACGACTTTAAGAGACACTATATACGTAATAGAGTCAAATATGAAAATTTCTGAAATATCACATAAATTATAAAATATAATCGAGGCCAGAAAAACACGTTGGCAACGCCTCTGGTGTCGCAAAAGTCCATCGGCGGCGGTGACCAGTTATAAAAAAATCTGTTCGAATTTGCAGATTGGATTTAACGATTTTCATGAAATTTGATTTACTAGATATTATGCCAAACAACTCTGGCATTGAACATTACATTATTATGCCCACTTCTACGGCAAAAAACAGGGAAGTAATGAAGAAACTGGGCAATGCTATTACGTCGTACGCAACAGATGTTTACATACTCGCACTGCTCATTTCCCTCGCTACTTCTCTACTTTATGCCGTGAAAGTGTACATAATATGAGACATCGGACGTCGTAGCAATCTCATTAAAATCATGTGCGGATATATATTTTTTTTTCTTTTTTTTTTTCAAACACACATTGTATATCCTCAAATTAAGCAAGTTACGCTTGTGTTATACTCTGGGGCCGATCCCAGACACCCAGACCATAGTAAATAACGGAGAAAATACGTTTCCGAAATTTACTATACCAGGAATCGAACCCGGAGCCTCTGCGTTGCAGTGAGGTAAGCCGGCAAAGGCTTAGCCAGCTCAACCACAGAGGCCGTCATATTAGCTACTCCCTACCAAGGCTCTGCCTACACTAAACCGAAGTATGTGAAAACAAGCGGAGTATTACTACCAATGCAAACGGAGTGTAAGTGGTAATACTACCCGTGCGCAGAAGGTTTGCCGATAGTCTCATGATGTCACGCGTCGATAGTCAGTAGGGTTGACAAAAAAGATTTCATAAATATTTGTTGCAATAAATTTATTATTGTATAGACTTTACAGATAGTAAGTAATATTATACAATAATAGTAAGTAGTAGGCGTGTGTAACTCTTTACTGAACCGACTCACTGATCCGAAACATTTAGGTGTTCCAAAAGATTGGAACATCAATAATGTTTCAAATGCATCATTTGTATCTGGAACATCGCGATCTCTCTGACTCTGTTCAGCGCGATCATGTCGGTTACGTGCGAGAGAGACCGACCAGAGCATAATGAAACACAGAGCAACAAGTGTAGCGAGAGAGCAGGAAAACAATAAAATATAAGCAAATTATAGTTTATTAATGATCTCCCAATTTGTATTTTTTTCAAATATTACTATAAATATTCATCTTTGTTCCAAACTAAACACCGTCTGCCTCAATATGCTTGCGACACGACATATATATATCCGTATTTTTATCTTTGACAAGTTTGACACGCTGTTTTAAATGAAACTGCAGCCCGTTTCTCAGCCTCGGTCCGCGACGTACCATACATAACAAGACAACCATGATTGTATATCTTTGACTCAGTGTTCCAAATGTTCCAAATGAAACATATCAGTGATCCGGAACATTTTACTGTTCCAGGTACAAATGTTCCAATCGCAAAAATGTGACATTTCTCCCACGCCTAGTAAGTAGTTATCGGCAAAACCTGCGCGCGGCTTATAGCTTAGTAGTTGATACATTTGAGTTTTAAATGACGCGGGATCGAAACCCGACTGGTAAGTGATACCTGTTACAGTTTTTTATTACGAGATTTAGTTAGTTGTCTGTCAATATATTTTAATTTCCTTTGTTTTTTTTTTATTTTGCGAACATTTGAGATTTACATTTTATTTTTTATTTTACTTATTTAGGATAATAAACAGATATATACTAAAGTTACATAACAAAAATAAAATATAGTATAAAATTAATTTGCCAGGTGGTAGGGCATTTGCCCGACGGGATGGCTACCACCCCTGGTCTAAAAGATGTCGCCATAACAACCTTGATTTGTGTTCCGGCATTAGCGACCAGGTTCCAGTTTCCCTTAAGTGAGTAGCAGCGCATTTGTAGCACCTTTGGTTTTGCAAATGTCCATAGGCGATGGTAACTGCTTTCCATCAAGTGGGCCGTCTGCGTGTCTGCTGATCTCCTGCTATAAAAAAAAAAAATTAGTGCTTATCCAACTACATTATCCACGAACTAAAAGATGGTAGTGTACAAAACTTTAAAAGAATAGAACTCACGCTCACCCACACACACGCGCACACACACACGCGCACACACACACACACACCCACCCACACACACACACACATATACACACACGAAATGACGCGAGATCGAAACCCAACTACAAAGTGATACCTTTTACAGATTGTTTATCACGAGGTAGCGTTTAGTTGGTTGTCTGTCAATATATTTTAATTTCCTTTGTTTTTTTATTTTATTTTGAGACTTGCGTGCAAGCCGAGTATCATAACGAGAGTATTATTCTCTAGAAATATCGTTGAGAGAAATTGTTTCAATTTTATCCTGTTTATTTAAATGAGGTTTGTATAACTGCCTCTGAGGAGGGCGCGACGGCTTAATATGTACAGTACACATAATATCTTGTCGGGTGCGCGTGCTCGTTATACCACAACTTTCCAAAAAGTCGTCTTCTCTTATACCTAGTAAAAATATTTTGTTAAATATCGAAATGACATTGAAGTTCCACACATTAAGAAGTGGTAAAAATGAATCATTTTTAATTCCCCTAGCTATTGTGTAGCCTAAAAATCGGAATAAATAATTATGACATATAGAAAATTGATATAGAATCGAATCTAATCTAAATCTGTAGATTAAATACTTCTTTGTTTATATATTATAATACTGGCCATTTGACTGTGATATAATTTTTTTTTTTTATCGAGTTGGTTGCGATTCGAAAGTAGGAATAAAAGGGCCTTTTATTTTATTTAATCCCGTGTAAATACTAATTATTTCAGCTCGCTCGGGTCCAACACATCTAGCGACCATGACAGAGCAAATATATTCTCTACGAAATAGTATACTTCCAGTGGAATGAGAATTCATTTATGCTCGTGAAGCTGTATTATTATCATTTTGTTGTTGGGAATATATAATATTAATAAAGAATAGATTAGTAGACAAATACAAACATTCTATATTTGTTGTATGCACAAAATAATTATATAACTTTTTTTTATTGCAGGAGTTCAGTTCATAGACATTTGCAACACCAAAGGTGCTACAAATGCGCTGTTGCTGTCTTAAGGGAGACTGGAACCTGGTCACTAATGCCGGAACACAACTCAAGGTTGTTATTGCGACATACTTTAGACCAGGGTTGGTAGCCGTCCAGTCGAGTAAATGCCCTACCACCTGGCAAACTTTTATATATAAATCAACAAATTTCTATATATTTTTATGTTTGCTTATACTCTCTTCACTGCTTTGCATAATTGACATATAGGTACCGCATGTACCGAGTACAGTATAATATTTTTTATCACAGTAAATACTAAAACTCGCTCTGAATACATAAGCGATGTTTTATAGAGGAGCACCGTAGAACACTAGTCGGGTAACAATTTTTTGCACATCAGCGTATTGCCGCTTTTGTCTAACATAATAAGTAAAATATCGGATGTTGCATTCTGAGACAACGGAAACGTTCCCACGCTGTCGTCGCGGGCACAATTTTTCCAATTTCGCGCGACGCCGTAGTCAACGTGTCTAGAAAAATCCTCTTTTGATTTATTTTTTAATTCGCCACCTCATTTCAATTTATGGACGTGGTTCGGGGGCTTTGTGCAGGCATTTGTACCTGTCTAATGTTGTCTACATGCTAATCAGATTGTAATGGAGGTATTGGAGGATGTGAAATGTTTTATTAAAGCTTTGTTGATTTTATTAAGGAGTGCACATTTTATTACGAAAGTTAATCAATCATTGACATAACTGTATATAATTATAACACTGGTCAACAGTGGCTTTGTTGCCCTTGATATTATAATATTGGCTCTAGCTTTCCTTAAATCTTCGTTTTCAAATCGCACAAAAAATGAGTAAATATTAATATCTAATATCAATAGCCGTCTAAATAACCAGCTCATGGCTATTTGGCTTTGGAATGACTCGACGGCGAGTGAATGAGTTGACGGCTTATGGCTAAGTCGTAAACTTATTAATTTTCTATTTTATTCGACAGCCTTTAGCAAGCTGGCAAGTTGATAAATAACTCAGCCGTGCCTACTTTGTGATGAACCGCTATTTAGATGGTTTTTACAATGCATTTACAAATTAACATAACTTCATACGCATAGGCAAACACACACACACATTCACACACGCACGCACAGACATACACACACTCTTTTAGATTTTTCTTTTACGGTTGTGTTAAATGAATTGTATGTTTTGTGTTTACATTAAGGGGGAGGACACTAGCCCCTATAATACAGTGCAAACTAGTTTAGGGGCTAGTAGAATCAAAAAAACTCTGTCTGATCAATGTATAAGTTTCAAATAAATAAATAAATACGCACGAAAAGCGACAAAATAACCCAATAGCCATGTGTGTTTATCCGTCTGGATGGCTACCTCCCCTGGTCTACATCATTATTACATTTGACATTGTAAAAAGGAGATATTAAGCCAAAATCGACAAAAGTAAGTAAGTATATAGTTTGTATATACATTCAGGTATTATTATATTACTAGCCGTTACAGGCAACTTCGTCCGCGTGAAATTTAATTTAATTTAATTTGCCTATCGCTGCGGCTACGGTGCCGGCGTGCGTGTGTGTGGGCCTTTCATATTTTTTTTCTAAAATAATAGTAGCTTAAGTTACTCTTTATAACATCAGCTATTTGGCAATGGAAGTCCCGTCAAAATCGGTCCAACCATTTCATAGATTAGCTGGAACAAACAGACAGAAAAAAATTATTTGATTTGATAAGTACCGTTATATACTTTCATATGCATTTAGTAAAAAGCTGTTATTTTGTCATTACAAACAGATACCTCAATTTTATTTATTTATATAGATGTATAGATATACTGTATTGTAAATAGTGGATGAATGCAGAAGTCGTGGAAGGCCACGACACACCTTCCATGATCAAATTGATCGTGTACTAGCAGAAGGTGATGTCAGGAGCCTTAAGAACAGACGAGCTTGCATGACAAGAGTTATGAATGTCAAAGAAGCGAGTGAGGTGTGTAAAAATAAGCTTGAATGGCGCTTTGTTGTTCGTGCCTACCCCGCAAGGGAACTGGCGTGAAGTTATGTATGTATGTATTGTAAATACTATATATTGTATTATTTTTCTATATTTAGCTATAGGTTTGCAGAAAACATTTATAAATTACATGCCAAATTGCTAGATTTATATATACTTTTTATTTCCACTTGCCTCTTCATACTTTGCACATTGGCAAAATCAGTGCATTGAAGCAAGCCAAAAAAACATTTAATTCTTTTGTATAATTTAATATTCGGTTAGATAACAACTAATAGATAAAGAATTAATATTAGATAAGAGGAGCAACAAGAAAAGTTTTAGTCATAAATAAAACACCCTACACAGTATACTTTGAAATATACCAAGCCATTAGTATAACAGTCCTATATTTACTTTTCATTCCTTTTATAGATTGATGACAGAAAAACAATGAGTTGTTGTTTGTTAGCAAAATACTGACTATCTTATTGCTGCTCTAGTTGCCAAAGAAAACAAACATAGCTATAAAAATACAGCATAATAAAGAGCCACTCCATTAGAACGCTGGAAAGCGCTTTCAAAGAAAATAATCCATCTCAGCTGAGAGGGCACTTGACACGATTGCCAAGCCCCGCCCAGTGGAACGCCCGCCCACTCACAAGCCACGCCCAGCCACCTCTGTCTCCCCAAAATATATTGCTTTTTACCCAACTCGCCTTTCCGCTGAAGAAGTTTCGCGAGAAATTAAGGTTACAGAGATATTGTAACTTATTTTCTGACGAGACGTTTTTAGATGTAAATGCTATTTTTTCTGGTGGGGGGGGGGGTTGAAATAAGTTGTGTGCTCGCACCACTGGCGAGAGACCATGACTCAATCGTCTGAGAGAGGAGTACAAAATAAGACGACGATTACTCTTGTAGTATGTTGCTTTCTCACTTGTCCCTTTTTCTTTATGAGGATATACCCAATTGAGCTCCATCAGCCGCGCAGTGAACTGGGGACATCGCGCTGGTGTCTGCGATTCGCCAGATCAGGGTGGCACTATCATCTCCAGACAAAACTAAAGATTTTATTGCCATGAGACGGTTAGGGATACCCACTAAAACCCACAAAAAAATGAAGAACAAAGTCACAAACACAAAACTTATACACATACTGAAACCAACGCGCACTACCACCGCATTGCATTACACGCACACTTCACAAACAAACCAAGACACACAAAGAGCCTAAAAATTAATAACCTAGGCACAGAAAAGAAAAAACAACACACATGGCACTAGATAGGACAATATATATAAGTATAGATATAAGGCCCACACTGCACATGCACTTCTCACAACACCAGAATGTAACAGATACACTCTACATTAGTATAAGTTTAGTATTAAAACTAAAATAAATTAATATAATAAGTTATTCGTAAGATACATACACCTCAACACAAAAATCAATAAATTAATGTCACACACAAGAACCAAAATAAATAATAAGCGTGTTAAATTCAAAAAATTAAATTTAGAAATTAAGTTGTAAAAAAGGGTACGGAACTCGAGTCCGTAGAGTTACTAATACATACATATATAACTTCACGCCAGTTCCCTTGCGGGGTAGGCACGAACAACAGAGCGCCGTTCAGGCTTATTCTTACACACCTCACTTGCTTCTTTGACATTCATAGCTCTTATCATGCACGCTCGTCTGTTCTTAAGGCTCCTGACATCACCTTCTGCTAGTACCCGATCAATTTGATCATGGAATGTGTGTCGTGGCCTTCCACGACTTCTGCATCCATCCACTTTTGCATTGTATATCTGTTTAGTCATTCTTTCATCGTGCATTCTTTCCACATGCCCGAACCACCGGAGCATTCCTTATTAATAGTAATAAGGAGTTATTAATAATAATAATAAAAAAACTATAGGTATTATTAGATGAAAATGAACCATAGTTATAGGATGTTTATTATTATTAAAGAAAAATTGTGTATTTTTTGAGGTCACAAAATCTCCCTTGCCATTCAAAGATCTACAATTTCAAAACTTTAATATTCAGTATACTTGTCACTGTCTATATAACTAACGTGCGTATCGAAAAAAAATATTTACAAGCAAAATGCTGCAATGAGCAATAGTGACTTCAAATAATATCTTCACCCCAAATTCAAGTACGAAACCTCAAAAACTATATCAAAAGCTATCGATCCCGAAACAATTGGTTCACGGGTCAGTGTCTGTTCCCAGAGGCCCAATGGTGGGCTATAAACGCGATCAGGACGGCTCACAAATGAAATCCCCAACGAAAACACCCGTAGATTGGGAGCTTTCCCCACAAAGCGGGTGATATGAAAAAAATACAACGTCCGACCTCCCAGCGCTTTATTAAGAATAAATTTGGAGCCCACTGAGAGGACGTGTTGGGCCCAAGTCATAGGAGAGTAGCGGAAAAAAAATCTCACAAGATAATAATACCTTTTGTATCCTTGTAGTTATCCTGGTGATCATGGTAAGACGTGAGGACAGAATTATAAAATTACTATATTGCCGTCGGTCCTTAACAGATATAAATCAGATCAAAACATCAAACATGGTACATAAAAAAGATGGTAGGATTATTTCATAAGTTCACAAGTTTTTGCCTCTAGGGCGTGCAAGATGTTGTGCCTATTATTATAATAATTAATCATTCTTATCTATTTAATATGCATGTGGAAAGAATGCATGATGAAAGAATGACTAAACAGATATACAATGCAAAAGTGGATGGATGCAGAAGTCGTGGAAGGCCACGACACACCTTCCATGATCAAATTGATCGTGTACTAGCGGAGGGTGATGTCAGAAGCCTTAAAAACAGACGAGTGTGCATGACAAGAGTTATGAATGTCAAAGAAGCAAGTGAGGTGTGTAAGAATGGGCCTAAATGGCGCTCTGTTGTTCGTGCCTACCCCGCAAGGGAGCTGGCGTAAAGTTATGTATGTATGTATTTAATATAATATAAGTCATGTAAATGTATATCAGAAGAAAGTGAAAATCTATACAGAGATACATACGGGTCGAGCGAATAAAAACGTGTTATCATAATAAAAAAACAGCCCAATTGATTTAACTGTCGGCTCCCCTAATATATTATTTGTACCAATGGATGAAACATCACCATTACTCATAAACATTAAAATATTAATGTAATTATATCTACGTAACTGAGTGAGCTAAGCATTTACTCGCAGGCCTGTTTCCGAAACATCCACTAAAACTGCCCGTGTTCGTTCCATTCGCCTATACCCAGGCCGTGGGAGTGTCTATCACCTGCCCGCAAAAGGTCTGGCAGGCGCCGGCCAATATAGCCTCATCGCAGGGCGCAAAGTACTTCGCGATGACAGAATGGCGAGTGCGGCGGACCACGGCCGTTTGCTCACAGTACCGGAGGTCATCCAGATCAACTCGGCGCCGGAGTCTTCGTCTACGCTGGCGGACGTATCGCTTAACGCCCCAGCTAAATATTTACAGGCCTAGCTCAGTGGAACGCAGAGTGTACAAGTTCTATTCCTGGCATTGTAAAGTTCATTATACTTATATAATATCGGCCGGCTGTGCTCCGTTCTATATTATCCATTACGCAAACGTAACCTGTAAGTAACTAACTGTTGTGGCTCAATGACCCAAAATGAGTCCTGGCCTCCGAAATGAGCATACCCCACTCCTTTCTGTTCAGCGTTGTCTCCTGCCAGTCATCGGCTTGAAGCTCGCGCAGATCAGCCTCCACTACGTCACTCCGTCGATATCTGGGCCGACCAAGTAGTCGCCGTCGTTGTTCTGCCCAGATAGGTTTTTTTCACAGCGCGATCCTCCCTAACTGCTAACCTGCTTAGCTTGGGAATATTACATGTCTGTTTGTCTGCCGATTTTTATTGTTAGTGACACCCGCGACATGCTAACACTCGGGCGCCAGCCGCGGCGCGAGGTGCCTATCTTCAGGCTAATGCATTTATGCAATAGGCGGCGCGGGACGATCGATACGGCGCGTAATTTCACAAAATATTGTGAGAATACCCGCTTTTTATCTCTTATTTTCATTTTCATACTTTGATGTTTGTTTTTAGTATTTGATATTTTTTTAGATGGCAAGAGGGAGGATCTTTGTAACTAATTTTTCTTTCATACTGCTTCATAGTTCATATTTTGCCAGGTGATAGGGCATTTTCCCGAGTGGATGGCTACCACTCCTGGTCTAAAGTATGTCGCCATAACAACCTTGAGTTGTGTTCCGGCATTAGTGACCAGGTTCCAGTCTCCCTTATGAGAGAATCAGCCCATTTGTAGCACCTTTAGTGTTACAAATGTTAAGCGATGGTAACCGCTTTTCAGCTGTCAGCTGAACTCCTGTAAGAAAAAAAATTAAGCAAATGATATTCTGATATTCAGTTTATATTTGATGGAATTATAGACACGAAACCTTTGCCTCCGTTTTGTTTCGCCGCGCCATCGCCCCTTCCATTCGTTCATCCGCGGTCCACAACATGTACTCGCAATTATAATATTGTAATTAATCATTTAATTTTAATTAAAAGGTATATCTGAATAAATCTTTTTATTCCCACAATATTGAACTAGCTATTGCTCGCGTAGATTGAAAATAATAGTCATAGTTTAAATAGTCAAAAAAGTAAAACAGACCGTTCGCAGACATATTTTTGCAATACTCGTATATAAAACACTAATATATTTATTCGTTATTATTATTTTCCCTATTTTTTGTATATACTACGTATTTATATGTGTGTATATGTATGTATATATATAAGATTCCCTTCATACTTTGCAATGATGTAATGTCTGCCGTGACAGTACCTTAAGGGCTCAGCGGAAGATCAGCGCTGGTTCTAAAAGACCAGCATTATGCCGAGTCTGATGCCCGTTTCAGGACAAGATTATGTTGTTAGTTTTAAATTTGTTAACAATTATACCTACACTACACCAATGTAATTTATTCCTGAATAAAATTATTTTCTTTCTTTCTTCTTTCTATTTATTACCGGACTATATTATCTGTAAGTACCCTATATTACATGATAAAAAAGTAACAGATACATTGCAGTGATGACTATAACTCTTTATGAATGAATGAATGTTCTGTATTGCATACATAAGTTACATGTATAATAAATAGGTCTTATCGCCGCCGGCGATATCTTCCAGACCACCTTTACAATTATTAAAAATAATGGAAATTAAGTTTATTTAACATAGATTAACTCACGCGGTTATGTGTAACAAAATTAATATACGCTCATCATTTTTTCTTCTACCTTCTTTTATTTTATTTTATTTATTTTTTATTGCAAGAGTTCAGCAGACAGGCAGACGGCCTACTTGATTGAAAGCGGTTACCATTGCGTATGGACATTTGCAACACCAAAGGTGCTACAAATGCGCTGCTGCTCTCTTAAGGGAGTTTGGAACCTGGTCACTAATGCCGGAACACAACACAAGGTTGTTATGGCAGCATACTCTAGACCAGGGGTGGTCGCCATCCAGTCGAGCAAATACCCTACCACCTGGCTGTGGGTTGTTTTGTCGCCTCTTATGACAGGCGGCCTGGCCGCAGGAAATTGATTTAGCTGAAAATTGGTGGGGAGGTAGCTTAGAACCAGGAGACGGACATAGGATACTTTTTATCCCGTTGGAACTGGTAGATGGCGCTAAGATCGGGTTCTAGAATCCTCCTAATCACCTGGACCGATTTTGGTTATTTTGTGTTTTTGTTTGAGTGGGTCCCCGGATGGTTTAAATCCACAATTGGAACCGGTAGGTGGCGCAGGAATCAGGTCCTAGATTTTTATTTTTTCAGAGCAGGACAACGTCTGCCGGGGTCGCTAGTATTAGTATAAGATTGTTTTCACCAACTACGCCTCGTTACCTCAAGGAACGTTTCGAATGTACGTGTCTGGCTAGCTCCCATAATTTCCGCCCCTCAACTAGATACAGAATAAACACACCTGTACACACGTCTTGTTATAACCACTCTTTTCTTATCCAGGCTGTGCGTCTCTGGAATAACCTACCTATTGCTATAAGACAGGCCAAAACCTTGACTTGTGTTCCCGCATTAGTGACCAGGTTCCAGTCTCCCTTAAGAGAGCAGCAACGCATTTGTATCACCTTTGGTGTTGCAAATGTCCATAGGCGATGGTAACCGCTTTCCATCAAGTGGGCCGTCTGCCTGTCCGCTTAACTCCTGCAATAAAAAAATCCTTACAATGTTTAAAAAATCAGGTTCGGAAGCATTACTTGTCTATTTATATTATCATATGTATGTATACGTGTCTATACGTATATGTGTATACATATGTATATACCAAGCCACTCAGAAAGTATTGCGAAAAAAAGTTTTTATGTACGAGATACTGGCCAGTTACAATCTATTTTCTAAATACGATTATTTATAACTAAAAATAGGTATGTTCCAATTTCAAAATTTCCCTCCACATTGTTTGCGGGCTAATTTAAATTATCGTGTCTCATTGAAAAATGGATCTGCGTCTGAAACCGGACGAATCGTACGATAGACATCAAATGGCATTCTTCGTCGCGCGCGCACGTCTCCCGTTCCGCCTCGGCAGTCCGTTATTCGTGTTCGTTGTGTTCGTTCGTTCACCCGGTCGATCTGTATTTTTTCTGTGACAGTGCAGTGAAAAGTGCGTCATCAGGTGGTTTTTCCACCAAATCGTTCGTCCCCCTCAGGGACAATGGACGGCGTGGAGCCCTCCCCATCGTTGCTAGAGGGTTTGCTGTCGTTTTTACGACAGCAATTCCCTCAAGCTCTCGACCAATTTTTGAGGACTCCGGAGTCCCAATCAATGGTGCCCGTTATTTCGGAACTTAATTCCGAGAAACCTGTGTCCCGCGAGTCACACGTGCAAAGGGCCCCCGCGCAGGCCCCCCTCCCCGCACCCGCATCTGCCGCGACCATCGCACCTGCCGCGACTAGCGCACGCCCCGCAACCCCCGCCGCCGCGCTTACCGCGGTCCACCTGCACTCTGCCGTAGCGCCCGCGCCCCCCGCATCCATACCCGCCGCGTTACCAGTGCGCCCGCCGCCCGCACCCCCGCTCAACGATGCCCATCGTGTGGCACCAAAGTCGCGCGCCTCGTTTTCTCGCGGTTCCGCATCGACAAAACCGCGTTCGAGCTCTGCGAGTTCGACGACATCGCGTTCACGTTCGCCCATCCATCGCGTAATCGATTCTCGTCGAGAAATCGATTTATCCTCTGAAGGTCCGCAAAACCTCAGGGATGCCCCTCTTCCACCGGCCGATGAAATTACTCCTATGGATGTCGCGCCTCCCGCGAACATCCCCTTAGACCGCGAAGACGATGACGGTTTTATAACCGTTAATCGTACTAAAAAACGTAAGACCCAGAGGGAGGTCCCCCCCAACCCCGCCCCAACAGCGGGCACAACACCGACAGCGGCACCTTCCAGCCGCCCTGGGCCACCTTCACAACGCCCGCCGCCACCCCTGACCATCCGCGAGAAAGCCCATTGGCTTCAACTCGCTAAAGAACTGCCAGGTAAGGCAATCTCCATAAAAGAAGCCCGTGATACTCAACACGGCATCAAAGTTATGGTCACGTCTTCAAGTGACCACCGCGCCCTAACTACTTTATTATGTGACCGTAAAATCGGTTACTACACTTACGCCCTGCCAGAAGAAAAACGCCTTCGGGCTGTAATCCGCGGACTTCCTCAGGAAATTGAAAGTTCCTATATTCTAGAGGACCTTAAGTCCCAAGCCCTACCAGTGCACGAAGTGCACCGTATGCACAGAGGCGACGCCACAAAGTCCCCTCTAAACCTAGTATTGGTTGTCCTCGACCTCTCCCCAGAGGGGAAAAAGATCTTCGATCTTGAGAAGGTCTGTGGCCTCTCTGGCCTTCGTGTGGAACGTCCACACGAAAAACATACACTGCGGCAGTGTCATCGCTGCCAACTTTATGGGCACTCTGCCCTACATTGTCAATCCCGTCCCAGGTGCGTCAAGTGCCTGGGCGACCACGGGACCTCGGAGTGCACTCGCACCCGGGACTCCCCGGAGCCACCGAGCTGCATCCTCTGCGGCCAAGCGGGTCACCCCGCTAACTACAGAGGCTGCCCTGCCGCCCCCCGACCCAAACGTAAGGTCGGAAAGGGCAATGCCCAAAAAGGCACTAGAAAAGTGCCGAACAAACCCGCATTCGTGGCGGCCCCCCCCCCAGTGGTAAACCACTGGACGGGTCTTCCCACGACGGAAGCGTTCCCTCCGCTAAGGACGCGTGCCCCAGTTATGGCCGGCCTACCCTCGGCCACCCCCGCCCCCGCCCTCGCCCCCATTTCTAAGGGACCTTCAGGGCCATCGGCCCACCACTCTATAGCGGAGGACTTAGCTTTGGCGACTAAATTCGCCAAGAACTTGCCCTTCGACCTGCAAGAGGTCCAACTCTTGGCTCGGAAACTGAGGCAAGTTTCAGAGTCAACACAACCCTCCCTCCGGGATCAACTCGTGATCGAAATGGATCACGCGTACCTCCTCCAAATACTTAGATCGTTGTAACTAAACAACCTAGTCAAATTATTGTTACCGGTAACAAATGGCGCATGTAGGTAGAAATAAACCACGCTCATTGACTCTGGCGACTTATAACGCCAATGGCCTTCGAAACCAGCGCGACTTGGTCCATGACTTCCTGGTTACCAATCAAGTAGATATACTACTAGTACAGGAGACCTTCCTGAAACCGAGTAATAGAGATCCAAAGATCTCTAACTATCGGATCACTAGACATGACAGGGTAGGCCGTGGTGGCGGCACCCTGATCTATTTCAGAAGATCCCTACACTGCATGCCTGTAGTCACCCCCCCACTAGACGGTATGGAGGTATCCGCCTGCAGACTAGCAATGACTGGCCACCAACCTCTAGTCATAGTTTCAGCATACCTCGCATGCCAAAAAACCCTTATTAAGAAAGACCTAGAAACCCTATTCAACTTAGGCCCGGCTGTTATTATAGCCGGAGATCTGAATTGCAAACACGAGCAGTGGAATTGCAATACCACTAACCCCAATGGCAGAGCCCTAATAAATATATCAGACAATCTTTTGTTTGATATACTAACTCCCATGACCCCCACAAGATACCCCCCCAACCGCGACTGGGGGACCCCAAACACTCTCGACCTAGCATTACTGAGGGGCGTAACCCTTCAGTTCCATTCGATCGAAACGATGGACGATATCGACTCGGACCATCGTCCGGTTATCCTCAGATTAGGACCACAGACAGACCAGACATCTGAAACTAGGACCTCTGTGGATTGGTTGAGACTTGAGACCCTCCTCAAGGCAACCAGCTCACAAGACCTGGACCGCATCCCGGACCACATCGTGTCCCGCCATGACACGGAGACGGCAATCGAGGCCCTCACCAGCCACCTTCAATCCGCAGTGCGGAACTCGTCCAGGCAGGTGCCAGTGGAGGATGACCGCCACTTATGCCTGCCGGACGAGGTGAGGGTACTGCTGAGGGAAAAGAGAGCCGCCTCCAGAGCTCACGACAGATATCCCACCGAGGATAACAGAGTCCGACTCCGCGAACTAGAGCGCGAGGTCAAACTACGTATCCGGGAAGTCAGGGAACAACGTTGGGACAGAACGTTGAGGGATATCGAGCCAACTCACCAGGCATACTGGAAGCTGGCTAGAGCTCTCAAATCAGACACCCTTACTGTCATACCCGCGCTAGAAAGAGCCGACAACACCGAGGCGTTCGATGACGAGGAGAAGGCCGAGTGCCTTGCTCAGAGTCTAGAGCTTCAATGCTCCCCCACTACGCAAAACGTCGACCAGTCACACCTGACGGAGGTAGACTCCGAGGTCGAACGTAGATCCTCCTTACCAGCGGAAACCACACTCGACACGGTCACGGTCGAAGAAGTGCAAGATCTGATCAAGTCTCTCAAACCGCGAAAGGCCCCAGGGACCGATGGCATCAACAATCGCGTTTTAAAACTCCTACCCGCCCATCTAATTATAATTCTAGTGAGCATCTTCAATGCCGCCATAACAAACTGCTCCTTTCCCGCGATCTGGAAGGAAGCAGATGTCATCGGTATTCACAAGCCGGGAAAACCGGCTAATAAACCGTCTAGCTACCGTCCAATCAGCCTACTGAGCGCACTCAGCAAGCTTTACGAGAGGGTCATCCTCTCTCGACTTAGAGATTTTGCCTTCAGCAAACATCTAATACCCGATGAGCAATTTGGCTTCCGTGCCAGACACTCATGCGTCCAACAGGTGCACCGCATCACGGAGCACATATTATCTCACTTTGCCCATCGCCCCCGCCCTATAGGAACAGCCGCACTGTTTCTAGACGTAGCAAAAGCCTTCGACAAGGTCTGGCACAACGGCTTGATTTACAAGCTGTACCAGTTCGGTATGCCAGACAGACTCGTGCTCATCTTGCGAGACTTCCTCCTAGGTCGTAGCTTCCGTTTTCGAGTGGAGGGAACGCGCTCGTCCCCTCACCCACTCACAGCCGGTGTACCACAGGGCTCGGCCCTGTCGCCACTACTCTTCACGCTGTACACCAGCGACATCCCAAAAACTCCAGATGTGGAGTTGGCCCTCTTTGCGGATGACACCGCACTCTATACATCAGATCAAAACCGACAAATGGCTTGCATCCGGCTGCAGACAGCTGTCACAGAACTAGGCGAATGGTTTCGCAAATGGAGGATAGAGGTAAACCCGGAGAAAAGCGCAGCAATGTTCTTTTCCCCGGGCACGCTTCGCTCCCCCAAACGCGCTAGCCTTCGCCTAAAAACCATTTCGCTCTATGACCAACAAATCCCCTGGGCAAAGTACACCAAATATCTTGGTGTCACCCTAGATCGGAACTTGCGCTTCAACGAGCATATCACTATAGTCCGAAATAGAGCGCGATTTGTGATGGGTCGTTTAGCACCCATGATAGACAAACGAAGCAAAATGTCCCTCAGACACAAGCTTACTCTGTATAAAACATGCATCCTCCCGATCATTACATTCATGGCAACAGTCCAGCCGAGGTAAAACTCCTTAGGGAGCTCCCTCGAGCAAGTTGCCCCCCGGGCTCGAGCGCCTTCGCTTCGCGAAGGCACTCGCCCCAAAGACCCCGGTAAAGTTGTAAGGTCTTCGGACCAACAACATAAAGTCAAGTCCAATAAAAAAAAATCAAGCGCGGTCGACTAACTTTGGTGGGATGAGGAAAAAAGTGGTCGCCCTTTGACGGCTGTAAACGTGCTAGCAGTGACAAATTTAATCTAAAACAATAGGCGAGTATCAAGAAATTCAGCACGTACCGCAGTGCCGCACAACCGATGCTCAGAAGCAGACCGGGTGGAATGATGCCGTGATATTATAAACAAATTTGAATCAGGCTCGTCTCGGCGTGTTACGACATTATTGTTTGTAAGTTAATAAATAAATTTTCAAGTATCTGTATGCTTTGTATGACGTGTTTGGCACTTCCCTTCGACATTATTATAAACGGATTCTGCTGTAATAATGTACACCGTTTTATCCGTGCAGGAACGGAGAAAGAATACAATTTCCTGCGGCCTGGCGGCCTGTCGTAAGAGGCGACTTAACAACCCACAGCCAGGTGGTAGGGTATATGCTCGACTGGATGGCGACCACCCCTGGTCTAGAGTATGCCGCCATAACAACGTTGTGTTGTGTTCCTGCATTAGTGACCAGGTTCCAGTCTCCTTTAAGAGAGCAGCAGCGCATTTGTAGCACCTTTGGCGTTGCAAATGTCCATAGGCGATGGTAACCGCTTTCCATCAAGTGGGCCGTCTGCCTGTCTGCTGAACTCCTGCAATAAAAAAATAAAAAAAAAACTTTAAAAAGTTAGGCCTTACATGAATGGTTAATTTTTTTAAGATTTGACTCCATAGCTTCGTAGTGTCATAGATACATCGTAAATCCTCTTATAAATCCTCTTACGACTGGATGGCGACCACCCCTGGTCTAGAGTATGTCGCCATAACAACCTTGTGTTGTGTTCCTGCATTAGTGACCAGGTTCCAGTCTCCTTTAAGAGAGCAGCAGCGCATTTGTAGCACCTTTGGCGTTGCAAATGTCCATAGGCGATAGTAACCGCTTTCCATCAAGTGGGCCGTCTGCCTGTCTGCTGAACTCCTGCAATAAAAAAATTAAAAAAAACTTAAAAAAGTTAGGCCTTACATGAATGGTTAATTTTTTTTAAGATTTGACTCCATAGCTTCGTAGTGTAATACATACATCGTAAATCCTCTTATGAAATTTCATGTAGCCTTAGCAATTTCCAAGAACACTAACTGTGACTTCCAAATAAGATGGTTAGATGAATCAGATGGATGGATACATTGTAACGGAGTTCCTTAATGATAAGTTTTAAATATAAGTGATAAGTTAGAATATAGACAAACACAAAACCACCTGCAAATCTGAAACAAAGCACATTTATTACACGTCGGCATTTGAACTAATGACATTGAAATTCTTTTATGGTCGTCTTCTTTTGTTTATAACCTATTGTTGTATTGTAATCATTAGCCAGGTGTTACGGATTTAAAGTACAAGCTGATTCTAGGGAATTCGGTCCACGCTGCCGGGCGGAAATATTGCATTTGTGCAGTATAACGCAATGGCCTGATTGAGGTAGGAGTTAGTCGAGCGAGAACCACCAGAGAAGCGAGACGTGTGTACTACAATCGGGGATCTAATAAGTGACGGACTTTGCGCGTTTTATTGAATTACGACCTTCCGCATTACGTTTGGACTTCTTGTGTTCGATTATATTTGTACCTGTGTTGTACGTGTTTGTATAGTTCTAATAAACTCTATAGTAATTCTAACGGCATTTTAATTCGAGTCTTACGACTCGTAACAATATTTTTTTTATAATATTTGTACGATATAAATATCATTAGAAACATCTAAATTTAAATTGTGTGTCATTTAGTATTTGTTAAATTTAAGGTTATACATAATTATAAGATTGAAATATTTTAATAATAATAATTACATACATACATAACTTCACGCCAGTTCCCTTACGGGGTAGGCACGACCAACAGAGCGCCATTTAGGCTTATTCTTACACACCTCACTTGCTTCTTTGACATTCATAACTCTTGTCATGCACGCTCGTCTGTTCTTAAGGCTCCTGACATCAATTTGATCATGGAAGGTGTGTCGTGGCCTTCCACGACTTCTGCATCCATCCACTTTTGCATTGTATATCTGTTTAGTCATTCTTTCATCATGCATTCCTTTCCTTAGCTTCACCCCGACACTCTCTTTCAGACCAACTCTCTCTCTTACTTCGGTATTACGAACGCGGTCCGCGAGCGTCACTGCGCAGATTTAGCGCAGTGCTCGCATCTCGACCGCGTTTACTCTTTCATGCTCTCTCAATAATAATTAATACCAAATAAGTATGTACATACATACTTTTTTGGTTTTAACTTATATAATATAAGTTTCAAAAAAATGGTACGCCCAAACGGCAAAAAACATGTGGTCAGTATAAAATAACAAGACCTATTTGTATAATCATGGTTTAATGCAATATATTATTTGATTCGATTAGACGGACCGACGTATTTCATAAGTTTCATTTTTTTTATAATGGCTACGAAACCATAATAAGAAATATATATATAAGTACATGTAAACAAAAACACCGACATTTCAAAGGTCTGTGAAACATCTATTGACTTACAAACTCAAAATTGAATTGAATGGCGGCTTTCGAACGGTCCAACTTTTTTTAATTTAACTTCTCAACAATAGGCTTTGGTAAAATAAATAAAGTAAGGAAGTACAATGAATAAAAAAGCAACGTAACTCTGAAGTAAAACAAGGCGTTCTTAACAAGTCTTTGAATAAATCGGATTTGGTGGTACATTTGAATAAGACAGCGGAGTGCTTTGGCAAGTTCCCTTTGTAGAAAATACAGGGATGGGCTCCACTCTGCATACCTTTATTTATCGTCTTCGAATATGTAGTCTTCTATATTATTATTTAGGACTAGCTGTGCCCGCGACTTTGTCCGCATGGAATTTCCTTTTGCGATACCCTGAAAAAAAGTAGCCTAAATTACCCCTTATAACATCAGCTATCTGCTAGTGAAATTCTCGTCAAAATCGGTCCGACCGTTTCAGAAATTTGCTGGAACATCCCGACATACGGACAGACAGTCTATCCGTGCAGGAACGGAGGAAGAATACAATTTCCTGCGGCCGGGCGGCCTGTCGTAAGAGGGGACAAAACAACCCACAGCCAGGTGTTGGGGTATATGCCCGTTTGGATGGCTACCACCCCCGGTCTAGACTAGTCTAGAGTACGCCGCCATAACAACATTGAGTTGTGTTACGACATTAGTGACCAGGTTCCAGTCTCCCTTTAGAGAGGCACATTGGTATCACTTTTGGTGTTACAAATGCCCGTAGGCGATGGTAACCACTTTGCATCAGATGGGCCGTTTAGAAAAATTACTGGGCAGTGCATGTTTCACCGCCACGATCCGAACACACGTCATTAGAGTGAGACGCGGCTCTGTTAGCCATTAAGCTACCGTGTCATCTAATTAATTAATAGCTAGAATAAAAGTATTGATTTACATAATACCAATAAACTTAATGTAGCAGGTTATAAAAGTAATGCTTTGGGACAATACCACCAATGACATAATGAAAGCGCTGTGTCATTTCCTTATGCTGGAAAAGAAGGTTTACTTCATAGAAGCAATATTTTAGTATTGATTAGCCAACATTTCGTATACAGTAAATGTGGGTGATTTTCACGCTGCTTTGCTTGCAGGACTTTTCGTATCACTGTGGAAATAGCATTACTCATATAATTAGATTTCGACGGCCTCTCTGGTTGAGCGGGCTAAGCTTTTGCCGGCGTACCCACTGCAACGCAGAGGGTTCGATTCCTGGTATAGTAAATTTCGGATACGTATTTTCTCCGTTATTTACTATGGTCTGGGTGTCTGGGATCGGCCCGAGAGTAATCCGTTGTATATTACCCATAACACAAGCGTCACTTGCTTAATTTGGGGATATACAATATGTGTGTTTGTCTGCCGATTATTATAGATTTAAAAAATTTATAAGTATTGTGCTATTTTTTTGGTGATTAGTGCCTTGAATATTTGAAACTAGTAGATAGGGTTTGTCCCCGCACGATTTACCAAAGAAAGGTACATACACATCGGTCCAGCCGGGCATGAACCAGTCGCGCCGGTGTGTACGCGCAATACCATAAATTTGCTTATGACAGTCACTCTTAGTCTACGGCCAACCGGCAATATTCAAAATTCACTATGGAATTAAATCGAACCTTTGTACGCGTAACAACTTTTTACTAAAAATTATTGTAAATTTGCAAAAATTTAAATACACGCATTATTAGAGCAAAAGGTGCGTTGAAGACTTCCTACGCTACAGGGTTTGTTATATACTACAATTAAAATCTATATACATAATTATGTATATTTGAAACCCACGTATATTAGGGTAGCGCAAAAAATACGACTTTTTTGAGTTCGAATGAAAAATGTTAGTTTTTGATGCTTTAAGAACTCCCTCCAAAGGTGAGCTCAAATTTTTTTAAGATTTCAAAAATCGCCAAAAACCGATCGTTTTTATTCATATTTTTTTTCTCGTTACGGTATAATTTTATAGACCAAGAAATAATAAGTTTCTGAAACATTCAGCTCAAAATTTGAATTTTAAAAGGTCGCTCATAATTGTTTTTCATTTACTAGTACATTACTTTAAATTTTTTTGAGCGTCCTTTTAATATTTATAGTTAGTTAGTCACTGCAATATTTCTAAGTAATAGTTTTTTAACTTCTGTTTTATATTTTTTATATATATTTTTTTTTATTGCAGAAGATCAGCAGACAGGCAGACGGCCCATTTGATGGAAAGCGGTTACCATCGCCTATAGACATTTGCAACACCAAAGTTGCTACAAATGCGCTGCTGCTCTCTTAAGGGAGACTGGAACTTGGTCACTAATGCCGGAACACAACTCAAGGTTGTTATGGCGACATACTTTAGACCAGGGGTGCTAGCCATCCAGTCGGGCAAATGCCCTACCACCTGCAAGCAAGTGAAAAGGACGGGGCGCGGGTGTATTTGGACAGACATTTATCCATCCCCCGAAGAGTTTCCCTCGGTAGTTCAGTAGGATATTTTATATATTTCCTCTCAAGCGCCGCCCTTCCCTGACAATAGTGACGGATTAGTGGTCCCCCTTGTTCCTATTCCCACCACCGCCAGCTGGAGTACCAGGTAAGTACCTAGTACCCAAGTACCAAGATTTACCTTGTGGCTTTGTGCCGTCGGGTTACCGATCCCGCCGTGTACGGTACACGTAGTTTTATTAAAAATTATAAGCTTCTTACGTCCCAAATATCATAATAACATAAACTCACCAAAGCGTTTTCTCGAACATTAACGTGGAAATCGCTCCCCTATTGAGTTTGTAAGCACGGCATAATACAGCTCATAAACATTTTGTGACACAAAGCGGCGAAATACAAATATTGTGCTTACTCACCTCTATATAGGCGATTACGTTTTCTTCAATACTCGACGGGGATGTGGGAAATATCTTGGATATGGTAACTGTTCAAATACAAATTTTTCAAAGAATTAAACAATAAATTATACCACCACATAAAGTCACAAACACAGAACTAACAACAAAACTTACATACATACCCACCCTTTTTTGTTGGCCAGGGGAAATCCGTTTGAGGACTAAGCCGCGATAGGCACAGAAGCCTGGGGGGATGTTCGCGACCGGTGTGAGTGTGTGGGATTCGCCAGATCGGGGGTGGCACTAGCGTGCCCGGTCAGAACCAGTGCCACGCTATTGCCACGCCCCAGTTAGGGATACCCACTAAAACCCCTGGGTGTTCCGTCCTGCGCCTTATGCCAGGGCTACGTGTATACGTGGCAGGCGTGGGCCCCCGTCCCTGGGCCTCTTCCTATGCCAGGGGACGTATCCCCCGGCTACAACTAGGTCTATTCCGTGCGTGGGGCGGTCTATAACGCGCCCCACGGGAAGAGAGATGAGCGCGCGCGGAACACTCGCGCTCCCAACATCCATACCCACCCACACCAACGCGCACTACCACCGCATTGCATTACACGCACACTTCACAAACAAACCAAAACACACAAAGAGCCTAAAAATTAATAACCCAGGCACAGAGAAGAAAAAACAACACACATGGCACTAGTTAGGATAATATATATAGGTATAGAAATAAAGCACACACTGCACATGCACTTCCTCACAACACCAGCATGTAACAGATACACTCTACATTAGTATAAGTTTAGTATTAAAATTAGAATGAATTAATATAATTAGTTATTCTTTAGGTACACCACAAAACAAACATGCATTCATTAAATGTCACACACAATAACAAAGTAACAAATAAGCGTGTCCAACTTCCTAACTTCTTAAATTTAATTGTAAAAATATTTTCTTAAGTTTTCGCGACTTGTATACATAATAAAACTACGTTTTAACGGTTTTAAGCGCGGTAATTTTATTTGATTTTGGTTTTCCCGACGTTTCGGCCACTTTTCAGTGGCCACGGTGGCAGTGATCACGGAAGATAAAGATGTCAAGTGTCAACGAGTATTGTTAAAGTTTTATTTGGCCTACCGCCGACTTGTTAATTTTAATTATTTAATTTTAATTTTGTTGATGGTTATTATTTACTCTATGGGAGCCTAATCTAATTTACTACCAAGGCAAGTACCACCTGTTTGGGATCCAATTATCAAAACTATTAAGACCCAAACCCAGCAAAAAGCAGCTGCCAGACCTCAAGACACTGTGAGCTCTTTCTGCGTACAACGGAACACAAACCAACTTGACTGATAATTACTTTCATTTTTACTTCCACTCATTTTAATATTATATGAAATTATTAGAAAGAGAGTTGGTCTGAAAGAGAGTGTCGGGGTGAAGGTAAGGAAAGGAATGCTCCGGTGGTTCGGGCATGTGGAAAGAATGCATGATGAAAGAATGACTAAACAGATATACAATGCAAAAGTGGATGGATGCAGAAGTCGTGGAAGGCCACGACACACCTTCCATGATCAAATTGATCGTGTACTAGCGGAAGGTGATGTCAGGAGCCTTAAGAACAGACGAGCTTGCATGACAAGAGTTATGAATGTCAAAGAGGCAAGTGAGGTGTGTAAGAATAAGCCAAAATGGCACTCTGTTGTTCGTGCCTACCCCGCAAGGGAACTGGCGTGAAGTTGTGTATGTATGTATGTATTAGAGCTAGGCATGTTTGCTGAAGAGTTTCTTACGCCGCTTCTTCTCTTCAAGCTATAACATGTTGCAAAGCAAGGTAGTAAATTAGATTAGGCTCCCATAGAGTAAATAATAACCATAAACAAAATTAAAACTAAATAATTAAAATTAACAAGTTGGCGGTAGGCTAAATAAAACTTTTAACAATACTCGTTGACACTTGACACCTTTGTCTTCCGTGATCACGGCCACTGAAAAGTGGCCGAAACGTCGGAAAAACCAAAATCAAATAAAATTACCGCGGTTAAAACCGTTAAAACGTAGTTATATTATAATTTATTCTATCAAACATATAAATTAAATTCGATCTGGAACCAAAAAACGCATCCATAGTGTACTCTTAAATTAAGCCGCCTCTCACGCGTCTAGTCTAAATTTATACGGCTCCTCCACGCGGCCGTAACGCTTTTTCGTGACAGAAAAATACTAAGCCCCCCCCCCTCCCCCCCCATATATATAGGTGTAAAAGTTTCACTTCAAAAGCCGCATCCACCCTTTCGTGATCCATAGAGCATAGGAAAAAAGTTGCCAATCACGTCGATTAGTGTCCGGTGCTCTACAAAACTCATTGTGCGACACCACAAAGCACCAAACGACAGTTGTTATACAATAATTCCAAATATCACAGTCATTTGTACCCGTCAACCCTGCAAGCCTATTTAAAGAGCAACCCTGAAGATTTTCACGCAGTTAAATATGGAAAATCGAAGGAAAATCACTATTTCGTGAAGTGGTGTGATATGACATTTATTTTGCTAATATATGAAAGCGTAATTGTTAGCAAAAAACAGTAATTTTAAACAATATAAAATGTATTCAAGAGAGCTTCAGTTATAAGTTTAAAATAAACTTAGATTAAAATCTAGTTCAAAATTCACAAGTTACTGCAGTAACATCATAAAGTTAAATATTTTATTTACGTATGCGGGTAGTTTTGAAACTTATTCGATAAATAATGGCAGTGACAGTTAGTATAGAAACACTTGATAAATGAAATCAAAAAAAAAATCAATTTAATTATTTTTATGTCTAAATAAAAAAACCAAGACTACATTTGAAGCATCACAGCGTGCGCCAAAGAACATCCGACTTTATTTTTATCATATAATTATATTTTATTTTTAATAAATGAAGTCCTAAATATAATCCAAACTATACTATAAATAACATTAAACTTACAATAATACAGTATTAAAAAAAATACTTGAACCAACCTCTACCGCCCTGACACAAAATTAAAAAAAGACATAATCCATACCAATGGATGTTCAAACGGAACCTTTGGACTTGTCAAAAAAACCCAAAAAAGAAAAATTAATCAACGTAATTGACTTTAAATTCTTATCTGGATTAAACAGTCACCTGGTGAAATTGTACGAACGTACAAATTTGGTTTGCAATAAGAACTTTTGCTTCCCCCAAAGGAACGGTAAGAACGCGCTGCCCTGTCAAGTTTGCTTGAAGACCTTTGACAGACCTTCGCTTTTAAAACGGCACATGAGGACACATACCGGTAAATATAGACCTGTAAAACACCATTTTAAATATCAGCTTTGTTGTGGGACTTTTATCAACGATTCCTGCACGGATAAATTAATTTTTATCCGTGCAGGAACGGAGAAAGAATACAATTTCCTGCGGCCGGGCGGCCTGTCGTAAGAGGCGACAAAACAACCCACAGCCAGGTGGTAGAGCATTTGCCCGACTGGATGGCTACCACCCTTGGTCTAAAGTATGTCGCCATAACAACCTTGAGTTGTGTTCCGGCATTAGTGACCAGGTTCCAGTCTCCCTTAAGAGAACAGCAGCGCATTTGTAGCAACTTTCGTGTTGCAAATGTCCATAGGCGATGATAACCGCGTTCCTTTAAGTGGGCCGTCTGCCTGTCTGCTGATATCCTGCAATAAAAAAAAATAAGAACGCCTGGTTCCTATATCTTACCGACCGTTCATTTGTTTTTATAATGTTCAGAGCTTGGGAGATGAGACACAACGTTCTCACTTGTAAGGTTTTGATCCGAACTGAGACTATATCACAAATATAGAACTACCCTCTTTTTCATGACTATTAATACACTACAGTTTTACTATCGATTTTTTTTTAATTACGGCACCAACGCTTTCGGCATTATATAGCTTCGCCCGCGACTTCGACCGTATGGATTTTTTTCGAGGAACTCTAATTTTAAAAGTAGCCTAAGTTACTCTTTAGTGAAAGTCCCGTCAAAATCGGTCCAACCATTTCAGAGATTAGCCGGAACAAACAGAGCATATACCTTCATATGCATTTAGAAAGAAATTTGTTATTTTAACATTACACTACAAACAAACACTTCAATTTTATTTATCTACTAGCTGATATCCGCCCGCTTCGCGTGCCGTAAAATTCGTTCTTAGCTGACCTCTACTTGGCGAAAGGAAGGTCCATGCCAAATTTCAAGTCTATAGGTATTATAGTTCCTGAGATATCGTACCGAGTCACTATATACGTGGATTTCAATTATGTATATATATATATATATATATATATATACATACATACAATTATGTATATATATATATATATATATATATATATATATATATATATATATATATATATATATATATATATATATATATATATGTATGTATGTATATAAAATCTAAGCAATTTCATGTTTGACCGCCAAACTGTGACGAAACGTATTTAATATTTTTCGATATACGTATTAATAATGTATAGTTTCGCGGATTTTTTTCTAAAATAATGGGATAGCAGCTGAAAAATAGTACAACACTGATCTATCATACTTCGTACACATAATCAAATTTTGTAAGGAATGTTGTATGAAGTAACGAATCGTGAAATATATCAATAGATTAGTGTTCAAAGTTTTAAGCGGTGGTCCAACATTAAACGCGGTAGGCTACGAATGCTGTACGCAACCGACGAATTTGTCTTATGAAAGTGAACTATAGTGGTCTCATCGTACGCCACACCCGCAATCATTCCAGCGTAAAGATGACGTGTTTGTGACCTCACTTCTACTAAATAAATCTACACAATCATACAGACTACGCAGAAAAACTGAATCACATTTAGATCTTTCCAAAATGGCCGTCTTTAAAACGTCAATCCGACGCCAAAAGTCGTGTCCAACGGCGATTTACTCTAGACGCTGCTTCAAGCATCTGTGACAGGCTACGGTGTTACAAGCATACAAAAGTAGTGATATTCTTTACATCTAAACATTTATCCAAGCTTTTTTTTTTATACAGGGGAAATCCGTTTGAGGACCGTAGGCCACGCGAGGGGGAAAGGTCGCGGCCCGTGAGTGGGATTTGCCAGGTCGGGGTGGCACTAGCACCCCACGTTGAGATGTGAGATGCTATTGCTACGCCGCGGTTAGGGATACCCACTAAAACCCCTGTCCGATCCCAAGCGTCCTTTGTCCGGGCTGTGGGCTCGCTCGCGCATTCACCACCAGCCCGGACGGACGGCGGCCGGCCCCTTTGCGGGCTGGCCCCACCATTTGGTAGCCGGAGATCTGGGTCTCTCCGGCTCCTCTACCTCACCGCGAGGTGAGAGGGGGCGCGCGGATCGGCGCGCGTCCCTCCTCTCCGGCCTTTATGTGCGGGCGGGTCCGGTTTCCCCGCCGGTCGCCCGCACGGCCGTAGCCTACGGCGGCTGGAGGTCGTCATGGACGACCCTCCGACGCCGCCGCCGGCTCTGGCGGGAGGGGAGCGTAGCGGATTGCTCCCTCTCCCGCTCCGGCTTAGCTAAGTTAATATAACTTAATTCTGTAATTTCTAATCGCTACTCTATTTCAGGAGAGAAGCCTCACATATGCAATGTATGTAACAAGGGATTCAGTACGTCTAGTTCCTTAAATACGCACAGAAGAATACACACTGGTGAGTCTGAGTTTCAGTTAACTATCGCAGTCAGAGTCAGAAACAATTTCTCATTACACTTAACTATTCTTTTACATAAATCAGTACAGCAGATAAGTGTGATGAATATTTATAAATTGCGGGTAGTTCTTTTGTATATGATGAATAAACCAGTTGTGTTTAATTGTAGTACATTACAATAAGAAAAGTCGTGGTAGCGTAATGGCTAGCGCACGCGACCCAAGCTCAAAGAGCGTAGGTTCGATCCTGGCCGGAACATATTATGTATATTGTTACAATTACCTTGTGCTAACAACGGTGAAGGAAAACATCGTGATGCAACCTGCACATCGAGATAACCGATATGTCAAACCTGCCAAGCCACCTTGAACTAGCGTGGAGGGTATACTGTCCGTACTCTCCTATAATGGGAGTCCCGAGCCCAGCAGTGGGACATTTATGGGCTGATATACAATAATAAGTAAATATTAAACATGAACATTTTAATAATGTTTATTTACGAAAACATATTTATATATACATATTTTATAGAGAGCATTTGTAAAAGAGATTTTGCAACAAGATTTTATACCTATTAGAAATGGCTTCTGTGGGCTAAGCCTTTGCCAGCCTACCTCCATTGCAACGCAGGGGCTTCGGGTTCGATTCCTGGTATAGTAAATTTCAGAAACGAATTTTCTCCGTTATTTACTATGGTCTGGGTGTCTGGGATCGGCCCCAGAGTAGTCTATTGTGTATTACCCATAACACAAGCGTAACTTGCTTAATTTAGGGATGTACAATATGTTAATAATACTGCTTAAAAAGCCGTTGCGTGATTTAGCAGGAGTTAACGGATATCCCGAAGCAGAAAGAGACTTTGTTTAAAGAAGATGTAACAAATTGCTGGATTTGATATACTTACAAGTTTATATTATTCAATTTTGAATAAGAGGTTGTTAAAGTGAAACTTCTTTAGAATTGTTGTAATTTGAAACTCGATGAAACGATATAAAGCGACACTAAAAAGGGATAAACACATGAATCTATAAGACTAAGCCTGCGAGAGAATGAGATAGAATACATTATATTTAACAATTTAAACACTATGCTCATACAGATAGTAGTTCGCCAGGTGGTAGGGCATTTGCCCGACTGCATGGCTACCACCCCTGGTCTAGAGTATGTCGCCATAACAACCATGAATTGTGTTCCGGCATTAGTGACCAGGTTCCAATCTCTCTTAAGAGAGCAGCAACGCATTTGTAGCAACTTTACAGTTGCAAATGTCCATAGGCGATGGTAACCGCTTTCCATCGAGTGGGCCGTCTGCCTGTCTGCGGATCTCCTGCAACAAAAAAAAACAGATAGAACTGGAAATGTTTTCAAGTTTTACGTTAATACTTCCAATTTCGTGTTTTAAAACTTAAATATATTAGAACGATATAGTATATGAAATGTGACGTCACGAAATTTAGAATCCCTTCCACCTCTTATCAGAATTTATTTCACTTCTACTGCGTGTGAGCTGCACACACACACACAATTTCTTTTTTTTTTAAATCTCCTTTTATTCCCAGGAGAAAAGCCACACAAATGTCCGGAGTGCGGCAAATGCTTCACAGCCAGTTCCAACCTTTATTATCATCGTATGACACATACCAAGGTAAGTGAATTCGTCATAATCACATAATAACAACAGCAACAACTCCTAGCACGCTTCATATAATAACAGCACATAAATGTCCCACTACTGGGCTCGGGCCTCCCACTATACGGGAATGGACAGTATACCCGCCACGCTTGTCCAAGACGACTATCTCGATGTGCAGGTTGCATTCGACGGCCTCTGTGGTTGAGCGGGCTAAGCCTTTGCCGGCCTACCTCACTTCAACGCAGAGGCTCCGGGTTCGATTCCTGGTATAGTAAATTTCGGAGACGTATTTTCTCCGTTATTTACTATGGTCTGGGTGTCTGGGATCGGCCCCAAAGTAGTCCGTTGTATATTACCCATAACACAACCGTAACTTGCTTAATTATTATTTACATATATATTTTATTTCCAAATTTTTTACATTTTTCTTATAAAAAAATACAAATTTATTTATAAAAAAAATATAAAAAACTGATCTTCGCCGGCAGTGGGGCCTAGGGTCCAGGCTACCGGTGGTTAAGGCTCCAGACACAGGAATCTCCTCACAATACGGGCCGTGTCCAACAGAGCTGCCTTCTGCATCCGACCCTTCAACCAGACACCAAGCGAGAGCCTTTCAAGGTGGCGGTCAAGGCTCTTCGCTATTAGTCCATTCACTGACACCACTATCGGTACTATGATTGTAGAGTCCAGATTCCACATAGCGGTAACCTCGTGAGCAAGATCAATATACTTTATTTGTTTATCTTTCTCGGCATTCACGAGGTTATCATCATGGGGAATCGCGACATCTACAATTATAGCACGTCTCGCAGACCGATCAACTATCACAATATCAGGCTTGTTAGCAACAATAGTCCTGTCAGTGATAATTGATCGGTCCCAGTAGAGCAGATATTGACCATTGTCAAGAACTGGCTCGGGCTTGTATTGGTAATAAGGTACCTCCGACAAGACAAGTCCGTATTTAAGAGCAAGTTGCTGGTGGATGATCCTGGCTACAAGGTTGTGTCTGTGCAAGTACTCGCTGTTAGCAAGACGAGAACAACCGGAAGTAACATGTCTGAGAGACTCACCAGGGCGGTGACACGCCCGACATATGTCAAGCGTGCCGTCCTTCAGAATGTACTTCCGGTAGTTGTTCGTTATTATTATTATTATTACGATGTTTTCCTTCACCGTTATTAGCACGTGGTAATTGTAACAATATGCAATTATTTTTTTTAAGATTCCCCTCCGCCAGACGAACAGGATTTGTCCGGCTTTTTTTATCTTATTTTTTGTTTGTTTATGTTTTTTATTTGCTGATATTTTCTTTTGATTATTCTATGCATCCGCTCTTTTATGCATTTTCTTTTATTATTTTTTCTTTTATCTTTTTTATTCTTTATTACTCTATTACCATTTTTGTTTTTACTATTATGGTGTTACAAGTTTTTTTATTGTTTTTTGGTTTTTTATCTTTTTTTGTTTATACATTAGTGTATATATACTATTATTCTATATATTTTATAATGTATACTTATTTATCTATTCTTATTCCTACATTAGGTCAGAAAAATGCCCAAGTGGTGCATGCGTTCCGACCAGGATTGAACCCACGCCCTCTGGGTTTGGGACACGTGCGCTAGCCATTACGCTACCACGACTTCTACGCACGCTTCATAATTTTATAATTCTCTTGTGCTTGTTACCCGTTGTCCCGGGACTCGCTAAGCCAACACGGCTTAAGAACTTTAAGCCTGCTTTATAGATGCATTATTCAAGTAGTTTGTTAACTTGGACAGCAATTTTCCAACTATGTAATAAGTTGTCCATAATAATATAATTACAGTAGAACCTTTGTAAGTCGAACTCGAAAAAATAATAGTTTAAAAAAACTAAAAAAATACGCTTATTAGAAAATCCAACTAAAAATAGAAAATAAATTTGAATTAAAAATAGTGTAAGAAAAAAATATTTTATTGTAAAAAAAGCGTGGGGTGCTTTTCAAACAATTGATACCATGCACTTGAAACTTTGAAAAAAGAATTAAATACACTCTTATGGTAAAATGGAACGTTATGTAAAAATAACCTTCTTTTAAAAAGGTTTTTAAATACAAGCTTTTGAGATCCTGCATATCATGTAGCAGCAGAGTGCTAGCCAAGACAAGTGAAACGAGCCCAAACACGACGGGTCTATCTTGTTTAGTACAGGAGTTCCTACGGCCACCTTCCGACTCCATCATCAGATAAGCTCCTAAATACCATATTATTGCATTGTCACGCGATATACACATACGTGCAAAATTTCAGCTCAATCGGAAACCGGGAAGTCGATCAAATTTAACTTGAAAGATTCCGTTACATACTACCATACGCATGAAGCTAATAAAAGCGTATTAAAAACATTGTGTTCCCGTCCCTTCAATCCCCAAAACCGCCGTTGCTCGTAGTCTGAACCCTCTATAGTTCGAAATAATTAGTGAGTCCCTATAAGCAAATTCAGTACTTACTTTCCCTCTATAACTCGAAAAACTTGGACCTCTGTATCTCGAACATAGCACTATTTGATTGTACACCCTCTGTAAATATAAACCTTATACTAATATATAAAGCCGGTGGTTCTGGTATGTGGAAAGAATGCATGATGAAAGACAGATATACAATGCAAAAGTGGATGGATGCAGAAATCGTGGCAGGCCACGACACGCCTTCCATGATCAAATAGATCGTGTACTAGCAGAAGGTGATGTCGGGAGCCTTAAGAACAGACGAGCGTGCATGACAAGAGTTATGAATGTCAAAGAAGCAAGTGAGGTGTGTAAGAATAAGCCTGAATGGCGCTCTGTTGTTCATGCCTACCCCGCAAGGGAACTGGCGTGAAGTTATGTATGTATGTATGTAATATATAAAGCTGAAGAGTTTGTTTGTTTGATTGATTGAACGCGCTAATCTCAGGAACTACTGGTCTGATTTGAAAAATTCTTTGTATTAGATAGTCCATTTATCGAGGAAGACTATAGGCTATATATCATCACGCTAAGACCAATAGGAGCGGAGAACCAATTAAACATGTTTCAAAATCGGGGGGTTTTGAAAACAAATTCCATGCGGACGACGTCGCGAGCACAGGTAGTAATAGATTGGGAAAAAGTCTTTTCGCATATAGTATGTATGAACTTGTAATAAGATCTCTTTGGCTATACCATTTGTATCTGGCTGGTTTTGGTATCATTAAAAAGTTTTAATTTTAAAGAAGATAATTCCAAATTCAAATTAGGGAAATGTGCGATTTTCATTTGATTTTCTTATTGTTAAAATGAGTAAATCTAATAAAGAAATTCGATACATTTAAAAATGTTACTACAAAAAAGGTAAAAATGCAACACAAGCCGCGTAAAAAAAAATTGTGATGTTTATGGACCTAATGCAGTATCTGTGAGAGTAGCGCAAAATTGGTTTAAGCGTTATCCAACAAAATGGCACCTACATACTTTAGTCAAATGTAAATAAACTTTATAAAAAAACCTTTTGAATTTTTATATAAAATGCGAAGAAACTTTTTCCCCAACCTAATATATTATAAATCTTAACCTCTACAAGTCTAATGTTTCCTTACAAAATTCGCTTAAGTCGAAAACTCCCCCTTTAAGTTCGATTTACTCAGGTTTTACTCTATGTCTAAATGATGATAAGGACTTATCTTCAAGTCAACTAACTTAATCAAAATACATGCCAGGCTTACGTGGTAGAGTCATGCTGGAATCATTATCTTAATTTAAGGTTCCAGAACACAATTCAAGGTTGTTTTGGTGGCATAGTCTACACAACTAGTGATAGCCATCCAGTCGGGCAAATGGCCTACCACCTACCTGTCTGTGGGTTATTTTGTCGCTTCTTATGACAGGCCTTTTTTATCCGTGCAGGAACGGAGAAAGAATACAATTTCCTGCGGCCGGGCGGCCTGTCGTAAGAGGCGACTTAACAACCCATAGGCAGGTGGTAGGGCATTTGCCCGACTGGACGGCTACCACCCCTGGTCTAAAGTATGTCGCCATAACAACCTTGAGCTGTGTTCCGGTATTAGTGACCAGATTCCAGTCTCCCTTAAGAGAGCAGCAGCGCATTTGTAGCACCTTTGGTGTTGCAAATGTCCATAGGCAATGGTAACCGATTTCTATCACGTGGGCCGTCTGCCTGTCTGCTGATCTGCAATAAATAAAAAAAGGCCGCCCCAACGCAGGAACTAGTGCTATTTTCCGATCCTGCACGGCAGATTGTAACCTTGTACTGTATTGCATCATACTATGTACGAAGATTAGTTACTACTTTATTTCAATCATCACGATTCGCCCACAGCTATCAAATAATGAGTAATTATACCATCAAATATATTAAATTCAGAATTTTTCAACACACTTGCTCATAAAGTGGCTCTATGGTCACCGCAATTAGGCACAGAATGACACCCATAACCAAACTGTGAGTAAAAAACATTATAACTCACTAGTGAGTTATAGATTTTTTTTTTTTTTTTATTGGTTGAGTTGCTTTGTTCTTAAAAAAGTTTTTGTTCAAAAAAAAAAGATCGTGTTCTATAGAACAAATAAATTAATGTTCCTATTGCTTGCTCATTTCATGCAACTTCTTATTTAAATAGATAATTTTAACTCGTACGTGTTTAATAAATAAAACTTTCACTCATATATAACTTTTTTTTATCTACTAAATAAAATGAGTTTTTGTTGTTATTTTATTCACAAGTGTGTTGAAAAACGTCGTATGATACACGTGTGTATTGATGATTACCGTCCTCGGCTCTCCTAAGACCCTCGCCTACGGCTCGAGTCTCAATGGCGCCTCGGCGGTAATCACCAATGTTACACACTAGTACCATAATGTACTATTATTATTCCAGAATAAACCTCATAAGTGCAATTTCTGCCCCCGTTCGTTCCCCACTCCTGGCGAACTGAGGGCGCACATCGCTGGCCATGGGAGTACGGGCGAGTGGCATCCTGCTGTTTCGCTGCGTTGCAAACGACAGATGTACCCTTAGGAGGACAACGAGCTTCAAAATATTATGTAATTTTTTAAATCTATACTAATATTATAAAGCTGAAGAGTTTGTTTGTTTTTTTGTCCAAACGCGCTAATCTCAGGAACAGCTGGTCCGATTTGAAAAATTCTTTCAGTGTTGAATAGTACATTTATCGAGGAAGGCTATATATAGGCTATATTATATTTTCAAAAAAATTAGAGATCCTTACTAAAAGGCCAATAATGTAACCCAAGGTGTAAAAAAATGACCCGAAAAAATCCTTACACGGCGTGCGCTGCGAAAACTATTGATTATAGAACAAAACAATGTACTACCACTTTGCAGAACATATAATTGTCTACAAAAAATATTGCGTAACCATATGTCTAACTATTGTAGTTATCTCACAATAAGTGTTTTCTTTTATTTTTTTTAATAATTAAAATGCCGTCGCTTCAAAAACTCTTTATTTTGTACCTTGGTATTAATCCTTATCAAAATAAATTACTCCATACTCAAAACGAATTCAATACCTTTCTAGGAATTTTTGAATTATTCAATTCGGACGTTTCATTCAAAAGATATCGCGATATTTAAAATGTAAGTATTAGTGTTGTAGCCAAATATACTAATATATTGTTTGATTGAACGCGCTAATCTCAGGAACTATTGGTCTGATTTGAAAAATTCTTTCAGTGTTGGATAGCCCATTTATCGAGGAAGGCTATAGGCTATATATATCATCACGCTAAGACCAATAGGAGCGGAGCACCAATGAAGAATGTTTCAAAATCGGAGGGTTTTAAAAGCAAATTCCACGCGGACGACGTCGCGGGCACAGCTAGTCAGAAACTTAGAGAAATATTAGGTAGACACCACTAATTAGAAACCTGTATGGTTTCTGTCTCTTATCCCATAAAAGGTGCCTACCCCGCAAGGGAGCTGGCGTGAAGTTATGTATGTATGTATGTATGTATCCCATAAAATTACACTATTGTCCTATATACATTTTAACTCTGGCTCGAGCTTCCCCATTTTGCTGTACACCAGCGACGTTTGCCCAATACGGATTAGGAGGTTATTTAGAAATGCAGGTTTCATTACGATATTTTCCATCACCGTCAGCACGTAGTAGTTGTTGTTGGCAACACCAACATAAGATATTTTTATTATTTTTAAACTTGCAACACTGTCGTTGCTTTTTGTTTTCTCTTCCATTTTGGTTGTAGCCGAGTGCACACGATTTGCATTTTAAAGTGATTTATTATAAAACTGTCTGATGCGTGATGCCTGCTTCCCAGTCAGGATTCGAACCTACATGTCTTTTTAAAACGCGAGTTTAAGACTCGAGAGCGTCATCCCACAAAGCTACCACGGCACTGTTTTAATCAAATTTTATTTACATTTTTGAAAATAAGCGCTACCTTTGGTCCAAGATCCTGCCAAACATTCTCATTTTCACACATAACGACATGCTTTAGGTATCTACAATATTTTCCTATCTATCCATTGTATGTCGTTGCTTTTTTCCGGAATTTATTGTATAATTGTGTTTGGGCATACAAAATACCTTTCCAAGCATTTATTTTACTTTTGACAGCTCGATGACGGACCAATTAGTAATGTCCCATAGCATTAGTGATTCGATTTGTTCTAAAATTCGACTTAATTTATAAATAAGTTTTAATCAATTTAACGCTAAAAATACTATATCGTGTAATAAATATAACCTCATTTCAATGGACATATATTAAATAAGCTATTTTTTTTGGAAATAAAGTAGAATATTGTATTTTCAAATCAATTACCTACTTTCGATTTATTTAGTTATAGTGTCGATGGTTTAATAATCTGTGCGTTACATGACTCACAAAACATCACTAGTACGTCAGCCACAACAATAAAGTACGACAATTATGTCATTTGTTTCATGTGGGCTTTTTTATCAAGAAATATGTAATTTCATAGACGTACAAACGTTAAAAGTAAAATAAACGCTTGGAAATAGTATAATTCATCAATATGAACCCAGTAGTTTTACAGGCAAATTGAGCACGAACCCCTTTTTTGAAGTCTGTTAATAAAATGGTGATATACTCGGATCGATGGACATAACAGATTTAAAGAAGCAGTTTGTCTCAAAAGTCCTCCCTTTAAACATATATAGTCGGTTAAATATCAACAATATTTGTAGAATATTGGGTCGTAAATTCGGCATTTGCCCGATTCATTGAATGATGAACTTGATTATTCACGATTAATTGACACTGGCTAAATATACAAACAGTGCGGAGCCATGATAAAAAAGTTGGTTCCCAATTAAACCTTTTACTTTTATCAATCTTATTTGATGAATGACGATACTCGCATCTATTCAACAAAATCCCAGAAAAGGGTCAAGAGCTTTTCAATAAACAAACGAAAAATTAGTAAAACCGTTTGTGCGAGAAGGCCTATTACGCTACGAAAGATATTTAAGACGACCTCACCAAATGGGTATGACGCGATTGCCACCAAGTCTTTTTAGTAATCATTCATACAAATTATTTTGTTAAACCTTATATTTGCATAAATTGCATAAAAGTAAGACAAATTATAATTATTATTAAGTAAAGATTTGTTGCTGGGGAGTGTTTTCGCTTCTTCTTCTTTAACATTCACTAAAATTGCTTTGGAAGCGGTGGTACTTATGACTGCCAATGATTAAGATTTTTAATTAAATACAATCATTTTCAATTATATAAATTGTTTTTGTTTCAGATTGGAACCACGTCAAGCCTGGTTACAGCCTGTATGGAAAATATGAAGTATTTCATGCGACATTTTGAAAACGTATCAGGCGAAAAATTTTAATGTTGCCCTCTTAAAAAATCTAACTTTCTCACCCCTATATAAATTAGTGCTATAAGCAATGAAATAAAACTCAAATCACATTAAACATTTATTTATTCTCCACCACCATCTCCTTTTATCTTCTTCACATTCTCTTGTTCTTCTTCGCACTTCCTCTTATCGCCACTTTCTCTAACTTCAACAGCAATTTCTTCGGATCCATCTTCATTATCACCTTTAGCTTCATCGCCAGTTCCAACTGGTTTCATACCCTCGCTGACTTCAGTGTCTGTGGCTTCTTTTTCTGTCTTCTTCTTGTGGTAGTTGTTCTGTAAAGCTTGGAAATCACACGAGGTGTCGACTTTGAGAAGCTCCCTGAGTGCCATCGTGGCATAACTGCTGGATGGTAACGACATTGTCAGGAGGAGTGCTTTGAACTTTCCATCTGAAAAACAAACCCATTTTGACAGGTTCAAATGTACAGGTAGACCAAACAATGTTTTTTTTTATTGCAGGATTTCAGCAGACAGGCAGACGGCCCACTTGATACCAAAGGTGCTACAAATGCGCTGCTGCTCTCTTAAGGGAGACTGGAACCTGGTCACTAATGCCGGAACACAACTCAAGGCTGTTATGGCGACATACTTTACACCAGGGGTGGTAGCCATCCAGTCGGGCAAATGCCCTACCACCTGGCTGTGGGTTGTGGGCAAAACAAGTAAAACGAGCCCAAACACGACGGGTCTATTTAGTTTAGTGCAGGAGTTCCTGTGGCCATCTTCCGACTCCATCATCAGATCAGATCCATGGTACCATATTATTGCATTGTCACGCGATATACATATGCGTGCAAAATTTCAGCTCAATCGGAAACCGGGAAGTTGTTCAAATTGAACTTGCAAGATTCCACCCGAACTTACATACATACATACACATCCATTGCAAGTTAAATAAAAGCTAGTAAAAAAAAATGGATGGATTGTGTGAAGGATGGCCTGAGGCGTGTGTAGCAGAGGACATATGCTAGAAGATAAATAGAAAAGTACGGAAGATAAAGATATTGTTGATTATTAGAAAATATACGACGGCCTCTGTGGTTAAGCGAGCTAAGCCTTTGCCGGCCTACCTCACTGCAACGCAGAGGCTCCGGGTTCGATTCCTGGTATAGTAGATTTCGGAAACGTATTCTCTCCGTTATGTACTATGGTCTGGGTGTCCGGGATCGGCCCCAGAGTAGTCCGTTGTATATTACCCATAACACAAGCGTAACTTGCTTAATTTGGGGATATACAATGAGTGTGTTTGTCTGCCGATTATTATTATTATACTGTATGTATTTCAAGACCACGGGCCATAAAAATGGCCCGGACCTTTGGCGGGCTTGCGTGGGGCCATGGGGAGGCCAACACGTAGAGGCCCCTTGACAAATTTAATGTAAATGTGGCGTGACACTGGCCGGCGATTATCCCTGTCTACACTATATTGTAATGCACCCAAGGACAAGCCCCGGCCAGTGTAGAACTATTGTGGGAAATGAGGACAAAAAGTACCGGGCTATTGTGGTGAACTGCTAATGGTACTAGGGGTCTGGGAATATGGGGACTATGGCGTCTGCCCGTCGCAATGTTCAGGGAACATGGAAAAATGGGCAGACGGTGACTCGCCACTCCCTGCATGGGCCCCAAAAAATGCCTTAAAGACAGGGGCAACATGGGTGTGAGTGGCTAAGGGGTGTCGAGAGGTGGGCTGCAGGTTCACCGAAGCTACTTCCGACGTTAGGCCATTTATCACTTCCACCCCTGGAGCTTGAGTCTTAACTCTAGCGATCTCCACTCCGTGCCGGCTGGTTAAGGCAAGCACGGAGGCGGGGGCCTTGCCTTGGCCCCCGGAGTCAGGTTATTATTATTATTATTTATTATTATTATATTACATACAGAAATTGAATACCGCCATTTAAGACATGAGGTTGGTACTCAGTGTTTCTTCGGTCACTGGTTTCCAGTGCCCACCTCCGAAGTTACACGTGTCATAAGAAAAAAAAAAACCAACACACATGGCACTAGATACGACAATATATAAGTATAGATATAAGGCCCACACTGCACATGCACTTCCTCACAACACCAGCATGTAACAGATGCACTCTACATTAGTATAAGTTTAGTATTGAAATTAGAATAAGTTATTCTTAAGGTACACCAAAACACAAAAATTACTACATATAATGTCACATACATACATATATAACTTCACGCCAGTTCCCTTGCGGGGTAGGCACGGACAACAACACTTGCTTCTTTGACATTCATAACTCTTGTCATGCAAGCTCGTCTGTTCTTAAGGCTCCTGACATCACCTTCTGCTAGTACACGATCAATTTGATCATGGAAGGTGTGTCGGGGCCTTCCACGACTTCTGCATCCATCCACTTTTGCATTGTATATCTGTTTAGTCATTCTTTTCACCGGAGCATTCCTTTCCTTAGCTTCACCCCGACACTCTCTTTCAGACCAACTCTCTTTCTAATAATGTCACATACACTAACAAAAATAAACGATAAGCGTGTATGGAGTCTCAAATTTTTCATAGAAATTAAATTGTAAAAAAAGGGTACGGAACTCGAATCCGTAGAGATATTAATAACAATAAAATAAAAATAAAAAAAAACGTGTCCTAAGACCTCAAGTATGTAGGTAACCCTAAACTATCACATGAATAAAAAATAAAATACAATATAATTTTTGTTATAGCTGGAGTACAGGCTGACGGGCCACCTGATGGAAAGCGGTTACCGTCGCCTATGGATGTTACCAACGCGCTGCCGACTTCGAAGAAATTTTTTGTTTTTTTTTTTTTTATTGCAGGAGATCAGCAGAGAGGCAGACGGCCCACTTGATGGAAAGCGGTTACCATCGCTTATGGACATTTGCAACACCAAGTTGCTGCAAATGCGCTGCTGCTCCCTTAAGGGAGACTGGAACCTGGTCGCTAATGCCACAATCGACAACATCAAGCGTTGTTATGGCGACATACTTTAGAGGCCAGGGGTGACTAGCCAGTTCACAGTTCGGGCAAATGCCCATAATCACTACTCAAAAACTGTGGGTATGTTACAACTGTCGTTCATCTTACGACAGGCCGCCCACATTTTTAGAAAATAAAACTGCACAGCACAACGTCCCCTTTCAGTTCCCACCAAAAACTCCCAAAGCCATGAAATAATAAGACAAAAAAAAAAAATAAGGACACTGTGTTAATATTATCATATTGAACCAACAAATTCCCCACAGTGTCAAATTATTTGCGTTATAAGAAAAAAGTAGTAATAAATAGGCTAAAAAATGTAATTTAAATAAAGTAAAAACAAAACGTGGATTTTAATAAATTTAAAAAAGTCGTGGTAGCGTAATGGCCAGCGCACGCGTCCCAGACCCAAAGGGCGCGGGTTCGATCCTGGCCGAAACGCATGCACCGCTTAGGCAGTTTTCTGACCTAATGTGCATATTGTTACGATTACCGCGTGCTAATAACGGTGAAGGAAAACATCGTGATGCAACCTGCACATCGAGATAACCGATGTGTCAAACCTGCCAAGCCGCCTTGGACAAGCGTGGCGGGTATACTGTCCGTTCCCCTATAGTGGGAGGCTCAAGCCCAGCAGTGGGACATTTATGGGCTGCTATTATTATTATATTATATAAAAACAAAACAGAAATCACTCGGGCATATCTCGTTCGCCTGAGGATAAAGGAGAAAAAAAAAATTATCATATTTAAACTAGGAATCTAGCGTAAGAGCCTAACTGCAAAGCCATAAACACAAAGAAAATAAAATAATAATCTATGCTAACTTGTGATTGCCGCATCACTACTATAACATAGCCTAACTAACTCACTCAGGAGTTTTTGGCGGGAACCGAAAGGAGACGTTGCGCTGTGCAGTTTTATTTTCTAAAAATGTCTAAAATCACTCTAAAATTAACAATAGTTGTAGGATATTCATAGTTTTCGAGTAGTAATTGTTTTGTTAATATATTAAATTTAAAAGTCTGTGTTGGTTTCACTTGTATATTTCGTGTTTTACAGCTTTTTATGTTTATAATTTATATATATTATTTATTAGTAGTATTTATGATAGACGTATGTAAGGCGAGTGACATGTGCGATTTATAATAATATTATGAAGTAATGAAATGAGGTTGTAGTGATTGAAAAAGTTCTGTTTATCGCAGACAGTAATTATGTGTTATGCGAGAAATGTCAACAAGTTTGTTGTCACAAGAACTCCGTTGAATGGCACCAGCTGATAACCTACAGTTCAGCTGTGCTACACATAGGCTTAAGAAAATGAAGCACATAACTTCACGCCAGTTCCCTTGCGGGATAGGCACGAACAACAGAGCGCCATTCAGGCTTATTCTTACACACCTCACTTGCTTCTTTGACATTCATAACTCTAAAATGAAGTAACTACATTGAATCTAAGAATCTGGCCCGTAGAATGTAGTGTGCCTTGTAGAATATAAATAGCCAAGATAAAACAATAAATATGTACTTAGATATCACTAGTTTTAGAGTAAATGTAATATATAATGGCAAACAAATGTATTAGTATTAAGTAAGACTGTAAAATAATTTAGGAAAATTAAAGAATAAAAAGACAAAAAAAAGAAAAGAATACATAAAAAAACAAAATATATATATATAAACCCCAAAAAACGTAAAAAGCCCGGATAATCTCGTTCGTCCGGAGAGAGGAATAAAAAAAAAAAAAAAAAGATCTGGCCCAAAGGCCTAGCTGCCAAGCCATAAAATCCAAAAAAAAAAACTAACACGCTGGCCAGTTACAATCTATTTCGAATTGAATGATTATTTATAACTAAAAATAGGTACGTTCCAATTTCAAAATTAATTCATTAATTGCATTCATGTATGAAGGCCCTTCTAAGGCAACCGCGTATCACCCCATCCCGTGAGGTGAAACCACCATAGACACGGCGCACGCGCCGGTGTCGAGCGGCGTACCTGGGACGATCCCGCCGAGCTGCCGGCCGTGCATCTCGTCCAGGTCGGAGGCGAGCAGGTCGGCGTGGGGGTCGCGGTAGCGCGCGCAGCGCCACGCCGCCTCCAGGGGGCGCGCCACCACGTGCCTGTACGCGCCGCACATGTCGAAGCTCCTGCAGCTCCTGCGACGAGACACCACCACCGCAAAGAATTAATCGGCCATCAATTTCGCCAGAGAGACCTTGGATACGACACAAGTATACTTTTATCCGTGCAGGAACAGAGAAAGGATACAATTTCCGTAAGAGGCGACTTAACAACCCACAGCCAGGTGGTAGGGCATTTGCCCGACTGGATGGCTACCACCCCTGGTCTAAAGTACGTCGCCATAACGACCTTGAGTTGTGTTCCGGCATTAGTGACCAGGTTCCAGTCTCGCTTATGAGTGCAGCAGCGCATTTGTAGCACCTTTAGTGCTGCAAATGTCCATAGGCAATGTTTTTTTGATGTTTTTTTTTCTGAGATCCTGGATATCATGTTTTTTCTTTATTGCATTTGATGGAAAGCGGTTACCATCGCCTATGGACATTTGCCACACCAAAGGTGCTACAAATGCGCTGCTGCTCTCTTAAAGGAGACTGGAACCTGGTCATCAATGCCGGAACACAACACAAGGTTGTTATGGCGGCATACTCTAGACCAGAGATGGTCGCCATCCAGTTGAGCAAATACCCTACCACCTGGCTGGGCTGTTTTGTCGTCTCTTACAACAGGCAGCCCGGCCGCAGGAAATTGTATTCTTTCTCCGTTCCTGCACGGATAAAAATTATCCAAAACATAACGATTCTCCATCACCACGTTACATATAAATATTAAACTTACTTCATCTTATGTTTCATCTCCATCTGCAGTCCGTCCTTGGTCAACGTATCGTGATAGAAATCCCTCATGTTGGGGGGGTAGTCCACATTGAAGCCGGGCAACGGCATGACTATATCGAACATTGTATAATGTTGTCCGTCCACATCTTCCTGCGTCAACACTTTCACCGGAATCTTCTCTTTCGGCACATATTTAGACTTCCCATTCTTTTCAGGCTTTATCTCTTCTTTTACTGCGTCTGTGATTTATGAAGAAAAAAAAACTAGTTGGATCTCAAGCCAATTCTATATCGCGTAAACTTCGCACACGTATCCCGTGGAAACTATCCCATTATTCGGGATAAAAGTCCTTGTTATCGAAAGCTTGTGAACGGAGTGTCAGGTAAACTTCTAGGCGCTAAGAACCTCAGCCTGAAGGCCCAGCTTGCCATACAGAAAGCGGTGCTGGTACAAACGCTCACGTATGGAAACGAGAGTTGGGTATGGAAGAGAGCATGAAAGTAGAGTAATACCGAAGTAAGAAAGAGAGTTGGTCTGAAAGAGAGAGAGTGTCGGGGTGAAGGTAAGGAAAGGAATGCTCCGCTGGTTCGGGCATGCTGACAGAATGACTAAACAGATATACAATGCAAAAGTGGATGAATGCAGAAGTCGTGGAAGGCCACGACACACCTTCCATGATCAAATTGATCAGGAGCCTTAAGACCAGACGAGCGTGCATGACAAGAGCTATGAATGTCAAAGAAGCCATTGAGGTGTGTAAGAAGAAACCTGAATGGCGCTCCGTTGTCCGTGCCTACCCCGCCAGGGAACTGGCGTGAAGTTATGTATGTATGTTATCGAAAGCAGAAAGAAAGAAAGAAAAAAAATGTCAACACAACAGGGCATCGTTTTATCAACGTGTATTCCAAATGTTTTTTTTTTAATATCATCAGTGTACAGACAAGCGGCATGTTTAGAATTTTATAATTTAATTTATAGATTAAGGGGGTCCACTGGTTTAATGGGTTCTAAAATCCTTTTTTTTTGCACAATTTGTTTCCTTAATATGGAGGTAACGTGATTTTTCGACATTCGAACCATTTTTTTTTGTTATTGTAGGAGTTCAGCAGACAGACAGACGGCCCACTTGATGGAGAGCGGTCACCATCGCCTATGGATATTTGCAACACCAAAGGTGCTACAAATGCGCTGCTGCTCTCTTAAGGGAGATTGGAACCTGGTCACTTATACCGGCGACCTACGTTAGACCACCTGGCTGTGGGTTGTTTGGTCGCCTCTTACGACAGGCCGCCCCAACGCAGGAAATTGTATTCTTTCTCCGTTCCTGCACGGATTATTACATCAGTTAGAAGGGACAGGTTATTTATAATTATAACTGCACTTGAAACTTTAAACGCGTTTTTCTCAAAACTATGTTTTTCAAACTTTCTTCTATCGTATCTCAAAAAAGGCTTGGCCGATTTACTTCAAATTTATAGGGTCTACTCAGTGCATCTAGACGCATCGAGTGGACTATTATCATCCAAAAATTTTGAAAATGTCTATTTTTACAAGCTTTTATTTAACTTGCAATGGGTGTACCTATGTATGTATGTATGTAAGTTCGGGTGGAATCTTGCAAGTTAAATTTGACCAACTTCCCGGTTTCCGATTGAGCTGAAATTTTGCACACATATGCCTTATTGATACATAAATAAGCTTTATTAAATACAAGCTTTTGAGATCCTGGATACCATGTAGCAGCAGAGTACTAGCCAAGACAAGTAAAACGAGCCCAAACACGACGGGTCTATCTAGTTTAGTGCAGGAGTTCCTATGGCCACCTTCCGACTCCATCATCAGATCAGCTCCATGGTACCATATTATTGCATAGTCACGCGATATACATATACGTGCAAAATTTCAACTCAATCGGAACGCGGGAAGTTGGTCAAATTTAACTCGCAAGATTCCACCCGAACTTGCATACATACATAGGTACATCCATTGCAAGTTAAATAAAAGCTAGTAAAAAGTTGACAAAAAATACATGAAATTCGGACTTTTTGTTCCGAAGTCTGTCAAACATCCAATTTTCAATTTTTGTTTTTTCTTCGTAGTCCACTCGATGTATTTAAGTATATAGATTAAAACCTCGCCGGGTTTTTTTGTTTCCGATAAGGCAATCAGCTGATATCATGGACGAAGTGGGTGTCCATTTTTTCGAGGCGGGTGTCTTCGGACCACTATACCTTTGGTTCTACTGAATATTTTTAGCTAAAAATTTAACTGTATACTCTTGAAATATGTATAAATAAATGGCAAAAAGTTCAAAGTTCTATCTCTTCATTGGTCTTTACAAAAAATACTCAAAAATCAGGGCGTCAAACCAGAGGACCCCCTTAAGCTTATGTTTAATTAACTATATTAGATGTTTTCAAAAATTAAATTATACATTACCTGTTCCGCCATTTTGTGACGCGTCGCCATCTTGTGTAGAACTGTCACTTTTCGGTTGTCTGTCCTTTGCGTCCGCGTCGTCACAGGTTTCCTGTTTACCTTCTTCACTATCCGATTCGTCGTCATCGGGTTCATCTGAAATGGGTGTTGGACTTTACTGTATTTTTATTCAATTAACTACATATTTATTTCCGCGCTTGCTAAATGACTTACCCCTTGAGTTTAGCGAAAGCATTACAAAAAAATAAACTTAAAATACACTTTGTAACATTATTAAATACTACGGACGTCCATCCATAGCACTATAGTTTGACTGCAACCGCTGTACCGCGCCCTAGGAACGCGCGGCGAGGCGGGGGAAAGGTAAGAAAGAGCACGAGTTCACACGATATCGATGTGCCGGACGAATCTCAAGATATCATTTTTTTTTTTAATTTTCCGAAATACAAATTATTATTATTTATCAGTTTTAACGTACGACCGGTAAAACCTAAAATTATTAAAATTACCCATTTGAACATTGAACATTTTTGTCTTTACACGCCAGTCGTATTAACGTATTAAATTATTAAATCAGATAGGGAATTAATTAAATAACTTTTATTTTTATTGCAGGAGATCAGCAGACAGGCAGACGGCCCACTTGACGGAAAGCGGTTACCATCGCCTATGGACATTTGCAACAGCAAAGTTGCTACAAATGCGCTGCTGCTCTCTTAAGGGGAACTGGAACCTGGTAACTGGTTGTTATGGCGACATACTTTAGACCAGGGGTGGTAGCCATCCAGTCGGGCAAATACCCTACCACCTGGCTGTGGGTTGTTAAGCCGCCTCTTACGACAGACCGCCCCAACGCAGGAAATTGTATTCTTTCTCCGTTCCTGCACGGATTAATACACCTAAATAGTTCATTTAATTACCTAATTTCTTTCATAGTATATGCGAAACCTGTGCACGACGAGAGACAAATAATAGTAATAGTGTAGTTCTTCCTCTTTCTTTATTTCTTTTATTTCTAATCAATGACGAAATAATTAGAGACTGATAAGGTTATAGTAAAGAGGACCATATGTTTAGGTAAATAATATTTTGTGTGCTAGATTCTAGGCAGTAAGATCTATTAGATTTGTATTTTATTATTCTAATCTTATTTGTAAGATTAGTATAAGACTTAAATCGGAAAATTATGTTCTTCGCATCACGAGATAACGCACGACCCATCTTGGAATATTTATCTCATGTGCATCCGATACAAGCGACACTAGCTACCGCCGCAAGCGTTGGCGGCCGACTGACACAACGCAACGGCCGGTACTCTCCCCCCCGCGCCCATACCTAAGGCGCGGTACAACGGTTGCGGTCAAACTATAATACAAACCCCAGAGGTATTCTAGGCTATGTATAATTCAAGAAGTTGTAATCATTTTGTTGTCTTGTTAAATAAATTAATAAAAAAAAGGCACGGAATTAACTGTGAATAGCGTGTATTGCTCTCAACGGTTGGAGGCGGATGAACGAGTGGTATACAATGGGGGTGCAACAATTGATAGGGTTTTTAGTGTTGCTTATAGAGGATCAGTGTTGCAAGTAAACTAAATAATGTGCATGTTGGGTAATGTATTAAATCTCAAATACAGTTTCGACTCTATATAGCGAAATTTAAGAGACTGAGTACTTTATTACGTTTCGTTGGAGAGTAAAAGAGAATAACATAATTTTTGGAGTTTACTTCTTAAGAATCAATTTTCATATAATTTTCCGGTATAGAAATTTTATGGTGATTGAAATAATACAAGCATATCTGCTCAGAGGCGTTACTTTTTTTCTTTTAAACCACCCTGTATTAGAGCGAACAAACAAAAAGAAACATTCAAATCTGTTAGTGTTTAGTGTTAATCTGTTTTTGGGATAACCTTTACATAAATTTATCCTTTTTCCGGGATGAAAGTATCCTATGTCCATCCTAGATATTGAACTTACATATATACGGAGTTCAACCAAATCGGTCTAATAGTTTTTCCGTGAATGCATCTCAGGAACTACTGGTCTGATTTGAAAAATTCTTTCAGTGTTAGATAGCCCACTTATCGAGGAAGGCTATAGGCTATATATCATCACGCTAAGACCAATAGGAGCGGAGCACCAATGAAGAATGTTTCAAAATCGGGGGATTTTTTTAACTGTACCACGCGGACAAAATTGCGGGCAGCAGCAAGTTACAGATATACAGAAAAATACACTTTTATCTCAGAATCTATCGCTTTTTCGGGATAAAAAGTATCCCATGTCCTTCCTCGGAATCGAGAATATATGTATACAGTTTTTCCATGAAAGCGTGACAGACAGACAGAGTTACTTTCGCATTTATAATATTAATAGGTATTATGATTTTTTTAAGTATTTTTAATTTTGAGTAATTGAAAAATATCATATTTTAAGGGAGTGCAGTAAGTTTATTTTATATTACCTTCGTTGTGAACCTCAGTGAGTGGCACCAAGTCCCCGACTGCAGGCTTGAGGCCGAACCTTTGGATCCGTTCGGAGACAGCCTTGTTCCAGACCAAGGACTGGTATGAATGCAGGTACAGGAGCCGCACGTTGCGAGGTATCTGAGGCACACGATTGCAGGACATATATTTCCATCCGTGCAGGAACGGAGAAAGAATACAATCTCCTGTGTGTCCCAACGCCTGTCGTCAGAGGTGACAAAACAACCCACATCCAGGTGGTAGGATTTTATCCGTCCGGATGGCTACCACCCCTGGTCTAGAGAATGACGCCATAACAACCTCAAGTTGTGTTCCGGTATTAATGGCCAGGTTCCAGTCTCCCTTAAGAGAGCAGCAGCGCATCTGTATCACCTTTGGTGTTGCAAATGTCCATAGGCGATGGTAACCGCTTTTCATCAAGTGGGCCGTCTGCCTGTTTGCTGAATTGATGCAATAAAAAAAAACAACCCACAGCCAGATGGTAGGGTTTTATACGTCCGGATGGCTACCACGCCTGGTCTAGAGTATGACGCCATAACAACCTCGAGTTGTCAAAGAGCATGTAATCACTTCGCTTAACATAAATGTTAAAACCATAAAAAGGTTTTGCATGTCTAAAACAATCTCCTTTGACAAGATAGAAAATCAAACAACTTTGATCTAAATAATTTTAAACTTTATTCCCGAATGATTAAACATAATTTTCTGTGGAGCAGTTTGTTCTGTGACATAGTTTGAAAAGGTAAGAAGACTACACGTACAGTAGACCAATTTTAATAGACAACCTCTGTGTACGAATCGGGTAAGCGGGACAGAGCTAAAAATGCATAGCAAGCAATACTGCCTTTTGCACTTGCGAATAAAGTTCAATATAGATTATTTACACGCCGAAAACCGAACTGCCCTATCTGTGCAAACGAAAACTGCCCAAGAGGTATATGCTTTACCTGGCTATCTTTTTTCTATGTTTACAAAATTATTAAGAATTCAAATTCAAAAGTTTTTATTCAAAATAAGTTCCACTGGAGAACACATTTTGAAGGTCATACATGTAAGTCAAAATTTATATCTAATTCCTATTCTACGTACGCTATGTACTACGTACGCTTCGCAACGAGTTATTGCTGTTAAGGAGAAGAAGCGGCAAGAAACTCCCCAGCAACACAACTAGCTAAAAATTGTTTTTCTTTATATTTCTTATTCTATTTATCTGTCAAGTTCTTTTTTTATAAGTTTTATACAGAAGTACGTTACAGAATTACTTTTGAAGAATTAATGGAGTTGTAGCAAACAGTGCATATTCAATAAGACAGAGACACAATAAAAGTAAAGAAAAATATTATTATAGTTATAATAAAGACATAAGCTCTCGCCAGTGGTGCGTCCCCATCCAGAGGGATAACAATCATCGACACCACACACAACTTAAATAAACCGCCACAACCTTCTAATTTCAAAATACGGTATGGGAGCTGCATACGTCTTGTCATCGCAGCGGGCAACGAACTACTTACTAGCGCTTTTTTTTTTTATTGGACTTGACTTTATGTTGTTGGTCCGAAGACCTTACAACTTTACCGGGGTTTTTGGGGCGAGTGCCTTCGCGAAGCGAAGGCGCTCGAGCCCGGGGGGGCAACTTGCTCGAGGGAGCTCCCTAAGGAGTTTTACCTCGGCTGGACTGTTGCCATGAGAGGGGGATGAATTTAATGATGCCCACCCACCATAGGGCGACATAAAGCACTAATTGAGAACGGGTGACGGGTAATATAAAGCCCGAGGGGAAGGATCGGTGGTTCGCGGCGGCCTACGCTATCTTACTGCCGTTTCGCAACGTGTTATGGCTGGGAGAGAAGAAACGGCGAAAGAAACTTCCCAGCAACACGCCTAGTCTATCCTGTGGGGGGGGCTATGTCTCCTAACGTCCCTCGCAGGGACGTGGAGAGATCTTGATTGGCGGCGCCTGAGACGCCGCCGTCTGTGTCTGTCTGTCCGTGCCTGCCAGCCTGCCGTCCTAACCGCGGGCGGGCTGATCCGGGCCAGCCGTTTTGTGATAACGTCGACCCTGTCCGTGAGGACGTTACGCGGTCGTCGCACGAGAGCCTTTCGCCGAGGCTTATAATCGGACGCGGACACGACGAGCGGATTTCGATGGTGCGGCGCGAGATCGAAATAGTTACGCGAGAGCGACGTAATATAGTTTTTGATGGAGGGAAGCTCCAGATCGCGGTGGAGGTCGACGTTACGCATATAGAGGGGAGCACCGACGGCTCTGCGCATGAATTTGTTTTGCACGATTTGCAATTTATCTAAAAGGGCAGGCTTGGCATGGCCGAATACCACACTCGCGTATGTCATGATCGGGCGGAAGTGATCGGGCGGACTGACTAGCGCAGCGCGGGAGCGCAGATATTAATAGTTGCTCTGTCTCGCTCGCACATCATCCGTCCCGCTCACACATTGTACTAGCATTACGACTTGTTAATATTTGTACTTAAGGTTACCATTTCCAAAATAAATCAATTCACTTCAGTTCACATCAGCACTCAAATCAAATCAAACACACACATCAGCACTCGACAGTGAATACTACTCCCTGCCATCTGAAGTATTATTTAACCTCTACATCTCGCTGCTACCACGGTATATTACACTGATGGATATCATTTAATTGCGTTAAAGTTTGACATTGTATTGTATTAAATAGCGGTCAGCATTTTTCGTTCGCCGAGAACGTGCAATAGGGAACCTCGATCAAACATTAGTGAGTCACCTGGTTGATGGCCGCGAGCAGGTCGTTGGGGTTGAGGGCGAGCGCCCGCAGCAGGCGCACCTCGGCGTGCGCGGCGGACGCGTGCCGCGGCAGCGCCGCTGCCGCCGCCGCCGCGCCGCGCGCTCGGAACTCGCTCAGCGCCGCCCCCAGGGGCCCCTCCCGCTCTTCGAGCACGCTCTCTATCGCCTGAACGTATCCCATCCCATTTTACACAAATTTTTACAGTTTTTATATAATAAAAAAATTACAACATCTATATACATATAATAAAACTGTAGAGGTCGTATTTCTGTACAATGAAAAAAAATACTAAAAACCGAGCCAAGGAGATGTAAGAAGGGAAATAGAACTAATTTAGATTGTTTTCAAATTTTTTGTTTCTCTGTTTGTATGGGCTAATCTCCGAAACGACTGGACCGATTAAAACCAAATTTTCTATGGTGGTAGCTGATATCCCTGGTCAACATATAGGATACTTTTGATCCCGAAAAATTAAAGAGTTCCCGTGTCATAGTTAAAAAAAACTTACCACGCGGATGAAGTCACGGACATCGACTAATTTGATAATATAATTTTACTAGGATATGCCCGCGACTCTGTCCACGGCTGACTTGAAATTTCAGCGGGATTTCCGAGATGCAACGTATCGCATCATTTAGAAAAATGATGTAAGCTATAGGTTAAGAGGAAACCGTGTCGGGTAAGCTAATCCACACGATTCCCGGGATAAAAAAAAAGCGCAGATTTTTAATCTAAGAATATTGTTTTATTGCCTGAAGCAGGCAAACAGGCAAACGGTCCACCTGATGGAGAGCGGTTACCGTCGCCTATGGACTCTTGTGACACCAGGCGTGTCGCCAACGCGTTGCCGACCTCTAAAAAATTTCATAACACCGTTCTTAAAGAACCTCATGTCGTAGCGCAAAGGGAAAACCGCGAAATTAACTGTCGACCGGCATAAACCGCATTGAAATCGGCCCAACAGTTTTTACGTGAATCCCGAATAAACAGACAAGAAATATTTAAAAAATACATCGTGTTCTCCGTCGTTTATAATATAGTCTATTCTAATTGGGTTTTTTTTTTTAATAATTACAGTGTACAGCCACGGCATGTTTAGAAATTTATAATATTACTAGAATATGCCGGAGACTTCGGCCACGCTCGACTCGAAATTCCCGCGGGATTTCCGGGAAACACAGTATCACAGCGTTCAAAGATGAATGTAACCTATAACTATAACTTCAAACCGCTCCTGGGAAAATTCCCGGGATAAAAACTAGCACACATTTCAGGACATAAATTTTGCTATCGATCAGTGAAAAAATCGCATTGGATTTCGAAAACTTTTCAATCGGGCCGTTTCAGATCATTCCCAGAAAAATTCCCGCGGGATTCCCATTATAAAAGGTAGGGCAGATTTTTAAAAGAAAACAATTTCCTGCGTTGGGGCGGCCTGTCGTAAGAGGCGACAAAACAACAGCCAGGTGATAGGGTATTTACCCGATTGGATGGCTACCACCCCTGGTCTAGAGTATGCCGCCATAACAACCTCGAGTTGTGTTCCGGCATTAGTGACCAGGTTCCAGTCTCCCTTAAGAGAGCAGCAGCGCATTTGTAGCACCTTTGGTGTTGCAAATGTCCATAGGCGATGGTAACCGCTTTCCATCAAGTAGGCTGTCTGCTGAACTCCTGCAATAAAAAAAAGTATAGGAATTTGCTGCTGTCGATTAGCGAAAACCCAACCAAATTCCCCAATTCCCGGATCCCAAACAAACAGACAAGAAATCTAAAGAAAATTTCACTGTGTTCTCCATTGTTTATATAGTCAGTTTGTTTTTAAATTAGCTTCAATGTACAGACACAGTAATAATATTATAGATATGTGGACCATTCTAGGGCTGATCCCAGACACCCAGACCGTAATACAAAACAGAAAGTTTGTTTCTGAAATTCACTCGGACATGATTTTATAAAAAAAAAAGATCCCAACGAATTGAGAACATCCTCCTTTTTTTGAAGTCGGTTAAAAAGAGCCATTCAAATTACTATGAAACTTTGAAAAGGAATACAGACCTCCAGCAGGTTGCCTTGCAGCAACTTCAGGCCGATTTCATACGTGGGTTTATTGATCCTGGAGCCGAACCTCTGCAGCCCATAATAGTTGATGAAGCCCCGCTTCCGCAGGTTCTCGCAGGCCTCGTTTATGGACTCATCGGAGGCTGTCACATTTCGCAGCGCAATGCGAAACCTGAAACATTATAAAAACCGTAAATATCATATATAAAAGCCATTAGAAATATTTAAATAAACTAGCTGTCCCCGGCAGACGTTGTTCTGTCCTGAAGAAATAATAAATTTAGAACCCGATTCCAGCGCCACCTACCGGGTCCAAATGTAAGCTATCCTATCTTTCAAGTCGGATCAAGCTGCACACGGTGTGCAAATTTGATTAAAATCGGTCAAGTAGTTTAGGAGTCCATCGCGGACAAATAACGTGACACGTAATTTATATATATATTAAGATTATTTTTATGGAAATAAGACTATTCTATTGGCAAAAATTAGTATTGTGTTGATTATATGATTTTAAATTGACTTGTATAAATTTGAAGTAGTTTAAGTATTGTGGCGACCGAGGGCAGAACTTTCTTAGTTAACTTTGTAAGTTAATAAAAGCGTTTAATTAAAAACTGGTGGTGTCTTCCAATCCTAAGTGCGTATCCCCGCTCGTACGTAACAGTATGTATGTACCATTTGCATGCCTGACCGGCAAAAACATGTGAGCAAATAAATGATTGATTGATTGATTGAAAGATTTTCATGGGACATAATCTACAATATTATAAAAGTCTTTTGTTTTTTAGTATTTTTTTTATTGCAGGAATTCAGCAGACAGGCAGACGGTCCACCTGGTGGAAAGCGAGTACTTAAGGGAGACCGTAATCTGGTCAGTAACGCTGAAACACAACTCAAGGTTGTTATGGCGGCATTTGGGTATGGTGGACCAGGGGTGGTAGCCATCCAGACGGGCAGATACTCTATCACCTAGCTGTGGGTTGTTGTGTCGCCTCTTGCGACAGACGGCCCCGACGCAGAAAATTGTGTTCTTTCTCCGTTCCTGCACGGAATAATATATATAATATTTATTTTATTATTTAAAAAACATACATGGAAACATAGTGGTGTCAGAATTGGCAATAAGTATCTAAGCCATTTAAGGTTTGCCGATGATATAGTCCTATTTTCCAATAATACAAGAGATCTTAATAACATGTTAAAATCTTTACACCAGAAAAGTATATCAGTTGGACTTGAAATAAATTTAGAGAAAACGAAGGTGATGACCAATCATATAAAAAACGAAATAAAAATAAATGAAGATATCATTGAATATGTCGACGATTACATATATCTAGGAAAAATAATTTCTTTCCGAGAAACGCACCAAGACGAAATTGAAAGAAGAATTATATTGACGTGGAAAAAATATTGGTCATTAAAATACATTTTTAAATCGAATATACCTATCTGGCTAAAGAAGAAGATTATGGACACAAGCATTTTACCAACTCTAACATATGGCTGTCAGACATGGGCTCTCACAGAAAGAAATGCCAAAAAAATTTCTGTCTGTCAAAGAGCAATGGAACGAAGCTCACTAAACATAAAACTAAAAGATAGACAAAACAATTTAGATATAAGAAAGAAAACTAAATTTAAAGATGCCATACATCATGTAAGAAAGCTTAAGTGGAAGTGGGCTGGACATGTGGTACGATACTCGGACCGGAGATGGACAAAAATAGTGACGGAATGGCGCGGCCCCACGTATGGCAAACGTCGTGTGGGACGCCCGCTCAAGCGGTGGGACGACGACATCCGCGCCGTCGCGGGCCCAAGGTGGCTCGCAGTGGCCGCGGACAGAAATCACTGGGCGCAACTGGAGGAGGCCTTTACCCGGACGGGGGGTCCAAAAGTAGAACAATAAAAATAAATAAATTGACGAATAAAATAATAATAATAAATATTTAAAAATAATAATAATAATAAATTGACGAAAAATAATATGACATTTTAAAATTATTGTATAGTGTAATGTTATTATGGACCAAATAAAAAGGCTTTTTTTTTTGTTTTTTATTATTTAATATATAAATATATATTATAAGCTATAACGGCGGTAGTTGACATTTTTTGCAAAAAAAAACGACGGCGGTAGCGTGCGCGACGTCATCGCCCCGCCTACCTTCCACTACGCTTGGGAGTATAAAACGGACCGCTCCGTTGTATCGGCACGCATTTCCATCGAATGCGTCGATGAGTAAGGACCATTGTCTTTCGACAATCAGTACTGCTCTGGTAATAGACGTGGGACAGCCCTGACGGTTAATACTGTATATTATAATATAATTTGTAGTCCGGGTTTTTTTATTATTATTATTAATATATCTACGGGCTCGAGTTCCGTACCTTTTTTTACTACTTAATTTCTATGAAAAATTGTTGAGTCCATACACGCTTATTGTTTATTTTTGTTAGTGTGTGACTTAATTTAGTGATTTATATGTTATGGTGTACCTTAAGATTAACTTATTATATTAATTTATTCTAATTTGAATACTAAACTTATACTAATGTAGAGTGTACCTGTTACATGCTAGTGTTGTGAGGAAGTGCATGTGCAGAGTGGGCTTTATATCTATATTTATATATATAGTCCTATCTAGTGCCATGTGTGTTGGTTTTTTCTTTTCTGTGCCTGGGTTATTAATTTTTAGGCTCTTTGTGTGTCTTGGTTTGTTTGTGAGTGTGCGTGTAATGCAATGCGATGGTAGTGCGCGTTGGTTTGAGTATGTGTATAAGTTTTATTGTTAGTTATGTGTGTAGTCCGGGTTTAAAAATTTCAAGTTGCAGTTACTACGGTGCGCTCTTCGACTTCGCCGCAGTGACACTCGCAGTGAAGCGCAGAATGAGAAGTTAATTTATGACCTTCTGCACTGTTTTTTGTTATACTAAGTTAATGAAAACCTCTTGACATGTCCTGGGCTCCAAAATCCGGGATATTTAGGCCTTTTCTCCCGGTTGCCAAATTATAGAATAGCTAAAAGAACACAAAAAAAATCCTGCATATAATTGTCTACTTACACATTTCCTTTCAACATTCCCAGTTTGAGATGCGTCTTGCTGAAACTGAAGTTGCCGATGTGTATGTCCCTTAAATCCTTGCAGCAGTTAACCACCTTCCGAGGGTCCACCTTGCGCAGGCTGAACCATTGGGAGGTCTTCGCGCGGCGGTCCTTTGTGCCCGAATAACCCAGCATCGTTGGTCTAAGGCTGAACAGAAATACATTAAGAAAATTGATCAAACATGTAATGGTCTCTAAAGTGTGCGTGTACACAATATGACTTATTTTTAATTGTAATTAATAATTTATAACCGGCAGACAAACACACATAATTATTTTGTTATGAGTAATATACAACGGACTACTCTGGGGCCGATCCCAGACACCCAGACCATAGTAAATAACGGAGAAATTTGTTTCCGAAATTTACCATGCCAGGAATCGAGCCCGGAACCTCTGCGTTTCAGTGAGGTATTTAATTAGGCAAAGACTCAATCAAGAACTACATTTTTTTTTATCACATTGCACGTTAAGATTTACATGTTCCTAACTAGAATAAATGACCATGAGTATATAGATGCCAATTTCTATATTACGGTTATGATAGATATGATTTCTATTAACTTCAGTCAAAATAGTGCGAGTAGGTATTTAACTTTTTCCTTGCACCGAATGTTCGGCTCAAGCTGCCCAAATTCGGCAAACCGAATGTAAAACGAATTTCGGCCCATCCCTAATAATTTTTTATACGTAAAAGGAACTCTAAGCGGTGTACAAAATAAACGACTAAATCACTGTCGATTCACGCTGTCTCGCGTGAATCTACCGTCATTTAGTCGATTTTTTTTTACTGATCGATAGCAAATTTAATGTGATAAAATGTATGATATTTTATATCCCGAGAATCCCGCGGGAAATCTCCCGAGAGCGGTTTGTAGTTGTTCGGGTGCTTAAAAATTAGCTTGTCACAGTTTTTACTAAAACGCTAGCTTACATTCTTTTTCAAATGCTGCGGTATTCCGGAAGCGTAGACGAAGTCGCGGGCATATACTAGTTTTCTTATAAAAATATACTAACTTAAATCTTGTTTTGTTCACATTTTATTTATGCTAAGATAAAATGTGACAGTCTGCAGAATAGTAGGACCACTTCACACATTTATGCAGAGCCATATCAATAATATTATTTTTATATACTAAAGTGAAGGTAGTTTGGAGAAAAGCGAGTCTGAATATAAATACCTCTACCTGAAAGAACTGAAATTTCACTGTGCAAAGTCAATGTGACTGATCAAGAATCGTGCTGGAGACGTACCTTATTCTCAGCCGTTCAGCAATCCTCACAGCTGCCTCCAGAGTGTCGCAGTTCTCCTTGTGAACAATGAAGTGCACATATTCCGCTGGCCACACCCACTTCACTCTTTTGTCAATACGGACTGAAATATAACAAGAGATCATTACACTACACTCATTTTTTTTTATTTTTTTTTATTGCAGGAGTTCGGCAGACAGGCAGACGGCCAACTTGATGAAAAGCGGTTACCATCGCCTATGGACATATGCAACACCAAAGGTGCTACAAATGCGCTGCTGCTCTCTTAAGGGAGACTGGAACCTGGTCACTAATACCGGAACACAACTCAAGGTTGTTATGGCGACATACTTTAGACCAGGGGTGGTAGCCATCCAGTCGGGCAAATGCCCTACCACCTGGCTGTGGGTTGTTTGGTCCCCTCTTACGACAGGCCGCCCGGCCGCAGGAAATTGTATTCTTTCTCTGTTCCTGCACGGATAAAAATTTATGGACCCTTTCTCTAAATTAGGCGTATGTAATAAGAAATATGAAATCAGAATCTTTAGCTAGGCCATGTATCAGTGTACTTTAAAATTAGGGTTTACATTAATATATTTTACTTTATTCTTTCATATCATCATATTTCTAAGCCTAGTCAGAATGGCAGTCTACACTGCGTTTTCCAAAAAGTGGATGCAACTTCATGACTTGCTAATTTCATTAGCTACTGATATGGAAAGAAATGTAACTGATGCATAAATGGCAAAAAAGAACATTTAAATACCTCAGAAATATGTGCAATCAATTTGAAGTATGGACATTTATTTATAGGTAGATAATCATATATAGCTTAAGTTTTTGAAGTGATAACTTCTTATGGGAGGGTAAACCGCTTCGTTACGTAACGCGTTACGGCGCCAGTCTGTCTGGCTTAACTTTCTCTCACGCATACGGCAGCAGTAGGCAGGCTCTCCTCCCTCACTACAACCCACAGCGCTAGCCGTATTTCAGTAATTAAATTAAATAATGATACTAATAATGTACATACACAAAATTCTAATGTACACATTCAAGAATAATAATTGTATCTAAGAATAAAATATATTTTATAATCAATAAAAGATTTTATTAATAAATAACCTTTCCTTACGTTATATTAATATACATAAAATTTAAGTAATAACCTAAGTTTTTGTGAAGTTAAATAGTTCAACTTAGATTAGTTTAAGCTATCACTTCTGTTGCGCATCCCGAGATGCACACTTTTTTTTTATTGCACGAGTTCAGCAGACAGGCAGACGGCCTTACTTGATGGAAAGCAGTTACCATCGCCTACGGACATTTGCAACAATGCCCAAAGGCATTACAAATGCGCCGCTGCTCTGTTAAGGGAGACTGCAAACCTGGACACTAAGGCCAGAATACAACTCACGGTTGTTATGGCGGCATACTCTCAACCAGGAATGGTAGCCATTCAGTTGGGTAAATACTCTACCATCTGGCTGTAGGTTATTGTGTCTCCTCTCATGACAGAGTGCCCCAGTATTATTTCTCTGTTCCCGCACGGATTAAAAGAATTAAGTATAAAATTACATACTTCCTTTTCTAAACTTTTCAAATTTGATAAGTTTCTTGTCCTCAATATTAACAGTACTGCCAACTATACTTCTACCGAATGCTTTCTTCACTGCATCATGGATTTTTGTTCTCTGCTCTTTTGACACCTCTGTCACATTAATCTAAAAGGCAAAAACAACAAGGTTGGTTGGTTTGAGAACACCACATGTCCAATAAGTATTGGCATATACAGACCCATTTTCTCAAGGTGTTTAACCACCTCATCAGAGCTATAGTTCGGCAGCTCTTGAAATGCATTCTGACTCTGTTGAACATATGGGTGGATAGCATTATAATGAAGAATAATTGATGAATATTTTTTTTTAATTTCTCAATCAAGGTTTAGTTAAAATTAATATCAGCATGACAACAACAATTTATCATTTATTTATAAATCAGGGTTATATATGTATTAGTAAATTTTCAATTACCGATACATATATAACCCCGTCTTTTATTGTTAAACTGGCTGTACCCGTGATGCCGTCCGCATGGAATTTGTTTTCAAAGCCCCCCTGATTTTGAAACATTTTTCATTGCTGCTCCGCTCCTATTGGTCTTAGCGTGATGATACATAGCCTATAGCCTTCCTCGATAAATGGGCTATCCAATACTGAAAGAATGTTTCAAATCAGACCAGTAGTTCCTGAGATTAGCGCATTTAAACAAACAAACTCTTCAGCTTTATAATATTAGTATAGATTATTCAGATTTACATAATTTGTCATCAGTCTTTATAATCTATGAATTCCTTCAAGCTATAGGTGTGCCTGATTAGCCACTTCTTATGTCGCAAGTAAATGCATTTAAACTGCCAGAAAGTGTGCTTTTGTTCAGTAGTTTTATTATATATAGTCAGACCCATAATATGCATTAGCATATTCAAATTTTTCACCTCTGCAACAGTGCAATCCTCTCTCTGTTCAGTCTAATATGAATGTATGTCGCTATGCTTTGCATATATGGAATCATTGACCCTGACATAGCGTTACTTGAAATACGAATAGCAAGGTAGGGTAAGAATTTGTAACATTTTGAAATGGGTCTGGCCAATTCTCTATTAATAGTCGTGGTAGCGTAATGGCTAGCGCACGCGTCCCGAACTCAAAAGGCGCGGGTTCGATCCTGGCCGGAACGCATGCACCAATTAGGCAGTTTTCGGACCTAATGTGCATATTGTTACAATTACCATGTGCTAAGAACGGTGAAGGAAAACATCGTGATGCAACCTGCACATCGAGATAGCCGATGTGTCAAACCTGCCAAACCGCCTTGGAAAAGCGTGGCGGGTATACTGTCTATTCCCCTATAATGGGAGGCCCTAGCCCAGCAGTGGGACATTTATGGGCTGTTATTATTATTTTATTATATTTAATTCTCTATTAGGTAACCCCAGAATAGCATGCACAGCCCTTTTCTGCATATACACAATTATTCACCTCGACAATTTCACTACTAGTTCCGGTGATCAAGGAATTAATCTTATCCCAAGTTTCCATAGGTAATATCTCAAGATTATATTTTGTGAGCAGCAAATCTTCATCTTCATCCACAGTCTCTTCTGCTGGCGGTTCAGGTGTTGATTTAGTGGTAAGTTTTGCAACCTCACCATTTTCATTGATCTCTGATACTTGGAAATCTGAATATCTGAAAACGAGAATCAGATTTATTAAATAATTTTCTCATGTTTACAATGTTATGACTTAGTCTCTAGAGCTGTTGAAAGTGGATTTGGCAATAAAGGTGGTAGAAGCACACAAGTATACAAAGTGAAATCTGTTTAAATTTTCAGTTTGAAAATAATCAAATATAAAAAATTCAATGAATAGATGTGATTATATTGATGTGAATTACTGTATACATTCATTTTTATTTAACCCGTAAGCCCATTTTAGTCAAATTATTGATATACCAAAAAGCCACAAGACTAATTATCACTATCTCATAATATACCAAGAAAATATACCCATTTCATACTAAATCCTATATAAACAGAGTGAGACAACAACATAAAAACAATCACTGCGCAACCGCGATCTGCACTGTCACAGCTGACATATATATGCTTATCCGGAACTTGGAGGTTAAATATCCTTTACTTGTTTGTATAAAAAACTACTTGAGTATACTAAAAACTAATGCTCAATCTAGAATTCTAGAGGCTTTACTCTGTTAAAGTCAAGTTTTAAGTATTTCCATGATGTTAGTTATAATAATATGTTCATCCTTTCTTTTTATTGTAAGTAGTAAAATGGTGCCATTAGATTATCTGCACTAAATATAATCCGTGGTAGACAAATTCTACTACTAAACAGAAGAATAACTAAAAATACAGGCGACTTTTATAAAATAAATATATTGATATATCAGGTACCTTGATTTAATTATACCATTGAATCCTTCATGTTCTGAAATGTATTCTGTAACTCCAATAGCTTCTTCGGAAAGTCTTTTCGTCGGGATATCGCGTTTCGGCTTCTTCTTCCACTGACTATTGGACCCACCGCCGAAATTGTGAGTTCTTGAATCCGGAAAGCCGAAATTGCGATTTTGAACCCAACCTCGGCCTCCACCACGGTTGAAACCGCCCCTATTTTGACCACCTCTATTTCTACCACGAAAACCCCAACTGTTTTTCTTATTCATTTTGTTATTCATAATAACAAAACAAAAATCTTAACCTACAAATAGTTGTTTTATAACCAAATTATAAAACCGCTTTAAACTCAATTGTTGTAACTAGAAAAACACAACCCTATTGCTTTCGCTTATCTGACGTCATAATATAAAATTAAATTTAGATAAATTAATTAAATTTACACCACTAACAATTGTTAATTTCACATTGAATTGCACTCCAGTGACCACTAACCAGTGATAAAATATAAAAATTTAATATTTTTAACATTACGATAAAGATCTAAAGAGCGCTGTACATTCTCGTAACAATCACGCCAATCGAAAAACTCTAAAATTTTAGCGACAGCTGTCATGAGTGTACTCACAAGTTTCTCGGTATAGTTCTCACACTCATCAAAAAATGACTATACAAGTTACTGCAGTTTTAAGTTTGTTAGAAGACTTATTTGTCTGAGATTTTTAAATCTACCACTAAAACATTAGAATCTAAATTAGATACAAATTAAAACAAAAAAATGGTTTTTAAAAAAAATACTGGAATTAAATGTTTTCTGGAACACTAATTTGTTGTAGTAATTATGAAATTACTTTGCTTACGTAAATATTATGTTTCACACAATTTTGAAGTCAGTATAAAATAACATGTAAACTGATCGTTAAACATCGAGGTATATATAGGTACAATGTTTTGTTTGACAACGAATTGAAAAGCAAAAAATACAAGTAATATCTAATAATTATAAAATAGACAATAATTTCTTATATACATTAAACAGAACAACAAATGAATAATAAATTGTTTTGTTCTTTATCTAAGTCAGTTGTGTTTTTGTAGTCTTATTCATTTTACAATGGGGATTGTTCAAAAAAAATTACCCTCTGATTTTATATTTTTATTATGTAAAATAGGCTATTTTAAGATACTAATTTGAATATTTTTGTGTTTTAAGAGTTAGTTTTTTTTTAATTCAATTTTTAAACAAATTATCCGATGACGTCATTGGGGACAACTTTACATTAATTCCTTTGCCTATAAAAAGAAAATAATCATATTAATCTGTGCTACTATTTAAATGTTACTGTCATTATTCATTATGACACATCGTGATCATTTTAGTGTGGCCAGCTTAGCAATTTTATCGGTAGATTTATTTTATATATTTTGGTGTTCAACATTTATTACTTTCTAAAGTTACTGTTAAGTTATTTAAAGTGACCTTTAGTGAAAAATCAATATAATATAACTTAAACTGAATAATGTACAGTTAGACTGAATACCATTAATTGATAATCAGGCATAAATTACCTATTAGACACCATTGCGATGTCATTACTTTTCTTAATTTGTAATAAAGTATTCTTTCGGCGATTACAACAGATAAAGCTCATTCGACCACTAAAATACTTTGATTTGGTATCACATTTGGGTTATCATTTTTAATGTCTGATACCTAGACATAGTCTCATTATCCAATGATGTTGTCAATCCAGTTAAAATAAAAAGGTTGTATTGTCAGTTTCAATTGAGGGGGGGGGGAGTATTATTAGTCAGACCTTAAAAAAAATATCAGTCGTTAGGACTGCACTTCAGAGATAAAAACTTGGTATCTGAGCGTGACGGTCGTGCGAATTCAGTGCATTTTCCCCATCCTAGAAGTATCTACCGAAGTTTTCAATTTAAAAATCATGGCGATGTTCGATAAGGTCTTTTTTAAGTCAATATGTTGGGAGTTACTTTCCTACACACACGTGTGTACCTACAAGAATTACAAATTTTAGTAATTTCACTATTAGCAACCTGGCAACATTGGGTATTTAGGCTTTAGATCGGCGGTTAATGCAGCATTTCTAAATTCTAATATTATTCATTACAATTAATTTCGTCCTTAGAAAAATCTTCTAAAGTCATCCGACAAAAAAGTGAACTATTTTATTAATGAAAATGTATTAAATATTTTCTCTTTCTAAACATGGCCGGATCTTCAAATAGGAGTGTTAATTTTGTAAAGGCTGATACGCTAAACCTACCTAACATGTAATGTTATTAGAGTACATAGCTATACTCGTAGTACATATTGGAGAAATAAGAGGAGCTAAAATCCTGATGTAAGTAGTTTTGTGAAGGTTTCTAAATTCAACATGTTCGCCCATAGATCTTCCTTCCTTCTTTCCTTTTATAACCTGTGTAGTATATTACTATTCCTGTCTGTAAATTTCATCCATATAAGAAATCAGTAATGTTAATTATTAGTTAATATATGATTGATGTAAGTATACTTTGTGTTGAAGTCAAAATTCATCTAAAATGTGCACCTATTTATAGAAAAATAGCTACATGTCTCACTCATTCATTAGAAACTGATTAAAATAATATTAATTACTTATTTGATAATTTGGTACAATCAATAAATCAGCAACCTATATTACTTTCTTAATAATCTATAATACAAGTAAAGTATCTCATATAAATACATACAAATAAAGTAACAGACATTGCACCACTGCCCTGGCGGTTAGATAGTGTGTTTGATTGCTAATGTATGTTATGGATCTGATCTTATACAACAAATTACCGGAAAATATGAAACTCTCCAGTAGTTTTAAATATATTCACTTGCCGGCTTAAAAGTGATTAATTAAGCACATCTATGGCTTGAAGGATTTCATGGAATATGAAGATTTGTGACAAATACCTTAATGATTGTAAATCTCTTAATAATATGATTTTGATGTGTAACATAGTTACTAATATGAAAAATTATGAGTTAAATAAGGACTATGCGAGTAATTAAATAGACACTTTATATCTTTTTTTTTCAGGTTCAGAAAAAATTAGCAACAACTTTTCTGCATAAGCAAGGGTTATGCTTGATCATAGAATTTTATGACTTATCCACTGCAGTTTACATGAAAACTTTATGTATAGAAAAAACCAAATGCTAGCCTGCAGAAAAAAGAAAAAGATAAAACTGAACATTTCTGAAAAGATTATATAATACGTCCTAAATTATTATTAATAAGTGTTTAAGTAAATAAACAAGTTTAACTGCTAAAAGTTATTTATTATTTCATCTTGCAAAATAATAAGTCAAAAGATATATTTTATTAATCAATTCATATAAATATATGGCACATACAAATTTATAACTCACAATAGTTTGCTTTCAGTATAGAAACCATGTTATTCTTATAACTCGTAATGTGAACTCTTAAGACATCAGTCAAAGTAAAGCAAAAATATTTTTGGAGGAATGTTAAATATTCATATATTGTTTACATGAATTATAACTAATAACATCTAGATTTATGTATATATAAAAATAAGTTATTTAAAATAGCCATCCTTGTTTTCAATTAATTAAGCTTTAAAGATATAGGCCATTCTTTTATGGTGGTACTAATCTTTTCAATCAGTTTCCATTTATTGATTTGGGCTCGCTTGAGATAATTCAGGTTCTGGTGAAATTTTTGTATGCCATTAGCTCCAATGCAGTTCATAAAGAATACTCCAAACAATTCAAGTCAGAACTCGACGAAGGCCAACCTATGCTCTGAACAAAGTCTGACAAATTGGCTTGCAACCAATGTTGGATTGAATTAGCTTCATGGGAGGGTACAGGGCCCTGTTGGAAAATCCACTGCTATCCAGCGAATAAAGTATCACTTAATGCTTAAATCATTGTTTCCAATATGTGATTTTGGACGTCCTTCTAACTTCTGGCGCAAGGTGTATTGTTTTGCCGGTTAAATTTTCTTCCACCGTGATGATCTTCTCATCAGTAAACAGGTTATTTTTCGGATCGTATCTCTTGAAAAGGTTTCGACATCGTTCCAATCGCCATTTACGAAGACGCTCGTTTATATAATGCACTTTCCTTTGACTTTTAGTTAGAGATCATATGTGAGTATTGTCTTTACAGATATTTAAGGAATATTAGTCTGAAGAGCTAATATATACATAATTTTATTCTGGAGTACGTCGAATAAAATGTTTGTTTATGTTGATGTTGTATGACATAACAATGACATAAAAAGGAAAATGTCGGTCCTTTTGTATTTTGAAACTGAATGGCTACGGTATTCATATGCATTTCACCAGACGTAAATGACGTCATAGGATTTAGTAAGGTCAAATAAAGGTCAAACGCATTTCTTTCAAAATACAAGGGGATTGTACGATTTTTGGAATTTTAACTAGACAGAAATGATTAGGAACACTATTTCTCGAAATGGTTTTTCAAAAAGCTAAATTGAAAAAAAGTGAACTATCCCCATTATGTATAATTGCTGCGGAGATCTAATACAGATTCTTCATGAATGAAAAACCGATTACTGAAAAGTTTAAAAAAGAGAACCAGGAGTATTAAAAGAATCATATATAACCTTCTTTCCATATTAAAGTATATTTCATTCCATATCAAAGCATTAAAATAAGAATATTCATGTAGTATTTGTTTGTTGTTATAGAGAGTATGTTCAAAAACTAAGGCCCTGGAAAAAGTATCTTCTTTACTAAGGTATAATACTAATTAAATTAAGACAGAAATAATTGAAAGCTATACTCAGTATAACGTAAAAAGAATGATTAAAATCGGTTCATAAATAAAAAAAGTTATTCAATAACATAATTAAGTCATTGTAACCACACCTTGTTCAAATTTTAGTACACATTCTTGATACATACATATATCCTTCTATTTTGTATACTGGTATGTATGAATGTATATCTTTCTCTGTCCATCCGTCCGCCCCCCCCCCCCCCCCATTGTTACTTACGTCATGAAGATGCCACTATTGTCTCGTCCGGTTCGGTTGCGGTGTTAAATAGACAGACACGTAAGAAATAATAAGTTTTTTGGGAAGTGCAGTGAGTTTTAGAAAGAAACTAAATGGCGGCCGCCCTGAAAAGTACTGAATAAATTTGGTGAGAGTGATTGATTGAGCTGGTTTAGAAATATATGCAACATATATACTTCTGAAGCCAAGAGTGGACATATTGTTTGGATATAAGTTAGGGTAAGCCTATGTAATTTGTACTTATTTATTGTTATGTGACAAACATTTACAAAACAACTGAAAACAACAAAATTATAATATTATCTACAGACGTTTCGTGTGTACGAAATATCTGGGGTTTATTTTTCTCGAATCCGCGCACACAATAAATAATCTAAAAGATCTTTGACAATAATTATAATTTCACTGGAAACAAGTTAATAATAAGTGCAGCAAACGAAGATAGTAGAAATTCTATCTTATATCGTCAATCAATTCACATTCATTTTGATCGCAATAAATACACATCAGCTGTCATCTCATTAGTGGCTTGCATGCCACTGAGAGATTTAAGCAGAGTATGTTGAAAGTTCTCGCGATTTATATCCAATAACGAACATAATAATTGGTTCCACGTTCTCGTGAGAATGTGGAATGCCTTTAAGATGTTAATTGCGTTCACGTCAGTTTTTTGCTATTTAAAATATGGCCTACGCATACAGGCCATAGACTACTATGGATACTACGTATACAGGCTTAGCAAAATGGACTTTTTGGTGGGAACTCGTGACTCCTTAAGTGATGTATGTAGATTTGTCCTATGCTTTTCATTAGAAGCAATTTAGCCTATGTTTATCACACGTAGGAATTATCATTATACCATGGAAAGTTCTTCCTCCATCGTTATACCGCATACTCAAATATCTTCAACGGCTCCACCTCCGAAAGCAGTTTAATATTTTCACTAAAACTCAACTTTTAGATAAATTTATAAACTATAGCCAACAGACAAAATCGGTTCATAGGAGAGCCACAGTAAAAGGGAATAATACTCCAAGGAGTATGTTTGATCTAGAAATCAGAGTAGTTAGAGATTACTACGGCTACGTACTATTATGGACGCACAACGACTACGTTCACGACCGCGATCTATCTATCAAACGTTACAATCGTAAAGCCAAGTGGAACGTATCTATTCAACCCACCTCTTAACATGGGTCGTTGTGAGCGTTGTGTGATAGAAAATGATGACATCATTAGCGACGTTTTCGCCACGACCACAACGACCGCGGTCGCCTTGTGGAGCGGCTAACTGAGCATTTTTGGCGTGGTGAGCTACTAGTGGAACGCCTGTACGTAATCAGGGTTTTTTTTTGTTTAAGGCTTGGCAACTAGGCCTATAAGCCAGGCGCCGTTGTATTGTAGGCTACAATCGTCGTCATTCAACCGAGTTCTTGTGAAAACTCAAATGGCCACATTTGGCTATATAGTTCACATTTCTCGCAAAAACACATAATTACTCCTCAAAAACTATCAATATCCTACAACTATTGTTCATTTTGGCGTAATTTTACATATTTTTAGAAAATAAAACTGCACAGCACGTACCCTTTCAGTTCCCGCCAAAGACTCCGTAATCAAGGAATAACACAAAGTCACAGATAAAACAAAGCAGGGAAATGAAACGACTTCAGCCAGTCTTATAAATGACATGTAATTTTAAATACTGTAAACAAGAGATCTGCATTTAATTCCATTATGTAGAAATACAATGTAGAAAGACACATTTATACTTGTAAATAAAACTTACCCCTTTGTTACGTTCTATATTAAACACTGAATAAATACAGAACAACATGGTGTTAAAATTAACTGAAGTGAACATATATTTAGGTTCGTAGGACTTTATATTTGTTTTCATGAAACACGCTCGTGCACTGAATTTTATTTTAGATTGAGCGGATTATAAGTTATAATTCGTTTATTAACAGTTATAATTTATAACGGTTAATGATTCTTTTACCAAAAACTATACATTTTATTCAGGGTTTAATATTAACATAGCACAAAGACCATAAGGAAGATTTTGTCTTTAGACAAATATACTGCAAACAAGGAGTCCTGACTTCAATATTATATAACAAATTGTAATAAACACACATTTCTTTTCACCTATTCATGTCTACACCAGTACATTTTCATATTAAATTTCAGTCAACATTACATTCATTGTGTTTTAATATGAGAATTACGTTTTTAAAAGTTGATATTGCAAATGAAAGCACACTGATGTGTACGTAGACAGCTAACCGCTTGTTTATATTATGCCCATTTATTTACACGTAAGCAAACAGGAAAGTGGGCAAGACGAGTATCAATGTTATCAAGTTTCATTCACATACTCGCGTTGTCCATTTCACTCGCCACATTCCTACTTGCTGCCCTAGAAGTGGGCATAGTGTAAACGAGGCATTAGATATCCATAGATAAAATGTGTGTAATAATTTGAATGAGTTTCGAAATTTAAATTTTATCAAGCCTGCGGAATGGCATCGTTGTGGTGAAGTCATTTCGTGTAGAGATTACATATTAGGATCTGATACCAGTTTAACATTATTTACAAAATTGAAATTATAAAGCGTGACTTTGAACACTTCGTTACAGTGGTTTATTACTTACACAAGTTGAGACTTTTACATTCTGTATTTTATTTAAATTAAAATATTGTATAGTTTTTGTTGGCAACACCAACAGCATTTAATTGAATTTGTCACACAATTTTTCCTCATATTAACATGGTATAAATTGAAACGATTATTGTTATCTCATGTGGTGCAATTTCTACTATTTCTTTACATAAGTTTGAGCGGCTTATATCCCGATAATATGGTCCTTCGAGCCGGAAATGGACCAGCGACCTACGGATTGGTGTTGCCAACAATTGAATCAACTATATTTGTGAATTTCATAATGTTTCTGAATTTTGGAAAATGTTACATAAAGAGTCAATGTGATCACTCTAAAGTCAATTTCAATAAATTCATAAAAATTAACGATTATTTTTCAGGTCGAGCGAAGTCTCATCAAATTTATGAAGCAATCAACAGAAGCTTGATTGATTGAAGGCTCAGTTACAGTTCCGCTTTTGAAATTAGTTACTGCGCTTGCTTCTATATTCAATAGTTTACTACTCAGGCTTTAGATATCAGGCTCTAGAAAAATATTCATGTACTAACAGACGCGAGTTGATAATCTGTCCAAGTTGGAATGTATTTCTGGACATAAGCGTCGCCGGTGTGTAGGAGGTGAGATTTTAATTTTGTCGGTTATCATCTCAAGTCTATTTGCGCATGAGTAATGTAGGACTAAATTTAGCGAGAACCATAACAGTAAATTACAACTGTCAACATATAAAAAAAAATTATATCAACATGTCTTTAAAACATTGAAAAAAATAACAACTAATTATTATTATTTAAGAAAGGAACTTAAATTCGTAGTAAAACCATCAAAGAAAAATACTACGAACAACGCTCGCAAGTTAAAAATGTAACTTTGAAAAAGCCCCAGTGTTGCCGACATTCGTTAGAAAAAACGCGCTACGACATCTCCTAATTAGCGCTAAATTGAGTTGTGTGTCGATAAAAAGCAATACTAAAATAATAAAAACAATAAGAGATTTAAGATTATTATAAATATTTGTTCTTTGAAAATTACAATACACGTCGATATTTCAGTGTTGAGTAATATAGGTAGGGCATTTGCCCGACTGGATGGCTACCACCCCTGGTCTAGAGTATGTCGCCATAACAACCTTGAGTTGTGTTCCGGCATTAGTGACCAGGTTCCAGTTTCCCTTAAGAGAGCAGCAGCGCATTTGTAGCATCTTTGGTGTTGCAAATGTCCATAGGTGATGGTAACCGCTTTCCATCGAGTGGGCCGTCTGCCTGTCTGCTGAACTCCAGCAATAAAAAAATAACCTGAAAAAGCGCTAATTTTTTTTTTTGTGCGCTAACAGAGACAGAAAAGCACTAAAATGGCAATTGTAATCGCCACATAGGTGTCCCGAGTCCTTCTTTTGGTGTATTTTGATAACCAAATAAACTTTCAAGAGCTATTTTATTTATTTAAAAATAAACTTATTAGGAGTTTAAATTTTTGACTGAAACAATCTAAAATGTGAATAGAAAGTTTGGCTGACGAAAGTAGACACAGGAATTATTCAACAACTTTTTACGTGGCAATTCTAATACAGATATTAATATAATTTTGTTATTACGGTATAATTGTGTTTTAGCATTTATGTGCTTATTAATAAAACCGTTAAAAATAAAGTGTGGATGATATTATTTTGCATGATATCCGAATTTGAGAAAAAACAATAGAAGAAAGACACTGGGTTCAAGGTAAGATTGTTTTATGTATTGTTTAAATAGTCTATGGTCATTTGGAGTTGCCATTCTGATATCTTTTAAATTTGTCGCGATTTTTCCGTCTCAAAAATTATTATCCAGATTCTAATTATGTTCAAAAATTTTAAAAAATGTTGATTGAAAGTCCAGTGATGTTTTGCTAAAGCAAAACTCATGAGACAAGAGTGTCGTAAGACCTTTGCAAATGTGAGTATGGGGAACTTTTTCAGAGCTACAATTTTACTAGACGATTGTTACGACTAGTATTCATCTTCCATGTTACAACTACTTCATTAAAATATTCAAATATCAAAACTAATCATTAAAAACTCAATACAATGATAAAACCTATCTAAAATATATGATATTTAAAAGGAATACTTCTTTATACAACACTAAATATAGTACCAATTCGAAAAATATATTAAAATGAATAGATTAATATAAATGCAAATATAAAATTAAATAACTAATGTATTGCTTGCATAATGCTTTCAGAAATAATTGTTTTACTATAAAAGCTAAATATTAATTATACGCGAACATTTTCAAATAAACTGATTTGTTTTTAATAATAATAATTGCATGTGACAAAAACAAATCACTTTAGTTTTAATCAGTGTCTTTAAAAAAAAATGAAAAGCATAACATTAAAAAAAAATATGACACGATATTATTTTGCGACTGTGGCTATGGCTGCTCCACATTCTCCCGAGAACCGGAGAATGCGGAGAGCTTATAAAATTTCTGCACTTATAAGACATTACTTGCACTTTTGATGATCTGTCAAAATTATCAAGTTCAAGCACGTTTAGCAGATATTCCTAGAACTGCGGAATTTATAATTTAATTCTGGTAACATTGGAGCGACGCGATAACTATATTTTGTTTTTTTAACTGAAGAGTATGGCAGAGTTCCAGTACAAAATCACATCAAATCAAAAGACATTTTTAACATTTCTGATGCAGATATGAATTTTTGTAAGTAAAAAATATAAAAATACATGTTTCCTTACCACGAAACGTACAAATAAATCAAACATTAATCAATTCCATTCAAGTAATATTAAAATGACTAATTTACACAATTATCGAGATCCGCTATACCTCGTTCATTATAACACCATAAGATTTATATTGCGACAACGTAACGATCTTCCAGTATTTAGACATGAAATAAAAAGTAAGTAAACAAAACACAATCTATACCACGATATAGATTGTTTTTGAAACTCATTGTATTGCTGTTTTTTTTTAAATTGCTGAAGCACAGCAGACAGGCCGACGGCCCAACTGTGATGGAAAGTGGTTACCGTCGCCTATGGACATTAGCAATACCAGAGGTGCTGCCAATGTGCTGCCGGCCTTGAAGGAGGAACTGGAATCTGGCCACTGATGCCGGAACACAACTCAAGGCTGTTATGGCGGCATAGTCTAGACCAGGAGTCGTAGCCATCCAGTCGCGCAAATGCCCTACCACCTGGCTAAATGTATGTCAATAATTTTCCACTATGACTTTAATTTATTATTCAAAAACATATTTTTTCTCAAACGTGTATGATAAAACTTGAAAAATACTGGACGAACAGCTATAGAAACCATAAATTTGATATTCAACTCCATTCATAAAAAAAAATTCAACAAACATAGCTCATATAAAAAAGAAACCTAAACATGCATCAGTATTCCTCAAAATTACGACAGTGTAAAGCATTTCGAGAATTTCAATTTTAAACAATAAATAAGCAAATCGATATTGTATTCAAACATTACATTATCACAATACGATATTACACGTTTCACTTGTCTTTCAACTCGGATGAAGCAACCAAAGCGACCTATATAAAAAAATTGAATTTCGTCACATTCTTCCAGTTCTACGCGTTTGAACCTAATTAATTCAATTCGGTTGAACTGCGTACTACCAGCATGGGCTGACAAAACTTTTGTGGCAATCAAATATAATAATAATTCTCTTTTAAAGATTAAAATAACAAGAACTAAATAATAACGAAGAACCGATAAATTGCACACAGATGATTATATTATAATTACATTCTAAAATGGGTAAAAATTACTACTCGTCCATACAAAATCTACATTATGTTATATTACAGCCTCACTTATATTATTTGTGTTTCCAATATCAATAGCATTCAATAATATTTCATATAAACTTTATTCTTAAGGGGCACCCAGACCATAAATAGCAATTGTCACAATAAATTGTCACCGCGTTCGTAATGCCGAAGTAAGAAAGAGAGTTGGTCTGAAAGAAAGTGTCGGGGTGAAGGTAAGGAAAGGAATGCTCCGGTGTTTCAGGCATGTGGAAAGAATACATCATGAAAGAATTACTAAACAGATATACAATGCAAAAGTGGATGGATGCAGAAGTCGTGGAAGGCCACGACACACCTTCCATGATCAAATTGATTTCAGGAGCCTTAAGAACAGACGAGCGACGTATGACAAGAGTTATGAATGTCAAAGAAGCAAGTGAGGTGTGTAAGAGTAAGCCTGAATGGCGCTCTGTTGTTCGTGCCTACCCCGCAAGGGAACTGGCGTGAAGTTATGTACGTATGTCACAATAAAACTAAGGTATTAAATTTGATTTTTATTCCGACGTTCCAATGAGTAATGTTACTTTTTATTTAGCCTACCGCCAACTTGTTCATTTTAATTTTTGTTTATGGTTATTATTTACTCTATGGGAGTCTAATGTAATTTATCACCGCTTCGCAACATGTTGTGGCTTGAGGAAGAGTACTGTTACGTAAACTTAAAAAATACTAGCAATTGTCAGTTATACAATCAGCTGGTTCCTACGTCTTACTACTAATTACTATTGGTTAAAATTTGATATGAACTTATAATTATGGCTTTTTCGCCACGTCGCGATATTCATTTTCGATAAAATGCAACAGGGATACGGACACGTGTTATATATGAAAGAACAGGTGTTAAAATAACATCTTATCATCTAAGTTTTAAAATTTTACTTTAGTTAGACGTTTAGTAGACACACGCGACCAGAAGGCTGGCGTCTATTTTACTCAAAGATTAAGCGTTGCTATACAACGTGGCAACGCCGCCAGTCTTTTGGGAACGTTCCCGGTGAGTGACAGTGGTTTGGGAGCAATAACTTATCTATGGGTATCTTTACCTTTTCTTTATTTCGTTTTAGTTTTTATGCAGTATAGTTTGTAGTCTATTTTTAAGTTTATATTTATTGCAGTTTTCATTACTCATATTCTGAAATTACGCTTGTAGTTGACGCCTGATCACAGGGATGAAAACAGTACTTTCCGTCCCTGGGAAACGATTTTCCCTGCTGTCAAAATGTTTTAAAACTATGCGAACAGTAGATAATACATGCGACTCGTGCCCTAACTTGTTTTACTGCTACTGTTAAATTTCGGCATAAATTGTAATAAAACAAAATCAACAAATTTGTAACATCACTTTCTTTTTTTTTCTTTCACCATATCCCAATTACTTGGGGTCGGCACAATATGTCTTTTCCTTCCACACTCTTCTATTCTAACATATCTTTTATGTCACACCGCATATCATCATGTCATCCTTCACACAATCCATCCATCTTTTTTTTGGGTCTACCTTTAAATTTGTACCCATCCATCTTGTAGTATAACATTCTTTTTGTCACGTGACTTTCATCCCTCCTCATTATATGCCATTGTAACATCACTTTATACTTATAAATTACTTTTCACTCAATTATTATTTACTTTACATAAGAGCTAAATTAACTACCATCAGTGAAAAAAAAAAATACTGGCTGGTAACATGCCACAGAAATCTAAACTTACTCGATGTTTCATATGTGAAATGAGTTCATCAGATTTAAGTATGAATTTAACGCTTGATGTCATTAGAGAAGTTGTTGTTCGTTTAACAAATCAATTTTTATTCCCTTTCCTCATATTCGAAATGAAAAGCAGACTATTAACCTCGGATGAAAGGCCTATTTAGGCACTCGAACTATTATCGCCCTCGCTGCGCCCGTACGCCATACAATCTTATGCCTAAACAGGTCACTTTCACATCTCGTGTAACAATCTACTATTTTTATTACTTTCAAACAATAATTTAATGCTCATTTGACTTCGTTTACGTCTACCTACTTGTGACGTCATAAGTATACACGCTCGTACAAAATCTATGATACCGCAACGTTCGAAGTCTATAAAAAGTATGTTGATTTGACAATGTCACATGTCTAGTAATGTAACATTGACAGCTGTCACCCGCACCATGTGACAGTGCAAATAGTATACCAATTAGGGTTGGGCAGGACATGATTCAAAAATTAGTTTGCAAGAGTAACATGACATTTTGTACTGAACCAGTACAATGTACCACTTCAAATGAGGCTAGGACATTTGTACAGTTTGTACCGCGGCAGTACATTTAAAGCGATGAGGCCGGTGAGGCGGTGAGCGTCATTCCCTAATTCGTCCCGTTCAAAACTGGTTCGGAAATGTTCGTTAAGAATCGGATGTGGTCGGCCTCGGTCACCTCATTTTATTAACAGTCGTACTATGACATTGTCAAGTTGTCCCTCTTTGTCATGTGAATATACGTAGAGGCGTTATTCTACTGTTGTAGCATAAGCCTCGTTCCGTCCTTCCTCTTACTTTTGAGTAGTAACGCGACAAAAACTGTGAAGTGGTAAATGTCAATTTTTGAGCCGTAACAGTCAGTACAAATGTATTTTGTACGGGACAAATGTACTGGTTAGATGAAAAGACTGCGCGAAGCCATATTTAAAGAAGAAGTACAATTGCCATTTATCGTCTTGGAGCCCCTGCCATGTTTTCTATTATACTGACTATTACTAATTATAGTCAGTTAATCAGGTACTTATTTAAAAGTACTGAAAAAAACCCCAAAAAATGCAAAACCCAGGTTCTACTTTGAACTATATCCTTGAATAACTATAATCGTAAAAAATAATCACTTAATGTACATTGGCAGTGTTAGGTTGTAAGGAGAAATAAATATATTATAATTATGGTATATTTTGGGTAAACTATGCGTAATATTGAAGTTATTATATTTGCCAAATATAAATATTATTATTTAAGCAACAGATTTGACACTGTTCCAAAATCAAGTACAGCATTGGAGACTCGATTATCCGGATTGGAAATCATTTCATGAATAAGATTGCAATATTTTAATAATTTAACTAAATACGGAGCTACATTCATACATACATATTTAATATTTGTATAATTTTATATAAGCAACAGATTTGTTACTGTTCTAAAATCAGGTCATTTTGGAACAGTAACAAACATGTTGCTTGTAGTGGTAACTCGATTATCTCCAGATTGGTAGTCATTTCATGATTAAGATATTAGTAATTTAACTAAATACGTAACTACATTCATACATACGCATTTAATATTTGTATAAATTTATATAAGCAACATATTTGCTACTGTTCTAAAATCAGGCAATTTTGGAACAGTAACAAACATGTTGCTTGTAGTGGTAACTCGATTATTCGGATTGGCAGTCATTTCATGATTAAGATTTTAGTAATTTAACTAAATACGTAGCTACATGCATAATTTGGTTGACAAGTTTCGTTATTTCAAATAAACACGAGTACGCGAACGAGGTGAGTTATTTTCTACCCGGTTCCCTCACAAATAACAATCAGTCCGGTTAATCAAATTTCCACTGCATAGTAAGTCATACTTAAATTCAGATATAAAGCATTTTATTCAAAGTTTCTGGATATCTTAGCAATGTATCAATGCTAGTGTTTAACTTCAAATAATCTTTATAGTTGGCGGTTTTAACAACTCTCATACAAAGTTGCCATATATAATATCTAATTATTTTCAGCACGGGGTTGGATTTAAGTCTTGTAAAAAATAAATTGCTCATAAATTAATAATTTTGGATAACTTTTTTTTTCATATACTGTTTTATACGGGCTCATAATTAGCCCAAAATATAAACATTCTCATTTAATGTATCAACTTACTAGTTTTGTAGGCACCCATTCAACTGACAAATAGTATAGTACAATAATAATAATAATTAACTATTATTATATTATAATTACAGCTGATTGTCATACATTTGAGGTAATATATAGTCAATATAACACCATTTCTGACGAAAACATTATGTTTTCATGTCACTCACAACAAGCATACTATTATTAAACTCCACAAGTTGGCAACGAGGTAAAAACTTTATAGCAAAATTTTTGTTCATTAGCTCTAATATAAAATTTAAGAGAACACCTCAGAACTCAATCACTCTTGTCAATATTTGTTTCTTTATGAGTCACACTAGCAAAGAAAGTTCCATGTGATCCGATTTACACCCTACTTAACACAGATGGCGTTACAAGAAATAAATTTATATTTAATATTTTAATAAGGTTTGGGTGCAAAATTTAGAACATACTTTGCTATGCATCCTCTTTATGTCACAATTATAATTTGAAAATTCAACAGCCTTTAGGCAAGGGTTGTTTTAATTTAGAGAAACAGATGGTATCCCCAGAAATTCTTATATTGTGATTTGACTGGTTTTACACATCATTTTTATGTTGTTTTCTTTGACAAAAAGGGGAAAGTTACCAATGCAGGCTTGTCGAAACAGTAGGCTCTTATGTAATGTGGGTGCATTATGTAACAGCTGTAGCAACTTAATTTCAATAAGTGATATCGAATTTCATGTTAGAAAATAATTATTTTTTGTAGGATTTAACATTAATCTAGCCATAATAGGGAATATTGCCTGACTAGTTTAAAAAAAGTTACAAATTTAGGATGGGTTCAATGTTGGAGTGATTTCAACAACAACAATCATATAATAACAATTCTCATTGCGCACACAGAAAGCTGATATTTTCAAAGTATACATTGTTCAGCATTGTCACAATATGTGCTCATGAATATTATTATAACAATCACATTCGTTACTTTTTGACACCAGTTTTAATGACAACAGTTGTATTACACAATGACGTCAATTAGTCTTGTGCTGATTCGGTCATCCAAGTGAGCATTCTTTTCTAGTACAATTCAGTCATTGTACTAGTTCACCTTAACAGTATTATTCGGTCATTAGAACTTTTCGATCTTCTTTGTTAGCAATTGAAGCACGGGCCCTAATAGTTCATCATTCATGTACTACACAAGACTATCGGATCGCTGAATAGCACGCTGAGCACTGACCAAGCGAACCAATAGACCACCTAAAGTTTGGTAATGTGATAATTTTCTTTAAGTACAGTATAGGTAACAGTTTCTTTACAGCACATAATTCATGAACTACACAAGACTAAATTGTCAATATATTTAAAAAAAAAGCATGCACTCTCAGAAACTTATATGTAAATATAAAAAGAGATTTTTCACATTTGCAGCTGCCGAAATCTCACTAATGTCATTAAAAATATGTAAAAAAAAAAACTAGAGAAACTCATAAGACAAGTTTGTTTTATCTCATCAACTATTAACTTTTCTATATAAAAAACATAAATTATACCATGGAAAAAATAATTTAAGGAACGAGAACTGTCCAGTTAAAAAATGTAACACAATTCCTTGAATTCTACTATTTTTTATATTGAGAAGCTGGCAAGTAGGCAGGCGGCGCCCCACCCAATGGAAAATGGTTACCGTCGCCTATGGATGTCTGCAACATCAGGGGCGAAGCTTTTGGAGGGGGTAGAGGGGATGCAATAAGGGCATGAGATATTAGTGTCAGAAAGGAGAGGAGAAACTCTCTCTTGTACCAAACACAGTTCAAGGCTAGACTTCTTCTAACTTCTTTCCTCTTACTGTATCTTTGTCTTACTGAGTATGCACTGTTTGCTACAACTCCATTAATTCTTCAAAAAGTAATTCTGTAACATACTCTGTATAAAACTTAAAAAAATAACTTGAGATATATATAGAATAAAATATATAAAGAAAAACATTTAGTTAGACTTGTTACTGGGGAGTTTCTTGCCGCTTCTTCTCCTTAAAAGCACACATTGCAAAATGGTGTACATAGAATAGGAAGTAAAATCAAATTTTAACTTATATGTATGACGTTCAAAGTGTTCTTCAGTGGAACTTATTTTGAATAAAAAAATTGAATTTTAACCGTTGCATGGTGATATTCTGTGAAAATGTGCTATGACATCAATCGAGCTAGCCCTAAAAGTTGGAATCAAAATAATCATTTCAACATGGCTCTACCACATTCAGATATGATATAATAAAATATTGCTTGATATTCTGTGTTTTGCGGTATCAAAACGCAAGAGAAGAAAGACTTGCAGCGTCCCCTAGAGGCATGAGAGATTTGGAGGCTTTTTGGATTTTGTTAGGCAGTTATCGTTCCTAGATTTTTTCCATGTTATCATAATGCTGTATCAAGAGTTTTTAGTCCATATTAGTGTTTATGAATGTAACCATACAAATGGAATCTTGCACATTTGGGAGCCAAATGTGAATTTTTTATATTTTATCTATCTAATCATATACACTCATATACTCTCCGAGAGAATGTCAAGAAACCTTTAAAAAGTGCTATGCGTAAGTAAATTCAAAATCAAAGCTATAAAAGCCACTGGTAAAAAGCTAAATATCTAGAAAACTTTACAAAATTATGATAAGTATAATATCCACACGTTATAACATACAAAATTGAGCCCCAGTTCACTATGAAACACGGTTGGATACGGCCGCATGTTGACAATTCCATGCCATGTTATTAAATACGGTAGAGAAAACTACTAAACGAAGTTGAAAAGAAATATAATATTACATAATAATGAAAACTGAACATTCGGATTGTCCTCTGGCCGAAAAGTCGAATATTCGACCAATTATTAAATAGTCAATTTTATACAAAGAGAAATAAAATGTGAATACATAAATAGTCCTCTGGCCGAATAGCCGAATATTCGACCAATTATTGAATAGTCAATTGTATACAAAGAGAAATAAAATGTGAATACATAAATGGTCCTGTGGCCGAATAGCCGAATATTCGACCAATTATTGAATAGTCAATTGTATACAAAGAGAAATAAAATGTGAATACATAAATAGTCCTGTGGCCGAATAGCCGAATATTCGACCAATTATTGAATAGTCAATTGTATACAAAGAGAAATAAAATGTGAATACATAAATAGTCCTCTGGCCGAATAGCCGAATATTCGACCAATTATTGAATAGTCAAAAGTATACAAAGAGAAATAAAGTGTGAATATATCCATAATCCTCTGGCCAAATATTCAACCAATTATTGAATAGTCAAATGTATACAAAGAGAAATAAAATGTGAATACATAAATAGTCCTCTGGCCGAATAGCCGAATATTCGACCAATTATTGAATAGTCAATTGTATACAAAGAGAAATAAAATGTGAATACATAAATGGTCCTGTGGCCGAATAGCCGAATATTCGACCAATTATTGAATAGTCAATTGTATACAAAGAGAAATAAAATGTGAATACATAAATAGTCCTGTGGCCGAATAGCCGAATATTCGACCAATTATTGAATAGTCAATTGTATACAAAGAGAAATAAAATGTGAATACATAAATAGTCCTCTGGCCAAACAGGCAAATATTCGGCTTAACTTTAAATAGTAAAACATGTACAAAGAGAAGAGAAACAAAATGTATCATTACTGCTTAATTTGAAATTGTAAATCTTTCGTTTTAATTGATTATTGTCGAGAAAAACAAATAGAATTTATTTCATTCTAAAGTATTATGTTTTAAAATAAATTTTTGATCAATACCACATTAAATTCTGTTATTGGGTATTTAGGCAAATAGTAAAAACTAACTAAATAGATATAAAGTAATACTAGAAACATTTATACTATGTTATTGTGTCTGTATTGGACATCTTGTATAAATAATTATCTTTATATATAAAAATCAATTGCTGTTCGTTAGTCTTGCTAAAACTCGAAAACGGCTGGACTGGTTTAGCTAATTTTGGTTTTGAATTATTTGTGGAAGTCGAGGGAAGGTTTAAAACGTGAGTAAATATGAAAAAAATTCCCTTAGAAACTATTCCTACCTGTCAAACATTTGATGTTCGTCCCGTTGTTTAGAAATCAATTAAATTTAAAAGTCATTCAGAAATGAAATTAAATTTAAAAGTGAAGTTTTTTTGGTTTTCAATGTCAAACGTTTGACATTCGTTCCGGTTAAGTTTTGGCCTCATTTTTTACTAAAATTGAAACATTCTGCAATTATCATTCAGTTTTTTTATTTATTGATTTTGAGGCGGTACGAAGTTTCCCGGGTCAGCTAGTTACATATAAAAATATTTATATTATTAATACATAGCATCATTGCATTACATTGCCATGTGTTCATTCCAATAGTGAATTAGGGCTGTCATAAATATCAACCATGGTAAAAACATTAAATACACATAGAAAGCTTCATTATGATCCAACAGGACTGAGAGTACTAGTTTTACTATCACATATGTCTTTTTCAGTCGAATGCAACACTAATTTTTGCATTGGCTCTATTAATATTTTAGAATTATCATCACTCATATCCTTGGTAACGTCCTGTTCTGTATCTTCTGCATCGTTCGCCTTATTATCGAAATATGGAAAGAAATTGTAATGAGATTTACCGTTACTTACTTTTTTATCTGCTTTACTCTTCTTCTTTTCACCTTTGATCGATATGTTCCTTTTGGAGAATTCGTCCCATCCTTCCGTTGTTTTGCCGTGTACAGGATTCCAGTCTTTACGAAATGAGCTTGAAGGTTTCATTTCGTGTAACATCTTTTGCTGTATATCGTTAATTTGATTATGATTTTCTCTACTCGAGACTATCTGTCCGTACACTGGTGTGCAGTACGTAGTATCAGAATTAACATTACCACATCTATTGTCTTTTGGATTGTTCTGACTCAATTGGCAGTTATTCATGCCCGAGTCAAATTCGGACTTTTGACCGGCATTTAAGAGTATTTGCTTTGATGATTTTACCGGTTTCTTCTCATTGGTTCGATTCGGTGATTCGCCTTTAGTAATTTTAGTGTTGTTTTTATTTTCCTCATTTACTTCGTCTCCAATGCCGTCAATGTCATACACCTGGAAGAGATTACATTTTTTCATTAATTATTTTCGAAGTGGAGGTTTCTTCTCAAATTTGCTTGTATAAAGAAAAAAAATAGTTTTCTCTAGATAAAAACTGTATAAATAGATATAATTCAAGCATTTCTGTTGTTAGCTTGAGAGATTATACTCCACAATTACAAGATTTTACATATTCCCTATTAATATTATTAATGTGCAACTCTGTCTGTCTGTTACAGTTTCATAGAATAACTACTGGACCGAGTTGGCTGAAACTCAATATGTATATATCTTCGATGCTGAGGATGATCATACAATACCTTTTATCCCGAAAAATAGGATAGTTTCCAGGATAAAAATATATTTGTCTGCTTGTGTTGCTTTTATGGAAAAACTACTGAACCGATTTGGCTGAAATTCGGTATATATGTAATTTTCATACCGCCTTCAAACCCCCTGCTAAGGGAAACTTTTCACCCCAGATAATGGGATCAATTTATGTAAAGGTTATCCCAGAAATTAGGACAGGTTTTTTTGTGATTTGCCATTTTGTCACTTTCATCATTTTTGTAGTTTACAGATAGATAAGACGAGGATAGATAGAAAAAACTAGAAGGGGTTAAAATAAGAGATGAAAGTTTGTATGTGGGACCAATCATTTCTCAAGTTTATAGATATAAAAATTTGATCCCACTATCCTTCCTTTCTAATTTTCTTTAACCTATACCATTTATCCTGTTGTAGAGGCTGGCAAAGCATTGGCATTGCAAATGTCCTTAAGAGACGGTGATCATTTTTCATTAGATGGGTCGTCTGCCCAGGGCCAAATTTACCTTAAGCACACCATGGGGTCCTGTGAAGAATACCGCCCTATTATCTATGTACTATAACTTTTTTTTATTAACAACTCTACGGACTCTAGTTCCGTACCCTTTTTTTACAATTAAATTTAAGAAAAAGTTTAGAAGCTGTACACGCCTATTTGGTACTTTTGTTATTGTGTGTGACATTTAATGAATGTATGTTTGTGTTGTGGTGTACCTTAAGAATAACGATGCGTTGAAGGACTAATCATGAACATCTTTCTGATTAAGAATTTTACATAGATATTGTTAGATATTTACTCCAGTGCGGCCACATAACTTCATATCGTTCGAGAAATATAAAATGGAAATACAAACTCGAAATGTGCTCAAAAATATCTAAATGAAAGCCAAGCCATTTCCTTACACCTTTAACAAACTAACAAATATTATACCTTGTACATAACATCTTGATTTGTTCCCTTTTCTCGCTCCCGTTTGTTCTGGACTGCAAGCCACACATCCTTAAGCTCACCGGCTAAATCCCTGTCCTTGAGGATCAGTGGACTCCGAGCTAGCACCAGCCCTGGATTCATGGCTTCTACAAAGTCACATAGGAGGCTAACCAGGGCTTCTCTGTCCTAGAATAGACAAGACAAACTGCATTGAAGAAAAAGGAATCTAGTCCAATGCAATTGAATTAATAAATAATAATAATAATTGGCAGACAAACACACACATTGTATATCCCCAAATTAAGCAAGTTACGCTTGTGTTATGGGTAATATACAACGGACTACTCTGGGGCCGATCCCAGACACCCAGACCATAGTAAATAACGGAGAGAATACGTTTCCGAAATTTACTATACCAGGAATCGAACCCGGAGCCTCTGCGTTGCAGTGAGGTAGGCCGGCAAAGGCTTAGCCCGCTCAACTACAGAGGCCGTCGCATCGTCGAATTTGCATGAATGCAAAATTTCCATTTTTTGGCTACAGTACTTTTAATAAAATAAGAGTTATCTATAACCAAATATATAACTTATGTTAAAAATTATATAATCTATATTTTAAACCAGTTACTTGAAAAGATTTTTTAACTAAATCAACCCTTCTGGGTTTGATTCCCGGCTTGGTAAATCTCGGAAATGAACTCTCTATTATTTACTATGATCAGGGTGTCTGGGATCGAGCCCATAGTGGTCTATTATATATTACCCATAACACAAGCGTAACTTGCTTCGCTTGGAGATATACAATGTGTGTGTTTGTCAGCTGATTATTATTATTATTTGGTTTGCCTCTATAAATATTTTTTTAACTTAACACTACAAAATCGTTGAGAAAAAATTGAAAAAGGAAAGACAAAAACTAAAAATAATATTTACAGTAGGACTAGTAGCATTCTTTCCATTTGCTTTTAGGATGTCTGGATTAACCATAACAGCAAATACCAGCAATGGAGGTCTGCTGCTGTTAGGCCCACAGCCTTGAGGCACCTGAAAATTATTGAATGACAAATTTTAGCAGTTTTTAATCAAGAATTACTTCCAAAAACAAAAATTCTATTTTTATATTTGGTATTAATTTTATTCATTTATTTTTAGATGGAGTATGACAGACAGGTTAACCCATTTGATGGAAAGTATAAAGGAAATTTCCTTTATAAAGGATCACTGCATTAACAATAAAAATTAATTTATTTATTTGAAAAATGATATCTTACACATTACTTATTGAAAGTCATGAGTCTACCACCTCTTCCAAAACAATTTTAGTTACTTTTAAAGGAGAAGAAGCAGCGCAACAAGCTCCCCAGCAATATCTTTAATTAATCATCTTTTTTTTTATCATTTGTCATTCTTTGACCAATGTGTTGCACATCGCTAGTGTTGTCATCTGTAGAGCTGTGAATTTGTAAATGACAGCAAAAAATGGATTTCAAAAGCAATGTTTGAGCAATATAACAGCAGTTGAGAAGACACAGGGTAATCACAGTAGCTTATACTTAAGACAATAGTGTCTTGTTCATATGATATGGGTTCTAATCCACACTACGTAGTTTGCAAGTTCAGCAGTTCTACTAATCAAATGTGCATATTGTTAGAATTATTATATTCTAGTTGCGAAGAATCTGCCAATCCTCTAATAAAAACTGCCAGTATACTATCCATTCCCCAAAAATGGAAAAGCCTGGCCTTAGCAGAGGAATGTTTATAAGATGCTATTATTATATATTATCAATACACTAGAAAACAGTAATATTACAACTGTATACTTACTATCTCATAATATGAACACAGAGCATAGGAATAATATGCATAGAAGTGCACTCTTCAGTTACAAGTGATAAAGTAGTAGTAGTACTTATAAATAATGATAATATAGAGATATTTTCATTTATCACTAATTAAATAAATGTGAAGGTAGATACTTGCTTTTATATGATCAGTTATTACATACCAATATAAATTAAAAGTCAAAAGATCTTGTAGTAATGGATTTATATTTAGAATAAAAAGCCAAGTCCTAATGAACTCTAATTTTAGACAAAAAGCCATAAGGTAAAAAGGCTTATAAATTACCAACAGACAATTTTTTAATACATATAAAGTCATCAGAATGTACTTAGTAATTTTAAAACATATGTGTCAAAGACCCTTACCTGCATACCTCCATATAGAGGAATAGGATCAGAATAATGTTTTGGATTTGCTATTTTTTGCCATCCCAATACATTTATGTACAGTTTCTCGGTACTATCTTTTATAGTGTCCTGAATACACATGTGAGGCTGTGGAGGATTTTTGAACTGACGGAAAGCCCTGGAACCGCGGGTAAATTGCACAGGCAAGGTCCGTTCCGGCACGCTCTGATTTTCCATAGCAACACGCTCTGACTTACTTATTTACAGAAAAATTTACTAAACATCACGAAGAAAGCTCCCCAATGACATTTCTAAAATCAAATACTTGCACGAGAGTCTAATGAACTCAAGCCGCGTCTAATTAGGATATATTTACACTTGCTAACTATCATTCAGTACACCGTTTATTTTTTTGTTTATTTTAATTAAGCTCCAATAAAATTAAGTCAAAGCTCGTCAGAAACAAAAAGAAAGGAGCTTCCGTGGTGAAAGAGAGAGGTAGTTTTTTATTTTTAATTTCCCGGGCGGGGCGAGCGGTACTGAAGTCAGATTGCAAGAAAACCGGTAACTAAGTTAAGACTACATCGAACCGGTGTAATATAACCGCATATTCTAAAACCATAATTTTTAAATTGATTTAATAATAAGAATAATGTTATTATGATTATTAAGAGGCCTCATTAATATTCCTTATTATTTACGTATTAAAATAATATCGAAGTTATTACACTTTTTTTTAATTATTGTAATATACCCAATAGATGGCGTCACTAATATTTCATTTCTTTTTATAATATTTCAATAATAATAAATGTTAATTATTATTGTTTACTATTTAGAAAGTTACCAGATATTTTTGTTATACTAATTTTCGTTGAAAGTGTATAATACCATTATGAGATCCTCATTTTTTTTGGTATTTCACAATTTATAGTTAACTTGCCATCAAATCGTTAAAAAGTTAAGGAGGGGGAGGTTATATAATCAAAGAGGAGGGGTATACTTTTTACCGTAGACAGAGGTTCTTTGTCTGCGCTTTTTAGAGTTCTCAATGTATTTATGTATGTTTTATTTTACCAACTATTCAGTAATAGCCCAAATAAGAAGTCACGAAACAAAAATCTTCATGTGAAATATCTGACATAATTTTATTTAATCTCAGTAAGTTTTGTCATTCGGTTACAAAAATCTTCAACATTAATAGACAAAAATAAAAAATATAAACATGAATTTATGATTTATTTTATTGTTTTGACAATGTTTTATATTAAATTATTATATTTTACAATAATTCAAGAACAGAGTTTTAAAGAGGCTTATCTATTTTCGACACAATTACCTACAAAACATAAGTATTTATGAAAACACTACTTATAACGGTTCCGATTTAATTATTTTCGTAGCAACGTGTAGTAACTGTATGCTCCTTTCAAGATCTGAAATAAACCAATAATTATTATGCACCCAAAAATTCCTAAAATAATGTGTAGCTTAAGAAACATTATGATGAGTATGTAATGAATGGGTATGTGGGTAAATGTATTCGTGATTGAAATTTTTAAAAATACTAGGTGTATTGATATTGTATATTATGGTATCTATAATATTATAAAATCTTAAAAATGCCGTATCTGTATATTGAAACCTTAACAAACCCCAACTGGAATACACTATATAAACGATGAAGAACACGATGCATATTTTTTAGATTTCTTGTCTATTTGTTCAGGATTCACTTTAAGACTATTGATTTCAATGCGGTTTTTACTGATCGACAGCATATGTTTAGACTTAAAATCTTCTCTAATTTTTATCTTGGGAATCTCGCGAGAATTTTTCTAGGAATGAGTTAAAATGGCCGGATAAAAAAATCGAATTTCCATATAATTTTTTCACTATAACAAATATGATATGAATTATAGCAAATGTTATGTAGTAAAATATTTTTAACCTAGGAATGCCGCAAGAATTTTCTTAGTAGTGCTTTGTAGTTGTTCGGTTGTATAAAAATTAGCGACAGTTTTCACTAAGGGCCTTACTTATAATCGTTTCTTAAATTTAAAGAAACTGCTCAGCAACTGATTAGTGAAAATCTTACCCATAAACTCCTTTTTAGTCGAATATTTCGGATACAACCTACGTTAATCATTCAAATTTCGTTTATCTGTGCTTCTCTTAGGTAAACAACAGGTACCTAATACACGTTTATAAGTGAAAAAAAAAAAGATATTAATTGATTAGGGTCTGATTTTGATTCTCTTACTTAAGAGATGCCTAATCGTTTCTTAACGAGATTATTATAAGTAAGGCCGTAAATTTATAGCATGCATTCTTTTCAAATGCTGCGGTACTTTAATCCCGGGAATCACGGGAATATAGTATAATTTATTAATACTAGAGCTGTAGATACCGGCTAGAAAATAAGCTGAGGCACAAGGTAGATCATAAGTTGAAGCTTATTCTAAACCCAGAGCTTTTTTTTAAATCAAATTTGGTAAAATTCAATTACATAATTGTACTAAGTATATATAAATGTCAGGAGCATTAAGAACAGACGAGCGTGCATGACAAGAGTTATGAATGTCAAAGAAGCAAGTGAGGTGTGTAAGAATAAGCCTGAATGGCGCTCTGTTGTTCGTGCCTACCCCGCAAGGGAACTGGCGTGAAGTTATGTATGTATGTATGTATATATAAATGTACTTATTTGTAATCTTTATGTAAATTATACCTATATCTGATTCGAGATTTCTTAAACATTAACTCAATATACAGAAAGTAAAATATATCCGTCACTATTTAGTTATATTATTAGAACCATTTGCCATTTAAAATTAAAACATTATAGTGAACATTTTACTATTACTTTTATTCTACATTCTAAAAAGAAAAACCCCTTAAATACTACGTTCGAATAAAAACTGTCCTCGTTATTATGTCACTCATTCGCCACGAAATTCATAAATAATTTATTTTTAGATATACCGTTATAAAAGTAGATAAGGTAAGTCTGGTGAAAGGCCCCGCAGTAAACACGTTGTTGATACGAAGTTGCCCAGACAATATAAGCACGTCTTTTCTTTGTTGAAGAGTTGCTGTCCACCAATTACTTTCATATGGGCCAAGAGTAACGTTTTGATTCTAGAAAGGAGGATGGAAATGGTTATAACATTGCAGTTTGTTATTTCATAAAATTCTGTGAGTCACGGAAATCTATAACATTGTATAGATGTAGGTACATAAATAGATCTGTACATTTTTGGAGTATCAAAATAATAGTACTAGAAGTAGTTTTAAAGTTTTTTAGTTATGTAAAGAGAAAGGTGGTCCGATGTTTATATAATTTATTATTGATTTAAATGTTTTAAATAGGAAGATGTGCATTGAGGGAGAGTGTTTGATATTTGTGTTACAATGCACATCACTATTAAAGGTAGATGTTTATGGGTATCGTATCCCAACACTAGACAGTGTATGTACACATCACTAGCGCGTCCTCATTCATTCGCTCAATTTAAAATGTAACGATAGGCACTTATAAAAGGCATAATTAAAATAAAAGTTAAATGCCAACATGTGTATTTATTCAATTCAAATACAATGAATCCACAAAATAACAATAGACATCACTAAGCTCTCTTGCAATAATGGCTTCCTAAAGAAACTGTTCACATAAATATATAACATTAAATATCATTATTAATTGAGTTAATTATTTCATTAATCCACAAAGCACCTCAAAACATAACAGTTACGATTATATCGCGAAGGTAATATGTAAATGTAGATTAAAATCCAGTTAGAGATAATGAAGCAATCAGCAATCGAGATTACCGACGTGCGACTTCCAATAAACCGCTTTGGAAAAGCGTGGTGAGTAGGTAGACTTTTCCCCCGCAATTGGGCAGGTTTGAGCTCAACAGTGGATCATTAACTAATGGATATTAGAATATTAGTAAAGAAAAGTCTTCAAAATATCTCAAAGTGATTTTATACCTTTATTAGTACATCATTACTGTGCCAACAAAATAAAAAGAGCTGAGCTATCCCAAATACTAAATATTCTGCCATCAATAGTTTTTGAGCTGCGTTTTGCGCCGACTGTAAAATAAAAGCATAAATTCCAATTCAAATTTCACACAACTTAATTCAAATTTCGAACTAATTTTACAAACATTCTAGAATAAATATAAAATTGAGTCACGTCATTATCTTATTTTAGAGTAGAACAATTTTGCTTTAACGAAATATCATTATTTCTAACTAGGTTATACTTACAGTTAGTTGGTAAGCACTTGCGCACAACACAAGAGAACACATAACCATATAGAAAAACATAACAGGTGACAGTAGGGAGTTGAACAGCCGTGTATACCTGAAACAAAAAGACCATAATTTTCGAATAATGGTTAACTAATTTTAGTTTCGATTCATAAAACAAAATGTAAGTTTTGTACGGTAGTGTTTGGGCGAAGATTTTATCGATATTAGCGTTTGTAGGGAAAGGCATATTAAATTTTATTATATCGTGATTTACAATTGGTTGCGTCACAATTGAAAAAGAATAGATAGAATTCCTTCTTTTAAAAAATAGGCAATTAGTCACTATGTGATCTAAGATCACTCAGACAACATGCGAGATAGTCTAAATTGAATAATATAATAAATAATAAGAGCGTAAAGTTATGTGTAAACGAATTTAACACTTTTCGAATTAAGTAGGAATTTTGATTCTTAAAAAAACTTATTCAAATTCATCATTGTCTTTGATTGTAGCTCGTTCCAAATTTAATTAATTTATCATATTACATCTATATATATAGAAGAAAGTCGTGTTAGTTACACTATTTATAATTCAAGAACGGCTGTACCGATTTGGCTGAATATTGGTGGGGAGGTAGCTTAGAACCAGGAGACGGACATAGGATACTTTTAATCCCGTTGGAACCGGTAGGTGGCGCTGAGATCGGGTTCTAGAGTCTTCCTAATCACCTGGACCGATTTTGGTGATTTTGTTTTTGTGTGTTTGAGTGGGTTCCCGGATGATTTAGATTCGCAATTAGAACCGCTAGGTGGCGCTGAGAGCGGGTCTTAGAATCCTCCTAATCACCTGGACCGATTTTTAGTGATTTTGTTATTGTGTCGTTGAGTGGGTCCCCGGATGGTTTAAATCCACACTTGGAACCGGTAGGTGGTGCTGGGATCGGATCCTAGATTTTTATATTTTCAGAGCAGGACAATAAAATTCCATTAATAGTGTTTTACTTAAGAAAAGCTTCTATGCAGCCGAATAACAAACTTGCCGCTTGAGTCTATAAAAATAAAAGGAACAAATTCTATGGCTAAGTGAAACTTATACAAACTTTTAAAAATCTTAGGAGATTTTTTATGCTCTTTGGTTTTATCATACAAAACTCTTGATATCATGCATTTTATTTAAGATTTTGTGCATCCGTTTTGATAAAATGGTTATATAATGATAAGATTAAAATTAAAAATTGCATTTTGTGCTAATGTTCATTACTTTTGAGACTTAACATGAGAATTAAAATTGATCGTGACGTAAATCGAATCAATTTAGTATTTGTTCTGGCTTATCGTTAAAAGTAAAGAGGTTATGTATTTAATATTAATTTTCAAAATATTATGGACAGGCAAAGCGGAGACATGCTTGATAAATATAGGTCGTATTGATCTTGACAATATTTTCTAAATTTTTAATATCTACTAGCTGATGCCCGCGACTTCGTCCGCGTGGTGCGGGTTCTTAACTATCCCACGGGAACTCTTTAATTTTTCAGGATCAAAAGTATCCTATATGTTGACCAGGGATATAAGCTACCACCAGACAAAATTTCATTTAAATCGGTTCAGTCGTTTCGGAGATTAGCCGGTACAAATAAACAGAGAAACAAAAAATTTGAAAAAAATCTAAATTAGTTCTATTTCACTTCTTACATTCCCCTGACTCGGTTTTTAGCATTTTTTTCATTGTACAGAAATTCGACCTCTACAGTTTTATTATATTATTATGTATAGATAGTATAATTTTCTTGCATAAAGGACGATCTTTATTTAGGTTCAAAATGATGGGCGGGTTCTTATCCCCTCATATGCATAAGTTCTTAATATGCCAGAATAAGAAGTATTATTCGAAACGTCCTTTATATTTGAACAAAAAGCTTACACATTATTTTTTATCTAGTACTTTTTAGTTGATGGGGTCTAGATAATGTGCATTCTTTCTTAATTCCTTCGAATGTTATATTTTAGCAATACCTTGTTTATTAACGACTTATTCTCATATCGACTTTCAAATAATTTATTATTTGTCATCGTCCATCGCCTGCATTCTGCGCTCGGTCAATATTTTTAACTTTTTTTTAATAATATAATTAGTACCTTGATTTTTATTCACTTTTAAAAGATGTCCATTGCGTAGCAGGTTGGTTAGCTTCATCTAAATTTTTGAATCAATTTTATCTTTTAATTACATTACACAAGCCATATATTACGATTCATTTATTTATTTATTTGTATTTTTCGTGATTTGATATCAAAGTCTAAACGTCACTGTGAGATATATATATATTTAGGGTTTTCATTAGTGAATGATTACTCTCATCTACACTATGTATGTATTAACACAGTGTACGGTTCAGCTAAGATATGGGTAAAGAACACGACGCATTTCCAAAAACCAATTTATTGACGTCTTGATAAAAGGATAGGGAAAAAGTAATTGTTAAACTCGTATAAAACCTCTATTTCGCCATTGCTGGCAAGATAGAGAAAAATTAGAAATCTATTTAAATTTTGAAGTTCATGTTTGGAACGTTGTGAAATATGTGCTCTATAATAAGTCAATTGTAAAAATCTGCAATGTAAAATTACCTAAAATATAATATTGTTGAATTTAAAATCCGGAGTTTCCTTCGAGTATCTGAAATACCACGGCACCTTGGTACCTAACAGCAATTTCTCCAACTTTGAAAATTTTACAAAAAGCAGAAAAAGAAGAATGTACCTACTCTTTATAAAATGAATTACGTTTTATATTAGTATTTGAATTGTAATAAAGTGTTGATATACTCTAAAACTGAAGTTCAATAGGTAGGTAGTACTATTATAATGAACAGCCAATTTAATAATAATATTTCAAATTAATAATTACATACATACATAACTTCACGCCAGTTCCCTTGTGGGGTAGGCACGAACAACAGAGCGCCATTTAGGCCCATTCTTACACACCTCACTTGCTTCTTTTGACAAATTAATAATTATTTCAAATAATTTTGAAAGAAGTAGAACGCCTCAAAGAAACAATTGTATAAGTACATTATGTCATTGAGATTATTACAAGAATGATTTCTAATGAAAATAAACCAATATTTGTCCAATTTGAGAAGCCAATTTGTCTCAATTCTGATTTGCAGATTCTGGTAACGCCTGTCCCTACACACACACCAATATGCGTACTTCATTTATTATCATAAAAACAGATATTTTGAATCTTGATCACTTACTTGAGTAACATTATATGGATTCTGTGTAGTTGCCGAATTGTATCTCTAAATTTTATTTCATCCACTCCATAACCATCTCCAAACATTTGCTTACATCTTTCTCTTAACAGATCAATTTTGCCTCCGAAAAAAACCATAATGACAACCACACAAGTATCATAAGCCGACATAATAACAGCTCCATAAGCACAGAGTACTGTATGCCAAATGACCGTTATACAACTGCCTGGTAAGTAATATTTGTCAAATGGCATCCAGGAGCTGAAGATGTGTGGAAAAGGTTCTGTCCCGTTACGGTAGTTTTCCTTGAAGGTTGATGAAGTTAGATATCTCATGAGAGGTGTTAAGGTTGTCGTCAGGAAGGTTGTGAAAACTAATGCCCAGTAACAGTACGTCAAGCGTCGACAGTATCTGGTATAAATATTGATGATTCTCTGTTTCGCAGGATCACGGCTATTCCTCTCAAATTGATCAGCTTCTGTAACATACTGAAATATTTCCCGCCAATCTCTTTGCCAAAAAAAGAAGGTATTCGCTTTGACAATGCAAACGACACTTAGCATCGAAATCTTCAGATTAGTTAACACTAAGTCCAAGTCAGTTCGTATCACATACAACTCCATGTATTGCGTGATTACGAACACAGTTGCTATTTCATGTAAAATTATATAAATGATCTTGGTTGTTTTATTATCTGGTAGAATCAAGCCGACTTTTTTCAATAGCCAATAGTTAGGCCCCAAGAACGGCCGTTCTGGATCCTCTAAAGTTTCTAGGAGAGTGTTCATTTTCTTAAATTCACACTGAAATGGTGTCAATATTTTACGTGCGGGAGTATTTATATGAATTTTCACCCCGTACTTTCAACCCCGCGTCGTGGAAATCCATGCCTGTAGCTAGCGTGTGTACATTTTTCATAGCTTTTGACACGTTGTTATACATTTTTAAAGATTTGGTCAGTTTAAGTCCTATTATACGGAAATTTTTCCACCATCTTTAAACTAAATAATAAAACTAGAATTTCCAAATGATTTTTAAAGTTGTGGCAGGTATTGAAATATCTAAATTTTCTTTACTGATAAATATTACGTACAAAAAGAACAAAACTAATGGTACTTTTTTTAATATGAAATATACAATAAATTTATTTAATAGATCTTTCTAACAATAAAAATTAAACTAAAATAAAACTAAATTATAAACTATTTTAAAAATTAAACTACACCACAGAAAAAATAAATGAAAATTAAATACTATCATAAACATTTACAAGTAAAAAATATAGTCCAGATTGCTGTCATTAAGGAGCGTAAAATGTTGGCCGCTTATGTTACTTAAATACTATTACGGAGAACCATAGTTTAGTAGCTAAACGCATAGATGCATAAATAGACTAAACCATATAAAGTCAGGATTATCATAACTTTGGACATTGAAATATGGAAATACAAATTTAACTAATAGTTATTTGCCTAAAATATATACTGACCCAAAGTAGCTACCAATACAAAACGTTAATGACGACGAAAATAATGAACTTCTTACAAAGAACAATTTAAAAGTATGTAAGAATGTTTTCAAAAATTTATACGATAAATGAAAGTACCATGATGAAACCGGAATTACATCAAAAATATATGTATCTAAAATTCTCTAGCCTATCTTGAACAAGTATCGTAGTTATAGTTTGTACCCGGTTCCCTTTAATAAATGGGAAGGATAGGATTTTTTTTGATTATACACAACCTATAAAGCTTATAAAGCCTACATAGGATAGATGCAGTTATTTTGTATTTTGATAAAAGTTTTGTTTATTACTTATTATGTAGACATTTTTGTTATCGACATTTTCAGCTATAACGTACATCACTATATCAGGCTGGCAATAGGAACCCAACGCCTTATTACAGCGCATCGAAACCCTTAATTTTGATGTCTCTATTATACCCGTTAAATGGGGGCGTTACCGCCACGCAGTCACGCTCCCTACGTTTGAAAAAATAATGAAGCCATCAGACATTGGAATGGAAAAATCTAAACCTATAATTACTATTTGGAATTGGTTAAACGAAAAAAAAAATGCTGCTGTATTTAGATAATATATTTTAATATTTAATTCAGTATAAAGTTAGTATAGGCTTTCTTATTAAATTTTCGCCATGGCGGTAAATAAGATTAAATCAAAGAAGCCCATATTATAACGCCTTAAATTTTTTTATGCCATTGATTAAAATGGATTGCTTTACTGACTTTTAGTCACATACTCTATAATATATAATAGAACCCAGTTATGCGCGGATTTCCAAGCACTTATCTAATTTTATTGGCTACTGGCGTGTTCCAGCGAAACTGATGACGCATTTACATTACGTTAGCAAATTTTAACGGCCGCACCAAAAAAAGAATGTGATTGCCGGCCGGCGCCGGCGCTAACACCTTTTTTTAACTATATATAGATAATATATTATATTCATCTATCACATTCATTTATCGGGGTAAGAAGTATACTAAGACCTTTTATCCAGGATATGAGCTAGCTCTATGTCGAATTTAATTTAAATCCATTCATTAGTTTTCGCGCTATGCTCTAGCAGAGAAACAAAAATTCTAAAAGTTGTATTTTTGGAATTTACTGGCCCGAAATAGCTGTTTTATTTCTCACTGTACAAACTTAAGCGCTCTACACCTTTAATGTATTATAAATTTCTACATACCGAAAGTGGTATACGACACCGCAACGCTAGCCCACATATTTTATATTGCATGTATATATTGTTTCGGAAATTATCTTTTTTTTTATTAAATAGGGTAGGTAAGGTGCCTCCCTACTATATAGGTAAAAATTGACATTTGCACTTTAAGCAAATGCTTACAATCTTATATCTTAATACCTGTAACTCGATTTTAGTTTGTTTTCTCTTTTCGTGAAGCATATAAAATTATATATTCAAAGTCGATTATTTTTTGTAACCCATTCAGCCAAAAAGTTTTAATGTGGAATAATGATTTATTTTAGCCTAGTGCTTAATCTTTACAAAAGATTATAACATTTTATTATTTCAAAAATTGGTATATTCCTAGATGCTGTTAGGTCGCCACGCATAATAAAGATTATAATAATTATTATAAAAGTTCCTCCTAAATCTAACTAATACTATATATATAAATCATATATATGTATTAATGTATGGATCTCTGTTAATTTTAGTATAATTGTTCTTGTTATTATTTTTATTACTTTCCCATAAGGGTAGGCAGAGGCGATGGATCTCTAGATCTCTACTTACTATGATTCTGACAAACAAAAACTACTATAATTAATTATTTCATACTTGCGTGAGGTGTTTTTTACTGGATCAATTTTATTATTAAACTAATGTGCTTGTACCTGTACAAAATGTTTCTGTAAGTAATACCATCTTATTTAATATATTATTCTGTGTGCGGGTAAAAATGATTCCTCTATAATGCTATAGATCTAAAAAATAAAAATTGACAAGTTGGTTTTGGAACGTAATCGCAATCTTTGTTTATTTATTTACATACAAGATAAACTAGAAAATATTTTTAGAAAATTTCATGTCGTGATATTTAGTTAGCAAAAATAATTTTTGTATTTATATGATAATGGTTACTTGTGCTGTTATAAATTGTAAAAATAATTCTTCAACTAAGAAGAAGGTACATGGCATAACTTTTCACAGGTATATTTGCTCATCAAAATTGTAAATGTTTTGAAACATTAAAATTTTAGTACCTATCATAGATTATTAAGTATGACAGCTTTCTTCACTTTGAAGATTGGAGAGATTAGCTAGTTTTTTTAAAACTTATATATGTTTTCTATATATACCAAAATTTCAGTTTGTGTTTAATCAAAACACGCTGTATTACGTACACATTGTTCAAGTACATGAGCTTTGCTTCATAAGTAATATGTACTTCCAGGTTTCCTCGAGATAAACATAGATGTAAGCAATGGAAGGTGGCTGTAAATAGAGAAAGTGAATGGTCACCTTCAGACTTCAGTGTGGTCTGTTCTGAACATTTTAATGTCAATGATTTCTATCTAACTCACAGTGGACTGAGGAGGCTGTCCCATGATGCTGTACCTGCAATAAATATCTCGGTATGTCTATATTCATGTGTAGTTTTTTTGATCAAAGCAACATTAATTTTACATACATACATAACTTTAAGCCAGTTCCCTTGCGGGGTAGGCACGAACAACTGAGCGCCATTTAGGCTTATTCTTACACACCTCACTTGCTTCTTTGACATTCATAACTCTTCTCATGCACGCTCGTCTGTTCTTAAGGCTGACATCACCTGCTAGTACACAATCAATTTGATCATGAAAGGCGTGTCGTGGCCTTCCATGACTTCTGCATTCATCCACTTTTGCATTGTATATCTGTTTAGTCATTCTTTCCACATGCACAAACCACCGGAGCATTCCTTTCTTTACCTTCACCCCGACACTCTCTTTCAGACCCATCTTTTACTTCGGTATTACGAACGCGGTCCGCGAGCGTCACTCCGCAGATTTTGCCCATTGCTCGCATCTCAACCACGTTTACTCTACTTTCATGCTCTCTCTTCCATACCCAACTCTCGCTTCCATTCGTGAGCGTAGGTACCAGCACCGTGTTGTGTATGGCAAGCTGGGCCTTCGGGTTAAAGTTCTTAGCGCCTAGAAATTTATGTAACACTCCAGTTCACTCTTCTTTCTATATCAGTGGTGTACCTTCCATCCCTGCTAAAAGCACATCCAAGATATACAAACTCAGTAATTTTATTTCCAATTTATATTTGCAGTCAGTTTTTGTTGTTTTATTATAGATACACGTGAGTCTGTAGAAACTTAAAAAGAGTAAAGGAGGTAAATGGACAACTTGACCATAGAGTTTGTCAAACGCTGGTCATGGTGTGTGAAATTACATGCTTTCATTTTATGTTACGACTATCTCAGCTTTTAAAAATTGGGTGGGGTATAGTTATAGGGCACATTTATTATGAACAGATCCAAACTTTTCTACTATAGGTTAGAAGGCTAAGGCGTGAGCTCTGCTTCACTTTGCTCCCACCTTAGCCTTCGTGGTTGTTTTTTTATAACTACCCAAAATTCACTTTATATCTCAAATAATAAATAAATGTTCCCTATAAGTAAACTGCACCCGAAAAATGTAAAAATAAGTTTTAATAGTTCATAAGGTTAATCATCTTTTAAACATTTTGAGTGAGATTATGATTTTAAAATTTAATTTTACAACTAGAGTTTTGATAGATAAATAGATAGATAACACTTTATTGTACACAATTACAGAAAAACTTACGAACTAGTATTAGTCTAGTTGGGTACAAAGGGTGGTCTTATCACTAAAAAGAGATCTCTTCCAGACAACCAGTGGCAAGAATATTCTGATTAGGAGTGGCGACGGTGGTATACATAATTATTGTATGATTACTTACATTTTAATAATAAATATATAACTATAATATATATACAAATATACACATAAGTTATTATTTTTGTTATTTTATATCTATGGTACATGTGAAGATTCATTCTTGATCACATTAGACCCATAAGGCCATGTAGGTGAAGTATTAAGCCTGATTACTTAGTGTGATAAATAATAATGAAGGATTACTTGGTCTAGTGATTTAATTTTTCACTTCAAAAAGAGGAGGTTCTCCATTTGATTGGTATTTTTTTTATGTATGTACACTGATTACTCTGAGATTTATGATCCAATTTATGTGATTCTTCTTAAGTTTGATGTGGAATAGCTGCCATTTGGTTCGCTAAAAAAATAACATAGTCTGGCCCAGTAGTTTTCATTTTATGAACATTTTTTTATAAAAAAATTCCGTTCCCGTTTCTTGGAACCTATATTTTTTAAGGCGCACGGCACCTTTATATCTATAAGCTCCTAAAAAAAATTTTTTAGTTTATTGTGAATAAAAACAGAATTTTTATTGCAATTTATACAATTGATTACTTTGCTTTATTTTCATACAGATCCATAGACTGCAATTATTTGTTTGTACTTCTTTAAACGCCTTGATTGAATAAAAACAATAAATCAGTATTTATTACCACTGATTTCAATTCAGAATTGATTTTCATTGATTTAATTACCATTTTTCCTGTTACACTAGTTAATACGAGCATATTTTTGCAATATCACACTTGCCAATTGGCACATGAGTTATAAATCAAGCTATTGCTTATAGTTGAATATTCTAAAAATAATATTTGATAAACTTTTGCTTCTTAAATAATGTTTTTTTAAAACATGTTTATTTACTTTCCTCCAACATAATGATAGAAACCTTTTTTTCTTTATTGGACTTGACTTTATGTTGTTGGTCTGAAGACCTTACAACTTTACCGGGGTTTTCGGGGCGACTGCCTTCGCGAAGCGAACTCCCTAAGGAGTTTTACCTCGGCTGGACTGTTGCCATGAGAGGGGGATGAATTTAATGATGCCCACCATAGGGCGACATAAAGCCCGAGGGAAAGGATCCCGGCGGACCGGGATCGGTGGTTCGTGGAGGTGTACGCTATCTTACTGCCGTTTCGCAACGTGTTATGGCTGGGAGAGAAGAAACGGCGAAAAAAACTTCCCAGCAACACGCCTAGTCTATCCTGTGGGGACGCTATGTCTCCTAGCGTCCCTCGCAGGGACGTGGAGAGATCTTGATTGGCGGATAGAAACCTCCTACATCAATATTTACTTATATGTATATTATGATAAATATATGTTATGCATATTATTTATTAGTAATAAATAATATGTATATCATAATAAATTATTACCTATCATAATTATTGTATATCTATATATTGTTATATTTTATGAATAGTCGGCAATTATTATGAATTAAATTCTATTGTATCTACTTTTATTCTTAAATAATGTTGTTCTCCATACTAATGTGTGTGTGAATTAAGTGTAGTATTAGTACCTTTTTATCTGTGCAGGAACGGAGAAAGATTACAATCTCCTGCGGCCGGGCGGCCTGTCGTAAGAGGCGACTTAACAACCCACAGCCAGGTGGTAGGGCATTTGCCCGACTGGATGGCTACCACCCCTGGTCTAAAGTATGTCGCCATAACAACCTTTGGTGTTGCAAATGTCCATAGGCAATGGTAACCGCTTCCCATCAAGTGGGCCGTCTGCCTGTCTGCTGATCTCCTGCAATAAAAAAAAAACCTTTACGCTATAGGTAGTGTCTATGATGTAAATTCTTAAGGCATATGAGTGTGACAATATATTGGAGACGTCAACACATAACATATAATATCTGCTTTGTATGCAATTTTATTCAAAATTTTTTACTTAAAGCAGTAACTCGTTTCTACCATAATTATGATCTTCATATAATTGTATACAAAGTGGATGTATCTTTTTTCGCAGTCCACTGTTTCAAGCGTTGTTCACCTCTGAGTCACATACTTCAAAGTTTAAATTTAGGGACCATGGTTTAGCTTATGGTCAAACACACACATATAACATAATTTCTCCATGCAGAAATGAGGTAAAGAATCTAATTCTTGCAGTTGAGCGGCCTGTTTTAAGAAGCTACAAAAAACATATGGCTAGGTGGTCTTTTACACTGTGGATGCTGCTGATTTAGAGTATGCTGCTATAACAACTTTACACTGCGTTCCGGCAATTGCGGCCAGGCCCCAGTGCTCCCTTTGAGGCCAGCAGGATCTTGGTAGCACCTTTGTTATTGTAAATGTTCATATGCGATGGTAACCACTTTCCATCAGGCGGGTCATCTGCCTGTCACCTATACTCATGCAATTAAAAAAAAACCTAACTTTGAATAATCATAATTCTTCCAAAAATAATCTTTACACTTTTTTTTATTTTTTTTTTATTGCAGGAGTTCAACAGACAGGCAGACGGCCCACTAGATGGAAAGTGGTTACCATCGCCTATGGACATTTGCAACACCACAGGTGCTACAAATGCGCTGCTGCTCACTTAAGGGAGACTGGAACCTGTTCATTAATGCCGGAACACAACTCAAGGTTGTTATGGCGACATACTTTAGACCAGGGGTGGTAGCCATCTAGTCGGGCAAAAACCCTACCACCTGGCTGTGGGTTGTTTTGTCGCCTCTTACGACAGGCCGCCTGGCCGCAGGGAATTGTATTCTTTCTCCGTTCCTGCACGGATAACTATACACGGATACACTCCACCATATCACCATAAAATGCATCTTTTTGCAGCCCTGTCAAGAATCTCAACCAACAATATCAACAATCGACTTAGATACCAATCCCACAGATTCCAAAGAAGTTATAGCTCTGAAACAAAAACTACACAGGCTGGAAATTTTAGCAGAGAGTAGAAAGAGGAGAGCATACAAAATGTGGTTGGCGAAGAGCAGACTGAAAAAGAAGTTGGCCAAGATGAAAAGTTTGATCAAACATTTAATTATGTTCAAGAAGAACTTAGAAGTGAATGGCTGACAAAAATTAAAACCATACTATGTGTTATATAATTTTATTGGGAAAATAATATTGTAATTGTAAGTATACATTTATGTTCTTAGGAACTTAAACATACATACATACATACATACATAACTTCACGCCAGTTCCCTTGCGGGGTAGGCACGAACAACAGAGCGCCATTTAGGCCCATTCTTACACACCTCACTTGCTTCTTTGACATTCATAACTCTTGTCATGCACACTCGTCTGTTCTTAAGACTCCTGACATCACCCTCCGCTAGTACACGATCAATTTGATCATGGAAGGTGTGTCGTGGTCTTCCACGACTTCTGCATCCATCCACTTTTGCATTGTATATCTGTTTAGTCATTCTTTCATCATGCATTCTTTCTACATGCCCGAACCACCGGAGCATTCCTTTCCTTACCTTCACCCCGACACTCTCTTTCAGACCAACTCTCTTTCTTACTTCGGTATTACGAACGCGGTCCGCGAGCGTCACTCCGCAGATTTTGCGCAGTGCTCGCATCTCAACCGCGTTTACTCTACTTTCATGCTCTCTCTTCCATACTCAACTCTCGCTTCCATACGTGAGCGTAGGTACCAGCACCGCGTTGTGTATGGCGAGCTGGGCCTTCTGGCTGAGGTTCTTAGCGCCTAGAAGTTTACTTAACGCTCCGTTCAAACTATTCCCCAAATTCACTCTTCTTTCTATATCAGCGGTGTACCTTCCATCCCTGCTAAAAGCACATCCAAGATATACAAACTCATTCACTTGCTCCAGCATAACATCATCGACCATTATCCTTGCATTCGAGGAACTTAAAACTGTGAATAATTTGAGTAATGTAACCAATTAAACTCAACTACAGTCGACTCTCGTTAATTCAAACCTGCGATAATGTTCCGTTTACCGCGGGGGGCCTTTAGCTTGCTAGGAAGAGCAAAGGACCTTCTACCCCCGCACAACGAAGTGGGGTGTGTTCTCCCAGGGCACACTCCAGGCACTTTATTGCGCTGGATCGGCTGGGCGTAACTATGTTCTAAATCTCAGCCTTTCCAACACATTCAAAGCGCAGGGTCGTCAGGGAGGCGGGGGTTTTTAGTGGGTATTGGGGTTGCTCGCCCGTGCAGCAACGCTCGGAGTCTTCCACACTATTCTGTGACGTCGATCGCGGACGGAGCGCTGCCAAGAGCATACTATTGCTGCAGTGTTATCGCCCCCGACCGACGCGTGTCGTTCCCCTAGCAACGACCCAGTTTGTGCGTAAATCGGTTAAGCATTTTCCCTCGCCTCAAAACAAAAAAAAAACCTGCGATAATTCGAACCTCTATATAATTCAAAGTTGTAATGAGTTCCCCAGAAAATCTCTTTATATTTCGAACTCAATCAATAAATTTTTATGCACTTGGTAATTCGAAAGAAAAAAATCGTATTCATAACAATTCGTAACGGATCAGATCCTCAGAGGTGTCAGTTAAGGAAGCAAGAGCCTCATTCAACACCTTATAAAGCTTCTGTATACAAAACGATGGGATGAATGATGAAAAAGCATTTTAGGCACTTTTTCTCTTAAAAAAAGTTATTGAGCAGTCTGAGCAGCAGCAATGTTCTTTGTAACAAACCAATATAACAGGTTCTTTATTAATTAATTCAGATTATGAATATGTACACTATTCACCTCTTAACTTTTGCCATTTGCTGTCATTGTTAAAGAATAGAAGTTAATAAATCATCATCATCATCATCCGATCGTTAATTCCCGGTTGCGTTTGGAGCGTTCACTCCGACGCCCAGGGTCCGCTTTCCTACTTTTTCTACTTCACTTAGCGCGGTCTTCAGCATCCCCCCTTTTGAGACCATTGGTACGCATGTCATCCTTCACAACGTCAAGCCAACATTTCTTGGGCCTTCCCCTTCGACCGGGACCTGGCGGAGGCGGCATGGCTAGACATTCGTTCCCCACGTAACTAGCCGGTTTCCATAAAACGTGGCCGTACCAACGTAAGCGACACTCTTGCAATTCGGATGCGGGAGTTCCTGACCCGGTCTTGCCGCGTCACTCCACACATCCATCGCAGCATATTCATCTCCGTGACACGCAGTTCTTGCTTGTGTCGCTCAAGTACAGGCCACGCTTCACTGCCATACAAAAGGACAGGTCTAATGATGGATTTATAGACCTGTCCTTTTAATTTAACCGGCATTTTGGGGTCACAAATGACACCTGTCACCTCACGCCACTTGGCCCAAGCTGCTGTGATACGGGCCTCGACGTCGTGGTCGATATGCCCGGATGCACTAAGTACAGATCCCAAGTACTTAAACTGATCCGTGTGCTCGACCGTATATTCGCCAATGCGCACGGATGTGGGATCTGTAGTGTTGCAGGCCAAGTACTCAGTCTTCGCGACATTTAGTTTCAGACCGCCGTTCTCTAGCGACCTCTTCCACGCATTTACGCGTTGCACCAGGCGCCCCCTGACCGAAGAACAGAAGTTAATAAATAACTCAATAATTCAAAGTTTTATTTCTATTCCCTCAAAAATTTCGAACCATTTGATATTTCAAACACTCGATAATTCGTAATATTTTAAGAATCCCTCGTGTTTCGAATTAACGAAAGTCGATTATATATCTTTCTTGCTAAAGTCAAATCGCCTGTCCCTATTAACAGAGTCAGATCTGCAAATCAGCAACTTTACAGGAGAGCGCTCTGAACTTTGAACTGCTTATATTTTTTTTACTACAAGAATTAAATTTTCAAAATTAAATATTATGTTAATATATGTTCGAGAGCTTATTTGCAATGCAATTAAATAACATTTTTACTTATCTAAATGTTTTAAAAGCTAGTAATGGCTTTGTTATCCGTACATGGGTCATCATGATTTGTCGGTTCTGTCACATCCAACAAAGTTACATGGACAAACATATTTATTCTTTGTAAGAAGTGCCACATACAACATTGTCATTAGTAAATCCTGTTTAAGTTTATGTCGTATTTAAATTGATATTATAAATTAAATCCAATTTTTTAATAAATTTGTTTCACAAATAACAAATAATCAAACATAATTGACAATTTAGGGACAAAATGAAAACAATCTTTGCCATAAAATTTGTTAAAATCATTAATTATAAAGTCTACCTGTATGAATGGCACTTAATAATCCCATTTCAGGTTTCATTAGCTTAGATAATCAGTCTTAGTAATTTCTTTCTTACAAAAATATACCCCGCATACCCCCCTCGCGCCCCGCTAATAACGTCGGGAGTTAACATTCGTCATTGTTAATGGGAGATGGTGGCATATATGACATTGTTAATGTGGCTGTTTTAAAAACTATGAGGAAAATTTACCTTTTTGTTGCTGCTATTGAAAAACAATGCTTTTTTAGGGTCATTAGTGAAATAAAACCAAAATGTCGAAAATTGCATATCCTACATTGTTAATAGGGACAGGCGAAATGCATGTCATTGGCTACGTTCCATTAGAGACTCAAACGACCACGTTCACGACCGCGATTCTTCCCGTTCCACTTGCTTGCCGGCGTTACACTCGTAAACCCAAGTGGAACGGTTATTCGACCCATCTCTTGACACGGCTCGTTGTGAATGTTGTATGATGTTGACCGCGGTTGCCTTGTGAAACGGCTAACGGAGCATTTTGGGCGTTGTGAGCTACTAATGGAACGCGCTGCTAATGACATGCATTTGATTTATGGCCTGGAAACGTGTACCGTTAGAGTAGGTTTCTAGTAACCTAAGATGCATATTGTTACTTTTACCAAGTGTTGACGGTGAAAGAAAACATCTTGAAGATACACATGGATATAAACGGTGTACGAAACCTGTCAATCTGCTTTGCCAAATCATGAGGTCTATGCCCAGCACTGGGACGTATATAGGCTGATATTATATCTCACACAACATGTATATATATATATATATATATATTTTTTAATAATCGGCAGACAAACACACACATTGTATATCCCCAAATTAAGCAAATTACGCTTGTGTTACGGGTAATATATAACGGACTACTCTGGGGCCGATTCCAGACACCCAGACCATAGTAAATAACGGAGAAAATACGTTCCCGAAATTTACTATATACCAGGAATCGAACCCGGAACCTCTGCGTTGCAGTGAGGTACGCCGGCAAAGGCTTAGCCCGCTCAACCACAGAGGTCGTATATGCTTGTATTTTGTAATAAATATTTTAATTAATTTAAAATAATTGTTTATATTTAACAAAAAAAATGTTTGTGTATCATCTTTCTTTTAAATGTAAAATCTTTGAAGAGAAATAAATATATGTATATTTTATTAATTATTTATTTTCAAATCTATAATACTATTATAAAAATTCCGTGTCTGTACATTGATACTATTAAAAAGAAACTGGAATTGATTATATGAACGTTGGATAATACAATGCATTTTTTTATAGATTTCTTGTTATTCTATATGTAACTACTTGTAGAGAAAATATAAAGCATTTTTTTAAATATGGCAAGTATGTTTTTCTACTTCAGGTGTGTGCATATTATAAGTCGCGGCTGACGGTCGTGGCTGAGGTGCAACGTATCTGGATAAGGAAACACCATTGCAGAGCACATTATAAGTCGTAAGTTCGCGTGACATTGAGCGTTTGGACGTCCTAAAGCAATCTGGAGAGTGTGTTGCGGCTGGCGTGCACATCGCTCAGACGCGGCGCGACGAATGCGTCCCATAATATGTGGGCGCCTTATGCTTGAATAATCTGAATTAATTGTTGGCCAAAGACTCATATTGTAGCAAGTGAAATTTCAATGAATAATATATGATTATAAATGGTGTGTACTGTGGCATTTTAATTGTAGTATTATAGTAATTAAAGATATTAAAATATTATAATTAGTATGAATTATTTTAGTTTTTAAACATAAATCTTCACACTTCTGTTGGGAGTATATAGCGTTTAACAGAGTCTACGATATTGCGGAGAGAGAAAACTTGATCCATACATCCCCTTCCATTTCTGAAGCCACGTAAAATGTACGGTATTATAATAAATAACATTTTTACTTATCTAAATGTTTGAAAAGCTAGTAATGGCTTTGTTATCCGTACATGGGTCATCATGATGTGTCCGATCTGTCACATCCAACAAAGTTACATGGACAAACATATTTATTCTTTGTAAGAAGTGCCACATACTACATTGTCATAGTAAATCCTGTTTATATTTATGTCGTATTTAAATTGATATTATAAATTAAATCCAATTTTTAATCAATTTGTTTCACAAATAACAAATAATCAAACATAATTGACAATTTAGGGACAAAATGAAAATAATCTGCCATAAAATTTGTTAAAATCATTAATTATAAAGTCTACCTGTATGAATGGCACTTAATAATCACATTTCAGGTTTCATTGGCTTAGATAATCAGTCTTAGTAATTTCTTTCTTACAAAAATATACCCCGCATACCCCCCTCGCGCCCCGCTAATAACGTCGGGAGTTAACATTCGCCATTGTTAATGGGAGACGGTGGCATATATGACATTGTTAATGTGGCTATTTTAAAAACTATGAGGAAAAATTACCTTTTTGTTGCTGCTATTGAAAAACAATGCTTTTTTAGGGTCATTAGTGATATAAAACCATCGCCTATGGATATTTGCAACACCAAAAGTGCTACAAATGCGCTGCTGCTCTTTTAAGGGAGACTGGAACCTGGTCACTAATGCCGGAACGAAACTCAAGGTTGTTATAGCGGCATACTCTAGACCAAGGTGGTCGCCATCCAGTCGAGCAAATACTCTACCACCACCGCAGGAAATTGTGTTTTTTCTCCATTCCTGCATGGATATTTTTTTATTTCATATTTACTAGTTTTTACTACATACATACATAACTTCACACCAGTTCCCTTGTGGGGTAGGCACGAACAACAGAGCGCCATTTAGGCCCATTCTTACACACCTCACTTGCTTCTTTGACATTCATAACTCTTGTCATGCACACTCGTCTGTTCTTAAGGCTCCTGACATCACCCTCCGCTAGTACACGATCAATTTGATCATGGAAGGTGTGTCGTGGCCTTCCACGACTTCTGCATCCATCCACTTTTGCATTGTATATCTGTTTAGTCATTCTTTCATCATGCATTCTTACTAGTTTTTACTGTCCTATGAAACTGAAAATTAAAAAAAAACTATATCCAATATTCCAAAATAAATCATAGTTACATTGTTGGGATAAAATTATTCGAAGCTATTATAATATCTAGGGAACAAAACCATTGTTGACCAGTGTAATTAATAACTGTAACTCGTTAAAGAAATGACGTCATAACTTACTACCCTCGTATAACGTTTACCCCTTGGCGGCTTCGGCGTTTTCGCAGACGATAAAAAGTATCCAAATTGATTTTCACTGTCTAGTATTAACAACCCTATTGTATAGTTTACTCGAGATGCGTACATCGCAGAACGGCGTTCAGCCTCGTGGAAGGCCGATTGGTAATAGTACAATAAGTACATTAGACAATGTTCATGGACTATATCGACAGTTATTTAGAAGAAAAAATGAGCTACAATTACTAGAAACCGCAGTTTTCGATATCTTAATATTGCTGTTATCGGTGGCAGCCTGGCAGCCATTGATCAGTGAAATAGGGCTGCAGCGTGGAAGTTTACAATATTTCAATAGGTACATAGGTACCCATGATACACCTATGTATATCATGGGTATCTATGTTTATATATATATATATCCTAGCTGTCCCGGGAGAAGTTGTTCTGCACTGAAGAATTAAAATTTAGAACCCGATTGCAGCGCCACCTACCGGGTCCAATTGTGAATCTAAACCATCCTTGAATCCACTTGAACAAACACAAAAAAATATTCAAATCGGTCCAGCCGTTTAGGAGGAGTTCACTGTCAACACACGTACAGAAGAATTATACATATAAGTACATACGGAATATCCAGATGGCCGGATTTCTTTATGTTTGTCCGGTCAAGAAAGTCTCGGTAAACCGGACAAGAAATTGTCAGATTTTAAAGCAAATTCGTTCATTATCTGAGGAATTCTCGTGTCTCGCCACAGATACTGTAAAAATGGAGTTGTGCTTTTTCTTTAATGTAACTGCTAGTTGCACTGAATTCAAAGATGCCATCTCATCATCAATTTTTTTTTAAAAGCCGTGGCATCGAGTACTACATATATGAAAAAGTAGATTGGCTTTTAATTTAGCATTCGATGCAAATTTAGTAACTAATAAGTTAGTTTTCAGCAAATACGTAGGTATATGTTAATAAAAAAAAAAACTTGTCCGGTATTTTTTTCGAACACATCTGGCAACCCTAGCCATCGATCGGTGAAATAGGGCTGCGGCGTCTAAGTTTAAAAGATGATAATAGGTATCTATGTTAATGTATATCTAAACAAATTGCACGCTTAATAAAACAAAGAAGTAACAAATTTTGGACATTACACTATAACAGTGTTTTTCAATCTGTGGGTCGCAGAGCCTTGCTCGGGGGTCGGCGGCAAAATAATTCTATAGGCTCCTAATAATTAATATAGGCAACAAAATAAAGAAAAACATAAACGCAGTCTTTTAAATTACTAACTTTTTGTCTGTCTATGACCCAAGGGGGTGGCCAAAATTTTTCAACCTGTAAAAGGGTCGCGTTTGCAAAAAGACTGAAAAGCACTGCACTATAAAACGTAAGAACTTGTCATTTATATACATATATTAAAACTGTAGAGGTTGAGTTTCTGTACGGAATTTACGGGCGGCAGGTTTTTAAATTGGACAAGTACATTAACAATCTGCCCGTAAAACTACAAGTTAAAATTTTGTTGCGATTCGTTTTTCCACTTGTCCGCTGCGATTCATTTTTCCACTTGTCCGTTGAAGTTTCACTTCTACTATGTATCCCAGCACACGTTTCTACTTTTCGCAGGTTTACTGCAAATTATGATTTGGTTAGGTTAGGTACATTTAAATTAATGCATTTTTATTCAAACATATTTTATTTTATCAAACAAAAAAACTGAATTCAATCCGGAACCAAAAAACACATCCATAGTCTACTCTAAAAATATGCCGACTCTCACCACGTCTAGTCTAAATTTATGCCGCTTCTCCACGCACTCCGTAACGCTTTTTCGTGACAGGCAAATCCTAAGATCCCCGTTTATATAGAAGTTTCACTTCAAAAATATGTAGTTTCCGTGCAGGAACGGAGAAGAAATACAATTTCCTGCAACCAGGCGGCCAGTCGTAGGAGGCGATAAAACAACCCACAGCCAGGTGGTAGGGCATTTGCCCGACTGGATGGCTACCACCCCTGGTCTAAAGTATGTCGCCATAACAACCTTGAGTTGTGTTCCGGCATTAATGACCAGGTTCCAGTTTCCCTTAAGAGAGCAGCAGCGCATTTGTAGCACCTTTGGTGTTATACCTTTGGTGTTACAAATGTCCATAGGCGATGGTAACTTCTTTCCATCAAGTGGGCCGTCTGCCTGTCTGCTGATCTCCTGCAATAAAAAAAAAGTTTAATATAAAAATGTTTTATAAAAATGATGTGTGTGATAACTGACAGCCCTACTGTGGTGCGCGCACGCAGTGGGGGAAATTCAAAACAAGCAGTACAGTCGCTAATACTGTAACGAACGCGCGTCACCTCATTCAAAACTTTGAAACACGAAATTCGAACACAATATTCGAAAGTTAAAATTTCTCTTGTATATTATAACCGAATTTAATGTCAAAATCGTTAGTGGAGTGAATATGATGTGATTTAATCGATATTTTTGGTAAAAGTGATGTTTTTGAAAATGTTTCTATATGAGTACATACATGTATGTCATTGATGTGTGAGCTTGCAACAGGTGAAAATGTGACTGAAAAAATAAAAGAAAATGGCTATAGTCGATAGTGTTTAATAGATACAATTTGGAAAATGAAAATGAGAGAAGTGGCAAGGATTGTTTTTGTGTGTGTGTGCGCATTTTTGCTCACCTTTCGTGAAGGGAAGTGTGATGATGGAGACACGGATGAGGGTGCAGTGAGGAATGAGGAACCTGACCAAAGGAAGGACGCCAAGGCGAGTCTCTTACCAGGTAAGTTTGTATATATTATACTTACAATTGTGTTCGCATTTGAAAACTTGCTTGGTGACGGCAAGCGAAGAGACTGAGTTACCTTGGATGGCGCATACATGAATATCGTCTGCCATTATCATTTTCATTAAAAATCGAAACTCATTAGGAATATTGATTAATCTGACGATACTACCAATATCTTATAGCTCGTAGTTACAGAGCCATATGTACATTTTTAAGACGGGAGTTTCAATCCTTTTTGGGAAATCTTACTTATATGTAGAGGTCACTTTGTAGTCTTAACATATTGCATTTGTGCACTCCATAGGGGCAAAATATATATTAACCATATTTTCCTCTATGATACAATGTTTTATAGAAATAAATAATATTAAATTTGAGAAATATTTGACTGCCTTTATTGTCTTTGGGTCGATTCCCGGGAGAGAAACTTTCGTAAATTAAGTTTTCGAAATTTACTCCGGTTTAGAAATCCGGAATTTGCGCCAGAGTTGTCTGTTTTATATTATCTATAACACATAAGAATAGTTTATATGTTTAATATAATATGCTTTGCTTGGTTAGTTATATACAATGTGTGTTGCCTGTCCATTTATTTATGTGTTTTGTTTCAATTAAACTTATTATTGAACTAAGCGCTAAACGTCAATTGTTTGGTCTTTGAGATCTAATCTAGAGGTTTTCTGGATTACTTTTCTGATATAATATAATTTATCGATAACTACTCTGGTCTGGTTGTTGGGTGACTACCGGACTTTGCCTCTATACTTCACAATCTTAACTTTCTTCCTTAGGACTGTACAATTATTGTGTATTGTGTGGATCAAAAATAATGTGGGAGAATTGTTACAATCGGAACAATCATAATTTTTTTATTTAAATCTATAATGGCAATACTTGCTTGCAAAGAGGTAAAAATTGTGTCGCAGCATAAGTTATGAATGATGCAGTGGATAATTCTGGAAAAAATCTTTTTAAACTTGCTAAAGGCTTAGTCCCAGTTTGGCTATATCGCCTTAATATTTAACAACCAACTTATTATTAATGATTAAGGCGACATAGCCAAGTTGTGGCTGAACCTTTCGCAAGAAAAATAAAAAAAATAATTGTTTGAACAAAATCCATTTGTAGTCCCGTAGTCAAATTACGAATATAATGGACTGGACACTTGCCAGATTTTTTGTTTTTTATAAATCATCATCCTTTCTCTCAAAAAGTTTCTAGTATTTTAGCACGCAAGCATGTTATTTCTAACGTGGCGTGAAGCACAACATTGCGAAGCGGTGGTAAAGTAAATTAGGCTTCCATTGAGTCATAAATTAAATAATAACAATAACCAAAATTTCAATATTAAAATGAACTAGTTACCCCTAATTTGGTAATAAAAACTTTAACATTACTTATTGAGTAGTAGTAGTAGAATTCGCCAAAAAGGCAGGCAAAGGAATCTTTAGTTCATACAGCCAATTCTGATGTATAAGTCTTCGTATAGTAGCGCAGTTGTATTGTAGGCTGCAACTAACGCCATTCAAGGGAGTTCTTGTGAAAACTCGAAAGGCCACATTTGACTATACAGTTCACATTTTTACAAAACACATAATTACTACTCAAAAACTATCAATATCCTACAACTGTTGTTCATTTTTGAGTGATTTTATACATTTTTAGAAAATAAAACTGCACACTACATTCCTTTTCAGTTCCCGCCAAAAGTCTCATTTCTCAGTGACACTTGACATCTTTACTTTCCATAATCACGGCTAAAAAGTGGCTGAATTGTCAAAATAAAATGCCGCGTTTAAACCCCTTAAAAATGTAATTTTAATTATGACGTAATTTTAAATAAATATGATTATTATAACATTTGTTTCTAATAGGAGTAGGCATAAGAGATGATGGATTTTTGCTATGATTTTGACATACATTTTTGCTTCATCCACTTTCCTTAATCTCTTCGTACGTATAATATGTATTAAAATTTGAACTTAGTGCAATTTAGTTTTGATTATCTTAAGAATTTGTATACCTACTTTTTTTTTAATCATAATGTAATATAAGTAGGTACAGTAAAACATCTGTAAGTCGAACTTGAAGGGAGACACCAAAAAATTCGAATTATAGTGTTTTCAAATTATGAAAGATTTCGATTTAGCGAATTTCGTAAGGAAACATTCGCCTTGTAGAGGTTATGATTTATATTATACTAGCTGTCCCGACAGACGTTGTTCTGCCTTGAAGAAATAAAATTTAGAACCCGATTCCAGCGCCACCTACCGGGTCCAAATGTGAGTTATCCTATCTTTTAAGTCGGATCAAACTGCACACGGTATGCAAATTTGATTAAAATCGGTCAAGTAGTTTGGGAGTCCATCGCGGACAAACAACGTGACACGTAATTTATATATATTAAGATTTATATTTATAGAGGTTGTAAAATCAAATATTCAGGTCCAAGTTATTTTTTCGAGTTGTAGAGGGAAAATAAGTACTGAATTTGCTTATAGGGACTCACTAATTATTTCGACTTATGGGAGTTGAAGGGAACAAACACATAATTTTTTCGAGTTTGGGAGGTGTTCGCCTTAAAGTGGTCCTACTGTATAAGTACGACTAGTTTTTTCGAAGAACTTTTAGACATTGTTAAATAAAGTTAATAGATAGAGATCCCAGTCACCCCAGACTTACGTGATTTTAGGAAAGATGAAATTTTTAGGATCGGTAGTTTAATATAAACTTAGGAATGGATACTCGCTAAGCTAAAAGCGGGGCCGTTTTTCAGGAAGCAGCTATCAAAGGTGGAAAATAACCATGGGAAGATGTTTGGCCCGTCAGATTGGTCTGGCTCATTGGAAAATATTTTAAAATATTATATTTGATAATTTATATAAAATTCAGCGTTCCTAAAATGACGTAAGTTCCCATTATTTTAAAGTGTCTGTCAAAAGTTATGGGCCAGAGGAAGTGTCTGGCAACTGTATATCTTCGTTTATAATACATACATACATAACTTCACGCCAGTTCCCTTGCGGGGTAGGCACGAACAACAGAGCGCCATTTAGGCCCATTCTTACACACCTCACTTGCTTCTTTGACTCTTGTCATGCACACTCGTCTGTTCTTAAGGTTCCTGACATCACCCTCCGCTAGTACATGATCAATTTGATCATGGAAGGTGTGTCGTGGCCTTCCACGATTTCTGCATCCATCCACTTTTGCATTGTATATCTGTTTAGTCATTCTTTCATCATGCATTCTTTCCACATTTTCTTTCGTTTATAATAATATCATAAATGACATTATGTAAAAACTAGCCTTGCTTCTTTGACGTAAGTTAGCATGGTTATTTTCCACCTTTGATAGCTGCTACCTAAAAAACGGTCCCGCTTTCAGCTTAGCGAGTATCCATTCCTTTCTAAGTTTATGTTAAACTACCGATCCTGAAAATTTCATCTTTCCTAAAATCACGTAAGTCTGGGGTGACTGGGATCTCAATCTATATTTTATTTTACTTGAATGTAAATTTCTACATATTCAGCTAAAGTTACAGAGCATTCAAGAACTTGAAATTTTGATTGAGAATCGATTAACAAACAAAGAATAACTCGTAGGCCAAAATTAAAATTTCGACATACTTTACATCTTTTGCTTCACCTACTTTCCTTAATATCTTTATACGTATATGTTTATTATAAGTGTTTTTAAGTTTTAATTTAGATCTTTCGTTTAAAACATTCTCTACTGTAATATCTAATTTTAGATGTTCCTTATGTTGACTTAAGACATTTACATATCATTAAATAGTGCAATTGATTGCAAAACTCTGTTTGTTGCAGCAAAATGTTCTAAGGTTAAACATACACCTCGTAAAGATTAATTAAAGTTGTTGTATTCAACCTCTTTAGTTACTATCCGTGCGCAGAAGGTTTGCCGCTAGCCTCACGATGTCACACGTCGATGGTCAGCAGGGTTGACAAGAAAGGTCACATAATAAAACCACGTTTTAACGGTTTCAAGCGCGGTAATTTTATTTGATTTTGGTTTTTCAGACTTTTTTTTTATATATAAAAATATTTGATATATAAAATATATATAAAAAAAAGAAAGTCGGAAAAACCAAAATCAAATAAAATTACCGCGCTTAAAACCGTTAAACCGTAGTTTTATTATGTATACAATTCGCGAAAACTTAAGAAAATATTAAGTTCACATAAATAAATAAAAAAATATGACCAAGTTTTTCAATATCGCAAAAAACCCGAGTGGTTGCTTATCTCACTTCGCCGGAATGCTCATCTTCTCAATTTACTATATCGTATACTGTTTATACCTTATACCCCTCCTTATCTTAAGGAATGTTTCAACTTCCATTATACGTCACACACTCTCCATTTGCGCTCCTCTAATAATCTCCTGTTAATGACTCCTGCACACTCTTCAACATTTTATTCCAACTCCTTCGCCATGCAGGCTGTATTACTTTGGAACTCTTTGCCCACTGACGTCAGAAAAGCTAAATCTTTTGCCATATTTAAAAATTCACTTAGGAATTATAATGTTATGTCTTACGCAATAATGTATGTGCTAGTTTACAATACTTTAGACTGTAATCTGCTGTCCATGTATGCCATTTTTATTTAATAAAGAATCCTTTTCTTTGTTGCATAATAATTATAGATAATTTAAGAATTTTCTTTGAGTCAGGTTGTCTGGAAGATATCGCTTTTAGCGATAAGGCCACTTTTTTGTTTTACCAAGTAACTATTGTCTTGTTGTGCATTTTTGTAATTTTTGTTTTGGTGAACAAATTTTTTTATTTTTTTTATTGCATGATATCAGCAGACAGGCAGACGGCCCACTTGATGGAAAGTGGTTAACATCGCCTATGAACATTTGCAACACCAAAGGTGCTACAAATGCGCTGCTGCTCTCTTAAGGGCGACTGGAACCTGGTCACTAATGCCGGAACACAACTCAAGGTTGTTATGGCGACGTGCTTTAGACCAGGGCTCGTAGCCATCCAGTCTGGCAAATGCCCTACCATCTGGCGGTGGGTTGTTTTGCCACCTCTTACGACAGGCCGCCCGGCCGCAGGAAATTGTATTCTTTCTCCGTTCCTGCACGGATGATTCCTGCAAGTGTTGTCTATATCTATAAACAGTTGTTGCAATAAATTTATTATTTTAATTTATTATTGCATATGCTTTAAATAAGTATATACAATAATGGTAAGTAGTCATCGGCAAACCTTCTGCGCGCGGTTTATAAATTACTTTTTATGGTTTGACATTTATCGCAATGGGGATTGTTCAAAAAAAATTACCCTCTGATTTTATATTTTTATTATGTAAAATAGGGTATTTTAAGATACTAATTTGAATATTTTTGTGTTTTAAGAGTTAGTTTTTTTTTAATTCGATTTTTAAACAAATTATCCGATGACGTCATTGGGGACAACTTTACATTAATTCCTTTGCCTATAAAAAGTAAATAATCATATTAATCTGTGCTACTATTTAAATGTTACTGTCATTATTCATTATGACACATCGTGATCATTTTAGTGTGGCCAGCTTAGCAATTTTACCGGTAGATTTATTTTATATATTTTGGTGTTCAACATTTATTATTTTCTAAAGTTACTGTTAAGTTATTTAAAGTGACCTTTAGTGAAAAATCAATATAATAAAACTTAAACTGAATAATGTACAGTTAGACTGAATACCATGGATTGATAATCAGCCATAAATTACCTATTAGACACCATTGCGATGTCATTACTTTTCTTAAATTGTAATAAAGTATTCTTTCGGCGATTACAACAGATAAAGCTCATTCGACCACTAAAATACTTTGATTTGGTATCACATTTGGGTTATCATTTTTAATGTCTGATACCTAGACATAGTCTCATTATCCAATGATGTTGTCGATCCAGTTAAAATAAAAAGGTTGTATTGTCAGTTTCAATTGAGGGGGGGGGGGGAGTATTATTAGTCAGACCTTTAAAAAAAATATCAGTCGTTAGGACTGCACTTCAGAGATAAAAACTTGGTATCTGAGCATGACGGTCGTGCGAATTTAGTGCATTTTCCCCATCCTAGAAGTATCTACCGAAGTTTTCAATTTAAAAATCATGGCGATGTTCGATAAGGTCTTTTTTAAGTCAATATGTTGGGAGTTAGTTTCCTACACACCCGTGTGTACCTATAAGAATTACAAATTTTAGTAATTTCACTATTAGCAACCTGGCAACATTAGGTATTTAGGCTTTAAATCGGCGGTTAATAGAGCATTTCTAAATTCTAATATTATTCATTACAATTAATTTCGTCCTTAGAAAAATCTTCTAAAGTCATCCGACAAAAAAGTGAACTGTTTTATTAATGAAAATGTATTAAATATTTTCTCTTTCTAAACATGGCCGGATCTTCAAATAGGAGTGTTAATTTTGTAAAGGCTGATACGCTAAACCTACCTAACATGTAATGTTATTAGAGTACATAGCTATACTCGTAGTACATATTGGAGAAATAAGAGGAGCTAAAATTCTGATGTAAGTAGTTTTGTGAAGGTTTCTAAATTCAACATGTTCGTCCATAGATCTTCCTTCCTGCTTTCCTTTTATAACCTGTGTAGTATATTACTATTCCTGTCTGTAAATTTAATCTATATAAGAAATCAGTAATGTTAATTATTAGTTAATATATGATTGATGTAAGTATACTTTGTGTTGAAGTCAAAATTCATCTAAAATGTGCACCTATTTATAGAAAAATAGCTACATGTCTCACTCATTCATTAGAAACTGATTAAAATAATATTAATTACTTATTTGATAATTTGGTACAATAAATAAATCAGCAACCTATATTACTTTCTTAATAATCTATAATACAAGTAAAGTATCTCATATAAATACATACAAATAAAGTAACAGACATTGCACCACTGCCCTGGCAGTTAGATAGTGTGTTTGATTGCTAACGTATGTTATGGATCTGATCTTATACAACAAATTACCGGAAAATATGAAACTCTCCAGTAATTTTAAATATATTCACTTGCCGGCTTAAAAGTGATTAATTAAGCACATCTATGGCTTGAAGGATTTCATGGAATATGAAGATTTGTGACAAATACCTTAATGATTGTAAATCTCTTAATAATATGATTTTGATGTGTAACATAGTTACTAATATGAAAAATTATGAGTTAAATAAGGACTATGCAAGTAATTAAATAGACACTTTATATCTTTTTTTTTCAGGTTCAGAAAAAATTAGCAACAACTTTTCTGCATAAGCAAGGGTTATGCTTGATCATAGAATTTTATGACTTATCCACTGCAGTTTACATGAAAACTTTATGTATAGAAAAAACCAAATGCTAGCCTGCAGAAAAAAGAAAAAGATAAAACTGAACATTTCTGAAAAGATTATATAATATGTCCTAAATTATTATTAATAAGTGTTTAAGTAAATAAACAAGTTTAACTGCTAAAAGTTATTTATTATTTCATCTTGCAAAATAATAAGTCAAAAGATATATTAAAATATATCTTTTAATTAAATTAATCAATTCATATAAATATATGACACATACAAATTTATAACTCACAATAGTTTGCTTTCAGTATAGAAACCATCTTATTCTTATAACTCGTAATGTGAATTCTTAAGACATCAGTCAAAGTAAAGCTAAAATATTTTTGGAGGAATGTTAAATATTCATATATTGTTTACATGAATTATAACTAATAACATCTAGATTTATGTATATATAAAAATAAGTTATTTAAAATAGCCATCCTTGTTTTCAATTAATTAAGCTTTAAAGATATAGGCCATTCTTCTATGGTGGTATTATTTTTTTCAATCAGTTTCCATTTATTGATTTGGGCTCGCTTGAGATAAATTCAGGTTCTGGTGAACTTTTTGTATGCCATTAGCTCCAATGCAGTTCATAAAGAATACTCCAAAGAATTCAAGTCAGAACTCGATGAAAGCCAACCTATGCTCTGAACAAAGTCTGACAAATTGGCTTGCAACCAATGTTGGATTGAATTAGCTTCATGGGAGGGTACAGAGCCCTGTTGGAAAATCCACTGCTATCCAGCGAATAAAGTATCACTTAATGCTTAAATCATTGTTTCCAATATGTGATTTTGGACGTCCTTCTAACTTCTGGCGCAAGGTGTATTGTTTTGCCAGTTAAATTTTCTTCCACTGTGATGATCTTCTCATCAGTAAACAGGTTATTTTTTGGATCGTATCTCTTGAAAAGATTTCGACATCGTTCCAATCGCCATTTACGAAGACGCTCGTTTATATAATGCACTTTTCTTTGACTTTTAGTTAGAGACCATATGTAAGTATTCTCTTTACAGATATTTAAGAAATATTGGTCTGAAGAGATAATATATACTTAATTTTATTCTGGAGTACATCGAATAAAATGTTTGTTTATGTTGATGTTGTATGACATAACAATGACATAAAAAAGAAAATGTCGGTCCTTTTGTATTTTGAAACTGAATGGTTTCGGTATTCATATGCATTTCACCAAACGTAAATGACGTCATAGGATTTAGTAAGGTCAAATAAAGGTCAAACGCATTTCTTTCAAAATACAAGGGGATTGTACGTTTTTTGGAATTTTAACTAGACAGAAATGATTAGGAACACTATTCCTCGAAATGGTTTTTCAAAAAGCTAAATTGAAAAAAAGTGAACAATCCCCATTAATTAAGCTTTAAAGATATAGGCCATTCTTCTATGGTGGTATTATTTTTTTCAATCAGTTTCCATTTATTGATTTGGGCTCGCTTGAGATAAATTCAGGTTCTGGTGAACTTTTTGTATGCCATTAGCTCCAATGCAGTTCATAAAGAATACTCCAAAGAATTCAAGTCAGAACTCGATGAAAGCCAACCTATGCTCTGAACAAAGTCTGACAAATTGGCTTGCAACCAATGTTGGATTGAATTAGCTTCATGGGAGGGTACAGAGCCCTGTTGGAAAATCCACTGCTATCCAGCGAATAAAGTATCACTTAATGCTTAAATCATTGTTTCCAATATGTGATTTTGGACGTCCTTCTAACTTCTGGCGCAAGGTGTATTGTTTTGCCAGTTAAATTTTCTTCCACTGTGATGATCTTCTCATCAGTAAACAGGTTATTTTTTGGATCGTATCTCTTGAAAAGATTTCGACATCGTTCCAATCGCCATTTACGAAGACGCTCGTTTATATAATGCACTTTTCTTTGACTTTTAGTTAGAGACCATATGTAAGTATTCTCTTTACAGATATTTAAGAAATATTGGTCTGAAGAGATAATATATACTTAATTTTATTCTGGAGTACATCGAATAAAATGTTTGTTTATGTTGATGTTGTATGACATAACAATGACATAAAAAAGAAAATGTCGGTCCTTTTGTATTTTGAAACTGAATGGTTTCGGTATTCATATGCATTTCACCAAACGTAAATGACGTCATAGGATTTAGTAAGGTCAAATAAAGGTCAAACGCATTTCTTTCAAAATACAAGGGGATTGTACGTTTTTTGGAATTTTAACTAGACAGAAATGATTAGGAACACTATTCCTCGAAATGGTTTTTCAAAAAGCTAAATTGAAAAAAAGTGAACAATCCCCATTCTTTTGTTTTTTCTTCACTCTGTATTTATCCTTGCATTGTACTGTAACGTTGTGTAATAAATATTATTATAACATGAAAATTCTCGTGTTACTTCATTTCCAAGTTATAATATATACTACAGTTTACTTGCTTTCCACAAAGTAGATGTAGCGAAAGTTGTTTTTTGGAATCTTCGCAAGTGGAGATCCATGGTCTCTACTTACCCTCACGGGAAACAGGCGTAATGGTATGTATGTAAGACAGACAGACAACTCGTAAAGATGACCATAAAGTATGCAATTGGGTCGCACGTTTCGGCTTCGCGTGCATTTTATGTAGTAACCATTCAAATGTAAGGTGGTTATGATATTCGCTGTAATCTGTGAATATATTTTGAATGTATTGTTTGTTAATACTGCGTTACAAAGTTTTCTTTCGACATATTGTGGTCGCTGAGAAAAAAAGAATGTGTTTGCAGAACGATAATTAACGCCTTCGTCGTGTTTGAATATAGAAATGAGTGGAGGAGACAGTGAAGATCGACCTTCGTCCATTTTGTTTATCAAATTAATATTGATTTATACACGCCTATGATAGCTTGAGTTCAAATTCAAAAGTTTTTATTCAAAATAAGTTCCACTGGAGAACACTTTTTGACGGTCATACATATAATTTAAAATTTTGCTGTTTTGCTATTGCTGTTGAGAAGAAGCGGCGAGAAACTCCCCAGCAACACGTCTAGCTAAATATTGTTTTTCTTTATATTTCTTATTCTATTTATATCTCAAGTTTTTTTTAATAAGATTTATACAGAAGTATGTCACAGAATTACTTTTTGAAGAATTAATGTAGTTGTAGCAAACAGTGCATACTCAATAAGACCAAGACACATCCATGCAGGAACGGAGAAAGAATACAATTTTCTGCGTTGGGGCGGCCTGTCGTAAGAGGCGACAAAACAACCCACAGCCAGGTGGTAGGGTATTTTGCTCGACTGTATGGCGACCACCTCTGGTCTAGAGTATGCCGCCATAACAACCTTGTGTTGTGTTTCGGCATTAGCGACCAGGTTCCAGTCTCCCTTAAGAGAGTAGCAGCGCATTTGTAGCACCTTTGGTGTTACAATTGTCCATAGGCGATGGTAACCACTTTCCATCAAGGGCCGTCTGCCTGTCTGCTGAACTCCTGCAATAAACAAAAAACAATAATAATGACATGACGTACTAAAATTTTATGCTACAATACATCTCCATAATTTCCTTATAAGCTTGGCAAGATAAACACGTTATACAAAATATAGTATAAGAGGTTGGAGCGAGCTCCTATGTAAATAAAGTTTTGTCATTTAAGTATTCTTCAATAGTGTACTATCCCTTGCCAATCGAAAAATGTTCATGGCTGGCCGAGAGTGGTCCGTTGCATATTATCCATAACACAAGCGTAACTTGATTAATTCGGGGATATAAAATATGTGTGTTTGTCTGCTGATTATTATTATTATTTTTCAAGAGACCGGTAAAAACTTTCAAATTATCGAGAGTCGACTGTATTTATTAAAAATTACGTACAATTTTCCCATACACACCAATCTGATTCTACTAACCAGTATTATAAATTATTAGGCACAGTTATAAGTCATTGAACTGTAGAAATTCCAATGTTTCCACCAGACTGACTAATATAAAGCTATTACCTAATTCGTATCATTAGCCATTCTAGTTCTTCGTAACAGTATGGAAATAATTTCTAAACACAAAGAAGAACTTGTTAAACATTTATATGGCTCATAAATTATATTTTTAATAGTGTAGGAAATTAATTTTTAATATATTTTTACGTAATATTATAAATGCGAAAGTAACACTGTCTGTTAAGCTGGGTATCCACTATCGCGCGTCAACTTTGCTCCGCGCATCTACATCTGCTATGATGATGACGGTACGCGCATCTCCACGAAAGTTACGATCAAACTGAACTCTCCTTTGCGTTCTGTTATGTTCTAAGCTCCAGAGAGCGTTTAAAAAAAAGTTCCTAGTAAACACTATTAATTTCAATAAATTTAAAATTCACATTTTTGAACAAATGTAAAAATCTATACTTAATACTGTTACGAGCTACAGGACTCGAATTAAAATTAGAACTGTACAAACACGTATAAAACAGGTACAAATAAAACTGGATGCAACCAGTTCACACTGCACGATTCAATGCAATTCAACACGCGCAAAGTCCGTCACTATATCGCTAATCGAAAGTACTACACACGTCTTACTCGTATCGTAGTCGTCGCTTGACTGCCCCACTCCTCCGTTCGGGCATTGTTTTATACTAATCTGTATAATAAAACAAAGGATCACGTTCGCCGAGTTAATCCCGCACACCCGGCAAGCTTCGACGGCCATAAACAAGTTCCACGACAATAGCATGTTTTTCTGGATTAAAAATTCTAAACACAAAGTAAACAAAAGAATTCCTAAATCAAAGAAGGCAATAAACGGCGTTTTACGACATGCAGGTGTGCGTTCTTTATCGGTATGTAACAATACATTTACAACCACTACCACTGTACAATTAATTACCACGTGCTAATATTGTGATGAAACTTGCACATCAAGATAGCCGAGGTGTTAAACCCGCCGTACCTTGGACAAGCGTGGCGAGTATGCTGTCCGTTGCCCCCTATGAAATGGGAGGTTCGAGCCCAGCAATAGGGTGATTATGGGCTGTTACATAAAGATATATCATTTATTCGTTATTCTGTAGATAGGCTGCATAACTAGCCTTTTACATCCTATTATATATAAAAACGCTGAAGAATTGTTACATACTGTTAGTTAATAAAATAACATATACTTTCTCGTTGTCACGCTTTAGATGTGAACAAAAATAAAAAAAAGGAATAATAATTTATAATTAATTTACTATAACATACTATTTAAAAAGAATCATGATGAGAAACGAATAATATTTATATAAAAGAATAAAAGGTTGAACTAGGCTAGACTCCGCTCCCAGTCAGTCCGATATTATACCACACTCCCCTAGGCGATTTCTTCTGTAAGGCAGCGTTCCGGTTACGTTGGTATTCCTCTCAGGAATCCTCTTTAGTCTTCTGACAAGATTTATTTTTTTTGTTTTTAAATCGGCAGACATGGCTTATTAAAAAATTCCCAAGGGTATTTCCCGAATTGGGAAAATAAATCGCGATAGTTATTTCTGCTTTGCTATTTATATATGCTAGACTGAGTAATTACAACATTACGAATTGGGTATGTATCAAAATATTAATACCGGCGCAGTAAAAGTGACAGCCGACTCAGTTAAATGCAAGATGGCCGTCGATCGCTCATTGGATCGCAGAAATAAAATGAGTTGGATGCATTCACTATTGTCAATTGAATTTTTTATACGTTCATACGTTTGTAAATTAATAAATAGTAATAATTATTTATAAAATTTGAAATATTTGTAACGTTCCGTTACATCGCACGTACTCACAAGTATACACACTCATAACATATTCGCACGCACGCACGCACACACACCATTAATCTATATTCACACTCTTAGGCATCTAGGCACGTAGTTATTTTATTATTAGATATTATACTGTATGTCTTTGAAGACCACGGGCTATAAAAATGGCCCGGACTTTTCGAAGGCTTGCGTGAGGCCATGGGAAGGCCAACACGTAGAGGCCCCTTGACAAAAATGTAAATCTGTCATGACACTGACCGGCGAGTATCCCTGTCTACATCATATAATAATGCACCCAAGGACAAACCCCGGCCAGTCTAGGACTGTTGTGGGAAATGAGGATAAAAGTACCGGGCTATTGGGGTGAACTGATAGTGGCACTAGGGGTCTGGGAATATGGGGACTATGGCGTCTGCCCGTCGCAATGTCGCAAAGACAGGGGCAACATGGGTGTGAGTGGCTAAGGGGTGTAGAGAGGTGGGCTGCAGGTTCACCGTAGCTACTTCTGACGTGATGCCATTTATCACTTCCACCCCTGGAGCTTGAGTCTTAGCTCTAGCGATCTCCACTCCGTGCCGGCTGGCTGGCTAAGGCAAGCACGGAGGCGGGGGCCTTGCCTCGGCCCCCGGAGTCAGGTACGAGGTGTCGCTACTCACCTAAGGCTTCGCCACAAAGCCCTCCTGCGGGTTATTTTTTTTTTCAATTGTTTTTTAGTTTGAATAATACCAGGCAATGAAAGAAAAAGAATTTCGAAACCGCAGCGAACTCAACCAGTGCTAACTTTGGACGCTCCTATAAAATTATCATCGTATTTTGAATTCTTTTATGCGCCCAGTACTCTTTATGTAAATAAATTTCATTTCATTTCATTTCAACTATATTGCATACATACATACATAACTTTACGCCAGTTCCCTTGCGGGGTAGGCACGAACAACAGAGCGCCATTCAGGCCTATTCTTACACACTTGCTTCTTTGACATTCATAGCTCTTGTCATGCACGCTCGTCTGTTCTTAAGGCTCCTGACATCAACTTCTGTATACTGTATACAACTATATAATATATCCGTACAGGAACGGAGAAAGAATACAATTTCCTGCGGCCGGGCGGCCTGTCGTAAGAGGTGACTTAATAACCCACAGCCAGGTAGGGCATTTGGCCCGACTGGATGGCTATCACCCCTGGTCTAAAGTATGTCCCCATAACAACCTTGAGTTGTGTTCCGGAATTAGTGACCAGGTTCCAGTGTACCTTAAGAGAGCAGTAGCGCATTTGTAGCAACTTTGGTGTTGCAAATGTCCATAGGCGATGGTAACCGCTTTCCATCAAGTGGGCCGTCTGCCTGTCTGCTGATCTCCTGCAATAAAAAAAAAACTATATTGCAATAATAATTATATCATACATGTTATTACAGCTTTATTGATTACAGTTCTCAAACAAAATGTCATCATGTTAGTGTAACATGCACAATCGGCGTAACATTGACTTGTTTCACATTATTGTTTTAATTGAAGGAAGCTTCTTTTTGTCTGCGGACATTAATCTAGATTTTGTAGGAAATTATCAGACAATACATCAAAAATTCTTTGTAATGTAATAATTCTAGATTTATAGCCATTGTCTTCATAGTGTTGATTACTATTTAAATAAATAACGGAAGGCCGTTTCTTGTTTCATTCTCTTCACACATTAGCATTCTCTATTTCATTACTGTTATTGAAGTGAAACTTCTTTAGAATCGTTGTGATTTGAAACTCGATGAAACGAAAAAGAGACCCACATAAAATTCAAACATATTTATCTTTATCCGTTACTATTGTTACTAGTACGGGACTCTAATGCCGTTGGAATTGCTATAGAATTCATTAGAACTATACAAACACGTATAACACAGGTACAAATATAACCGGACGCAATAAGTCCAAATGTAATGCATAACTCAATAACACGCGTAAAGTCCGTGGCTAAAACGAACACACGTCTTGCCTCGCTTGTGTTATCGCTTTGACTGCCTCCTCTCTCCATCCTGCCGTCGTTTTATACTTCACAAGTACAAGTGTGCCGTCCGTATCGTCGACTTAACTTCCTAGTAACCGTAATCCGCACACCTGACTAATCATGCCTGCAAACGGCCATAAACGAGTACAATAGGCTGTTCTCCACAATAACCAATAAATAAGTAAACAAAAGAAGACAATCATAAAGGTATTACAATTGGTTCAAATGCCGACAGGTAATAACGTGCTTTGTGGAATTTGTCTTTGTCAGGGGGCTAAGTTGTAACAGTATTAATTTTCACTTTAAATAAAACTTAAAGATTTGCAATGATATTTATTTAGCTCTATTTGGATATTATAAGGCAGAAGAGAGTTGGTCTGAAAGAGAGTGTCGGGGTGAAGGTAAGGAAAGGAATGCTCCGGTGGTTCGGGCATGTGGAAAGAATGCATGATGAAAGAATGACTAAACAAATATACAATGCAAAAGTGGATGGATGCAGAAGTCGTGGAAGGCCACGACACACCTTCATGATCAAATTGATCGTGTACTAGCAGAAGTTGATGTCAGGAGCCTTAAGAACAGACGAGCTTGCATGACAAGAGCTATGAATGTCAAAGAGGGAAGTGAGGTGTGCAAGAATAAGCCTAAATGGCACTCTGTTGTTCGTGCCTACCCCGCAAGGGAACTGGCGTGAAGTTATGTATGTATGTATGTATAAGGCAGATATAATTTCATATGGAGATTTTTCAAACGGGCGTCATAAAATTTCTTCGAGACCAGCAGCTCGTTGCTGACATCTCTGGTGTCGCAAATGTCCATCAGGTGAGCCGTCGGCCTGTCTGCTGAACTTCAGCTGTAAAAAAATGTAAGACAGCACAAATTTCCACTGTATTTTGATACTTGTCATGTTCGTAATGGGAGTCTGTGAAAACCGTCGCTTTCGGCCATCAGTCGGCGTCTCCTTTCTGTTAAAGACTATAAATAAATGTACAACACCGTTGATTTAATTTATTAACCCACCCACATTAAACTCAAAACAACGTTATGCCTGCTGCGATGCTTCGAGCGTTTAGATTCACACATTGCGCAACGGCTAGGAAAGTTACGCAGCGCGCGGAAGGTCGACGAATCTGCCTTTTCAATGTGCGTTCGGACTCAATGTGTATCGCACTGTTAACTTTACTAGTGTAGAACAATCGCAACTAATCTACATTATAATTGTTCGGTTTATGTGTGTAATGAGAGCCTACTTACGAAAGCTTTTCGTTACATACATACATACATAACTTCACGCCTGTTCCCTTGCGGGGTAGGCACGAACAACAGAGTGCCATTTAGGCTTATTCTTACACACCTCACTTGCCTCTTTGACATTCATAACTCTTGTCATGCAAGCTCGTCTGTTCTTAAGGCTCCTGACATCACCTTCTGCTAGTACACGATCAATTTGATCATGGAAGGTGTGTCGTGGCCTTCCACGACTTCTGCATCCATCCACTTTTACATTGTATATCTGTTTAGTCATTCTTTCATCATGCAAGCTTTTCGTTGACTCCGCAAAACGTTACGCGACCAAAACGAACGACGAAAGGCGTTTTAGATTAAGCCCTTTATGTTTCATCGCTGCGATCTATTACTACTGCTGCATCCTACTAATCCTACTAATATTATAAACGCGAAAGTTTGTACGTATAGATGTATGTTTGTTACTGTTTTTGCCAGGTGGTAGGGTATTTGCTCGACTGGATGGCGACCACCCCTGGTCTAGAGTAAACCGCCATAACATCCTTGTGTTGTGCTCCGGCATTAGTGACCAGGTTCCAGTCTCCTTTAAGAGAGCAGCAGCGCATTTGTAGCACCTTTGGTATTGCAAATGTCCATAGGCGATGGTAACCGCTTTCCATCAAGTGGGCCGTCTGCCTGTCTGCTGAACTCCTGCAATAAAAAAAAATAAAAAAAAACTATCACGTAAAAACTACTGAATGGGTTTTGATGAAACCTTACAATAATATAGCTTACATATCGGAATAACACATAGGCTATAATTTATAAAGATATAGTGTGAATTATCCCGAATATAACGATTTTCCATCACCGGCGCAGCTAGTCTGAGATAGGGTTATAGATAATGACGGATACACGTAAGTGTAGCGATGGCTTTAATGCATTATTTGTGAATTTTGTGATGTGATGTCGTTATTAATTGTTAATGACATTAAATATTGAGATAATAACATACTGTATGTATATAAATGTACACTACTGAAGCTATTCGTTAACGGCGTTATTATTAATGCCAAGTTATGTGTATTAATATAAACTAAACTTAAATCCGTCAAATGTAATTTACTTTAGCGCATAATTAGCTTCTTTGACTGACCCCCATGGGCAAATTATAGATCACCTCTTGCGACGATTCTGACAAACGACTTTCGCTTCATCTACTTTCATTAACCTCTTCATACATGCACGTTTATTTGATATGCTTTTTACCTAACCTCGTTTTAACTCTCATGATGTACATCGTGGTCTACCGGTACCAACTCTACCATTCTGATTACGCTTTGGTTCAATTTTAATAAACAAAAGTTTGAGCACAATATCGTAACTGGAAGGACATAAAGGGAACTCACCGGATTTCCTTCAAGTGGTTGGACGGCACAGTTCTTCTATATTATTATATCTTCTGGCCACTATTATTGTCTGATAAATATTTAGAACATTTGTAGCACTACACAATTTTACTTAAAGTATTTTGTAATATTAATTTCACTTAATTTCGACTTACGCATAGAGCACAATTGGACTACCTCCTTTCTTTACGTCGATTTCTTCTCAACCAGTGAGCGAGGTATATTTGGCTCAAATATAGGGAATTATGAAGGAAAGAAAGGGATGGATAACACGTCATGTACTCAAGCAAATTATTTAAATAAATAATGAGGTGACGGTTTATTTATTATACTGCCATTGCACATATCGAATGTATAAAATGTGGATTTCACCTTTAATATTAATTAAATACTATAAATGGCGTAAACACATTCACAATACTCCAATTCTGTCTACATGCCCAAACCACCTTAACATTCCTTTTTCATTTCTTCTTATTACATCTTCTTTCAATCCACAACTTCTCTTATTACACTATTCCGTATCATATCATATGCTTACTTCACATATACTTCTCAAAGCTCTCATTGCAACTCCGTTTATTCTATTTTCATGCTTCTTCTGCCACACCCAACTTTTACTGCCATTTTTTTATTTTATTTTTATTGCAGGAGATCAGCAGACAGGCAAATGGCCCCTTTGATAGAAAGCGGTTACCATCGCCTATGGACATTTGCAACACCAAAGGTGATACAAATGCGCTGCTGCTCTCTTAAGGGAAACTGGAACCTGGTCACTAATGCCGGAACACAACTCGAAGGTTGTTATGGTGACATACTTTAGACCAGGGATGGTAGCCATCCAGTCGGGCAAATGCCCTACCACCTGGCTGTGGGTTGTTAGGTCGCCTCTTACGACAGGCCGCCCGGCTGCAGGAAGTTGTATTCTTTCTCCGTTCCTGCACGGATAAATTGCTATTGCCATATATTCGTTAGGAATTTGTGGAGACATATTGCAGCATAACATTTTAGCACGTCATGTCTTTATTATAACTAACATTATTTTTCTTTCCTTTTATTGTCTTGGTCTTATTGAGTATGCGTTGTTTGCTACAACTCCATTAATTCTTCAAAAAGTAATTATGTAACATACTTCTGTACAAAACTATATAAAGAAAAACAATATTTAGCTAGACGTGTTGCTGGGGAGTTACTTGCCGCTTCTTCTCCTTTACAGCATCAACACGTTGCGAAGCGGTGTACATAGAATAGGAAGTAAAAATTAAATTTTATCTTACATGTATGACCTTCAAAAAGTGTTCTCCAGTGGAACTTATTTTGAATAAAAACTTTTGAATTTGAATTTGAAATTTGAATTAGTGTTAGCACCAACACCCCTTTATGGACAGCTAAGCGTGCCTTTACGTATAAATTAATGCGGGTCTACTGAAACGATATTACACTGGAACATTATTTCCGGAATATCTCAAAAGGAAACGTTTAGTACCTATGTATTTCCTTTTCCGAATTTCTATGCAGAATAAAAATTGGTAATCAAATATACCCTTGAGAACGTGTAATCAAAAATAACAAGATTTTATTGTATATTTGTAAATATATGCTTCTAAGGTTATTCATAATGTCTGTTGTGTATACTTTTGTTCAAATAACTGCACATTTTTATCATAAAACTAGCAGTTTAACGTATGAAGGACTTCTTTTTGTGATTGAAATACATTTATGAAAACAAATTGGCCATTTGAGACACGATTTTTCTATAGACAGACAAATGAAACAAATTTTCTAATAAACAAAAGTTCAATACGCTTGTCGAGTAAATCAATGTGATATCCTTGTGCGTCTAAGTGTTTATTTTTTAATCAAAAACTTACACGTGTGTCGAAATAAAATTCAATGAGCTATTGTTAATACATGCATATTCTCATGTATTGAAAATAGAGCCTTCAGCTGTCGAGTCTTTTCTTTTAAGGTTTCGAAAGAACTAGAAAAATTAATTAACAATTTGTTGGCTGCAGACGATTGTAGGTTTCACTTTTTTTTTAATTCATAATTAAAGGGCTTTGTCGCTTAAGCGACCATGCTGCCCTGGTAAGTACAATTAAGTAGTGTAACAAAAAATAGTATCTAATCACTGATTTTTTTATATCTACCAGTTTAGTTAGTTCTGGCGTCATTTGAAGATGGGTCTTCTTTTTTTTTTATTTTTTTTTTATTGCAGGAGTTCAGCAGACAGGCAGACGGCCCACTTGATGGAAAGCGGTTACCATCGCCTATGGACATTTGCAACACCAAAGGTGTTACAAATGCGCTGCTGCTCTCTTAAAGGAGACTGGAACCTGGTCACTAATGCCGGAACACAACTCGAGGTTGTTATGGCGGCATACTCCAGACCAGGGGTGGTCGCCATCCAGTCGAGCAAATACCCTACCACCCGGCTGTGGGTTGTTTAGTCGCCTCTTACGACAGGCCGCCGGGCCGCAGGAAATTGTATTCTTTCTCCGTTCCTGCACGGATAAAACCTAATAGCCTTAAATTGACTCCACAATTTTGTCTAAAAGTGTCACTCTGGACACATTCTATCAATATATGATACAAATCATCCATAGTGTTGCAAGTTTCACAACTTGGGGAATCAGTTCTGCGAACTATTCACTAAGTATGCGCCACATATCCTGTCTTTTCTTAAACTTAACTAGAAGTTGTTTAGGTATGTATCCTATAAAATATTTACATACATACATACACACCTCACTCACACGCTTCTTTGATATTCATAGCTCTTGTCATGCACGCTCGTCTGTTCTTAAGGCTCCTGACATCACCTTCTGCTAGTACACGATCAATTTGATCATGGAAGGTGTGTCGTGGCCTTCCACGACTTCTGCATCCATCCACTTTTGCATTGTATATCTGTTTAGTCATTCTTTCATCATGCATTCTTTCCACATGCCCGAACCACCGGAGCATTCCTTTCCTTACCTTCACCCCGACACTCTCTTTCAGACCAACTCTCTTTCTTATTTCGGTATTACGAACGCGGTCCGCGAGCGTCACTCCGCAGCGTATTTTTCATACTAACTGCTTTTTTAATATGAAAATGAGGATTTAAAAAATAAGGCCCATTATTCTAAAATCATTTATAGCTTCATTAATTGTTGGCATAAAATATTTAAAAGCCTTTAAATATCAAGGGCAACAAAACCATTGTTGATCGGTATTGTAACCCAAATTATAGATAAATTTTCACCGCGATTTTACATTTTCTACGAATTTCCAACTTAGTATAAAATTTTCCGTTTGACGAGTTGGTCTTTGTGTAGTTTATTTTACGATTTCTATTTATTTTATTGCACATTGTTCGAGTATTACTGCCTGATAGGTCACGTTTCGTGGAGCGTAGGGCTACTCAAATATTATGTTGGATTTTGATGTGGGTTTAATGTGCTTACTCATATGTCAGGTGAATAATATAATTTAGCTGTTTTGGTCACGCTTAGAGAATTTAAGAAATGGTTAAAAAACATTTAAAGCTAGCGGCCCCGGTAGACGTTGTCCTTCCTCTTCTGAAAAAATAAAAATCTAGGACCGGATCCCAGCGCCACCTACCGGTTCCAATTGTGGATTTAAACCATCCGGGAACCCACTCAAACACAAAAACAAAATCACCAAAATCGCTCCAGGTGATTAGGAGGATTCTAGAACCCGATCTTAGCGCCACCTATCGGTTCCACCGGGATAAAAAGTATCCTATGTCGGTCTCCTGGTTCTAAGCTACCTCTCCACCAATGTTCAGCCGAATCGGTACAGCCGTTCTTGAGTTATAAATAGTGTAAGTAACACGACTTTCTTTTATAAAATATATTGATTTTAGCAACTTAAATGACTTGGAGATTTTCACAACTTATTCTTTATTAGTATACTGTAATATTAATATTATAGCTTAAAATATGCTTAAAGGCTTATTTACTTTAGTTAAGGCGTTAGTCAACTTGCGAAACTGAAGAGGTAAATCCTTATCATCGTTTGGACAGATTTTTTTTTACTTAAATACGTAATAAGTTGCCGATGTTTTAGGACTTATTCGCAAGTCAATTAATCACTTAGTTAATGCTAATTCAGGCTTAAGCGGTTCTTGCTATCTATTAGGATACAAATTGGAATGAGAAGCGATTGATTTAATTATTCAACATCACAGTCGACTTACAAATGACGCGAAATACTAATTTAAATAAAGAGTTCATGGAGAATAAGGTCATCAGACAATTATCATTGTATAAACTTCCCAGTGCTGGGTCGGCCGCTCGGGTCTCCCCACTTTTTTACGGGAACTAAATACCCGCCACTCTTATTTAATATGTATTATTTAATTTCTTCCATGACATCTGTAAGCGCGATTATGGCTAAGGTAATTTATACAAGGTAGGGCATTTTTCCGTCTAAACAGCTACCATCCCTGGTCTAAAGTTTGCCACCTTAACAATCTTGCTTAGTGTTCCGGCTATAGTGGCCAAAGTTGGTGATCACATTGGTTTCACCTTTGGTGTTGCAAACGTCCATAGGCGACGGTAACCATTTTACATTTTATCCGTGCAGGAACGGAGAAAGAATACAATTTCCTGCGGCCCGGCGGCCTGTCGTAACAGGCGACTAAACAACCCACAGCTAGGTGTTAGAGTATTTGTTCGACTGGATGGCGACCACCCCTGGTCTAGAGTATGCCGCCATAACAACCTTGTGTTGTGTTCCGGCATTAGTGACTAGGTTCCAGTCTCCTTTAAGAGAGCAGCAGCGCATTTGTAGCACCTTTTAGTGTTGCAAATGTCCATAGGCGATAGTAACCGCTTTCCATCAAGTGGGCCGTCTGCCTGTCTGCTGAACTCCTGCAATAAAAAAATAAAAAAAAACATCAGGTACGTACTCCAGCGATAAAAAAATACAAATTAACTAAAGCAGTAATCATTGCAACTAAACTAACTGCGAAAGTTAATAAATATAATTTCAACGGAACAATCACATTGTTCGTAACAGTGGCTTCCTGTTTTATTAAACTTGGTTAACAATACAAACGGCATTTCCTGAAGCGAACAATACGATGCGCGTGCGCATGGGAGCGGTTTCACTGCATATTTTTTTTATGTTTGCTTGTAGACGAATTTTGTAAATACCAGTGGCGTGGACTTCATAGTACAACTCTATTCCCCATAGCCTACCTTTAAAAACTAGCGACCAAAAGATCGAAAGCACCATGCATTAATTGGCGTTTACGCGTTCTGTTCAAACATATTGTTACATGCCGACAAAAGCAAATGCACACCTACCTGCCATAAAGAACATTTTATTACCTTCCCGCATTTGAACTTATTTTGTTTACTTTGTGTTTAAAATTTGTAATTAAGAAAAACAGTCTATCGTGTATTGTAATTTTTTATGGCAGTCATTAGACAGGTGTATTGAACTAATTCCTGGACTAATGCCAGAACGGAGGGGTGAGGCAGTCAAGCGACGATTACGATACTAGCAAGACGTACATTCGATGAGCGATATAGTGACGGACTTTGCGCGTGTTATTGGATTGTGCAGTTTGTACTGGTTGCGTCCAGTTATATTTGTACCTGTGCCATACGTGTTTGTATAGTTCTAATAAATTCTATAGTAATTCCAACGGCATTTTAATTCGAGTCCCGCACTCGTAACAATATTATTACTAGTGTCTCCATAAATTAACTAACGACCAAAAGGTCGCTTGGTGGCTTTGGACACGTGGATGAAATAGCAACTGATAACCCGATCGGGCACCCGAGCCCGGGGGACAACTTGCTCAATGGAGCTCCCTAGGGGGCTTTACCTCGGCTGGACTGCTGCCATAAGAGAGGGACGAATCTAATGATGCTGACTAAAGGGCGACACAGTGTGCTAATTGAGAACGGGCGGCAGGTAATATGAAGCCCGGGGGGAAGGATCCCGGTGGACGGACTTTTTGTAAAACGGTTGTACTCACAAAGTATTTAAATAAAACAAGAAACGAAGTAATTATATTTTTATTTAATAAACAAAATAATAAATTAAAAAATAGTTTGTAGCGAGCCAACCACCAAAACACACATTCCCCTCACATACATGTCGCTTACGATTTTCTTCCATAACATGCTTTATAATTATGTCAAAAGCTCTTATTTAATACTAGCTGACCCGGCAAACTTCGTACCGCCTCAAAATCAATAAATAAAAAAGCTGAATGATAATTGCAGAATGTTTCAACTTTAGTAAAAAAATGTGGTCTAAACTTAACCGGAACGAACATCAAACGTTTGACATTCAAAACCAAAAAAATAAACTTCACTTTTAAATTTACTTGATTTCTAAACGACGGGATGACCATCAAATGTTTGACAGTTAGGAATAGTTTCTAAGGGAAAGCGAAATTGTTGTTTTTACTATGTTCCAAGCATTATTTTTCATATTTACTCACCTTTTAAACCTTCCCTGGACTTGAAAATTAGCTAAATCAGTTCAGTCATTCTCGAGTTTTAGCGAGACTAACGAACACCAATTGATTTTATATATATAGATGTACGACTTGCGTGGCTGTCTGTATACACCCAGATTAATCTTGCAATTTAGCCAATTGCTTAAAATCACTATCTTAGTTTATACTTTGCTAACAAGCTGATATTTATCAAATTAACTGTTGTTTCGATTAATCATTTTTACCTTAGCACAAAATGATAACTTACATAACTATACTTGTAACTGGGACTCACTGGTCATTGCATTAGTGTTTGATATACAACCTTATAGCCTTGCAATAAGGGCTACTAATTACCAATACCACTCATATACAGTCCCTAATACAGAATACGTTCCGCTATTCGAACGCACTCTGGTTTTTAAGCGTACCAGACTATTGCGTAAACATTTAAAATATATGCTATCACTTTTATTAAATCATTTTCTACTTTATTCCATGCGTCATAAAGTATATTTCAGCTTGATTTTTGTCAGGATATGTTGAATTTCGTAAGCGCACTTAAGACCTTATTTGTATAGATTTAAAGTTTATTTTTAAACTATGATATTGTTTAGTATACATTACGCGCTAGTTACATAGAGTTTCGCATTGCAATTAGTTGGTTTCAGTTACAACCGCTGTTTAGTAATATCCCCTTTGTGACGGCTTTGACTTAAGTTTTGTTGTAATTAGTAAATAATACAATGCTATCAATTTAATTGGAGCTACAACTGTTAACAAGCCATAAAGCTACGTATATTTTTTTGTTTGAAAGTTTTTTTTATGGCTTGGCAGCTAGGCCTTTAAGCCAGATCTCAGATTACAATATAGTTTCTTCATTTTCTTAAGCCTATGTATAGCTTAGCTGAGCTGTAAGTTATTAACTAAAGCCATCCAACGGAGTTCTTGTGACAACTCGAAAGGCCACATTCGACTATATAGTTCACATTTCTCACCGAAACACATAATTACTACTCAAAAACTATCAATATCCTAAAACTATTGTTCATTTTAGAGTAATTTTACGCATTTATAGAAAATAAAACTGCACAGCACCACATTTTCTTTCAGTTCCCGCCAAAAACTTCCTTGTTTGAAAGTGAGTGACATTAGAATAATGCAATGGGAGCGTTCCTTTAGTCTCTCGCAACGCCCAAAATGCTCGTCTGCTGTTTCACATGGCGACCACGGTCATTATGGTCGTGGCGGAAACATTCTAATGACCCATGTCAAAAGGTGGGTCGAAGTGGGTGTTGACCACAGGGCATTAATTCTCTCTATCGATTGACATTGAAAAAGGCGCGATTTTCAAATCAACCAATGAATTTTGTGTATATAGTCGTTAATGACATCAACGCTCCATAATCCGTTCCACTAGAGTTTATGATTGTAACACCCGCAAGCAAATGAAACGGGAAAAATCGCAGTCGTGAAAGTGATCACTGTGAGTCTTTCGTGGAACATAGCCTAACCTTCAGGAGACCATAAACAACCTATCTATTTATTATGTAGGTTCCATTTTTATTTTGATTGATGATTGATTTTTTTTCTGAATACGTACCCACTGATAATTAACCAGAATAAAAAGGGCAGCATATAAAAAAAATCACATAAATTCTCTTTAATTAGGTTTTAATTTTAATTAAGTCGAGATGCGAGCACTGCGCAAAATCTGCGGAGTGACGCTCACGGACGGCGTTCGTAATACCGAAGTAAGAAAGAGAGTTGGTCTGAAAGAGAGTGTTGGGGTGAAGGTAAGGAAAGGAATGCTCCGGTGGTTCGGGCATGTGGAAAAAATGCACGATGAAAGAATGACTAAACAGATATACAATGCAAAACTGATGATGGATGCAGAAGTCGTGGAAGGCCACGACACACCTTCAATGATCAAATTGATCGTGTACTAGCAGAAGGTGATGTCAGGAGCCTTAAGAACCGACGAGCGTGCATGACAAGAGTTATGAATGTGAAAGAAGCAAGTGAGGTGTGTAAGAATAAGCCTAAATGGCGCTCTGTTGTTCGTGCCTACCCCGCAAGGGAACTGGCGTGAAGTTATGTATGTATGTATGTTTTAATTAGAGATGCCATAAATATTCGGCTTCCATTCGGTATTCGGCCAATTATAGTGTAGTATTCGGGCGAACACCGAATACCAAATTGTGTAAAAATACATACATACATACATACATAACTTCACGCCAGTTCCCTTGCGGGGTAGGCACGGACAACAGAGCGCCATTCAGGCTTATTCTTACACACCTCACTTGCTTCTTTGACATTCATAACTCTTGTCATCCACGCTCGTCTGTTCTTAAGGCTCCTAACATCACCTTCTGCTAGTACACGATCAATTTGATCATGGAAGGTGTGTCGTGGCCTTCCACGACTTCTGCATCCATCCACTTTTGCATTGTATATTGTGTAAAAATAACGCACATATTACTAAAAAATGTATATACTTTAATCACAAATTTATTGATAGTCAAAATAAGTTTTATCTAGAGATGCCCCGAATATTCGGCTCGGCCGAATCTTAATGCAGTATTCGGCCATCATTATTCGTTGCATCTCTAGTTGTAATGCAATTTCTGAGCAGGTGTTGTATAAAATTATTTAAAAGTACACAAATGATATTAATATACACTGAATTGAAATTATACTAAATATCTATAAAATGTATTGTTCTATATAAAATTGTTATTTTCGGTGTAAACAATAATATCTTATAGTCATTATAGTTTAAAGTCGTGGTAGCGTAATGGCTAGCGGACGCGTCCGAGACTCAAAGGGCGCGGGTTCGAGTTCGGGTCGAGTTTTCTGACCTAATGTGCATGTTGTTTACAATTACCACGTGCTAACAACGGTGAAGGAAAACATCGTGATGCAACCTGCACATCGAAATAACCGATGTGTCAAACCTGCCAAGCCGCCTTGGACAAGCGTGGTGGGTATACTGTCCGTTCCCCCTATAGTGAGAGGCCCGAGCCCAGCAGTGGGACAGTTATGGGCTGTTATTATTATATTATTATATACTATAGTTATTTTATGTTTACGTCTGTGTATGCTATACTATTGTTAAAGTTAAATATTATTGTAAAATTTTAGTCCAATAAATTTATTTATTTTATTTATTAATTTCGGAAACTCATAAATAAATAAATAAACAACTTTACCAAAGAAAAATTAACAATTTATTTGTCTTTAAATTCATAGTATAACTTTATAATTGTGTTTTGTTATCGATGAATACAAATAACGCTGCTTCAAAAGCTGAATCTCTCAAACGGCGCAAATATGGAACCTTAGGAAGGGGTTACACATTTGTGCCGTTTGGTGTTGAAACATTAGGTCCGTGGGGTCCTTCGGCAAAGAGTTTCTTCAAAGAGCTGGCTCATATTTCGCCCAACAAATAAGCATCGCCATACAGCGCGGCAATGCAGCCAGCCTTCTGGGCACGCTCCCATCTGGCAGCGATTTACACAGTCTATAATCGCTTGTACTTTATAACTTTTTTTTTCTTAACATCTCTACGGACTCGAGTTCCGTACCTTTTTTACTACTTAATTTCTAAGAAAGATTTTAGAGTCCATACACGCCTATTGTTTATTTTTGTTAGTGTGTGACATTAATTTAGTGATTTATATGTTATGGTGTACCTTAAGATTAACTTATATTAATTTATCCTATTTTTATTACTAAACTTATACTAGTAGAGTGTATCTGTTACATGCTGGTGTAACTTTATAACTTAGTTTGTTTTAGTTTTTAGAAGTCGGTTAAATGTAAACTCACATGTCTATTTAAATTTCGAACTTTAATTTAAATAATTGGTACATTTTTATCCAGTAGGTGTTTTTTGTCCACGTCACGTGACCTGCTAATAACCTCTCCTCAATTAATACTGGACCGTGCTGATGTATTTGTATGAAATCACAGCTCCATTCAGAGGCATTCCAATACGCCCATCCGCTTGTCGTTATAGGTACTAAAGTTAGGCTGTGACTACACCACAGCAGTTTTTTATAGTTTGTTATAGCTTTATTATTTATCAAAAACTACAGTGCAATAACTTTTAAAAATGTTTGAAAAAGTTTACGTTTCATGACATTGGTCATTAATTTTCTTATTTACAAAGCATAGAAACACTATGCATAAGGCAAGAAATTCTGGAATATTGATAGCAAGTAGTGAAGCCATAAGCATTAGATGGGAAATATATATGTAGAAGATTGCGAGTTATTTTACTTTTAGTCATAAGGGATTATAAGTAGAATGAACAAGGTTTCATTTAGAGAGAGAGAGAGAAAGAGAGAGCACTTTATTGCACACCAAAATATATAATTACAAAAACAGAGCATATTTACAAAATTTCGTAGGCAATAGAATAGGCGGCTTTATCGCTCAAAGCGATCTCTTCCAGGCAACCTAAATGAAAGAAATTTGAATCAAGCAATATAGGTGGGGCAGGAAAAAGGCAATAGATACATAAATACGCAAACTAATTTAAGAAATAAATATACAAATACATACATATATACATAGTCATATATATAATAATACATTTCAAAATACATAAGTTATAATAAATTTAGGTATATGAATAAATGATAATGCCACATAGGTACTTCTTAAACTCTTACCAAACTTCTTATCAATCTAAAGCTACATACATACATACATAACTTCACGCCAGTTCCCTTGCGGGGTAGGCACGAACAACAGAGTGCCATTTAGGCTTATTCTTACACACCTCACTTGCCTCTTTGACATTCATGACTCTTGTCATGCACGCTCGTCTGTTCTTAAGGCTCCTGACATCACCTTCTGCTAGTACACGATCAATTTGATCATGGAAGGTGTGTCGTGGCCTTCCACGACTTCTGCATCCATCCACTTTCTAAAGCTGTCTAGAACAAATTGGTATTAACGATAAGAACGTGTATTTTTAAAATTAATTTCTATTAACTCTATTTTTCAACAAACAGTTTTATTCGTTTAACTATTATTTTCTAAGATTTTTACTACTGCTAATAGCGATAATAATTTTGGAGATAAAATTCCTATCCATTAATGAACCAAGCATACACTTAATCGATAGGAATTTTATCTCCAGTTCGCAGTTCTAAAATAATAATGCTAAGTAATATATATAAAAATACTTAGTATTATTATTTTAGAATTGCTTCAGATGAAGTTGTTAGTTTCAACTTTCGAAAGCAAATCTTATTATATTTTACTGTAAAAAAACTCACAATCGAGACATTTATGTGTAAACTGTATACGGAGAGAGTAAAATCACTGGACTGTAACTTGTGAATAACATTCCTTATGAGATGAAATGCAAATTAATATAATTGTATAATATTCTAGAATTTGTATAATCTGTCTATCTATACAATAAATCTGTTGGGATGTCGAATTTGTAAAACAAGTGGTCGTCCGTGATTGAAACTCGATCATATTAATTAATTTAAATTACAAGTTTCAACATTATTAAGGTTCTGTTTTCAAAGACTATATATACTTCTATAATCACAGATTTCGCCAAGGCTACACTGTTAATTTGAATTTAACAATAAACAAAAGAGTATATATGCATGTGTGTGTTAAAAACATGGTAGTGTGTGTAATTTTTTTTATTGATTTAATGTATTTTTTGTGCATAATAAAAAAATATTAGCATTTTGCACTCCTTCTCTATATATACTATATGTGTGCGAAATTTCATACTCCTCCGTTCTCACAATTTTCGTAAAAAGGGGTACAAAGTTTTTGCTGTTTTTGCTTCATGTAAATTTATAAAATAGATTATGAAAATGAGAATTTAGATTTTTTGCTCTTTACTTGTTAGAGCATTACGTGGAAAGTAATGAACAGATTGAAATGAAACTCGACATGGAGCTAGTTTATATCCCGGATCATAACTTAGGATACTTTTTATCCCGATAAATGATCTCATTTCCGAGGGATAAATGAATACAGCACAAAAAGATGGCCCGTAGCCGTCTTTTTCAATGTCGATAATTCGCTAACAAACACGTCGTCATGGCAACGCGAACTATGTTTCACCAACACAAGTTAGTTAAGCCGATATTAGACAATTCATTCATAACTTTCAATTAGTTAGTTAGTTAATCAATTGGTTAATTAATTTTATTCATAATTTAATTTTAATAAAATGTTGTTTCTTACATTTTTTTGTCTTTGTCTGTTTGTTCAGGATGTACCGCGATTTTATCGTAAGCGACTTTTGTACCGAAATATTTTATTGTTGTATATATTTTTAACTATTACTTTGTTTTACAACATTTAATTTTTGATTCAGTAGAGTCTAATCATATTGAAACTGAAAGTCTAAAAACAAAATAATAGTTTAAAATACCTTTGTTTAAAAAGTGCATTTACGAAGCCTGTATTACTTTGTGTTGAAGTTAAAAACTACGCACCACACAATGGGAAATGCGGTAAAATAGGTATTTAGGTGAAAAAAAATAAGAATTTCACTAAAGAGTTTCACATTACGAAAATAGATAAGCTGACTTATCGAACCTCCTTGGAAGCGGTTTTAATCAATACATTTAGTTTAATACTATAGAGAAAATGAGACGAAAGATGTAGTTCTAATTTACACCACGCGCACGTGGCGCCATTTGCAAATGCACGCCATTAGAAACGTCAAAGATTGTTGCAACTTTCCGACTGGTATTTATGTTTTTTTCATTATCTATTGTACTGTTTTCTCGCAAATGTGTTGAAAAACGTTGTATGACACACGTGCGGTTGTCGGTTTTTATAAACTCGTGACTATGGTTACATTCGTCGACTCATTTGTAAAAACCAACTTACCGCACTAGTATCGTAAATTGCTGTTCGCTAGTCTCGCTAAAACTCGAGAACGGCGGGTCTGATTTGGCTAATTTTGATATTGAATTATTTGTGGAAGTCCATGGAAGGTTCAAAAGGTGAGTAAATATGAAAAAAATGCTTGGAATATAGTAAAAACAAGAATTTCGCTTTCCCTTAGAAACTATTCCTACCTGTCAAACATTTGATGTTCGACCCGTCGTTTAGAAATTAATTAAATTTAAAAATCGTTCAGAAATCAAATTAAATTTAAAAGTGTTTTTTTTTTATTTAATTGGTTTTGAATATCAAACGTTTGATGTTCGTTCCGGTTAAGTTTTGACCATATTTTTTACTAAAGTTGAAACATTCTGCAATTATCATTCAGCTTTTTTATTTATTGATTCTGAGGCGGTACGAATTGTATCGGGCCAGCTGGTTCATCATCATCATCATCATCCGAGCGTTAATTCCCGGTTGCGTTCAGAGCGTTCACTCCGACGCCCAGGGTCCGCTTTCCTACTTTTTCTACTCCAATTTTTTTTTTTTTTTTTTTGGTTTTGATGCGAGGGAAAATGCTTAACCGATTTACGCACAAACTGGGTCGTTGCTAGGGGAACGACACGCGTCGGTCGGGGGCGATAACACTCCAGTAATAGTATGCTCTTGGCAGCGCTCCGTCCGCGATCGACGTCACAGAATAGTGTGGAAGACTCCGAGCGTTGCTGCACGGGCGAGCAACCCCAATACCCACTAAAAACCCCCTCCTCCCTGACGACCCTGCGCTTTGAATGTGTTGGAAAGGCTGAGATTTAGAACATAGTTACGCCCAGCCGAGTTGTAACCAATTAAACTCAACTACAGTCGACTCTCGTTAATTCAAACCTGCGATAATTCGAACCTCTATACAATTCAAAGTTGTAATGAGTTCCCCAGAAAATCTCTTTATATTTCGAACTAAATCAATAAATTTTTATGCACTTGGTAATTCGAAAGAAAAAACTGGTATTCATAACAATTCGTAAAGAATCAGATCCTCAGAGGTGTCAGTTAAGGAAGCAAGAGCCTCATTCAACACCTTATAAAGCTTCTGTATACAAAACGATGGGATGAATGATGAAAAAGCATTTTAGGCACTTTTTCTCTTAAAAAAAGTTATCGAGCAGTCTGAGCAGCAGCAATGTTCTTTGTAACAAACCAATATAACAGGTTCTTTATTAATTCATTCACATTATGAATATGTACACTATGTACCTTAACTTTTGCCATTTGCTGTCATTGTTAAAGAATAGAAGTTAATAAATCATCATCATCCGATCGTTAATTCCCGGTTGCGTTCGGAGCGTTCACTCCGACGCCCACACACGGTCCGCTTTCCTACTTTTTCTACTTCACTTCGCGCGGTCTTCAGCATCCCCCGTTTTGAGACCATTGGTACGCATGTCACCTGGCGGACGCGGCATGGCTAGAGATTTGTTCCCCACATAATTAGCCGGTCTCCGTAAAACGTGGCCGTACCAACGTAAGCAACTTGCAATTTGTCTGCTATGTCACGGACATGAAGACCGGTCTTTCCGCGTCACTCCACACATCCATCGCAGCATATTCATCTCTGTGGCACGCAGTTCTTGCTTGTGTCGCTCAAGTACAGGCCACGCTTCACTGCCATACAAAAGGACAGGTCTAATGATGGATTTATAGACCTGTCCTTTTAATTTAACCGGCATTTTAGGGTCAGAAATGACACCTGTCACCTTACGCCACTTGGCCCAAGCTGCTGTGAAGCCAGTTATTATACCTATATATTTTAGGTATAAATGTCGCTTACAATGGACGCTACTGTCTCGATATATTGTTTGTAAACATAGCCAATTAGAAAGTTAGTGAGTTTAAAAGTTGTGCCCACCTGAAGAGATGACCTTCAATATTGCACACCAAGCCTAAAAGGGATATAAAATAATACCCTCCCACGCAGACCTAATGCTTATGTTTAATTTTTTATTATTAAAGCATCGGTGGGCGACGAACTTGAAGTTGTTAACACACTCATTGTATTTGCTCAACTTATTGTTAAATGTATTAGATGTTCGGTAACACGGCCGAGTTATGTCAGATGAATATTAAAGCATACGGACAATCGTGAGGAATTTATGTTAATATTAGATTGTCTTGTTAGAAGGTTTGTTATATTAATCATGAAGCAAATCGATTCATGTTTTAGTTACTTTTAATATAACTTACGAAGTCACTAGCAAAATTTTTCTGAAAAAAAAAAAATTTTTTTTTTTCGGCCCACTTGATGGAAAGTGGTTACCATCGCCTATGGACATTTGCACCACCCAAAGTTGCTACAAATGCACTCTTAAGGTACACTGGAACCTGGTCACTAATGCCGGAACACAACTCAAGGTTGTTATGGCGACATACTCTAGACCAGGGGTGGTCGCCATCCAGTCGGGAAAATACCCTACCACCTGGCTGTGGGTTGTTTTGTCGCAGGAAATTGTATTATTTCTCCGTTCCTGCACGGATAAACAAATAGTGTTTTTTGAGTAAATTTCTAAATATTGGTAAGGTTTTGGCCTCACTGACAGTAAGAGGCAGCATATTCCAAAGTTTGACAGCCTGCACTGTAAAAGAATTCTCATAATAGGATGAAGTTTGTGCAGGCGTCATAAGTTTTCGGTACGTATCATGGCCCAAAATTGTGGGCAGTGAATAGGCGAAGGGATTTAAAACGTTCCTTAAGGTACTGGGGACTACTTTTTTTTTATATATTATGAACAACTCTACGGACTCGAGTTCCGTACCCTTTTTTACAACTTGGTTCTTGTGTGTGACATTAATTTATTGATTTTTGTGTTGAGGTGTATGTATCTTACGAATAAGTTATTATATTAATTTATTCTAGTTTTAATACTAAACTTATACTAATGTAGAGTGTATCTGTTACATGCTGGTGTTGTGAGGAAGTGCATGTGCAGTGTGGGCCTTATATCTATACTTATATATTGCCCTATCTAGTGCCATCTGTGTTGATTATTTCTTTTCTGCGCCTGGGTTATTAATTTTTAGGCTCTTTGTGTGTCTTGGTTTGTTTGTGAAGTGTGCGTGTAATGCAATGCGGTGGTAGTGCGCGTTGGTTTCAGTGTGTGTATAAGTTTTGTTGTTAGTTATGTGTTTGTGACTTTGTGTGTTACTGGGGACTGTTAGGAGTAAATAATATATTATACAGGAGAGTGAGAATGTGAGTATTCCGGCGAAAATGAATAGGAAGCCACTTGAGTCTTTTACGATATCCAGAAACATGGTCATATTTTCGCAATCCAAATAAGAACCTGATACAAAAATTCTGAAGCCGCTCAAGCTTATTCAGCTGTTCTAAGGTTTAATCTAGATAGCAGGCGTCAGTTACTGCGGACCGGCGGTCGCAGGCGCCGCTACGCGCATCTTCTCTTCCCATAGTTACCGTCACAGAGGGCTGCTGTCACGGAGGTGACAGCGGCCCAGTTACAGAGCGTAGGGGCGTCATGGTGCAGTTACTCTGTACAAGATCCCATGACGGCCCGTAAAAGCGCTATAAATGGGGCGCAGGTTTAGGTTTAGTGCGTAGTTTGGCGGCCTTTTCTCGCGATAGCTTCGTTTTAGAAGCGAGCGTGGAGGATCGATCACTGAGAGTCCCACACACCCTCGATGCAGGCCTTATGCCTGCATTTTGCAGAAGAACCCGAGGATGGTGTCCAAAGACATTCCCCCTGCGTTATAAAAAAAAAGACTGTATAACTACCACCCCTAGTCTAAAGTATATGGCCATAACAATCTTGACTTGTGTTCCGGCATTAGTGACCAGGTTCCAGTCTCCCTTAAGAAAGCAGCAGCGCATTTGCAAATGTCTATAGGCGATGGTAACCGCTTTCCATCAAGTGGGCCGTCTGCCTGTCTGCTGAACTCTTGCAATAAAGAAAAAAAAACCACGCGGTTGAAACCGCGGTCGCTGCTAGTAGTGACATAAATCAATTTGAATACGAATTGATTTACTTAACAAATAACACAAATGAATCCCAATGCACGACTAACCCATATGCATACATACCTACATACATAACTTCACGCCAGTTCCCTTGCGGGGTAGGCACGAACAACAGAGCGCCATTTAGGCCCATTCTTACACACCTCACTTGCTTCTTTGGCATTCATAACTCTTGTCATGCATGCACACTCGTCTGTCCAAAGACATTCCCCCTGCGTTATCAAAAAAAAAAGGCGTCAGTTACTGAGTATGGGTACTGATTTTTTCAGCACTCATAAGCTTAACCCCCTCCAACTTTTTAATGTTAAGATGGACAATTGTTATGATAATCAATATACTTGAATACATAAAACACTTTCAAGGAAAATGAATTTGAGAAATATCCGTTGAGTACTTTTATAAATACAGTTGTTTCGTATTTTTTTTTGTGAAATATCACGTGATGAGTTATTGCTACATTCATTATATTACTAATGAATGAATTTAATGGATTGAATTTCATAATTTGTTATACTAATGAATAAGGAGTTGAAAGACCGAGCAATTTTTAATTGTGTTCAATGTATATTGCTGGCTCTAGCCATTTATACTATCTTCTTTGTGACGATTTCTATTTCGTATTTTCTTAAATTCGAGACCAGTAAAAATAATTTTTTGTTCACAAAAACAAATCGGACTTTACACTACAAACCAAAACATTAATATAAAATACAAAGCCGCGTAAAAACCCTAGGTAATAGCTCTGTTACGTACATGAAAATTTAATTAGGTGTTTTATCTATATATTAATACGTGAAGCAAATTTGTACACCATTTTACGAAAATTGCGCTGACGGAGGAGTATGAAATTTCGCACACTTATAGTTTACTAGCCTCTGCCTGCGACTTCTTTCGCGTGGAATAGTTAAAAAAAATAAGTTAAAAAACCCCCCGATTTTGAAACATTCTTCATTGGTGCTCCGCTTCTATTGATGTTAGCGTGATGGTATATAGCCTATAGCCTTCCTCGATAAATGGGCTATCTAACACTGAAAGAATTTTTCAAATCAAACCAGTAGTTCCTGAGATTAGCGCGTTCAAACAAACAAACTCTTCAGCTTTATATATTAGTATAAGATATAGAGAAGTAGCGACGAATGCTAATATTTATTTTTTAAATTATGCATAAAAAATACATTGATTCAATAAAAAAAAAAATTACACGCACTAACATGTATTTGACACACACACGCATATATACTCTTCTGTTTATTGTTCAAGTCAAATTAACAGTATTGCCTTGGCGAAATCTGTGATTATAGAAGTATAGTCATTGACAACAGAACCTTAATAATGTTCAAACTTATAATTGAAATTAATTATTATGGTCGAATTTCGACCGCTGGGCGAGCACTAGTATGTAAACCTTGAATACTTCAATTTGTTGTTCAATTCACTGCACAGCAAAACATAAATGTATTGAAGAATACTTAAATGACAAAAATTCATTTACATAGCAGCTCGCTCCAACCTCTTATACTAAATTTTGTATAACGTTTTTATTTATTTTTTTATCTTGCCATGCTTGTAAGGGATTTGTGGAGACATATTGCAGCATAACATTTTAGCACGTCATGTCATTATTATAACTATAACATTATTTTTCTTTCCTTTTATTGTTTTGGTCTTATTGAGTATGCATTGTTTACTACAACTCCATTAATTCTTCAAAAAGTAATTCTGTAACATACTTCTGTACAAAACTTATAAAAAAAAAGAATTTGAGATATAAATAGAATATGAAATATAAAGAAAAACAATATTTAGCTAGACGTGTTGCTGGGGAGTTTCTTGCCGCTTCTTCTCCTTTACAGCATCAACACGTTGCGAAGCGGTGTACATAGAATAGGAAGTAAAAATTAAATTTTAAATTACATGTATGACCTTCAAAAAGTGTTCTCCAGTGGAACTTATTTTGAATAAAACTTTTGAATTTGAATTTAAAGAAAAGTCGCAGCCAACCTGATTTGAAGTACCTAATACGTAATTAATGACATGTGGGCAACCTGACAACGTATTTGTTATTGAATTACAGCGATAGTTGTCTACATCACAATTGCAGCCATTTGCAGCGTCATCTATTTTGCTAATCCGTCCATTCTAATAATCGGGTTAAAATGCATGCTAAGTGTTAATTCGGGTTATAAGCCGGCACTCGAATTTCATTCGTATACGTTCAGAAGTTTCCAAATAAGATCGACTGTCGTATGGAAACGCCGTCATTTGTCGGGATAATAAGTATTCTAAGTTACGCCCCGGTATGTAAGCTAGCTCTACATCAAGTTTCATTAATATCTTTTTAGTAGTTTTCTCGCGATGCTCTGACAGACAGACGGGTAAAAATTCTAAAAATTTTCGTATTCTCCTGGTTCAAATTATACCCCTGATTGTTTCACATTTTTAAACGTATTGTACAAACTCGAACCATTTACAGATTTATTATAGTATACTAGTTGCGCCCGCGGTTTCACCCGCGTGGTGATGGAAAATCGTTATATTTTGGATAATTCACACTATATCATTATAAATTATAGCCTATGTGATATTCTGATGTGTAAGCTATATTATTGTAAACTTTCAGCAAAATCCATTCAGTAGTTTTTGCGTGAAGGAGTAACGAACATACATCTATCCGTGCAGGAACGGAGAAAGAACACAATTTCTTGCGGCCTGGCGATCTGTCGTAAGAGGCGACAAAACAACCCACAGCCAGGTGGTACGGCATTTGCCCGACTGGATGGCTACCACCCCTGGTCTAGAGTAAGCCGCCATAACAACCTTGAGTTGTGTTCCGGCATTAGTGACCAGGTTCCAGTCTCCCTTAAGAGAGCAGCAGCGCATTTGTAGCACCTTTGGTGTTGCAAATGTCCATAGGCGATGGTAACCGTTTTCCATCAAGTGCGCCGTCTGCCTGTCTGCTGATCTCCTGCAATAAAAAAAAATCCATGCATACATTTTTACTAACTTTTGCGTTTATAGTACTAGTAGGATGTAAAGTTCCACTAAAATCTATTTAGTAGTTTTTGCGTGAAAGAGTAACAAACATACATCCATACATACATTCTTACAGACTTTCGCGTTTATAATATTAGTAGGATAGGATGTGTTAGATAGACAGGCATTTTAAAAGTAGACCAATGCTGTAAACCCTATATGGCAAACGGTCCGTGTAAAACTAGTAAATCTCAAATTTCGCAACATGGCTAACTGGCACATGATAACCGCCATCTACCAGTTACGCGTGTACCTTAACACAAACACATACTTTACTGTCTCAATCTTAATCATTGTTATGTAATGTGGCTTTGTTGTTATGTGAATTGCGTTGAAAATTACTTTTAATTCATATATTCTTATGACTAAGTGATTTATGCGGTCTCTTATAGTTTTTTCCTGATGACTTTTGGTCGTCACTAACTTATTTATTTATTTAATTTGTTTGGGAAACATACAATAATTAATATTCTTAAATATAAAACACAAAATTAATATATATATATATCAATCACGTTTCCACTAAAAAATAATTTATATAATAAAAATAAAATTTGGCTGAAACAGTTAATTACAAAAAAATAAATATACAATTATACGAAAATGACATAAATAAAATGTCAATTTAATTTACATTAGGTCAATATTGAATAAAATTGAAAAAAAATATGAAAAAATGTCACAATGGAATAGTTACTTTGGGCTAACGCTAACTTTAACCCGCGACTTTGTTTACGTAGAAGGTGAAAATATTTTTAAATCTTAATGACTGCCCGCCGGCCTTGCACATCATAAATGCGCGCGCAGTACTTGATCATTATTTTGCTGCGATGTTATTTTAAAACTGCGATATCTCCTAAGATATTCATTGAAATCGAATGATGTAAATGGCAATTTTGTTTTAAATTAAATACTTGTGATGAATAACGTATTTATTTGGATAAGGATTAATATCATGTTTATAAAAACACCTTCGCAAATAATGCATTATTTTAGAACAAATTTGGTTAGCATAAAAAAGGTTATAGTGAGCCAACCTTAAAAGATAGACATATGCTGTCGCGGACTTTTTTTTAGAACTTTTAAAGGGGAACAATTCTGTCACACATGATTTTTGCGAAACTTTAACCGTTTACACAGCGCAATGGTAACCGCTTTCCATCAAGTGGACCATCTGCCTGTCTGCTGATCTCCTGCAATAAAAAAAAATACCCGGAAGAATCTTCTGGAACCCATAATTTCGATCTTCTTTTCGTTATTTTTTTATTCACTATCCATCCCTTTTTAAACATCTATCTATCTCTGTCTTTTCCTTGATGAACCTTCTATTCTAGAACTTTCGTTCATCATCTATCCCTTTCTAAAATGTATCTGTCCTTGTCTTTTCCTTCCAGAATTTTCTAAAAGTCTTGAGACCGGCTTCCGCTGTCAGAAAGTTCTACCCTCGGTCGCCACGATATGATTATACGGAAATGGCAGCTATCAATATGTCACAGCCCTTATACTACCTGCGTTCAATAAATGCACAGCTAAATACGTAGGCCAAAACCAGTTTCACGATTTGTTGGTTCCACGAAATCCGAAAATAAGTGTTTAGGTCTTTAGAATGATATGTTTACGAAAACATGGCGATACTGCGCAGAGTCCAAAGTATTTTGAATTAAATATTGCATAGTAATGAGAGCGCGGCCATGAATATGTTGAACTGATCTGTTTTACTAGTAAGCTAGTTTATGGCCTGTTTCTATATCTTACTAATCATTCACTTGCCTTACCATTTTTTTAAATTCCCCTTCCATGGGACGAATAGGATTTGTCCGGTCTTTTATATCTTTTATATATGGGTACTAATTTTTTTTTATTTTTATATTTTTTCTTTTTGATATTTTCAAAAAAAATACATTAGGTCCTTATGTCTATTACAATTTTAATTACCTAATTGGTTCTATATTTGTTTTACATTTATTATATCTGTGCTTATATTATTTATACATGTAATATATATATTTAAATATATACTTATGTATTCTTACATATCTTTATTTCTATGTATGGTTTTCTCTTTATTATTTTTATACAAAATATAATAAATTGTTCGACATTGATTTTGCTCATCAGTTCTGACATATTCTGGTATTCTATGTCAGTTCTTAATTTAATAGCCAAGTCGTTCCTTTGCCTTACCATTAGGGTTGCCACCTTTTGTTGGGAAAAATATAATATTTTTGTTTTTTAACCTTTAAAATATAGGGACTTTTGGGAAATTTAGGGGTAAATCCGTACACATTTATTTTTCATTATTTTATTTTCCATGTGTATTTATAACTATTTTTTGGCTTTGGCCAAAATGATCTATTACTTAAAAAAAAATCATGAGAATGTTTACAAAAAGCGCGACAATTGAAAAGTGATGAAAATGTAGTACATTTCGTACTATATTATTTTTCTATAATGTGTAGTATAACTGGCTAAAATATATTACGATATTATAGTACGATTGAGAATCCTACTTACGCGGTAGAAAGACATTAAGGCGATATTAGACGCTACATTTTTCACTTTCAATTTGGATCAATCAACCAAAGTGATTTAAAAAAAAAAATAGAATAGGTTCGCGTTTGACTGACATTGCGCCTGATGTCAGGTGGAAATGCTGTCTAAGGTGGAGAACGCTTACCTAGTACATACCTGTCCTCGCGAGACTTGAAGACACCTAGATTGTATTCTTCAGGAAAAACAGACGACGGTAAAGAGTACCACTCTTCAGCGGTCGGTATAATAAAAATGGAAGCATAGTGTTTCATCCGCTTTGTTGGTATTTCCACAATATATCGGTGGCGTGAGCTAGTACGTCTGCTTATCCGGTGGTAAAATGGTAAGCGAGGAACTAATTCATGCAATTCCGTGGCACACTCGCCGAAGTGTATCCTATAGAATAGCAACAAACTAGCGACTTTACGTCGATGATTTAGGCTCTGAAGCATCTCGTAGAATAGTCGGTTATTGCCTTTTTTTATTGCAGGAGATCAGCAGACGGCCCACTCGATGGAAAGCGGTTACCATCGCCTATGGAAATTTGCAACAGCAAAGTTGTTACAAATGCGCTGCTGCTCTCTTAAGGGAAACTGGAACCTGGTCACTAATGCCGGAACCCAACTCAATGTTGTTATGGCGACATACTTTAGACCAAGGATGGTAGTCATCCAGTCGGGCAAATACCCTACCACCTGGCTGTGGGTTCTTAAGTCACTTCTTAGGACAGGCCGCCCGGCCGCAGGAAATTGTATTCTTTCTCCGTTCCTGCACGGATAAAAATGTGATGCCTATCAGTTTACTAGCTTTTTTCTCTATTGACTCGAGTGTCTCGAGCTGGTATTTGGCTGACCCACCCCAAAGATGAGATCTACTTATTGTGTGACGCCGAACATCAGAGAAATACAATGCACAATATCAACACTTTATTCCACTTTCCGCCTCTAAACAAGATTACAATCATCGCCTTTACACGTAATTTAAACCTTTAGAAAATTACCTCATTAAACCTTTCAGCTTTATTGACATCTCAATGACTTACCTTTAACAATAACGAATAATAAGTTACGATATGAACTATTAAAATGCATTAGAACAATTAATAATTTCCCGCTCAATTAATTAAATTAATTGGTTTGGAGATTAATGTTCTATACAGCAAGGTTCAAATATTAAGGTCGAATAATTGAATTGAGATTATCCTTTACACTTTTTCATTCAATTAATTGGAAGTTAATATAATGGTAATAATTCACTTAACGGTATACGATGTTTATAAGCACGGTAAAAGGAACAAAAAACACCTTGTTTTAACTGTTATCGAGGCTATAAACCTAGTATAACTATTACGAATAAGGGGTTTAGTTCTATCGTAGTCTATCCGATGTTCTTCGGAATCGTTTTATGGAGTGTATTTTATGCCCAACGCAGTACGAGGTAGTCTACTAATATATATAATTACTAGCTGTCCCGGCAGACGTTGTTCTGCCCTGAAGAAATAAAATTTAGAACCCGATTCCAGCGCCACCTACCGGGTCCAAATGTAAGCTATCCTATCTTTCAAGTCGGATCAAACTGCACACCGTGTGCAAATTTGATTAAAATCGGTCAAGTAGTTTAGGAGTCCATCGCGGACAAACAACGTGACACGTAATTTATATATATTAAGATAATAGCCCATAAATGTCCCACTGCTGGGCTCGGGCCTCCCATTATAGGTGAACGGACAGCATACCCGCCATGTTTGTCCAAGGCGGTTTGACAGGTTTGACACATCGGTTATCTCGATGTGCAGGTTTCACCACGATGTTTTCCTTCACAGGTGTTGTTAGGACATGGTAATTGTAACAAATATGCACATTAGGACAGAAAATTGATTAAGTGCTTTCCGGCCAGGATCGAACCCGGGCCCTTTGAGTTTAGGACGCGTGTGCTAGCCATTACGCTACCACGTAAATTCTACTAATGTTTATTTATTTACTTAATTTTATAAACCATAATAATTAACGTCAAAGACTATACTTCTATAATCACAGATTTCGCCAAGGCTACACTGTTAATTTGACTTTAACAATAAACAAAAGAGTATATATGCGTGTGTGCGTCAAATACATGGTTGTGTGTGTAATGTTTTTTTATTAATTTAATGTATTTTTTATGCATAATTTAAAAAAAATAGCATTCTGCACTCCTTCTCTATATAAACTATAAGTGTGCGAAATTTCATACTCCTTCGTCCGTGCAATTTTCGTAAAAATGGGTACATAGTTTTTGCTTCACGTATTAATATATAGATATGGAAGTTACTTTCCTACTTCTTTATCTTGTTTCATCCCTGTATTTATGTCTATAAGTCTAACTTTGGATTCGTCAATAGAAAAAATAAATTAAGTAGGAGATTAAAATCACAACACACAACAAAATAAAAACATTTGTAATTCTTTAAGTTACTCGTTTAGGAACCTCTATGAATGTGGCAAATAAAGTCATTAAATAATAATAATTAATAACACAGTTTACAATTAAAAAGTGTTTAGCGTAGGAAAAATTTATATTCATCAATCGTTGTTGTTAATTGGATTAAAGGATGTAATGCTTTAATTGATAAGTATGTTGTTAATTTACCGGAGCCATTAAATCGATATGATTTATTATTGTAATTGATATCATTCAAACCTCGCTCTAATTTAACTTTTTTTTTTTTTAAATTTTGTACACATTTTTTTTTCATTACAAGATAATTTTGGTATACAAGACTTTTGCAATCAATTATAGTATTTAATGATGTTTCGTTAACTAAATCAAAATCTAAGGTTAGATATCAAAGTAGAACATGTTGTTAATTAACCAACAAAACACACAATTTATATAATAACAAAATTCATAAAAGCTACATTTCTAAGGCAAAAATAAGTATATACTAGTGGTCGCCCAGTGGTCGATATTCAACCATAATAATTAATTTAAATTATAAGTTTGAACATTATCAAGGTTCTGTTGTTAAATACTATATTTCTATAATTACAGATTTCGCCAAGGCTACACTGTTAATTTGACTTTAACAATAAACAAAAGAGTATGTATGCGTGTCTGTGTCAAATACATGGCAGTGTGTGTAATGTTTTTTTTTAAATGGATTTAATGTATTTTTTATGCATGATTACAAAAAACTATTAGCATTCTGGTCTCCTCCTCTATGTAAACTATAAGTGTGCGAAATTTCATACTACTCCGTTCGCGTAATTTTCGTAAAAAGGGGTACAAAGTTTTTGCTTCACGTATTAATATAATTATGATCTAGCTATTTAGTGGCAATATTCTTTGGGTAAAGTGACTGAAAAAAATGAGCCTGAGATATATATATAAAAAATTGTGATGAAAAAAATCTTTTTTAGGTAGACGTGTTGCTGGGGAGTTTTTTGCCGCTTCTTCTCCTTTGAACAGCGATAGCACATTGCGAAGCGGTTTGTTTGCTATATACACCCATAGAGTAGGAAGTAGAATTATTACATACATATTATTACATGTATGTAAGTCAAAATTTGTTCTGTGTCAAAATAATATATGACATAGCAATGATTTTGAGTGACTACCTCCTAATCTACATAATAATCCTAAATTTATTCAATTTGATCGAACCATCTAATATCAACATTAAGCAATTTATTAGATGGTTTGACATAAAGCTTATATTTTACAATTAACACAATATAGCAGGGAAGGACAACATCTTCAGGAGAACGATATATCGAGATTATTGATATATCAAAGTTACCAATCCATGTTGGACAAGCATGGAGGTATACCATTCGTTGCCCTAAAATCCCAAGATCTGAGAATACTCCTTATCATTAATCAGCAATAACAACTTGCGAAGCGGTGTACATAGAATAGGCAGAAAAATTAAATTTTAACTTATATGTATGACCTTCAAAAAATGTTCTCCAGTGGAACTTATTTTGAATAAAAACTTTTGAATTTGAATTTGATTATTATAAGGATCCCTTTTTTGCGGTTACATCAAGTGATGAAATCAATTTCAAATGCCAAAAGAATTAGTTATAGTACTTAAGTGAAAATAACGTTGTTTATTTTCAAAATGTGGGGAATGGAAATTAAACCATGCCGCTTCCATCTGGTCCCGGTAGAAAAGGTAGGCCCAAGAAATGATGTCTTGAGATCGTGATGGGTCATATATATATGCTCCCACAACAAGCCATGCAGAAGATAGTATGATATGCAGAAGAAAAAGTAATAAATCAGGCCCGGGTTTCAAAGCGGATGCTCCGAATGCAACAGGGATTTAACGCTATGATGATGATATTTTCTATAGTGTCTGAAACTCCACATCCAAAACTTAGCGACACCATCATTCACAAATAAAGAATGATGATAAGAGTAAAGTTAGACCAAAAGAAGATGCATGGATTATGAGAAGCATATTAATGATGTTCGAAATAGAACCTCCATATTTGTATCATAGTGTATATAGTTTGACATTGGTATTTTAACATGGCGACCGGGGAATTTAATACAAAGAAGTCGGTTAAAAAGAAGGAAACATCCGTTTTGCGGCGATTCTTTTCAAAGAATGCCAACGGTTTAGAAGAGCTTCTAGAAAGATCGCAAACGGATTTCATAGAAATAGAAACTGCAAGAGGCAATTAAAGCGATATCATGAAGCTATACAAATAATTGATGGAATGATAAGAGAAGAAAAGATAGAAAAGAAAAGGAATTTAAAAATATACTTCAAGATGGCTGCGTAGTTTAATAAGGTGTGAAATGTTGCTGGAAAAACAGAAGAAGTAGGAGAGGAACAATTCACAAAGACGCGAGTCATTTCTTCATAGTTTCCAATCAATTTTTTAACAACAATTTTTGGTCTGACAGATGATATATGCCTGAATAGAGGAGTGTGGAAGGTGAAAGAAAAGAGAGGTAAGGATGTGGCTAACGTAATTAGTTGTATAAGGGCTTAAGGTAAATGAAGCCAGGTCAAGGTGGCATACCAATGTCATCGTCTATTGTGTGTCGATTGGCAACACTAATTGTTTCTTAAGACAATTATAGTTGCTGCAGATTACGCGCTGTGGCATTTGATACGTTGACTTATAATACTTTGGCAATAGTTTGGGATTACACAAATTAATATAGAAGATGTTTTATTTAGTAGTTGAAGAAGAAATAGGTCTAAACCTATAAGTAGATCAAAGAATTAACCTTTATCTTACAAAACAAAGGTATGAGAGAAGTATGATTTCATTTTAGCAGGAACGAAGAAAGAATAACAATTCTTGCGGACAGGAGATCTATCGTAAAGGTGGGGCTTCATTTGGGATATTGTTGCAGGTATGGCGATGGTTTTAAGATGCGACATTGTTATTGACGTTAAATGTTGACAGATAACTTATGTATATATGTACAGTGATGTAGCTATGCGTTAACGAATGTCATTTTTTAACATTTTAAATAAGACGTATTCGGCCACAGTCTAAATCTTTAACACTAACGCAGATGTAGCCCTATCTTAAAAGGCGACAAAATAACCAACAATCAGATGGGAGAGTATTTGTCCGTCTAGATTACCACCAGCCCTAGTCTAGAGTATGTCGTTATAACAACCTTGAGTCGTGTCCATGCATCGTCGGCCAGGTTCCGGTCAGACTTTCGAGGCAATCCATTCTCTTTGCATAGCCTATCAAAAGAAGATTTTAAACACTTTTTTATTGCTGGAGTACAGCAAACAGACTAACGACTCACCTTATGCAAAAGTAGTTTCCGTCCGAATGTGTTACTGGCCTCGTAGGAGGGGGAATTCTTTTTGTAACTTGCCTTCTGATGCCGGAACGCAAGGTTGTTATGGGTTCATACTCTAGATCAGTAGGCGTTTCAATGAGCGAATGTTCTACCACCTATCTGAAGCTTGTTTTGTCGCCTCTTAGGCCGCCCGCTGCAAGAATTACAGAGATTATATAATTATATTTTTTCTCCATTTCTGTACGGATAAAATTCTTCCGTCTTTAATAAAGCCTTTATTTCTGTTAACATTGCTTACAATATGTTTAACTATTTAATAAGCAATTCACTGCAATAACTGTTTTGTCTTTTGTTATAATTTTCCTCTTAATTATGCTTCTGTCAACAGTTTGTCATTGACTGATATAAGCCTCGTCCAAATTTGTCCATGTTTGTCTATTTCTTGCTTTTCACAATCATAGTTTCCCTGCAATCTTTGTTATGTCATCGTCCCATCGTTTGTCTCCCTCTTTTCCTCAATGATCCTCTTGGATACCACTCTGTTATAGATTTTTTACGTTTAGGTATCTTTTCTCTGATCATCTGACCCTTTCATCGTCATTTGAAATATTCTACAGTATTTTCTGCGTTTTTAAACTTTGTTTTCCTTTTATTGTTTGTAGTTTCACTCTGTCTGTTAATTTTAACCCAATTACTTTTCGATTCAATGAACTTTAACACTCTTTTTTAAAATTATTATTAACATCTCTACGGACTCGAGTTCCGTATCCTTTTTTACTACTTAATTTCTATGAAAAATTTTAGAGTCCATACACGCTTATTGTTTATTTTTGTTACTGTGTGTGACATTTATTTAGTAATTTTTATGTTGTGGTATACCTTAAGAATAACTTATTCTCTTAATTTATTCTAATTTTAATACTAAACTTATACTAATGTAAAGTGTATCTGTTACATGCTGGTGTTGTGAGGAAGTGCATGTGCAGTGTTGGCCTTATATCTATACTTATATATAGTCCTATCTAGTGCCATATGTGTTGTTTTTTTCTTTTCTGTGCCTGGGTTATTAATTCTTAGGCTCTTTGTGTGTCTTGGTTTGTTTGTGAAGTGTGCGTGTAATGCAATGCGATGGTAGTGCGCGTTGGTTTGAGTATGTGGGTAGACTCTTATTTTCTGCATATTTTTCTTTGTTTCCTTCTTTATTTTCGGCAAAAAAAGAAGATTTATAATACGTACATACTATATTTGATTAAAATGACCCTTTGGAATAGTCGGTATATTGAAATAAAATTTATAAAGCTGGTTTCAAAATATTGAAATATTTATAACAAGTACGTCAAAATACCAACTTAAAAGATCAAAGCACGACCTTTGAATTGAACATCAACACAATTAATATTCACACAAAACCCAACTTTAATGCTTATTATTTAAGATTTAAAATTATGTGAATTTGGTTCAGTCCATATACAATATTTACTAGACAATCCTTTGCCCGTTTAAACATTCTTAAACATACAAACGTTCAATGAATTGCGCCTCCGCACTTAATATTAACTTTCAATGAAATTATTCAAATGAAAATCGTCTCTATCTCTTACTGTTAAGGTTGAAAAGAAATGTATTGTTAAGTTTGTTATTTGAAAGATTTTATCACCGAGGCTGCACAGCGGAAAACCTCACAAGCTGATGTACTTACACGATTAAATTGATGACTAGAAGTAAAAACTTGCTAATAGTTTTTAATATGTATCTGTATGGTATGTATATTAAGTAAATATCTATTTAATATATAATTTTTTATCATATATACACTAGCGGCCCTGGCAGACGTTGTCCTGCCTTTAAAAAATAAAATTCTAGAACCCGATCCCAGAGCCACGTACCGGTTCTAAGTGCGAATCTAAACCGTCCGGGTACCCACTCAAACACATAAAAACAAAATCACCAAAATCGCTCCAGGTGATTAGGAGGATTCCAGAACCCGATTTCAGCGCCACCTACCGGTTCTAATTGTAAATCTAAAAGAGTAATATATTTTTATTAACTCTAAGTCATGACAAAATAAGATTAAAAATCTTGCCAAAAAATTAAAGTTTATAATTAACAAATAAAAAATAGGGGTTGATCGTAGAGGGGTGAAAATTTAGGGTTGTATGTATTTTATAATGCAACATTATAAAAAAAAATTTGGTCAAAAAATTTAAGGGGTGGATAACCCTTATCATTTAGGGGTATGAAAAATAGATAGTAGCCGATTCTCAGACCTACTGAATATGCATATAAAATTTCATAAAATCGCTCAAGCCGTTTCGGAGGACTATGGTAACTAACACTGTGACACGAGAATTTTATATATTAGATATATATATGTTGTGTAGTTATTATTGAAAAGTAAGTACTTACATACATACATATTATCACGCCTTTTTCCCATGGGGGTAGGTAGAGACTATAGACCTCCATTTGCGACGATCCTGACAGACAACTTTCGCTTCATCTACTTTCATTAACCTCTTCAGACATGCACGTTTATTTGATATGCTTTTTATCTGACCTCATTTTAACACTTCTGTTATTTGATCATGGTGTGTACGTCGTGGTCTACCGATACCAACTCTACCATTCACAATACTGTCATACACTTATTTTCGCGTCCGATTATAAGCCTCGTCGAAAGGCTCTTGTTCGACGACCGCGTAACGTCCTGACGGACAGAGTCGACGTTATTACGAAACGGCTGGCCCGGATCAGTCCGCCCACGGTTAGGACGGTAGGCTGGCAGGCACCGACAGACAGACACAGACGGCGGCGTCTCAGACGCCGCCAATCAAGATCTCTCCACGTCCCCGCGAGGGACGCTAGGAGACATAGCTCCCTCCACAGGATAGACTAGGCGTGTTGCTGGGAAGTTTCTTTCACAGTTTCTTCTCTCCCAGCCATAACACGTTGCGAAACGGCAGTAAGATAGCGTAGTCCGCCGCGAACCACCGATCCCGGCCCGCCGGGATCCTTCCCCTCGGGCTTTATGTCGCCCTATGGTGGGCATCATTAAATTCATCCCCCTCTCATGGCAACAGTCCAGCCGAGGTAAAACTCCTTAGGGAGCTCCCTCGAGCAAGTTGCCCCCCTGGGCTCGCCCCAAATACCCCGGTAAAGTTGTAAGGTCTTCGGACCAACAACATAAAGTCAAGTCCAATAAAAAAAAACACTTAATTTGTGATTCTATTTTCATCCATCCTCTCTATATGCTCAAACCACCTTAAAATTCTTTCTCCAACTCTTGTTATTACATCTTATTTCAATCTAAGTAAGTAGTTCGTACATTATATTACGTATACCACCATCCCCATTATCATCTCAATTCATTCCTGGGGTTGTCTGGAAGAGATAGCTTTTTAGCGATAAGACCGCCCTTTGTACATAATAAGCTATAATTTTATCCTAAGTTAATTTTTGTATAAGTGTTATCTATCTATCTATCTAGTCATACAAACCGAAGGCAAACCACAACTTTGGCAAAAAGGAATTAAGTACGCAGAACTGGGGTAATGTTATAGTTGTTGACTATGGCCGAATAGGTCTTTATAGCGTTAAAAATAACGCCGTTAACGAATAGCTACATTAGTGTTTTTATAGCTGTCAATATTTAACACAATTAATAACAATAACGCATAACCCCATCGCTACATTGTGACACCCCAGATGTAGCAGTAGCATTAAAATATCTAAGTTACCTTTATAATACCAGTGTGATTGTGTGAAGGATGAGGGCTACACTGATAGTTTTTAGAACGGGCCACTTTTAAAGAATATAATAAAAAAATAAGTTTCAATTTTAAAAATAGAACTCTTTGCTAATATTATTGAGTACTAATTTCGTTCATTTGTCTTTTGTTTTACGATTTGGCGGCAAATTGAAATTTGTCTGTGTCACGCCAGTATGAATTTAACGCGAGAAAATTTTCGTACTATGATTTTTTATGACTTTCGATGTCATTTAAGTCAACAAGAATGTTATGACAGACTTCGATTGGCCTTTCACGATGAAGCCCCTTCTCGGGCCACTGTTTATAACTGGTTTAATTAGTTTAAACGTGGTCGCACCAATCTCAACGATGCTCTGCGTGAGGGACGGCCTTCTACGGCGACGACTGAAGATAACATCAGTATTGTGCGGTGTATGATAGAGACTGATCCAAGAGTAACCTATCAGCAGATTCGGACAAGTTTAGGCATCGGTATGACTCAAGTGCACAAAATCCTCCACAAACATTTAGCCGTTAGGGAGCTTTGTGCCCGGTGGATACCTCATTATTTGACTGAGGCCCAAAAACTCCGTCGTGTTGATTGGTGCCGTGAAATGGTACAAAGATTTAACTGAGGTGACTCAAAAGCTGTGTTCGACATACTTACGGGTGACGAAAGCTGGATTTATTGCTATGATCCGGAAACCAAAAGACAATCTGCTCAGTGGGTGTTTCCTTCCGAGAAGTTGGCAACTAAATTAAAGAGAGGTCGAAGTGTAGGAAAAAATATGGTGGCCTCATTCTTCGGAAGGACCGGTCATTATGCGACAATTGTTTTAGAAGATCAAAAGTCAGTTACTGCAGAGTGGTATACTAAGAAATGTTTGCCACTTGTCTTGGAAAAAGTTTGAGAGAAACGACCTCGCAGTGGGATCCTCCTTCACCACGACAACGCCTCCTCGCACACCGCCGGGCGAACGATCGACTATTTGGCGTCGTCAGACGTGGAATTGCTGGGTCACCCGCCATTTAGCCCCGACCTCGCACCTTGCGATTTTTATTTATTCCCGAAAATAAAATAAAAACTTCGAGGAAAACATTTTATGGACGCCAAGGAAGCAGTGGCTGCGTTCCAGAAGGCCATCGAAGAGACCCCTAAGGATGAGTGGGCAAAGTGCTTTTCTCGGTGGTTCTATCGAATGCAGCGATATATTGATGTGAACGGAAACTATTTTGAAAAGATATAATAAAAATAATAACTTGCTAGTTTGCTCAGTTTTTGATTTTCTAAGAACTTTCAGTGTTATGTCGTTGTCATGGCAACGCGAACGAAGTTTCGCTAGTACTTTCTAGTGTTGATAATGACGGGGCTTCATCTTAGACAATTTTACAACTATAGGCCGTTTTATGCAGTTACTATAATAATGTGGTTATGCGTTAACGACGTTATTCATGCTTTAAATAAGACGCATTCGGCCACAGCCTAAATCTTTAACACTAACGTAGATAAGCCAGGTGGTAGGGCATTTGCCCGACTGGATGGCTACCACCCCTGGTCTAAAGTATGTCGCCATAACAACCTTGAGTTGTGTTCCGGCATTAGTGACCAGGTTCCAGTCTCCCTTAAGAGAGTAGCAGCGCATTTGTAGCACCTTTGATGTTGTAAATGTCCATAGACGATGGTAACCGCTTACCATCAAGTGGGCCGTCTGCCTGTCTCCTGAACTCCTGCTATAAAAAAATTTAAATAAAGATAAAGCCTAGTAAATAAATGTGTTTACCATGTTGAATTAATTGAAATGTATCGAATTAAGCTAAATCAAACCCTATTCATACATAATTAAAGTAAATATTCTTTTGACATGAAATAGGAAAAGAATTGCATGTGTTAACAAGACTACGTTTTCAATTAACCACGATGGCGCTTTTCCTAGCTTTCTCCAGCTGACTGTGCGACGAAAGGAAGCGTGAGATATATGTTTGTCCTATTTTTTTGTATAGGTTTGTCTCTTTTGTATGTTTATAAAGGTGAGTGTCTTTATTATTGGCCACGTAATAATATTATGTGGCGAATATTGCATTTTTGGAGTAGATTAGGCTGATGTTAGACGATTTGTTTCTGTCTTTCAATTTAGTCGACTAATAACGTAAATCATTCAATATAATTTAATACCGTTGTGTCTTTTCAGTTCTGTTTTTTTTAACGAAATTGATAATCTCAACAAGAATAATGACATTTTTATAATTTTTTTGATTCAAACAAAATTTAATACTTATATATAATAATGCACAAATATTTGATTTATATATAGAAATATATAGGAAATCAAAATCATTTTTTGTGAAACATAGTTTTTTAAGTATTTATAGATTTCCAAAAATTTTAAATTATATTTTATTAAAAAATATGTAGCGACTTTTTTTACAAAACAATAAAAAAAAACTTTATTCTTTTATTATTAAAAATACACGGAAAATAAAAATAATAACATTATTGTTGAAAATCGTAGAATACATATTTGTCGCAAGTAAAATCTGTCAATATATTTAAAAATTACGTAATGCGTAAGTGAGATAGCGAACTTTATTTAGGTAATCTGTTAATGGACGGTTTCTATATCTTATTTACTATTCATTCATGAGCGGTTTCTATATCTTACCGTCCGTTCCTTTTTTTAACATTTCTTATAAGCTCGATACAAGTAATGTAAAAATTCAACCGATGGTAAGGCAAGTGAATGAATAGATGAAGTGAATAGTAAGATTAAACCGACCAAAGACAATCATTTGATACGTCAATATCAAAATTATGTATAAAATACATCAGTGCTTTTCAATCTTTTTGAATATGCGACCCCTTTACAGGTTGAAAAATTTTGGCGACCCCCTTGGGTCATAGACAGACAAAAAGTTAGTAATTTAAAAGACTACGTTTATGTTTTTCTCTATTTTGTTACCTATATTCATTATTAGGACCTATACTCTACAAAAAGTTGCTGAGCTTGGAAAGTACCTAAGTATGAGGTATAAATTTAAATTGCCTTTTCCCTTTTACCGGCGACCCCCCGAGCGAGGCTCTGCGACCCCCGTAGGGGTCGCGTCCAACAGGTTGAAAAACACTGTAATACATAAATAACTGCTTCTTACGTATTAAACGGAAAACAATAGTATTGCTCTTGTGTATTATTAAACATTTTTGTCGTATTCAGAATACAATAATATTTACACTTACGTGATAGTGAATGTCGTGACTGAATTGTTTTCAAAAATAATACTTTATTGCCAATTCACACGATAGGATATTTTTTATATTGTATTATTCATGATGAAAATACTACTCATGCGTTTGTAAGTCTTGCTTATTTATGTATGCTTTAGTATAGCCCATAAATTTCAATTGTCCGTCTGTGTTTTTAAAATCTACGATATTATAAAATTCTATAAATGCCACGTTTGTACATTGAAGCTATTTAAAAAAAAGAACTGGAATAGACTATATAAGCGACGGAGAACACGATGCATTTTTTTTAGATTTCTTGTCTGTTTTCGATTTCGATGCGGTTTTCGCTGATCGACAGCGAATTAGCTATATTTTATCTTGGGAATTCCACGGCAATTTTTCTGTGAATGATTAAAAATGGGCAAATTAAAAAAATTTGAATACCAATGCGATTTATTCACTGATCCCTAAAGTACCGGAAATATCCTAGTAGATAATATTATTTAAGTGAAAACTGCTAAATACGCACTACTGTACTAGCAGAAGGTGATGTCAGGAGCCTTAAGAACAGACGAGCGTGCATGACAAGAGTTATGAATGTCAAAGAAGCAAGTGAGGTGTGTAAGAATAAGCCTAAATGGCGCTCTGTTGTTCGTGCCTACTCCGCAAGGGAACTGGCGTGAAGTTATGTATGTATGTATGCTAAATACGACGCCCTATTTTAAATTAGCGATTTTATGATTGATTTTTATGTAACCTAGTCTGTCTGCAAGTTTGTTTCGAATGGAATTGCATTCACCTTTATTGATGTATGATAGGTGCTAAGCAGGTTCTTGTAATTGATTTACCAATTCACGCTGATATTCTGTAAGAGTGTGGTATCACCGCTATCAAACCAACCCTAAGAGGTGTAATCAAGATTACAACATGGCTCTGCTACGTCAATATCTTTTATTTCATTTTGCCACGTTAATTTATTATTAATATAAATGAATTCACAGATTGAATGATGACACAGGCCTTGCGAACATTGAACAAGATATGTGAACAAATTGACATTTTTATCTGTACTGTGACTGAATGCACAAGAACTGCCTATTATATTATATGTTATGACGACTGAATTTGTATATATATATATATATATATATATGTATATATATATGTATATATATATATATATATATATATATATATATATATATATATATATATGTATATATATATATATGTATTATGTGTACCACGCTATCGTATTGGTGGCAACTGTAATGATAGCGATGTTTGTAAGCGAATAAATAAATAAATAAATTCATAATAAATTAGATAACAGATTAATATGGCGATTCAGCAAGACAACGTAGCCAGCCTTCTGGGAACTTTACGCATTGACTTGGATGACCTAAGCTTAGTATTCTACTTATAGTCTTAGGGGATTATGGGTAGAATACAATATAAGTTCAGTTTCCTTGATTGTACTAGTTAATAATTTAATGTATATTTAATTTGTGAATATTAATTACATAATTGATTAAATGGCTGCTAGTTCGGTTCTATCGAATAATTTTTTTCTGTCAATAAAAATATTATACAATAGGTTGGGGAAAAAATCGCATATAGTATGTATGAACTTGTAATAAGATCTCTTTAGCAATGGGATCACGTCCCTACCTACAAGATGGCAAAAAGTTATCCAACAAAATGGCACCTACATAATTTAGTCAAATGTAAGTAATCTTTATAAAAAAAAACCTTTTGAATTTTTATATAAAATGCGAAGCAACTTTTTCCCCAACCTAATATATTGATTACGAAATTATACACAAAAAGTAATTTAATTAGAAAATTAGCTTTTTTTACTAAAGATGATTCGGAGAAAATTATTGTTTTTGTATTTAAGATTGATTACTTTGAATAACAGAATTGGTTATTATTATCGTCCAAAGTACATGGGAATACCATTGACGTATTAAGTTATGTTTTCGTTGAAACATAAATGCGTCAAGAATATTAAATATTAAAGTGATATATTTGTTTAAATAACAGGCTTTACATAAGTACAAGATTAGTTTTAAGTATTTAATAAACAACGACTTGTTAAACATCTATGTAACTTTAATTGTCTACAGAACGTGATTTCCATAGGCTAGGGACTTAAGAACATTATTCGTCTAGTGCGTATATTTTTAATTTAATTATTATATATACTTTTTAAATAGATATGTAATTGAACATGAATTTATAATTCGTTTTATATTATTAACCAGTTTAGACATTTTTACTATATTTTATATATAATTATATATGTTTACTTTACATATTTTATAGAAGTATATATGTATATACGTATATATATATATATATATATATATATATATATACATACATAACTTCACGCCAGTTCCCTTGCGGGGTAGGCACGAACAACAGAGCGCCATTTAGGCTTATTCTTACACACCTCACTTGCTTCTTTGACATTCATAACTCTTGTCATGCACGCTCGTCTGTTCTTAAGGCTCCTAACATCACCTTCTGCTAGTACACGATCAATTTGATCATGGAAAGTGTGACGTGGCCTTCCACGACTTCTGCATCCATCCACTTTTGCATTGTATATCTGTTTATTCATTCTTTCATCATGCATACTTTCTACATGTCCGAACCACCGGAGCATTCCTTTCCTTACCTTCACCCCGACACTCTCTTTCAGACCAACTGTCTTTCTTACTTCGGTATTACGAACGCGGTCCGCGAGCGTCACTCCGCAGATTTTGCGCAGTGCTCGCATCTCGACCGCGTTTACTCTACTTTCATGCTCTTTCTTCCATACCCAACTCTCGCTTCCATACGTGAGCGTGTATATATATATATATATATATATATATATATATATATATATATATCACTAAAGCCACGTAAATAGGCAACCCTTAGTGAGAGTTATTATGTTTGTGCTGTTTGCTGTTAAAACGCTCGGTCCGTGGGGTCCTGAGGCCATGAGCCTCTACCAAAATTTATCAAAACGACTCATTGACTCTTCAGGTGATCAGAGAGCTTGTGCTTACTTCGGCCAACGGATCAGTATGGCGATCCAGCGAGGAAACGTAGCCAGCCTTCTGAGCACCTTACCCATAGAAGACGGTGATCTAGGCTCAGTATTATACTTATAGACTTGAGGGACTATGGGTATAATACAATACAAATAAGTTTTCTTTTATTGTATTGGATTATTTATAAATTTCTTGATTTAAGTAGCTTATTATTTATGTATATAAGTTAAGTTTTAATATATATTAGATGTATCAACTAAATTGAATCAAGTTGAAAGGCACGAAACTGAAAGAACACGACGGTATTCCACAGTATTGAATGAATCAAGTTTATGTTTATATGGATCACTTTGGTTCGTTCATCCAAATTGAAAGATAAATGAACCGTCCAAAATCAGTTTAAGATGTAGTACAGTAAGTAGTTACGGAAACGTTGACTATTCGTTTCTCAACTTTCTTTTTTTTTATTGCAGGAGTTCAGCAGACAGGCAGATGACCCACTTGATGGAAAGCGGTTACCATCGCCTATGGACATTTGCAACAACAAAGGTGCTACAAATGCGCTGCTGCTCTCTGAAGGGAGACTGGAACCTGGTCACTAATGCCGGAACACAACTCAAGGTTGCCATGGCGACATATTTTAAACCAGGGTTGGTAGCCGTCCAGTCAGGCAAATGCCCTACCTGGCTGTGGGTTGTTTTGTCGCCTCTTACGACAGGCCGCCCCAACGCAGGAAATTGTATTCCTTCGCCGTTCCTGCATGGATATCAGCATTGGAAAGCCTTTTGTCATATACAAATCAATGGCAAATTGAAAAAAAAAAGATTATATAGATAGGCACGAACAACAGAGCGCCATTTAGGCCCATTCTTACACACCTCACTTGCTTCTTTGACATTCATAACTCTTGTCATGCACGCTCGTCTGTTCTTAAGGCTCCTGACATCACCCTCCGCTAGTACACGATCAATTTGATCATGGAAGGTGTGTCGTGGCCTTCCTCGACTTCTGCATCCATCCACTTTTGCATTGTATATCTGTTTAGTCATTCTTTCATCATGCATTCTTTCCACATGTCCGAACCACCGGAGCATTCCTTTCCTTACCTTCACCCCGACACTTTCTTTCAGACCAACTCTCTTTCTTACTCCGCATAAAAAATCTTATGAAACACAATCGAGAAAAGTCACACGAAAGGACAGACGGCGGAATGTTGTCAATGCGAACAGGTTTCGTGATGGACGCAACGCCACCCGGTAGTGTTTGGAACACACGAATGCTAAAAAACATGTTTTCAAACAAATTCTATGGTTTGCTATTATACATATATCTTTGCTTACATTCTTGATCAAATTACAATATTAGGTGTTTGGTAAAATTGTGACATGTTTTGCAACTATATAGCAGGTTATTTTTTTAAAGAAATAAAACTTTATTTAAAGAAATAGCGACGTAATTACATTGCTTATATTATTATACACAGAGAATATTTTGAGAATTTGTACGCTGCCTTTTCAGCAAACAAGGTTTGCACTCAGCATATTGCTGTGCCGGAATTATATCCGACACAACACTGATTTTCAGTGCAAACCTTCCTTTTGGCGTAAGAGTAAAATAATTTTGTTAAATAATGAATAATAATGATTAATAAAACTAATTCTACTTGTGTAATATTTAGTTAGTAAATCAAATCCGACCTTGAAAATAAAAAAAACGTAGAACCCGATCTCAGTGACGTCAACCAGGTCTAATTGTGAGTCCAAAGCATCCAAGGATCTATACACACAAAAAATTTCATCAAAATCGGTTCAACAGTTTAGGAGTTCAGTGACATACCTATACACGAACAGAAGAATTTTACATATTAAGATTAGAGTTTTCCCTAACCGTAGGAAGTAGTTTACTTACATAAAATTTTAATTAAGTTTCTTATACATATAAAGCTTTAGTAAAAAGTTATCTAACTGATGTGAAAAGCGTTTAAAAAACCGTCGCATGGTTTAGAAGTTAGCGTATATACAGACAGAAGTGGAGAGCGAAACACACGTAGTGCCAGAAACACTACGAGCCACCTTGCCTTGTTAAATATAGACTAGCTAATGAAAGCGTTACAGTTAGAATCGATTAAGTTTAATTGATAATAAATATGAACTATTAGTTTAATAAGTGAAATTTAATTAGTACGTAATATCAGTCGTGATTAGCAGTATGCAGGCTCCAGCGTATTTCAAACTGCGGAGTGTAAACTTAAGAAGTAAGAAGGAATAAAGCTAGAATGGTTCTAGAAGAGAGAATATTGAAATAAGGTTGTTTTGATAATTCATTCTTTTACCAAGAAAGCAAGCTTATAGAATTAGTTATTTATTAATACTAGTGGTCGCCCGTGGTCGAAATTCGACCTTAATAATTAATGTCAAAGACTATACTTCTATAATCATAGATTTCGCCAAGCCTAACTGTTAATTTGACTTGGACAATAAACAAAAGAGTATATATGCGTGTGTGTGTCAAATATATGGTAGTGTGTGTAATGTTTTTTTTTATTGATTTAGATTCTTGTTTTTGGCATAATTAAAAAAAAAATATTATCATTCGTTGCTTCTTCTTTATATAAACTATAAGTGTGCGAAATTTCATACTCCTCCGTCCGCGCATACATACATACATACATACATAACTTCACGCCAGTTCCCTTGTGGGGTAGGCACGAACAACAGAGTGCCATTTAGGCTTATTCTTACACACCTCACTTGCCTCTTTGACATTCATAACTCTTGTCATGCAAGCTCGTCTTGCATGACAAGAGTTTTTTTATTGATTTAATGTATTTTTTATGTATAATTTAAAAGAAATATTAGCATTCTACACTCATTCTCTATATAAACTATAAGTGTGCGAAAGTTCATACTTCTCCGTCCGCGCAATTTTCGTAAAAAGGGGTGCAAAGTTTTTGCTTCACGTATATATAGATTAATAATTAATTCATATAGCGGCAAAGTCCACTTACAAAATCAGCACTGTCGGGAATTTTGTTTACCGCGTTCAAAATTCATCGACCTCTGGTGGGGTCACCGCGTACCATTACGGGTCATCGCGAATTTTTAAAAATCGAATATAATCTATGCACTTAATAATCAATTCATTGCTATAATAACAATCGATTTGCTGCTATAATAATAGCGAATATGCAAATCGATGGTCACGATCGTCCACCTCTACCGCGCGTAGCTTTCTCCGGCAAAAGTAAAAGTAGTTCTGCGGGGTCATTCTGACGTATACTTTTGTCATAAGTGGATTGGATAACCTGAGTTTGTTTTGATGTAATGCTTTTAGGTGCAAATTATCTATACATTGTATTTCTTTTGAAGATCATTCTGGTACAAAACACACGATTTTTGTGATCAATTACACTATTACCAGTAATAATAATCAGATAAACACACATTATATATCCCCAAGCTAAGCAAGTTACGCTTGTGTTATGGGTAATATACAACGGGCCACTCTGGGGTCGATCCCAGATACCCAGACTACAGTAAATAACAGAAAGTTCGTTTTCGAAATTTACCATACCAGGAACTGAACCCGGAGCCTCTGCGTTCCAGCGAGTTCGGCCTGCTAAGACTTAGCCCGGTCAACCACAGAAGCCGTCTTTAGAAGAAGAAGTTAGTAGTAGTAGTAATAGTTTAGTCTTTAGAAGTTTTAGAAGTATTCAATGAAGTTTAAATGTTTTATAGCCGGTTTTTACTTATTATGGTTACCGACCGTTCATTTACTTTACATAAGATAAAATTAAAAATGGAAACTTACAGATTACTTATTGAAAGTCAAGAGTCTACCATCGCTTCTAAAACAATTTTAGTTAATGTTAAAGGAGAAGAAGCGGCGCAACAAACTCCCCAGCAACATATATTTACTGCATATATATATATATATATATATATATATTTGATCGTGTACTAGCAGAAGGTGATGTCAGGAGCCTTAAAAACAGACGAGCGTGCATGACAAGAGTTATGAATGTCAAAGAGGCAAGTGAGGTATGTAAGAATAAGCCTAAATGGCGCTCTGTTGTTCGTGCCTACCCCGCAAGGGAACTGGCGTGAAGTTATGTATGTATGTATATATATATATATATATATATATATATATATATATATATATATATATATATATATATATATATATATATATATATACGTGAAGCAAAAACACAGCAAAAACTTTGTTCCCGTTTTTACGAAAATTGCGCGGACGGAGGAGTATGAAATTTTGCACACTTATAGTTTATATAGAGAAGAAGTGCAGAATGCTAATATTTTTTTTAAATTATCCATAAAAAATACATTAAATCAATAAAAAAAATATTACACACACTACCGTGTATTTGACATACACACGCATATATAGTCTTTTGTTTATTGTTAAAGTCAAATCAACAGTGTAGCCTTGGCGAAATCTGTGATTATAGAAGTATAGTCATTGACAACAGGACCTTAAAATTGTTCAAACTTATAATTGAAATTAATTATGGTCGAATTCCGACCACTGGGCGACCACTATTTATTATTATTAGTCGTTTTTTAAAATATATTTTATACTAATACAAGGTTTAACAAAGTAATTTATATGAATAATTACTGAAAGAGCTTGATGGCGATCAAGTTATAATCATTCGATGCGGTCATCTAAAAAATCTTTTGTTTTGTAATAAGCCTTCTCGCTCAAATGTTCCTTTACTATTTTTTTTATTGTTTAATTGAAAGCTCTCGAACGTTTTCTGGGATTTTGTTGAAGAGCATTATACTTTGAGTCACGAAACTATTGTAAACTTTATGGAGCCTACATGTGGGAGTTTCTAATTTATTTTTGTTCCTAGTATTTTTACAATGTATATCAAGCTCCATACAAGTAGGTAATATTCAAATTCAACCAATCGTAAGACATGTAATTGAATAGTAAGATATAGGTACCGGCCATTAGTCGATTTAAGGAAAAGCTAAAGTTAGATATTGAAGTAGAAAATATTTTAAATGAACCGTCTTAATATAATTTGACTAAACTTTTATTAAAAAATATATCAAGGATAAACCGAGATGGGTACACATAAAATCCGTGCAGGAACGCAGAAGGAATACAATTTCCTGTAACCAGGCGGCCTGTCGTAGAAGGCGATAAAACAACCCACAGCCAGGTGGTAGGGTATTTGCCCGCCTGGTTAGCTACCACCCCTGGTCTAGAGTATACCGCCATAAGCACCTTGAGTTGTGTCTCGGCATTACTGGCCAGGTTTCAATCTCCGTTTAGAGAGCAGCAGCATATTTGTAGCACCTTTGGTGTTGCAAGTATCCATAGGTGATGGTAACCGCTTTAAAATAAAAATAAAACAATGCTTTCAAAGATAGGCTGGCTCATATAAAAGACAAGAATATTTTTGTGTCGATTTGAAACGCCACTTGCGGAAGTCTCTGGAATTAATATTACCACAGGAACATTTTAGTTCATTGCGACTCCCGCTGTGAGCGCCTTGACAATCAGCGCCAAAATGGCGGCACACAAATAAGCACAAAAATAAAATGACAGCAGCGCAGCATGTCTATGGGTAATAACAGGTCAGTGATTCTAATTTATTTTTCAATTTTCAAATAATGGAGGACCCGTGATAGCGCAATTCTCACTGTACTCAAACAACCGTTGATGCAATTCGGCCAATCGTTAAACTTTAGAACCAATTGATTTTACTTGATCATCGCCAATAAAAGTTTTGTAATCATATCTGATTGAGATTTTAATTTAGGTTAATGATTGTTATAGGTTAATAATGTACATCGTTGCGAAATCATTCGTTTGTAGATAAGAAAAATATTGTTGAATAACAGTTGGATGAATTTCTTACTATTATAACTAGTGGTCTACCGTGGTCGAAATTCGACCATAATAATTTGTTGTCAAAAACTATACTATAGTTCTATAATCACAGATTTCGCCAAGGCACCAATAACGAAAAGAGTATATATGCGTGTGTGTGTCAAATACATGGTAGTGTGTGTAATGTTTTTTTTTATTGATTTAATGTATTTTTTATGCATAGTTAAAAAAAAAAATATTAGCATTCTGCACTCCTTCTCTATATATACTATAAGTGTGAGAAATTTCATACTACTCCCTTCGCGTAATTTTCGTAAAAAGGGTACAATGTTTTTGCTTCACGTATTAATATATAGATAATATATAGATTATTATGCAGTAAATATATCAGGAGCCTTAAGAACAGACGAGCGTGCATGACAAGAGTTATGAATGTCAAAGAAGCAAGTGAGGTGTGTAAGAATGGGCCTAAATGGCGCTCTGTTGTTCGTGCCTACCCCGCAAGGGAACTGACGTGAAGTTATGTATGTATGTATGTATGTAAATATATGTTGCTGGGGAGTTTGTACCGCCGCTTCTTCACCTTTAACAGTAACTAAAATTGCTTTGGAGGCGGTGGTAGACTCATGACTTTCAATAAGTAATCTCTAAAATTCCATTTTGAAATAAATACATTTTCATTTTTATCTTATGTAAGGCAAATGAACGGTCGGTAACATATAAATAAGAACCGGCCATAACACATTTAAACTTCATTAAATACTTCTAAAACTTCTAAAGACTATATATATATATATTTAACAACTACGGACTTTAGTTCCGTATCCTTGTTTTACAATTTAATTTAGGAAAAAGTTTAGAAATTATATAAGCTTATTTGTTATTGTGTGTGATATTTAAATAACTTATTATATTAAATTGTTCTAATTTTAATACTAAACTTATACTAATGTAGAGTGTATCTGCTACATGCTGGTGTTGAGGAAGTGGATGTGCAGTGTGTGCCTTATGTTTCTACCTATATATTAACCTAACTAGTGCCATGTGTAATTATTAGGTATTTTATATTAGACGTATATAAGGCGAATGACATGTGTGATTTATGAAAATGAAAATAACATACATACATACATACATAAATTCACGCCAGTTCCCTTGCGGGGTAGGCACGAACAACAGAGCGCCATTTAGGCCCATTCTTACACACCTCACTTGCTTCTTTGACATTCATAACTCTTGTCATGCACACTCGTCTGTTCTTAAGGCTCCTGACATCACCCTCCGCTAGTACACGATCAATTTGATCATGGAAGGTGTGTCGTGGCCTTCCACGACTTCTGCATCCATCCACTTTTGCATTGTATATCTGTTTAGTCATTCTTTCATGAAAATAACTATCTAAGTACATACATATTTTAACGAACATTTATTTGTATAGTTTGTAGAAAAATTGAATCGATTTTCGTGTGAAATTTCTTATTTACGGCCAACGCAGCTCTTTTGTCTTTGACCTACAATGGGCAAGGTAAGGACGCTCATGAACTTTTGTCCAATTATTCTTTGTATGCATAAAACACGCGAAACAAGTTTCCAAGTATTTCCTGGTGGAGGAAAGTTGATGTTAACAGGTACTTACTGCCCATGTTTAAAACATGTGTTCTTCCTTACTTTTATTTTGTTTGCTTATATTCTTTTGAATCGCTTTAACGCCTTGACATCTATCTATCTATAATCTATATATATAAACATCAATTGCTGTTCGTTAGTCTCGCTTAAACTCGAGAAAGACTGGACTGATTTGGCTAAGTTTGGTTTTGATTTATTTTTGTGGAAGTCCAGGGAAGGTTTAAAAGGTGACTAAATATGAACAAATTCCTTGGACTATAGTAAAAACAACAATTTCGCTTTCCCTTAGAAACTATTCGTACCTGTCAAACATTTGATGTTCGTCCCGTCGTTTAGAAATCAATGAAATTTGAAAAGTCGTTCAGAAATCAAATTAAATTTAAAAGTGAAGTTTTTTTTGTTTTGAATGTCAAACGTTTGATGTTCATCCCGTCGTTCAGAAATCAACGTTTTTCATTTATTGATAGCTAGTGTCAAATAAATTAGGGAGGCTAATTCCGAATTTCGAAAATACTATTTTTACAATTTTTGTCTGTCTGTCTGTCAGTCTGTTAGAGCATTACGTAAAAACGATTGAACCAATTTAAATGAAAGTCGACACAGCTGGTTATCAACCCAAGTTATCACTTAGGATACATTTTATCTCGATAATGACTATAACGATTTTCCATCTCGACGCGGGTGACACCGCGGGCGCAGATTTTTTTTTTATAGCCTTCATTGCTGAAACTGAACAATGATTTTACAAACAGTAGCAAATTCTTTTAACTTAAATCTAATACATCGAGTTTCCCGGTTCAGTGGTCAGCGTGTCCAGTGGGTATTGGTAGATTTCTAGACCAGGTTGTCCCTCCGATCAACTTGATATCATCTGTCCATCTTTTAGCTTGTCTGCCTCTTTTTCTTTTGCCATCACGTGGCTGCCATTCTGTTATAATTTTAGTCCATTTCATTCTACTTTCCCTTGTCATATGTCCTGTCCATCGCCATTTTAACCGTCTATTTTCTTTAGTACGTCTTCCACCTTTGTTGTAGATCCAATGTCTGCTGCTCTTTTGCAGTCTTTTAGCTTCACCCCCAACATACTCCTTTCAATTCCCCTTTGACACGATCTTAGTTTTAAAAGATGTTTCTGAGTCAATGCCCATGTTTGGCACCCATACGTAAGACATGGCAAGATGCAAGAATTAAACACTTTTTTCTTGGCTGCCATAGGAAAGTGTTTGCTTTTAAATGTGGGCGCAGCTAGTCATGTATAATAGCTGAAGACGATTTAATAGTTTTTCTAGATTTTCTAGTAGATGAAAATAATTATTAAAATTAAACTACATATAAGTAAAAAATATATTAAAATAGAGGAAAGTTACTCCCAGACCGCAGTTAATAGGGAGCGTTGCCAAAAGGCCGACCGCGTTGCCTCGTTTAATGGCAACGCTAAAATACATACATACATAACTTCACGCCAGTTCCTTTGCGGGATAGACACGAACAACAGAGCTCCATATAGGCTTATTCTTACACACCTCACTTGCCCCTTTGACATTCATAACTCTTGTCATGCACGCTCGTCTGTTCTTAAGGCTCCTGACATCCCCTTCTGCTAGTACACGATCAATTTGATCATGGCAGGTGTGTCGTGGCCTTCCACGACTTCTGCATCCATCCACTTTTGCATTGTATATCTGTTTAGTCTGTTTAACGCAAAAATGTTACCCGAAATATAAACTAGCCTTTCAAATGTGTATGTAATAAGTCTGTATGAATATTTTTATATTCAATAACCTCAGTTGGTGGAAGTGATGTAACAAATTAACACACAACAAGTGCTACTAGTTCTCAATGAGTTTCCTAGTGGATGAAAGTGGTCGTGGGCTGGTCTAGCATCGAGGCCGCCATGTTCACCATATTTGGGTCGACACCTTCGAGAGCTAATTGCACCAGATAAGTGTTTATTATAATATTATAGTTGTGTATAACGGGATGTGACGTATTTTTGTATATGTCGTAATCACAATAAAAACAATGTCCAATTTTAAACGAAATATTCAGATTAAAGCGTCGAGAAAGTTCGCTATTTATGACAGTTGGCTACGAGGCTTAAAAAATAAATTTAATCAAAAGTAAGTTTTAACGGTTTTAAGCGCGGCATTTATTTGATTAATGATTTTTTTTATTGCAGGAGATCAGCAGACAGGCAGACGGCCCACTTGATGGAAAGCAGTTACCATCGCCTATGGACATTTGCAACACCAAAGGTGCTACAAATGCGCTGCTGCACTCTTAAGGGAGACTGGAACCTGGTCACTAATGCCGGAACACAACTCAAGGTTGTTACGGTGACTTACTTTAGACTAGGGGTGGTAGCCGTCCAGTCGGGTAGATGCCCTACCACCTGGCTGTGGGTTGTTCTGTCGCCTCTTACGACAGGCCGCCCGGCCGCAAGAAATTGTATTCTTTCTCCGTTCCTGCACGGATGAAAACTTTTATTTCGACATTTCGAGCACTTTGACATTGAAATTTATTGAAAATACCTACTTTATATATCTAAAGCTTGTTGAATGGATCTCGTTTAAAGTAGTATTCATTAAAAGTTACTATAAAATAAACCTTGAATATTTTGAGAATTTCTCATAGATCAGTTATCAGACCCGGAAAAATAGGACTGTAGGGTTACTCACAAACGTCGGGAATGTTTCCGTGTCCGAAACGGGAAGCTCCCGAACGAAGCAATTTGCAATCTGACTATTCGCGCATTGGCGCAACTAAAAAGTACATACATACATAACTTCACGCCAGTCCCCTTGCGGGGTAAGCACGAATAACATAGCGCCATTCAGGCTTATTCTTACACACCTCACTTGCTTCTTTGACATTCATAACTCTTGTCATGCACGCTCGTCTGTTCTTAAGGCTCCTGACATCACCTTCTGCTAGTACACGATCAATTCAACTAAAAAGTAGATAATAGAAAACTTTTTAACAAAAAGCATTACTGTATTATTTATATTTTCTTAAATAACAAACCAAAACACACTTCCCTCCAAAACTTCGCCTTCCAAATTACCAGCAGTTAATATAAAAAAATAATAAGGAGACGTCTTCAAGACGAACCGAATATGTTGAATAATATTATTTACTCTACGTACTGGACCTTTGTTATGCATGCATCCTACACTTGTATGATGAATGACCTTTGAATGCTGTTGTTGTTTGACAATACGTCATTTAGCGTCTTCTAAGAAATTGAAAGTAATATTTAATCTGTTTAAATATTGCAATGTAATAAGGAAAATAGGTCGCAAAATAAACATAAGAACTGAACTATGCCTTCGTGAATCGACAATATAACTTTTGCAACTAATAACCATCCGGAACGGAGAAAGAATACAATATCCTGCAGCCGGGCGGTCTGTCGTAAGATGCGACAAAACAACCCGTAGCCAGGTGGGAGAGCATTTGCCAAACTGGATGGCTAGCATCTTGTCTAGAGTATGCCGTCATAACAACCTTGAGTTGTGTTCCGACATCAGTGGATAGGTTCCAGTCTCCTTTAAGAGAGCAGCAGTGCATTTGAGCACTTTTGGTGTTACAAATGTCTATAGGCGATAGTAACCGCTTCCATCAGGTTGGCCGTCTGTCTCTTTGCCTACTACAGGCAATAAAAACGGACAATTGGAAAAATGAACCGCAATTTTTTTTTAACTTGAAGTTTTACGGGCAGATTGTTAATGTACTTGTCCAATTTGAAAACCTGCCCGTACAAATTCAAGTTAAAATTTTGTTGCGATTCGTTTTTCCACTTGTCCGTTGAAGTTTCACTTCTACCATATGTCCCAGCACACATTTCGATTTTTCGCAGGTTTACTGCAAATTATGATTTGGTTAGGTAAGGTACATTTTAATGAAGGCATTTTCTATTTAAACATGTTTTATTTTATCAAACAAAAAAACTGAAGTCGATCCGGAACCAAAAAAATATTCCATAGTCAACTCTAAAATTATGCCTTCACGCGGCCGTAACGCTTTTTCGTGACAAAAAAATCCTAATAGAAGTTTCACTTCAAAAAATATGAAATCAAACAAACAGGATATCGTGCTACCGAACAACATGTTTATGTTGTAGTTTAATTTACAAGCAATAATTAGTGACCCATCATTGATCCTTGGCCCTGTGTACCTACAGTAATTCACGTGTCATAAGCATCGTGATTTGCTCGATTGAATATGATAATAAGATCATAATAATTGCATAGGATGTATTAATTAAAGTTGTTTGAGGGTTTTTGTTTGATTTTTTCATGGATGTAATCATCATGCTCGTCTCTAGATTTAAAGTAATATTTATTACATAATTACATTCTGATTCTTAACGCATGCCGTCATCAATTCTATGTTTAACTGTAATAGGTGGGTAGAAAATTACATAATCGTAGATTTAAATATTTAATACAACGTAAGTATGAATTGATTATTTATATCGCTCTGTGACTCAGAATACTCTCCTTTTATACTTTCCATACTGTTAAAACTCAGGTCCCGACAAACACAAAATCCACTTGCATATCTGAAACAAAGCACATTTATTACCCGTCGGCATTTGAACTAATAGCATTGAAACTCTTTTATGGTCTTCTTTTGTTTACTTATTTGCATACGGCCTATTGTTGTATTGTAATCATTGGCCAGGTGTTACGGATTTAAAGTACAAGCTGATTCTAGGAAATTCGGTCAACGATGCCGGGCGGACATATTGCATTTGTGCAGTATAAAGCAATAGCCCGATTAAGGGAGGAGTTAGTCGAGCGAGAACCACCAGCGAAGCGAGACGTGTGTACTACAATCGCGAATCTAATAAGTGACGGGCTTTGCGCGTTTTATTGAATTACGACCTTCTGCATTACGTTTGGACTTGTTGTGTTCGGTTATATTTGTACCTGTGTTATACGTGTTTGTATAGTTCTAATAAACTCTATAGTAATACTTTCATATATTCTGTATAATGCAGCCTGTTCCGTCCTTGCCTAGTATAAGGTAGGTAAAAAATTGCTCCATCAAATTTTCGAGAACAGTAGATTTTTCTCTCCTATCCTATGCCCCTGACGACGTGTAGGCAAAAATTCGTGACGATCTGTTGCATAGTTACTGTCATGGTTATTACTAGTTGCAGTGGACTGTAGGACTGTAGAGGGTTGGTCGCTGGTTCGGGTAACCGATTTTCCGAAATGAAAACAACCGAAAACGATGCTACGGGAGGCTTCGACTTCGTTGGCGTTGGCGGGAGGGAGCTTCTTCTTATGAACTGCGAACGAACTAAACGAACTACTCACGAACTACTCACGAACTACTACGAACTACTCACGAACTACTACGAATGCGCCCCAAAGGCGTCCTATATTTATAGAGGCTACCTCCGCCGACCCCTCGCTTCGTCGTAACACCCCCTTTACTTTATTTCCTTAATTTTACATACATTAAGCCTTATGTTAACTTACCACTATTATACATTTTGGTACACCCTAGATCTTAGTACATTTCGAGGGTCCTTACACAGTTGTGACCCATGGTTTTTGTTAGCGGGACGTCGTAATGGGCGTTTACCTCGCCCCCCGCTTCATTAGTATAAATATAAAGCGCTGAGCGCCCTTACCATTACCTCATTACAAAAACGTGCGCTGTCGAGCGCGGACCTCTGCCTGCACCATCATTATGGCCTACTCGCGTTCGGAGTAGGCAGTAGTGCAGGCATACCTCACGGATCCCGGGCTCCGGTTGCGTTCTGCAGTCCCGTAGCCCGGTTTCCGCTACCCTTTTGGGTCCCGGGTTCCAGGCGGCGTTCTGCACGCCTGTAACCCGGTTCCCTTTACATGCTGAGTCCCGGGCTCCAGGCGGCGTTCTGCACGCCTGTAGCCCGGTCTCATTTACCGGGATCTAATAGGGTCCTACTGGTCAATAAAAGGCACAACGCTACAACATTTATTTCCTAGTGAGTCAAGGCTTATTACATTTTATATTCAATTCTTATAATTATAATTTATTTATTTAATTTCAAATTAATAACGGTTAAAAATAAACTATATCTATCTCAGTCCGACCCGTCTCTTTCCTGCGCCTAACGGTCGCGTATACATAGTCTGTGAGGCTTAGCAAATTATACCTATGTTCTTATCGCCTATTGAGACGGGTCGGTGAGTTTCATACATTGTGTTTGTCGTCGTCAACATTCTCCCGCCGTCGCGTCTCGCGATTCTCCTATGGGCAGCACGACGACTCTCTTGGTAGGCCGCCTCAGCACTCGTCCGCTGGCCGTCGTCACGTCCAGGACTCGAACCTCGCCGTCTCTGCCGGGATGCACTGCAGTCACTCGTCCTCGGGGCCATGTGTTACGGGGCAGATTTGGGTCGCAAATAATAACCAAATCGCCTACCTTAGGGTTGTCACCACTTGCGTAGGGCTCCCGCCGGTATTGTAGTAGCGGCAGGTACTCCCGCACCCACCGTCGCCAGAAGACATCGGCGAGGTACTGCGCGCGTCTCCAGTGCGCGCGCGCAGTCACGTCGCTGGCCTCGAAGTTCCCGGGGGCCGGCATGTGGCAGTTCGGCCCCAGGAGTAGCAGGTTCGGCGTGATGGCTGGGGGCTCGTCGGGACCCACGGCCACATGAGTGAGCGGCCGCGAGTTCACGGTGGCTTCGACTTCGGCGAGCAGTGTGGCGAGCGTCTCATCGCTCGGGCGCTGCTCGCGCAGGGTGACGCGCAACGCCTCTTTGACGGTGCGCACCATGCGCTCCCAGGCGCCGGCCATGAAGGGTGCCGCCGGCGGTAAGAACCGCCAGGCGATCTGCCGGCGCGACGCTTCCTCTTCGACGGCGCGCCCAGCCTCCGCGAGTTCGCGGTCGGCCGAGCGGAAACACGTAGCGTTGTCGCTCCAGAGTTCGGTGGGGACGCCGCGCCGCGCTATGAAGCGGCGCAGCGCGTTGATGGCTGAGTCAGCACTCAGCGACGCGACGACCTCGAGGTGTAGTGCCCGTGACGTCATACATGTGAATAACGCCACATATCTCTTCTCCCGGTGACGGCCCACGGTCACCTCCAGTGGGCCAAAGTAGTCTACGCCCGTGAAGGTGAAGGGGCGCGAGTGATGCGCCAGGCGAGCTGCAGGCAGGCTCCCCGTCGATGGACTCGCTGGCTGGGCCCTCCTCAGTCGGCATTGGAGGCAGTTCCTCAACACTGCTTTGACTGAGGGCCGTATCTTCATAACCCACAGCCGCTGTCGTAGCTCGTTGACCACCATCTCGACGCCACCATGGTGTAGTTTCTCGTGTACATGTTGTATGTACAACTTTGTGTATTTATGTTTCCCGTCTAAGATGGCAGGATTGGCCATCTCGTAGCTTATTTCTTGCGCCTCGTCGATTCTTCCTCGCAGCCGCAATATGTTATGTTCGTCGGTTTCTATAGTTAAACCGGCGAGCTCTCCCTTGTTATGACGTCGACGTATCGTATCGAGCGGTTTATCGCCGAACGATTCGCGTTGTGCGAGCGCAATGAGTTTACGCTCAGACAACATTAACATTTTCCCGTTGATTTTCTTGAATTTTCTTTCAACGTTATTTTCCTTTGGACACTTCGATTTTTCTTTGTTCTTCTTCTTTATGTTTTTCTTCCACTCTTCGTCTGGAGTAGGATTCTTCTTTGTTCTTTTACGGCGCGCGGCTGCCACCGTGTTCGTGGGTCGTTTGCATAGTCTGATAAATTGAAGTACGCGTCCCATCGTTCTCACTATGGTAGTCCAACGTGAGAAGCGTTTGAAGTCGATGACGATGACGAAGCTTGAAATCGCCTCCTTATAATTGGAGGTCCACCCTCGGAGTTGGAAACCCGCTCGCCGCTGTATGTTGTCAACGGCAGCTGTCATTTTCCTGGCTTCTTCAACTGTTTGAAGGCTTTGCAGATAGTCGTCCATGTAATGATTGACCACTATTGCCCTCGCCGCTTCTCTGTCTTCATTTTCAAATTCCCTTGCGTTCTTGTTTTTCACGTACAAGGCTACGCAAGGCGAAGACGTTGCACCAAAGATGAGCGACGTCATTCTATATTCCTCTGGAGGCTCGCTATCGCGGCGGTTGCCACGCCACAGAAAGCGTAATGCATCCCTGTCGGCTTCTATGATCTTCACTTGCATGAACATTTCCTTTATGTCGGCAGACACTGCCACTGGATACTGCCGGTACTTCATGATGACTCCCGGTAGTGATCGAAGAAGGTCGGGTCCAGGCAGCAACATATCGTTCAGACTTCTGCCATGATACTTGGCGGCTGCGTCGTGGACCACCCTTATTTTCTCCTTGTCTGGATTCACGACGGCGAAGTGGGGAAGATACCACGTCCTCCCGCTGGTGGGGGGAGTGGAGGCGCGCTCGGCGTAGCCTGACAACATTAAATTTTCAATTCTCTCTTCATACTTCGCTTTAAGCTCTTCATCGCGATCCAATTTTTTTTCTAAGTTCTGAAGTCTCTTCAATGCATTTTCATAATTATTTGGCATAGGTGAACTTTCATCTTTCCATAAAAGTCCCGTTTCAAATTGTCCATTTTCCAAACGACGAGTTTTCTTTTCTAATATTTCCAAGGCGCGTTGTTGCGGATCGCTAACCTGCGTTCTGGGTTCGATTCCCAGTGATTCCAACGCGAAATATTTTTTCATAATTTCTTCAAGCGGGTCGTGGTCTTCTTCCATCATGCTCAAGTGTGAGCAGAACACGACCGGCGATGTGGTTGAGGTGCGGCAGCCGTGCAGCACCCAACCCAGCTGCGTACGAGAGGCGACCGGTTGGTGACGCGGGCCTTTACGTACTTCATTTGAAATAATCAGCTCCCAATTATCTTGGCCGATTAGTATCTTCGGTGTAGCTTTTTCATAGATGAGTACATTTTCTATCTCCTGCAGATGTGCACAGCCCTGCACATCGCTCCGATGAACGGTCTGGCTGAAGAAGCTCATGTTCTTTATTGTGCGAGCGTCCCTCAGTGTGTGTTCTTCTGTTTCATATGAGCCTCTTATCCTGGCGGACACTCGCATGCTGTAGTCATGCGATGATTCTTCACCGTTGACTCCCTGCATCTTCATGGGATCCCGTGGTCCGCTAAGTCCCAGTTGCTCGGCCAGCTGCGCATCAATAATGGTCACGGTGCTGCCTTCGTCCAATAGTGCGTAGGTGTGACGACTGCCCCTCGGTCCGGTTATAGCGACCGGGGCCACCTTCAGATAGGCACGTCGTTTGTTTCTTCCATCATTGATAACGCTGTTGATCGCGGACGCTAACACTTCTCCCGCCGGTTCTGACGTCACACTCACTGCACTTGGACTTACCTCGTTAACTTCAGGTCTCCTTTGGTGATGCAGCAAGCGGTGGTGGTGTAGCGTACACCTTTCCACCCCACACGGCGGGGCGCGGCACGAAGAACGTCGATGCCTACTTCGCAGGCAGCGGAAGCACACTTTACACTTTTTGGCTAAGTCCCACCGCGCGCTCACATCCGCACCGACGAACTTGCGGCAATCGCTAAGTTTATGATCGCGTTTGCAGACTGGGCACGGTTCACTTTTTCTCATATTCACGCGTTCACTGTCGTTGTTCACTATGTGTATGTGCTCCGTCCTCCTTTTCGATCGTGCCATCTCGCTCTCGCGTTCGATCGGTGCATACGCGGCGCACTTGTCTGCCTCTTCATTCAGGAAGCTCGCAAGTTTCTTAAGTTCCGGAACCCCTTCGGTCTTCATAGCTGCATAGTCGTACCACTTGTTCCTTACGATTGGAGTCAGCTTCTCCACTGCCGCGCGTAGCATCTCTGGGCTATGTAAATACTGCGGCTTGTTCAATACTTCAATTGTTGCTACTAGGTTTGCCATCTTGTTGGCAAATAGGCACAAGTCCCGAGGGCTGTCGGTGACTCGTGTCCATGTCTTCATTTTCTCCATTTCTCCCAGCACAAGGGCATCTGGACGGCCGAACCTTCTTTCCAATGCCTTCAAAATATCTTCAGGCCCCGTCTGGGTAATCAGCAGGGCACTGACGGCCTCCAGTGCGGCTCCCCTTAGGCTTCTACGTAGGCGCGCGACGTTCTCCCCTGCTGAGAAGCTCCCTCCCGATTCCCGAAAGGCTGCCTGGAAGGACAGCCATTCGCCACTATTTCCATTAAAAGTCGGGAGTTCTTGCATGTATCGCTGCGCCTGTCTTGTGCTCGTTCGCGCCGCTTCAGTGATCGCTTCTGCCAGTGACGTCACATCCATGACGTTTGAACGTGCAGGCGGGCCTCGTTCTGAGACCCGTTGTCCGCGTGCCATATTTCCGACGTGGACGCCCTGTCCCCGTTCATTCATTCTCCCTATATCGCTGGCTAACGTCGCTGGGGCGGGGGGGGGTTCTGTGGCATGTGGTTCCTGCGTTTGCGGCAGTCTCTCGAACCACATGTCTACTCTTCTTGATGGTAGTTCGCTTTCTTCGATGACGTCATCATCGTCCGATGATTCGGCTTGTAGCCTATTTATTCTCGCTTGTTCGAGTTCAACGGCTGCCTCCAACTGTTTCAACTTCAATGCGGCTAGTCTCTCTTTGGCTTCCAGCTCGGCAAGTCGTCTGCGGGAAGTCGTGGAGCGTAGTGACTGCGGTCTTGAAGTTTCTTCTAGAGTGCATTCTTTTCTGCGAAGTATTTCGCGTAAAACTGGCGGTGGTTGTGGCTGCAAATCCGTAACAGAGACCGGCATTGTTGCTTTTACTGTCGTTGCCGACGCCGTTGGCGTTGCTTTTACGGCAGTTGCTTTTACTGTCGTTGCTTTTACGGTCGTTGCTTTTACTGAGCTAGTCTCTGTTCCGGATTCCGCCGTGACACTGCCAGTTGTCGTTGAGGTTGTTGCTACCTCTGTCGCACTCTTCTTGTTCGCCTGCGCAGCGTCCTTTTCGATTCTGCTTCTCGTATTCGGCATACTTCAGTTCTTCCAATACGGCTCGAAGCTGACCAGACGATGTTGGTGTTGCAGTGGACTGTAGGACTGTAGAGGGTTGGTCGCTGGTTCGGGTAACCGATTTTCCGAAATGAAAACAACCGAAAACGATGCTACGGGAGGCTTCGACTTCGTTGGCGTTGGCGGGAGGGAGCTTCTTCTTATGAACTGCGAACGAACTAAACGAACTAAACGAACTACTCACGAACTACAAAAATGCGCCCCAAAGGCGTCCTATATTTATAGAGGCTACCTCCGCCGACCCCTCGCTTCGTCGTAACACCCCCTTTACTTTATTTCCTTAATTTTACATACATTAAGCCTTATGTTAACTTACCACTATTATACATTTTGGTACACCCTAGATCTTAGTACATTTCGAGGGTCCTTACACAGTTGTGACCCATGGTTTTTGTTAGCGGGACGTCGTAATGGGCGTTTACCTCGCCCCCCGCTTCATTAGTATAAATATAAAGCGCTGAGCGCCCTTACCATTACCTCATTACAAAAACGTGCGCTGTCGAGCGCGGACCTCTGCCTGCACCATCATTATGGCCTACTCGCGTTCGGAGTAGGCAGTAGTGCAGGCATACCTCACGGATCCCGGGCTCCGGTTGCGTTCTGCAGTCCCGTAGCCCGGTTTCCGCTACCCTTTTGGGTCCCGGGTTCCAGGCGGCGTTCTGCACGCCTGTAACCCGGTTCCCTTTACATGCTGAGTCCCGGGCTCCAGGCGGCGTTCTGCACGCCTGTAGCCCGGTCTCATTTACCGGGATCTAATAGGGTCCTACTGGTCAATAAAAGGCACAACGCTACAACATTTATTTCCTAGTGAGTTAAGGCTTATTACATTTTATATTCAATTCTTATAATTATAATTTATTTATTTAATTTCAAATTAATAACGGTTAAAAATAAACTATATCTATCTCAGTCCGACCCGTCTCTTTCCTGCGCCTAACGGTCGCGTATACATAGTCTGTGAGGCTTAGCAAATTATACCTATGTTGACGCTCTAAGAGACAGGCAGAAAGACAGAGAGACAAAAATTCTAAAAATTGCATGTTACGAATCTCCTAGTCCGAAATATCCTCTCTGATTTTTTTCAAATTTTTAAATGCATTTTACAAACTCGAACCATTTACAAATTTATTATAGTACTAGCTGTGCCCGCAACGTCGTCCAACCCTACGATTTTGAAAAATTCTTCATTGGTGCTCCGCTCCTATTGGTCTTAGCGTGATGATATATAGCCTATAGCCTTCCTCGATAAATGGGCTATCCAACACTGAAAGAATTTTTCAAATCGGACCAGCGGTTCTTGAGATTAGCGCGTCCGATCAAACAATATTAGTACATTTGGCTACAACACTAATACTTACATTTTAAATATCGCGATATCTTTTGAATGAAACGTCCGAATTGAATAATTCAAAAAGTTCTAGAAAGGTATTGAATTCTTCTTGAATATGGAGTAATTTATTTTGATAAGGATTAATACCAAGGTACAAAATAAAGAGTTTTTGAAGTGACGGCATTTTAATTATTAAAAAAAATAAAAGAATACACTTATTGTGAGATAACTACAACAGTTAGACATATGGTTACGCGATATTTTTTGTAGACAATTATATGTTCTGAAAAGTGATAGTACATTGTTTTGTTCTATATTCAATAGTTTTCGCAACACACGCCGTGTAAGGATTTTTACGGTTAATTTTTGACACCTTGGGTTACATAATAATGTAACGTCGTAAAGTCCAATAGGACTTTTAGGGAGGATCCCTAATTTTTTGAAAATATAATATAGCCTATAGCCTTCCTCGATAAATGTACTATTCAACACTGAAAGAATTTTTCAAATCGGACCAGCGGCTCCTGAGATTGGCGCGTTTAAACAAACAAACAAACTCTTTAGCTTTATAATATTAGTATAGATAGAATTAGATAGACAGGCATTTTAAAAGTAAACCAATGCGGTAAACGCTATATGGCAAACGGTTAAGATGTCCATAACTGTATTCAGAGTACAGATGCGTGTACGAAGTTGTGGCCACAGCTAGTAAATGAAGCCGTGATTGTATCACCTGAGTATAGGACAAGGTTGAAGTGACAGGAAGGCCATCCTTCGGATAAGCACGGCACAGGTATACGGTATACGCACACGATCGTGCATACATAATTATATTAATGTTTGCACGATTTAAAAGCGACTATTTCGTTTCACACTAAAAAGTCACGTATGAAGTACATATGCTATCGAGAGGACTTGATATAGCTGCTGCAGCAAATGTGTTGTGCTAGTCTATATATTGATGCGCGAAGCAAAAACACAGCAAAAACTTTGTACCCCTTTTTACGAAAATTGCGCGGACGGAGGAGTATGAAACTTCTCACACTTATAGTTTACTAGTGGCCCGGCGCGGTTTCACATGCGCTCTGTCCCGCTCCCATGGTACATAACGTCATGTTATATAGCCTATAACGCTCCCTGTTAACGTAGCTTTCTAACAGTAAAAGAATTTTTAAAATCGGTTTAGTAGATCCAGAGATTACCTCCTACAACATCACAAACTCAAAAACTTTACCTCTTTATAACATTAGTATAGATATAGAGGAGTGTAGAATGCTAATATTTTTTTAAAATTATGCATAAAAAATACATTAAATCCATAAAAAAAAAACTACCATGTATTAGACACACACACGCATATATACTCTTTTGTTTATTGTTAAAGTCAAATTAACAGTGTAGCCTTGGCGAAATCTATGATTATAGAAGTTATAGTCTTTGACAACAGAACCTTAATAATGTTCAAACTTATAATTTAAATTAATTATGGTCGAATTTCAGTACCAGTATTCAGTACATATAAATGTAAAAACAATTGATTAATATTTGATCGTGTACTAGCAGAAGGTGATGTCAGGAGCCTTAAGAACAGACGAGCGTGCATGACAAGAGCTATGAATGTCAAAGAAGCAAGTGAGGTGTGTAAGAATAAGCCTGAATGGCGCTCTGTTGTTCATGCCTATCCCGCAAGAGAACTAGCGTGAAGTTATGTATGTATGTAAAATCACCGTTAATTTTAAAATATAATTTTAGTTAGAATTACGTCATGAATGGTTCTATTCATCTAAAAATATAGCAATTATAATATTTAATAGTATTTGTATTTATACACAATAAGGTTTATAAGGATATTTTTTGGTTTCTTCACATACAAATTACCCTTTTTGTATGGTAATGATGATTATTAGAAAAAACATAATATAATGTTAAAAATATTAATTATTGTCAAGTCACGACGATCGAGCGTAAATTGTGTAAAATTCTTAACATAAGTAATGATAAAAAGTGGATCTATTAAAAATATTTTTGTTTGAGTTCCTAATGTTTTTTTGCTTTTGATAACTAATCCGGGATTAACGATGAAAAAAACATGCGAACAGCAAACTAACTATGTGTGTTGATTTTTCACGCTTTTTGTTAACGATTGTTTACGCAAAACAGAAGACTAGGTCGTGATAGAGTTTGCGTGAACAATTTGATAACTAACTTCCACGTACAACTAAGTACTAAAAAGTGCTCACGTGTTTATTGTCTCTTTCTTCTTTATATATTTTCTACAGTACACGCTGCATCTCTTGATAAGTAACTCGCCTATTGTCTTAGATTAAATTTTTACTGCTAGCGCGTTTTCTTCCGTAACAGAGCACACTTCTTTCTTCATCCCCCAAAGCTAGCCGACCGCGCTTGAATTCGTTGTACCCACGATGCACGGTTGCCTTAGAAGGGCCTTCATCCATGAATGCCATTTGAAGTCTATCGTACGATTCGTCCGGTTTCAGGCGACACTTGAAATCGTAACAAATCATGGCGCGAAAACGTTCCCGGCGTAGATCCATTATTCAATGATAGCTCGAAAACAATGTGGAGGGAAATTTTGAAGTTGGAACGTATCTCTTTTTAGTTATAAATAATCATTTTATTTATTTCGGTTTATGGCTTGGCAGCTAGGCCTTTAAGCCAGATCTTAGATTACAATATAGTTTCTTCATTTTCTTAATCCTATGTGTAACACAGCTGAACTGTAGATAATCAGCTAGTGCCATTCAATGGAGTTCTTGTGACAATTCAAAAAGCCACATTTGACTATATAGTTCGTATTTCTCACAAAACACATAATTAATACTCAAAAACTATCAATATCCTACAACTATTGTTCATTTTAGAGTAATTTTACACATTTTTAGAAAATAAAATTGCACAGCACATCTCCTTTCAGTTCCCGCCAAAAACTCTACAAATAATCATATTTTCAAAAGATTATAGATTATAACTGGCCAGTTTCTTGTACATAAAAACTTTTTTTCGCAATACTTTCTAAGTGGCCTGGTATATGTATGTGAACTGCACAAACAGTTTTTTTTTAAAGATGCATAAGTAAGCGATGTAAGTACGTCGCTATTTCTTCAAATAAACTTTTTCTTTCTTTCTTTATTTTAAGTAGGGCAAACTCACGATTGAGACGATAGTGTTCGGCGATTTTGACGTGACTGTGATAGCAGAATTGGGCCTCTGGTGTTGTAAACCAGTTTCGATTAGTTTTGCCGTCTGCCTATTAGCCAGCATCGCAATAAGAGAAACACGAAATTTTGAAGGTTACATCTTCGAAATTTGACTGCAGAAGCCAAAAAACAGCCGCACGCTCTTTTTTATAGTCCACAACAATTAACAAAAAGTCAAGAGTAAGAAACACCGTCTCGAATCCGATTTGCGAATGTTTCTTCATCGAATTTTGGTAGTTGCAGATTTTAAGCGATTCGTATGTAATGAGATCTGTTTGAGAAGACTCGACGATGTTACGCTCTTACTTGCTTAACGCCTCAGCGAAACCACAGCTTACGTAACCGTTTAAAATGCCAACGTAAACTTGTTATTTTTTATAATTATCATGGTGCCATCTTTAAATGTTGTTTTGAATTAGTTATTCATTAAAAAGAAATAAAGAAAGAAAATTATTTATTGGCCGTGATCACGGAAGACAAAGGTGTCAAGTATCAATGAGTATTGTTAAAGTTTTATTTAGCCTACCGCCAACTTGTTCATTTTAATTATTTAGTTTAAATTTTGTTTATGGTTATTATTTACTCTATGGGAGCCTAATCTAATTTACCACCGCTTCGCAACATGTTATGGATTGAAGAGAAGAAGCGGCGCAAGAAACTCTTCAGCAAACATGCCTAACTCTAATAATTTTATATGATATTAAAATGGGTGGAAGGAAAAATAAAAGAAATTATTAGTTGGTTTGTGTTCTGGTGTACGCAGAAAGAGCTCACAGTGTCTTGAGGTCTGGCAGTTCGTTTTTACTGGGTTTGGGTCTTAATAGTTTTGATGATCGGATCCCAAACAGGTGGTTCTTGCCAACTATCTTCTCTATTGAAATTTGGGTGTTATTTGATTTCAATAGCCTCACGCATAATTCTAGGTATGAAACGATTCTCTTTCGCGAGGATTTGTGGGTTATCGAATCTGATGTAGTGGTTGGGTTTACTCAGCGTGTGTTCACTGATTGCATACTTCGTAGACCTTGTGTTTCATGTCAGCAATGTGTTCTTTTACCCGTGTTTCTATGCTCCTCTTTGTTTGCCCAATGTATGACAATCCACACTCACAATCGAGCTTGTAGAGGAAAGTAAAGTATATACTATATATACAAACTAAAATTACATATAATAGTCGGGTCCCAAATCGACCTCACCCGGGAACGCTCCCAAAATGGCAACGCTGATGCGCTGCCCTAAATATAACTCAGCCCTTTGGTCACGTGAGACTACTATCAAACATGTTAATAGTTGTCGATAAAGGCGATTAGCTTCGGGAACCATGACCCTGGAGTTTCTACACTGAAAGCCACAAATATGTATCCTTTGCCAAAGGATGTATACTTGCGGCATTTAAAATGGGAATTTAAAAGAAAAATTCCAACATAGCGTTGATTTTCAGTACCGACCTCCATACACGTAATTGACCCAATAACTTATATCTTTCATTTCTTTGATTACACTTATATTTAGGCGAAATATAAAGAAAACATAATACCTGACCTGTATTTAGGGCAACAGATCAGCGTTGCCATATGAAGTGTTCAATATTTTGGGAACGTTCCCCAACGACAATGATCTGGATTACATTTTTTACCGGAAAATATGTTTTTATTTTTATTGCAGGAGATCAGCAGACAGGCAGACGGCCCACTTGATGGAAAGCGGTTACCATCGCCTATGGACATTTGCAACACCAAAGGTGCTACAAATGCGCTGCTGCTCTCTTAAGGGAGACTGGAACTTGGTCACTAATGCCGGAACACAACTCAAGGTTGTTATGGTGACATACTGTAGACCAGGGGTGGTAGCCATCCTGTCAGTGTTTATGGAAGTTTTTAATCTTTAAGTTTTTTTTATTCTATATTGTAGTTTAATCTATACTTGCAGTCAGATCTACCGTCTTATTTTCTATTTATGGCCCGTTCCTATACCTTAGCGACTGTTCATTTGTCTTACGACTGGTTACAATTTTACGTAAATCCCATACAAGGAATGTCCAAAATTCAACCGTTGGTACTATCTATTTCTCATTTACTTTTGGTTTCGAGATTTTTGATCAACGATTAGAGATGACGTAAGTCTGTCTAAGACTAATTCAGTCTTAGATATTGAATATTGAAATGGAAGAAATCGGTATATTTACATCATATTTGTAAGCAGTCAACAAATTAAGGTCAATATTGTTTTCATTTAAATTTGTCTAGTTGTTAGTCAATCAATGATAGGAAGTATTTCCGATTTAGTCAAGGACCACTGTTTGTTGCGTGCAATCTTGGATTCGTTAAACTATTGGACTTGTTGTCCACTACCGCATCGGATATTTTTTAAATATTTTCAAATTTCAAGCTATTGTTAAGTGCTTTTCAAGGTAAGTTTTTGTAGCTAATTTCAACTTAGTGGCGATATTTTTATAATTCTGATATTTTTAATTTTAGTTGCATACTGATCTTCTTCTGCTTTTGCAAGCGGGTGGTTCTCGCAACTCGACGATATAGCACCTATTTTGCGTGCGAGAATGGATGAGAGGTTACTGACTCCAGCTCAGATCCTCCAGGTAGTCTACTAGCTTCTTGACGTTGCTGAAGACTTCTCGGCAGCTACCGTTTTATCCGTGCAGGAACAGAGAAAGAATACAATTTCCTGCGGCCGGGCGGCCTGTCGTAAGAGGCGACAAAACAACCTACAGCTAGGTGGTAGGGCATTTGCCCGACTGGATGGCTACCACCCCTGGTCTAGAGTATGCCGCTATAACAACCTTGAATTGTGTTCCGGCATTAGTGACCAGGTTCCAGTCTCCCTTAAGAGTGCAGTAGCGCATTTGTAGCACCTTTGGTGTTGCAAATGTCCATAGGCGATGGTAACCGCTTTCCATCAAGTGGGCCGTCTGCCTGTCTGCTGAACTCCTGCAATAAAAAAAACCTGGAGCGTCCAAATACTTCACCCTGTATTGCGTCACCTCTCTAACAATTGAAGTAGAGCATGGGCAGCTGTTTCTTTTTCCTCCAGGCAAGCTCTGCACAGAGGGTAGCCGGTGACACATATATTGAAAAGATGTGTGTTAAAATTGTCATGTTCAGTGACTGCAATAATAGCTAGTCTCAGCCGAAAACGACGAAGCTTTAGAATCATCCTGGAGAAACGCAAGTTTTCTTAGAGTATTGCCAGCTGGGCTTACCTGCATTCTTCCAGGTTGTCCTACATTTGTTGATGTCCTTTGCAGACCGATATTTTTACACTTTTTAATAATATGTTTACTTTCATTTCCTTGAGTTTCCACGCTCCACTACCCAATGTTTTTCTATAATGTTTATTCTACGTGTAATAAGGAAAAGTTTTCATCGAGGTATTCCCCTGTGCTACGAAATGGTGTTGTTTTAAAAGAGAAGCACAATAACACCGAAGCGGTATACATAGTTTAAATCTCAAAAAACTATTGAATTTGACTACCTAAAAAAATACATTAAAATCAGTTCGTAAGCATTCGATTTTAAATGGTATTTATAATATATTATAATGTAGCTATCTCTACGCTATTACAGTGTACAGCAGCCTCAAAATAAGCGTAAAAATATTTGACAAACAATTCACAGGCATGAAATCTTGAAAAGACGATAAATGTTAAGCAATATTTTTGCAATATTACATTTTAACCGTTATTAACAAAGAGGAACTACTTCCTTTTAATACAGATTAACTGCGCAAGTTAACACAGAATCTAGATTTATGAAATAAGTTTTTGGCGCTTGTTTCAAGGTGTAAAAATTATCCATGCACAATATGATGTAATTTTATATATATGGAGCATTTATTTACGTATGCAATTTATGCTAATAATACATGAACAGTTTTAACCTTCTCTTGTGGATATTGTACTTATTTCCAACATATAGAAGGGGTTATACATTTATGAATCAATTATTAAATACCAGAGGTCCCGGCAGACGTCCTGCCCCGAAAAAATGAAAATCTAGGACCCAATCCTATCGCCCCTACCGGTTCCAATTGTGAATCTATACCATCCGGAGACCCACTCAAACACGAGCAAAAATCATCAAAATCGGTAAAGTCGTTATAGATTTAATTTAAAACGTTAAATTAAATAAATAAAAAAATACTATAAATTAAACTACCTAACAAATATAAAAATAACCTAAATAAATATAACTAAAGTTGTAAATTATGTGGTAGATCACAACGGGAAGCCTACCCAAAAGGCTGGGCTGCATTGCTAACATAAGTGTATCGTATATCAGCTAAGGAAAACATTGTCTGCATCAGCTATTTGGCTGGGCTCAATTAGGGTGATACTAGGCGAATATTAGAGCCCTCCTCTCCCCGCAACTGCTGTGTAGCTAGATTTGTTGTACCTAGTCTTGCCATAAATATTGTAACAAAGATTTTTTTTCTATTGCAAATAACATTTATAAGTTTTACACTGTGTTAGTTTATTACATAAATATAAAACAATTTAGAATATAAAAAGCTTATTTGAAGTGGACTCCATTGGCTGCAATACAGTTCTTTAAGCGTCGAGACCAGTTATCAATAGAAGCACGCACTCTTTCCGTGGGAAAATTCTTCACTGCCAATCGTATGGATTGTTGTAGGGACTCCAAATTATCATGGCGTTTAGAGCAAGCCGTACTCTCTAAAACTGACCATAAATCGTAATCCAGCGGATTAAGATCGGGACTAGACGACGGCCAGTCTTCAGCTCTGATGAAGTCCGAAACGTTCGTTTCCAATCAAGACTGCGTATTGAGAGTTTTAAAAATTGCATTTGGCTCCATATCTACTTTGTGTAATGCAATCACAGCGATTCGGTCCTCTTTATCACCCCACTCCATTTTAATATCGCAAAATGTTGTACAATGTATTGGCGCCAAAATGAGAAAACACAATGAACAATCATATAAAAATGACAGATTCCAAATTCAAATGTAATATTTTGTTTCTTTTTAATTGTAACAGTATTTATGGCCAGACTAAGTATATATATATATATATATATATATATATATATATATATATATATATATATATATATATATATATATATATATATCGTTTCCTTGCATACTCCTTTATTCTGACATCCCTTTGACACACCTGAAATCATCATATGTCATCCTTGACACAGATCACCATATCATCATTCACACAAATCATTCCTCTTTTTGGTCTACCTGTACACTGTTTGATATACCGAAACAAATTTGCAATTAATATCCAAATAGCAAAAGTTATACGGAAAATCGACTCAATATTACGTCTGCCGCTGCCTAGCTGCCTCAGACTAGCTACCTATTGCGTGGCCGTAGAAGTTTCTAGTAATCCTATTTGTTAGAGGTGTTAAAATATATAGTATATCTTTAATATTATAAAATTCTAAACAGGCCGTCTCTGTACTTGGAAGCTATTAAAAAATCCACTGGCATAGACTATAGAAAGAATACAATTTCCTGCGGCCAGGCGGCCTGTCGTAAGAGGCGACAAAACAACCAGCCAGGTGGTAGGGTTTTTGCCCGAGTGGATAGCTACCACCCCTGGTCTAGACTATGCCGCCATAACAACCTTGAGTTGTGTTCCGGCATTCGTGACCAGGTTCCAGACTCCCTTAAGAGAGCAGCAGCGCATTTGTAGCACCTTTGGTGTAGTAAATGTCCATAGGCGACGGTAACCTCTTTCCATCAAGTGGGCCGTCTGCCTGTCTGCTGAAATCTTGCAATAAAAATAGAAAAAATTCGCTATGCGAAATTTAAACCAGCCAGGTCATGAGTGGCATCTAAGAGTTTCCTGCAAATTTCTTTGTACAAATTCTTTGCCGATAGACCCCATGGACCTAGAATTTAAACTTCAAACGGCACAAACCCTGAACAAATCATCATCTATTATGCATTTCTAAAGTAAATAAATGACGTTTATAGAATTAATATCCTTTGCGCTTTTGTAGCACGTACTTGCTTTTCAACAACCTTTGTCTCCGCTAATTTTGTCATCAAGTGGGCCGTCTACCTGTCTGCTGAACTCCTGCAATAAAAAAATAAAAAAGAAGTTTTCCAACGTCTTTGGACTATTTAACGGCGAACGCGGCGTCGCGACGATACTTAGGCAGCCATGGAGATTCGACACGGCCAATGAGACGCATGTGTGTGCGCAGCGCCCTCCGGTTAGAACCGGCCGAATAAAGGTGCAAGAGGAAATGTTGCCGGGAAACGGATGCTTTCCGGGAATATGATGGGATGTCGTAACACAGACTAAACCACAAGTAAAGCGTGTTTGATATTTTGAATACGAATAATTAATTAACAGAATATTAGAAGACACTGAATAATACTCAGATCACGAGTGTAGCAATTAGTGGCAGTAAAAAAAGCGTTATTTTCGTGTTGGACAGATAGCAAAAAGATCCGAGATGAGCTCGACCCCAAGGTCATCGAACGAATCCATTTGTTTAACCTCCATAGGTATCACGAGACAAGAATATATTGTTCAGTTAAATATCAGCGATTGTTTAAACCATCTTTGTATTTGTCTCGATCGTTTATTATTCAAACTAAAGAATTCCAACAAAAATTAAGAACTAAATACTTAAAAATAAACTAGCGGCCCGGCGCGGTTTTACTCGCGCTCTGTCCCCCTCCCATGGTATATAGCGTCATGTTATATAACCTATGACACTCCCTGTTAACGTAGCTTTCGAACAGTAAAAGAATTTTTAAAATCGGTTTAGTCGATCCAGAGATTATCCCCTACAACGTCACAAGCTCACAAACTTTACCTCTTTATAATATCAGTACAGATTACACTACAAAAAAAAACAAGTAAAATATGTAATCCAGATCGCTGTCGGTGGGGAGCGTTCCCAAAATGCTGGCCGAATTCCTACGTTGTGTGGCATCGCTAATCCGTTGCCCTAAATATAGGCCAGCCCTTTGGTCACGCGAGACTTCTTTCAATCGCCTTGAAGGTCTCGATCAACTTGATAATGTACATACACAAAATTCTAATGCACATATTCAAGAATTGTAACTAAGAATAAAATATATTTTATAATCAATAAAAGATTTTATTAATAAATAACCTTTCCCTACATTATCATATTAATATACATAAAATTTAAGTAATAACCTAAGCTTTTCTCAAGTTAAACAATTTCAATATTAAATAGTTCAACTTTGATTAGTTTAAGTTTTTTACACCTTGGATACCTAATTTTTTCTAATAATAAATATAGCCTATATTAATCTGGGATAATGTAGCATTCGAATTGTGTAAGAATTTTTGAAATCGGTCCAGTAGTTTTTGAGTTTATCCGTTACAAACATACAAAAATACAAATGTTTCCTCTTTATAATATTAGTATAGATTACAAATAGACACTTCAATTTTATTTATCTGTATAGCTACATTTATCTAATTCTAACTAAACCGCAGTTCCAAATAGATCTGTATCTTATATAGCCAATTAATCTTATACTAATATATAAAGCTGAAGAGTTTGTTTGTTTGAACGCGCTAATCTCAGGAACTACTGGCCTGATTTGAAAAATTCATTCAGAGTTAGATAGCCCATTTATCGAGGAATGCTATAGGCTATATATCATCACGCTAAGACCAATAGGAGCGGAGCACCAATGAAGAATGTTTCAAAATCGGGGGGCTTTTTCCTTTTGAGAGCTTCCGTTACGTACGCTGCGTAAACGGTTAAAGTTTCGCAAAAATCATGTGTGACAGAATTGTTCCCCTTTAAAAGTTCTAAAAAAAAGTCCGCCACAGCATATGACTATCTTTTAAGTTTGGCTCACTATAAGCATAGTTCGAAGTAACTATTCCACGCGGACGAAGTCGCGGGCAGCAGCTAGTATTTTAATATAAACATATCAATTGTCTTAAACAAACCATTCAAATATTTAACCTTCAATAAGTTTAATGTGTGCCCGTTTTAAACTTCGTATTGTACAAATCATTCTCACGGTGGTTTCTTTAAAGCGGACTAATGTGTGGTGTGGCCAGGCATGCTATGCTGATAAATCGTGACTTTCTAATATATAATGATTCGCCCGCGACTTCGTCCACGGTGGACGGGTAGCAAAGATCATAGATTATACTAGCTGATGCCCGCGACTTCGTACCCGTGGTGCGGTTCTTTAACTATCCCACGGGAACTCTTTAATTTTTCGGGATCAAAAGTATTCTATATGTTGACCAGGAATATATGCTACCACCAAACAAAATTTCATTTAAATCGGTCCAGTCGTTTCGAAGATTGGCCGGTACAAACAGACAGACAAACAAACACACAGAGAAACAGAGAAACAAAAAAAATTGAAAAAAAACTAAATTAGTTCTATTTGACTTTACATCCCTCTGACTCGGTTTTTTGCATTTTATTTCATTGTACAGAAATTAGACCTCTACAATTTTGTTATATGTGTGGCGGATTGGTGCCATGAAGAAGATAGGCTTTGTTTAAAGACGAATTATTTAATTACCAGTTTTGCAATAAAATACAGAAAATAATTTCGATGGTTAACATAAGAATGACAATGTCAATAAAATGTAAAAATGTCTAGAAAAATAAACGTATAAAAAGGTTGTCCTACATATGTATAGATGATAGAGAATTCGCTATTGGGCAGTGTAAATATTGGATCGGAATCAGATTTCTTTTTCAACCTAGACACTTTGAATCGCTCTCAGGCAAATTCCCGCGGGATTACCGGGATATGCAATACCATAAATTTTATGTCCGACCATTTGCTATCGATTAGCGAAAACCGCATCGAAAGCCGCCCTGTACTTTTTGCGTAAATTCCGAACAAACAGACAAAAACAAAAATTTAAAAAACAAAAGACTACACTTTTCCAAATTTATAATATTGTAGATGAATTAAACAATTTAACTTTGCAGTACAACGAGAAGCTTGATCTTAAATCTATAGAGGTTTGTGTAAATAAACCAATATAGTTAATTTTTAATTGATCTTTAATTTAATTAAAACCTAATTGAATGCTAAAATACAGTTTTCTCCAAATTATAATAATCTTTAAAATCACATTTTGATGGATATACAAACTTTTTGTATATGTTAAATTTGAATTTAATATTGGAATGGGTGGCTGTCTTAAGTTGTTTCTGCCACCGTTGAAGTTACACCTGAAAATATATCTCGTAACAACGAAAGTCTCTCGTGTGTCTATTAAACACGTCTTCTTAGCCCCCAACACATTTCATTATTTACCAATTAAAAGTAAGTAATTAAACATGGATATAAAAATAATTTAAAAATATTTTGTACAATATAAAAAAAACCTAACCAAAAACCCTTTATTAGCCATGTTGAGTTATTTTAATCTAACACGAAAGTTAAAACACCTTGTCCAGAACAAAATGTAGTATAACGGCTAATAAAATAATATATACCTTAATAAATTAACAAGTGCATTAAACAATATTTAATTGTTTTTATCTCAATTTCTATTGAGATAATTAAAAGAATATTAAATATGTTCAAGAAAATTTATAAATTAAAATTGGGTCATTTTATAAGAAATCGGGACATTTGGCAACACTTTATGGGCCGACCTTAACAAAATTAGCGGAGATAAAGGTTGTTTAAAAGCAAGTACGTGCTACTAAAGCGCAAAGGAAATTAATTCAATAAACGTCATTTATTTACTTTAGAAATGCATAATAGATGATGATTTGTTCAGGGTTTGTGCCGTTTGAAGTTTAAATTCTATATCCACGGGGTCTATCGGCAAAGAATTTATACAAAGAAATTTGCAGGAAACTCTTTGATGCCACTCATGACCTGGCTGGTTTAAATTTCGCATAGCAAATTAACATTATCATCCAGCGTGCCAATGCAACCAACGTTCTGAGCACGCTTCGTTCTACCAGCGATATAGTAGCCTGTAGTTTTGATTATAATATAATAATAGCAGCCCATAAATGTCCCACTGCTGGGCTCGGGCCTCCCACTATAGGGGAACGGACAGTATACCCGCCACGCTTGTCCAAGGCGGCTTGGCAGGTTTGACACATCGGTTATCTCGATGTGCAGGTTGCATCACGATGTTTTCCTTCACCGTTATTAGCACGTGGTAATCGTAACAATATGCACATTAGGCCAGAAAACTGCCTAAGCGGTGCATGCGTTCCGGCCAGGATCGAACCCGCGCCCTTTGGGTCTGGGACGCGTGCGCTAGCCATTACGCTACCACGACTTTAGTTTTGATTGTTTTGTTTTAAATAAGAGTACATTACATACATACATACATAACTTCATGCCAGTTCTCTTGCGGGGTAGACACGGACAACGGAGCGCCATTCAGGCCTATTCTTACACACCTCACTTGCTTCTTTGACATTCATAGCTTTTGTCATGCACGCTCGTCTGTTCTTAAGGCTCCTGACATCACCCACCTTCTGCTAGTACACGATCAATTTGACCATGGAAGGTGTGTCGTGGCCTTCCACGACTTCTGCATCCATCCACTTTTGCATTGTATATCTGTTTAGTCATTCTTTCATCATGCATTCTTTCCACATGCCCGAACCACCGGAGCATTCCTTTCCTTACCTTCACCCCGACTCTCTTTCTTACTTCGGTATTACGAACGCAGGTCCGCGAGCGTCACTCCGCAGATTTTGCGCAGTGCTCGCATCTCGACCGCGTTTACTCTACTTTCATGCTCTCTCTCTTCCATACCCAACTCTCGCTTCCATACGTGAGCGTAGGTACCAGCACCGCGTTGTGTATGGCAAGCTGGGCCCTCTGGCTGAGGTTCTTAGCGCCTAGAAGTTTACATAACGCTCCATTCACACTATTCCCCAAATTCACTCTTCTTTCTATATCAGCGGTGTACCTCCCATCCCTGCTAAAAGCACATCCAAGATATACAAACTCATTCACTTGCTCCAACATAACATCACCGACCATTATCCTTGCATTCGTTTTGGTTTCTTTTCTTTCAAACACCATAACCTTTGTTTAGAGTACATTATACTCGTATATCTAGTATTATATCATTATACATGTGTTATCAACATTTATGTTTATTTTTTGTTTCATGCTTTACAATACAATTGTATTCTGCCGTCTGCTGGTAGCCGGAACTAGATTACTGAAAGATACATATGTAAGTGAGTTTTTGTGGTACGTCAATCAAAGCCTTAAGAACAGACGAGCTTGCATGACAAGAGTTATGAATGTCAAAGAGGCAAGTGAGGTATGTAGGAATAAGCCTAAATGGCACTCTGTTATTCGTGCCTACCCCGCAAGGGAACTGGCGTGAAGTTATGTATGTATGTATGTCAATCAAAGCCTGGTCGGTGGGCTTCAAGCGTTTATCTTAAGAAAATAATTGCTATTACCTTTAAATTTAATTTAACAAGTGTCGCTTATTATATGAGTACGACGAGCAACACAAAAATAATCAACGTTAATGACAACGCTCAGAGAGCTTAAAGAACAATTAATTATAATTAATTGAACCCTAAAAAACATTGCCTAAGTTACTCCTTATAACACCAGATATCTGCTAGTGAAAGTCCAGTCAAAATCGGTAAACCCGTTTCAGAGATTAGCGGGACAAACAGAGAGATTAAAATTTTAAAAATTATTTTTTCGAAGTGCCGTATATACTTTCATATGCATTAAGTAAATAACTGTTATTTTGACATTATAAAGAGATACTTTAATTTTATTTAATCTATACATATAATAAAAGTGTAGAGGTCGAATTTCTGTACAATGAAAAAAAAAAAGCTAAAAACCGAGTCAGGGGGATGTAAGAAGTGAAATAGAACTAATTTAGATTTTTTTTCAAATTTTTCGATTCTTTGTTTGTCTGTTTGTACCGGCTAATCTCCGAAACGACTTGACCGATTTAAACGAAATTATGTACGGTGGTCGTTTATATCCCTGGTCAACATATAGGATACTTTTTATCCCGAAAAATTAAAGAGTTCCCATGGGATAGTTAAAAAAACTTTAATTACATAAACAGCTTTGAAGGAATAATAAATACCACGCGAGCATCAGCTAGTAAAATAATAACATAGATAAACTATTAGTTAGTACACTGAAGAAAATTATAAATAATTGAATACAATAAAATAAAGCTTAACTCAATAGTATTGTATTCTACCCATAGTCCCTCAAGACTATAAGTAGAATACTGAGCCCAGGTCACCGTCTTCTATGGGTAAGGTGCCCAGAAGGCTGGCTACGTTTCCTCGCTGGATGGCCGTACTGATCAATTACAGTAGTATTTAATTCTATAGATATCTCTTTGTAACTTGTCTTAAATAAAATTTGTCTTTTTCTCCTTCAATAAGATGTCTAATGCCCGGTTTCTGAGGTACTTTTAACTGCAGTTTATCTGTTCGTTGGCGCTATCTATTCAATAACGTATAAAATTGCGTTTTTGAACACACCATCGTACGATAGTTAAACTAGGTTCAACTTAACTGGCGGCGCGGGTGGGGCCCCTAGGGGTATAGGGGTTCTCACTCACCCGCACAGGCCGTCGAGATGAGAGCGCGAGTGTTCCGCGCGCGCTCATCTCTCTTCCCGTGGGGCGCGTTACAGACCGCCCCACGCATGGACTAGACTCAGCAGTAGCCGGGGGATACGTCCTCCGGCATAGGAAGAGGCCCAGTGAGGGGGGCCCACGCCTGCCAGGGCACGCGGAGTTGGGAAGCCCGCATTTACGTAGCCCTGGCATAAGGCGCAGGACGGAACACCCAGGGGTTTTAGTGGGTATCCCTAACTGGGGCGTGGCAATAGCGTGGCACCGGTTCTGACCGGGCACGCTAGTGCCACCCCCGATCTGGCGAATCCCACACACTCACACGGGTCGCGAACATCCCTCCAGGCTTCTGTGCCTGTCGCGGCTTAGTCCTCAAACGGATTTCCCCTGGATAAAAAAAAAAAAAAAGGTTCAACTTAACTGACCAATATAAGGCGTTTAGCTATTCCATATCTTTTGTTTGACGTTTTCTTGTTGACGTTTTTGTTTGATGTAAATTTCCTTCATAAATAGATCCATCTAGTGGCGAGTTTTGGTACTAGTTATAGGTTAACAGCTAGTTTAAGTTTCTCTATTACATAACTTTATGAATGACTAAACAGATATACAATGCAAAAGTGGATGGATGCAGAACTCGTGGAAGGCCACGACACACCTTCCATGATCAAATGGATCGTGTACTAGCAGAAGGTGATGTCAGGAGCCTTAAGAACAGACGAGCGTGCATGACAAGAGTTATGAATGTCAAAGAAGCAAGTGAGGTGTGTAAGAATAAGCCTGAATGGCGCTCTGTTGCTCGTGCCTACCCCGCAAGGGAACTGGCGTGAAGTTATGTATGTATGTATAACTTTATGGAACCAATTGTTATTGAATTCATAACTGGTAACCTCAGAAACCGGCCATAAGTATCATTTCTCCTATTATATGAATGTACCTACTCTGTGGTAGCCTTTAATCACAAAACATTGTGGAGTTTTTGGCTGGAACTGGAAGGGGACGTTGTGCTGTGCAGTTTTAATCTCTAAAAATCTGTAAAATCACTCTAAAATGAACAATTGTTGTAGGATCCGGCATTAGTAACCAGGTTCCAGACTCACTTAAGAGAGCAGCAGCGCATTTGTAGCGCCTTTGGTGTTGCAAATGTCCATAGGCGATGGTTACCGCTTTCTATCCAGTGGGCCGTCTGCCTGTCTGCTGAACTCCTGCAATAAAAAAAAGAAAAAAAAAAGGATATTGATTATTAGTTTTTGAGTAGTAATTATGTGTTTTTGTGAGAAATATGATCTGTATAGTCAAATGTGGCCTTTCGAGTTTTCACAAGAACTCCGTTATAGGGCGTCGATTGTAGCCTACAATACAATTGCGCCTGGCTTAAAGGCCTGGTTGCCAAGCCTTAAACATTAAAAAAAAAGACGTTGTGGTTTTACAGGTTGGTAGATGAAGATATAAATATATTGCGTTTTAGGTACATAAATGTTCCATAATGTTCCGATAACACGGACGAAGACCTCTGCTGCAATAAAAGTAAAATATATAACAAAAAGGATATTTTCGCATAAAAACTTCAAGGTTACTTATGAGTTTTGGCATGGAAGTGTAGGTAGTTATAAATATCATGTCTTTAGTATATCTGTCTTATTTCAATTTAATATATGTAATAGTTTCTTAAGTTTTCGCAACTTGTATACATAATAAAACTACGTTTTAACGGTTTTAAGCGCGGTAATTTTATTTGATTTTGGTGCGCGGTAATTTTATTCTGATGATGAATTCGGCCACTTTCAGTGGCCGCGATCACGGAAGACAAAGATGTCAAGTGTCAACGAGTATTGTTAAAGTTCTGCGTACAACGGAACACAAACCAACTTGACTGCTAATTACTTTTATTTTTCCTTCCACCCATTTTAATATTATATAAAATTATTAGAGCTAGGCATGTTTGCTGAAGAGTTTGTTGCGCCGCTTCTTCTCTTCAAGCCATAACATGTTGCGAAGCGGTAGTAAATTAGATTGGGCTCCCATAGAGTAAATAATAACCATAAACAAAATTAAAATTAACAAGTTGGCGGTAGGCTAAATAAAACTTTAACAATACTCGTTGACACTTGACATCTTTGTCTTCCGTGATCACGGCCACTGAAAAGTGGCCGAAACGTCGGAAAAACCAAAATCAAATAAAATTACCGCGCTTGAAACCGTTAAAACGTAGTTTTATTATTAATATATGCAAGTAGAATTTTATTTTTCAAGGAATTCCAATTGTCTTAATCAATATTGATACTAATTTCATGTAAATGTCATAATTAAGTTTTACATTTTTATTTACGGCCATCACAATGGGGCGATTAACATAAGAATATAGGTAATTGCCGTCCGTGTGTTTACTTTAAGTCTTATACATGTTGAGTCAACACCTGTAATTGTTTACACGTTGTGGTATTAATTTTTTTGTTAACCCAGTTGGGGCGTCATTTGATAAAGATGGATCTAGAAATAATTGCAGCTGTGTTAATTTACACAGCACTTTCACAAGAAGCTAATGTACGAATGCTATTGGTGGACCCATGCATAAATTACGTCTCTATTAGTTGAAGGGGGGGGGGGGGGGCTGTCTTACATTTCGTGACGTCACGTTCCAAAATCGAATATGATATTTCCAACTCTATTTGTATGAGCATTACGTCGTTACGTCATCGTCGTCAGCCATTCGTAGTTCACTGCTGTCCTCTGACTTCCTCATCCAGAGCCTACTGGCGACCTTGCAAAGGTCGTCGCTCCACCGGGCTGGAGGGTGTCCGACGGTTACCGAGACGCGGTCTCCACTCCAGAACTCGTCTGCTCAATAGGCCATCTGTCCTGCGGCAGACGTGACCGGCCCACTGCCATTTCAACTTGCTAATTTTGTGAGCTATGTCGGTTACCTTGGTTCTCTTACGGATGTCCTTATTTCTAATTTTATCCATAAGAGTAACACCTACCATAGCTGCATAGCCCGTTGAGCGACTTGGAACTTGTGGACCAATCCTACCGTCAGTATCCATGTCTCGGCCCCGTAGATCAGGATGGGGGGACGCACTGCTCGAAGACTTTGGTCTTCAAGCATTGCGGGATGGTCGACGAGAAGACTTGACTAAGCTTCCCGAATGCTGCCCAGCTCAACTAAATCCTCCTATTGGATCCCCCCTCGAAGAATATATGATGTATGTATGATTAAATGATAGAAAAAGATTTGAATGAAAATAAAACTAATTTCGGAACTGATGTTGTAATATAATAATATCATGATGTACAATTGCAAAATATGTGATGTCACACTAGGGAGGCAGGAGTCTCACAAATGTGACAAGGACGGTGAGGGGTCAAAAAATCAAGAAATACATGTTACGTAATTTGTGGATGGCCCTTTGGCAGAGTGTAGAAGTTATGCGTTCAAAAAATCAATACAGTTGGCCATCCAGTGTTAGCGACCAACGAACAAAATAAGAATCACATAAGTAGAAAACAATCTGTGCGTCAAAAAGTCTTCATTACATAGTGTCTTGGCCAAAAGTCATACAATTAGAATATGAGACATCTATTGAAGTATACAAATTCCTTTTCAAAACATTCTCTATACATACAAAACAGCTCATCACTCGGAATGAATCTCGTGTTACAAATAAAGAGGTTGTTCACTGTGTTTTTTTAAAGACAAAAAACAAAACAACGCAAGGAGCGTTCTAAGAAAATGGTGTGTTAGATTTTTTGTATTTAATTTTAATATCGAAGTATGCTCGTTGATCACGTTGTTGCCTGAGGTTTTATTGTGTTATACTATGTTTGACGAGCCGCGATACATCAATCATATTGTTTTTATGACAGTGTAATAGCTATGTTCAGATCTGGGATGAAGAGAGTGGCTTGGAAACAACATGATTATTATAGAAAAAATACGTCATTGATTATGTAATATGGCAGAGATATAAAATGAAGAAAATGATACACATTTTGATTATCGACTTATTCTGCAATGCTGATACTAGACTGATCAAACAAACTGGATCAGAATGTGGAAAGGTGAAAACAGAATGGACACGATGGTATCGAATGGTACTATCATCAAGGAAGTAATGAAAACGTATTAAACGAATTCTCAAGAGATTTGGTGTATATGTACTTAGAGAACGGTGATAAATAAAGCAAGACTAAATACAAAAATTTGTTAATCCAATCATTTCAATTAATTTATATTATAATTTACATTAAGAAGAAAGTGCACTTAAGTATATAACACAGAAGTTATAAGGTATAACTTAAGGAAATCCACAAGAACGCTGCCGACAAACTGCCCTGCAGTTTGGTAATGTAGGTAGTTGTTTGAATGAACTTATAACTTTTTTATTGAAAATAAATTTAAAAAAAACATTGCATTATTCAAGTTTATGTTTAGATGGATCATGTTGGTTGATATCGGCTTAAATACCACCTTTAGCATGTAAAAATGTTTGAAAAATGAATTGTTTAACACAGGCTTAGGCCGTTTGAAGGTCAATAGCTGGAGAAAGTTAATACTTAACTTATAATGTCCTATCCTTTCTTCTTTTTATTGTAATATGGGTTCGCGTTTGACAACGATCTCGCCCTATATGGAGCGAATGTTATGGTCTAAGATGGAGCATGCTCACCTAGGAGGTACCTATTCACAAGGGACTTGAAGACACCCAGGTTATAAGTATCGGAAAAGACAGACTCCGGCAATGAGTTCTACTTCCTTGCGGTGCGTATGATGAAGATGTAAAGCACTCCGTTCTTATAGGTGGAATATCCACCATATATCGGTGGCGCATGCCGGTGCGTCTTTGTCCGATGATGAAAGGGAGATGGCGGGATTAGATCGAAGAGCTTAGCTACACACTATCCAAAGTGTATCCAACCAGGCAACCCTGCGTACGTCACGAGACTTTGAGTTTTGTCATCGAAAATTTGGTTGTTGCCAAACTGGTCTCCTGGCTCTCCGCTCAATCGACTCCAGGGCTTCAAGTTGATATTTGGCTGAGCTATCCCAAAGGTGAGAGCAGTATTCCATACATGCTTGTACTTGTGTTTTTTACAACTCTAGCAGCTGTTCAGATGTGAAGTACCGTTTCACCTTCGAGAGTATTCCCAGATTTTTTGCCGCAGTTTGTGCTATATACTCGATGTAGGAGCCAAAGTTGAGAGTCGATGTCAAGGATATCAGGCAACGCGTCGGCTTCGCCCCTGGTGTTCTACGCGTCTATGGGCGACGGTACTATTTTTCAAGAGTTAGGCCGTCTACCTGCTACGCTATAAGAACAAGATTAGAAAGGCATATGCTTAGCTATGGGACGTTTATGGTTTGATACTATAAACTCGTATGTTAACTTATTCCATTTGTGTTGAATGCCAGTGTTACAAGTGTCATCGTTAAGTAATATTAATGATGACTCAGTGTCAGGATCAGGTGCTCAAGTGTCGCCTATAGGCATGCGTGGCATTTCACTAATTACACTAGTATTATACAACCCGGAAGAGTAGAATCGTGACGCGTTTTCGTGACTTGAGATCGACATTTGCGATCGCGTGGCCCTTGTTTAGAACACAGGCGAACATTACGATATTTTACGTTTTGAGTAGCATATGTTTACTATTGTCAAATGTTGGTAAAAGTAAGCCAGACCATCTAATGTTCCCCTCTTATGCATATTATTAGTACGTTTCTTTATTAATTGTATTTTCACTGGAATTTTTCATTAATTTCTAGTCAATAATAATATTCTTTAAACTACATATAAATTGAACTTAAAATAAACTATATATAGTTATACAAATTAAAATTAACCTATAAAATCTAGTACCAGACCGCCGTCAGTTGGAAACGTGTCCAAAAGATAAGCCACATTACTTCGCTGAATGGCAACGCTAATGCATTGCTCGAGGTATAGACCTGTCTTTTAGTCACGTGAGACATCCACCAGACGTTTGGCTTTGTCTCGATAAAGCTTGTGCGCCTCAGGCCTCTATGGTCCAGCTAAATACCATCTTGAAGCGTTGGAGTCAATTGAGAGAAGAACCAAAAAGTTGATTGCTACTGACCATCTTGTCAATAGAAGACTTCAAAGCCTAGAGCATTGACGCCGGGTTGTTAGTTTATCGGGTTTTACAGGATAAAATTTCTTTCATTTCGGAGAGTGTGCGGTTGAACTGTTCAACCTAATTCCACCTACACCATTCTATCTTTGCACGAAAAGGCGCTCTGGTCTATGCTATCGTTTCACAGGAAAACAACACCATTGCGGACGAAGCATTTTGTCTCTATTTCCTTATGCATACGGCAGAGCTGTGGAGTGCGCTACCAGAGTCTGTGTTTCTCGAAAAGTCCAATCCGGGAGTCTTCAAGTTTCGTATGAATAGGTATTTTATAGGTAAGCGTGATCCACATTCGAACGCATCATCGTCTAATATTAGACGTGATCGTGGTCAAATGCGAACCTATTTAACATAAAAAAGGGTTTTGATCTCAAAAGCCGCAAATATGTAGCCATTTTCGATGGCTGAGTATTTGCGGCGTTTTAGGGCCTTCTGTTGTGCAGCAGCTGTAGCGGCAGACTTTCCAGTGGCTGGAAGGAAAGCCGCTGTCAAAGTATCGACGTAAGACGCATTCCATACTAAGAGGCGACCCATCTTCCTGGTCACCAATGACAGTCTCTTGCCATCGTCGCGGCACAAGCCGTTCGGTTCTAGAACGACATCTATCCCTGCGGTGACAAGAGCCCCTCGCATTATGACATTAAGTGTTGCATGATGCAATTAATTAATTATATCCTCTTTCTACTTCTAAAATTGGTAAACCATTATTTCTTTTTATTCATCAATGTGTACTTGAAAGTGCATAACAAATTGAATAATGTTGTCGTCCAATTGATACTTTTTCTTATTTATGGAAATTAGTAGCATTTACGACCTTTATTGCGTATAATAATAGATGATTTGTTTTATTTCGTCGATTCTTAGTAGATCAGAATCGACTCTCAGTGCTAGATCAGACTAGCACTTTAGGAATATATTTTTTTTGTAGTATAACCGAATGTTTCAATTAAAAGTACATCATGTTGCATCATCAGTTTTTAATGTAGCTGAACGATTAAAGTAGGACAATTTTGTACAAAAGGGGTATGGACCGTGACCAATGACTAAAATTTACGACGACGTTGAAATCTGGGTGCATCAAATATTTAATTTTCATGTTTCTTGTTTATAGCCAATACCCTGGTTACATTTTTCCATTACCGCTTCTAGTTCTATTGTTTTAGTGACCTAAAGTCTATTCACTGGACACAACATTCCGTATTTTATACAGTCAAGAAACTTCTTTTAATCCGATCGTTCTCGGTGCTGGAGTTTTATGCGTTTTAAAATATTTATTTCCTACTTTAGTTTGAATGATTAGTACAAACAGTAAAATTGATTTCATGCTCCGTGAAGTTTTTTAAATTAATTTAGTGAATCAATATTTGATTTACAAGTTTTAATGTCCGTAAAATAAGAACCTTAGACATTGAATTCATCCACGCTTTCTCTATTTACTGAATTTCTTGGAAATTAGATGAACAATGTGGTAACTTTTGAACAAGACGATAAAAAATATGGACGATCCGTTAAATTCACCGAATAATTGATAATTAAATGTCCTCACGAAATCTGGATTTGGTTTCAGTCTTTTATATATTAGCGACAAAGTTGCAAACATTTCGGATCGGCATTGTACTTGCTGAAGGCTACGTAACAACTTTTGTTAGATTACAATTAACATCATCTTCTAGGATGCAGTTTCCATTATTAACAGGAACTGTCATAAACCTTGCCGCCCAATTTAGTGTTACGTATGTAGTTTCTAGTCAAATTTTTCAAAAATGTTTCTAGTGTTAAAATGTACAAGATTTTAGTTTTATAAGTCAAAATTTAATCTATATATTGGTCCAATCTTTTCTGATTTAGAAAATTTTGTTACGTGCGAGCGGGAGTATAAATTTGGGATTGGAAGGAAATACCAGTTTTTTAACTAAATGCTTTTATTCACTTACACAGCCGTACGTGATTCTTCTCCACAGGGTTTCCCCTACACGTACAACTGACGACGCACTGTCCCGACGATAAGATGTTTCACTCACAATATCGTCGCCGGTATTGCGTAGCCCACCTCCTGCTGCTGCGGTCCTCATCTCCGAAAACATTAAAAAGTATTTACTGTCTGATCCTTTCTAAACATCTATCTATCTCTGTATTTTCCTTCCTGAACCTTCTATTCTAGAATCATCTATCCTTTATCTATTCCTTCCAGTATCTTCAACCTTTTTCTAAAAGTCTTGAGACCGGCTTAGGCTGCTAGAAAGTTCTACCCTCGGTCGCTACAGTATTATCAGTATTCCAAGAAGAAGATGACTCCCCAGAAAGCCACTTAACTTATTTACTGTAGATTCTGATTATAGTATTGTTGTTTTAAAAGTGTTATTGTGTCTTTACTGCTTGTTAAAAGAACATATCCTTTGTTTAGACTTTTGCCTATGCAAAATTGCATACCCACCTATTGATTATAAAATTGTTCCATTTTATAACAGCCTCATCGGGGTCAGGCTCGACGACCGTGCAAATACTTTTTGTACCACGAACAGCTATAATTACTCAAGCGTGCACCTCGCAACAGAGATCACTATTTAGGAATTGTTGAATTTGTAAAGAAATTAGGGGTTTTAACACCTGTGTTTTTGGGTTTTACCGCTCAGTTATGTGAAATTACGCAGGCTATGTGAAATTTAAAGGCTTTAAGTTTTAGCAAGTAATTTATGAGGATTTTTCATTACTGTATTGCTTGTCGACGGCTAGATGGTTATTGGTCTATACATTTTCTATGCTTTTTTAGAAGTAATACAATATTAAGCTATGTCTCTATGGACATTACATCTTCTGTAGTGTCATAAAAGTACTGGGCGACGTTAATTATGCATCATCAAGTGTACCATCAGCTGGCTTTTCTAAAAGTACATACATACATACATAACTTCGCGCCAGTTCCTTTGCGGGGTAGGCACGAACAACCGAGCGCAATTTAGGCTTATTCTTACACACCTCACTTGCTTCTTTGACATTCATAACTCTTGTCATGCACACTCGTCTGTTCTTAAGGATCAATTTGATCATGGAAGGTGTGTCGTGGCCTTCCACGACTTCTGCATCCATCCACTTTTGCATTATATATCTGTTTAGTCATTCTTTCATCATGCATTCTTTCCACATGCCCGAACCACCGAAGCATTCCTTTCATTACCTTCACCCCGACACTCTCTTTCAAACCAACTCTCTTTCTTACTTCGGTATTACGAACGTGGTCCGCGAGCGTCACTCCGCAGATTTTGCGCAGTGCTCGCATCTCGACCGCGTTTACTCTACATACGTGAGCGTAGGTACCAGCACCGCATTGTGTATGGCAAGCTTTTCTAAAAGTATCTAAACTAAACAAATAAATAGTAGTATTCACCAATAGGTGGTTTCAAAATTTGACAAAAGCTCCATACAAGTAATGTCAACATTCAAACCATCGCTCGGTTAGATTTTGACATTACTTGTTCGGAACTTATGTTAAATTTTAACCTATATAGTAAAACAAATGAACGGTCGGTAAGACAGGAGCCGGCCATCACTCCTCATCTAAATTTTTATTAGAATTTACTGCGTAGTCAATTCATTTAGATCATATCCTGGCATTCTTTTAATAGATACAACCTAAATAATTTGCCACCACGTTTTTGCAGAACCTGCACTAAATTTCAACACAAGATGAGCTTTGAATTACTTGTATTTAAAAGTAATTGTCTTCACTATAGTGTCTTAGATATATTTCAAAGTTTGTTTATACCATTTTAATACAGACAGATTATATGAATCTATTAGAAACTAGATTTAAGTAATCTGGAGCATTACTTGTAAGAACAATGTAGAACATTTCGTCGTAATTTATGTTATGATTCTTTATGATTATTAATTGCTCTTCTTCTGTTTCAGGTATTAAATAATTTTATCTAACTTCATGGACTAGTTGGTAAATGTAAGTGAATAACATTAATACTATGATTCTTAAGTCTAGATTACACTAGGCCATTAGGTTAGGCCACTAACCGTTTAGTTATGTGCTGTAATTTAGTAATAAAATAAAACTAACTTCATTAACTTTTTCTTTTATTGCTTAAGTTCGGCAAATAGGCAGACGGCCCCGTGATGGAAAGCGGTTACCATCGCCTATGAGTATTTGTAACATCAAGAGTGATAACAATATGCTGCTGCTCTCTAGAGGGAGACTGGAACCTGGCCACTAATGCCGAAACAAAACTCAAAGTTATTATGGGGGCATACTCTAGACTAAGGGTGGTAGTTATCCAGACGGACAAATACCCCATCACCTGGCTGTGAATTGTTCTGTCGCCTCTTACGACAAGCCACCCGGCCGCAGAAAATTGTACTTTTTGTCCATTTCTACACGGATAATAAGTTAACATCCTAAAGTGTCTTTTGGCCTTTTGTAACCATGCCACTTCGTTAGTTTTGAGAATAAAATAGTAACAAAGGCAGTTAACAAAAACCGGTCTAATAACAACGCTGCAGGCCTATGATGATCATACGCAACCACTAGCGTTAATTTATAAGTAGTAAAACTACGTAGTTACTATAGGATAGCCATAGAATTCGTGTAGATATACACAGATACAAAACAAAAGACAAAAAGAGAAAATGTGTACAAAAAAGAACAAAAAGATAAAAGGCCGGACAGATCTTGTTCGTAAGGCGGAGGGGAAATAAAAAAAAGAAGTTACTATTGTAGGATTTCCAATGATTACTTCTACAGTTTGTATTCTAATTTCAAATGTTCCGTAACAGTGTTGTACTGCGTCACGTTTTTAATCGATTATTCAATACAAATTTCGGAATACGAATTAACACAAAGAATACTCGATAATGCAAAAAAGCATTGCGTAGAGGCTAAGGCCTTGTTGCTAAGGTTTTCCGATTAGTTTATTGAATGCACAGTTTGTTTGCTGAAGTGAGGAAATAATACAATACCCATAATAAATGAGGACGTAATATATAAATATACAATACATGATAAAAATTGTTTTGTAGGATGTATGATATAATAATAATCGGAACACTCACATATCGTATATTGTCAAGCTAAGCAAATTACCCTTGTGCTATGGGTAATATATTATATTATTAAATATATTATAACAAACAACCTGGGACCGATTCCAGACACTTAGACTATAGTAAATAAAGAAATGTTAGTTTACGAAATTTATCAGGTCAGGAATCGTACCCGGGGCTTTTGTGTTCTAGTGAGCTCGGAGAGGCCGTCCAGATAGAAATCATCTTAAATTCTTATTTTTTAATAAGAATGTTTTTTTCCTGACAACACTCCAATTTAATCCGTGGCTATGCATACAAGTAATTTCAATCATACTGATTTGTAAAGATATAATTGAAAAGATAAGGCATTATAACTGACAAATTGGCTTGTGACGTAACGTCATAACTGTATATATTGAATTGCATTTTATATAGAAACAAGAACTCATCGGCATGACATAATCAGCCAATCGGTTTCGTAACTATGCCGAAATCAATTGTTGCGATATCGATTAAAATCTAGGGATGTACTGTTAAACAATGACAGTTGCGAGACAGGTTGTGCGATTCAATCGATAATAGGTTTTTGAAATAATAAATAATCTATGCGCCGTTCTATAATACTGTTATACTCTGATTTTTAATTACTTGGATTGATATGACAGCTGCAATCGACCTTTTTTATGTTGTAAGCTTGGGTTATAGTATTGTAGTATGGCTCATTCCTAAGTGAGTTGTGTGAGTTGTTGACCAAGCTTCAACTCTTATAGAATTGCTTTAGGATTCAACTCTCAAATTATGTATCACATCAGTTCTTTTAGTCTAGGTAATCAATAATTAATATTAGGTTTTCGTCTGCGGTTTCGTATGCACGACATTTTTTTTATTTTTTATTGCAAAAGTTCAGCAGACAGGCAGATTGCCTACTTGACGGAAAGCGATTACCATCGCCAATGGATATTTGCAACACTAAATATGCTACAAATGTGCTGCTGCTCTCTTAAAGGAGACTGGAACCTGGTCACTAATGCCGGAACAGAACACAAGGTTGTTATGGCGGCATACTCTAGACCAGGGGTGGTCGCCATCCAGTCGAGTAAATACCCTACTACCTGGCTGTGGGTTGCTTAGTCGCCTCTTACGACAGGCCGCCAGGCCGCAGGAAATTGTATTCTTCCTCCGTTTCTGCACGGATAACAAATTCAATTCAAGTGCACTTGCCGCAGCAAATATTTGATTTTCTGATATCTTACAAACGAACAATTCTTGTATTTCGGAAATATCTTTAATGATTTCTGATGTGTGTGGTACTTCTGGTTCACCAGTTTCCTTGTCACTTCGGTTACTAAAATACTGATGTGAGCGATATTTCCAGTTGACTACCTTCATTTTTTTAAATCGATGTTATAGTATAAAACCTGGCGGGAGTGGCGCACGCAAGTTAGTGTAATTCTGTGACAGTCAAGTGTGAGGATGATAAGTTCTGTGCAAGTGTTCTGTAGTGCCGTAAATAGGGCGGTGCCACCGGTGCCCAGGCACAGGGCGTAGACTCTGGGGGGCGTAAGAATGGCTAGACCAGACAGGACTATTAGTTTTTCGGTTTGCTCCTGATAAGTTCCCGCTGCGCTCCAAGTGCTCATTCCAACACATACGCACCTACATGCCAGTATCATCAAAAACGTCTGTTAAATTGGACAAAACATCGCGCTCATTTTTTTTGTTTAGTTCTTTAAAAAAATAGATTTTTCTTCCAAAATATTAGATAATTGGTCCACCAACACCAAGGTCCTTGTGCGTTATTTAATCCTTAATCCAGGGTCTTCTTCCTCCTTATTTGTAATGAGGCGGTTGGGGCCTTGACGTTTTGCCACTTTACCCCGGCTGCAAATCAGTGGGAACTACCCACAGGTAATTGGGTTTGGAGTTGCTGGAGTCTTCTCCGCATGGCGATGGCCTCGCAGCAGCTCTCGTTGGCCAATCTGCGGCGTTCGGTGGCCTTCGCGGGCTTTCCGCTGGCTACTTCCGCAGCTTAGTTGGCCATTCATTAGCGTTCGGTGGCTATCTCGGGCTTTAGGTGGCCTGTCAGTAGCTTTGTGGGTTTTGCGACCTCACGCCATCGCCTTGATTAGGTGAGCGTATGAGATCACGAGGAGTTGGCAGCCAGGTGCGTTGATGGTCTGGTGGCCGTGCGTGTAGTGGTGCAATCTCGTGGAGTGACATAGAGCGCCATCATCGCCACAAACTCCTCAACACTGGGTATATCCACATCGCGAGCGATAACGTCGTTCCTGACATACCAACCCGCTCCTGTACACACTAGCAGGGCGATGTTTTGTCGAGCCTGTATTTGGGATCTTCGAATGGTCGAGTTCAGCGCGTACCAAGCCGGAGCCGCATATGTGAGCTTCGAGCGGAGATAAGTCTTGTGGACCCCAATCTTCGTCCTCAGAGGCAGTTTGGAGTCGAGAACAGGTCAGAGCAGAGCGCCGGCGGCTCGCGTTTCATTTATGACGCGTTCGGCCTGCAGACACATGCTCAGCGACCTGTCTACATGCACTCCGAGGTATTTGACCGAGGTCTGTCCCTCGATGTCTTGTAGGTCTCTACATAGCACTAGTTGACCCGGCGAACTTCGTACCGCCATATTTTCTGAATTCCTAAAAGACTTTGTTTCATGACACAAAAACAAAATCACCATAATCGGTTCAGGTGATTAGGAGGATTCTAGAACCCGATATCAGCGCCACCTGCCGGTTCTTTTTGCGAATCTAAACCATCCGGGAACCCACTCAAACACACAAAAACAAAATCACCAAAATCGCTCCCGGTGATTACGAGGATTGTAGAACCCGATCGTAGCGCCACATACCGGTTCCAATTGTGAATCTAAACCATCCCGGGACCCACTCAAACACACACACAAAATTTCATCAAGTCGTTCTCAAGTTATAAAATTACAACGAAAAGTGGCATTGATTTTTATATATATAGATTACTCTAGCTATAATATCCGTGCAGGAACGGAGAAAGAATACAATTTCCTGCGGCCGGGCGGCCTGTCGTAAGAGGCGACTTAACATCCCACAGCCAGGTGGTAGGGCATTTGCCCGACTGGATGGCTACCACCCCTGGTCTAAAGTATGTCGCCATAACAACCTTGAGTTGTGTTCCGGCATTAGTGACCAGGTTCCAGTCTCCCTTAAGACAGAAGCTCGCAAAGGGCGCATAAAAGGCTATTTGCGGCACTGGAGTTCCGTGTAAATCGGAAGTGATTTATGTATTGAATATGCTGCTTCTCATTTCTGGACCTTTTAATTGCTTTTTTTTTTAATTTTTTTTTTATTGCAGGAGTGCAACAGACAGGCAGACGGCCCACTTGATGGAAAGCGTTTACCATCGTCTATGGACATTTACAACACCAAAGGTGCTACAAATGCGCTGTTGCTCTCTTAAGGGAGACTGGAACCTGGTCACTAATGCCGGAACACAACACAAGGTTGTTATGGCGGCATACTCTAGACCAGGGGTGGTCGCCATCCAGTCGAGTAAAATAAATACCCTACCACCTGGCTATGGGTTGTTTTTTCGCCTCTTACGACAGGCTGCCCGGCCGCAGGAAATTGTATTCTTTCTCCGTTCCTGCACGGATAAAAGTGCTAAAGTATTATTATTAGATTATAAACCACAACAGATTTACTTTCGTTTTCTATCCGGCATGTACGTAATTGACGAGGGAAACCGTGTGATTTCGTTATGTTGTTCTCATTAAAAAGCCGTATATCCGTTGCTTATATTTACGATTAGTATACTTGTTTTGGTATCGTTCTCGGAAGTTATGTTGAATCACATTTACTTAATAATACCGAGGATATCCGTAATTATATGTAAAGTATTTTCGACGCTATTAAAGTTTCTCTATCAAATTATATATTACTAGCGGTCCCAGCAGAAGTTGTCTATACGTTGACGTTGCTGATAACGTAGCGTTCTAATGGTGAAAGAATTTTTGAAATCGGTCTAGTAGTTTTTGAGTTTATTCGTTACAAACATTGTTTGAGTTTCCAGAGTTCGCAGTGGGAAATCATAGACGCTAAATTCTTGAGAATAACTAATTTATTTATTAGTACATTACAAAGCCGTCGGTTGAAGTTGGTATTCTTCTTTTTCTTTTTTGGAGGATTATGGCTCCAACGCAATTAGCATTGATTTCGCCAGTGTCACAGTAGTTGATAAAATGTCAGGTGCATATATATGAGATAAAAGAAAGAGAAAAATTTGGCCGGTAAATTCAAATTCTGTGATCCTTTTGAAGTTGGTATTCAAAAGTGGTTCAAAATTGAAGTAACGCTTTTTCTAGTGTCACGGTGACGTTTTTGTGCTCGAAGTTATAGTCGCGTTCGCGACAAACATACAAAAACACAAATTTTTCCACTTTATAATTTTAGTATAGATAACAGCCCATAAACGTCCCATTGCTGGGCTTTGACCTCTAATTTGAAGGGGAACAGACAGTATACCCGCTACGCTTGTCCAAAGGGGATTGGCGAGTTCGACACATCGGTCATCTCGATATATAGATTTAGGCGATGTTTTCCTAGACCCAGCACGTGATAATTGTAACAATGTGCACTGGTTATAAAACTGTGTAAGTGATGCATGTTTTCCAGGCAGGATTCAAACCGGCGCCTTTTGAGTTTGGGACTCGAATGCACTAACTAATAAGCTACCACGACTCACAAATGATTATAATTATGATTAAAAAAAATCGGAATGTGTGCTGGGACACACAGTAGAAGTGAAACTTAACTGATAAGTGGAAAAACGAATCGCAACAAAATTTTAACTTGAAGTTTTACGGGCAAGTTTTCAAATTGGACAAGAATATTAACAATCCGCTCGTAAAACTTCAAGTTAAAATTTTGTTGCGATTCGTTTTGCCACTTGTCCGTTACTACTCTAAAATTATGCCACCTCTCAGCACGCGGCCGTAACGCTTTTTCGTGACAGATTCCCCATCTATATAGAAGTTTCACTTAAATACATTGAAAAAAGTCCCACGTTGGGCGCCACTATAGCAGTTTATATATTCTAAGACACCACAAGATACTGTAATTGATGTTAGAGATAAAGAATTTACTCAGATTTCAGAAAATTTCAGATTTTGTCCGTGCAGGAACGGAGAAAGAATACGATTTCCTGCATTGGGGCGCCCTGTTGTAAGAGGCGACTTAACAACCCACAGCCAGGTGGTAGGGCATTTGCCCGACTAGATGGCTACCACCCTTGGTCTAAAGTATGTCGCCATAAAAACCTTGAATTGTGTTCCGGCATTAGTGACCAGGTTCCAGTCTCCCTTAAGAAAGCAGCAGAGCAGTTGTAGCAACATTGGTTTTGCAAATGTCCATAGGCGATGGTAACCGTTTTCCATCAAGTGGGCCGTCTGCCTGTCTGTTGATCTCCTGCAATAAAAAATAAATAAATATTACTACATCAGCGAAGCCAAAGTATGAAATAAAACAAAGATCTATCTTACTTTAGGCAAGTCGTGCCGTGATATAATGTCGGTGAACTTCGTGAGAGTAATATTAAGATGATTGATTTATTGCTGACACAGGTTTATAAAACCGAAAGTCTTGAGCGCAACAGTTGGCCGTTTATGGGCTGTTATTATAAGTATAGGTACATCAGAATAAATTGTTGCTGGAGAATTTTATTCCTTTCTAGCCATTACCGGCGATCTCGTCCGTGTTTTACTTTCGGAATTAAATATTGGGCCGCATTTTATCACAATGTCCTACCTGGCCACAATGCTCTCTAGACACAAAATAGCATTTGATAAGAGTCTGTTATAAGACCAATGGTAGACTCGCTTCATCAGAACAATGATAATTTATCTCCTTGTAATTTTTTTAACGATCCGTTTAGTCGCGAAAAGGTAACAAAACTCAGATGTTGCAATTATTTCATTGATATTCAAAGCGTGGTTTAGAAGAAAACGAGGGATGTTGATATAAAGGATATTTGAGATTGCAAGATTGCTACGAGGCTTTTTAGTAATTTCCTTGCAGTCTGTAGTGATAGCTAATGCAGAATGCAGCGTATGTACCATACCATTTTTAACAAATTTTTCACTATAGTATATTGAAAATCAAAATTTTGTATTCAAAATAAGTTCCACTGGAGAACATTTTTTGAAGATCATACATATAAGTTAAAATTTTATTTTATTTCCTATTCTGTGTACACCGCTTCGCAACGTGTTATTGCTGTTAAGGAGAAGAAGCGGCAAGCAACTCACCAGCAACACGTCTAGCTAAAAATTGCTTTTCTTTATATTTCTTATTCTATTTATATCTAAAGTTCTTTTTTTATAAGTTTTATACAGAAGCATGTTACAGAATTACTTTTCGAAGAATTAATGGAGTTGTAGCAAATAGTGCATGCTCAGTAAGACAAAGACACAGTAAGAGGAAAGAAGAATATTATTACATACATACATACATAACTTCACGCCAGTTTCCTTGCGGGGTAGGCACGGACAACAGAGCGCCATTCAGGCTTAATCTTACACACCTCACTTGCTTCTTTGACATTCATAGCTCTCGTCATGCATGCTCGTCTGTTCTTAAGGCTCCTGACATCACCTTCTGCTAGTACACGATTAATTTCATCATGGAAGGTGTGTCGTGGCCTTCCACGACTTCTGCATCCATCCACTTTTGCATTGTATCTGTTTAGTCATTCTTTCATTATGCATTCTTTCCACATGCCCGAACCACCGGAGCATTCCTTTCCTTACCTTCACTCCGACACTCTCTTTCAGACCAACTGTCTTTCTTACTTCGGTATTACGAACGCGGTCCGCGAGCGTCACTCCGCAGACTTTGCGCAGTGCTCGCATCTCGACCGCGTTTACTCTACTTTCATGCTCTCTCTTCCATACCCAACTCTCGCTTCCATACGTCAGCGTAGGTACCAGCACCGCGTTGTGTATGGCAAGCTGGGCCTTCTGGCTGAGATTCTTAGTGCCTAGAAGTTTACCTAACGCTCCATTCACACAAGAATATTATTATTGTTATAATGATGACGAGATGTACTGAAAGTTTGTACTGCAACATATCTCCACAAATTCCTTACATGTTTGGCAAAATTAAAACGTTACACAGACGATTGTATAAGAGGCTGGAGCGAGCTGCTATATAAATGGAGTTTTATCATTTAAATATTCTTCAATAGTGTAATATCCCTTGTAAGAGGCAACAAAATAACCCACAGCCAGGTGGTAGGGTATAAGCCCGTCTGGATGGAGTATCGCGGCATAACAACCTTGTGTTGTGTTCCGGCATTAGTGACCAGGTTCCAGTCTCCTTTAAGAGAGCAGCAGCGTATTTCTCGCACCTTTGGTGTTGCAAATGTCCATAGGCGATAGTAACCGCTTTCCATCAAGTGGGCCGTCTGCCTGTCTGCTGAACTCCTGCAATAAAAAAAGGACTCTAATGAATACAAGAAAACCTATTTAAATTAAAGAAAGTAACTGCATAGTATTCTGGTGAGTAAATAGAATGCTCTGAATGCTGCGACTGCGCAGTAATTTAACGGGTACAGCAGTAACGGAGCATTTTAAATTGCGCAAGCGCACTACCGGTTGGGCGCGGCAAGTGCTCAAGCCAACCCTGTATAAGTACATATATTTACGCTGTCGTCTCGTAAACACCTTATCGTTTCATTTGTTAGAAGATAAGCAATATTAATGGCCGATTTGAGTAAGCAATAGTTGGTTGTATAATAGCTGCTTTTATGTATATACATTTTATATCATTTTTTAAATTGTACGAATTTAACAGACAGGCAGATGGCCCACATGATAGAAAGCGGTTACCGTCATCTATAGACGTTTGCAACACCAAACGTGCTACACATACATTGCTGCTCTTTTAAGGGAGACTGGAACCAGGTCACTAATGCTGGAACACAACTTAGGGTTATTATGGCTGCATACTCTAGACCAGGGCATGTAACAGATACACTCTACATTAGTATAAGTTTAGTATTAAAAATAGGATAAATTAATATAATAAGTTAATCTTAAGGTACACCATAACATATAAATTACTAAATTAATGTCACACACTAACAAAAATAAACAATAAGCGTGTATGGACTCTAAAATTTTTCATAGAAATTAAGTAGTAAAAAAAGGTACGGAACTCGAGTCCGTAGATATGTTAATAATATAAAAAAAAAACTCTAGACCAGGGGTGGTAGCCATCCAGATGGGAAAATACCCTACCACCCGGCTGTGGGTTGTTTTGTGGCCTCTTACACCAGGCCGCCCCAATGCAAGAAATTGTATTCTTTCTCCGTTCTTTCTTAGATACAAAATAAGACAATATGCGGATATTTTCAACATAATATATTTTTGGGTGGTCTGTGTGTGTTTTATGTATGTATACGTCGTAAGTGGCAATAAAACAACCCACAGTGAGACAATGGCTACAATCCCTGATCTAGAACATGTCGTCATAACCTCGAGCTCCTTCCAGTTCCCTCTTTGAGCCCTGCAGCACAATAGCAGCACCATTCGTGTTGCAAACATCCATACGTGACGGTAACCACAGTCTATCAGGAGGGCCATCTGTCTCTTTTGTACTCATGCAAGACAACATATAGATAGTTATTAAATAAACATTAGGCATAACATATTAAAGGCATAACATGTTAAAAGACGTTTATTTTTTTAATTAACATATTACTTATTTATTAAGAAATTCAATGGTTACATGGTAGTATACGAGAATTAATTGGTTTGTTCAATCAATTATATTTAAAGGTAAAGGACTCTCAGCGAATGGCCACAATATGGCCCAGTACCACTTCTCGCCAAAAACTTTTCTAATATTCTTCTTCCAATCCTCTTTACATACAATGACATTACTACCTCGACTGCCCCTAGCTGATACGCCTTTTAAAACATTATTAAAATGTACAGCAAACAAAATACCCATCCATACAAAAAGCCCCAAATTCATTAACAAAAATAGTACATACAGATCTCTATAGCCATATTGATATATCACACCATGTGAAGAAATAACCATAAGAGCTGATATGAAGATCTCATAACCTTGAAACATTGAATTTACATACCAGAAGTTGAAGTAAGAAGAGTAAAGCATAGAAATTGAGACATAGCCCAAATAGAGGACGTAATATCGCTGATTATACAATCCAACGCAGCGTACAAAGAAAGAACAGTGGTGGTCTCTTCCTACAATACAAGCGTTGCACGTCTTGCAATGCCAACTTCCCTGTGGTCGTTTAATGTCACATATTTCACAATAGGATGTACCGTACCCTTTATATCCTTTCATGCTAGTATTGGTCAGCAGGGTTAGAAACATATTGCCGCAAACATTTATGAATAGGAACGTAGCGATGGTTAAATGTATCAGATGCTCCACATCTCCCATTTGGTGCAGAGATAAGTATTTCGGACGCATGATCAGTACCTCAAAGGCGAAGAACATGGGTGTTACGAAGAAGACTATGCAATAGCATCTGATTTTCTGGAAATAGAGCCAACATTTTCGCGCTTTCATTCTCGTATTGATAATATTGATGCTTAGATTATTGAAGTCGAAGAATCTTTTTTAATTATAAGAGCGATATTTGTAATTATTGCTTTTGAGTGTGTTGATAAAAATTCTTTTATGACACCTGTTGACATTCTTGAAGTCGACGCAAATCTTTCAAGAAAGGATATTAAGTGGCCTGCAAAACAAAAAAGTTTGTACAACATCTTTTGGAAAGAATTACTTTAGGAGTAAAAATTGCATTTTTACATTTCTGTTTTAAAAAGTTTATAGCCATTTTGGGCATAAAACGGAAACCATAAGTTTTCGTCATGTGCGTCCGTCTATCCGTTCTGTCTTTTAGATTCCAAAATTGCAATATTTTTTATGCTACTGCTTCATCTGGGATAATATTATTGACCGTTTTGAGCAAATGTAGCTATGGGTTTAATGCGTTATTTTTGATGTGATTTTGTTACTACTTGTTAATTTCGTTAAACATTGACAGATAACGTTGGTACATATACTAATATAACTATTTGTTTACGGCGTTATTTTTAACGCTATAAAGGAAACGCATTTGGCAACATATTGTCAATAACTATAACATTATCAGATGAAGCCCGAGCATTATAACTTTTGAACTATGGAGTGAACAAATAACATTGTCAATTGACGTTGTAGAACTTTTAACAATATACTTTGATTACATACATACATACATGCATAACTTCACGCCAGTTCCCTTGCGGGGTAGGCAGGAACAACAGAGCGCCATTTAGGCTTATTCTTACACACCTCACTTGCTTCTTTGACATTCATAACTCTTGTCATGCACGCTCGTCTGTTCTTAAGGCTCCTGACATCACCTTCTGCTAGTACACGATCAATTTGATCATGGAAGGTGTGTCGTGGCCTTCCACGACTTCTGCATCCATCCACTTTTGCAATGTATATCTGTTTAGTCATTCTTTCATCATGCATTCTTTCCACATGCCCGAACCACCAGAGCATTCCTTTCCTTTCCTTACTTTGATCACTTTCTGAGATATGGGGTATTTTTGATTAAATGATTTCTTATGATTGCCACGTAGCCAAACAACAAAAACAGTCGCCGTTTGTCATCTCTACAAAATCCTTTTTATTTACTGAACTGCTACCCACTTGCTGATATTTCTATTATATTAGTTTCCGATGTCAACGGAATAAAATTTTATCTTCAAAATTGTTGAATGCAAAAAATTAATTACGTATACAATGTTAGCAAGCAAAAATAAGCTAATATCACTTCATGAATCATAATATATTTGCAGCAAGCTCATATATTGCCATGTGTCGTCATTGTGGTGCTGGTACCTACGCTCACGTATGGAAGCGAAAGTTGGGTATGGAAGAGAGAGCATGAAAGTAGAGTAAACGCGGTCGAGATGCGAGCACTGAGCAAAATCTGCGGAGTGACGCTCGCGGACCGCGTTCGTAATACCGAAGTAAGAGAGAGAGTTGGTCTGAAAGAGAGTGTCGGGGTGAAAGTAAGGAAAGGAATGCTCCGGTGGTTCGGGCATGTGGAAAGTGGATAGATGCAGAAGTCGTGGAAGGCCACGACACACCTTCCGTGATCAAATTGAACGTGTAGTAGCAGAAGGTGATGTCAGGAGCCTTAAGAACAGACGAGCGTGCATGACAAGAGTTATGAATGTCAAAGAAGCAAGTGAGGTGTGTAAGAATAAGCCTAAATGGAGCTCTGTTGTTCGTGCCTACCCCACAAGGGATCTGGCATGAAGTTATGTATGTATGTATGTCGTCATTGTAATTGTTATAACATTGTCTACGTATTTATGATTATAGGGTACGAGTTAGACATTCTAATGACATCATCAATTACTAAGATTTTTATATCGATTTTGTATGGACATAAAACATTATGACTACGATGATAATTAAACGATTTTTGATTTGTATTTGCGCCTGCATGCTATATTTATTGTGGCGCCAAATGAAGGATTTGAGAACTCTGATTCTGTCTACTCAAAATCAGATCAGTGGTGTTATTCACATATGTCGGAAACGTTTCCGTGTAGGAACAGAAAGCTACGAATCAATTTGCAATCCTACTGTACGTGAAACGAACACATTCGAGAATGTGTTTCCGACAGGATTTGTTAATAGCATTTCACGTTCTGTCGGATCAGTGGCGTATAGTGTTTTATAAAAGAAACAACAAATGCTCGAATCGAATTTAAGTAATAATATATCGATATATCGGAGCTAAGTCAGACAAACAATTCAAATCAAAGATACACTTTTCTGGCCTTTTTTTTGGCAAAGTTATTTATCAAATCAACTGTAGCTGAAGATGATTTCAGTTTTTCTAGATTTTCTGCCTTTATAGACAATAATGACAAGTCTGATAGCTGTTTCTGTTGGTCCAGCAGTTATTCTCAAAAATGTTATTAATCTATAAAAGATTGTAGTTAACATTTTAAGAATTTTTGCTTACATACTTTCGGGTCCCCTTATCATTGATACGGCTGATACGGTGGTAGCTACGCCCCTGTGTCGGATTGAAATTGATTCGTTCGGGGGGAGCTTTCCGTTCTTACACGGAAACGTTTCCAACGTTTGTGAATGATCTTGCCAGTACATTTTGGATGGTGAGCTATGGAACTTTACGACTTAGTTCCTCTATCCGCTTTCTATCAGCAACAACCAGATGCACCGCTTTACTCCATTGTTACATGCTGAATATATCATCGGTTAGGACTAAACGATTTACCGCCACTTCTTGCGCATCGCCGTAAAAGTGGAACAATTTGCCGGAGTTTGTGTTCCCAGATTCATGTAGACCAGTATTGTCAAGTCACGAGTGAATAATTATCTACTGAGCGCGCTTCATCCTAAATCGCATCGTCACTTAACATCAGCTGAGTTAAAGAGTAAGTAAACTACATATTATTAAAAGTCAGCCAAATGACTGCCAGTTTATGCAATGTGAAGGAGGATTCTATCTCCAAAATAATCTCTAGATTATGGACGTTGATTATTTAGTTTTCATCATCATTTTCCGTGCCCCAGAAATTAAGCATTATTTTTTATTTTTTTATCGTAGGAGTTCAGCAGTCCGACAGACGGCCCGCTTGATGGAAAGCGGTTACCATCGTCTATGGACATTTGCAACACCAGGTACTACAAATGCGCTGCTGCTCTCTTAAGAGTGGCACTGGAACCTGGTCACTAATGCAGGAACACTATTCAAGGTTGTTATGGCGACATACTTTAGACCAAGGGTGGTAGCCATTCAGTCGGGCAAATGCCCTACCACCTGGATGTGGGCTGTTTTGTCGCCTCATACGACAGGCCGCCCGGCCGCAGGAAATTGTATTCTTTCTCCGTTCCTGCATGGATAGATTATACGCACGGATTATATTGAAAATGATCTATATTTCAAAAACTATACGATGGATATTGTGCATATCATTTTTCTTTGGAAGTATGTTTTCGTATTGGACCACTTTGATTATTTTAAAACTTTTCATACCATAATAGTTCAAATGATTTGTATTATATTTATGGTTAAAAGTGTAATGGTGTAATTATCTCTAACATCTCAAAACAATATATTAAGTAGCCGACTACAAACAGTTACCGCGTGGTGTTGTTGTACTCAAATGTCAGAAACGTGCGCGGGCGCAGCGTGCTTTGCGAATTCTTGTGTATGATTGTATGTACTGCAGTTAATACATTTATTTGTACCTTAAATTGCCACTTTATCTAAAAATACACATTCTAAGGTTTTATTAATATTGTAGTTTTTTTTCATTATTTAATTAATGCATATTAATGTCTATCTTAAGATCATTGAAAGTATAGTTAGCGAATTTAAATATAATGTTGCGTACCGCATTAGTGTCAATGTGGAGTTATGGTAGACCGATTTGGACACCACGGGTTGTCGTGTTTAAAAAGCGCAGGAAAAAGATCCTCAACGACATCATCCGCGCTCGGCGTACCGGCCATTCTAGGACCGATTGGCCTGGTACGTGACGATGGCAAGAGACCGGACCAAATATCACTCGTCCCTTGGAAGATGGGGTGGCCGCTAGTGTGGAATGCGACCTGTGTTGACACACTGGCCCCGTCACATCTTCCAATGATCGAGCCGGGGGCTGGCAACGCCGCCGCTTCAGCTGAACACGTCAAACGGCGCAAATATGGAGCCTTAGGAAAAGATTACATATCAGCGCCGTTTGAGGTTGAAACATTAGGCCCGTGGGGTCCGTCGGCAAAGAGTTTCTTTAAAGACATATGTAAGAAACTCTTTGACACTACCCGTGATCAGAAGGCTAGCTCATATTTTGCACAACAAGTATTGCCATACAGCGCGGCAATGCAGCCAGCCTTCTGGACACGCTCCCCGTTGGCAGTGATCTGCTACATACTGTATTTTAGTTTCGATGTCTTGGTTGTTTAAATGTTTGTGAAATATAATTCATTAATCAATGGGTGGTAGAAAACAAATTACATATATATTTAATAAACAGGCACGCTATTCTTATAAGTACAGAGTTGATTTAAATTATATTAAAAGAATAATGTTATAATATTTTCTTCAGTTTTCGCGACTTGTATACATAATAAAACTACGTTTTAACGGCAGAAATAGATTACCCAATTTCTGAGACCTGTGAAATGCAATATCCCACTCCAGGATGCAGGGGTCTACAAGCTTGATTCTGAGTGTGGATTGTCATACATTGGGCAAACAAAGAGGAGCATAAAAACACTATCCGTGCAGGAACGGAGAAAGAATACAATTTCCTGCGGCCTGGCGGCTTGTCGTAAGAGGCGACTAAACACCCCACAGCCAGGTGGTAGGGCATTTGCCCGACTGGATGGCTACCACCCCTGGTCTAGAGCATGCCGCCATAACAACTTTGAGTTGTGTTCCGGTATTAGTGACCAGGTTCCAGACTCACTTAAGAGAGCAGCAGCGCATTTGTAGCACCTTTGGTGTTGCAAATGTCCATAGGCGATGGTAACCGCTTTCTATCCAGTGGGCCGTCGGCCTGTCTGCTGAACTCCTGCATAAAAAAAAAACACGAGTAAAAGAACACATTGGTGACATGAAACACACAAGGTCTACGAAGTCTGCGATCAGCGAACACACGCTGGATAAACCCAACCACTACATCAGATTCGATAACCCACAAATCCTCGCGAAAGAGAATCGTTTCATACCTAGAATGATGCGTGAGGCTATTGAAATAAAAAAACACCCAAATTTCAATAGAGAAGATGATTGGCAAGTACCACCTGTTTGGGATCCAATCATCAAAACTATTAAGAACCAAACCCAGCAAAAACCAGCTGCCAGACCTCAAGATACTGTGAGCTCTTTCTGCGTACAACGGAATACAAACCAACTTGACTAATAATTACTTTTATTTTTCCTTCCACCCATTTTAATATTATATAAAATTATTAGAGCTAGGCATGTTTGCTGAAGCGTTTCTTGCGCCGCTTCTTCTCTTCAAGCCATAACATGTTGCGAAGCGGTAGTAAATCAGATTAGGCTCCCATAGAGTAAATAATAACCATAAACAAAATTAAAATTAACAAGTTGGCGGTAGGCTAAATAAAACTTTAACAATACTCGTTGACACTTGACACCTTTGTCTTCCGTGATCACGGCCACTGAAAAGGGGCCGAAACTTCGGAAAAACCAAAATCAAATAAAATTACCGCGCTTAAAACCGTTAAAACGTAGTTTTATTAAGAATAATGTTATGATACTTAAATAGTGCAAAAAGGATTGCCCTTCGAGTTTGGGACGCGTGTGCTAGCCATTACGCTACCACGAACGATTCGACGGAATCATATACATACATACATAACTTCACGCCAGTTCCCTTGCGGGGTAGGCACGAACAACAGAGTGCCATTTAGGCTTATTCTTACACACCTCACTTGCCTCTTTGACATTCATAACTCTTGTCATGCAAGCTCGTCTGTTCTTAAGGCTCCTGACATCACCTTCTGCTAGTACACGGAATCATATACATAGGTAAAAATTAGTCTATACTAATATTATAAAGAGGTAAACTTTGTGAGTTTGTGACGTTGTAGGGGGTAATCTCTGGATCTACTAAACCGATTAAAAAAATTCTTTTACTGTTTGAAAGCCACGTTAACAGGGAGTGTTATAGGCTATATAACATGACGCTGTATATCACGGGAGCGGGACAGAGCGCGGGTGAAACCGCGCCGAGTCGCTAGTAAGTAATAAAAACAGGTTGTGTTTTCTTATTTTTCGAAATCGTTGACCTCTGAAATAGATATTCATCTCAGTTTTCGAAACGTCACATTGTATCGGATAAACCATTAAAGCCGTAACAAGTTCGCTGGTACAAAGGCAAAGTCTACTGCCTTACTGGGCCAGCGATGTACGTGACGATGCCTCCTCCAATTTCATACAACGGGCTTATTACGAAACATAATTTAATTGGAGTCGTATCCATAAAGGTTATGGGTTAATGTACGTTGGGTAACGGCTGCGTACTTAAGGACAGTATTTGGGAAAGTTTAGTGGATATTACTGGCGTATCGTCGGATCATTATTTGGGATAGACAGAAACTAAATTGAAAAAAAGAAAGATAATCGTTTTATTTAGGATAGTTCAACGAACGGGCCATCAACTTGTCGAAGAATAAGGACAGTATTTGGGAAAGTTTAGTGGATATTACTGGCGTATCGTCGGATCATCATTTGGGATAGACATAAACTAAACTAAAAAACAAACGTTTTATTTAGGATAGTTCAACTAACGGGCCATCACTTGCCGAAGAAGTTTTTTTTATGTTTATGGCTTGGCAAGTACGCCTTTAATCCAGGCGCCGTTGTATTGTTGGCTACAATCGACTTTATTCAACGGAGTTCTTGTGAAAACTCGAAAGGCCACATTTGACTATACAGTTCACATTTCTCACAAAAACACATAATTACTATTCAAATACTATCAATATCCTACAACTACTGTTCATTTTAGAGTACTAATTTTACACATTTTTAGAAAATAAAACTGCGCAGCACAACGTCCCCTTTCAGTTTCCGCCAAAAACTTCCGGGTTGACGAAGTGTGTCATTGTGGAGCGTTCCATTTGTAACTCACAACGCCCAAAATGCCTCCGTTAGCCGTTCCATATAATGACCACGGTCGTTATAGTCGTGGTGAAAACGTCACTAATGATGTCATCATTTTCGATCAAACAGCGCACGGTATAGGATGATGAGTGGCGCCGTCTTGGGGAGGCCTACGTCCAGCAGTGGACTGCAAATGGCTAACGACGCTATCTGTGCAGGAAGAGAGAAAAAATACAATTTCCTGCGGTCGGGCGGCTTGTCGTAAGAGGCAACAAAAACACCCCACAGCCAGGTGGTAGGGTATTTGCCCGCTCGGGTGGCTACCACCCCTGGTCTAGGGTATGCTGCCATAACAACCTTGAATTGTGTTGTGTTGTGTTCCAGGTGGTAAGTGGGTTGTTTTGTTGCCTTTTACGACAGGCCACCTGGCTGTAAGAATTTGTATTCTGTCTCCGTTCCTGCATGGATAAAATTTCTCTATGGTCTTTGTCTTCGTTCTACCACCACACCACTCATTTTCTTCTGTACGCAAGTTCTCAAGAACGTTTCTTTTGCGCACGGGAATTTAATTCCCAGCTGAGGTTTTCACACTTTTACGATATGGGGTTTTTCAAAAAGATGTCATAGGCCTGCGAGGCCGGAAGTGTATTGGTGACATTTCTAGTGTTGCCAACGTCCTGTCATGGTATCACTTGATAACTTGAGAGTTATAAAATAATGCAAATTTTGTAATACTTCACGTCAACCGTTACGTATTACGTCATAGAAAGTAAAAGTGAGAAACATCATTGACTATGATATTAATAACATTTGGTAATAAACATGTTTCGAGATGAATTTTATATATTACTAGCGGCCCGGCGCAGTTTCACCCGCGCTCTGTCCCGCTCCCGTTGTATATAGCGTCATGTTATATAGCCTATAATACTCCCTGTTAACGTAGCTTTCCAACAGTAAAAGGATTTTTAAATCGGTTTAGTAGATCCAGAGATTACCCCCTACAACATCACAAACTCACGAACTTTACCTCTTTATAATATTATACTAGCGGCCCGGCGCGGTTTCACCCGCGCTCTGTCCCGCTCCCGTAGTATATAGCGTCATGTTATATAGCCTATGACACTCCCTGTTAACGTAGCTTTCGAACAGTAAAAGAATTTTTAAAATCGGTTTAGTAGATCCAGAGATTACCCCCTACAACGTCACAAACTCATAAACTTTACCTCTTTATAATATTAGTATAGATAAGATAAAAATACGTGTCTAATACCGCACTCAGAGTTAAATAAAGATTGGGTAACCTTACATACTAATTTTTGAATTAAATGATTTTAAGGATCCGTCCACATTTCATTTCATATATAGTTCGTTCCTATATCACACTAACCGTTCATTTGCTTTATTATCGGTTTAAAATGTACATAAGTTCCATACAAGCAATGTCTACCGATGGTATGGCAAGTCAAGTTGAGTAAGATATAAGAACCGGCCAATAAACTCCATGTCTTACGCGATCGTAGTTGTAGCTAAAACTAGTAATTAATAAATGCTGATTAGGTAACTCTTAATTAAAATTGTTTTCATTAAGGCATGCGTAACGCTGTTTAATTGCCAAAATATTTATAGACAGCACAAGATTTAAAAAAATCAGGCAAGTGCGTGACTGTCCGCGAATTATAAACAATCCTGTAGAGGTCGTAGCAACAAAGGACACTTTCAGTGATTCCGAAGCCATTTTCATACAAATTGTCTTGTCCGTCTGTCTTTGAAAGAAGGAAGAAAGAAATAAAATAATTTATTTATTATTATATATTTGGTGGTGGTATAGAAATAATAATTGGTAAACAGACTTTTTTTATTGCAGGAGTTCGGCAGACAGGTAGACGGCCCACTTGATGGAAAGCGGTTATCATCGCCTATGGACATTTGCAACACCAAAGGTGCTACAAATGCGCTGCTGCTCTCTTAAGGGAGACTGGAACCTGGTCACTAATGCCGGAACACAACTCAAGGTTGTTATGGCGACATACTTTAGAGCAGGGGTGGTAGCCATCCAGTTGGGCAAATGCTCTACCACCTCGCTGTGGGTTGTTTTGTCGCCTCTTACGACAGGCCGCCCGGCCGCAGGAAATTGTATTCTGTCTCCGTTCCTGCACGGATAATAAATAAATAAATTTTGACCTTACAAACAGACACTTCAATTTTATTTATCTATATACATTTTCGATTAAATTTTCGTAGTGAAGAATGTGCGCATTCAATGTGCGTGGTCGAACACGCACTTGGCTAATTTTCTTCATGTCAATTCAACTACTGCGCAGCCTTTGCAACAAATCTACGGTCATTAAGCTTTGCGCAGAATGTAATGGTCACAAAAGTAAAATTGTAAATCATATAAACGTACTGACGTAATTGACTCTGCTTTAAAAAAGAAGCTAAACGAAACATGATTTCACTGTATCATACCATTTAAATCCTTATCACTAAGGATTAGAGTGTGAAATGGATTAACAGAGTGAATCAATACCGACCAGTTAGAAAGTGGCCGTCCTTGCAGTAAAAGCATTCCTGAAAGGTGAAAGTGAATTGGTTTTACATCGAGTCATGGGGATATTGTACTCGCAATACGGGTTAGGTCGGTCAGGTGTTTGGATTTATGTATCTATACTAATATTATAAAGCTGAGAAGTTGGTTTGTTTAAACGCGCTAATCTCAGGAACCGCTGGTCCGATTTGAAAAATTCTTTCAGTGTTGAATAGTACATTTATCGAGGAAGGCTATAGGCTATATTATATTTTCAAATTAGGGATCCTTACTAAAAGTCCAATAATGTAACCGAAGGTGTAAAAAAATGACCCGAAAAAATCCTTACACGGCGTGCGTTGCGAAAACTATTGATTATAGAACAAAACAATGTACTACCACTTTGCAGAACATATAATTTTCTACAAAAAATATCGCGTAACCATATGTCTAACTATTGTTGTTATCTCACAATAAGTGTTTTCTTTTATTTTTTTAAATAATTAAAATGCCGTCGCTTCAAAAACTCTTTCTTTGTACCTTGGTATTAATCCTTATCAAAATAAATTACTCCATATTCAAGACGAATTTAATACCTTTCTAGAACTTTTTGAATGATTAAATTCGGACATTTCATTCAAAAGATATCGCAATATTTAAAATGTAAATATTAGTGTTGTAGCCAAATATACTAATATTGTTTGATTGAACGCGCTAATCTCAGCTACTACTGGTCTGATTTGAAAAATTCTTTCAGTGTTGGATAGCCCATTTATTGAGGAAGGCTATAGACTATATATCATCACGCTAAGACCAATAGGAGCGGAGCACCAATGAAGAATGTTTCAAAATCGGAGGGTTTTGAAAGCAAATTCCACGCGGACGACGTCGCGGGCACAGCTAGTATACTATAAAACACTATTGGGCGTGTTGAATTTGTACAATCAATTTAAAAATGATCGTCGTCAGCCATTCGTAGTCCACTCCTACCGGCGACCTTGCACAGGTCGTCGCTCCATCGGGCTGGAGGGCGTCCGACACTACGTTTACCGAGACGCGGTCTCCACTCCAGGACTCGTCTGCTCCATCGGCCATCGGTCCTGCGGCAGACGTGACCGGCCACTGCCACTTCAACCTGCTAATTTTGCGACCTACGTCGGTTACCTTGGTTCTCTTACGGATATCCTCATTTCTAATTTTATCCATAAGAGAAACACCCAACACAGCTCGCTCCATAGCCCGTTGAGTGACTTGGAACTTGTGGACCAATCCTGCCGTCAGTGTCCAGTCTCGGCCCCGTAGGTCAGGACGGGGAGGACGCACTGCTCGAAGACCTTTGTCTTCAAGCATTAGCAATTTAAAAATGAGAGTTTCTTTATGATAGAATGAAAACATTTTATTGTACACCAAAAATTAAAACTACGTTCTTAAAACTAAGTACAGTAAATGCTGAACAAAGGGCGGCCTTATCGCTTAAAGCGATCTTCCAGGCAACCCCCTAAACTAAGGAACATATTAAAACAACAGTGGCGGTGAAGACAGTCAATAATAAGAAGCATTCCAAGAATAGGTATTTATATGTAAATGTATGTATAACTTCAAGCCAGTTCCCTTGCGGGGTAGGCACGAACAACAGAGCGCCATTCAGGCTTATTCTTACACACCTCACTTGCTTCTTTGACATTCAAAGCTCTTGCCACGCACGCTCGTCTGTTCTTAAGGCTCCTGACATTTACTATACAAAAATAAGATATATCATACTATATGTAGAATCAACAGCATGTTTTAGACTTGCGATGACCAAAGATATTTAGTAACCGTCAGTTTAAAAGACAATATGGATTAAGCTTGTTGAGTGGCAGTGAGTTCCATAAACGGACAGCCTGTACCGTGAAAGAGTTATCAACGAAGGAAGAAGTGTGTAAAGGTCATTAAGGATTATTACTAGAGCGCAAAGAACGGGAATACGAAAGATTTAAATAGGTACGTACATTTGTAAGAAGAAGTTTGTCTGAAGGACATCGCTTTTAAGCGATGAGACCGCCCTTTGTGCATAATTAGGTAGTCTTAGTCTGTAGGTTCATTTTTGTACTGGTGTATAATAAAGTGTCATCTATCTATTTCTCTCTTCTCTAACTCTTTAACTTCTCTAACTTAAAAATCATTGCCTTAGTTTATAATAAAATATATATTTTTCTATTCATTTTTCTTAATTTAGCTGTTTACTGTCCACGTTTTAACTGTTCTTCCTTTTTTATTTTACTTGTTTAATTTAATTATACCTAGACATAAGTTGTTAAAAGTATCCTCTCAGTCAGGTTGCCTGGAAGAGATCGCTTTAAGCGATAAGGCCGCCTTTTGTTTTGCCGTTAATTTATTGTAATTATTTATTCTGTAATTGTTTATTTTGGTGAACAATAAAGTGTTTTTTATTCTATTCTTTTATTCTTTGACATTACCCGTGATCAGAAGGCTGGCTCATATTTCGCCCGGCGAATTAGGGAACGTACCCGTAGTACGTGACCCATTTTTGTTTACAATTTTTACCCTCCTCCCCTCCTTGGTGACCACCCGTAGTATACCCATGCCAAGACCCTCCTCTAGATTTTACGTAGTAATTCATAATGATGATTTAAATTTTTTTTTGTAAATGGAATGTGGAAAAAGTAATAATTTGGCTCAATAGCCATCATTTAAAAAGCGCTAAACGCTGCGCGCCATATTTGAGTATAGCTGTAACCAAGCGTGGTATTTTGAAGACTTCCCCCTGAACCGATCACATAGTATGGATACGTTCCTTAACATTGCCATACAGCGTAGAAATGTACCTAGCCTTTTGGGCACGCTTCCCGCTGGAAATGATCTGCTGCATAATTTATAAGTTTAGATTTCATTTATTTAGGTTATCTTTATATTTTGCCAGGTGGTAGGGCATCTGACCGACTGGTTGGCTACCACCCTTAGTCTAAAGTATGTCGCCATAACAACCTTGAGTTGTGTTCCGGCATTAGTGACCAGGTTCCAGTCTCCCTCAAGAGAGCAACAGCGCATTTGTAGCAACTTTGGTATTGCAAATGTCTATAGGCGATGGTAACCGCTTTCCATCAAGTGGGCCGTCTGCCTGTCTGCTGATCTCCTGCAATAAAAAAAAATATTTAGGTATTTTACATTTATAGTTTGATTTTTTATATAATACGTTCGTTATTTTAATAAACTACATACATAGTGTTACATCACGTACATGGAATGATTTATTGCATAATTAGCAAGGTTAAGGGCAGATTTATATTAGACCGGTCCGTGTCCGGGCCGGGGCGGGGCCGGAGCGGAGCCACTCCGTGCTGCACGTTTATATTACACCGGGTGCTAAACGGGCGATACAAAATGTATGTAACGTTTCAAATTCGTGCCCCGTCCGGGCCACGTACATGGCACGCCCCGGACACGGCCCGGCCTAATATAAATCTCGGGCGATACAAAATGTATGTAACGTTTCAAATTCGTGCCCCGTCCGGGCCACGTACACGGCACGCCCCGGACACGGCCCGGTCTAATATAAATCTTCCCTAAAACTGAGTAGTCCACGTACGTGCCAAAATCTGTCAATACAGAAAACAGACAACCTTCGGAGATTCATCTACGAACATGTTTTGGTTTTACATATTTTCACGTAGCAGTTAACATGTCTGTATATATAGTCTTAAATTTAATGTTCAATTAATTAAATAATAATTAAAGAATTTATTCAAACCCATTAACATTATCGCAAATAACTGCTGTAGTTATAATACTGTGTTGCACTTGTTAGCACCTACTTCCAGACAACTCGTTTGTTATACAATAAAAAAAAAAATAGTTTATACATTTGGAAATTTTCGTGTAGTATTATTATTAATTAATAATATATCTGCTAAATTTAGTAAAAAAAAAACAAAGACATTGAAACTAAAATACATTATGTAGCAGATCACTGCCAACGGGGAGCGTGCCCAGAAGGCTGGCTGCATTACCACGCTGTATGGCAATACTTATTTGTTGTGCAAAATATGAACCAGCTTTCTGATCACGGGTAGTGTCAAAGAGTTTCTTACATATGTCTTTAAAGAAACTCTTTGCCGAATGACCCCACGGGCCTAATGTTTCAACCCCATACATACATACATAAATAACTTCACGCCAGTTCCCTTGCGGGGTAGGCACGGACAACAGAGCGCCATTTAGGCCCATTCTTACACACTTTACTTGCTTCTTTGACATTCATAACTCTTGTCATGCACGCTCGTCTGTTCTTAAGGCTCCTGACATCACCCTCCGCTAGTACACAATCAATTTGATCATGGAAGGTGTGTTTGTTTCAATCCCAAACGGCACAAATATGTAACCCCTTCATAAAGCTCCATATTTGCGTCGTTTGACGTCCTCAGCTGAAGCGGCAGTGATGCCAGCCCCTGATTCGGTCATTGGAAGATGTGACGAGGCCAGTGTGTCAACACAGGTCGCATCCCACACTAGCGGCCGCCCCATCTTCCAGGGGACGAGTGACATTCCGTCCGGTCTCTTGCCATCGTCACGCACCAGGCCATTCGGCTCCAGAACGGCCGGGACGCCGACGCTGACAAGAGCTCGGCGAATGATGTCGTCGAGGCTGGCATGACGAGATCTTCTTCCTGCGCTTTTTATACATGACAACCCGTGGTGTCCAAATCGGTGATGATCGGATAAATACAACTTTAACAATACTCATTGACACTTGTCATCTTTGTCGTCCTTGATATCAGCTATTGAAAAGTGGCTGAAACGTCGGAATAGTAAAAATCGAATAAATTACATACATACATACATACATAACTTCACGCCAGTTCCCTTGCGGGGTAGGCACGAACAACAGAGCGCCATTTAGGCCCATTCTTACACACCTCACTTGCTTCTTTGACATTCATAACTCTTGTCATGCACGCTCGTCTGTTCTTAAGGTTCCTGACATCACCCTCCGCTAGTACACGATCAATTTGATCATGGAAGGTGTGTCGTGGCCTTCCACGACTTCTGCATCCATCCACTTTTGCATTGTATATCTGTTTAGTCATTCTTTCATCATGCATTCTTTCCACATGCCCGAACCACCGGAGCATTCCTTTCCTTACCTTCACCCCGACACTTTCTTTCAGACCAACTCTTTAATTAATAAATTACCGCACTTAAAACCGTTAAAACGTAGTTTTTCGTGTTAATTTTGTAATGTGTGTGAAAATGTATAAATATGTGTGTATATGTATGTAATTACATCTAGAGTACAACACTCGTCGTCTTATTTTGTCCTCCCCTCACGAGCGGTCGAGTCTAGCTCCCGCGGCGATTGAGCCATGAGCTCTCGCCAAGGGCGCATCCCCCTGTCCAAAGGGGGTAACATCACAGACGCACCACACAACTGAAATCAACGCCCACACATACATATAAGTAACTTACAAAGAGAATGTACTAGTAGAAGGTGATGTCAGGAGCCTTAAGAACAGACGAGCGTGCATGTTTCACTATGAATGTCAAAGAAGCAAGTGAGGTGTGTAAGAATAAGCCTGAATGCCGATCTGTTGTTCGTGCCTACCCCGCAAGGGAACTGGCGTGAAGTTATGTATGTATGTATGTATGTACAAAGAGAATATTTTCTTAGGTTATTGAAATAAAAAAACATCCAAATTTCAATAGAGTAAATGGTTGGCAAGTACCACTTGTTTGGGATCCGATCACCAAAACCCAAACCCAGCAAAAACCAACTGCCACACCTCAAGACATTGTGAGCTCTTTCTGCGTGCACCGAAGCACAAACCAACTTGATTGATAATTTCTTTGTATTTTACCTCTCACCCATTTTAGTATTATATAAAATTATTAGAGCTAAGCATTTTTGCTTAAAAATTTCTTGCGCCGCTTTTTCTAGAATCGGTGGTAAATTAGATTAGGCTCCCATAGAGTAAATAATAACTATAAACAAAATTAAAACTAAATATTTAAAATGAACAAGTTGGCGGTAGGCTAAATACAACTTTAACAATACTCATTGACACTTGACATCTTTGTCTTCCTTGATATCAGCTATTGAAAAGTGGCTGAAACGTCGGAATAGTAAAAATCGAATAAATTACCGCGCTTAAAAGCGTTAAAACGTAATTTTTCAAAGAGAAGTTAAAAATAACTAAAATAACACGGGAGCAATTCCGACAAGCAAGTGCTACTTTTAGAACTTTTGTCTTAGAGTAACACGTGAAAACTACTGAATATATTTAAATGAAACTCGAGACGGAGCTAGCTTAGCTCAGCAGACAGACTGAAGGGCCTACCTGATGGAAATAACCTTCGCCTATGGATATTTGCAACACCAGAGTTGTCACCAGCGCGCAACCAGCCTCGAAGAAATTTTATGACAATATTTTTAAAAAACCTCATAGCATAGTGCTGAGGGATAAGGTACCTCAGCTGGGTGTTCTTTCCAAATACCCATGTTGCCCAAGAGCAACGTGAGAAACCCTACTTTCATGAGCGAAGTGGCTCAAGGAATACACGGACATAATCAAATACATAGACTTATTACTCCTATTCATCATACAACGTTCTTCAATAATTCTTTCACGGTTAAGGCTGTCCAACTTTGGAATTCATTGCCTGTTGCTATCAGACAAGCAAAATCCCTAATAACATTTAAGATCACAGTCAGGAAATTCTATCTGCAATATAATGATATGTAATTTAATTTTCTATAATTAGTAGATATTATATTGCATATAGTTATATGTTTATTATGTTTAAATAGTTGCATGTTACCACCATATTTTGTATATGTATATAACTTATGTGTATATTTGTATATATAGTATAGTTATATATTTATTATTAAAATGTAAGTGATCGTACAATAATTATGTATACCACCGTCGCCACTCCTAATCAGAATATTCTTGCTACGGGTTGTCTGGAAGAGATCGCTTTTTAGCGATAAGACCGCCCTTTGTACCCAACTAGACTAATACTAGTTCGTAAGTTTTTTTGTAATGGTGTACAATAAAGTGTTATCTATCTATCTATGAAATAGATAGTGCAGCTGGGCACATTTCTCTGTTACTACCGTTCCAATTTACTATCAAACACGTCGTCGTAGTGGCAACGCGGGCGAAGTTTCGCTGACACAATAAATATAAAAATGGCTGTCAAACCACAGAATGAAATTTAAAAGTAAAAACAAAATAGTGTAACGCCTCAGATAAGGTGTTCAATTTACGGAATTTATTAACTTTCACTTGGTTTATGGGCTGTTAAGCGCATGGCCGATGCGCAGGAGTCCATTTAAGCCGGGTTCCTATATCATGATACCCATTCTCTTACCTTTTATAATTTTAACCGAGGTTCTTAATTCGTTGTGTAAATGTTTTTTTATGTATGGTTTACTTGTTCAAGTCGTGGTAGCGTAATGGCTAGCGTGCGCGTCCCAAGCTCAAAGGGCGTGGGTTCGATCCTGGCCGGAACGCATGCACCACTTAGGCAGTTTTCTGACCTAATGTGCATATTGTTACAATTACCACGTGCTAATAACGGTGAAGGAAAACAACGTGATGCAACCTGCACATCGAGATAGTCGTCTTGGACAAGCGTGGCGGGTATGCTGTCCGTTCCCCCTATAGTGGGAGGCCCGAGCCCAGCAGTGGGACCTTTATGGGTTGTTATAACTTTTTTTTTTACTTGTTTAGTCATATTTTTTTATTTATTACGAACATATTTCGATCATTGTTTTTGCGTTGGATTCAGTACAGCTTCACAATAGTTTTACATAAATTTCATTGTTAGTGGATATTATATACGTAACTTAAAGGTGAAAAATAAAAAAAATTGTAGTAAAAAATAAACCGTCTTAAAAGTGGTAGTAGTCCGAAGTAAAACAGAAAAATTAGTATATTTTTACGAGTTTAATTACTATAGAATTTAGTAGAACTATACAAACACGTATAACACAGGTACAAATATAACTGAACACAACCAGTCCAAATGTAAAGCACAATTCTATAACACGCGCAAAGTCCGTCACTAAATAGTTTATCGAATGTACACAATTCTTGCTCCGCTTGTGGTTATCGCTGGACTGCCTCATCTCTCGTACAAATGCAATATGTCTGCAGGACCGCGTGGACTGAACTTTCTAGAATTACACCTGGCTAATGACTATCATAAAAGATTACGATACACAATGGGCTGTTTTTCTAATCACTAATTTTAAACACAAAGTGTATATTTTTTTTTCCTTCTTGGTTACTCTTGAAGTCGATTTCTTTTTTCCTATAATTTTTTATATTCTATGTGATGTAAGTACATACAGACTACAGAACGTCCCGAATTGAGCATCCCATTTATGGCGAAAGCTTAAAATGTTGTAGGATCTGCATATGCAGTGTTGAGTTTTTACACAAAAAAATTGCTGCCAAGTTTAATCAAAATCCATTCAGTAGTTTTTGTATCAACGGTGAATGATTAAACATATTGAAACAATACACAAAAACTGAATTAGGTACAAATGGCAGTCTTATCGCTGACAGCGACTTCTTCCAGACAACGTTGGGATGGAGAGAGAATAATGACACAAAAGCTAGGGCAGGGTTTTTTTGTACAATAATTATATATATACTAGCTGTGCCCGCGACGTCGTCCGCGTGGAATTTGCTTTCAAAATCCGATTTTGAAACATTCTTCATTGGTGCTCCGCTCCTATTGGTCTTAGCGATGATATATAGCCTATAGCCTTCCTCGATAAATGGGCTATCCAACACTGAAAGAATTTTTCAAATCAGACCAGTAGTTCCTGAGATTAGCGCGTTCAATCAAACAATATTAGTATATTTGGTTACAACACTAATACGTACATTTTAAATATCGCGATATCTTTTGAATAAAATGTCCGAATTTAATCATTCAAAAAGTTCTAGAAAGGTATTGAACTCGTCTTGAATATGGAGTAATTTATTTTGATAAGAATTAATACCAAGGTACAAAATAAAGAGTTTTTGAAGCGACGGCATTTTAATTATTTAAAAAATAAAAGAAAGCACTTATTGTGAGATAACTACAATAGTTAGATATATGGTTACGCGATAATAGTTTTCGCAGCGCACGCCATGTAAGGATTTTTTCGGGTCTTTTTTTACACCTTGGGTTACATTATTGGACTTTTAGTAAGGATTCCTAATTTAAAAAAAAATAATATAGCCTATAGCCTTCCTCGATAAATGTACAATTCTACACTGAAAGAATTTTTCAAATCGGACCAGCGGTTCCTGAGATTAGCGCGTTTAAACAAACAAACAAGCAAACTCTTCAGCTTTATAATATTAGTATAGATACATGCATAATTAAAACTATGTTTTAACGGTTTTCATCGTGGTTGATTGATGATTTATACGACGTTTCTTTCTCTTCTGTGATTACGGCTATTGAATCCGAATTGTGTACGAACATTGTCATTTTTAAAGTTATTATTTTATAACTATATATTAAAATACGATACAAAGTCATAGCCAATGTTAATTACTATAAAAACAGAAAGAATTATTTCCCACAAAACTGGTAAACGACCATGTTATGACCAGGTATCGCCATATACGGACAATCATAGTTTCTAATCTAGATCTGTGACACACCTTAGGACGGTTGGGCTTGGCATGTAAAGTATTAACTTGGAATGACAATCTTATTTAAATACCTTGAAACATTGACATATTAACTAAAGAGTCATGCTTAGAAAATATCAAATACTAGATGACCCGGCAACCTTCGTACCGCCTCAGAATCAATAAATAAAAAAAATTAATGATAATTGCAGAATGTTTCAACGTCAAAACGTTTAAATTTTTTGATTTCTAAACGACGGGACGAACATCAAATGTTTGACAGGTAGGAATAGTTTCTAAGGGAAAGCGAAATGGTTGTTTTTACTATATTACAAGCATTTTTTTCATATTTACTCACCTTTTAAACCTTACCTGGACTTCCACAAATAATTCAAAACCAAAATTAGCCAAATCAGTCCAGCCGTTCTCGAGTTTTAGCGAGACTAACGAACAGCAATTGATTTTTATATATAAGATTTGAAGTTTAATTTTTTTAATAACTATGGCTTTTCCTTCTGTGGAAGCTAGCGAAATTAATTTTTTTGGTTTACATAGAGATTTTAAGAAAAACAGAACTCTTAGGGCGCGTTCCTTTAGTATCTCACAAGGCTCAAAATGCTTCGCCTGCCGTTCCACATGGCAACCGCGGTCGTTATGGTCGTGTCGAAAATGTCACTATCGATATCACACAGCGTTCACAACGACCCATTTATTTTTGAGCCGGGGGAAATGCATTTCGCACACTACCGGGTCCTTTACTAGGGATTAGACCAAAGCGACGAGAGGTGACACCACGAATGGGCACCAGAGTCAAATCGCCGCCTTGTGTGGAGACTCGACTACTCAATACTCCACTAAAACCACCCTCCTCTCATATGCCCCACGCTTATGGCAGGAAGAGCGTGAGACTTAGAACGTAGTGACGCCCACGCTGAACGACCCATATATCAAGAGCTGAATCGAAGTAGGCGTTGATCACAGAGCATTAATTCTCTCTATCGATTGACATTGAAAAAGGCGCGATTTTCAAATCAACCAATGACATTTGTGTATTTCGTCGTTAATGACATCAACACTCCATAATCCGTTCCACTAGAGTTTATGATTGTAACGCCCGCAAGCGAGTGGAATGGGAAAATCATGATCGTTGTGAGTTTCTTGTGGAACGTGGCTTTAGACTCATATACCATCATTATGTGTACTTAGGTACGGTGGTTATATCGCTATTTCGATTTACTTATAAAGAAAACTCCAAATTAAAGTAATAAATAACCCAGATATAATTATCTGCAATTGACATTACGATATTAATAAAGTTTCTGATTGACAAGTAAAATAACCATAAACAATTATATATATATATTTTTTTTATTGCATGAGATCAGCAGACAGGCAGACGGCCCACTTGATGGAAAGCGGTTACCATCGCCTATGGACATTTGCAACACCAAGTTGCTGCAAATGCGCTGCTGCTCTCTTAAGGGAAACTGGAACCTGGTCACTAATGCCGGAACACAACTCAAGGTTGTTATGGCGACATACTTTAGAACAGGGGTGGTAGCCATCCAGTCGGGCAAATGCCCTACCACCTGGCTGTGGGTTGTTAAGTCGCCTCTTACGACAGGCCGCCCGGCCGCAGGAAATTGTATTCTTTCTCCGTTCCTGCACGGATATATAAGGAGTTTGTACAATTAGGTTAGCGAGTCTCTTTATTTGTCATAGTAAATTTTCCCAAAATGTACAGGGTCTACATGGATAAAACTTAACAGTAATGTTTAGTCTGTATGCTTCTATAAATTAGCGTTTTTAGTTTTTTTGCCTCTCAGTCTATGGGAGAGTTTGGCTCGCATAAAAAGGCTTAATAGATTTTAATGAAGAATGAATGAACAGTTAGGGGCTGGCCAGGTACTTGTTGCTGTGAGGCGACATTAAACAAAAGTATTAAGATGTATAAATCATCTCGTGTCGCTAGTCGCTAAGCCCGAGTTTGTGAACAGACCGTTAGGTTGTAAATATATATTTTTTAATGTATTAAATCTACACACTTGAAATTCGTATACTTTCATTAAACTACATTTAATACATTTATTAAAAATTATTCCTTACACGCTAAATTGTTTTTGTTGTATTCTTACATACCGACAAAGAAATGCGCACACCTGGCTGTCGTAAAACGCAGTTTATTACCTTTCCTGTATTCGGAGTTCTTTTGTTTACTTCGTGTTTAAAATTTGCAATTAAGAAAAACATCCTATTGTTATCGTACTTGTTTTATGGCCGTCATTAGTGTCGAACTAATCCTTGTTGTTATTGCATTGCGTCGAAGCTTGCCAGATGTGCGGATTAACTCAGTGAACGCGGCCCTTTGTCGGTATTATACAGTTTAGTATAAAACAATGCCCGAACGGAGGGGTGGGGCAGTCCAGCGAGGATTACTATACTAGTAAGAAGTACATTCGACAAGCGATAAATTGACGGACTTTGCGCGTGTTATTGAATCGTGCAGTTTGTACTAGAAGCGTTTAGTTATATTTGTACCTGTGTTATACGTGTTCGTATAGTTCTAATAAATTCTATAGTAATTCCAAAGGCATTATTAATTCGAGCCCCGCACTCGTAACAATATTTAAAAAAACTTGGTTGCTGCCAATGATGCGCGCATTTGGACGCGAGCAAATCACCCTTATACCAGAGTTATTTGTCAATGTTACAATGTCGCGTTTCACAGAACGCATTGGTTGATTCACATAACTGTTAGTTACATCTGCGTAATATAGTCAGTAACTCTAACATTACTCCAAGTGTAACAGAGGTATGATGTGTAGATATTTTATTTCATGACATCTTCTTAGCATTGTCTACTGTGCATACATGCAGTTCGGCTTACTACCCCTTACGCATTTACATCAGGTGTTTACATAGAGTACCGTCAGCATGAAAATAAAGCGTAGTTTTCTTTTTTAAAGAACAATACGAAACTTAAATTTTATTGATTTCGCTACTTAGTTCCACTCACACATACGCTTATAAGAACACGTCACCTCTGCAACATGAGCTGAGAGGATGGCGTGTAATAAAACATCTATATACGATTTTGGAAAATATAAATTACCAACACAGAATATATAAAAATTAACTTATAACATTGTTATGCTGCGTTTCCACGCTTGCCAAGGCTCGGCAAGCGTCCACAAGCACAAGCGTGTAAAGAGGGCGTTTGGCTTGGCTTGCGTGAGCTTGTGGACGCTTGTATTCGATCCGGGCTAGTGTCGGTTTTTGGACACTAATCAAAGGGCGCTTGCGACGCGTTCACACGTAGGCGCGCGCTTAGTAGTCGCATATACCTACATATACACCGGCACCGCTAAATTTTGAATACCGAAAATTTTTAGAAGGTTTTAGGTTCACCTTCTAAATTTTTATGAACTAACCGAAATACCAATTAAACTGAAAAACTTATTAGTTACCGGGTACGATTTTTATGAATCTTTATCATCCACCATCTTCGTGGTCGTCGGGCTTTCCTTGCTTTTGTTTTACTTTGCTTGTATTTGAAATAAAAGTAGGTTAAACCAAACGTAATAGCCGATACAAGTTCGACGTCCGCCATGCTTGGATGTACGTAACACACTGACGGATTCACAAGCGTGTAAACGACTCCCAAATGCCAAGCGAGATTTGTGGACGCTTGGGGCTTGTGGACGCTTGCCGAGCCTTGGCAAGAGTGGAAACGCAGCATTATAGTTTTTAATTCGAGTCCTGTGTAGCTCGTAACAGTATTATTATGTGGGTTTATCTTTGCATGTTATGTTGTTAGTTATATTCTTATTTGTAAATATTATTCTTGTGTACATATTAATTAAATATTCTACTCGTGACGTTTGTTTTTCCGCAACGGTTGAATTAAAATGGAAAATGTGCACATAGTACAATATTATCAAGACAGAGGCCAACGCCTTTCAATTCTCAAGCAGTAATCATTAATCTATTATATCATTGTTATAAAGGTTTTATGACATATTAATGCCACCATTATATCGGTTTTTAGAAATAACTAAAGTATATATTACATGTATGTCTCGCAGGACCACGGGCCGTAAAAATGGCCCGGAGGTCTTTTGGAGCGCTTGCGTGGTGCAATGGAAAGGCCGACACGTAGAGGCCACTAAGACAAATTTAATGTAAATATGGCGTGACACCGACAAGCCCCAGTTACAATAGTCCTACACTATTGTAAGGAATGAGAACAAAAGGTAGCGGGGTATTGGGATGAACTGCTAGTGGAACTAGGGATCTGATAAAATGGGCAGACGGAAATTCGCCACTCCCTGCATGGGCCTCTAAAAATGCCGTACAAGATTGGCGAGTTGCAATATGGCTGTGAGTTACGCCATTTATCACTTCCAGCCCTGAAGCTTGAGGGTTAGCTCTAACGATCTCCACTCCGTGCCGGCTGGTTTTTTTTTTATATCGCAGGAGATCAGCAGACAGGCAGACGGCCCACTTGATGGAAAGCGGTTACCATCGCCTATGGACATTTGCAACAACAAAGTTGCTACAAATGCGCTGCTGCTCTCTTAAGGGAGACCGGAACCTGGACACTAATGCCGGAACACAACTCAAGGTTGTTATGGCGACATACTTTAGACCAGGGGTGGTAGCCATCCAGTTGGGCAAATGCCCTACCACCTGGCTGTGGGTTGTTAAGTCGCCTTTTACGACAGGCCGCCCGGCCGCAGGCAATTGTATTCTTTCTCCGTTCCTGCACGGATAAGGTTAATGCAAGGACGGAGGTGGGGGCCTTGTCTTGGCTCCCCAGAGTCGAGTAGGAGGTGTCGCTACTCACCTAAGGCTTCGCCACAAAGTCGCCCTGCGGAATTGCATTCAAAATTTGTTCATTCATTCTATCCCGGGAAATGGCTCTTATCTTTTTTTTTGCAATTTGCAGTGTGAACGAAGTTTCGCTGGTACATATAAAAAAGAAATCCCACTGCTGGGCTCGGCCCTCCTCCTCATAGGGGAACGGACAATATACCCACCACGCTTGTCCAAGGCGGCTTGGCAGGTTTGGCACATCGGCTAACTCGATGTGCAGGTTGCATCATGATGTTTACATTCACCGTTATTAGCACGTGGTAATTGTAACAATATGCACATTAGGTCAGAAAACTGTTTAAGTGGTGCATGCGTTCCGGCCAGGATCGAACCCGCGCCCTTTGAGTTTGGGACGAGTGCGCTAGCTATTACGCTACCACGACGACGGTGGTATCTAGTAGTGATTGATCAAAGAATAACACCCGAATACGTTTTCTTTTAATGATTTATCAGAAACTGATGTTTTCCACGAGCTTTATTTGTTGCAGAAATGCGAATATAACTTGTTCATACAGATTTTTACTGGTTCTTGATATTATACAATTAAGTGTAACATGTGTATGATTATAAAATAGTTGTTATTTATTCGTTGTTGACATTTTATTTATACATGACTCAAAGTTTGAGTGACTCATGCTCAAAGCTTTTTCGCACGAAATTAAATCAGATATAAGTAATTAATCTGAGTTCATTTAACGACAAAGTTACCTTCAAAATGACACACGAGATAACTTATATCAATTTACTAATTTATTTATTATACAAATATCATACAATATTACACGATATATAATGAAAAACTGTATAACTTAAACAGCACATAAGACAATAATTCAAATTCATTTATTTATACAAACTTATTTCTAGGCCTTATATAATTATATCTAAAACTTATATAGTAGTTAAAATTAAGGCTACAAATTTTTTGGCGGCGGTTGCTGCACTAGACTAGGTCTGTATCGCGGCACCCAACACAATTCTATTATAGAAACTTAAATATAATTGATTTATTAATTAATTAACCTAAAACTATGAGACCGTGTGGTTCTGTGTGTGTGTGTGTGTGTGTGTGTGGTTTTGTGTGTGTGTGTGTGTGTGTGTGTGTGTGTGTGTGTGTGTGTGTGTGTGTGTGAGAGTGTGTGGTTTTGTGTGTGTGTGGTTTTGTGTGCGTGTGTGTGTGTGTGTGTGTGTGTGCCTGTGTGTGTGTGTCTGTGTGTGTGTGTATGTGTATGTGTGCCTGTCTCTCTCTCTCTCTCTCTCTCTCTCTCTCTCTCTCTCTCTGTGCGCGCGTGTGTGTGTGTGTGTTTGTGTGTATCGGCGTGTGTGCCCCTAGTGTTGTGGTCCGTTTAGTATTGTGCTTTCTGTGTCACTGTAATTTAATGTTTTTAACCATTTACTAACTTGGTGTTTAAACTTTGGTGCTGACATTTCTTGGGCGGAGGGTGTGTTTTGGCATACTTTATTATAAATGGATATATGGAGGAAGGCGTTTGGCAAAGGATGTATGTATTTTAGGTAAGGGCATATTATAAATTCTACGGGAGCTGAGGTATTGGAAGTTAGGGGCATTTAGATTCTGTTTATGAATTGCTGTGGCTACCTTGCAAATATAGAGTTGTCGGACTGTCAAAACGTCACTTTCTATGTATAGTGTATTGGTGGGATGTCTGTACGGTTTTTTATGCATAACTTTAAGTACTGCTCGCTGTGCTCGTTCTACCTCTATAATGTTTGTTTTTGGGATTCCTCCCCAAGCAGCAAGACAGTATAGAAGTATGACAGTATAATGGATCCCTACTTTCTTAAATTATATTTGCATAATAAGATATTCAAATCTACTTTAGTTTACTTACTTACTTTACTTTACTATATGCAGTTCCTTAAGATAACTGAATCTTGCATCTGACACTGAATAATGGACAGGAAGAAGGTTAAGGTGGTATGGGTATGTAAAAAGAAGGAATGGAAAATAAGAGGTTGATGGATAAAAAAAATTGTCAGTCTACAGACTGACAATTTTTTTTTGTCTTCCGTGATCACGGCCACTGAAAACCGGCCGAAACGTCGGAATAACCAAAATCAAATAAATTACCGCGGCTTAAAACCCTTAAAACGTAGTTTTTTTTTTATTGCAGGAGTTCAGCAGGCAGGCAGACGGCTTACTTGATGGATAGCGGTTACCATCGCCTATTGACATTTAAAACACCAAAAGTGCTACAAATGCGCTGCTGCTCTCTTAAAGGAGACTGGAACCTGGTCACTAATGCTGGAACACAACTCATGGTTATTATGGCGACATACTTTAGACCAGGGGTGGTAGCCATCCAGTCGGGCAAATGCCCTACCACCTGGCATATTATGTATACTTACAAGTATGAATGTCAAACAGGCAAGTGAGGTGTGTAAGAATAAGCCTAAATGGCACTCTGTTGTTCGTGCCTACCCCGCAAGGGAACTGGCGTGAAGTTATGTATGTATGTATACTTACAAGTCGCGAAAACTTAAGAAAATATTACATTTCAATTTGTTGGTATCTATAATATATTATAGCATTAATCTGTACATACATACATACATAACTTCACGCCAGTTCCCTTGCGGGGTAGGCACGAACAACAGAGCGCCATTTAGGCTTATTCTTACACACCTCACTTGCTTCTTTGACATTCATAACTCTTGTCATGCACGCTCGTCTGTTCTTAAGGCTCCTGACATCACCCTCTGCTAGTACACGATCAATTTGATCATGGAAGGTGTGTCGTGGCCTTCCACGACTTCTGCATCCATCCACTTTTGCATTGTATATCTGTTTAGTCATTCTTTCATCATGCATTCTTTCCACATGCCCGAACCACCGGTGCATTCCTTTCCTTACCTTCACCCCTTCATTAATCTGTGATACTGAAAATTATCTATTTGTTAACCTTATCGAAAGCAAATTAATTTAGATAGTAAAGGTTAAGTGCTGATTGCAACACCTCGACACTTACCGTAATAATTCCCTTCTAAAGCGCATTTTGTCGTGCCCTTACAACCTGTGCGGCCTTCAAAAATACCTCGGCGGATGGCAAATCCTTGCATATTTTACAATGTTATTATTAATAAAACTACGTTTTAACGGTTTTAAGCGCGGTAATTTTATTTGTTTTTGGTTTTACCGCTTCGCGGTAGTAAATTAGATTAGGCTCCCATAGAGTAAATAATAACCATAAACAAAATTAAAATTAAATAATTAAAATTAACAAGTTGGCGGTAGGCTAAATAAAACTTTAACAATACTCGTTGACACTTGACATCTTTGTCTTCCGTGATTTTGGCCACTGAAAAGTGGCCGAAACGTCGGAAAAACCAAAATCAAATTAAATTACCGCGCTTAAAACCGTTAAAACGTAGTTTTATTATGTATACAAGTCGCGAAAACTTAAGAAAATATTAAATGTTATTATTGTCTGCATCATCATCCGAGCCTTAAATCCTAGTTGCGTTTGGAGCGTCCGCTTCGAAGCTTGAGGTCTCATTTCCTACTTTTTCTTCTCAACTTCATGCGTTCTGCAGCATCTCATGTTTTGAGACTTCACGATATTAGGCTTTTTCTTGTATTTGTAGATTAATATATTTTCATTATCATAGTATTGTATCAAATATATATCTATAATTATTATAAAATTCTAAACACGCCGTGTCTGTACATTAAAGCAATTTAAAAAATACAACTTGAATAGACTATATAAACGATGAGAACACGATGCGCTTTTTATTAGATTTTTTGGCTATTTGTTCGAGATTTACATAAAAACTACTGGGCTGATTTTGATGCGATTTTCGCTAATCGACAGCAATTCTTAAAATTAAATTCTGCGCTACTTTTTATTTTGGGAATCCCGCGGGATTCTCCCCAGGAGCGGTATGTAGTTGTTAGGGTGCATACATATGAGCTTATTCCGACACAGTATTCACTAAATGATGGCACATTCTTTTTTAAATACTGCAATATTTTGTGTCCCGGGAACTTCAATTCAAGCGTGGACGAAGTTGCGGGTATTTCCTAGTATATATATAATATTATAAAGCTGAACAGTTTGTTTGTTTGTTTAAACGCGCTAACCTCAGGAACCGCTGGTCCGATTTGATAAATTCTTTCAGTGTTGAATAGTACATTTATCGAGGAAGGCTATAGGCTATGTTATATTTTCAAAAAAAATAGGGATCCTTACTAAAAGTCCAATAATGTAACCCAAGGTGTAAAAAAATGACCCGAAAATATCCTTACACGGCGTGCGCTGCGAAAATGATTGATTATAGAACAAAACAATGTACTACCATTTTGCAGAACATATAATTGTCTACAAAAAATATTGCGTAACCATATGTCTAACTATTATAGTTATCTCACAATAAGTGTTATATTTTATTTTTTTAAATAATTAAAATGCCGTCTCTTCAAAAACTCTTTATTTTGTACCTTGGTATTAATCCTTATCAAAATAAATTACTCCATATTCAAGAAGAATTCAATACCTTTCTAGAACTTTTTGAATTATTCAATTCGGACGTTCCATTCAAGAGATATCGCGATATTTAAAATGTAAGTATTAGTGTTGTAGCCAAATATACTAGACCAATAGGAGCGGAGCACCAATGAAGAATGTTTCAAAATCGGAGGGTTTTGAAAGCAAATTCCACGCGGACGACGTCGCGGGCACAGCTAGCATATATATAGTTAGTTTTAGTTTAGTTGCTACTTTCATGCAAATACATGTGTGGCCTCGACAAAGCATGTTAAATGTCCTTTCTATTGACTTCAGATTAAAACTGGCACAAGACATACTATATGTAGTACTACAAGTTGCTTGCCCTGATATATTTACACATTAGCAAACGTGATTGCACTATCATTTAAACATGTAATAGATATACAAACTCAGCTACAATTTTAAAATGACTGTATTCAAAAAGCTTCTTCTGCATTAGATATAACTATACCAGTCGTAGTGAGCTCAGAGTCTAAGGAGTGTTTTAGTCATCTTCCAATGCAACCTTCCAACAGCGGTAACACATTGCGAAGCGGTGTACATAGAATAGGAAGTAGATTTAAATTTTGACTTACATTTATGACCTTGAAAGTGTTCTCCAGTGGAACCTATTTTGAGTTTGAATAAGTGAGTTCCAATCGTGGTTTTTTTTTATTATTTTTATTGCTCGAGTTCAGCAGACAGGCAGACGACCCACTTGTTGGAAAGCGGTTACCATCGCCTATGGACATTTGCAACACCAAAGGCGCTACAAATGCGCTGCTGCTCTCTTAACGGATACTGGAACCTGGTCACTAATGCCGGAACACAACTCAAGATTGTTATGGCAACATACTTTAGACTAGGTGTGGCAGCCGTCCAGTCGAGCAAATGGCCTACCACCTGGCTGTGGGTTGTTTTTTCGCCTCTTACGACAGGCTGACCGGCCGTAGGAAATTGTATTCTTTCTCCGTTTCTGCACGGATAATCTGTCTGGAAGAGATTGCCTTTTAGCGATACGACTGCCCTTTGTACACAATCAGAATAATACTACTTCGTAAGTTTTCTGTAATGGTGTACTTTAAAGTGTTATCTATCTATCTATGACGTACTAAAATTTTATTCTGCAACATATCTCCATAAGTTCCTTCTATGTTTGGCAATAGACTTCTTTCATACCTTATGTAACAATCTAGACTATTAAACAAGACGTTGATAGAAAGCTTCAATTGAGATTTTCTATAAAAACAAGAACGTATTATGAGTTACGTATTTCTGCGCCATAGTCATTCCTAAGTATTGTTCTCTTATGTTCTAAAGTCTCACTGCAATCTAGCAGTAATTGCTTGCTGTTAACTTATTTAACGGCACAGTAATCTCCTTTAATGTACACTTTACATTGTTTCAAAAAGCTTTTAGTGCTAAGTAGGTGCTATATCGGTCAGAGATCTGGGCAACTAATAAATATTCATTAGGTTTAGAAAGCTGGCTTGCTAATGAGCCAGCGCTTGACATCTGGGTCGTCCCGACAGACTACTGACAAGCAAGCTCACCGTACATTGCGATTCTTGTACAAAATCTCTTGAACTAGTTCACTCCTAATCAATTTGAAGTTTAAGTGACAGATAAAGGTCGGCATTTTGGGACAATACTCATGTGTAAGCCGTTGGTGAGATTAATTTTGTTGTAGAAGTCCGTAGTGATGTATAGTATTTTTTTTTATTTTTTTTTTATTGCAGGAGTTCAGCAGACAGGCAGACGGCCCACTTGATGGATAGCGGTTACCGTCGCCTATGGACATTTGCAACACCAAAGGTGCTACAAATGCGCTGCTGCTCTCTTAAGAGAGACTGGAACCTGGCCACTAATGCCGGAACACAACTCAAGGTTGTTATGGCGACATACTTTAGACCAGGGGTGGTAGCCATCCAGTCGGGCAAATGCCCTACCACCTGGCCTTGGGTTGTTTTGTCGCCTCTTAGGACAGGCCGCCCGTCCGCAGGAAATTGTATTCTTTCTCCGTTCCTGCACGGATAGTCTGTTTGGAAGAGATTGGCTTTTAGTGATAAGACTGCCCTTTGTACATAACTACTTATATATATAATTTTAGTCTTTAAGTTCATTTTTGTATTGGTGTAATCAAGTGTTTATCTATCTATCTCATTAATCATGTCGCATCTCAAATTCGTCATCTTTTAGATTATCTCAGATAAAGCCCTGTAGTAAAACAAACACACTTTCACATTTATATCAGTAGATTAAGTGGTATTTTCGATATCACATTCACTAGCAGCCACCCTCACCTAATTAAACGTGGGATAATTAACCGATTGTGTAGAAAACAATCACGTATATATTGAATGGGCTAGAACACAAATATTTGCGTGATATTATCACGGACAGTGAACAATTGGGCTTATTTCACATGTATTGTTTAAATCATGTCATGGCGATTCCGCTCAAAGGCCTGTAGGCCTGTACCAGTGGTAGAGCTGTTAATAAATCTATAACCATAGAAGAAGTATGAAGAGTAAAACGTCTCTCTGAAAAGCTTGTAAACTTTATAAAGACGACGCTACAATATTTTATTAATCTGTAAACGTACCTTTGTGTCCCTGATTCACCTGCGTTAGTAGCTGTTAATAAATCTATAACCATAGACGAAGTATGAAGAGTAAAACGTCTCTCTGAAAAGCTTCTAAACTTTATAAAGACGACGCTACAATATTTTATTAATCTGTAAACGTACCTTTGTGTCCCCGATTCACCTGTGTTAGTAGCTGTTAATAAATCTATAACTATAGAAGAAGTATGAAGAGTAAAACGTCTCTTTGAAAAGCTTGTAAACTTTATAAAGACGACGCTACAATATTTTATTACTCTGTAAACTTACCTTTGTGTCCCTGATTCACCTGCGTTAGTAGCTATTAATAAATCTATAACTATAGAAGAAGTATGAAGAGTAAAACGTCTCTTTGAAAAGCTTGTAAACCTTATAAAGACGACGCTACAATATTTTATTACTCTGTAAACTTACCTTTGTGTCCCTGATTCACCTGCGTTAGTAGCTATTAATAAATCTATAACTATAGAAGAAGTATGAAGAGTAAAACGTCTCTTTGAAAAGCTTGTAAACCTTATAAAGACGACGCTACAATATTTTATTACTCTGTAAACTTACCTTTGTGTCCCTGATTCACCTGCGTTAGTAGCTATTAATAAATCTATAACCATAGAAGAAGTATGAAGAGTAAAACGTCTCTTTGAAAAGCTTGTAAACTTTATAAAGACGACGCTACAATATTTTATTACTCTGTAAACTTACCTTTGTGTCCCTGATTCACCTGCGTTAGTAGCTATTAATAAATCTATAACTATAGAAGAAGTATGAAGAGTAAAACGTCTCTTTGAAAAGCTTGTAAACCTTATAAAGACGACGCTACAATATTTTATTACTCTGTAAACTTACCTTTGTGTCCCTGATTCACCTGCGTTAGTAGCTATTAATAAATCTATAACTATAGAAGAAGTATGAAGAGTAAAACGTCTCTTTGAAAAGCTTGTGAACTTTATAAAGACGACGCTACAATATTTTATTACTCTGTAAACTTACCTTTGTGTCCCTGATTCACCTGCGTTAGTAGCTGTTAATAAATCTATAACCATAGAAGAAGTATGAGGAGTAAAACGTCTCTCTGAAAAGCTTGTGAACTTTATAAAGACGACGCTACAATATTTTATTACTCTGTAAACTTACCTTTGTGTCCCTGATTCACCTGTGTTAGTAGCTGTTAATAAATCTATAACCATAGAAGAAGTATGAGGAGTAAAACGTCTCCCTGAAAAGCTTGTGAACTTTATAAAGACGACGCTACAATATTTTATTACTCTGTAAACTTACCTTTGTGTCCCTGATTCACCTGCGTTAGTAGCTGTTAATAAATCTATAACCATAGAAGAAGTATGAAGAGTAAAACGTCTCTCTGAAAAGCTTGTAAACCTTATAAAGACGACGCTACATGTCATTCTTAAATTGTTTTTGATATTTTATTACTCCGTAAACTTACCTTATGCCCTGCTTCACGCCTTAACGAGTAGCTACATTAAATAGCTTCAATTAGCTTCGAAATGCTTCTGCGTCTGTAGTAGTGTACTTTCAGCACATAAATAACTTTTATATATTTTTGAAGGCAGGTACTTGATATGAAACTAATAATATTAAACGATATTAAAACAATAAATATTAATATTAAACATAATTTTTAATTACTAACTTTCAAGGAAATTTGAATTTCAAGTTTAAAAGTCCTATAAATACACAAATACTAATAAACCGACCACTTTCAGTAGTAGGCTATTGAAAGTGGTCGAAATGCCGGAATAATAAAAATCAAATAAATTATCGCGCTTAAAACCGTTAAAACGTAGTTTTATTATGTACGTCCGCGTAATTAAAGTTTTTTTTAACTATCCCACGGGTACTCTTAAATTTTTCGGGATCAAAAGTATCCTATATATTGACCAGGGATATAAGCTACCGCCATATAAAATTTCATTCAAATCGGTCCACTCGTTTCGGAGATTAGCCCGTACAAACAGACAAACAAAAAATTTGAAAAAAATCCAAATTACTTCTATTTCAATTCTTACATCCCCCTGACTAGGTTTTTAGCATTTTTCATTGTACAAAAATTCGACTTCTACAGTTTTATTATATGTAAGAGCAATTAGTCCCGAAAATTTAACAAAATATTATACAAAAATACTACTACAAACGCAAAAACTCTCCCTCGTCTCGAAGCTAATACATCTGTATATACATGAGTTATCTGACAATGTTTAACATCATTGACAATGTCGCATTTCAAATAATGCATTAAATCCTTGACAACATTATCCTAGGTGGAGCAGAGGCACTAGACAGATTCAGTAAAAAAATAAAAAGCCTTAACAATTTCTGAATTGCTTTCAAAGCCAGATCAATCACTCGAGGCCGTGATCTGTAACAAACGCTGAAAGCGACGCTTAGCATTAATCGGTGTTGGACGCCGCTCTGGGCGTCACATTCACTCTGGAAATGTCTAAACTCGCGTCATCTTTTCACGTCCACTCTCTACGATTGACGCCAAAAATTGGCTGTCGAAAAAGTCGTGGCACCATAATGGCTAGCGCACGCGTCCCAAACTCAAAGGGCGTGGATTCGATCCTGGCTGGAACAAAGGTACCACTTAGTCAGTTTTCTGACCTAATGTGTATATTGTCACATACCGACAAAGAAATGCGCACACCTGGCTGTCGTAAAACGCAGTTATTATCTTTCCTGCATTCGGAGTTCTTTTGTTTACTTTGTGTTTAAAATTTACAATTAAGAAAAACATCCTATTGTTATCGTACTTGTTTTATGGCCGTCATTAGTGTCGAACTAATCCTTATTGTTATTGTTTTCGACTTTGTTGGCCGCTCGCAGGTGTGCAAATTACATTTTCTTGGAAGAAATCAGCCCACGCAATCGATTGTGTATTATACAGTTTAGTATAAAACAATTCCCGAACGGAGGGGTGGGGCAGTCGAGCGAGGATTACGATACGAGTAAGACGTACATTCGACAAGCGATGTAGTGACGGACTCTGCGCGTGTTATTGAATCGTGCAGTTTGTACTAATAGCGTCTAGTTATATTTGTACCTATGTTATTCGTGTTTGTATAGTTCTAATAAATTCAATAGTAATACCAACGGCATTTTAATTCGAGTCCCACACTCGTAAGAATATAAAATTACATATCATTATATTGCAGATAGTATTTCCTGACCGTGTTTCATTCATTCATTTCATTTCATGTGTTATTATTATAACTATAATAACATTTTCCTTTCCTTTTATTGCGTTTTTGTCTTACTGAGTATACACTGTTTGCTACAACTCCATTAATTCTTCGAAAGTAATTGTGTAACATATTTTTGTATAAAATTTATTAATAAAAATAAGTTTGAGTTAATCTATTTTTTAACCGACTTAAGAAAAGGAGGTTCTCAATTCGTCGGGATCTTTTTTTTATGTATGTTCACCGATTACTCCGAGATTTATGATCCGATTTACGTGTTTTTTTTGTTCGACGCGGAATAGTTGCCATTTGGTCCCCTAAAAATTTAACATAGTTTGGCCCAGTAGTTTTCATTTTACGAACATTTTTTGTTCCCGGTTCTTGGGACCTATATTTTTTAAGGAGCGCGGCACCTTTCGTACGTCTGCCCATACATAGCTAGACACTTAAAAGTAACAAATAAAATAAAAAAAACTTCGTTTAAAAAAACCGACTTCAAAAACTAAAAAACTAACTTTTTAGTTTTTGAAGTCGGTTTTTTTAAACGAATTTTTTTTATTTTTAGCTAGACGTCTTGCTGGGGAGTGTCTTGCCGCTTCGTATCCTTAATAGCAATAACACGTTGCGAAGCGGTGTACTACATAGAATAGGAAGTAAAATTAAATTTTAACCTATATATATAAGTGTTCTCAAGTGGAACTTATTTTGAATAAAAAATTTTGAGTTTGAACACTGCAGATGCCTATAGGCGATGATGTCCACTTACTGTCAAGGTTTTAACCGACTTCAAAAAAAAGAGGAGGTTCTCAATTCGTCGGGATCTTTTTGTTTTATGTATGTTCACCGATTACTCCGAGATTTATGATCCGATTTACGTGATTCTTGTTTAGTTTGATGCGGAATAGTTGCCATTTGGTCCCCTAAAAATTTAACATAGTTTGGTCCAGTAGTTTCCATTTTATGAAGATTTTTTATGAAAATTTTTCCATTCCGTTCCATATGTACACCGATTACGCTGAGAGTTATGATACGATTTACGTGATTCTTGTTTAGTTTGATGCGGAATAGTTGCCATTTGGTCCCCTAAAAATTTAACATAGTTTGGCCCAGTAGTTTTCATTTTACGAACATTTTTTTGTTCCCGGTTCTTGGGACCTATATTTTTTAAGGAGCGCGGCACCTTTCGTAGGTCTGCCCATACGTAGCTAGACACTTAAAAGTAGCAAATAAAATAAAAAAACTTCGTTTAAAAAAACCGACTTCAAAAACTAAAAAGCATAAAATAACTTATTTCTAAAGCTATTATTATTATTAATATAAATTATCTAAAACATCTTGAAGTCGGTGCAAAGAAAAACATAAAAATTACTATATTTTGAAAATTACTGAACACCGACTTTAAGATGTTTTAGATAATATATATTAATAAGAATAGCTTTAGAAATAAGTTCTTTTATACTTTTTAGTTTTTTATCTGTATGCCAGTCTCTCGGATACTGGATCAGATAGTCATGCAAACACGTTTGTAAAATATTCTATTAAAAATAGTTTTACTAATACATACATACATACATAACTTCACGCCAGTTCCCTTGCGGGGTAGGCACGAACAACAGAGTGCCATTTAGGCTTATTCTTACACACCTCACTTGCCTCTTTGACATTCATAACTCTTGTCATGCAAGCTCGTCTCTTCTTAAGGCTCCTGACATCACCTTCTGCTAGTACACGATCAATTTGATCATGGAAGGTGTGTCGTGGCCTTCCACGACTTCTGCATCCATCCACTTTTGCATTGTATATCTGTTTAGTCATTGTTTCATCATGCATTCTTTCCACATGCCCGAACCACCGGAGCATTCCTTTCCTTACCTTCACCCCGACACTCTCTTTCAGACCAACAGTTTTACTAATGTATGATGGTATGTGTATATTGTAAGTAAACCTACCAACTCGATAAGCTCCAATGAGTCTTGCGTACATACGTAATATTTAACATACAATGAATGTCACGTACAATAAGCGCCTGAATTATACGCGCTAAACAATTGTGGTAACTATTACCACAGTGCAGTTACATTGAATGCTAAGTAGGAATAAATCTATGACGGCCCGCTACAAATTTCGCAATGTAAGGTTACCCTTGTGTAATTGTGACATGTGGATGTATTACAATAATGTCTTTAGTGCGGGTTTAATATTACGCTTTAAAAAGTAAAAATGAATGATTTTGAGCTTCGTCGTGTCTGTCTATCTGTCGGACGTGGTAGAGCCATGCTGTAATCATTATCTTGATTACAGCTAGTTGGGCTAGCTTGATTGGTGTGATACCACGCTTTCACCTAATAACGGCGTGAAACGGTTAGCCTTGAATCTTGTTTCTTACGATGAGTGAGAGTTCCGATAGCTCACTTTCCTCTCCCTCTATCGCCTCCGTGCTTATCAGTGCAGGAACGGAGAAGCCGAGAGCCGGCCTATCGTAAGAAGCAACAAACAACCCACAGCCAGGTGGAAGGGTATTTGTCCGTCTGGATGGTTACCACCCCAAGTCTAGAGCATACTGTCATAACAACCTTGAGTTGTGTTCTGGCATTAGTGCTCAGGTTTCAGTCCTATCTACGAGTTCGGAAGCACATTGGTAGCATCTTTTGTGTTGCAAATGTTTATAGGCGATGGTAACCACTTTCCATCACAGTTGGGCCCTCAGCCTGACTACTGTACTCCACCAGCAATAAAAAAACAAAAAATTCCCATCTTCCCTATCGCATTTTTCCTATCCCATCTGCCCTATTTCATCATGTTTATCTCAGCTTCCCTATCTCATCTTCCCTATCCCATCTTTTCTGTCTCATCTTCCCTATCCCATCTTCCCTATCTCATCTTCCCTATCTCATCTTATATCCCATATTTCCTATCTCATCTTCCCTATCCTATCTTTTCTGTCCGATCTTTCTTATCCTATATTTCCTATTCCAATTTTACCCGGGTCCACAGTTAGGATAGCTTTTATCACGATAAAAGACGTAATTTTCATGACATAGACGAATATAACCAAAAAATGTAGCGATGTGGTCGCTATTTCCGGTGTCACCGTTGCATGTCACTAATTAATAAGTTGCAGTTACGGCAACGCGAACGAAGTTTCGCTGGCACATGCTAATAGGTAATAAACGAACAATAAATAAATAATATTTCATTGTCACTGTTGTTAATTAACATTTTATTTAACACAATTGTATTATCAGCAGGTTCATTAAACAACAAAGTTCATATACAATAGCCTCTAATTGGTGTGAATAAGGCGCTATTGTTGCTATTGCTAGTCATATTTTGACAATATAATAACGGTATAGAGCTACCAAGTAGCTTCATTTGCGGAAATAATTTCCGCCTATTTGGTGAGAGGCTTCAGAGGCTGGATCATCGACGCAGAGTCGCTACTTTGACGCTATTCTATAGGATACACATTGGCGAGTGTGCCACGGAATTACACCAATTTATTCTACGATAACCATTATACCACCCGATAAGCAGACGTATGCACTCACATACATACATACATAACTTCACGCCAGTTCCCTTGCGGGGTAGGCACGAACAACAGAGTGCAATTTAGGCTTATTCTTACACACCTCACTTGCCTCTTTGACATTCATAACTCTTGTCACTCACTTGTCACATATGCACTCACGTCATCGATATATGGTGGAAGTACCAGCAAAGCGAACGAAGCGCTATGTGTTTACGCCATTTTTATTATTCACAAACTAAATTATTATTAAAAAGTAAAATCCATAATTAATTCGATATGTGCAATTTTTTTTTTGCAGGAGTTCAGCAGACAGGCAGACGGCCCACTTGTTGGAAAGCGGTTACCATCGCCTATGGACATTTGCAACACCAAAGGTGCTGCAAATGCGCTGCTGCTCTCTTAAGGGAGACTGGAACCTGGTCACTAATGCCGAAACACAACTCAAGGTTGTTATGGCGACATGCTTTAGACCAGGGGTGGTAGCTATCCAGTCGGGCAAATGCCCTACCACCTGTCTGTGGGTTGTTTTGTCGCCTCTTACGACAGGCCGCCTGGCCGCAGGAAATTGTATTCTTTCTCCGTTCCTGCACGGATAAAATTAGATTAGATTTGGATCTATGTTGTAAATTGAACTATATACTTCCTGTCCCTTTTCTACAAAAGGTGGCTACTTACATATCATGAGCGGGTTATCTTCTATATTGCTTGCAGCATTCTCGTAACCAGGACCAGATGTTCCAGAGCATCACATTAATCAGAAGTAGTAGGCATTGTATGTAATGAAAAAATACAAAATCTTGAACATCTTTTATCCGTGCAGGAACGGAGAAAGAATACAATTTCCTGCGGCGGCGAGGCGAGGCGACAAAACAACCCACAGCCAGGTGGTAGAGCAATTGTTCGACTGGATGGCGATCACCCCTGGTCTAGAGTATGCCGCCATAACAACCTTGTGTTGTGTTCCGGCATTAGTGACCAGGTTCCAGTCTCGCTTAAGACAGCAGCAGCGCATTCGTACCTTTGGTGTTACAAATGTCCAGAGGCGATGGTAACCGCTTTCCATCAAGTGGGCCGTCTGCCTGTCTGCTGAACTCCTGCCATAAAAAAATGCTAAAATTGACTCATAAAACATTTCCGTCAATGTTAAAAAAAAACCCTTACATTTCTGTAATAAATAAAGCGTGACATTAATACCATTTGGATACCTTTTTTAAAATTCAGTAGGTTGGTGGACATTAACTGCAGTATGTCTAATAACAAATATGTTTTATATAATAATTTCATTTTATTTATTACAATAAATTAATTATATTACATATAATCGAATACAATGCAAGAAAACTTAACTTATTTGTATTGTATTCTACTCATAGTCCCTCAAGACTATAAGTAGAATACTGAGCCTAGATCACCGTCTTCTATGGGTAAGGTGCCCAAAAGACTGGCTACGTTTCCTCGCTGGATCGCCATACTGATCCGTTGGCCGAGGTAAGCACCAGCCCTCTGATCACCCGAAGAGTCAATGAGTCGTTTCGATAAATTTTGGTAGAGGCTCATTGCCTCAGGGCGCCACGGTCCAAGCGTCTAGACAGCAAACGGCACAAACATATAACTGACTAACTCACAGAGAGTTGCATATTTGCGCCGCTGAACCGGCCGATTTAGACGTGTTTGGTAAATGGGATGCGGCCAACGTGTCTACGCAAGTCGCATCCCACACCAAAGGCTTGCCACGCTGCCAGGGAATTAGAGTCATTCCATCGGGACGCCTACCATCGTCACGTGCAATACCGTTCGGCTCCAATAAAGCCGGCACGTTAGCGGTGGCAAGTGCCCTCCGTAAGACATCATTCAAGGCAGCGTGGCGCGACCATCTGCCGGCACTGCGGCGGCAAGAAAGACCGTGGTATCCCGGGCCGATTATCTCTGTTCCACAGACGCATAATTTTATATAATTATTATTATTTATTGTTTTATAAAAGTATATAAGTTTAGAGCTGTGGGTTTGACATTGGTACTCCGACCTTCCAGCAGTGTTCGCATCTCGTGAGAATTCTTATAGCTATTGAATAACGTACGTAAGAGTTTCATAAGTTTTAACGCTGCTGATTCAGGTTAGTGATGTGACAAGTGAACTTTTCGAGTCAAATGAGTCAATTAAGTACATGTTATTTTCAACCCCTGTTTCTTACACACCGTGGAGAATAGGTATGAGCTCACAGCTGAGATTTTTCCACAGCGCTACGATATGGAGTTTTTTAAAAAGGGTGTCATAAAATTTCTTCGAGGCCGGCAGCGCGTTGGTGACATGTCTGATGTCGCAAACGTCCATAAGCGACGGTAAACGCTTTCCATCAGATGGGCTGTCAGCCTGTCTGTTGTACTCCAGCTATATAAAAAAAGAATGTGCCTAAAGTAAAATTATTCTATTTTTAGTTGCTGTATATTTTATGCCACATCAGTCACACTTAGGTTCTAAAACCTATATAATTACATTTACGTGACATATTACGTGACAATTTATTTGATTGTCATACTTTTGCATTAAAAAGTTGCTATTTTTCAAAATTATATATATATGTAAAATATTTATTATTTTATTATGTAAAAATATTATATAATCTTAATATTTTATTTCACATCCAATTCAAATGTTAAAAAATTACGTCATCTTATTATGGGCATAATGTGTCAAAAATTAAAATTTAATTGGTCAACAGTGTTACTGTATAATAAACAATTGCATTATGCATTTAGATGTAGTTCCTTTAATTAAAGTCTATAAATCTGTTTCACAACAAAATGACTCGATTTTTTTTTCATTCATACTTAAAAATTATTTGTGTAAACAGATCTCTAGTAGTACGAGTCGTGTCGCATCCCTACAAGATAAGAGGTCTATTTAGTATTGTTTTGTGATACTGTGATACTGAACTATTATTTATATTATGTTAGATGTTATACACATGTCGAGGTTGATTTTCGTGTAATAGTTAATTTTCTTTATTGTGGGTCAAGAGTATATATTGGTTGATAAACGATAGATTGTTAATTTCATTAGCAAGATTTTTCTATAATCTTATTAGCTATATGTAGGTGATTAATAGACGGCACTTTTGTTGATAAAGAATAGCTTATTTCTAATTAATAATAGCAGCCCATAAATGTCCCACTGCTGGGCTCGGGCCTCCCATTATAGGGGAACGGACAGTATACCCGCCGCTTGGCAGGTTTGACACATCGGTTATCTCGATGTGCAGGTTGCATCACGATGTTTTCCTTCACCGTTATTAGTACGTGGTAATTGTAACAATATGCACATTAGGTCAGAAAACTGCTTAACTGGTGCATGCGTTCCGGCCAGGATCGAACCCGCGCCCTTTGAGTTCGGGACGCGTGCGCTAGCCATTACGCTGTCACGACTCTTTTTTTAAAATTAATGATTTAAGTTAATTGAACAAAATTAGCGCATATTGTGCGATAATTGCATAACAACCTTGACATGAAAGAAATATAATTTAAAAAAACTGCTGTCTCGTTTTTGGAAAAACCTGCAGTGGGTTTCAATGCTGAATAATTTTATACGAACCAGTACTGATTTGAAATACGTCTGCAACTGTAGTCATTTTGAAGATCCTTAAAATCCACTCTATAAAGAGAAGTCTCGATTTTTTAAATCATTTTTCCCACTTTTACCTCTCAATTATGTGGGGTCGGCACTATGGCTATGTTCCACAAGAGGTTCATAACGATCACGTTCACGACCGTGATTATATTTTTTAATTTTTTTGTTGCACGAGTTCAGCAGACAGGCTTTGCTTTGATTGAAAGCGGTTACCATCGCCTATGGACATTTGCAACACCGAAGGTGCTACAAATGCGCTGCTGCTCTCTTAAATGGGACTGGAACCTGGTCACTAATGCCGGAACATAACTCAAGGTTGTTATGGCGACATACTTTAGACGAGGGGTGGTAGCCATCCAGTCGGGAAAATGCCCTATCACCTGGCTGTGGGTTGTTTTGTCACCTCTTACGACAGGCCGCCCCAACGCAGGAAATTGTAATCTTTCTCCGTTCCTGCACGGATAAAACAGATACGGATTTCCCGTTCCACTTGCTTGCGGGCGTTACAATCATAAATTCTAGTGGAACGGATTATGGGGCGTTGATGTCATAACGATAAAATACATAATGATACTGGTTGATTTGAAAATCGCTCCTTTTTCAATGTCAATCGATAGAGAGAATGCTCTGTGGTCAACGCCCACTTCGACCCAGCTCCTGACATGGGCCGTTGTGAGCGCTGCGTAATCGAAAATAATGACGTCATTAGCGACGTTTTCGCCACGACCATAACGACCGTGATCGCCAATGTGGTACGGCGGACGGGGCATTTTGGGCGTTGTGAGATACTAGAGGAACACGCCCTATATGTCTTTTTCTTCCATACTCTTCTGCACTGAAATATGTCCTTTGTCACGTTACCACAGTTCATTATGGCTACGTTCCATTAGGGACTCGCAACGACCACGTTCACGACCGCGATTTATCCCGTTCCACTTGCATGCCGGCGTTACAATCGTAAACCCAAGTGGAACGGCTATTCGACCCACCTCTTGACATGGGTCGTTGTGAGCGTTGTGTAATCGAAAATAATGACGTCATTAACGGTCGCCTTGTGGAACGGCTAACTGAGCATTTTGGGCGTTGTGAGCTACAAATGGAACGCTCTGTATATCATTCATCCTTTTTTCTCACGTTTTTCTAAAATCATATTATAAATACATACGAGAGGAATTCTGTTCTGTCTGTATGTATCTTCTCATCATTAAACATACATACATAACTTCACGTCAGTTTCCTTGCGGGGTAGGCACGAACAACAGAGCGCCATTTAGGCTTATTCTTACACACCTCACTTGCTTCTTTGACATTCATAACTCTTGTCATGCACGCTCGTCTGTTCTTAAGGCTCCTGACATCACCTGCTAGTACACGATCAATTTGATCATGGAAGATGTGTCGTGGCCTTCCACTACTTCTGCATCCATCCACTTTTGCATTGTATATCTGTTTAGTTATTCTTGCATTCTTTCCACATGCCCGAACCACCGGAGCATTCCTTTCCTTACCTTCACCCCGACACTCTCTTTCAGACCAACTCTCTTTCTTACTTCGGTACATCATTAAACAATTCAATAAAATTTGTTAAGGAGATAGATTGCATCTTGGAGAAGGACAGTGTCTTATAGTAAACACAATATTGACGGGAGTGAATCAGGGGCTGAAAATTTATAAGAAATACTCATAATACATCCTTAGAGTAAAATCGACTTATTCACAACGTATCAAAGTAGGTTTTTGCATGTCAACTAACTATATTCTAACGTCTGACTGTAGTCGTGTGTTGTAATTGTACAACACACGGAATATTGGGTTCCACACGCATTTCCTAAACACGTAACCTTATGCGTAACCGCGTAACGTGTATTGTTATGTATGTTTACCTTAATAGAGTGGTACGTATTTCTAGTTTCCTATTTTAGAGTTCCGTAGTTATTTCGCCAAAAATAGAACCCTTATGTAACCGCTATGTCCGGCAGCCTGCCATGCACAACCTGAATTTCATTTATGTATTGTTTGTTCAGTTTTCATTTGTGTAGTACTTGTTCTATTCTTTACTATAGCTTGTATTTTGAAGTGAAACTTCTTAGAATTGTTGTGATTTGAAACTCGATGAATAGAAGTTTTTGAGATTCTGGTTATCATGTAGCAGCAGAGTGCTAGCCAAGACAAGTAAAACGAGCCCAAACACGACGGGTCTATCTTGTTTAGTACAGGAGTTCCTATGGCCACCTTCGGACTCCATCATCAGATCAGCTCCATGGTACCATATTATTGCATTGTCACGCGATATTATGTGTGCAAAATTTCAGCTCAATCGGTAAACGGGAAGTTGGTCAAATTTAACTTGCAAGATTCCACCCGAACTGACATACATGCACATCCATTGCAAGTTAAATAAAAGCTTGTAATAAGAGATAAAAACATGAACCTATAGGACTAAGCCTGCGAAAGAATGTCCTTGTTCTTTTTGTCCTTTTTATCCTTTTTGTCAATTTTGTTCATTTTGTCCCTTTTGTCCTTTTTGTCATTTTTGTTATTTATGTAGTTTTCATAGACGGGGGATAGTGAAATGAAACCGGGACGGACGGTTTGAAATAGAGGGTGAGAGTTTGGGTGAGCCCAATAATTTATCAAGATTGTACATGTAGATTCTATATAAAAAATTATCGTCTATAAAAAATGCGATAGTAACTCGATATGTCTTTCTGTTAAGCTTTCACGGAAAACTACTAGGAATACTGGATCGGTTTTACTGCAATTTTGTTTAAATTTAGTTTTAATACCGAAAATAGACATAAATACTTTTCATGCTGGGAGATGGGATAGTTTGCGATATAAAATGAAATAAACATAAACATTGAGTAAAATGTAACATGTTACTAACGCCTGCTCTTTAAACAAGAAGCACGCACTAGAGGTTGACTACTAAACTACTATATTATAGCGATATAATATATGAAGTGTGACGTCACGTAATATAGAAATTCTCCCACCCCTTGTCACACTTTGTTCCACTTCTACTGCGTGTGAACTGCACACACACAATTTTTATATTTTTTATTCCGCTGAATCTTCTATTTTACAGAATAATAGTGTTAGAGATGCCCTCTGCCACATAGATAGCAGGTATGCTGGGGAGAGCATGTCCAAAGCTCATTGGACATATTCTTTATATTGTTGAGATTCCTTAATTTAATTTTTTGTTTTCATTTCTGCCTTTGTCTAAATATTATCTGGAAAATAACATGTATTATCACCAAAATTTATTTTAATTTAATTTAATAATAAATATCAACTTATAAATACAATCTAACATAGACAATCCTTATATCCCTTTCGCAGTGTGTCAGTCTGTATGTTGCAGGTATTTTTTCTCAAAAACTAGTGGACTTATATGAATTAAGTTTGGCAGCAAACAAAAAGTATTATCTATGGGAAACAAGTAAAGTGAAATACCAAAAAACTTAAAAAAAAAGGCGCCATACATGTAATAGAGGGATGATTTTTTTAGTGAATAAACATATAAGTGTACTAAATATCGAGAAATCATCGTGGTTATTTTATTTAAGATTTTTAATTATAATAATTTTGTGAATTATAATAAACCCGCAGGCCCCCCTGTGGGTTTATTATAAATATTAATAATGCCCTTTGTGATGAAGGCGTCAGTGAGCAGCGATACCTTTTACCCGACTCTGGGGACCAAGGCCCCCGCCTTCATGCTTGTCATAGCCAGCCGGCATGGAGTGGAGATCGCTAGAGCTAAGACTCAATCTCCAGGGGTGGAAGTAATAAATAGCCTAACGTCGGAAGTAGCTTCGGTGAAACTGTAGCCCATCTCTTAACACCTCTTAACTACTCACTGGATTTTCAGGGGCCCATGCAGGGAGTGGCGAGTCACCGTCTGCCCATTTTTCCATGTCCCCCGAACATTGCGATGGGCAGACGCCATAATCCTCATAGCCCAGATCCCTAGTTCCACTAGCAGTTCATCCCAACAGTCCAGTAGCTTTTGTTCTCATTTCCCACAATAATCCTACACTGGCTAGGGCTTGTCCTTGGGTGCATTATTATATGCTGTAGACAGGGATAATCGCGGGTCAATGTCACGCCACATGTACATAAAAATGTCAAGGGGCCTCTTCGTGTTGGCCTTCCCATGGCTCCACGCAAGCCCTCCAAAAGTCTGGGTCATTATGGCCCGTGGTCTTCAATCACAATAAAGAAAATCTAACCTATTTATAATTGCATTCAACCCAAAATTCCTGAAGACTATAAGTAGAATACTGAGCCTAAGTTACAGTCTTCCATGGGTAATGTGCCCAGAAGGCTGGCTTTATTTATGTAAACGATTTCTTAAACTAGATTTAAAAAAAAATCTTTACTGTCTTTCCGCCTTTATGTAAATAACCTGTTTCTTTAAATCAACCAAGCAATAAAAAGAACAGTAATTCCTAACAATAAGTTATTTTCCATTCTAATCCGTAACTTATTTTTAAAATATATTCAACAAGAACATATGAAGCAATAATTTCGTGACCCACTAAACCAGTTTTGTATGAATTAAATTAATAACTAATGAGCTGCGTATCTCGGTAAAGATCCGCCTTCGTCGTGTTGAGACCGCTCGCTGCTCGCAAATGTCATGTTGGTTCAATTCACTCGCACGAGGACTCAATTAGACTGGATTGGATATTATGAAAGTAATTTCTAATTGAATTTTTGATGACTAACTCTTCAGGTGATCGGAAGACTTTTTTTTTTTTGATAACGCAGGGGGAATGTCTTTGGACACCATCCTCGGGTCCTTCGGAGGAAGGGCCAAAATGCAGGCATAAGGCCTGCATCGAGGGTGTGTGGGACTCTCAGCGACCGGTCCTCCACGCTGGCTTCTAAAACGAAGCTGTCGCGAGAAACGGCCGCCAAACTACCCACTAAACCTAAACCTGCGCCCCATTTATAGCGCTTTTACGGGGCGTCATGGGATCTCGTACAGAGTAACTGCACCATGACGCCCCTACGTTCTGTAACTGGGCCACCCCGGGGAGCAGAGTGACCCACTTCGTACAGCAGGGGGGGAAGTCCGCTGTCACCCCCATGACAGCGGCCCCCTGTGACGGTAACTATGGGAGGAGAAGATGCGCGTAGCGGCGCCTGCGACCGCCGGTCCGCCTCCTGCGGACGGGGTCCGCGTACGCGTCCTCCTCCCTCGCTCTTTCTGCGGCCTCCTTCTGCGACATGACGGATTCGCAGAAGGAGGAGACCGCAAGCCAGGAATGTTGACCCTGGAGCATCGCTTCGACCATGCTACAAAGCGAGCTCACAGGGCCAACGACGTTTTTAGGAGGGCCCTTTGGGGCCCCCAAGCGGCGCACTCCACGAGCGTGTGAAACGCCGTGTCAAGTGATCGGAGGGCTGCTTACTTCGGCCAACGGATCAGTATGGCGATACAGCGAGGAAACGTAGCCATTCTTCTAGGCACGTTACCCGTAGAAGACGGTGATCTAGGCTCAGTGTTCTACTTATAGTCTTGAGGGACTATGAGTAGAATACAATATAAATAAGTTAAGTTTTCTGCATTGTATTCGATTATATGTAATTTCATAATTTGTAGTTTATTGTTGGAAGCGAGAGTTGGGTATGGAAGAGAGAGCATGAAAGTAGAGTTAACGCGAAGTAAGAAAGAGAGTTTCGGGGTGAAGGTAAGGAAAGGAATGCATGATGAAAGAGTGACTAAACAGATATACAATGAAAAAGTGGATGGATGCAGAAGTCGTGGAAGGCCACGACACACCTTCCATGATCAAATTGATCGTGTACTAGCAGAAGGTGATGTCAGGAGCCTTAAGAATAGACGAGCGTACATGACAAGAATTGTGAATGTCAAAGAAGCAAGTGAGGTGTGTAAGAATAAGCCTGAATGGCGCTCTGTTGTTCGTGCCTACCCCGCCAGGGAACTGGCGTGAAGTTATGTATGTATGTATGTATGTAAGTTATTGTTATTATTAATAAATAATTTTTGATGTGACAACTTTTTTAGGCATCATGGGCACTTTTGGGATAGACTTTTGAATAGTTGCTAAAAGTTGCCAGGATTCTATAAAAAAATATATAAAATAATTATGAGATCCCCCGCCAAGACATTAAAATTAAAAAATATATATTATTTTAGGGGTATGCTCCCACTACCCGCGAATTGTATAGAAATAGGATTTTTGAAATAAAATCTAGGCACGTTGGGCACTTTTGGAATGGGCAAAAAGGCACTGTACTCGCGTGACAATCACCCTCAAATACAAAATTTTCACTCCTGACGTGCAGCCTATGACTCACAGATTTTTTTTGCGACGTAGTAAACACACAGTTAGCTCAGCTCGTGGAAAGTGGTCATAATGTTTACAACACCAGGTCCGAAGCTAACACGTTGCCAGCCTGAATGGGATTAAGAAAGAAAGAAAGAGAGAAATAAAATGTTTATTTTAAGAAGGGCTGGGGTAAGGAAGATGGGATAGGCAGAGGGAATTTTTTTTTAAAGACAATCGCACGTATATCCCCAAATTAAGCAAGTTGCACTTGTGATACGGGTAATATGCAACGGATTAGTCTGCCGTCGATTCCAGACACCCAAACCATAGTAAATAACGGAATAAATTCGTTTCCGAAATTTACTATACCGGGATCGAACCCGAAACCTCTGCGTTGCAATGAGGTAGGCCGGCAAAGGCTTAGCCCGCTCAACTACAACGGCTGTCATATGGGGTAAGGCTGAATGGCTTTAAACATCTTCACTAACTAACTAGCTGCTGCGGCTCAACGACCCAAAATGAGAATACTCCACTCCTTCCTATTCAGCGCTGTCTTCTGCCAGTCATCGGCATGAAGTTCGCGCAGATCAGCCTCCACTACGTCACTCCAGCGATATCTGGCCGACCAAATGGTCGCCGTCCCGTTGGTCTGCCCAGATAGGCTCTTTTAACCGCGCCATCCTCCCCCATTCTATGTAGGTGGCCAAGCCAGCGCAAGCGATGTGCCTTGCTTTCGCCTATTATATTGGGCTCATCCACCAGTTCTTCGATTTCGCCATTTATTCTGATCCGCCAGTTGCCATCGTAAACCATTTAATCATCTTCAGTTCTTGTAAAATTATCACTTAAGAATTTCTTACGTTTCTCCTGTAAATTCGTAATATGGTCCTCAAGTACAGTAGATGAGGTAAATCTTTCTTTCTCCGTGTAAGAATTTTCTCGTTCGTAATATGAATAGCAGCATTACTTCACTTTTTTATACTTGGTAACATCTTGAAAACAAACATACGTTATAAAAGACGCCACATAATTAAACAAATGTAAAGATTATTAAACTATTTAAACTGCGAAATGATGACGTTACAGCTTCATTCACCTCTCATCGTCACCCGCATATTGATGAAGTTGTACACAATCGGACGCATTACGTAAAGGCGCGTACACAATGAACCAACGAAGACCAATGATTGTTGTGCTTGTTGGCGTTCGCCAGCAATTGACCGATTCGTGGTAAATACTAGTAACACTAATCCATTCATTTTACTTATTATTTATTAGTTAAGCCTTATGTCGGATATTATGCCGGTACAGCTATACACCAAGTGCAAACTTTGTTTGCTGAAAATGCGACGTATACATTTCAAAATATGCTTTTATATTTTAAGACGCAGTTAAGTGATGTAAGTACGTCGCTATTTTAACAAATATTTTTTCGTTCTTTAAAAGTTTACTATTCCATGTAAGTAATAACACTTTTTTATCATTTTGTGATCGTTAACGCATCCCCCCGACCCCGTGGAGGTCTTCGAGAGGTTTGTGGAGCTCTCAGAGGTCAGTTCTGCGCACAGCTTCCATTAGGAAGGATTTGTGAGATTCCGTTCGCCAAAATACCTACTAAACCTACCAGTGTCACTTCGCGTCTTAGTAGGGTACCATGAGACTTGCTATAGGTATTTCACCGTGGCGCCTCGGCGCAACTCCTCATGAAGGGGTGCCCCGGAAACAAAGCATCCCGCATCTCTGTGGCTCTTCTGGTTCCACTACGTCAATGGGAGGAGGTCATTGTAGCAGCGCCTTCGACTCCCTGGTTGCACTCTGTGAAGGAAGATTACCAGCTCGCCTTCCTCCTCTAGCCCTTAACATCGATTGTGATTTTCTCCCGCTGTTCAGGAGAACTTTTTAGGAATGGTAAGGTAAAGGAATGGTTAGTAATATATAGAAACCGATCTAAAAGAGAAAACGAACTCTTTGACCGTTCGCCAAAACGTCAACAATAGGGCCAACCATGCCCATTTGTTGGTCTTCGTAGGCTCTGTCTGTACGCGCCCTTACTTGCGCACACGCCGCCAACCCTACGTCACTCATTGTTCTAACTTCTTGCACATTACCATGTGATTTATATGCTCGTAGCATTAGTATTTTTGAGTGTTTTCTTAGAAATAGTTATTTTCGTTTTGAGTTTTTTTTTTTAGTGAAGCAGACAGAGGTGGCTTACCCGAATATTTGAAGGGATTACGTGGGGCCATGGGAAGGCCAACACGTAGAGGCTCCTTGACAAATTTAATCTAAATGTGGCGTGACACTGACCGGCGATTGTCCCTGTCTACACCATATAAAAATGCACCCAAGGACAAGCCCCGGTAAGAGTAGGACTATTGTAGGAAATGAGAACAAAAGCTACCGGGCTATTGGGATGAACTGCTTGTGGAGTTACAGATCTGGGACTATGGGTACTATGCTCGTCGCATGTTCAATGATTATTTATTATTGTTATTTGATTAATGTATTAATATTTTTTTATAAATTAATGCGACTGGTTCGAGTTATATCTATTAGCAGTAAAACAACGCATTGATTGATTTTAAATTAATTTTTTTTTCTATTTTTCAGGTACATTATATTCTTGTATTTTTATTGACAACAAACTCCCCGATTGGTAAGTAAAATATTATTTATTTAGGTATACCAAACCAATTTCATAATTATACTATTACATAGTTACAAATACAGCCGACTCTCGATAAATTGACACCCAAGAGACCAAAAAAAAGAAAAATTCAAATTACCAAGCGTTTAAAATAACAGGAGGTTATAACCAAGAGGGAAGGGAGGTAAAAGTCAATTAAACAAGAGTTTGGTCAAAAGTTAAGATTTATTATTTTAAACAATTGTTCACCAATGTTAATTTTGAAAAGAAGTCCGTAATGTTTTTGTTGAGTGAGCGACTTTAGTCTATCACTGTCCAATGAATTTTCGATAGTGGTGAGAGCTGAGAAGAAATTGTCACTTGTGTCGATTTTGAGGGCGTATCGTATAATATCGTAGGGTCGCGTTTAAATGATAGAGAGTAGGGAAGCCCGGACTTCAAATTAGATAGGGCAAGATGAATGAATGCATGAAAACTCTTTATTGTTCACCATAAACTTAAATCTAGAAAATTGATATGGATACATTACATGGCAAGATAATATACCTTCATCACATTACCGAGGGGTCCAATTAATATTGATTTTATTCAACTTATCGAGTATTTTTCAAAAGACCGGGAAAAAATTTCAATTATCGAGTGATCTAAATTAAAGAGTCTCAAATTAACGAGGGTTGACTGTATAATGTATATCCTCTAAGTTAGGACTACTAATTTGATATTGTATAATTCCTGTTTTTGATAATACGAATTTAATCCTTATAACCGTGACTTTATTGTGAAGTCTTTATATCCATAAAAATGTGAGATTATTGGAATAAAAACTATAATTATTGCAAACGAATTCCCGTTAAAAGCCAACATTAGACAGTTAATTTCCGACTTTCCTTTCTTTCTGATTTGGATGAATCAAATAAAGTGATCCATATAAACATAAAAATGAATCATTCAATGTTATTGAATACCGTCCGTTCTTCCAGTTCTGTGACGTTCAATTAAATCAATTTGGTTGATCGGAATTAATAATATTATAAAATTCTAAACATGCCGTGTCTGTAAATTAGACCTATTAAAAAAAACAACAACTAGAATACACCTTGCCTTTTTATGTGTTTGTCGGTTTATCTGTTTGTTCGGGATTCACGTAAGAACTACAGGGCCGATTTCGATGACTTAAACTCTGCGCAATTTTTAATCTTAGGAACTCCGCGGAATTCTCTCTGGAAATAATTAAAAATGGTCAAATAAAAAAAAAAATCAATGCGAATTTTTTCAGTAATCGATAGCAAATTTAATGTAATAAAATGTGTGATATTTTATCCTGGGAGAGTTTGTAGATGTTCCGGTGCATAAAAATTGTTGTAGAGTTTTAATAAAACAAGCTTGCACAACGAAATAACTTAATTTAATTAAATAGAATATTATTATAAATAGTTTAGAGCACTTTTCAATAAGACGAGATTTTTTTTTTGGACTTGACTTTATGTTTTTGGTCCGAAGACCTTACAACTTTACCGAGGGTTTTGGGGCGAGTGCCTTCGCGAAGCGAACTTCCCAGCAACACGCCTAGTCTATCCTGTGGAGAACTATGTCTCCTAGCGTCCCTCGCGGGGACGTGGAAAGATCTTGATTGGCGGAGTCTGAGACGCCGCCGTCTGTGTCTGTCTGTCGGTGCCTGCCAGCCTACCGTAGCCGTTTCGTAATAATGTCGACTCTGTCCGTCAGGAAGTTACGCGGTCGTCGCACAAGAGCCTTTCGACGAGGCTTATAATCGGACGCGGATAAGACGAGAGGTCACAGAGAGGGCGGTGTTGCCAACGCTTGAACAACAAAAAATACAATTCGTACAACTTATAAAAGGCGCCAATTTGAACATTGCAACAAAAATTAGCTTTCACAGTTTCCACTAAAAAGATAGCATGTAGGCTATCGTATCTTTTTCAAATGCTGCGGTATTTTGTGTCCCCGGAATCCCGCGGGAATTTCAAGTCAAGCATAGACCAAGTCGAAGGCATATCCTAGTAATAATATAATAACACTAGCGGCCCCGGCAGACGTTGTCCTGCTCTGAAAAAATAAAACCCTAGGACCCGATCCCAGCGCCACCTACCGGTTCCAATTGTGGATTTAAACCATCCGGGAACCCACTCAAACATAAAAAAATAAAATCACCAAAATCGGTCCAGGTGATTAGGAGGATTCTAGAACCCGATCTCAGCGCCACCTACCGGTTCTAATTGTGGATTTAAACCACCCGGGGACCCACTCAGACACACAAAAACAAAATCACCAAAATCGGTCCAGGTGATTAGGAGGATTCTAGAACCCGATCTCAGCGCCACCTACCGGTTGTAACGGGGTAAAAAGTATCCTATGTCCGTCTCCTGGTTCTAAGCTACCTCCCCACCAATTTTCAGCCAAATCGGTACAGCCGTTGTTGAGTTATAAATAGTGTAACTAACACGACTTTCTTTTAGATTAGTATCATTTGATCACGTAGCAATTTTAATATTTCTTACTATCTGGCATTCTTGCGCAGTATTCAAGAAACAGAATGGCACATTAATCATACTTACTGCCACTGTTTAAAATATTTTTACGTAATGACGAAGGTCTAAGTGAAAGTGCCGACTGCGCAGGCGCATATTCATACACAGCTTGTATATTATGCCATAGTCAAGTTTTGTACAGTGTGGAAGTGAACGATGCTACGTGTTTTTGTAATTTACTAAAAAATTAGAACGTTTCTAACTTTGTGGGGTTTATCACATGATTTTAGGTAATAATTTAGACAAAACCATATTGTTACGAGTGCGGGACTCGAATTAAAATTGCTGATGGAATTACTATAGAATTTATTAGAACTATACAAACACGTATAACACAGGTACAAATATATCTGGACACAACCAGTATAAACTGCACGATTAAATAACACGCGCAAGTCCGTCTCTATACAGCTTATCGTATGTACACACGTCTTGCTTGTATCGTAATCGTCGCTTGACTGCCTCACCCCTCCGTTCGGGCATTGTTTTATACTCATCTATACAAATACAATATGTCTACCTGCCAAGCGTGGACGCAATTTCCCAGAAAACGTAATCCGCACACCTGATTAATTATTCCTGCGAACGGCCATAAACTAGTACAATAACACAATAGACTATTTTTCTAAGTAAACTAAAGAAGTCTAAATGCGGGAAGGTAATAAACTGTGCTTTATGGCAGGCAGGTGTGCATTCACTTTTGTCGGCATGTAATAATATGATATATTGTATGTCCCAAAACTAAGAAAGTTACGATTGTGATATAGTTAATATACAATGGAAAACTCTAAGGCTGATTTCTGACACCTATACCATAGCTATAGTATAAATAAGGAAAGTCGGTTTAAAAAAATTATCACGCCAAAAATCGAACCAGGAGCCCCTCTGTATGTGTCTGTGACGTTAAGTATGAAAATTTGTTGTATAATACAATTTCAATCATATAAATAAAACAAAAATGTTGACGTCCGTCATTTTATAAATTATGTTCTGTAGCAGCGGAAGGTGGAGGTTAAATAATACGTCAGATAGCAGAGAGTATATCGGAGTGCTGGTGAGAACTGAAGTGAACTCATTTATTTTGAAAACGGTATGCTTATGTACAAATATTAATAAGTCGTACAGCTAGAACAATACATATCACAATGTGTAAGCGGGACGGATGATGTGCGAGCGAGAAAGAGCAACTGTTAATTGGGGCGCTCCCGCGTCCCGCTAACCGGTTCTCTGTTGTTCGCTGCGATGAATAGATGTGTGCAGCTCCCATAGTTCTCTGGATGATTCAATTTTTTTCAATACATAATTAAGTTTAATTATATTCTTTTAAGGCTTATATATACAGCTGTATTTTTTTATTAATACATACATACATAACTTCACGCCAGTTCCCTTGCGGGGTAGGCACGAACAACAAAGCGCCATTCAGGCTTATTCTTACACACCTCACTTGCTTCTTTGACATTCATAATTCTTGTCATGCACGCTCGTCTGTTCTTAAGGCTCCTGACATCACCTGCTAGTACACGATCAATTTGATCATGGAAGGTGTGTCGTGGCCTTCCACGACTTCTTTTTTATTAATATCAATATACATTTCGTTGGCGTCACTGCAGGACCTTGTAACTAGATTTATAATGTTTTAAATATTTGACACACTAGGCCATGTCAATAAGGCTCATAATTCCAAGACTCATTGAAAATATGAGAAAGTTTAAGTGGAGTTTCCCAACTACTCTACCTACACTGTACACAAACCCACACATGCTCACGTTTGACACGGAAATATGAATAACAATAACCACGATATGTGACGCATATCCGATGAATTTTAATGTTATGCAGAGAGTTTACATGCGAAGGAATTTTCTTTGTGATGATTCTTAAAAACTGGACAATGGGACGTCTCGGAGAACTTTCTTGGCTGATGACACAGGATGGCCAGTTCAAGAACTAGAAATATTATGTTTTCTTCACGGTGATGATACTATCATTAGTAAAGTAGTTTTAGTAGTGTAGTATAAATGCAATTTGCATGCCTGATGAAAAACTTGTAAAGCTTTTAGTTCCTCATTATTATGAACCACACTCATCTATCTGCTTAAACCGTGGTACACAAATACATACATACATACATACAGATTAGGCTCCCATAGAGTAAATAATAACCATAAACAAAATTAAAACTAAATAATTAAAATGTTCAATTTGGCGGTTGGCTAAATAAAACTTTAACAATACTCATTGACACTTCACACCTTTGTCTTCCGTGATCACGGCTACTGAAGTGGCCGAAACGTCGGAATAATAAAAATAAAAGAATTTACCGCGCTTAAAATCGTTAAAACGTAGTTTTATTATGTATACTAGTCGCGAAAACTTAAGAAAATATTATTTACTTAAGATTACTAAAAAATACTAATTACAAGTTTGCAAGGCCACGACACACCTTCCATGATCAAACTGATCGTGTACTAGCAGAAGGTGATGTCAAGAGCCTTAAGAACAGACGAGCGTGCATGACAAGAGTTATGAATGTCAAAGAAGCAAGTGAGGTGTGTAAGAATAAGCCTGAAAGGCCCTCTGTTGTTCGTGGCTACCCCGCAAGGGAACTGGCGTGAAGTTATGTATGTATTAATAAAAAAAATACAGCTGTGTATATAAGCGTTAAAAGAATATAATTAAACTTAATTATGTATTGGAAAAAATTTAATCATCCAGAGAACTATGGGAGCTGCACACATCTAGTCATCGCAGCGAACAACAGAGAACCAGTTAGCGCGACGCGGGAGCGCCCCAATTAACAGTTGCTCTATCTCGCTCGCACATCATCCGTCCCGCTTACACATTGTGATATGTATTGTTCTAGCTGCACGACTTATTAATATTTGTACATAAGCATACCGTTTCCAAAATAAATGAGTTCACTTCAGTTCTCACCAGCACGTATGTACAAGTTTGCATATTTGATTTATTAATGTCCCAATTAACTATATTTTTTGATATTATTCTTTCATAAGTTTATTGGGTGATCTCTAAAATATCGTTCTAAGCGACAAGATCGTACTTTTCCCACCTGTATTTTACTGTGTAGTTGGTAACAAGCGAGTTTTTTATTTATTCGTTTATTAATGATGGCAACTATAACACTTTATCCGTGCAGGAACGGAGAAAGAATACAATTTCCTGCGGCCCGGCGACCTGTCGTAAGAGGCGACTAAACAACCCACAGCCAGGTGGTAGGGCATTTGCTCGACTGGATGGCGACCACCCCTGGTGTAGAGGATGCCGCCATAGCAACCTTGTGTTGTGTTCCGGCATTAGTGACCAGGTTCCAGTCTCCTTTAAGAGAGCAGCAGCGCATTTGTAGCACCTTTGTTGTTGCAAATGTCCATAGGCGATGGTAACCGCTTTCCATCAAGCGGGCCGTCTGTCTGTCTGCTGAACTCCTGCAATAAAAAAAAAAAAAGAATAATATGTACAAGATGCCAGAAAAACAGTTAGATCGAAACCCTCGCTATGAATGAGAAATTATCTACCGAGGCACCAAAACTGTTATATTACTCGATTTAAATCTATAAATATGTTAAAAACCGAATTAGGGGGGATGTAAGAAGTGAAATAGAACTAATTTAGATTTTTTAAATTTTTTTGTTTCTCTGTTTTTTTGTGTGTCTGTTTGTACCGGCTAATCTCTGAAACAACTGGAGCGATTTAAATGAAATTTTGTATGGTGGTAGCTTATATCCCTGGTCAACATATAGAATACTTTTGATTCCGAAAAATTAAGGAGTGCCCGTGGGATAGTTAAAAAAACTTTAATTACTTAAACAGCTTATTATACCACTTATGCACCTAATTAAATATTAATATTGCCGGTATCATCATACAATAAAACAATTAGGCTATATATCATCACGCTAAGACCAATAGGAGCGGAGCACCAATGAAGAATGTTTCAAAATGGGGAGGGTATTTTAACTTAATTTTTTTTTACTATTTCACGCGGACAAAGTCGCGGGCAGAAGCTAGTTTTACAATAAAAATCTGACAGAATTACCTTTTGATGCCGTTACAGCATTGTTCATTTACACAGCACTGAATGTATAAATTCATTCAGCATTCAAAGTAAATAAAGTCTCTCGTCCGTCACATCCGGCTTCATTGAAAACGCCATTTTTATTTGGACCATGAAATCGGATACATGCATTCGGTGCGACTGCTGTGACTGCGGATTGCGTACATTCAAAATAAATATTGCGTGAGCTCAGTAAACACTAGCCACTTGATAGAAAGCGGTTGCCATCGCCATGTGCATTTGCAACGCCAAATGTGCTGCCGGCCTCAAATAGGGGACTGGAACCTTTTTTGTTTGGTCTGAAAGAGAGTGTTGGGGTGAAGGTAAGGAAAGGAATGCTCCGGTGGTTCGGGCATGTGGAAAGAATGCATGATGAAAGAATGACTAAACAGATATACAATGCAAAAGTGAATGGATGCAGAAGTAATGGAAGACCACGATACACCTTCCATGATCAAATTGATCGTGTACTAGCAGAAGGTGATGTCAGGAGCCTTAAGAACAGACGAGCGTAAATGACAAGAGTTATGAATGTCAAAGAAGCAAGTGAGGTGTGTAAGAATAAGCCTAAATGGCGCTCTGTGATTCGTGCCTACCCCGCAAGGGAACTGGCGTGAAGTTATGTATGTATGTATTTTTTTAATAAATTATATTATTAGGTATTATAAAAAAATTAAGCCGAACCTCTAAAAGTGATAGTGAATTTACCGGTTTCTTTTTCCTATTAGTGGTGTTTTTAAATTATATGAGTCGTCAATTCCTAGAATTTAATACTATTTTTAACAGACTTCAAAAAGGGGGAAGTTCTCAACTTGATTGGTTTTTTTTATGTATGTACACCTATTGTGCTGAGATTTATGATCCGATTTACGTGATTCTTTTTTAGTTTGATGCGGAATAGTTGCCATTTGGTCCCCTAAAAATTTTACATAGTTTGGCCCAGTAGTTTTCATTTTATGAAAATTTTTTTTTGAAAATTTTCCGTTCCCGTTTCTTGGGGACTTATATTTTTTAGGGTGCGCGGCACCTTTCGTAGGCCTACCCATATCTAGACACTAAAAAGTAAGAAATATAAACAAAAACTTCGTTTAAAAAAAACCGACTTCAAACTACAAAGTATAAAATAACGTAATAAAGATTTTTGTCTAATAATCTATTTAGTTTATTAAAGGACAAAATAATATAAAAGTTTCTACATCTTGAAGTCGGTGCCATGTGAACCATATAAATTGCAACATGTTGTTGTTATAACAGTGTATATGGTAATTTTTATGGTTTGCTCGGCACCGACATCAACATGTAGAAAAATTTACATTATTTTGTCTTTCAATAAACTAAATAAATTCTTAGTCAAAAATCTTTATTAAGTTATTTTATACTTTTTAGTGTTTGAAGTCGGTTTTTTTAAACGATTTTTTTTTAACCGCCATTATTAAACAGAGGATAATTATCCGTATTATCTTTATCCGTGCAGGAACGGAGAAAGAATACAATTTCCTGCGGCCGGGCGGCCTGTCGTAAGAAGCGACTAAACAACCCACAGCCAGGTGATAGGACACTTGCCCGACTGGATGGCTACCACCCCTGGTCTAAAGCATGTCGCCATAACAACCTTGAGTTGTGTTTCAGTATTAGTGACCAGGTTCCAGTCTCCTTTAAGAGAGCAGCAGCGCATTTGTAGCACCTTTGGTGTTGCAAATGTCCATAGGCGATGGTAACCGCTTTCCATTAAGTGTCTGCCTGTCTGCTGAACTCCTGTAATAAAAAAATAAAAAAAATATCTTAAAAAGAAATGAAACTAATGTCGTATAATACAGACCTGAATGCTGATGTTTTTATGAAAAAATGCAAATTGTATGGAGTGGCTTGCTTGTATATACAAATATTTTTTTCACCCAACTCCTAACTTTGTAGTAAGTATATTACCGCAACCTAGATACCTGTGGTCTGCTATCGTAGACAACTTCCATAACTGTTTAGCGCGCATTAGTAAATACCGATTGACAGCTGAGTCACTTATTTATCGCTCCATTACCTAATTAGAGTAGGTTATATAGTAAAAATTAACTAGTGACTCGATACTAATTACCTACATATAAATTATATTCTAAAACTACATCATCATCAGTAATGTAATACTAGCAACAACTCGAAGTGTTAATGGTAGTAAAAGAACAGCAAGTTAGAACAAGTCAAAGAATTTGTTTATCTAGGGTGCATGTTTACAAGGGACGGAAAGCATGAAAGTGACAAGAAGAGTAATTGCAGGTAATAAGGTGAATGGAGCGCTAAACTCTTTTATGAAAAGCCAAAAAGTGTCTGTAAAGGCACGCTTGGCTGTCCATCAAGGGGTGTTGGTGCCAACATTAATGTACGGCAATGAAAGTTGGGTGTGGCAGAAGAAGCATGAAAGTAGAATAGATGCAGTTGAAATGAGAGCTTTGAGAAGTATATGTGAGGTAAGCATGAATGATATGATACGGAATAATGTAATAAGGGAACTTGTGGATTGAAAGAAGTTGTAACAACAAGAGTTGGAGAAAGAATGTTAAGGTGGTTTGGGCATGTAGAGAGGATGGATGAAAATAGAATCATAAAACAAGTGTATGACAGTATTGTGAATGATAGAGTCGGTATCGGTAGACAGCGACGTACACACCATGATCAAATAGCAGAAGTGTTAAACGAGGTCAGATAAAAAGCATATCTAATAAACGTGCATGTATGAAGAGGTTAATGAAAGTAGATGAAGCGAAAGATGTTTGTCAGGATCGTCGCAAATGGAGTAGTCTCTAAAAAGTAAAAAGGCGTGATAATATGTATGTATGTATGTAAGAACATCAACTGGTCACTATACTTATAATCAGAGAACCTTACTGCTTTAATACATTTCATACACTGACTCTACACAAGTATATTTAGAACACCTCGCCATCCCTCCAACAGTTTTACAGTATAAGGAACTTAGCAAATTGGAACAACCGATAGCGGATTGAAGTCATTGATGAAACTATTTTAATTAAAAGGTTTATGAATTGGAAATTTTAGATAATATTTTATGTAAGATATTACATAATCTATCCGTGCAGGAACGGAGAAAGAATACAATTTCCTGCGGCCGGGCGGCCTGTCGTAAGAGGCGACAAAACAACCCACAGCCAGGTGGTAGGGCATTTGCCCGACTGGATGGCTACCACCCCTGGTCTAAAGTATGTTGCCATAATAACCTTTTTATTGTGTTCCGGCATTGGTGACCAAGTTCCAGCCTCCCTTAAGAGAGCAGCAGCGCATTTGTAGCATCTTTGGTGTGGCAAATGTCCATAGGCGATAGTGACCGCTTTTCATCAAGTGGGCCGTCTGCCTGTCTGCTGAACTTATGCAATTATATATATATATATATATATATATATATATATATATATATATATATATATATATATATATATATATATATATATATATATATAATCTTGCAATAAAATAAATCAAACGCATTAAAAATCTATCGCTTCTGCCCACATAAAAATAAAATGTAGCCAATACTGTCTATATACAACTGAGAGATTTTTAATTATAATCTACACATCTACAATATTGTTACATAAAAATTATAGACAACTGCTCTATACAAAACAGGCGCTAATCACAGAATAAATAAAGATCTTTTTTTCGTTTTTTTATTGCAGAAGATCAGCAAACAGGCAGACGGCCCACTTGATGGAAAGCGGTTACCGTCGCCTATGGACATTTGCAACAGCAAAGTTGCTACAAATGCGCTGCTGCTCTCTTAAGGAAAACTGGAACCTGGTCACTAATTCCGGAACACAACTCAAGATTGATATGGCGACATACTTTAGACCAGGGGTGGTAGCCAACCAGCCGGGCAAATGCCCTACCACCTGGCAATTATAACATTATTATTCAATTAAGGGAATATTACATTGTATCGTTTAGAAATAGGAGGGTACATAACAAAATTAATTTTGAATCTTAAGAAGAGATATGACAAGAACAACTATGTAACAGTAATAACATTTTTGTCGCGGAGGCTTTATGTACACGTCTCATTGTCTCGGGATGCCGCTGCGTCCATACGTCGTCTTTTTTTTTTTTTTTTTTAGCCAGGGGAAATCCGCTTGAGGACCATAAGCCGCGACAAGGGCAGAACCTTGGGGGGATATTCGCGACCTGTGTGTGGGATTCGCCAGATTGGGGGTGGCACCAGCATGCCCAGTCAGAACTGGTGCCATGCTGTTGCCACCCCCGGTTAGGGATACCCACTAAAACCCCTGGGTGTTCCGTCCTTCGCCTTATGCCAGGGCTACGGGTATATGACCTAGCCTCTCCGCAGCCCTGGCAGGCGTGGGCCCCCCTCACGAGGCCTCTTCCATTGCCGGGGACTCATCCTCCGGCATCATCATGCTCTCTTTGGCGTGGGGCGGTCTGTAACGCGCCCCACGGGAGGAGAGATGAGCGCGCGCGGAACACTCGCGCTCTCATCTCGACGGCATATGCGGGTGAGTGAGAACCCCTATACCCCAAGGGGCCCCACCCGCGCGTCCATACGTCGGCTGTCGTAACCGCTGTCATTCTTGAATATTCCAGCGTAAACACGTAGCGTGTTTGATGACAATTAACGATGAAACAAATATACCCAAACACACAAGCTCAAGACGCCGCTTTTAGCATCTGTGACAGACCATGGCTTTATAGATGTATATGGGAATTTATTTATTTGGTTTACCAACAATTACTTGCACTAATACAAAGGACGTACATTGCTTTGTAAAAAAAGACATGATAAATACAGTAATCACTTGTAGGCAAAGACTACATGCAATTTGATACTTTGTAGTTTGAAAAAATTATAATATATTTAATTTAAAGAAGAAAGAAAAAAGTATAAGGCTTTGCTAGCTATTAAGTTCCAAACGTAAAGAAATTAAAAAAAGAGAAGTTAATTAGCAATGTGGGATGCAATAATTCGACGAAATTTGTAATATGAATTTGCATGTAGATCAGTAATATCACTATAAAGGTTTATTAGTTTACATAGTCTAGGTATGGGAGAGTTGGCGCCAAGAACCATGCGTAAAGAGAAGAAACCAGAACGAATGCAAGGATAATGGTCGATGATGTTATGTTGGAGCAAGTGAATGAGTTTGTATATCTTGGATGTGCTTTTAGCAGTGATGGAAGGTACACCACTGATATAGAAAGAAGAGTGAATTTGGGGAATAGTTTGAATGGAGCGTTAGGTAAACTTCTAGGCGCTAAGAAACTCAGCCTGAAGGCCCAGCTCGCCATACACAACGCGGTGCTGGTACCTACGCTCACGTATGGAAGCGAGAGTTAGGTATGGAAGAGAGAGCATGAAAGTAGAGTAAACGCGGTTGAGATGCGAGCACTGCGCAAAATCTGCGGAGTGACGCTCGCGGGCCGCATTCGTAATACCGAAGTAAGAAAGAGAGTTGGTCTGAAAGAGAGTGTCAGGGTGAAGGTAAGGAAAGGAATGCTCCGGTGGTTCGGGCATGTGGAAAGAATGCATGATGAAAGAATGACTAAACAGATATACAATGCAAAAGTGGATGGATGCAGAAGTCGTGGAAGGCCACGACACACCTTTCATGATCAAATTGATCGTGTACTAGCGGAGGGTGATGTCAGGAGCCTTAAGAACAGACGGACACCGGGGCGTGATAGGTATTCGAGGGCATCTAGTCGGTACTTTAAAACTAAAGCTATTAAGCAAATCGGAACAGCCAATCAATCCATTAAATAGTTTAAACAAAAATTTACATGTACAAGTTATCATTAAAAGACTAGGAGGAATTCTTAATTCTTGTTAAGGAATGCTCCGGTGGTTCGGGCATGTGGAAAGAATGCATGATGAAAGAATGACTAAACAGATATACAATGCAAACGTGGATGGATGCAGAAGTCGTGGAAGGCCACGACACACCTTCCATGATCAAATTGATCGTGTACTAGCAGAAGGTGATGTCAGGAGCTTTAAGAACAGACGAGCGTGCATGACAAGAGCTATGAATGTCAAAGAAGCAAGTGAGGTGTGTAAGAATAAGCCTGAATGGCGCTCTGTTGTTCGTGCCTACCCCGCAAGGGATCTGGCGTGAAGTTATGTATGTATGTATGTATTTATGTAAGTTATAATTAACTTTTGTCCTTCCGTTCCGTGTCTACAAGCTTACATCATTATGAATGATAATAATCAACCATTTTCCGGGTCACAAGCTGTTCAGTGTGTTAAGAGGTCTCAAAAAAAAACCCCCAAAAACATAATAAAATTACTATAGTAACAATACATACATTTTCCTTAACCTATCTTTAGCGTAATAGAAATATTAAAAATTCAGCGTATACGCATTTCTTGGAAGGTAGCCATCTATCAGTTCGTGGCGCCGGCGTAAAAACATTAAGACCAATAAATCCATATATTGATTGGGTGGCTTCAAAGATGTAACGTGGATGTACTCGCCACACATAACAAGTAAAATATAGTGGAATACTTACAAGCCAATAGATGGCACTGTGCAATTAATTGATGTCACAAACGTTTCCCGAAACTTAAAAAGAATATATACAAATTTTCAACTATAACAACAACAATAACCTCACTGGAAGATCTTCCTTTGAGACGGAGAAGCATCCCATTGCGTTCCTCCAACCAGTAGGGGCATTCCTACACTAATATAATAATTGAAGTCTCTATGATTTTGTTAATTGCTTCAAGGAAACATACAGGCTTACAGCTAGCCTGATGGAAAGTGGTTACAGTCGCATATGGATATTTGCAACACGAAAGGCGCGATCAATGTGCTTTTGTACTCGTTTACGGCCGCTTGCGGCTGCATCATTAGCCAGGTGTGCGGATTGCGATTACTAGGAAATTGTGTGGACGTTGCCGGGCGGGCACATACGCATTTGTGAAGTATAAACCTGACTGACAGAGCAGTTAGTAAGAGCTACGACTACGATACGGGCGTGACGTGTGTACATTCGGGAATTTAATAGTGACGGACTTTGCGCGTTTTATTGAATTACTACTACCTTTTGCATTATGTTTGGATTTGTTGTGTTCGGTTATATTTGTACCTGTGTTATACGTGTTTGTATAGTTCTAATAAACTCTATAATAATTCTAACGGCATTTTAATTCGAGTCCCAATTGGAGGCCCGAGCCCAGCAGTGGGACGTTTAGGAGGTGCTATTTTTCTACCCATATTCCCTAACACATAGTGTAGCTGTTTTTACACAAATTTCGATTCAAGGAATAAACCATTTTCCTTTCCCACGCAACTGTTTGCGATAAACAGCGACTCGTTTTGATTTTCATAATAATTGTGTGGTCCTTGCTAAAGATATGTTGAACTTGACTCTCGTATTGACATTTATAGACAACGAGATACGTTTTGAGCATATCTTATAATATTTTTACGATATCGTACTGCCTTTATTTTGTAAATAGGCGACGAGTACTTTTTACCTAAAGATTGTGTTTTATGTTCAAGGATCGATCTGTTAGTATGTATTTTATTAGCTGCCGCATTACAGTATTAAAATGATTAAAAGTGGTTTTTCTAGGGAAATAAAATTTTATAAAAAAACTTTTTTATCTATTATACACATAAAACTAATATAGAATATATTAAAAAATAAATATTCTTTATTGTACACAAAGTAGTGGTTATGTACAAAGGCGAGTTTAATCCTAAAAAGAGTTTTCTTGCAGCAAACATATGGGTCTAGCGAGAGTGCAAAAACGAGAGGCAGGGTTGTGTACATTAAAGTTATTACATAAAAGTAATTATTGAAAATAAATTTTACATTATAAACTACATACAGATATACATACATAAACTTACATACACATATATCTATACATACATACATAACTTGGCAGGGTAGGCATGAACTACAGAGCGCCATTCATATCTATACATACCTAGTATACACATATATATCTATACATACCTAATATATACATATATATATATCTATACATACCTAATATATAGATATATATCTATACATACCTAGTATATACATATATATCTATACATACCTAGTATATACATATATATCTATACATACCTAGTATATACATATATATCTATACATACCCAGTATATACATATATATCTATACATACCTAGTATATACATATATATCAGTTGATTAGGACAGATAGTGCTTTTTAACTCTTCTTTTAAAGGTGGTTTTCGACGGACTATCTCGGGGTCACATGGGAGGGTGTTCCATAGTTTGACTGCATGAACAGAAAAAGAGTTGATTACAATAGTAAAATACAAGATCTTTTATCGGACGAAAGCACTTATAAAAAGGTCAAAACTGACCCCACGGATAAAGTAACCAAACAAACAATCGCGGTTATGAAAAAACACTCCGAAAAATTAAGCTTAGACGTATCCGCACTCACACCATCTTGCGCCAAAGCGCCTAAACTGTATGGGTTACCTAAACTCCACAAAAACAACATCCCCTTGCGCCCTATAGTTAGCCAGCTTGACTCACCAACATACAGACTGGCACAACATCTCGCGAAGACACTCAACAATCTCCGCGGCAACACACCCTACCATGTCAAAGATTCCTTCGACTTCATCAGCGCAATTGAAAATTTGACATTGGCTGAGGATGAAGTACTAGTCAGTTTTGATGTCCAGTCCTTATTTACCAGTTTACCAGTGGAAGACTGCATTGAGATTGTCAAAAGGAAGCTAATAGATAATAACATGCCTGAGGAATATGCAGATCTACTAAAACATTGCCTCACATCTGGCTATTTCGTGTGGGACTACGGCTTCTACGACCAAATCAACGGTGTAGCCATAGGCTCACCGGTGTCTCCTGTCGTAGCTGACATTTTTATGGAAGACTTCGAGCAGAAGGCACTGGATACCGCTCCGGCTAAGCCGAAGATGTATAAAAGGTACGTAGACGATACTTTTGCCGTCCTCCCAAACGATAAAGTCTCTGCATTTCTAGATCATCTCAATTCCATTAGCAGTAATATTAAATTTACTATGGAACTAGAGGCAAATAATAAATTAGCTTTTCTGGATGTGCTCATCCTAAGGAACCCTGACAATACTCTTGGTCATACGGTGTATAGGAAACCTACCCATACAGATAAATACCTTAATGGTTCGTCTCACCACCATCCTAGTCAGTTAGCTACCGTGGGCAAATCTTTGTTTCAGAGAGCACGGAAAATTTGTGACGAGAACCACATAGCTGGAGAGCTTCAGCATGTCAAGCGAGTTCTACAACGCAATCAGCTGAAGACTCCACAGCAACGTCACAAAGGCCCCAAACCACCTTCAGTTGAGCGGTGTCCTGCTACCCTACCCTACATCAAGGGGGTCACAGACAGAATTGGTCACATCCTTAGGCGAGCTTCAATCAAAACATATTTCAAGCCGCAGAAAAAGATTACCCAATTTCTGAGACCTGTGAAATGCAATATCCCACTCCAGGATGCAGGGGTTTACAAGCTTGATTGTGAGTGTGGATTGTCATACATTGGGCAAACAAAGAGGAGCATAAAAACACGAGTAAAAGAACACATTGCTGACATGAAACACACAAGGTCTACGAAGTCTGCGATCAGTGAACACACGCTGGATAAACCCAACCACTACATCAGATTCGATAACCCACAAATCCTCGCGAAAGAGAATCGTTTCATACCTAGAATGATGCGTGAGGCTATTGAAATTAAAAAACACCCAAATTTCAATAGAGAAGATGGTTGGCAAGTACCACCTGTTTGGGATCCAATTATCAAAACTATTAAGACCCAAACCCAGCAAAGACCAGCTGCCGGACCTCAAGACACTGTGAGCTCTTTCTGCGTACAACGGAACACAAACCAACTTGACTGATAATTACTTTTATTTTTCCTTCCACCCATTTTAATATTATATAAAATTATTAGAGCTAGGCATGTTTTGCTGAAGAGTTTCTTGCGCCGCTTCTTCTCTTCAAGCTATAACATGTTGCGAAGCGGTAGTAAATTAGATTAGGCTCCCATAGATTAAATAATAACCATAAACAAAATTAAATAATTAAAATTAATAAGTTGGCGGTAGGCTAAATAAAACTTTAACAATACTCGTTGACACTTGACATCTTTGTCTTCCGTGATCACGGCCACTGAAAAGTGGCCGAAACGTCGGAAAAACCAAAATCAAATAAAATTACCGCGCTTAAAACCGTTAAAACGTAGTTTTATTATAGAAAAAGAGTCGTTATATGATGCCGATGAATGTATGGGGCTAAAGCTATTGGTCCTGTTGGTCTTAGCGTGATGATATATAGACTAATTGTTTTTTAATGAATAAATTGTTTTATTGTATGATGATACAGGCAATATCAATACTCAATTAAGTGCATAAGTTGTATAATAAGCTGTTCAAGTAATTTTTTTTATTGCAGGAGTTCAGCAGACAGGCAGACGGCCCACTTAGTGGAAAGCGGTTACCATCGCCTATGGACATTTGCAACACCAAAGGTGCTACAAATGCGCTGCTGCTCTCTTAAAGGAGACTGGAATCTGGTCACTAATGCCGGAACACAATACAAGATTGTTATGGCGGCATACTCTAGACCAGGGGTGGTAGCCATCCAGTCGGGCAAGTGCCCTACCACCTGGCTGTGGGTTGTTTAGTCGCCTCTTACGACAGGCCGCCGGGCCGCAGGAAATTGTATTCTTTCTCCGTTCCTGCACGGATAAAAAAGTAATTAAAGTTTTTTTAACTATCCCACGGGAACTCTTTAATTATTCGGGATCATAAGTATCCTATATATTGACGAGGAATATAAACTACCATCAAACAATATTTCATTTAAATCAGTCCAATCGTTTCGGAGATTAGCCCGTACAAACAGATAGACAAACAGACAAACAAAAAATTGGAAAAAATATCTAAATTAGTTCTATTTCACTTCTTACATCCCCCTGACTCGGTTTTTAGCATTTTTTTCATTGTACAGAAATTCGACCTCTACATTTTTATTATATGTATAGATAATAAAGTAGGTTGTGTATGTTTTTACATGTATATTATGTTAATATATATTAATTACATATCTCATATCAAAGAAGCAAGTGAGGTGTGTAAGAATAAGCCTGAATGGCGCTCTGTTGTTCGTGCCTACCCCGCAAAGGAACTGGCGTGAAGCTATGTATGTATGTATGTAATTACATATCTCTTTGTTACGTATATCTTAACGTGTATTTATTGGTATTTGTCACTTGGTTGTTTTGTAATTTTTCTATAATTGTTTTAAGTTAAAAGGTAAAAAACCATAGGGTCATCTCTAAATTATTCTCATGAAAACATATTGCTCGTTCAATCTTTATCAAAACATGTTTTTTTTTCTTTTTTACACTGCTTCTCCACGATTGGTCGGGGCAGAGTTCTCATTTTATTTTTATCATCTTAATTTATACTTTTTAAAAGACTTTAAAAAAAGGAGGAGGTTCTCAATTCGTCGGGATCTTTTTTTGTTTTTTTTTTTGTGTATGTTCACCGATTACTCCGAGATTTATGATCCGATTTACGTGATTCTTTTTTGTTCGATGCGGAATAGCTGCCATTTAGTCCGCTAAAAATTTGACACAGTTTGGCCCCGTAGTTTTCATTTTATGAACATTTTTTAACAAAAATTTTTCATTCCGTTCCATATGTACACCGATTACGCTGAGATTTATGATCCGATTTACGTGATTCTTATTTAGTTTGATGCGGAATAGTTGCCATTTGGTCCCCTAGAAATTTAACACAGTTTGGCCCAGTAGTTTTCATTTTATGAACATTTTTTATGAAAAATTTTCCATTCCGTTCCATATGTACACCGATTACGCTGAGATTTATGATCCGATTTACGTGATTCTTATTTAATTTGATGCGGAATACTTGCCATTTGGTCCCCTAGAAATTTAACACAGTTTGGCCTAGTAGTTTTCATTTTACGAACATTTTTTTGTTCCCGTTTCTTGGGACCTATATTTTTTAAAGAGCGCGGCACCTTTTCTCAAAAAAATTTCATTTTTTACTGAGGGTATGTTGGGTGTGTTGGGTGAGTGGATGAATGGAAGGGTGGTGATATTGTGAAAGGATGAGTGGTTGTATTAAATGGCTGTTGATTAACGATTATGGAATGTGGTGGGGGTTGGAAGGAGGCTGTACTTTTTTTTAATTTAGAATGAAAACTTTTTTACTTTGTACTTATATGCTAATACATAATTTCTTATTGTCTAAATTACAATTTTTGTTGGATATGGTTGGGTTTAGTTGGCTGTTATTGGATTAAATTTGAATTGATATTAGTGTTTTGGATGTTACTTTAGTACAGGGTGTAGGTCGCGCGCGCTCATCTCTCTTCCCGTGGGGCGCGTTACAGACTGCCCCACGCACGAAAGAGACCTAGTAGTAGCCGGGGGACACGTCCTCTGGCATAGGAAGAGGCCCAGTGAGGGGGGCCCACGCCTGCCAGGGCACGCGGAGTTGGCAAGCCCGCATTCACGTAACCCTGGCATAAGGCGCAGGACGGAACACCCAGGGGTTTTAGTGGGTATCCCTAACTGGGGCGTGGCAATAGCGTAGCACCGGTTCTGACCGGGCACGCTAGTGCCACCCCCGATCAGGCGAATCCCACGCACTCACACGGGTCGCGAACATCCCCCCAGGCTTCTGTGCCTGTCGCGGCTTAGTCCTCAAACGGATTTCCCCTGGCCAAAAAAAAAAAAAAGTACAGGGTGTCGGTAGGAACGGTTTTTACATTCTATACTTTTGATTAATTTTACAGACTTTTGCAGATGTTATTTCCAATATTTGAATTTTTTCCAGAATTTGTTTTTTTTTTTAATTTTTACTTTATTTAATTCACAATAATATAATAATGCATCTGAAAAAGCAACCCCGTATATGGGATCCCTGGCATCGCCCGAAGTAGTACCGAAAGATCATCAAGGACGTTGCCGTTGCTACAAGCCATAAACGGCTCATCTGCTAGAAATGATCAGTATCGAAGAAACAAAAATGGCTTTTAGATAAGACTTCCTGTCATGTGGCATTTAGACAGCATTCCTATCCGTATTAGGGTATATCCAAATTATACAAATCATATTGATATAAATAGGTCCGTGACCTATGTAGTGGAAAGGCTCGGCATTAGCTTAAAGCTTTGCGATTTTATTTGGTAGCGTGGGTGTTTAATCGTGCAAAAAAAAGGTAGCAATTCTACCAATTACGTTATAATAATGTAATATCTAGATCCATACTATGAAATATCAGTTCGTCCAGTTTATATAATACATTTAAAAATTAGTTTTTTTTTTTATTCAAATTCGATAACCCACAACTCCTCGCAAAAGAGAATCGTTTCATACCTAGAATGATGCGTGAGGCTATTGAAAACAAAAAACACTCAAATTTCAATATAGAAGATGGTTGGAAAGTACCATTTGTTTGGATTCCGATCATCAAAACTATTAAGATCCAAACCCAGCAAAAACCAACTGCCAGACCTCAAGACACTGCGAGCTTTTTACTGTGTGCACCGGAACAGAAACCTTGCTTGACAATTTATTTTTATTTTACCTCGCACCCATTTTAATCTATACTAATATTATAAAGAGGTAAAGTTTGAGTTGGTGATGTTGTAGGGGGTTATCTCCGAAACTACTGAACTGATTTAAAAAATTATTTCACTGTTGATAAGGTACACTATCCCCGGTTGACATAAGCTATCCGTGCAGGAACGGAGAAAGAATACAATTTCCTGCGGCCCGGCGGCCTGTCGTAAGAGGCGACTAAACAACCCACAGCCAGGTGGTAGAGTATTTGCTCGACTGGATGGCGACCACCCCTGGTCTAGAGTATGCCGCCATAACAACCTTGTGTTGTGTTCCGGCATTAATGACCAGGTTCCAGTCTCCTTTAAGAGAGCAGCAGCGCATTTGTAGCACCTTTGGTGTTGCAAATGTCCATAGGCGATGGTAACCGCTTTCCACCAAGTGGGCAGTCTGCCTGTCTGCTGAACTCCTGCAATAAAAAAAAAAAAAAAAAAAAAAAAAAAAAAAAAAGCTATATTATATTTACAAAAAAGTTAGGGATCCTTACTAAAACTCCAATAGTGTAACCCAAGGTGTAAAAAATTACCTAAAATCGCGTGTGCTGCGAAAACTATTGATGATATAATAAAATAATGTACTACAACTTTGCAGAACACATCATTATTTGCAAAAAGTGTCAGGACAGCATATGTCTAACTATTATACTTATACCACAATAAGTGTTCTTTTATTTTAAAGATTTAATTAGAATGCCACCGCTAGAAAAGGCTTTTTATTTGTATTTAAGACTGCTTCAATACCTTTATATAACTTTTTGAATTATTCAATTTGGGCATTCCATTCCAAAGTTATCACGAATTTAAAAATGTAAGTATTAGAAAAAAGTTGCGTGGTCGCCGCGCACCCTAATCGGCTAGATAGGCTTATGCGATGTAGGCGTCACTGGGGTGCGGGCAGTACGGGAGGGGAAATATTTTGAATTCGCTTAGTAGGTAATTAAACTCAACAAAAAATAAAGAGGTAAAGTTTGTGAGTTTGTTAGGTTGTAGGGGGTAATCTCTGGATTTACTAAACCGATTTTGAAAATTCTTTCACCAGTGGAAAGTTAAATTATCAAAATGAGCAAATTGGCGGTGGATTAAATAAAAGTTTGACAATGATCACGGCTACTCTAAAGTGTCCGAAAAGTCTGAATAATAACAATCACAAAAATCTAAAAATTGTGTTTTAGGAGTCTTCCTGAAATACATTTTTTTAGAATTTTTGTCTATCTCTGTTAGAGGATCGCATGAAAATACTGAATGGATTTATGGCTGGCTATTATATCTTACCGAACGTTGATTCGCCTTAATATGGTGAAGATTTGAGATTTGCTCCATACAAATAATGTCAAAATTCAACCAATGATAAGAGAAGTGAATGAATACTATGATATACGAACCGGCCATTAAATGAAAGTCGATACAGAGCTAATTTTATCCTGGGTCTATACTAAGGAGATTATAATAACCATTAAATAAAACTAACTAAAAATTAGAAATATACAAACCTAATTAAATTCGTATTCTTATAATAATTTATATATTACATACAAATAATAAAAGCCTAACAAATTTATACACTAAAATAAAACACTATAAACTAAAATCGGTCCAGCCAGACCAGACAGACCATTGTCGCTGGGTAGTGTGCCTAGTTTTCTGGCAGTAGTAGCTCGCTGAATACATACGCTAGGTAATTCTTTAGGCGAGGTAAGTTCCAGCCTTCCGATCGCCTGTGGCCTCGACCAGCCGTTGTTTGATATACTTATATAATAACTCGTTATTATGGTAAATTCGTTTTTTTTAACATTTATTCCGCGTACAACAATGATCTGAAGATCTGAAGAGAGCTTCCCACCGAGGTTTTCTCTCTGCGCTACGACATGGGGTCGTTTAAGAAGGGCGTTATAAAATTTCTTAGAGGCCGGCAACGTGTTGGCAACGCTCCTGGTGTTGCAAACGTCCATAGGCGACGGTAACCACCTTCCAGGGCCGTCCGCTTGTTTGCCTGCTTCAGGCAATAAAGAAAAAAAAATCGTCTATTCGTACCAACTGACAGTACTAGTATCGTAAAAGACTATTAGAGGTATAAATATATTACCGGTATGTATAATAATATGTAAACAAGCCATCAACACTGGTCCATTAGTTTCAACGTAACCTGACAGTACAGTGGAAGGATGTAGCTATTATTTCGAGTAGATCCGTCCGGTTCAAGGTGCGGCAATTACCGCGGTCGGTCAAATGGCAACTATACTTATATACTCTGTGGCATAACGAAATAACAGTATTACAGATTCAAAACGAGTTACTACTGACAAATCTATATTTCTTGAAGTAAAACTTTTTTAGAATCGTGATTTGAAACTCGATGAAACGGAATAGCGACATTAAAAAGAGCTTGTGGTTATCGCTCGACTGCCTCGTCCATCAGTCGAGGCATTGCGTTATACTGCACGGATGCAATATGTCTGCTCGGCCGTGTGACCGAATTCCCTAGAATCACACTAATGACTGCCATAAAAGATTACAATACACAATGGACTGTTTTTCTAATCACAAATTTTAAACACAACAAAAGAAGTCCAAATGCCAAAAAGGTAATAAAATGTATTTGTACAGGGCTGCAGGTGTGAATTCGCCTTTGTCGGCACCTCGGTCGTAACAATATGTATATACTTATATATATATAAAATTTGTATGTATTTGTTTTATACATTCATTTAAGTATATGTATATAATTTATAAAATATGTAGTTTAAGTATGTTTGTTTATGATATACCTAATAAGCTGCACCACCTACATCGCCAGATTAGGTTAAACTATTCCTTAAGTTAGGTTGCATGGAAGAGATGGTTTGAAGCGGTAAGGCCGACTATTGTTTCTACCATGACAATATTGTAATTGTGTATTTTTGAAATTGTTAAGGTTTTTCTCGTCTATCTACTCTTTGACACGGAACAAATACGCCAGAAAATCATTGTCTAACACCGAGCACACCACTTTTTATTGTGGACCTGTGTAATCGCTACACTCATTTCTAAATAATTTTATTTTAGTATGAATGAATTATTACTGCTGAATTGTAGGTGTTATTTAAATCATTAAATGCGAGATGCAGAACAAATAGGTCACTAAAACAGGTTCTTAACACTCGTTTATATTTGCTTATTAGCATCCGAAGGTCGGATATAACTGATCATGAAGCAAGAACAAAAACTCGTCTCAATGAGTAATGAATGTATAATATCAACATGTCTTAGAAAATATTTAATCTGAGTGATCCCTTAATTCCCAGATCATTTACTTCCATATTTTTCCGTGGTTCGTTTAATCCGTGCAGGAACGGAGAAAGAATACTAAATCCTGCGGCCGGGTGGGTTGTCGTAAGAGGCAGCAAAACAACCCACAGCCATGTGGTAGGGTATGTGCACACCCCTGGTCTAGAATACATACATACATAACTTCACGCCAGTTCCCTTGCGGGGTAGGCTCGAGCAACAGAGCGCGATTCAAGCTTATTCTTACACACCTCACTTGCTTCTTTGACATTCATAACTTTTGTTATGCACACTCGTCTGGTCTAGAGTATGCCACCATAACAACTTTGAGTTATGTTCTGGTATCAGTGGCTGGGTTACACTCTCTCTTTAGAGAGTTGCAGCACATTGGTAGCACCTTTTGGGGTTACAAATATCCATTGGTAACGGTAACCGCTGTCCATCAAGAGGACCGTCTGCCTGTCTGCTGAACTAATGCTATAAAAAAATTTAAAGATTTTTTTTATTTTTTTATTGCAGGAGTTCAGCAGACAGGCAGACGGCCCACTGGAAGAAAAGCGGTTACCATCGCCTATGGACATTTGCAACACCAAAGGTGCTACAAATGCGCTGCTGCTGTCTTAAAGGAGACTGGATCCTGGTCACTAATGCCGGAACACAACTCAAGGTTGTTATGGCGGCATACTCTAGCATCATTTTCACTACTTAGGGCGCTAATATATCGCCACATATTGATTGTGATTGATTTTCAACACCTTGAAAGTCAGTGCCGAGTAAAACATAAAAATTACTACATTTTGCAATATGTTGTTGTTGCAACAATGTATATGGTAATTTTTCAAATTTCGAAGCGGGTCTTGGCCTCCGAAATGAGGCCACGCTACTTCCCTTTGTCCTACAAAGTGACCTGTCAGTAGTGGCCTTGAACTTCTGTCAGGTCAACTTCTACTCTGTCTTTCCAGCGCTACTTAGGACGGCCAATCGGCCGCCGACCGACTGGTTACCATCCGTTCTATGTGACCGAGCTAGCGGAGACGGCGAGCCTTTATCTGTCTAACTATATCGAACTAAGCCATGAGGTTTTCTATTTCAGAGTTAGTTCGGAACCTCCAGCTTCCTTCTCTTTTTGTTAGGCCTAAGATTGTCCTGACAACCTTCCTCTTTGCTATTAACAATTGATACTCTTCTGTAATTGTAAGTATCCAGGCTGCACAGCCGTACATATTACTAGCCGTATTATCTTATAAATCTAATATTATATTTGAATTTCGAATACACACTGCTCAAAATAAGATGCGCATGAGCAATGACCGTTATGAATAAAAAAAAACAAACAGAATTTGTTACTGTCAATATAAAATGTCGGTTACTAGTACGTGCTCCCAATATATTAATAATGTAAGGAGGTGAAGACTGTTTGTTTTGCTGAATATATTGCAAATACTCGACCTTTCTGTGTTCAATTTTATTGTAAACACTACTTACTTTCTAACTGACGTATGCAGTATCTATCCGTGCAGGAACGGAGAAAGAATACAATTTCCTGCGGCCGGGCGGCCTGTCGTAAGAGGCGACTAAACAACCCACAGCCAGGTGGTAGGGCATTTGCCCGACTGGATGGCTACCACCCCTGGTCTAGAGTATGCCGCCATAACAACTTTGAGTTGTGTTCCGGCATTAGTAACGAGGTTTCAGTCTCCCTTAAGAGAGCAGCAGCGCATTTGTAGCACCTTTGGTGTTGCAAATATCCATAGGCGATGGTAACCGCTTTCCATCAAGTGGGCCGTCTGTCTGTCTGCTGAACTCCTGCAATAAAAAAAAGGCAAACGGACAGACGGACGGATGTAATGAAAATAATGAACGTACCTATTTTTTTTTCAAGATGGTTACGCTCCCTGAATCAGAAATAGGTGTTAACTTATTAACTGTTATATCTAATTATTCATAATCGAATCAAGTGACCAAAGTTATCTATCAATGTAGGCTTTAAAATGCTACTTATCTATCCAATGCCATCGGGTTTCGATATTAACAATTATATCAACATGTCAATCTGCGTGTCACTGCATTTGCATATCCACCAGGCCTAATGTGAAAGGATTGTTTGATTTGTGTTGGACTGGTTTACACTTAAGAATGCTCTTGAGCAATGATACTGACGTGTTTTAAAATCTCATAGGAATTTTGCGGTTAACTGCAGATTGCGGTTGCGGGATGCGGTTGTATTTGCGGTCAGCCGCAATTGCGGCTGAGGAACAAGCTGCAAATAGATTTTTTTAACTCTATGACTACCCTTCCTCCATGATGACGTTAGCCCCTTTAACCAAGGTTACCAGTAGCTACTAATATAGCTTGCAAAGTTACTAAACTATTGTAGAAGGGTATGGCAGTCGCAAAATTGATGGTAATGGAGCTGACGCGTTCTGGAGAGGAGGTCTTGGTAGAAGTAGTGTAGGATGCCATCTGGCCTGGTGCACTGATGTCCAGCGTAAGATCGTCAATAAGGGCTGGATGAAGAAAACAAGGATCAGATTTTGGCCTAAGTCCAATAGTGTAATCGATTAGTTATAAAAGAAAAAGAAACATTTTTCAGAAATAGAGAAGTACATATATGTGAGGTTAAATCTTATACTAATGTATAAAGCTGAAGAGTTTGTTTGTTTGAACGCGCTAATCTCAGGAAGTACTGGTCTGATTTGAATTTTTTTTTCAGTGTTAGATAGCCCATTTTTTGAGGAAGGTACACCGCTTATGTAGAAAGAAGAGTGAATTTGCGGAATATTGTGAATGGAGCGTTAGGTAAACTTCTAGGTGCTAAGAACCTCAGCCAGAAGGCCCAGCTTGCCATACACAACGCGGTGCTGGTACCTACGCTCACGTATGGAAGCGAGAGTTGGGTATGGAAGAGAGAGCATGAAAGTAGAGTAAACGCAGTCGCGATGCGAGCACTGCGCAAAATCTGCAGAGTGACGCTCGCGGACCGCGTTCGTAATACCGAAGTAAGAAAGAGAGTTGGTCTGAAAGAGAGTGTCGGGTTGAAGGTAATTAAAGGAATGCTCCGATGGTTGAGGCATGTGGAAAGAATGCATGATGAAAGAATGACTAAACAGACATACAATGGAAAAGTGGGTGGATGCAGCAGTCGTGGAAGGCCACGACACACCTTCCATGATTAAATTGATCGTGTACTAGCAGAAAGTGATGTCAGGAGCCTTAAGAACAGACGAGCGTGCATGATAAGAGTTATGAATGTCAAAGAAGCAAGTGAGGTGTGTAAGAATAAGCCTGAATGGCGCTCTGTTGTTCGTGCCTACCCGGCAAGGGAACTGGCGTGAAGTTATGTATGTATGTATGTGTATGTACAAATATAACTGGACGCACTAAGTCCAAATATAATGCACAATTCAGTAACACGCGCAAAGTCCGTCACTAAATGTACACACGTCTTGCCTCGCTTGTGTTATCGCTTTGACTGCCTCACCCCTCCTTTCAGGCATTGTTTCATACTAAACTATACAATACAACACGCGCCCGCGTGGACTGAATTTTCCAAGAATTACACCTGGCTAACGACCATCATAAACGATTACAATGCACAATAGGCGGCTTTTCTAATTACAAATTTTAAACACAAAGTAAACAAAAGAAGTCCAAACGCGGGAAGGTAATAAACTGTGCTTTATGGCAGGCAGGTTTTGTCAGGGGGGCCAAGTTGTAACAATATGTATGTATTAAAATTGCCTGTTAAAATACCACATGTAGAAAATACATTAATAAATTAAACGTGTACATTCTTCTACGCTTTCCTTAACATCAATGTTGGTACTGTATAATTTCGACTCGTTTTGTGTCTGTACATAATTACAAATGTTAATTTTGGACATAAATTACGATGATTTAGTATATTTAATTGCATTTACTCATAAAAAAACTTCTGACCTAGTTTTAAAGTAATACATAAGAAAAACATAATAAATATTCATATAGAATTATAAAACGCACTAAAATGTACGCACTCCATAAATACATACATTAAATTGTAAGATAACAGCACTTATCCGCTCTAAAACATTCAAACAAACAAAATAAACCATTGTGCATGTGTTAAAAGATATTAATTCTTACATGAACAAAGGATTTGAGACCTTGCATGTATTTAAACGAGAATAATAATTTTGTATGTATGAATATTGTATGAATAAACGTGCCAGTCTATTGGTACTTTATCAATAAAATTGTAAGGCTCTTGATTATAATACAAAAGAAGTACAATAACGTGTGTTTAAGACCTTAGTCTAATACATATTACATGCATAATAATTGTAAACTTGTTCTTTAAAAAGTTTTTAAATACAAGCTTTTGAGATCCTGGATATCATGTAGCAGCAGAGTGCTAGCCAAGACAAGTAAAACGAGCCCAAACACGACGGGTCTATCTTGTTTAGTACAGGAGTTTCTATGGCCACCTTCCGACTCCACCATCAGATCAGCTCCATGGTACCATATTATTGCATTGTCACGCGATATACATATGCATGCAAAAATTCAGCTCAATCAGAAACCGGGAAGTTGGTCAAATTTAACTTGCAAGATTCCACCCGAACTTACATACATACATAGGTACATCCATTGCAAGTTAAATAAAAGCTTGAAATAAAAACCAATACTTTAAATACATATTTCAGTATTTTAGAATCTATATATTATACTAGAGGACTCGGCAGACGTTGTCCTGCCTTGAAAAATAAAAAAAATCTTAAACCCGATTCTAGTGCCACCTACCGGGTCTAATTATGAATCTAAACCACCCCGGGACCCACACCAACACACAAAATTTTATCAAAATCGTAAAAGCCGATTCCAGCACCACGTATTTTGTTTAAATTGATGGGATACTGGTATGGGCTTATATAGCCTTTATTAATCAGGGATAAAGTAGCATTCGAATGGTGAAGAAATTTTTGAAATCGGTGCAGTAGTTTTTGAGTTTATTCCTTACAAATGTATGAAAAGTAAACATACAAAAATACAAATCTTTTCTCTTTATAATATTAGTGTAGATATTGTTGCGAGCCGATGCGACTAATCCTTTGCAGGTGTCTTATTACACCTTTGAATTTGAGTGATCTATTGTTCGCGTGTCGCGAGTGATCGTTGTTATTCCTTTATAAACTATTTCAAGCAAACTCTCCGAAGCCATTGAGCCGACAAGTTAATAATTCAAAGTAATGGTGAACATGTTGCTAAGAGGCCATGTCTAATTTGCAAATGAAGAGGACCGGGCAGTCGGGAAATGGCCAGTCGTGTTCTGACTGCGAACGAGTATCTTATAACGACGAACTTTGTGCGATTTATGTGATAACGATTTTCTGCCCTACAGTTTCGTTTTGTTGTATTCGGTTATACTTCTAAGAACTATGAAGTATATGTGTGTATTTCCAATAAACTGTGATTATTCCAACGGCATTTTCGAATTTACATCCTACAAATTCGTAACAATATATTTATTACCTGAAAATAAACTGTACATACAAATTAATACTAATAAAAATTATATCTTAAACATAAATAATGCTAATGGTTCATTTGGGTTAATGTTACAAATATAGGCCGTTTCACGCGTGGTGATGAGTTTAATGCGTTATTTATTTATGATGTGATATTATTTTTAATTGTTAATGACTTCATTTAAAGTGTAATTTAGATAAAACTTATTTTCGTAAGTAGGGTAATTAATTTTATGAATTTTAGATTTGCCATAATAAACTCAAAATTCAAAATACTCAAATACTCAAAATATATAAACTAAAATATACTATAAATAAAACTATAATTACAAAATAACATAAGTCTGTAAGTAAAAATTGACTCCCAAAACGCTGTCGGCGGGTAGCGTGCCCAATATGCTGGCCGCATTTCCGCGTTGGATGGCAATGCTGATTCGTTGCCTAAGTGCAAGCCAGCCTTTAGTCACGCGAGACCTCAATTAGACGCGTTAATCACGTTAAATATTGACAGATCAAGTATCTATATATATTAATGTGGCTATTCGATAACGGCGTTACTTTTAACACGTTAATTAAGACACATTCGGCTATTGTCTAACGGTCTTATTCATATTGAGTCAATATGAATAAGACCGTAAATCTTTTACAATATCGCAGGTATAACCCCACCATAATAGTAGTAACATACATACCCATGCAGTGTGTGGCGATTCACCGTCTGCCCATTTTTCCTTTTTTTATGGCAGGAGCTCAGCAGACAGGCAGACGGCCCACTTGATGGAAAGCGGTTACCATCGCCTATGGACATTTGCAACACCAAAGGTGCTACGAAGGCGCTGCTGCTCTCTTAAGAATCACTGGAACCTGGTCTCCAATGCCGGAACACAACACAAGGTTGTTATGGCGGCATACTCTGGACCAGGGGTGGTCGCCATCCAGTCGAGCAAATACCCTACCACCTGGGATTTTTTTTTCGATGTTCCTTGGGACATAGCAACAGGCAGACGCCATAGTCCCTATAGTCCCAGATTTGTAACTCCACTAGCAGTTCACCCCAATAGCCAGGTACATTTTGTTCTCATTTCCTACAATGGTCCTACACTTACCGAGGCTTGTCTTTTGGTGCATTTTTATATGGTGTAGACAGGGATAATCGCCGGCCAGTGTCACGCCACATTTACATCAAATTTGTCATGAGACCTCTACGTGTTGGCCTTCCTATGGCCCCACGCAAGCTCTACAAAATTTCGGGCCATTTTTATGGTCCGTGGTCTGCAGAGATAACATACTTAAATATTGATCCCAAACCACTGTTACTTGCTGGGAACGTGAATTCATCTATACTTATAGCATCAACTAACTAATTAACTAACTGCTGCGGCTCAACAACCCAATATAAGTCCTGACCTCCGTTTTTCGGTTTCGTATCAAAGGTTTTTTCCGTGGGGGTTGTTAGCCCGTCGCACAGAATGCTGGAGGACCACACCCTTCTTTGGTCAGCGAGACCATCGGTCTTAGCCAGTTAGGCTGTACCGTCGACCACCTATCCGCCATTCAGGGGACGCTCCCCATACGCCGTGAGGGCCAGCGCGGGGACCTATACAACCAATATCATGTATTATGTTTTATGAAAATCAAGTATTAATTTGGAGAGAGCTTTCACGTGATGCAATAACAGATATTATACTTGCAAACGTCAAGACAACAATCCAGATAGTGCATTTTCGGAATCTGCTGGTTCGAAAGAGCCCTGTGATGCTTTTTTGGGTTTTAAATTCATTGATATACAAACTCAAACCTTCAAATGATTCATTATATTGTTACAAACTCATGTCCCGACAAAAACAAATGATCGGCTTCTTTTGTTTACTTTGTGTTTAAAATTTGTGATTAGAAAGCAGGCCATTGTTTTATTGTACTCTTTTATGACAGTCATAAGGCTAATGACTGCCATAAAAGAGTACAGTAGTCCGCCAGGTGTGGCGGAGTAAGTCGACTTAGATAACATTGCATTTGTGCAGTATAAAACGATGACCTGATGGAGGGGGATCCAGTCGAGCGAGAACCATGTGCGAAGCTCGCTTCGCACATGGTTCTCGCTCGACTGGATTGTGTTCCGGTTGTAGTACACACGTCTCGACGTGTGTACTACAACCGGAAATCTAATAAGTGACGGACTTTGCGCGTTTCATTGAATTACGACCTTCTGCATTACGTTTGGACTTGTTGTGTGCAGTTATATTTGTGCCTGTGTTATACGTGTTTGTATAGTTCTAATAAACTGAGTCTCGCGATTCATAACAATATTATAGATAAACTCGAAAATGAAAGTGAAATTATTTCAATCTCGAGGCCAGTATACATTAAACTGTGTAATTTACAAATTACATATAATGAAACATGTTCTATAATAACATCAACTACATTATTAATAATGGAATAATGCTATAGTACTCATAACTATTCAAATATTAAGTGTTACCTAACACTTGGGACCCAATTCTGATATTTCACCTTGGCGTTGGGAAGATATTCAAAGTAAGATTCCATTTTTTTATTAATTTTTTATTGCTCCTGCAATTGAAATTTATGGGCTATACTAAAGCATACATAAATAAGCAAGACTTACAAACGCATGAGTATTTTCATTATGAATAATACAATATAAAAAATATCCTATCGTGTGAATTGGCAATAAAGTATTATTTTTGAAAACAATTCAGTCACGACATTCACTATCACGTAAGTGTAAATATTATTGTATTCTGAATATTGTTTTCCGTTTAATACGTAAGAAGCAGTTATTTATGTATTACAGTGTTTTTCAATTCTTTTTTATTTTTATTGCAGGAGTTCAGCAGACAGGCAGACGGCCCACTTGATGGAAAGCGGTTACCATCGCCTATGGACATTTGCAACACTTAAGGTGCTACAAATGCGCTGCTGTTCTCTTAAGGGAGACTGGAATCTAGTCAATATTGCCGGAACACAACTCAAGGTTGTTATGGCGACATGCGTTAGACCAGGGGTGGTAGCCATCCAGTCGGGCAAATGCCCTACCACCTGGCAAATTTTGTGTCCCGGGAATTTCAAGTCAAGAGTAGACTAAGTTGCGGGAATATCCTAGTATAAACATAAAGATATAGTGGCTTGCCACGGTCACGGAATTGGAGTTAACAGAATACCGAAATCGGGCAAACCTACGATTGAGACAAGATAGTAATTATATAGTAGCAGAATTGAGCCCCTGGTCATTTGCTATTATTTTTGTACTATCCTATAATTTGGACATATTTTAGGTACGATCATTTACTGAGATACAATTTTCAAGGATATCAGTTGGTGGTTTGAAATATATAGTAATAATAGAAGACTAGGCACATGTTGCCCAACCAAAAAAAAAAAACTAGACCCGATTTCAACGCCACCTACCGGGTCCAATTGTGAATCTAAACCAGTCAGGAAGCCACTCAGACATACACAAAAAATACTTGTTTTTTATAAACCAACATACAGCGGTATAATAGTTTATTATTATTGTATAAACATTGTCAATTGTCATATGCCACGACCTTCGTCGCTAACCTCGTCAAAACCATAATGGAGACGATCAGAATACCATTTAAATATCCAAAATATACTTAAATATCGGAAACAATGATTGCCTGCATCCTTTACGACAAACATTTGGGTTTTTATTTACTTTTTTGTTTCTAAAGTAATCATTAGCAAAGATACATATCATTAGTATGTTTTGCGCTAGTTTTTGCTTGCAGAATGACATATTTTTATTTTTTATTGCTGAAGCGCAGCAGACAAGCTGACGGCCCAACTGTGATGGAAAGTGGTTACCATCGCCTATGGACATTTGCAACACCAAAGGTACTACAAATGCGCTGCTGCTCTTTTAAAGGAGACTGGAACCTGTTCACTAATGCCGGAACACAAATCAAGGTTGTTATGGCGGCATACTTTAGACCAGGGGTGGTAGCTATCCAGTCGGGCAAATACCCTACTACCTGGCTGTGGGTTGTTTAGTCGCCTCTTACGACAGGCCGCGAGGCCGCAGGAAATTGTATTCTTTCTCCGTTCCTTCACGGATAGAGCTCCAGATCTCCAACCATCGATCCATATCCCATTTCCCTTCTATCCCATCATTCCTATCTCACCCTTTTTTTAACCAGGGGAAATCCGTTTGAGTACCTAAGTCGCAACAGGCACAGAAGCCTGGGAAGATAATTCGCGACCCGTGTGTGGAATTCGCCAGATCGGGGATGGCACTAGCATGCTTAGTCAGAACTGGTGCCATGCTATTGCCACTCCCCAAGTAGGGATACCCACTAAAACCTCTGGGTGTTCTGTCGTTCACCTTATGCCAGGGTTACGGGTATATGACCTAGCCTCTCCGCAGCCCTGGCAGGCGTGGGCCTCGCAAGGCCTCTTCCACTGCCAGGGGACTACTTGTGTGAGGCTGTTTGTAACTAGCCCTATGGGAGGAGAGGTGAGCACTGCATGTGCAGGTGTGTAAGAACCCCTATACCCCAAGGGACCCCATTCGCGCCGCCCACTTACGGTGGCCGAAGCTCCAGGTTGGCCATCCGGCGCCGACGCGTCCTCCTTTAGCGGAGTGGAGCAGTGATGTGCGCTGCTTCACCTCCTACTTCGCAAGCATAACGCGCTCGCAGAAGGAGAAGACGGCATCCTATCCTGATTCCTATTTCACTCGCTCTATCTGATATTAAAGGCTGACAACCCGTTGACATCGCCCTTGGTGTTGCAACGTTCATAGGCGACAGTAACCACTTACTTTTCATTAGCTGGGCCGTCTGCTTGTATATCAGCTTCAGCCAATAAAACAGATGTAGACAACTCTTGAAAGCAATTCCCCATGGACCTTCAAAAGCTATGAAACGACAACGGTATTAATAATGCTCTGTCTCATAGCCTTTTGTATACTATGCGATTATACTGTCACATGACAGACGACCATCATCATCATAATTCACCATTGCGGCAGTTGTCAAGCGAAAGATTATCTTGTCCATTTTTGGGTGGTCATGAAATGCCGGAATTAATCAATTATGTTCTTTATTATATGAGTAAATAGATAAGTTTATGGATTAATTTTTAGGATTCCGTAGTAAAGTGGCTTTAAAAGAGTATATTGTTTTGCCATGACATTCTGGCCATGACAGATGGCTAACCTGGACCTTCGGCCACCGTAAGCGAGCAGCGCGAATGGGGCCCTTTGGGGTATAGGGGTTCTTACTCACCTGCACATGCAGTGCTCACCTCTCCTCCCGTAGGGCTAGTTACAAACCGCCTCACACAAGTAGTCCCCTGGCAGTGGAAGAGGCCGTGCGAGGCCCACGCTTGCCAGGGCTGCGGAGAGGCTAGGTCATATACCCGTAGCCCTGGCATAAGGTGAAGGACAGAACACCTAGAGGTTTTAGTGGGTATCTCTACCTGGGGAGTGGCAATAGCAAGGCACCAGTTCCAACTAAGCATGCTAGTGCCATCCCCGATCTGGCGAATTCCACACACGGGTCGCGAATTATCTTCCCAGGCTTCTGTGCCTGTTGCGACTTAGGTACTCAAACGGATTTCCCCTGGTTAAAAAAAGGGTGAGATAGGAATGATGAGATCGAAGGGAAATGGGATATGGATCGATGCTTGGAGATCTGGAGCTCTATCCGTGAAGGAACGGAGAAAGAATACAATTTCCTGCGTTGGGGCGGCCTGTCGTAAGAGGCGACTTAACAACCCACAGCCAGGTGGTAGGGCATATGCCCGACTGGAGCAAGGTGGTAGCCATACCACCCTTGGTCTAAAGTATGTCGCCATAACAACCTTGAGTTGTGTTCCGGCATTAGTGACCAGGTTCTAGTCTCCCTTAAGAGAGCAGCAGCGCATTTGCAGCAACTTTGGTGTTTTTTTTTTCATCTTTTTTGTTCTTTTTGGCTTTTATCGCTTTGTTTATTTACATCTTAAAACAATTGCTATCAGATGGATTGTACTTGTTTCCCTGTTTAATGCAATAAAAATATATAAAACCCTTTCAGCAATATAGTTTAGTTGCATTGATTTTTAACTAAAACAGAATTCGTTTAAATTGGGACAATTATAGTCATTTTCACTATTTATTTATTTCTTCATTCATAATACAGGAAACCGTTTTGATGAATGATTTTTCGATGGTGACATCTGAAATCTAGTCGCAGAATCGCTCGGCATGAAATTAAAATTTGCAAAAGGTTACTTATTATCGCTCTTCCGGTTGCAAACAAGCTAACAGACTGATTAGATATACTCTGATTATTTTTATAAATGTAATTTTGATATGGTATAACTTCGCTTAAAATTGTTGAAATCAATAATGATGAATTTTAATATACATCCATACATAAATAACTTCACGCCAGTTCCCTTGCGGGGTAGGCACGAACAACAGAGTGCCATTTAGGCTTATTCTTACACACCTCACTTGCCTCTTTGACATTCATAACTCTTGTCATGCAAGCTCGTCTGTTCTTAAAGCTCCTGACATCACCTTCTGCTAGTACACGATCAATTTGATCATGCAAGGTGTGTCGTGGCCTTCCACGACGAATTTTAATATACTTGTTATTTAATATACAGTACAAGCGATTATAGACTGTGTAACAAATCGCTGCCAGATGGGAGTGTGCCCAGAAGGCTGGCTGCATTGCCGCGCTGTATGGCGATGCTTATTTGTTGGGCGAAATAAGAGCCTTCTGATCACGGGTGGCATCAAAGAGTTTCTTGCAAATCTCTTTGAAAAAACTCTTTGCCGACGGCCCCACTGACCTAATGTTTCAACTCCGAACGGCACAAATATGTAACCCCTTCCTAAGGCTCCATATTTGCGCCGTTTGAGAGCTTCAGCTTTTGAAGCAGCGTTGCCAGCCTCTAACTGAGTCATTGGAAGATGTGACGGGGCTAGAGTGTCTACACATGTCGCGTCCCAAACAAGTGGCCGTCCCATCTACCAAGGAATAGTTTATAGGAATAGTATTCCAATGTTATTATTTTTAATTCGGAATCCATTTTTTAAGTAAAACATTGCATTATCTTCTTCTACACTTGATAAGTCTATTTTTGTATGAACAATGCACACATAGATCTCAAAATTACTAGTATTACAAAGATGGTAATTATATTTAGTTGGTCATACATAAATAAACTAACGATTGTCAATTCTCACGTCCGCCAGAATTTGAAAACAATGAAATTATGGAGACATTTTGCAGTACAAAGTTTTAGTACGTCTCGTCATTATTATAACAAGAAAAAGCTTTTTTAAAAAGATTTTTAAATACAAGCCTTTGAGATCCTGGATATCATGTAGCAACAGAGTGCTAGCCAAGACAAGTAAAACGAGCCCAAACACCACGGGTCTATCTTGTTTAGTACAGGAGTTCCTATGGCCACGTTTCGACTCCACCATCAGATCAGCTCCATGGTACCATAATATTGCATCGTCACGCGATATACATATGTGTGCAAAATTTCAGCTCAATCGGAAAACGGGAAGTTGGTCAAATTTAACTTGCAAGATTCCACCCGAACTTACATACATATACCTATTATACATCCATTGCAAGTTAAATAAAAGCTGGTAGTAATACCTATTCTTCTTTCCTCTTACTGTGTCTTTGTCTTACTGAGCATGCACTGTTTGATACAACTCCATTAATTCTTCGAAAAGTAATTCTGTAACATACTTCTGTATAAATCTTATTAAAAAAAAGACTCGAGATGACGTGTTGCTGGGGAGTTTCTTGCCGCTTCTTCTCCTTTACAGCATCAACACGTTGCGAAGCGGTGTACATAGAATAGAAAGTAAAAATTAAATTTTAACTTATATGTATGACCTTCAAAAAGTCTCCACTGGAACTTATTTTGAATAAAAACTTTGAATTTGGGATTCAAATTCAAAAAAGTAACACAGCCCGTAGAGATCAAGGTCCAATTAGCCAAGTCAGTTTAAAAAAATAAAATTAAACTTCTCCCTGACTTTCGGCTGGGAAAAGATTTTTTTTCTTTTTATGGTTTTTATTTTATCGCCCAAAACCGGTTCGTCACGAGTCTGGAAACAACATGTACGGCAAGCGCACAACTGCATATGTAGTTCCACGCTTGCTAAATGACTTACCCGTTTGCTAAATGACTTACCCGTTGGGTTTAGGGAAAGCATAACATCAAAAAATATTAAAAATAAACTTAAAATGCACTTTTTAAACCAAACGTAATGTTAAAATTGTTAAATGCTAAGGACGTGATACCTATAGCACTAATATAAACCCCAGAGGTTTTCTATGCTATGTATAATTCAAGAAGTTGTAATCATTTTGTTGTCTTGTTAAATAAAAAATAACTTTCTTTTCATACAATTTTCTTTTCCTGTGTTATCTATATTGTTACGAGTCGCGAGACTCGAATTAAAATGCCGGTAGAATTACTATAGAGTTTATTAGAACTATACAAACACGTATGACACAGTTACAAATAAAACTGAACACAACAAGTCCAAACGTAATACGGAAGGTCGCAATTCAATAAAACGCGCAGTCCGTCACTTATTAGATTCCCGATTGTAGTACACACGTCTTGATTTGCACGTGGTTATCGCTCGACTACCGCTCCCCCAATCAGGCTATTGCCTTATACTGTACAGATGCAATATGTCTGCCCGGCCGCGTGACCGAATTTCCTGAAATCAGTTTTTACTTTAAATCCGACACACCTGGCTAATAACTGCCATAAAAGATTACAATACACATTGGACTGTTTTCTTATCGCAAATTTTAAACACATATAAACAGAAGAAGTCAAAATGCCGAAAGGTAATAAAATGTGTTTCTACAGCAATGCAGGTGTGAATCTGTTTTTGTCGGCGTCTATGTCGTAGCACTATCTTAGTGTATATTCTTAAGTTCTAGACAAGACGGGTATAGAAGGAGTTAATAAAAATCTAGAATCCCGCATGCGTACCCTAATGACTAATAAAAATAAACCCTTAACTATAGGGTTTTTCAATTTCTTTTTAAATAAATACGTATTTTAAAGATGGATGTTACGTAATCAAATATTAAATTCTAGTCACGTCCCTAAAAGGAAAACTTACAACGCGGATGAACAGTCCTTTAAAAGGGAAAATAGAACGCATTACACATCTGTTATTCCAAGAAACGATTTTCTCAGCGCCAAATAGTATGAATAGCCCTTTTGAGTAGTGATGCGAAAGATATTTTGTAACATCCATACATCCGTATTAACTTATATCTCTATATTTCTATATTATATGTATTTGAATGTTTATATAATCCATTTCTATGACCTTCGAAATGAACTAGAATTTTAATTCAAGAAAATAACATTTCTTGTATTTTTATATATATATATTTATGTATATATGTAATCAATATTTTTCGTCATTTCACTATATACCTTTACGCCTTTCTAGTAATGTTCATATGTAAGTAATATAGACCTAGTACTTTCGTATTTAAATGACTGACACATACATAGACAGATGTACATAATGACTGTGTACATATAATAATAGTAATAATTTCTTTATTTCAGGTAATAAATAAACTATATCAATTGACAACATAAAATCTTACAGTTATTAAATTAAATTAAAAAAATAAAAATTAAATAGTACTATGTCATTTCAATTATCATACGTTATGATTACAGATTCCGTTTTTCCTAAAATTATTACACAACCTTAAAACATAAATAAACTCACTGTCCAATTCATATATTACCATAGATTATGACCCTTATGATAAAAATAATACATTTATTATCTTTAAACAGGACGCATTATACTATAATGCATCATCCGTTTTACATTACCGCTTCCTCGATGACGAAAAAAGTTTTGATTAAGAAAAAATATAATCCATTTACGTGTTTCAATGTTTTAAGTGTTACGAATGTAATCATCATCATCCGCTTATATATCCGTGTAGGATGTTATACACATACATACATATATACATAACTTCACGCCAGTTCCCTTGCGGGGTAGGCACGAACAACAGACCGCCATTCAGGTTTATTCTTACACACCTCACTTGCTTCTTTGACATTCATAGCTCTTGTCATGCATGCTTGTCTGTTCTTAAGGCTCCTGACATCACCTCCTGCTAGTACACGATCAATTTGACCATGGAAGGTGTGTCGTGGCCTTCCACGTCTTCTGCATCCATCCACTTTTGCATTGTATATCTGTTACACACATACTCGATTGAATTAGTTTAAGAAGAGATCTTTAGAAATATATATGTGAATCCTTATTGAATGTATCTTTGCAAGAACGGAGAAAGAATAATATAATTCCTTTGGCCGGGAGGCTTGTCGTAAGTGGCGACAAAACAACCTACAGCCAGCTGGTAGGCTATTTACTGGTCTCGATGGCTACCATCCCTGGTCTAGAGTATGCCATATATAACAACCTTGAGTTATATTCCAACATTGGTAGCAGTTTTAGTGTTGCAAGTATCCATAGGCGATAATCGCTTTCCATGAGGTGGGCTGTCTGCCTGTCTGCTGAACTCATGCAATCAATCAATTTGAACCTCTAACAAGTTAGGACAATTGTTGTCACCGTTTTTCCGGGTGAACTTTTTGGCTGTACAACCCAAATACCAGAGATTTAGCTGCTGTGTGTTACAGACGCTAACACGCAAATCTGGCTTGGTTAAGCTTGAAGTAAAGCTCAGCAATCCATATAATACCGCTTCAGGGGCCCTCATGCATCAAGGGAGCAGAGGAGTCTTCACCCCTGTCGTCGAAGTGAGTTAGCTCTTCCAGGGGCTTTCTCAAGCACTTATTGCGCTAGGATCGGCGTGGGCGTAACTACGTTCTAAGTCTCATGCCTTTTCTGCCATAAGCGCGAGGCATCGGAGGAGGGTGGTTTTAGTGGGTATTAGCCATTTGGGCTCGAGTCGTCTCCTCGAATGCCTCCATGATCGACTATGGTTTAATCCCTTGCAAAGGATCCGGTATTGTGCGTAAATAGCATTTCCCCCGCCTGAAAAAAAAACTGGAAAAAGGTACACCGCTGATATAGAAAGAAGAGTAAATTTGGGGAATAGTTTGAATGGAGCGTTAGGTAAACTTCTAGGCGCTAAGAACCTCAGCCAGAAGGCCCAGCTCGCCATACACAACGCGGTGCTGGTACCTACGCTCACGTATGGAAGCGAGAGTTGGGTATGGAAGAGAGAGCATGAAAGTAGAGTAAACGCGGTTGAGATGCGAGCACTGCGCAAAATCTGCGGAGTGACGCTCGCGGACCGCGTTCGTAATACCGAAGTAAGAAAGAGAGTTGGTCTGAAAGAGAGTGTCGGGGTGAAGGTAAGGAAAGGAATGCTCCGGTGGTTCGGGCATGTGGAAAGAATGCATGATGAAAGAATGACTAAACAGATATACAATGCAAAAGTGGATGGATGCAGAAGTCGTGGAAGGCCACGACACACCTTCCATGATCAAATTGATCGTGTACTAGCGGAGGGTGATGTCAGGAGCCTTAAGAACAGACGAGTGTGCATGACAAGAGTTATGAATGTCAAAGAAGCAAGTGAGGTGTGTAAGAATGGGCCTAAATGGCGCTCTGTTGTTCGTGCCTACCCCGCAAGGGAACTAGCGTGAAGTTATGTATGTATGTATGTATGAAAAAAAAACTCAGCAATCCATATTAATAGATATGAATGTATTTCTTTCAGTGTTATTTTATACCATTTCTTTTAATATCTTGATTATAAACTATGGATGTTCGTGGTGATTTTCATGCTCTATACCTCAGGCAAATGCGTTGCAATACGACGAGGTAATACGGCTTTTGGGAACATTCTCAACCGAGAGTGGTTTGGCGTTAAATTTTTCTAGATTAATTTTAATTTGTATACATAGTTTATTTTCAGTGTTTAATTTATGTTAAGGTTTTATTTTTAACCAGCTGACCTGGCAAACTTCGTACCGTCTCAGAATCAATAAATAAAAAACGTTGATTTCCGAACGACGCGACGAACATCAAACGTTTGACATTCAAAACTAAAAAATGAAAAACAACTTCAATTTTAAATTTAATTTGATTTCTGAACGACTTTTAAATTTAATTGATTTCTAAACGACGGGACGAACATCAAATGTTTGACAGGTAGGTATAGTTTCTAAGGAAAAGTGAAATTGTTGTTTTTACTATATTCCAAGCATTTTTTTCATATTTACTCACCATTTAAACTTTTCCTGGACTTCCACAAATAATTCAAAACCAAAATCAGTCCAGCAGTTTTCGAGTTTTAGCGAGACTAACGAAAGCAATTGATTTTTATATATATAGATTATGATATTATACATCATTGTAAATTAATTATTAACAATCCCAAAAATATTTTACGTGGAAAAAATTCAAAAGTATTAGAGGGATAACTGCAAACATTTTAGCATCACTATCTAGTGCTCAAAGACAATCTACATGCGTCGCTCGCCAAGAACTGAATACAATGGATATGGCCGTGCGGGAATGTCCGCACTAGAATTATTATTCTATATATATAAGAAAATATATATGTATGTATCATCCTTGTCCACCTGTTCACAGTGAAGATATTGCCGTGTCATTAATTTCAAGACTTGTCTCAGAGGATTGAAGATTATTTTATTCAACACGTTGATAACATTATTGTCGTGTCGTCATAAATTGTAAAACGCACCTGTTTAAAGCAATTTTTCAATGGTTCTATATGAAAAATAAATATCGTTTTTTATGTACTATTTTACTACTGTATTTCTGATTCCTACCTCGGACAACGGAACAGTATGGCGAAACGAGGTAACGTAGCCAGCCTGCTAGGAACCTTACCCATTGACTTCGTTGACCTAGGCTCAGTATTCTGCTTGTAGTCTTAAGGGGTTATAGGTAATCTATATATAAGTATATAAAAATAAATTCCTGTTCGTTAGTCTCGCTAAAACTCGAGAACGGTGGTCTGATTTGGTTAATTTTGGTTTTGAATTATTTGTGGAAGTCCAGGGAAGGTTTAAAAGGTTAGTAAATATGAAAAAAAAAATGCTTGAAATACAGTAAAAACAATAATTTCATTAATCCAATCGAGCAAATACCGTACTATTTGGCTGTGGGTTGTTTTGTCGCCTCTTACGACAGGCTGCCCGGCTGCAGGAAATTGTATTCTTTCACCGTTCCTGCACGGATACAACTTATACTTACTTAGGTACTTATTTAGAATTAGAATAACTTAAAAGAAAATTCTCATCATAAAGTTACAAAATGACTACTAATATAGATAAACGGAAATGAGAGCAACTCATCATAAGCATGCTTAAATAAGATACGCAATAACGTGTTAATAATAATTTATAACATAATATTAAATTACTTTTGGTACAAGCATTAATTAAATTTAATTATAGTATTCACATAATATCCGGCCTAGTATAGAGTTCTCTTATACACGATGTGAATCAAACTTTCTATCTATTGAGGAAGTGGATATATAATAAGTATTATAAATTAAGATTATACAAAAAATAATCCACGCAGTTTCGCTCTTATACCTTACGAATCCTTATCCCGCGGAAATTGTACAATTTTCTTCTGGTATAAGAATAATCCTGTTATCCAACTAGATATACATTTTTATCTTATATATAAAATTCTCGTGTCACAGTGTTTGTTACCATACTCCTCCGAAACGGCTTGACAGATTCTCATGAAATTTTGTGTACATATTGGGTAGATCTGAGAATCGGACAACATTTTTTTTAGATTTTTTTAAATTTTTTTAGGATACAGCATTAAAAAATACATACAACCCTAATTTTTCACCCCTCTATGATCAACCCCTATTTTTTATTTGTTAATTATAAACTTAAATTTTTGGCAAGATTTTTAATTTTATTTTGTCATGACTTAGAATAAAAAAATTATATTACTCTTTTAGATCCACAATTAGAACCGGTAGGTGGCGCTGAGATCGGGTTCTGGAATCCTCCTAATCACCTGGAGCGATTTTGGTGATTTTGTTTTTGTGTGTTTGAGTGGGTACCCGGATGGTTTAGACTCGCAATTAGAACCGGTAGGTGGCTCTGGGATCGGGTTCTAGAATTTTATTTTTTAAAGGCAGGACAACGTCTGCCGGGGCCGCTAGTAATAATATAAAATAATATCACTATCATTGCATTTTATCACCATATCTTGTATATCTATATAATTTATGTATATAAATAAGTTTGTAAATATAGTATAGCTATATATTTATTATTAAAATGTAAGTAATCGTACAATAATTATGTATACCACCATCGCCACTCCTAATCAGCAAAATTCTTGCCACGGGTTGTCTGGAAGAGATCGGTTATTAGCGATAAGACCGCCCTTTGTACACAATTAGAATAATACTAGTTCGTAAGTTTTCTGTAATTGTGTACAATAAAGTATTATTTATCTATCTATAATAATTTCCGCTGTCAGTGTGGAGATAAGGTGGAGCGCCTCGGTCACCATGGGTTATTGTGTATCAGGAGTGCCGGCAGAATTTCACGACACGCAACTCTTAATGACATAATCCGTCGGGCTCTTGTCACCGCCGGGGTACCTGCCGTTCTAGAACCGAATGGCTTGTGCCGCGACGATGGCAAGAGATCCGATGGTATGTCATTGGTGCCTTAGAAGATGGATCGCCCCTTAGTATGGGACGCGTCTTGCGTCGATACTGCCCGATGGAGGAAACAGTCCTAGAAACCACGTCTTAGCAAACGTAGGATGCCCTCCAGCCCGGTAGACCGACCACCTGTATAAGGGTGCCGACAGGGGCTGGATCGTCATCCAAGGCGAAAGACTTGGGGAGGCCTACCAGCAGTGGATATTGGTTGGCTGAAGATTAGATGGTGCATACCTCCCCGCCAGGAATCAAAATCACGTCGTACGAAATCTGATTTTCAGGCATTCTTAAGCAGCAGGGTGGTAAAACTTGAAATGAAATTAATAAAAATAACGCCAATTTTCCACTAATGGTAAATAAAATGTGGGGGGACGAAAGTCACGTAACGAAAAGAATGCTAAATTGGAAGATTGTGGGTATAAATGTAAAGCTATGGATTGTGTGAAGGAGGAGGAAAGACAGAGAACGTATGTCGGAAAACAGGAGCATGGAAAGAGAAGACTAATTGGGCGAATATGAAAGACAAGACATTGTAAATGATCTCCCAGAGGACCTGCAATCAAAGTACAAAAATAACCATAAATCGATCAAATATGATCTGAAAAGATGGGATTGTGTGAAGGAGGAGGAAGGACAGAGAACGCATGTCGGAAAACAGGAGCATGGAAAGAGAAGACTAATTGGGCGAATATGAAAGACAAGACATTGTAAATGATCTCCCAGAGGACCTGCAATCAAAGTACAAAAATAACCATAAATCGATCAAATATGATCTGAAAAGATGGGATTGTGTGAAGGAGGAGGAAGGACAGAGAACGCATGTCGGAAAACAGGAGCATGGAAAGAGAAGACTAATTGGGCGAATATGAAAGACAAGACATTGTAAATGATCTCCCAGAGGACCTGCAATCAAAGTACAAAAATAACCATAAATCGATCAAATATGATCTGAAAAGATGGGATTGTGTGAAGGAGGAGGAAGGACAGAGAACGCATGTCGGAAAACAGGAGCATGGAAAGAGAAGACTAATTGGGCGAATATGAAAGACAAGACATTGTAAATGATCTCCCAGAGGACCTGCAATCAAAGTACAAAAATAACCATAAATCGATCAAATATGATCTGAAAAGATGGGATTGTGTGAAGGAGGAGGAAGGACAGAGAACGCATGTCGGAAAACAGGAGCATGGAAAGAGAAGACTAATTGGGCGAATATGAAAGACAAGACATTGTAAATGATCTCCCAGAGGACCTGCAATCAAAGTACAAAAATAACCATAAATCGATCAAATATGATCTGAAAAGATGGGATTGTGTGAAGGAGGAGGAAGGACAGAGAACGCATGTCGGAAAACAGGAGCATGGAAAGAGAAGACTAATTGGGCGAATATGAAAGACAAGACATTGTAAATGATCTCCCAGAGGACCTGCAATCAAAGTACAAAAATAACCATAAATCGATCAAATATGATCTGAAAAGATTGGATTGTGTGAAGGAGGAGGAAGGACAGAGAACGTATGTCGGAAAACAGGAGCATGGAAAGAAAAGACTAATTAGGCGAATATGAAAGACAAGACATTGTAAATGATCTCCCAGAGGACCTGCAATCAAAGTACAAAAATAACCATAAATCGATCAGATATAATCTGAAAAGATTGTATATTGATTCCCAAAGCGGACCATCAGGTTCACATGGACCTAGGACCAAAATAGAACCATATACTAGAATGATGAAAATCCCGCTTTTATTATCAAATCAGAACTAAACACAAGAATGATGATCACAATTACTCGCCTCTGTTCCTATTTTTGATATAACAATATTGTGTACACGACGTTCTGCGGCACAAACAAACCCATGAGGTTTCTGTGCCACAGTCAAAGGTTTTTTTTATAAATTTTATTGCAAGAGTTCAGCAGACAGGCAGACGGCCCACTTGATGGAAAGCGGTTACCATCGCCTATGGACATTTGCAACACCAAAGGTGCTACAAATGCGCTGCTGCTCTCTTAAGGGAGACTGGAACCTGGTCACTAATGCCGGGACATAACTCAAGGTTGTTATGGCGACATGCTTTAGACCAGGGGTGGTAGCCATCCAGTCGGGCAAATGCTCTACCACCTCGCTGTGGGTTGTTTTGTCGCCTCTTACAACAGGCCGCCTGGCCGCAGGAAATTGTATTCTTTCTCCGTTCCTACACGGATGAAAATGTGTTTCTAATGTATATAAATGTAAGCATATTGGACAATAAATTTAAAAAAAGAGAGATAAGGTAGAAGAATAAATAGTAACAAATCGAATACTGGCTTTAATCTGTACAAAAACTACCAATACTTAATGGTCGCCCGTGCTTAAAATTCGGCCATAATAATTTGTTGTCAAAGAGTATACTTCTTTAATCACAGATTTCGCCAAGCCTACACTATTAATTGGACTTGAACAATAAACAAAAGAGTATATATGCGTGTGTGTCAAATATATGGTAGTGTGTGTAATGTTTTTTTTATTGATTTAATGTATTTTTTTTACAAACTTTTATTTAACTTGCAATGGATGTATGTATGTATGTAAGTTCGGGTGGAATCTTGCAAGTTAAATTTGACCAATTTCCCGGTTTCCGATTGAGCTGAAATTTTGCACACATATGTATATCGCGTGACAATGTAATAATATGGTACCATGGAGCTGATCTGATGATGGAGTCGGAAGGCGGCCATAGGAACTCCTGTACTAAACAAGATAGACCCGTCGTGTTTGGGCTCGTTTTACTTGTCTTGGCTAGTACTCTGCTACATGGTATCCAGGATCTCAAAAGCTTGTATTTAAAAACCTTTTTAAAATAGCTTTTTTTATGCATAATTTTTTTTAAAATATTAGCATTCGTCACTTCTTCTCTATATAAACTATAAGTGTGCGAAATTTCATACTCCTCCCACGTACGCGCAATTTTCGTAAAAAGGGGTACAAAATTTTTGCTTCACGTATTAATACATACATACATACATACATAACTTCACGCCAGTTACCTTGCGGGGTAGGCACGAACAACAGAGCGCCATTCAGGCTTATTCTTACACGCCTCACTTGCTTCTTTGACATACGTATTAATACATAAATGAAATTCTCTATGTTTATTAGTTGAGCGCAATTTTACATGCCCTCGTTACGCAATGAAATTTTCCCAGCGTTGCAACGGCCCTTCTAGGCCTCAGAATACAAATACTATGCGAATTAGACTTACGCAACGCTACAGACTAGAATTGGTGTCTTGAATAATTTAGTTTGAGCATGGAGTGGCATTTAAAGGCTGTTGAACTTTTAGTTAAATTGCCATAAGAAGTTTGAGAATGGACATTATTTTTCGTACAAAATCGGTCAAGTGCGTTCGTGGATAATGAAGGGTATCATAGTGGCGGAGATGTCCACTGTTTTTAACCAACTTCACAAAAGGTAGAGTTATCAATTCACATTCTGTAAACATTTTTACTATTTAGCTACAGAATTTTAAAAAGTGTAACTGATAAGTCTTATATCCTAACAGTTAAAATTTTTATGTACCTTTAACATACAAGTATATTGTTTAAACCAATTTTTGTCGCGTTCTATGGCTGTAATTTTTTTAGATATACTCAAGGCGGTGAAGTAGATCAATGGGGTAAGTTCATACACGGCTCATTTTTTTAGCTTTTTTAAAAAAAATTTAACGTCAACTACATACAGTTCGAAAATAGAATTCAATGGAGTCTTAGCTCTTCACTGGCTGTCAGGTAAATGCCCTACCACCTGGCTGTGGGTTGTTGAGTCGCCTCTTACGACAGGCCGCCCGACCGCAGGAAATTGTATTTTTTCTCACTTCCTGCACGGATAGCGTCGTTAGCCATTCGCAGTCCACTGCTGGACGTAGGCCTCCCCAAGACGGCGCCACTCATCATCCTATACCGTGCGCTGTTTGATGGAAAATGATGACATCATTAGTGACGTTTTCACCACCGTGGTCATTATATGGAACGGCTGACGGAGCCATTTTGGGCGCTGTGAGTTACAAATGGAACGCTCCACAATGACACACTTCGTCAAGCCGGAAATTTTTGGCGGAAACTGAAAGGGGACGTTGTGCTGCGCAGTTTTATTTTCTAAAAATGTGTAAAATTAGTACTCTAAAATGAACAGTAGTTTTTTTATTGCAGGAGATCAGCAGATAGGCAGACGGCCCACTTGATGGAAAGCGGTTACCATCGCCTATGGACATTTGCAGCACCAAAGGTGTTACGAATGCGCTGCTGCTCTCTTAAGGGAGACTGGAACCTGGTCACTAATGCCGGAACACAACTCAAGGTTGTTATAGCGACATGCTTTAGACCAGGGGTGGTAGCCATCCAGTCGGGAAAATGCCCTACCACCTGGCTGTGGGTTGTTAAGTCGCCTCTTACGACAGGCCGCCCCAACGCAGGAAATTGTATTCTTTCTCCGTTCCTGCACAGATAACTGATAAACACGGATAGTTGTAGGATATTGATAGTTTTTGAGTAGTAATTATGTGTTTTGTGAGAAATGTGAACTGTATAGTCAAATGTGGCCTTTTGAGTTGTCACAAGTACTCCGTTGAATGGCACCAGCTGATTACCTACAGTTCAGCTGTGCTACACATAGGCTTTAGAAAATGAAGAAACTATATTGTAAACTAAGATCTGGCTTAAAGGCCTGGCTGCCAAGCCATAAACCTAAATAAAATAATAAAGTAGGACAATTATTTCATTTCTTTCATATGGGCTTTACTGTCAAGAAATATATAACTTGATTGACGTGCAAACGTTAATAGTTAATTAAACGCTTTCATAGTATAGTCGCGGAAACATAAGAAAATACTCAATCTAAAGGAGACAATGTGTTATTACTCTGTTTGTTTATGAGAGTAACAGGCTGTAAACTATGAGCTACTAACATTTTCTAAGCGACATCAAAGCGTGTCGATTCTTCAAATACCGCATTCTTAACTAATAACCAAGTTTACCTATAAAGGTACAATTATTCGATTATGACACATGCATTCAATGCATTCAGTTAACTCCGTTATGTTACGTAAGTTAATAGTTACAGCCGATGGTTGACCGACGCGATCGCTGACTAGCATACCGTTATTGTTGTGTGGTACAAGAAAGAAACTGCTTGCGGGATGGTAAGACGAAACGTCTGATGAGTACTTCACACTTGACGCAAGAATCTTGCAAGAGATATGAATATTGAATCGATTCAGATATTCTTTACTAGCTGTGCCCGCGACGCCGTCTGCGTGGAATTTGTTTTCAAAGCCCCCCCGATTTTGAAATATTTTGTATTGCTGCTCCGCTCCTATTGGTCTTAGCGTGATGATATATAGCCTATAGCCTTCCTCGATAAATGGGCTATCTAACACTGAAAGAATTTTTCAAATCGGACCAGTAGTTCCTGAGATTAGCGTGTTTAAACAAACAAACAAACTGTTCAGATTTATATATTAGTATAAGATTATTGCCTTGTCCTCTAATTATAGTCGGTTTTTGACCCAAAATAAAGGTCCCGAGTACGCTAGAGCAGGCGAGTGTCATGAGTACCTTCATGTTTCTTGTATGTATATCCGTACTAGAAGAATGTATAGCCAGCCTCGAAGGAGGATCTGGAACCTGAGCACTGATGCCGGGACAGATCTCAGTGTTGTTAGTGCGACATACTGTTTCATTGCTTCCGTCCGTGCTGGTACGGAGAAAGAATACAATTTCCTGCGGCTGGATGGCCTGTCGTGAGAGGAGACAAAACAATCCACAGCCAGGTGCTGGCGCATTTGCCAGTCTGGATGCCTACCACCTCTGGTCTAGAGTATGCCGCTATAACAAGCTTGAGTTGTGATCCGGTATTAGTGACCCAGCTCGTCTTCCTTTAGAGAGCAGCAGGGCATTTGTATCACCTTCTGTGTTGCGAATGTCCATAGGCGGTGGTTACCGCTTTCCACCAGTGGGCCGTCTGCCTGTCTGCTGAATGAATGCAAAAAAAAATGTTTCTTAACATGGAAATGTTATTGTATAATTTACAAGCTTTTATTTAACCTGCAATCGATGGTATGTATGTAAGTTCGGGTGGAATCTTGCAAGTTAAATTTGACCAACCAAGTTATAAAATATATATTGTATCTGTTTGCTTTTCTTATAAATTAATAAAAAAAAAATATATATTTTAGTTTTATCTTTCATTGGTAACAGTCATCAATATATCTATCTTTTACAATATTTTCAATAAGGCTGTTCACAATTTGTGTCTAATATATATAAGTTGGCTGTCAGAACGCTTACTCGCTATTCGAATAGGGATGCAAACGATATATCGACATTTTTAAATATCGATATATCGTTCATAAAATATCGATATTTATAAACGATATATCGGTATTATGAACGACATTCTTCCTAAACGGTGTTTTATGAAGAATATTTTTTACTAAACGAATTTTTATGAACGATTTTAATAAAGGATGATAAAAAACAAGATTAGCTCACGGCTGACCGTTTCACACAGATATTCTGTAAGTGTGGTATCACATCAATCGATCCAGCCTTAAGAGCTGTAATTAAGACAATGATTCTAGTATAGCATTTTAGGAATGAGTACCCACCCACTAAGGGGTGGACGAACTGGAGGGTCGAGGTGGAATGCTGCTCCGTTTCAAAGCAAGATCTTCCGCCGACGCTATTTTTACGTCTCGCAGGCCTAAACCCAACTATTACAGTTCGAAATATGTATATATTATATGTGCGTGTCGGGAACGGTTTGCCACTTCAGTTATTGCACAGTGCCATCTATTGGCTTGTAAGTGTTCCACAACAACACTACTACGAGCGTTGCTTATAAATTGTACCACACAACATTCATCGAGAAGAGACAGTATAAAGCATTAAGTGCAGAAAACCGTGGGATCCAAGCGACTTTACGCAATATTACTTAATCGACTTAAAAATTGTTTTAATATTCACATATTTCTTTTAATAGTTATATAATTTTTTATATGTTTGTACCCATTCTTGGAAGAAGAACATTCGAGAAGAATTTGGTTAATTCACTAAGTGTTCACTAATTATTTATTATCTGCTAATTTATCGTTATGTATTATAAAGTCGTGGTAGCGTGATGGCTAGCGTACGCGTCCCTAACTCAAAGGGCGTGGGTTCGATCCTGGCCAAAACACATGTTCCACTTACGCACTTTTCTGTTTACTGAAATATACTCATTAGTGTATATTGTTACAATTACCACGTGCTAACAACGGTGAAGGAAGACATCGTGATGCAAAACCTGCACATCGAGATAACCAGCCAGCAAATTTGCCAGGTGGTAGGGCATTTGCCTGACTGGATGGCTACCACCCTGGTCTAAAGTATGTCGCCATAACAACCTAGAGTTGTGTTCCTGCATTAGTAATTAGGTTCCAGTCTCCCTTAAGAGAGCAGCAGCCCATTTGTAACACCTTTGGTGTTGCAAATGTCCATAGGCGATTGTAACCGCTTTCCATCAAGTGGGCCGTCTGCCTGTATGTGTTTAGCCTGCCAAGCTGCCTTGGACAAGCGTGGCGGGTTTAGTGTCGGTTTCCCCCTATGATGGCAGGCTCGAGCCCAGCAGTAGTGGGACATTTATGAGCTGTTATTATTAATATACATAGAAAAAGATCTACATCTAAGCATATACTGTTTGGCTATTGAATTCTGAAGTGTTAGTTGAAGCTCGAGGGATCGATGGTTGTTATCGACCATCTGTTGCCACCTGCTCAGGTCCTCCGCTGTCCGCATCCAGTCTCCACCGGCGACCTTGCACAGATAGTTGGTCCATCACCCTGGTAGTTCGTACGTTCTTAAGTACGTTTGTTCGTCCACTGCTAGTTTTATAGCTATTATAGCTAATTTAGCGCACTCTTTCAGTAACTTTGGTTCTCTTACCGATATCCTAGTTTCCGATTTTATCCATAAGAGACAAAGTAGGCCGCTCCATAGTCAACTGAGCGACTTTTAGTTTTTGAGGCTCGAGGATAAATTTCGAAAAAACTTTCAAGTCGAGTTAATAATAATCGGCAGACAAACACACTCATTCTATATCCCCAAATTAAGCAAGTTGCGCTTGTATTATGGGTAATATACAACGGACTACTCTGGGGCCGATCCCAGACACCCAGACCATAGTAAATAACGGAGAAAATACGTTTCCGAAATTTACTATACTAGGAATCGAACCCGGAGTCTCTACGTTGCAGTGAGGTAGGCCGGCAAAGGCTTAGCCCGCTCAACCACAGAGGCCGACAGAGCCGGAGTTGGCACCTTGGCTCGAGGACAATACATTTAGTTTAATGCACATGCATGTATTATATATTATACTAGCGGCCCCGTCAGACGTTGTCCTGCTCTGAAAAAATAAAAATCTAGGACCCAATCCCAGCGCCACCTACCGGTTCCAATTGTGGATTTAAACCATCCAAACCAAACAAAGGGAACCCATTCAAACACACAAAAACATAATCACCAAAATCGCTCCAGGTGATTAGAAGGATTCTATAACCCGTTCTCAGTGCCACCTACTAGTTCCAACGAGATAAAAAGTATCCTATGTCCGTCTCCTGGTTCTAAGCTACCCACCAATTTTCAGCCAAATAAGTACAGCCGTTCTTGAGTTATAAAAAGTGTAACTAACACGACTTTCTTTTATATATATAGAAGATTATATATTATATTATATAACTTACTCGAAATAAATCTAATTACAAAATTAAACTATAAATAAAAGTATACTTACAAAATATATTATTTTATCCGTGCGGGAACGGAGAAAGAATACAATTCCCTGCGGCTGGGTGGCTTGACGTAAAAGGCGACAAAGCAACCCACAGCCAGGTGGTAGGGTATTTACCCGGATGGCTACCATCCCATGTCTAGAGTATGCCGCCATAACAACCTTGAGTTGTGTTCCGGCATTAGTGGCCAGGTCTCTCTTTAGCAGCGGCAGCGGAGCATCTAAAAACTTGACTCCAAATCGCTGTCCGCAAGGAGCGTACCCAAAGTGCTGACCGCATTTCCATGTTGGATAATTCATATAATTGCCCAACTCTACAACAAACAAACGACTACCTGAAAGAGTTGAATGTTGTTTTAAATGCCTCATGTTGCTTATCAAATGTTAATTTACGATGTAATTACTTTGCTGACTAGTTTCTAGTATAGCGTGTGGCACGTTCCAATTTCACTTCGGTATCGCCACTGTGGCATATTTTCGCTTCTTGTAACCTTTTTTTTATCGGGGGAACGAGCGAGCAGACATATTAGCTAAACAAGCGGCAAAACACACCACAGACGCTCTTGACTATGATAAATATCCAATTGCATATTTGTAAAGTACTATTCGTCAGGATAGTGCAAAGGCGTGGAATACTAGATATAAAGATGTTGGAACTGCAGGAATAACAAAACTGTTCTTTCCTGATATGATACAAAGCCACCGATTAATAAGAGAATTAAAATTATACATACATACATACATAACTTCACGCCAGTTCCCTTGTGGGGTAGGCACGAACAACAGAGCGCCATTTAGGCCCATTCTTACACACCTCACTTGCTTCTTTGACATTCATAACTCTTGTCATGTCTCATATAATTCTGTTTGTTTTATTTACATACTTGTTTTTTGTTCACGTATCTCACTATGTTTATATATCTATGTATATATGTTTATTATATCATTTCGATGTAAGTATGTGTAATAACCCGTTTTGATATATTATTTGTGTTGTATTGTCCTCCGTGACTCTACCTGCTGGTCCCAGGCGGAAGAACAGCGCTGGCCTTAGCAGCTAGCATTACGCTGAGTCTGGGTCCAATTTTAGGACTTATATTGATGCAGTTATCTTTTATTTTACTGAGTGTTGTTAACATGTTTATTTGTCCTAAATAAAATAATTCTTTCTTTCTTTCTTGTCATGCACGCTCGTCTGTTGTTAAGGCTCCTGATCAATTTGATCATGGAAGGTGTGTCGTGGCCTTCCACGACTTCTGCATCCATCCAGTTTTGCATTGTATATCTGTTTAGTCATTCTTTCATCATGCAATTAAAATTATGTTCCCTACAAGTACAGATGGTGACAGGCCACGGCGGTTTCGCCCATTATTTATATAAGTTTAAACGCAAAACATCACCAGGCCGTATATGCGACCCTGAAATAAATGAAACAATAGTTCATCTCCTGCTAGAATGCCCCAGATATGGTAAAGCACGATTTGAGTTAGAGCAGAGGATCGGAGTAAGAATAGAAAAAGAATTATTGTCTAGTATAATAGCTAAGAAAGAAATTACTCATGAGCTTATTAAATATGGTGTGAAAGTAGTTATTACTCATAAAATATAACAATGTATACATATAAAATAATTCTGATATGTAAGAAATAATATGTATAACGTATATTTATCATAATATACGTTATACATATACGAACCTCAGCCAGAAGGCCCAGCTCGCCATACACAACGCGGTGCTGGTACCTACGCTCACGTATGAAAGCGAGAGTTGGGTATGGAAGAGAGAGCATGAAAGTAGAGTAAACGCGGTCGAGATGCGAGCACTGCGCAAAATCTGCGGAGTGACGCTCGCGGACCGCGTTCGTAATACCGAAGTAAGAAAGAGAGTGTCGGGGTGAAGGTAAGGAAAGGAATGCTCCGGTGGTTCGGGCATGTGGAAAGAATGCATGATGAAAGAATGACTAAACAGATATACAATGCAAAAGTAGATGGATGCAGAAGTCGTGGAAGACCACGACACACCTTCCATGATCAAATTGATCGTGTACTAGCAGAAGGTGATGTCAAGAGCCTTGAGAACAGACGAGTGTGCATGACAAGAGTTATGAATGTCAAAGAAGCAAGTGAGGTGTGTAAGAATGGGCCTAAATGGCGCTTTGTTGTTCGTGCCTACCCCGCAAAAGAACTGGCGTGAAGTTATGTATGTATGTATGTATCATAATATACATAAAATACATATAAGTTAACATTGATGTAAAAAGTCTCCGTCATAACGGCGGAGGAAAGTAAATAGATATACACATAAAAAAAACCTTTTTTTATCGGCGTCAGTCAACCGTGGTCCACTGGTGGACTGCTTTCCCAGGTTTGCTTTACCTATTCTTACTTTACCTTTTCATCCGTGCAGGAACGGAGAAAGAATACAATTTCCTGCGGCCAGGCGGGCTGTCGTAAGAAGCGACAAAACTACCCACAGCCAGGTGGTAGGGTATTTGCTCGACTCGATGGAGACCACCCCTGGTCTAGAGTATGCCGCTATAACAACCTTGTGACTAGGTTTCAGTCTCCCTTAAGAGAGCAGCAGCGCATTTGTAGCACGTTTGGTGTTGCAAATATCCATAGGCGATGGTAACCGCTTTTCATCAAGTGGGCCGTCTGCCTATCTGCTGAACTCCTGCAATAAAAAAAAACCTATCCTCGTATCCTGCACTATTCTCATCTAGCTCCCATCAGCGACCTTACCCAGATCGTCCTTCTATCGGACTAAAGCGCGTCCTATACTGTTTGCCGGGAGGCTGTCTTCACTTCAAGACTCATCAACAGTGACAGCCTGTGGTTGAGCAGGCTAAGCTTTTGCTAGCCTACCTCACAGGAACGCAGAGGATGCAGGTTCGGTTCCTGGTATGGCAAATTTCGAAAACGAATTTTCTCCGTCATTTACTATGGTCTGGGTGTCTACGATCGGCCCCAGAGAAGTCCGTTGTATATTATCCATAACACAAGCGTAACTTGCTTAATTTTGGGATATACAATATGTGTGTTTGTCTGTCGATATCAAAGAAGAATCATCTTCTCCATTCATCAATCAATCATCGCCGGTCCACTTCAGCGTGCTATTCTTCAAGTTGTCGGTTACTTACAGATATCCTCGTTTCTGATTATATCGGAGACTCTCGTAACAAAACTCGCTCCATACCTTTCCGCGCTCACATAATCAGCGCGTTCCATTAGTAGCTCACAACGCCCAAAGTGCTCCGTTAGCCGTTCCACAAGGCGACCGCTGTCGTTGTCATCATTTTCGATCACACAACGCTCACAACCCATGTCAAGAGGTGGGTCGAATAACCGTTCCACTTGGGTTTACTATTGTAACGCCACCAAGCGAGTGCAAAGGGGAAAATCGCGGTCGTGAACGTGATCGGTGTGAGTCTCTAATGGAACGTAGCCATTGCTGCCTCAAAGTTGACGCTCGCTTGACTGTGAAAATAGGTGGCGACGCGGCTGCGGCATGGTTGCGTTGTCGTGTACACATGTCCTGAGGGGTACCTGAAAATTAGGATTGACATTCTATAATGTATATACCCCCTTGTTTACTCATAAAATATACCTGTAATATTGTTTTCTGTTACACAAATGCATAATCTCAATTTTACTAACGTTGACTTATTCAATATATCATTAACACGACAAGTAAATACCTTTTAATTAATAACAGTGACAATTCATCAAAGCGATGGATAAAAAACTTTTCGAGCCAAAAGCTGAATTACACGATTCAACCAAATTGAAAAAAAAAATATCCGTGCAGGAACGGAGAAAGAATACAATTTCCTGCGTCCGGGCGGCCTGTCGTAAGAGGCGACAAAACAACTCACAGCCAGGTGGTAGGGTATTTGCCCGACTGGATGGCTACCACCCCTGGTCTAAAGCATGTCGCTATAACAACCTTGAGTTGCATGCATAGATCTACAAATATAATATATACTGTACAAATTAATAAATTATAAATTTATTTATAAAGTTATAAAGTAATATTTATTTAATTATTTATAAAGTTAAAAAGTATTTGTGATATATTTACCTGTAACATCGAATGTCAAAATATTATGTAAATATTATGTTAATTGGCTTGAATTTGATTTGATCATCGTACTTTTGTTTGTTTCATATGTAACATGTGTATATAATAAGGGCTCTATTTAGGTTGCTTTAATTTTTTAGGTACTTATTTTTTTATCTTTTTTTTTTCTTATATGTTGATTATAATATAATTTTATTTAACTTGCTTTTACCGTGGGTCACTTGTCTTTGTAATTAAGGAGGTGGGCACTGAAAATCAGTGCTGTGTCGGACTATGTTTCGGCACAGCAAAAAACTGAGTGCCAACCTCATTTCGCGAATTGCGGCACACAATTTCAATGCTATTATTATTATTATAAATCACTGTTAAACTGTCGCATTTTTAGTAATAAATATTTTCTTTCTTTCTTTCTTTCTTTCTTCTAGTTGTGTTCCGGCATTAGTGACCAGGTTCCAGTGACCCTTAAGAGAACAGCAGCGCATTTGTAGCAACTTTGCTGTTGCAAATGTCCGTAAGAGATGGTAACCGCTTTCCATCAAGTGGGTCGTCTGATTGCCTGCTGAACTCATGCAATAAAAAAAAATTAAAGTGCAGAATTTAACGAAACCGGTCATATAAATCATACTACATGATTTCATTTTATGGTTACATGAATTGATTTAGTTGCTTAATCCACATTGAAAGACGGAAGTGAACCGTGTAATATCATTGTAACCTCATTAAAAGTGGTGCTATTAAGTGACGGACGGTGTGGCTATGCGCAATGACAATAATTACACGTAATCAAGCAACCGCGGACGGGGAGCGTCGCACGCGCAGCCTTAACCTACAAATGGTACTTCCTTGGCACAAACAAATACTTTTAGCCACAGCATAGGCATTACTCACTATACTGATAGCATAGTGATAGCATAAAAATATAGCATTAAGCGCAATACACACCAAAGCCGCCGATCCGATGATACAACCCGGCGGCCTATATGAAAAGAATCATGGCGGCAACATGCGCCTGCGCGTGTTACCCGCCGACATGTTGGCGGCTTGTGTACGTAAGTGCTCAGTCCAAGTGGCACTCAAGTTGTAATGACGTGTTGATTTTTTGTTCGTCATCTCGAGCCGTCGATAAAGTTTTCCAACTTGCAATGAGTCAAGCCGTCAACTAGCCCGCCGACAAAAAGTTGCCGACATAGGTCTATGGCTGCTTTGGTGTGTATTGCGCTTTAGGTTTTACAAAAACTTATCGGGGAACTAATGTAATCATCTTGGTGTTGCTAAAATCCATAGGCGACGGTAACCACTTTTCATCAGGTGGCATGTATGCCTGTTAGCACAATAATTCGGGCAGTAAACAAGTACATTTTAACGGTTTTAAATACGGCATTTTAATTGATTTTCATTTTTATTTCGACGTTTAGGCGACTTTTCAGTAGCCTTGATCACGGAACAAGAATGTCAAGTTTCATTGAGTAATGTCAAAGTTATTATTTGACTTGACATCTTTGTCTTCTGTGATCAAGGCTACTGAAAAGTGGCTGATACGTCGAAATAAAAATAAAATGGCGCGCTTGAAACCGTTAAAATGTCGTTCTAATTACGTGTACTAGTCGTGAAAACTTAAAAAAGAATCTAAATAAAAACGGTCAATACATACCAAAAAATTTATCAATACCTTAATCATTATTTTTAGTACATACATACATACATAACTTCACGCCAGTTCTCTTGCGGGGTAGGCACGGACAACAGAGCGCCATTCAAGCTTATTCTTACACACCTCACTTGATTTTTCGCCATTTATAGCTCTCGTCATGCACGCTCGTCTGTTCTTGAGGCTCTTGACTTCACCTTCTGCTAGTACACGATCAATTTGCACGACTTCTGCATCCATCCACTTTTGCATTGTATATCTGTTTCTGTCATTCTTTCATCATGCATTCTTTCCACATGCCCGAACCACCGGAGCATTCCTTTCCTTACCTTCACCCCGATACTCTCTTTCAGACCAACTCTCTTTCTTACTTCGGTATTACGAATGCGGTCCGCGAGCGTCACTCCGCAGATTTTGCGCAGTGCTCGCATCTCGACCGCGTTTACTCTACTTGCATGCTCTCTCTTCCATACCCAACTCTCGCTTCCATACGTGAGCGTATGTACCATTATTTTTAGTATTAAAGACATATGCTATCTAATAAATACTCTGCACTACTTACATCGCCAGATTGGTGTAAAATATTCTTTTGTTGGGTTTCCTGAAAGAGGTTGCTTCTACCGATAGGCTGCCTATTGTTTTTACCAAGACCATATTGTAGTCGTGCATTTTTATAAGTGTTTAATTGGTGAATATTACGTCACGTACATGGAATAATTTATTGCTACATAATTAGCAAGGTTAAAACTGAGTAGTCCACGTACGTGCCAAAATCTGTCAATACAGAAAATAGCAAACATGTTTAGGCTTTACATATTTTCACGTAGCACTTAGGATTTCTGTATATATAATCTTAAGTTTACTGTTAAATTAATGAAGCAATAATTAATAAAACTTTTAACGGTTTTAAGCTCGGTAATTTATTTGATTTTTTTATTATTCCGACGTTTCGGCCATTTTTCAGTGGCCGTGATCACGGAAGACAAAGATGTCAAGTGTCAATGAGTATTGTTAAAGTTTTATTTAGCCTACCGCCAACTTGTTAAGATTAAAAAAAATCTTCTTTTATTTTTCCTTCCACCCATTTTAATGTTATAAAATTACTAGCTGTCCCGGCAGCGTTGTTCTGCCCTGAAGAAAATTCAAAGCCCAATTGCAGCGCCACCTACCGGGTCCCATTGTGAATCTAAACCATCCTCGAATCCACTTGAACACACACAAAAAAATTCATTCAAATCGACCAGCCGTTTAGGAGGAGTTCACTGTCAACACACGTACAGAAGAATTATATATATAAAGATTAGAACTAGGCACGTTTTCTGAAGAGTTTATTGCGCCGTTCCTTCTCTTCAAGCCACAACATGTTGCGAAGCGGTGGTAAATTAGATTAACCTTCCATACAGTAAATAATAACCATAAACAAAATTAAAAGCAAATAATTAAAATGAACAAGTTGGTGGTAGGCTAAATAAAACTTTAACAATACTCATTGACACTTGACATCTTTGTCTTTCGTGATCACGGCTATTGAAAAGTCGCCTAAACGTCGAAATAATAATAATCAATTAAATTACCGCGCTTAAAATTACCTCTCTACGTAATTATTAAGAAATAATTACGTAGAGTACATCTCATCGTACTGTGGCAATTGAGCCATGGGCTCTCACCTAATGGTGCGTCACTCTGCCCAACGGGGTAGCTATCATCGACGCATTTTTTTTTCAGGCGGGTGAAATGCTATTTACGCGCAATACCGGGTCCTTTGCAAGGGATTAGACCATAGTCGATCATGGAGGCCTTCCCAGAAGGGGCAATCCAAACAGTAATCAACCGGCTTGTGTGGGGACTCGAGCCCAAATGGCTAATACCCACTAAAACCACCCTCCTCCGACGGCCCCGCGCTTATGGCACGAAAGGCATCAGACTTAGAACGTATTTACGCCCACGCCGATCCTAACGCAATAAGTGCCTGAGAAAGCCCCTGGAAGAGCTAACTCACTTCGACGACAGGGGTGAAGACTCCTCTGCTCCCTTGATGTATGAGGGCCCCTGAAGCGATATTATCTTAGGGAGGGAAGTCACGCAGATACGCGCATGACTTCCCTCCCTAGGATAATACCGCTTCAGGGGCCCTCAACGCATCACACAACATTAGTCAACCCCCACAGCGAGCAATAAAGTCTTACCTATTACTCTCAGGGCGTTCCATTAGTAACTCACAACGCCCAAAATGCTCAATTAGCCGTTCCACAAAGCGACCGCGATCGTTGTGGTCGTGGCGAAAACGTCACTAATGACGTCATCATTTTTGATCACGCAACGCTCACAACGACCCATGTCAAGAGGTTGGTAGAATAGCCGTTCCACTTGGGTTTACGATTGTAACGCTGGCAAGCAAGTTGAACGGGTACAATCGCGGTCGCGAACGTGGTCGTTGTGAGTCCCTAATGGAACGTAGCCTTTATGTTTTTTTTTATTGCAGGAGATCAGCAGACAGGCAAACGGCCCACTTGATGGAAAGCGGTTACCATCGCCTATGGACATTTGCAACACCAAAGTTGCTACAAATGCGCCACTGCGCTCTTAAGGGAGACTGGAACCTGGTCACTAATGCCGGAATACAACTCAAGGTTGTTATGGCGACATATTCTAGACCAGGGGTGGTAGCCATCCAGTCAGGCAAATGCGCTACCACCTGGCTGTGGGTTGTGAAGCCTCTTACAGACCGCCCGGCTGCAGGAAATTGTATTCTTTCTCCGTTCCTGCACGGATATGTAACCTAATAACAACCTTATTATTAATTTCAGGCGCCGTACGTCGTACAACGACGCAAAGTAGCGCGAATGCGACGAGGGACTCGCAGCTGCTGTCTCTCCTGAAGGCAAGACGACGGCAACTCATCCACGGCCGGCTCGCCACACACATCAACGCATTCGCTTCTTTGGCACACAAAGCTAACATGTTAGTATGATACTATTCTTACTCTATTCCGTTAACCACCAGTTTCTGAATCATAGTTGGTGGTTTATTATAAGATGTATAGCAGTGGCGTGGACTTCATACAGACTTCATACCTGTAAGAAAATAGTGGCTAGCGACGAAAAGGTCGAAAGTGCCATGAATTTATTGGCGTTTACGTTTTTTATTCGACAGGTCGTAGAAGAATTGGTACTAAGATATTGAAACCCGGATTTCACTTCTGTTTGCAGAAGGCTCACGTTGAGTAGATAAAGAAATTAAAAAGCTTACTATTCCTTGTTTTTGTCGAAAATTTGTAAAGTGATTTTTAGTTATGTAGTTTTATTTAAAAAAATGCATGATATTGGTCAAAAGTGAGGAAGAATTATTGTAGGATATTGATTGTTTTTGACCTAAAATTGTGTCTGTATTGGAAAATTCTACTTCTATTTGTCACAAGAACGCACAAGTATAGAGTATCGAGAAGTCGTTCTGTCAATAGTGTTTTAAAAGTGTCTATGTTACCTTATTTGGAGAGAAGGGTTTGCCCTAAACGTACTAACGCGCTAATTATATCAAGAATTTTAATATTCACAGAAGAATTTTAGTTACAACTCGTGTGGCTCTTTATGGAAACGTGATCGTTTGTACGAGCAGTAATTTCTGAGATATCTTCGTAATATTTTGCTATGTGCAATTTTTGCATTTTTATTTCCGAGATATGAGAAAAGTTTTGTTTAAAATATTTTTTTCATTAATTATAACTTTTTGTTTGTTTTCAGAACCAATACAACATTCGCCCAGTTAGAAGTAAAAAACTCAAATAGCTCTATAGTTAAGAAAATAACTTTCGCTAACTCAAGTAATGACATAAATCCGACGCTCAGATTAATTACAACTGATGGCACTAAAGAGATCAAACAAGATATAAAACCACATGAAATAAGGCATCTTTTCATACCCAAAATTTTCCAGGAAAATAGAAGCAGGGTTGGTTATATGAATAGTAGAAGAAGAGAAGCTATTGGTCTCAAAACAGTAACTACACAAGACCAAATAACAGAAAGTAGTATAGTATATCTCCCACCAGATAAATTAGAAGGCTTAGACAAAGATGTCGATTTAGATCCTGATGAAGAGTTTCAGGTGGATGAATCAAATCACGGTTTATATCTACTTAACTATTCGGATACAGAAAATGTGACTCAAATTCCTAGTGTAAATATTACTATAAGTATAGTTAAGGAAAATACAACAATTAAAACTTTGACAACTACTCCTATTGCTAACTCATCCAAAGAAAGTATAACAATAATTGAAGAGGAAACAGAAGACAAGCCCGAACTAAACTTTATAGCTAATAGTACTTTGATATTTACAAACAAGACTAAGCTCCTTAAAATTGACCCTGATAGCAGAGAAAATCAAACCCTTTTCATGTCAGATGAAATTTACAATCATTTTAGGCCATTGGAGACTGAATTACCCGTAGAAGATATGGCCCCATTCATATATTTTGGCCAAAAATTGGGAGGTCAGGTAATAAGTGACAATTTAACGAATTCTCCTACATTATCTGCCTCCACAAAATCTGTAAATTTTATTGTAGCTCCACCTGAAAAACGTAAGTTTAATTCGAGGTATTCCGCTACAGAAAAATATAAGAATACTAGTATAGACGAAGAAGAAATAAACGAAGACATGGATGTGTCAGTGGTAAAAAATATAATTGAGAAAAATAAAATACGTAATACTGTAAAGGGACCAGCTCCAGCACGGCCTGTGGGTTTAGTTAGTGCCTACAGAAAATTTTCTACTACAACACCATCTAGTACGAAATCTCTTAATATTGCTCAGCTGAATGTAACAGAACCTATTGTACAAAATGTAACTCCAACAATCATATCTAAAGTTAGCAATACTACGAATACTACCACAGTATCTAAAGATATTGGACCAAAATTAATATTTAATGCAAACAATGTTACTATGAAAGAAACTCTCCCTAAAATAAATGCAACAATTCCTCGAAACTTTACAAGAAGTTATTTTAACTTACGTAGACGACCACCGAGAGTGAATCCTTTAACTAGTACTGAAATATTACCAACTATAATTATAAATACCACTACTACTGAAAAAGCTTCTACTGTTTATACAGCAGTTGTCACTTCTGTATCTATAACATCATCTATGAAGGGAGCGAATAAGACAGATCCTTTAAAAGACGCCGATAATGCTACTGTTTCCAGAATTTTGAACGATACTACAAATATTACGACACCAAAGCAAATGTTAGTAAATGAAACAGAAACTACGACTTCAACGACAACAACAACACAAAGACCATATAAACATAGAATAAGAATAAGAACGACTACAACTGAAAATGCAAATAAAAATAAACCTACTGAGTCACCTACCAGTGATCCAATTAATAATGCGGCTCTAAATAACGAAACTATAACAACCATGGCAGATCATTTCGCCATATTGCGTCAGGAGACTGAAATTAGTAGCACTTCAAGGCCTAGAAATACTTCAAAACGTCGACGACCGACCACGACACCCTCAACGACAACTATACCTACAACGTTATCAGAAAATCTACCTTCAGTAGGCACGACAAATATTTTCACCACATCTCCGACCACTACGACCTTCAAACCAGTAATAACTTCAAGAATTTCATCTGAATCTTCGAATTCCAACCCAACAAATAATTTAGAAGCGAACCAGTCACTGAATAATTCAAAAGCTGAAGAAAGAGAGGATTCTCCATCTCAGAACGAAGAAGTAGTGATAGAGGCTGAAAAAACGTATACAGCGTCATACGTTTTAGCGGGGTTAGGTTTTTTACCAGTTGCAGCTATAATAGTATTTGTTCTAAGAAGTGTCTTGAATAAAAAGACTAAGGAAATCGATACCGAGTATGAAGGATATTTTGAAGACGGCGATATTAAGAAGGAGTCTTCTATAACGCCGGTTGCGAGACCACCTTTGCCAGCGCCGATAAAGCCAGACCAAAAATGGGAATTCCCGCGAAATAAGCTACGACTACAAACTTTATTGGGTCAAGGAAATTTCGGACAGGTAAGTAATGTAATTTTAGTTACTGTAGCAAATTGTTTTAAATGGGAGCAATTATATTGTTTCCAGGTGTTTATTTTACTTTTGACGTTTGCACGTCTATCAAAGCAAATTGTCGCGGCACGATTTACAACGGGAAGGTACACACCGGTCCAGCCGAGTGTGAAATCAGTACGCTCGCGCCGGTGTGTACACACAATATTAAAATTGTCTATGAGAAACGCTCATTGTCTACGGCCAACCGCGAATATTCGAAAATCAAAAACGGAACGACGACGAACAGCTTTACGCGTAAAAAAAATTATTGTAAAATCGCAAAATATTGAAAATATACGCATTTTAAGCAAAAGAGTGCTTCATTGAAGACTTCCTACGCTTCACATATATTTCTTAACAGTAAAGACCATACATAACTTCACGCCAGTTCCCTTGCGGGGTAGGCACGAACAACAGAGCGCCATTTAGGCCCATTCTTACACACCTCGTCGTAATGCACGCTCGTCTGTTCTTAAGGCTCCTGACATCACCTTCTGCTAGTACACGATCAATTTGATCATGGAAGGTGTGTCGTGGCCTTTCACAACTTCTGCATCCATCCACTTTTGCATTGTATATCTGTTTAGTCATTCTTTCATCATGCATTCTTTCCACATGCCCGAACCACCGGAGCATTCCTTTCCTTACCTTCACCTTCAAAATAAATAATGTTCTACTTTAATGAAATATAATACCGCAATTATTATAAGTGCCATTTTAAATGGCTTATTTAATATATGTAAAATATGTTCATTTAAATGTGGTTATATTGATTAGACCATGTAGTATTTTTAGAAAAAATATATAACAAAATCTTATTATTTATTATTAAGGTTATAATAACAGAATTTATTTTACATATTTTGCCTATTCTAATAATATATAAACAACTTAATTTATAAAAGATAAAAACTACAAATAGTAAATAGGTCCCAAATCTCCGTCAGTTGGGAACGTTCCCAAAACGCTGGCCGCATTACCACATTGTATGGCAACGCTTATGCGTTGCCCAAAATACAGGCCAGCGCTTTGGTTTCGTGAGACATCTATCAACCGTTTTGATAGGTCTCGATAAAGGCGATGGGCTTCTGGACCCCATGGCCCGAGAGTTTCGACACCAAAAGCCGCAAATATATATCCATTACCAACGGATGCATATTTGCGGCGTTTTAGGTCCTCTTGTCGGGCGGCAGCTGCACCAGCTACCACAGCCGTATCGGGAAGATGGGACGCTGCCAAAGTGTCAACGCACGTTGCGTCCCAAACTAATGGTCGGCCCATCTTCCATGGCACCAAAGACATCCCGTCCGGTCTCTTGCCATCGTCGCGACACAGTCCATTTGGAATAAACAAATTAAATTGATTAAAAATCAAAAAATCGAGTCGGCGACACATAGCTGTCAAAAGTAAAATAAAACCTTGGAAAGGGTATAAATGTACATAATTTATAATTATACGTTCATGGGAATCTGAACAACATTTACGTAATGTATATTAGGGAAATTGGAACTGGATTAACAACATACGTACTTGGTACTATGAAAATAAAATAACCTTCTTATAATGGTACTTTATCTGATACACTTTGGAGTTTACCTTCATTTTGTATTATTTATAAAAAATTTTGGACTTCAATATACTCTCGTTTGTCTTCACATTCATAACATGCACGGGAGATATATGATTCTAGCTACTAATATCAGAGTTTACTAAAATTTTAATCCAGTACCTTTGGGGCTCGTGTGAAGTGCCATTCACATAGTAAAAATATCTGCTCCATCTTTAAGACAAATAATTCTGAAATTTACCTTTAAATTAAGGCCACGACACACCTTCGAACAGACGAGCGTGCATGACAAGAGTTATGAATGTCAAAGAAGCACGTGAGGTGTGTAAGAATAAGCCTGAATGGCGCTCTGTTGTTCGTGCCTACCCCGCAAGGGAACTGGCGTGAAGTTATGTATGTATGTAAATTCAGGTATGGAAAGCGGAAGCCGACGACTTGAACGGACACGATGGGCTAACAAGACTGGTGGCAGTTAAGAGCATCAAAGAAACAGCATCACAGAAAGAGAAGCAGGAGCTTCTTAACGAAATATACATCATGCAGAAGATAGGAACACATCCTAATGTTGTTACACTTCTGGCTTGTTGCACTGAACAAGGTGAGCTTACTTTTATTGTTTTAAACTGTTCAAGTCTATTCAAAGGGCCTGAAAAAACTTTATTTTGTTTTAATTTTATTAAGGATTACCAATAGTTTTTTACATTTGATCAGTTAATGGACTTATGACTAAGGTTTACAATGCGATGTAAAAACTAATTATAGGTTAACACAGCTTGCAGTTTAATTTCCCCACTGTTAATTATTTATTTATTGAGATAACCAACAGCGAAATGTAATTGTTAATGTTAATGTAACTCTAATAATAAAAATAACAAAAATGTGTAAGATAATGAAATTACTCTGTCAGTCTAAGTTTAATTAATGTCTTTTAGAGCTAAACGAATCTTTTTATAAAATAAAGTTTTGGAAACAAAGTAAATGTCAATAACATCACTGCTGCTGATTCTCTGATTCTAGATATAGGAAAGAGGTGGGCTATAGGTTGTCGCGGTAGCTTCGAAGGGACTCTTAGGCGGAATTGGCTTAACAATTGAGGGGAATCTATGTTATTATGAAACAATTTGTAAGCAAACATGGCATCTAAAATAAATCTACGTGTCTCCAGGGAATCACCAGGGGTTATTAGCAGTTTGAACACATTTGGTATCCCTATTATGAGCGTAATCATTACGACGGTCTGTGGATTTTATTCTCACCCAGAACTGCATATTTAGGTTGTAGCTTGTTTTTTGTCTGAGTGTACTGTAAGGACTAACCTCCGTAGTCGTTATGATATATTAAGAAACATAATTCATTTCAATAAAATCGTAGAACGCCTCCCAAAACAAGAGAAGACAGATTTGTATCGGGCTCCGATCAGAACACATGCTAATATAAACTTATGCTCTAAACCAGTCTTTTATTCAAGATCCATGACGGCCAGCGGTTTCTGATCTAACCGGGTTCTTGAACAAGAGTCTGGTTCAGAGCATAAGTTTACATTAGCAACGAAGAGACACTTTTACATTCATGTGTTCTGCTCGCGGCCCAATGCAATTCTGTCTTCACTTTTGGGAGGCGTTCTACGATTTTCTTTAAATCAATTATGTTTCTTAATATATCATAACAACTAAGGAGGTCAGTCGTTACACTACTGTGAATCCGTAATTTGTGTATTTCATACAGATTCTATATCTGTAGTGCAAAAAGTTGTCTAACGAATTTAAATCGACTGTCACCCTTTTATTCAACGAAAAAACAGTTGATCAAAAAATTAGCTAACTAATGTTGTAGAAATTTTTTATATTGAATTCGTTTCAGAACCTTATCTTCTAATAATGGAATATGTGATGTGTGGTAAGCTACTCACATATCTGCGCGAGCGAAGATCGAGGCCTGACCGGTTCAGTGGTAGCGGTGCTCTTACATCCAGAGATCTTACTGTCTTCGCGTATTGCGTCGCTAGAGGCATGGATTATATCGCTTCTAAAGGGGTTAGTAAATATTCATTACTACTTGTAAAAAAGCTTTTTTTATTAATAAGTAGTATATCCCACAGAAACTATCCCCTTTTTTATTGGCTGAAGCTAGCTCACAGGCAGAAAGCCCATTTAAGGGAGAGTAGATGGATAGGAGGTATAGGCTAAAGGGAAGTTGAAAATAAGATTTATATATTTGTCTGCCTGTCTGCTGATCTCCTGCAATAAAAAAAAAAAATATATAAAAAAAAACCAAATGCATTTAGTTATAAAGAACGTAAAAGTAACAATTAACATGACATCAAATCCTCAAACGCAAACAACTCAAATAATTACAATGTTTATAAGTATTGATCGCGTATTAGCAGAAGGTGATGTCAGGAGCCTTAAGAATAGACGAGCGTGCATGACAAGAGCTATGAATATCAAAGAAGCAAGTGAGGTGTGTAAGAATAAGCCTGAATGGCGCTCTGTTGTTCGTGCCTACCCCGCAAGGGGACTGGCGTGAAGTTATGTATGTATGTTTATAAGTAAAAAAAAAAAAACATATTGCAGGAGTTCAGCAGACAGGCAGATGGCCCACTTGATGGAAAGAGGTTACCATCGCCTATGGACATTTGCAACATCAAGGGTGCTACAAATGCGCTGCTGCTCTCTTAAGGGAGACTGGAACTTGGTCAGTAATGCCGGAACATAACTCAAGGTTGTTATGGCGACATGCTTTAGACCAGGGGTGGTAGCCATCCAGTCGGGCAAATGCCCTACCACCTGGAAAAACTATTATTTATACTATTTTAATTAAATAAATGTTTTTATAGTTTTCCATTTGTCCAATGGATTATGAATATGGAATATAATTTCGCCAGGTGGTAGGGCATTTGCCCGACTGGATGGCTACCACCCCTGGTCTAAAGTATGTCGCCATAACAACCTTGAGTTGTGTTCCGGCATTAGTGACCAGGTTCTAGACTCCCTTAAGAGAGCAGCAGCGCATTTGTAGCACCTTTGGTGTTGCAAATGTCCATAGGCGATGGTAACCGCTTTTCATCAAGTGGGCCGTCTGCCTGTCTGCTGATCTCCTGCAATAAAAAAAAAAAAAATGGACTTACCTCAGAAACTAATAGGTCACACAATGGTCTTTGATTTCCTCTTAAATATTGTTTATTGACAAAGTGCAAATGGATAGGATGAGACAGGAATGGAATAGAGGAATGAGATAGGAAGTAGTATAGGGGAGTGAGAGACCTGGATCATCGGAACTTTCACTCCTATTACAAAACACGACTAACTCAAGGTAAACTGTTTCACACCGATACTCTTTGATAGTGTGGTATCGCACCAATCGAGCCGGCCTACCAAGCTGGAATCAAGGTAATGACTCCAGACATATTGTCACGCCTGTTTCCCATTGGGGTAGGCAGAGACGATTGATTTCCACCTGCTATGATTCTGACAAACACTTTGCGCTTCATCAACTTTCATTAATGATTTTATACATACAGGGTTATTTCAAATACTTTTTATCTGAGTTTTCGTCAATTTGATCATGGTGTTTACGTTGCGGTCTACCGCCACCGACTTTACCAGTCACGTTTACTGTAGTATACTCGTTTTGTGATTCTGCTTTCATAATAATAATGACTTCGCATGGTGCTAAATACACCATCAGATTTTTATAAAAAATTTAAGTTAGAGCTAATCATGTTTTACATGTACAGCATTTTTTCAACTTCCGAAGATTAACTGAAGCTAAGTTATTGTCCTTATATTAATACGTGAAGCAAAAATTTTGTACCCCTTTTTACGAAAATTGCGCGGACGGAGGAGCATGAAATTTGGCACACTTATAGTTTGTATAGAGGGGGAGTGCAGAATGCTAATATTTTTTAAAATTATGATTAAAAAACACATTAAACCAATAAAAAAAAACATTACACGCACTACCATGTATTTGACACACACACACACATATACTCTTTTGTTTATTGTTACAGTCACAAATTAACAATGTAGCCTTGGCGAAATCTGTGATTATAGAAGTCTTTGATAACAGAACCTTAATAATGTTCAAACTTATAATTTAAATTAATTATGGTCGAATTTTGACCTCTAGGCGACCATTAGTTATGATTATTATATCTATGTCAATATTTTAAATCTCTTCAATCACTTCACTAACAGCGGGCAAGTATTTGTACCCAAAGATTACCAATTGACTCGTTATGAGACGTAATCTACAATCATGACTGAGAGAGCTTTGACAGCATAAATCACTGTAGTGTGTCTTACTTTCCGTTCTTTAATATAATATACGTGAATGGTCTGTGTGTTTTTGGAATCGGTTCCAGAGTGTTTGGTTGTATATTACATACATACATAACTTCACGCCAGTTCCCTTGCGGGGTAGGCACGAACAACAGAGCGCCATTCAGGCTTATTCTTACACACTTCACTTGCTTCTTTGACATTCATAACTCTTGCCATGCACGCTCGTCTGTTCTTAAGGCTCCTGACATCACCTTCTGCCAGTACACGATCAATTTGATCATGGAAGGTGTGTTGTGGCCTTCCATGACTTCTGTATCCATCCACTTTTGCATTGTATATCTGTTTAGTCATTCTTTCATCATGCATTCTTTCCACATGCCCGAACCACCGGAGCATTCCTTTCCTTACGTTCACCCCGACACTCTCTTTCAGACCAAATTTCTTTCTTACTTCGGTATTACGAACGCGGTCCGCGAGCGTCACTCCATAGATTTTGCGCAGTGCTCGCATCTCGACCGCGTTTACTCTACTTTCATGCTCTCTCTTCCATACCCAACTCTCGCTTCCATACGTGAGCGTAGGTACCAGCACCGCGTTGTGTATGGCAAGCTGGGCCTTCTGGCTGAGGTGCTTGACATGACATGTATATTAACTAACTATATATAATGGAATTATGTCTTCCTTAGCTTAGGGACGTACAATGTGTGTTTGACTGTTGATTATTATTATTATTTATATTACTTTCATATATTAAAAAAATATTTCAGATTGTCCATCGTGACTTAGCAGCCCGCAACGTCCTGGTAGACCACAACAAGCTGTGCAAGATCGCGGACTTCGGGATGTCGAGGTGCGCGGGCGCCGGCGCGAGGGGCGGCAGGGGCGCACTGCCGGTGCGCTGGATGGCGCCTGAAGCGCTGCTTTACAACGTATACAGCCACCACACGGACGTATGGGCATTTGGGATCCTATTGTGGGAGATCGTCACTCTAGGTCAGTAAGGCTTAGACGAATCTAAGCCCAACCAAACACAATAAAACTCTCCTCTTTCTTCTGCTTTTCCTTAAGCTTCTACCACCCTGTACAAAATGTAACCTCTGATACAATAGGCCCGTCACTTATACAAAAATACTTTATCAACGGACCCTTATTACAGTTCGATAAATTTGTATTTACCTATATAATATTGAATTCAGGTTCCACACCGTACGCGGCCATGTCCGGACGAGAGGTCCTGGCTGCAGTGACAGAAGGCTACAGACTGGAGAGGCCCCCACACTGTAAGGTGCAGTTGTACCGTGCAATGCACGCCTGTTGGCATGCGGACCCCTCGCAGCGACCTTCCTTCGCCACCCTTAAGGCTCAGCTCGCGGAGCTCCTGGACAACGAGCCATCCGAAGGCAACTATGTAGACCTCGATTCGTTCTACCAGGAGTCCTCGGTCTACAGTGACCCCTCAGCGATCATCAATGACGAGGAAGGCCTGTCAGCTGAGTACGACCGGGAAAGGCGGTGTTTCAGAGAGTGAGTGGAGTTTTATATAATAATAATAAAAAGAACGCTCGCGGACCGCGTTCGTAATACCGAAGTAAGAAAGAGCGTTGGTCTGAAAGAGAGTGTCGGGGTGAAGGTAAGGAAAGGAATGCTCCGGTGGTTCGGGCATGTGGAAAGAATGACTAAACAGATATACAATGCAAAAGTGGATGGATGCAGAAGTCGTGGAAGGCCACGACACACCTTCCATGATCAAATTGATCGTGTACTAGCAGAAGGTGATGTCAGGAGCCTTAAGAACAGACGAGTGTGCATGACAAGAGTTATGAATGTCAAAGAGGCAAGTGAGGTGTGTAAGAATAAGCCTAAATGGCACTCTGTTGTTCGTGCCTACCCCGCAAGGGAACTGGCGTGAAGTTATGTATGTATGTATGTATGTAATAATAATTTTATGTCAGACACAAAGATCCATAATTTCAACACACTTTTACAAATTGTTTTTATAAAATAAAATTAAATTAAATTAAAAACCTTAAAAATAACAATAACAAAATTACCAAAAATTTCCATCAGTCAGTCAGTTTTATAGACAGTTTAATTTCTAAGTAGCTGAGATGAGTAACTTAAAAACTAAAATTATATCTAACTAGCTGTACCCGGCAGACGTTGTCCTGCCCTTATAAATAAAAACCTAGAACCCGATTACAGCGACATCTACCGGGACCAAAAGTTAATTTAAACCATTCTCGAATACACTTTAATAAAAACAAAAAAAAATCATCAAAATAGATCCCACCGTTTAGGAAGACTTTAGCGGTGCCACCTACCGGTAGATCTATAATCTTAACCGGGACCCACTTGAACACACACAAAAATAATTTCAACTAAATATTAGACCTCGATTACAGCTAAATTAATTATTTTACATGTATTTTATCAATAAAATAACACCAGCCGAAGAATCTGTTTTAAATAATATTCAGTTTTTTTTACATCCTCTTTGACGATATTTGCAGCACGCATTCTGTCAATTCTATGTCAAACGTCATAAGGTTACATTAAAAAAGTTTATATTGTCCAAACCGCTAAGGTTAGGTTAGAAATACTTTTAATTGGTAGTTAAATATTCTTAATTTTTCTAATTTTCCGCGCAATTTCCTCATTTTTTTGTTTCATAAGAACCTTCTCCTGACAATAACAAACACAACAAAAAAAGAATTAGCGAAATCGTGACAGTGCTGTTTATCCCCACAACCCCGTATTATCTCAAAGAACGCTTTGAATTCGTCTCTTCCTCTCACAATTTACGACCTTCTACGAATCTTAGACTTGTTACTCCCAAGCATCATTCATCTTTCTTCAATAATTCTTTTACCGTACAGGCTATTCGACTCTGGATTGAGCTACCTGTTACTGTTAGACAAGCTAAATCACTAACAATATTTAAGAATATGACAAAAAATCACTACCTACAACATAGTGATATTTGATATTTTTACGTATATTTATGTATATGTATATATATATATATGTATGTATATATTTATGTATGTGATATCAATAGGTCTATTTATATAAAATATGTCTATTAAGTATAATTCTTACTTATATAACATTTTACATACTTATATATTTATAAATAAATAAAATATATGTAAGTAACTGCATAACCTCTAATATTTATTTATACCACCTTTGACCAATACAATAGGTTTTATTCCTGCCACGGAATGCAATCCAGAGGTACTGGGTATTATAAAAATATCGAAGAAGGCTCGTACTATACTAGCATTTTTTGACTAATTTTGTACTGCATTAATTGAATCATTACAAAATGACTGATTTAAGTTAATAATTGTAATAAAATCTATTGCAATAGTGATTGACGTAACATTTTATGATAACAATCTTTTATTCTCATAAAAGTCTCGTATGCGTGAAACAGTGTCCAAAAATACATATTTTATTATTTTCAAGGGATTATTTAAATCGTTGTAAATTCATGTAAATTTAGACTAGGATGAATGGCATTATGCAACATTATTCTCATCATCAAAGTCACATTCAATTCAACAAACGCTATAAAAACCGTGCTGAAATAAAAATTGAGTAACCACTCTTTTATTCATATAAAGTAATACAGCATACATTAGTGTGAGCGAGACAAAACATGTCTATGATTTCTATTGTTTTAGTCGTTTGACACCTTTAAATTGACTGATTTCAATTCAGGAAATTGTGATTTATTCATGTTATTAAATTAATAATACGTGCTGTCCACGACCATTGTTTGTAATTTAAATATAACAATATGGTTGTCAATTTTGCTTTAAAGTTGTTTTAAACTAGTAACAAGTTTGTAAATAATGAGTGTATGACTATATAATGCATCCCTTTCCAGCACGGTTTTGATGTTGTAAGTGAAAATAGTTCGAAAATATGTATTTTGTAGCTCTTTTAATAAGATTTTTATGGCATTAGTTATTGTTCGGAGTCTTATATATTTTGTAATGTTAGTAATTGTCAAATATTATTTTGTTTGTTGATAAATTGCTAAGATTTGAGAGCATTTATCATTGTTGCACCGAATGAGATTGTTCCCGATTAGTAGTAATGATTTTTACACTATGCACTGTAGTGGGTGTCATGACATTTCTTTAATTAAATGTAATTAAGTTTTTAATTTCAAACTGTAGAAATTATTAAAACTTAAAATATATGAATTGTATTTGTAAATAATTTGTTAACTTATATTATGTTTAATAACAGTATTTTTTGTATTTTGCGAGTTGGAGAGAACTCGAGGCTTTTGTGTATAGTTTCGTAGTTTAGTTTTTCTTATAATTTTTTGGCAAACACATTAAAATAGTAGATTCACAATTCTGATTTCAATTACCAAACTAACAATCTCCAGAACAATAAAAATAAGAGACTCTTTTTAAAGATTTGTAAGTCTCGAGTTCTCTACAGCCCTATTTGTCATTGAACGTAAGGAATGGTGTATGATATAAAACTGGTTGTAAATATTATGTTGATTTTTTCTATTTTTTAATGAAATGAAAATGTTTTAATACATGTTGGTCTGTGTTATAGCTTCTTAGTATCATTTGAGTTATATATATTCGCTATATCTTTAAAAATGTATAGATGTTGATATAATTTTTATATTAATTTTGTTTAGTAAATGTTAATTTTTGTAATTATCAAAATTAACAGAGTATAAAATAAAAGCTTCAGTCAGATGTAAAAAACAATTTTTATGAAAAATAAATAATATATAAAATTTAATCAAAAATATCACGAACTTATTTGAACATTTGGAAATTTTTAAGAATGTACTTATTGACTTTTTATGTTTAAAAGTTAGAAAATAATAGAAATTGTAAAAAAAATCTCAAATGCGCACCTTGGTATATATATTTCAATAACTCATAAAATATCACATAAAATTATTCATCATTTAATACTGCATTAGCTGTATTATTTTTAAAAATTTATTTTTGAACTTGGTTTTCACTCAACAGATTCATTTAATATTGGACCACAACTGTTATTCATATATAAGATATTTGAGATTATATTTTGAAATATATTATTCATTATAAATAATATAATAAAAATGTAATCACGAAAATATAATTTTTATGTGAAAACCATGACAATATTAACAAAAAGTTAATTAATAATACTACGTTTTAACGGTTTTAAGTGCGGTAATTTTATTTGATTTTGGTTTTTCCGACGTTTCGGCCACTTTTCAGTGGCCGTGATCACGGAACACAAAGATGTCAAGTGTCAACGAATATTATTAAAGTTCTTCTCTTCAAGCCATAACATGTTGCGAAGCGGTAGTAAATTAGATTAGGCTCCCATAGAGTAAATAATAACCATAAACAAAATTAAAATTAAATAATTAAAATTAATAAGTTGGCGGTAGGCTAAATAAAACTTTAACATCTTTGTCTTCCGTGATCACGGCCACTGAAAAGTGGCCGAAACGTCGGAAAAACCAAAATCAAATAAAATTACCGCGCTTAAAACCGTTAAAACGTAGTTTTGTTATGTATACAAGTCGCGAAAACTTAAGAAAAAAAAGTTAATTACTACAAATGCGGAGTTACTATATATGACTACTAGCTTCTGCCCGCGACTTCGTTCAGGTGGATTAGTTAAAAAAAAAGGTAAGATAAAAAACCCCCGATTTTGAAATATTCTTCTTTGGTGCTCCGCTCCTATTGGTCTTAGCGTAATGATATATAGCCTATAACCTTCCTCGTTAAATGGGCTATCTAACACTGAAAGAATTTATCAAATCAGACCAGTAGATCCTGAGATTAGCGCGTTCAAACAAACAAATTCTTCAGCTTTATGTTTTAGTATAAGATTCATTTACTTTATTACTGGTTAAAATTTGAAATTAATTCCATACAAATAATGTTATTCGAAAAACTAGTGACATAAAATTCCCACAAAAAATGTAAGCTACACATATATTGCACTTAACCGTACCTCACAGCGAGGTGGGTAGCTATTTTAAAAGTCAGCTAATTAACGGTTGTTCATATATTAACCGCAGCTAAGTTGTCAACCACTTCGCTAACCGGCTAATGGTTGTCGAAAAATTAAATCCGACAAGTTGACGGTCTAGCCGTCACCCGTCGGCTGCTGGTTGGCGAGTCACTCGCCCATTAGCCAAAAAGCCATCAACTCGTTTTTAGTCGACTAATGAACAAGCACTAGCCCGATGGCTAACTTTTTGGAAGTTTGGGTAGTTATTTACCGCTATACAGCAATAAGTCTGTGGCCAGGCCATAAGGCTTTTGCGCGTGAATATTCCGATGCGATTTTTCATCGAGCACCACGGAACTAACTCCGCACCGGATTCAAATTTTGACGTAAGATTTGTTTTTCCGCAAAATCTGTTCTAACTTATGAATCTCCAGAACCGCGCACAGCGGAATCAAATTCCGCACCGGATTTAAAATCTTAGCTTACTTCAGATTTGAAGCTCGCTAGTACTAAAGAAACGTTCATTATCTGAAACAATAATAATTATTATTAGTTATTTAAACCTTATATGTTCCCCATATTAATAGTCTTCCCCATCTCAGTTGTATAATTACTGTCTAGTCTCTAAAAATTGTATGATTGATAGTATTGGTTTGTTTGTAAGATCTGATATTAAAAATGTAAGTTCCAGAAAGATTTTATTTTATTAAACATTAATGTATTAAAAATATAACTGTTGTATTATTCAACCTGTATTATATAAAACGTATTATATACATACATATATAAATACACTTCAGCGATTGATTCGATAGTGCAAGGTATGTAGTAGCTCGCACAAACAAGTTTGTATTAGTTTTGGTCACTGTCCGTGTTAGAACCGTGCGGTTAGCCGCAATCCAGTTGGTCTTCCGGTTGACCGCAAGCGAGTAAGTCTGCATTTCTATACACACTACACTCCGGATGTTGTGGAATCACTAGCGCGGTCTCTCAAAGAACTACAGCCGCATCGCGCTTCATCCCGACGGTGCTATGCGTACCATGCAGCTAAGAGTGTGGTGCGTGCACACGGCCAGCCGTCCGGCTAGCTGTATCGTGCGGATAAGGACGTAAATAAATGCAAAAATAAAAAAACTTCGTTTAAAAAAACCGACTTCAAAAACTATCATTATTAATATATATTATCTAAAACATCTTAAAGTCGGTGCTTAGTAATTTTCAAAAAAATATAGTAATTTTTATGTTTTACTTTGCACCGACTTCAAGATGTTTTAGATAATATATATTAATAATAATAGCTTTAGAAATAAATTATTTTATACTTTTTAGTTTGTTAGTTTTTGAAGTCGGTTTTTTTAAACGAAGTTTTTATTTGTTACTTTTAGGGTCTAGCTATGTATGGGTAGACCTACGAAAGGTGCCGCGCTCCTTAAAAAATATAGGTCCCAAGAAACGGGAACAAAAAAAGTTCGTAAAATGAAAACTACTCGGTCAAACTATGTTAAATTCTTAGGGGACCAAATGGCAACTATTCCGCATCAAACATGATCATAAATCTCGGAGTAATCGGTGAAAAAAAAGCAAAAAAAAAGATCCCGACGAATTCAGAACCTCCTCCTTTTTTGAAGTCGGTTAAAAATATTTCCAATTTGGCTTAGGTACAAAGTAATATAATTTTATTAATTACTGGGTGTAGATTTTAATAAATCTCCTTCGGTCCTTGCCTAGTATAATATATGTATGGAAGAACTTTAGGAATGACAATCGTAGAGTAAATAACATAAACTTTATCATTCTCTCCAATCATCATCACAACTATGCATAAATTATCCATGTAAAATTATTTTATTAATTACACATTAATTAAGCTAGTAAACTAAATAAATTTATAATTAATTGAATACAATAAAAGAAAGCTTATCTTATTTGTAATTTTACCCATTATATCAAAACGACTCATTGACTCTTCAAGTGATAAGAAGGCTGGTGCTTACCTCGGCCAACGGATCAGTATGGCGATCCAGCGAGGAAACGTAGCCAGCCTTCTGGGCACCTTACCCATAGAAGACGGTGATCTGGGCTCAGTATTCTACTTATAGTCTTGAGGGACTATGGGTAGAATACAATACAACTAACTTAAATTTTCTTTTATTGTATTCGATTGTAAATAAATTTCTTTGTACAATTATTTAGCTGTTATATTATGTAATTACTATTTATTAGTAAAATATATCTACTGAGTATGTAATATAAGCAATGTCTTAAGAAGACTTTCAGACTTCTTTGCCAGGTGGTAGGGCATTTGCCCGACTGGATGGCTACCACCCCTGGTCTAAAGTATGTCGCCATAACAACCTTCGAGCAGCAGCGCATTTGTAGCACCTTTGGTGTTGCAAATGTCCATAGGCGATGGTAACCGCTTTCCATCGAGTGGGCCATTTGCCTGTCTGCTGATCTCCTGGAATAAAAAAGAAAAAAAAAGAGTAAAAACGTATAACTTTACCTTGTTCTTTCAAAATGAATGCAGAGACAAAATTAAGTAGTGCCTACAACCGATACATACATACATAATTTCACGCCAGTTCCCTTGCGGGGTAGGCACGAACAACAGAGTGCCATTTAGGCTTATTCTTACACACCTCACTCGCCTCTTTGACATTCATAACATTCAATAGCACCCTGCTATTGTTTGTTGCTGTTGTGCAAGCAACTATTCCTGCGTTTCTACCGTACGTTTTACTAATTCCGCAAGAATATAAGCAGAATCCGTTTATAATGATTCTGCCTATATTGACCAACCGCTTAATATTAAGTAATTACACAGCTTAGTTTGGATTTAATATTAAACCCTTTATAACAAAGTCGGATATTATGACCTCGTTTATAGTGACATATCGCTTATTATGACCTATTTTTATAAATTATGTTTTTTTTTTTATTGAAGGAGTTCAGCAGACAGGCAGACGGCCCACTTGATGGAAAGCGGTTACCATCGCCTATGGGCATTTGCAACACCAAAGGTGCTACAAATGCGCTGCTGCTCTTTTAAAGGAGACTGAAACCTGGTCACTAATGCCGGAACACAACACAAGGTTGTTATGGCGGTATACTCTAGACCAGGGGTGGTCGCCATCCAGTCGAGCAAATACCTTGCCACCTGGCTGTGGGTTGTTTAGTCGCCTCTTACGACAGGCCGCCAGGCCGCAGGAAACTGTATTCTTTCTCCGTTCCTGCACGGATAGTCATTTATAGTGACAATGATAGCGATTCCCTTTCAACCGGGACTTGGTGGAGGTGGTATGGCTAGACATTTGTTGCCTACTACTAGCGTAAGCGACTCTCTTGCAGTTTGTCTAAAATGTCACGGCCACGAAGACTGCCGCGGATGCAGGAGTTCCTGACGCGAAGTACCTACGTCGCTATTTCTTCCGATTAACGTTTTCTTTCTTTATTTACTTTAGTCTGTTGGAGTGATGGCTTTAACACCTTTTCGTCGCAAGTAATGTCACTGTCAAATGTGCTAATGTCATGCGACGACAGTGCCCTCTGACATTTTACGTCGTCATCTCTCTTTTCTCTGCTGCATGTGACGGTGTCATGTTAAAATGTATATTTCCACCAAAAAAAAAATATAATAAAAATTGGCTCAAACAATTAATTACAAAAAATATGTATTTAAATGAGGTCAATATTGAAAAAAAAATATCACCACAATAATTATTAACAAAATAATCGCAATACTTCATTGTTCAAAGTTATCCTCTCGATCCGCAATATAGTCTATCATTGATTATGTGTGTTCTAAAAGTTTTCTATCCAAATAGTAAGACTTGTAAAAAGAAAGAAGAAAGAAAGAAAGAAAATATTTGACGAAATAGCGACGTACTTACATAGCTTACATGTATCTAAAAAAATAAAAGCAGGCAAAGTAGGCGTTGGCGTTCGTTTTATGTACAATCCGACACGCACTTGGCAAGTTGTGTAGTTTTACGAAATTGCGTATTAAATCTCTCGGGATTGGTAACAATATATCCTTGCAGGAACGAAGAAAGAATACAAATTCCTGCGGCCAGGCGGCCTGTCGTCAGAGGCAACAAAACAACCCACAGCCAGGTGGTAGGGCTTTTGTCCGGATGGCTACCACCCCTGGTCTAGAGCATGCCGCCATAACAACCTTGAGTTGTGTTCCGGCATTACTGGCCAGGTTCCAGCCCCATCTGCGAGTCCGGCAGCACATTGGTAGCACCTTTATTTTTGCAAATGTCTATAGGCGACCGTAACCAATTTGCATCACAGTTGGGCAGTCAGCGTGTTTGCTGTACTCCAGCAAAAATAAATCTTACTGAGGTGATATGTGATGATGGATGGCGGTTGGTTGCGGCCGTTGAGCGGTGTACGGGTCAATGAAAGAGAACTTGCGTCGTATACGTTTAATCACACACACTCATGTTTTATAATATAGTTTAGAAGGATTTTTGGTGAAGGCAAGCAGCAAGCGCGAGAACTGAATCCTGTACGCGAGCACGAATGTCGTGCGCCCGCGTTGAAGGCGTGAATCGGACTGTCAGTCGAAATATCCCGAACTGGACTTCGGTTCCCGTTGAAATGTCGTTTACGCGCCAAGAGGATTGGCGCGAACGTTGAAAGGCGCGCGGTATCAAGGAACGGCGCACTGTTTCTGCTTGCCACAGATTAATATTGGTTTCCTTCTGCGAGCAAGTCATGTTCGCGAAGGAGGAGGTGGAACGGGAGCGTGAGCGTAATTCCCTGCTCCGCTCCCGCCAAAGGAGGACGCGCCGACGCCGGAGGTCAGACAGTGACCTTCGGCCGCCGTAAGCGGGCGGCGCGGGTGGGGCCCCTAGGGGTATAGGGGTTCTCACTCACCCGCACATGCCGTCGAGATGAGAGCGCGAGTGTTCCGCGCGCGCTCATCTCTCTTCCCGTGGGGCGCGTTACAGACCGCCCCACGCATGCACTAGACTCAGCAGTAGCCGGGGGATACGTCCTCCGGCATAGGAAGAGGCCCAGTGAGGGGGGCCCACGCCTGCCAGGGCACGCGGAGTTGGGAATCCCGCATTCACGTAGCCCTGGCATAAGGCGCAGGACGGAACACCCAGGGGTTTTAGTGGGTATCCCTAACTGGGGAGTGGCAATAGCGTGGCACCGGTTCTGACTGGGCACGCTTGTGCCACCCCCGATCTGGCGAATCCCACACTCACACGGGTCGCGAACATCCCCCCAGGCTTCTGTGCCTGTCGCGGCTTAGTCCTTAAACGGATTTCCCCTGGCCAAAAAAAAAGAAAAAGATTAATATTGGTTTCGCGCTTACGTTCTTGTTTCAAGTTCATTTTTTTTACGTTTAAGGCTTGGCAACTAGGCCTTTAAGCCAGGCGCCGTTGTATTGTAGGCTACAAATGACGTCATTCAACGGAGTTCTTGTGAAAACTCGAAACGCCATATTTGGCTGTACAGTTCACGTTTCTCACAAAACACATAATTACTACTCAAAAACTATCAATATCCTACAACTATTGTTCACTTTAGAGTAATTTTACACATTTTTAGAAAATAAAACTGCACAGCACAACGTCCCCTTACAGTACCCGCCAAAAACTCCTTACGTGCTTGTTTCTTCTGCTTGCCACAGATTAATATTGGTTTGGCGCTTACGTGCTTGTTTCTATGTTGGCACCAATGTCGCCACACTACAATCATTTGATTAAGTAAAGTTTCATAAATTTACAAAGTTTGTAAAAGCTCTTTAGATTCCTGGGAATATTAGAAATAAGCATCTACACTTTCGATGAAGACCGCAATGGTGTTGAGTAATAGGCATTTTCTTTCTCATCCTTTATATACAGCATGTTTTATCATTAATTACTATAAAACGCGTCTGACAGTATAGCCGCTAGAAAAAAAAGTGACAGGTGACATTCCCGGTAACACACGTTTTGGCGAATTTCTCCTGGTTTTTCTTTTGATTTTTCTGTTTTCCTGGCTATTGTGTTGTCCTTTTTTGTTGGTGGTGGTTACTTTTAAGACAATAATTATTGGTGAGTACTTTTCTTTGTAATGCCGCAGTCGCTAGGTGAGAATGTTCCTCCTGACAGGGGGAGAAATTCTTTGGAATCTGAAATGACAGAACCAGGCGCTATTAGTCATACTACAGAAAAATTGCTCAAACGTTCCAGAGATACTCCTTCAGCCGTCCCTGAGAAAAGACCTGCCTCTTCATTACCTGCTTCAGCATCCATCCAACATATATATACCAGACCTGGATATGAGTTAAATACAGAACTTAGGTACTCCGAAACTGATTCGGGCCCTTTTGTCGTCCATGTTTCTCGTCCTGATGGTGACCTACCTAAAACATCTAACAATATGAGAGCACTTAAAATAGCACAAGCTATTTATCATAGCAATATTTCAGGCGTTGTAGAAATTAAAAATATAGGTAGGAACAAAGTCTCAATTTACTTTAAATCATTCTGTGAAGCCAACTCCTTCTTATCTCATCCTGTCCTGCAATCAAACAACCTTACAGCTTTCATTCCCAGGTTCCAACTTACCCGAATGGGAGTAATCCACCAAATTCCTTTAGATTGGACTATGGAAGACTTGGTATCTTGGACTGAGTGCCGCCCAGAGTCTTGTGTAGTCATCAAAGCAAGAAGAATGAATAAGAAAAAGCGAATTGATGGCACAACCTGTTGGGAACCTACAGGAACTGTAGTTCTCACCTTTTTAGGCCAAACTCTTCCCACTCATGTCTATTGCTGTAACCTCTCCCAACCTGTCGGTACTTACACCCTGCCTACAATACAATGTCTGAAATGCTGTAGATTTGGTCACATTCGTGACAAATGCAGGTCTAATCCACGCTGCTCTCATTGTGCCGGCCCACACGAAAAGATATCCTGTGAAGTACCCGATGATAAAATCTCTTGCCTGTTCTGCTCTGGTAACCACGCAGCCACAGACTCAAGATGTCCGGAGCACACACGTCAACGAAATATTAAAATTGTCATGTCTCATGAAAATATAGGTTATGTTGAAGCAGCTCGCAGATTCAAACCAGTTCGTACCTCATATGCTGACATTACTTCCACAATCGCAAACAAACCTGTTTATATGTCCCACCCTGCTCTTAACTCTAAACCAGTGACTAATTGCACTGAAACATCCTCAAGTTCTCCTCAGTCTGCTCCAAGTTCTTCCTCCTATAGGAAAATAATCCATGTCCAGAGAAAACCTAGACAGGAGCTAGGTAAGTCCTATGATCGCATAGCACACGCTAATATTACTTCTTCTCCCCCATCCTCCTTACCTAATGGTTGTGCTATTGGGGATAATTCCCCTAGTAGCGCTTTCCCCCACTGATGATTTAGCCCAAATTTTATCATTGGCTTTTGTTAATATGTTCTCCAAATTCGGTGACATTCAACCGTACAACGTCATAGAAATGCTACAAAAAGTTATTACTTCCATTGTAAACTCATCTGTTCAAAATGGCGAAGGTCCTTCAATGGAATTGTCGTAGTATAAACAACAAAAAATCTGAATTAATCTTTCTAATTAACCAGTATAATCCTATCCTTTTTGCCCTCTCGGAGACATGGTTGAGCCCTGGCTCTCTATTTCGAGTGCCAGGGTTTTCATGTCTTCGGGATGACAGAGGGGATGGCTGGGCCGGATGTGCGATTCTTATTAGAAGAAATATTACATTTTCTCGTATTACTCTCCCCAACACTCCCCTGACCTTAATATTGTAGCAATTCGCTCATATAATATAACATTTGTTTCTGTTTATATTCCTCATCCCAATTCCACAATTCTTCAAGAAGTTTTCTCTCTCTTGTCTCAACTCCCTGCTCCTCCGCTCATCCTAGGGGATTTTAATATCCGCCATACTTCGTGGGGTTCTGCTTCCTGTGATCCTATTGCCCCAGTCTTTCTTGATATTTTAGATGACTTAAATTTGTGTATCATTAACGATGGAACTCCTACTCGTAGGGTGTCTCCCATCCAAAACCCAAGTGTCCCCGACCTCACTTTATCTTCTCCTTCCATAGCCTACTCTCTTTCATGGACTGTTCTTGCCAACTCTCATGGCAGTGACCATCTACCTATTTTATGTACCTTGCCTGACTCTTCCCCCCCTGCAACCACTCCATCCCCTCTTTTGAAATTCAGATTAGATCAAGCAGACTGGCATAAGTTCTCTGCAATAGTCCAAAATAAATTAAGCTCTCTTCCTGATATTTCTACTCAAAATTTTCTTTTCTTGTATGACGAATTTATATCAACTTTGACATTTGCTGCAGAGGAATCAATCCCTATAAAAAATGCTGTAAAAAATAAAATTCCCTCCCCTGCCTGGTGGGACAATGAATGCTCGGTAATAGTAAAAAAACGCAAGGAAACAGAAAAAAAGTTCACTAGAAATCTCACAATGGAAAATTATTTAGAATTCCAGAAAGTGTCTGCCTCCTCCAAAAAACTTTTGCGGCTTAAAAAAAGAAAAGGATGGCAAGCTTTTTGTGAATCTCTTTCCCCCAGGACTCCGGCTTCTGTTGTTTGGAAGAAAATAAAATCATTTAGAAAATCCCAAATTGATAATAACATTAGTTCTAATAATACCACTTCCTGGCTTCCCAATTTCATGCAGAATCTTGCTCCCTCTTTTGTCCCCCTTGAACCTTTGCCTTCCATTAACTGTTCTCCCGCTGAGGAGCTGGATCCCATGAACTCGAAGTTTTCTTTTGCAGAACTCTGTGCTGCCCTGGATCACCTCCGTGACACATCCCCTGGAGTGGATGGTATTCCTTACTCGTTTATCATCCAATGTAGTGAGCCCTCTAAACATTTTCTACTGAGTCTCTTGAACCACATATTTCTCTCTAGTTCTATCCCAGATGCTTGGAAGAAGCAGTTAATTATCCCTATATTGAAACCTGGCAAGGATGCTTCAAACTCTAATTCCTATAGGCCTATAGCCCTATCTTCAGTTCTTGCTAAAATCATGGAGCACTTAATTAAAAACCGGCTTGAGTGGATTGTGGAAAACAAAGGCATTCTACCCAATAGCCAATTCGGCTTTAGACGAGGTTTGGGCACAATGGACAGTCTTAGTCTTATAACTTCTGATATCCGATTAGCTTTCTCCCGAAATGAGCATGTCGTAGGAGTCTTTTTAGATATAACCTCTGCATACGACAATGTCAATCTCCAAATACTCAGGCAGAAAATGCTCAAGCTGAGTTTCCCTGCGAGGATTGTCAACATAGTCATCAAAATGTTCACAGAGAGATCAATCTCAATCCGTGTTTCGGGAAACGACACCTCTCCTCGTCTTGTATGGAAAGGTCTACCTCAAGGTTCGGTCCTTAGCCCTCTCCTCTATAATATTTATACTGCAGACCTTGAACTATCTGTTAACTGCTTTTGCAAAGTCCTTCAGTATGCCGATGATATTGCTCTGTATGCCTCCTCGAACTCTTTCATTGATGGTTGTAATCGCCTTAATTCTGCTCTGTATTACCTTAATACATGGCTTTTAGAGCATGGTCTGTCCCTGTCTACTTCAAAAAGTTCAGCTGTAGTTTTTTCTCGCAAAAAAATCATCCCTGATCTAGATATTCACATCAGTAACCAACCTGTGCATATTTCAAATTCAGTCAAATTTCTAGGGGTTATCCTCGATTCTAAACTTTCCGGTCTCCCCCATCTTAACTATATTTGTGATAAAGCAGAAAAAAATCTTAATGTAATTAGAGCTCTATCAGGTGTTAGATGGGGATCTCATCCGTACTGCCAAAAGTTACTTTACAATGCTGTTATCCGTAGTCATTTCGATTATGCTTGTTTTATTTTGGAGCCCTGCAACAAAGCCGCTCTAGCAAAGTTGGATCGAATACAAGCCAAATGCCTCAAAATGATCACAGGCGCAATGAAATCCTCTCCAACGAATGCCCTTCAGGTTGAGTGTGTTGAACCTCCTCTCTCTCTTCGCAGGCAGTCTCTGTCGGATAGATTCTTTTGTAAAGTGATTGAGCTTTCAGATCATCCCCTTTTAGGCATCCTTGATCAACTCTTTCAAATCTCTTCTACTTCAAGTTATTGGACCCACAAATGTTTCCCTCTTCTTATAAATTCATATAAAAAGTTAGTGGATCTTCATCTCGGCCTCTTCCAAAATTATAAAAACCCCATTTTTGAAACTAGTTTCGAAGGCCTTACCTTCAAACCTAACGCTTATTTAAATCTAGACATTCATAAAAATACTCCAGGTGCTAACCAATTATTTAATCAAATTATGCAAGATCGTTGGCCAGATCACCTTCAATTTTTCACTGATGCAGCAAAAATAACGCAGAGTGGACCTGTTGGTGCAGCAGTATGGATCCCAAAATACAAAATTATTTTAAATTTCAAAATTCCGCCCCCCACCTCTGTTTTCACCGGCGAAACAATCGCGATTCTGGAAGCCATCCTTTATATTGAATCACATAGCATAAGTAAATCTGTCATTCTCACTGATTCCTTAGGCTCCATTCAGGACATTTTAAAATCACCCTTTCATTCCAAAGATAACTTTGTTGTTACCCTCAAGATAAAAGAAGCACTCTTCCGCTGTCACTCCTCTGGCCTAGAAATAGTCTTGGCCTGGATCCCAGGTCATAGTGGAATCAGTGGTAATGAGATTGCCGATTGCTGCGCCAAGGAAGCTATCTGCTCAGGTACTACTAAATACAATAAATGCTTCCCTCGTGACATACGCTCCCTTGCAAGGCCCCAGATGTTTAATACTTGGGACAGTATCTGGCAACAGTCTCGTCTGAATGTTGGCAGATACTACGGCAGTTTACAATCGACAATACCTCCCAAACCCTGGTTCTTTGCCCACAGAAAAATACCAAAAAAGGTCCTGTCATCTATTATTCGTCTGCGACTTGGCCACTGTTGCTCACCAGTATTTTTGGCAAAAATAAGAATACGCGATCATTCTGTCTGTGAGTGTGGCTTAGCTGAAGGTTCAGTTCACCATATTTTTTTTGATTGTCCCAAAATTGTTAGACCCCTTTACAGCATTTTACCTAATAACTTTCCTCGCCCTGTCAATGTGAACTTTCTTTTAACCCTAGATGATAAGAAACATGTAAATATTTTATCGAAGTTTTTAACGTCAAATAACATATATTTATAGTGTAGTTAGTTTAACATTCTATGTCTGTTTTGTCCACAGGATCACAGAATTTGAATTTACCGGCCAAATTTTTCTCTTTCTTTTATCTCATATATATGCACCTGACATTTTATCAACTACTGTGACACTGGCAAAATCAATGCTAATTGCGTTGGAGCCATAATCCTCCAAAAAAGAAGAAGAAGAAGAAGTATAGCCGCTAATTCCTCTTAAAACAAGCAAGCGGTTTTTACTATCAATTAATTAATTTTTCCGATGGTTTATAGTTTGAGTATTTATGTGTCCCTTGCCTTTTTCCTGCACCACCTACATCACCTGATTCAAATTTGTTTTTGATTTAGGTTGCCTGGAAGAGATCGCTTTGAGCGATAAGGCCGCCTATTGTATCGCCTAGAAAATATTGTAAATATGGTCTGTTTTTGTAATTGTATGTTTTGGTGTGCAATAAATAGTTCTCTCTCTCTCTCTCTCTCTCTCTCTCTCTCTCTCTATAGAGATAAAGAAAACTTATTTTACTAAAGTAGAAAATAATAATAATTTGTCACCGATCGAAGCGCGCCTGAATAAAAATGTAATGCAAAGTAACCTGTGTGAAAGTTTGCTCGCAATACAAATAAGGGTTTGACTCGCGGAAAACCCCAGTTATGTTATTATGAATGAAGTAATCGTGAGGTATAACTGTTTTCAAGTTATTTACTCGTATAAGAAAAGTAACAGATTACAGGTAAATACGAATAAATACTAAAACTAAACGGTTATTAACTAAACATAAATTAACACAGTGAATAAAACTGAAATACAAACATCCTAAAAAACTACGTTTTAAGCGCTGTATTTTGATTTTTATTATTCCGACGTTTTGTAACGTCAAATAAAATACCGCGCTTAATACCGTTAAAACGTAGTTTTATTATAAAAAGTATAATTATGAAAATTAAACTACAGTATGAAAAATAAACCTAAAATTAAAAACTAGAACTAAATAAAAAAGGAGGGCATAATCCATAATCCATAATATAAATTAGCCTAGCTTAAAAATAAAAAAAAAACCTGTATCAAGGCCCGTCCAGCCCCACCAGACCACTGTCGCTGGGCATTCTACCTAGAAGGCTGGCAGCATTGCCTCGCCGGATACAGAGGCTATTATGAAAATTACAAACAATCTATGAGATCCAAATCACGGTTATTAATATTTTAAATGAATGTGAGATTTTATGTTTGTTACGTTTTCACGTCTTAACTACTCAAGTGAACATCATGAAATTGTCCATAGAAGTTGTCGGGGGTACAAAAAAAGGACATACGATACATTTCACCCAGAAAAGTGACGAATAGAAAAATGACTCTTAATCGGTCGTTGTACAGTTGCATTACGTTTATTTAGTTGTAATTGATTGACAAAACCTACACTAAAGCGAGCGAAGCCGCGGACACATCACTCATCATCAATTACACTTAAGATCAATTTTATTATCATATCATGTCTAGAGTATGCCGCCATAACAACCTTGAATTGTGTTCCGGCAATAGTGACCAGGTTCCAATTTCCCTTAAGAGAGCAGCAGCGCATTTGTAGCACCTTTAGTGTTGCAAACGTCCATAGGCGATAGTAACCGCTTTCCATCAAGTGGGCCGTCCGCCTGTCTGCTGAACTCATGCAATAAAAAAAAAATCATGATTGCTGGCAATACCAGTATCTATTCATCTAAGCTAATAACTCTTTCAATGATTTTTTACTTGCTATTAATAGGCCAATTTTCATAAAATAGCTGACTAATCTATCTAGGATACTTTGAATGAAGGAATGTTAGGAATGCAGCAAAACATTTCCATTTCCCTTTTAATTCCCTAAAAAATTAGGGATCCCTACTAAAATTACAATAATGTAACCCAACTCAAATTTTTGTTCGCCATGAACCACCCGTGCGAAGCCGGGACGAGCCGCTAGGTATGAATAAGTCGTAGACAGAGTCAACATCTTATTAACCGACAATTTATTTCATACCGGGTAAATTGCTGTTCGAACGATGATAAGGGACTTAGTCGCCAGTTTTGCAAGTTAACTCCTTAACTAAAGTAAATAAAAACCAGGTTTTAGTTTTATATATTTCCTTGACTATTTGCCGATTTAAAACATCCTGTATGCATTTAGCAGATGCCTAAGCAATTGTTAAATCATAAAGAAAGCAAGCGATCACGACAAACCGCACGTTTTCAATATCCACGCGGTTTCCTTGTTTCCAGCAACTTGTTATTATATCAGATTCTAACAGAATAAGGGATTTAACGATTTGTATAGGCTAGTTACAATTAATTATAGGAAGGCAAGCTTTGACTAATATCTCACTGTCGTGTAGTCATCTATCAGGATAAAATGTTTGTTCAGTGTTGGCCCGCAATATAAGCTAGCTCTGTGTCAAATTTCATTTAAATATTTTCAAGCTCCGTATAGACAAGTGGAATTAGCCTAAACAAAGAGAATGAAAATGTATGGGAATGACATAGATATAGACATGGACATGGGATATGGATATGGATATGGACATGGACATGGACATGGACATGGACATGGACATGGACATGGACATGGACATGGACATGGACATTGACATGGACATGGACATGGACATTGACATGGACATGGACATGGACATGGACATGGACATGGACATGGACATGGACATGGACATGGACATGGACATGGACATGGACATGGACATCGACATGGACATGGACATGGACATCGACATGGACATGTCCATGTCCATGGACCCAAAAGAAATATTACAAGAGTTCACAAGAAGACAATAGTAACGCGGTGAAATATAAAGCAATGTTATCACGCAATAAAAGAAAGGCTTGGGGCCTTCTTTGAAAAGTGTGTATGATCCTTATTTAACAAGGCATCGAAAAGCCCCGCCAAACAATAGCTGCAACTTTCTTATGATTATGCTAAAATGGTTTTGTATCAACAATAGCCTTTTAAATATGACCTTTAAAACATATGATTGAACATTACCGGCTCTTTGTTATGTTATGAAGATTCATGTAATAACCGATTACACAAATATATCTTCACACTTCATAATTATTCACACTACATCCTATTCCAACTGATTAAGGCTCAAAATTGATCGTATAATGAAAATTTTAAGTGAGAATATATTTTTGGCAACTCGCAGATAACTTTCGTAATTTTAACAATATCGAATGAGAAACCATTTTGCATGTAAAGAGGATTCCAATCGGCTGTATAACACATTTCGACTTTCCAATGTCAAATTATGTTATACACCTTATAGCTACCCATATAAAGTTTAAATTATCATATCAAATGAGTATATATACACATATTTTGTAGAAGAAGGACACTGTAAACAAAAAATCTAGTAGTTGCGTAGCTTTCTACGCATAATGAAGGAAGGTTTTCGTGGAAGTGCCTAATGTCTACTACTTTCGCAAATTGACTATGGAACAACTATCGCACATTCAGAGCGACTCCGAACTTCGCGCGATTTATGTGATAACGATTTTCTGTTCTGTTCTCTTCTGTTTCTCTATTCGGCTATACTTGTAACTTTCACGATTACAGCATTGTTCGGTATATAGACAAAAGGCAGGTGGTAGGGTATTTGCCCGTCTGGATGGCTACCACCCCTGTTCTAGAGTATGCCGCCATAACAACCCTGAGTTGTGTTCGGTGCGACGGTAACCGTTTTCCACCAGATCGGCCATCTGCCTATCTGCTGAATTCATGCAATAAAATTTAAAAAAATCTACGGTGACATCAGGTATGAGGTCTCACTGCGGTGACTAGCGACACCCGACTCTGGGGGGCAAGGCAAGGCCTCATAGCTTGCCTTAGCCAGTCGGTACCGAGTGGAGATCGCTAGAGCTCAACGACTCAACCTTCAGGGGCAGAAATGATAAATGGCCTAACGTTGTAAGTAGCTTCGGTGAACCTGCAGCCCACCTCTTAAACCTCAAAACCCCTGCCTCTCACAACCATGTTGCCCTTCGCCAATCTTGTACACATTATTTAGGGGCCCAAGCAGCGAGTGGCGAGTCACCGTCTGCCCATTTTATCCTTGTTCCCCGAACATTGCATTGTAGACGCAGACTACCCACAATCCCAGATCCCCAATTCCATCAGCAGTTAATCCCAATACCCCGGTACCTTTTGCTTTCATTTCCTATAATAACAGTCCTATACTGACCGGGGCTTGTCCTTGGGTATATTTTTATATGGTGGAGACAGAGATAATCGCTGGTCAGTATCAAGCCACATTTACATTAAATTTGTCAAGGGGCCTCTACGTGTTGGCCTTCCCATGGCCCCACGCAAGCCATCCAATAGTCAGTCAGCCATTTTTATGGTCCGTTATCTTAAAGACTTGCAAGATATTTCTACTAAATTTCATTCATCATTCTTATCCGTGCAGGAACGGAGAAAGAATACAATTTCCTGCGGCCGGGCGGCCTGTCGTAAGAGGCGACTTAACAACCCACAGCCAGGTGGTAGGGCATTTGCCCGACTGGGTGGCTACCACCCCTGGTCTAAAGTATGTCGCCATAACAACCTTGAGTTGTGTTCCGGCATTAGTGATCAGGTTCCAGTCTCCCTTAAGAGAGCAGCAGCGCATTTGTAGCAACTTTGGTGTTGCAAATATCCATAGGCGATGGTAACCGCTTTCCATCAAGTGGGCCGTCTGCCTGTCTGCTGATGTCTTGCAATAAAAAAAAAATAAATTATTCATACTAACCCAGTAGTTGCCAAGAAAAATGATTGATATACAAACTCAAAAGCACCATGATTTTATAAAAGCTCTGCTTTCAACAAATAAAATTAAAATAAATAAATAAAAATAAAAAAGCTTTTTAAATCTTACTTTTTACTGTACTAATTGGTTAGTAAATTAAAATAATTGTTAGTATTCTTGTTGTTATTTGGCTTATTTTATGTCAGAATCCCAATCAAATTGATCGTGTACTAACAGAAGGTGATGTCAGGAGCCTTAAGAACAGACGAGCGTGCATGACAAGAGTTATGAATGTCAAAGAAGCAAGTGAGGTGTGTAAGAATAAGCCTGAATGGCGCTCTGTTGTTCGTGCCTACCCCGCAAGGGAACTGGCGTGAAGTTATGTATGTATGTAATATACAACCAAACACTCTGGAACCGATTCCAAAAACACACAGACCATACACGTATATTATATTAAAGAAAGGAAAGTAAGACACACTACAGTGATTTATGCTGTCAAAGCTCTCTCAGCCATGATTATAGATTACGTCTCATAATGAGTCAATTGGTAATCTTTGGGTACAAATACTTGCCCGCTGTTAGTGAAGTGATTGAAGAGATTTAAAATATTGATATAGATATAATAATCATAACTAGTGGTCGCCTAATGGTCAAAATTCGACCATAATTTAAATTATAAGTTTGAACATTATTTAGGTTCTGTTGTCAAAGACTATACTTCTATAATCACAGATTTCACCAAGGCTACTCTGTTAATTTAACTTTAACAATAAACAAAAGAGTATATATGTGTGTGTGTGTCAAATACATGGTAGTGTGTGTAATGTTTTTTTTTAGTTAGGGAACTGGCGTGAAGTTATGTATATATGTATATAGAATCCCAGATTGGGTAAAAGTCTCTCCTCCAAAGAGGCCCATCTGTCTCTGTCCCGGGTTATTTGATACCAGTTGGAGTCGGCTATTTTTTTTATGTCCGCCTCCCAACGCATCAATGGTCTCGCTGCCTCTCTTTCAACAAATTAACCAGTAAGTATTAACCCTAAAGTTATTTTATATCATAAGTTGGTACTATTGTATGCTGAGATAACATGTATCCTCTGATCAAACCTGACCCGCAGTGAAAGTGTCAGTTCCGGCCAAATCTGACACCTGAATATACGTGAGAGTACACCATAACGTGTGCCGAGATCTCGCGTGGATTCATTTGATTTCGGACCGACAAGAGTTGCGCGCGCGCTTCGTGTAATACATCACGAACTATGTTTTAATATTTTCATTTCTTGTGAAGTGCCCAATGATATGTGGTTTTAACTCAAGAAACATGACGGGTGTTTTTGGAAAATTGTTGCTAGTGACTGTATTACTCGCTGTTAAAGGACAGGAGTTAGAGGACTTTGGTAGTGATGAAGTTATGATAGCTCAGGAATCACGGCAGTTCCAGACTGCTGTCAAACCTACTATTAAAATTGTTAAGCCAACAGGAGATACCAACTCACATAGACCTCAGTTTAATCAGGCGTCAATGGAAATTGAAGGTCTAAAAGATGTCTTAGAGACTTCAACTAATAAGAATTTAGTTCGCAATTATAAATCATCCTCGCAAATCAGGTCGAAGGAAGGAATGGTTAATGAAGCGGTGTTAAAAGCTTTGGAGAGCAAAGATCACGTGGGGAAGCTAGTGGAGATGCTGCCTATCATCAGAGCGATGACGGAATCTCAAAAGATGGCTTTGACTTCTTTGGTAGCTAGCCAGATTTCGTCCTCTCCAGAAAATAAGCACATGAGTCTCTCGCAGGTATTTATATTACTTATTTGAGTGAAGAGGTTATTAAATCAAAGTATGATTTGATAATAAAACTACGTTTTAACGGTTTTAAGCGCGGTAATTTTATTTGATTTTGGTTTTTCCGACGTTTCGGTTTTCAAATAAAATTACCGCGCTTAAAACCGTTAAAACGTAGTTTTATTATGTATACAGGTCGCGAAAACTTAAGAAAATATTATGATTTGATATTAAAAACCTACTTTTTTATACTTGATATTGTTTATAATATGTCTAATGAAATCAATCGTGTAATTATGACAATAGAGTGGATATTATAAAAAACTTTTGAATTAGTACACTGATCGTCGAGATTCTAGATGAATTTTTCCCACAGCGCTACAATTTGGGGTTTTTTAAAAAGTGTGTCATAAAATTTCTTCGAGGCCGGCAGCGTGTTAGTGACATCTCTGGCGTTGCAAACGTCCATAGGCGACGGTAATCGCTTTCCATAAAGTGGGCCTTCTGCCTGTCTCCTGTACTCCAGCTATAAAAAAAAACAATCGTAAATTCTCCTTTTGCATATTTTTTTCTCTATAATAAGTAAATGAGTATAATATGTATAATTTAGAGAGATACCCCGTTTAAGATGACATAAAGCGCAGGATTACCAAATTCTAAAAATTAATATTGCCATTATACCTTTTCCAAGCATTTATTATGCTTTTGACAACTTGAAGACGGATCAAATTAGTAATGTCCTAATGCGTTATCGATTCGACTTGTTATAAACATCGACTTCATTTATAAATAAGTTTTAATCAATTTAACCTATCTATATATTTTGCTATAATTACATACATACATACATTCATAACTTCACGCCAGTTCCCTTGCGGGGTAGGCACGAACAACAGAGTGCCATTTAGGCTTATTCTTACACACCTCACTTGCCTCTTTGACATTCATAACTCTTGTCATGCAAGCTCGTCTGTTCTTAAGGCTCCTGACATCACCTTCTGCTAGTACACGATCAATTTGATCATGGAAGGTGTATTTTTCTAAATAGAGTGGAAAGTTTGTATTGATTGAGGTTTTGTTTGGTTTATTTCTAAACTGATTTCAATAACATTTTTTGATTGGAGTCAGTATAGTTTTAAGACAGTTCCATGTAAATTTTGCAGGAACAGAGAAACAATACAATTTCCTGTCTTGGGGGCGGCCTGTCGTAAGAGACGACAAAACAACCCACAGCCACGTGGTAGGGTATTTGCCTAACTGGATGACTATGACCCCTGATCTAGAGTACCTATGCCGCCATAACAACTATAAGTTGTGTTCCAGTATTAGTGGCCAGGTTTCAGTCTTCTCTTCACAGAGCGGCAGCACATTGGTTGCAACTATGGTGTTACAAACGTCTATAGGCGATGGTAATCGCTTTCCATCAGGTGGGCCGTCTGCTTGTCTGTTGAACTCACGCAATAAACAATTAACAGACTAGCTATACACGCGTCATCCTTCACGGTTCTTCAACTATGTATTCATATCTTATTAACTTGCAAGACATTAAAATATAAGCGTACTGTTTTAATATTGATTATTATATGTGGTTGAGCGAGTTTAAGTTTTTGCTGGCTTAACTCACTACAACACAGATGCTCAGGGTTAAATTCCTGGCATGGTTAGTTTCGTAAATTTTCAGTTATATACAACGGTCTGGCTGTCTGGGATCGGCCCCAGAGTATTCCGTTGTATATTGCCAATGTGTGTGTTTGTCTGCCGATTATTATTACATCATTAATCAACAATTTTAATTAAAATCCGTTAAGCTGTTTCTGTTGACGCAAACTTTCATATAGATTGTTAGTTATAAAACCCATTTATTATGCGTTCATCATATATATTAATCGTATTATCATTTTCACTTATTTTATTTTAAAGTTATACATTTATTTTAAAATTATAGACAGACAACAACAACAATAATATTCTTTATTGTACACCAACATAAAAACAGTAACACATTTTCTTATCTGAAATTTAGAAGGTAGTAGTACTATGGGCGGCCTTGTTACTTAAAGCAATCTCTTCCAGGCAACCTTTAGATGTTAGAAGGATCTTCTACACAACAAATTGTTGGTGTGCAGCGTAAGATTATACTAATGATAATATATATATATATATATATATATCCGCTATCCGTGCAAGAACGGAGAAAGAATACAATTTCCTGCGGCCGGGCGGCCTGACGTAAGAGGCGACTTAACAACCCACAGCCAGGTGGTAGGGCATTTGCCTGACTGGATGGCTACCACCCCTGGTCTAAAGTATGTTGCCATAAAAACCTTGAGTTGTGTTCCGGCATTAGTGACCAGGTTCCAGTATCCCTTAAGAGAGCAGCAGCGCATTTGTACCAATTTTGCTGTTGCAAATGTCCATAGACGATGATAACCGCTTTTCATGAAGTGGGCCGTCTGCTTGTCTGATGATGAATGAATGAATGAATGAAAACTCTTTATTGTTCACCATAACTTAAACCTAGATATTTATTACAAACACATTTAAATTAGAACAATGGGCGGCCTTATCGCTTATAGCGATCTCTTCCAGGCAACCCGGTATCTAAGGAGATATTGCAAGAAAATTAAATAATATTTGGTGGCTTAACTAAATTGAAACTAATTCAATCGTAATTGAAGGAAAAAAAAATACAATAATAAACTAATAAAGACATACATAATTAAATTAAAATAATATAAATTACATATACTTACATGCGAATAATAATAGAATTTCATTTACTGCAACACATTTTATTTAGCGGACAAATAATGGTCAGTGATCAAGTGTTTGAATGTACCAATGGATGTAGCTTGTCTGATTTTCAAGGGAAGGGAGTTCCACAGGCGAACAGCCTGTACGGCAAAAGAGTTTCCTACAAAGGACGAAGTGTGTTTAGGTATCGTTAGCAGAAGATTTTCATTTGAGCGCAAATTACAGGAATGAGATTGATAGAGGAAACTAAAAAGTTCCTTTAAATATGGGGGAGTACAGAACATTCCGGCGAAGGCGAATTGGCAACCATTTAAGCTTATCACGAAATTCGGAGATATGGTCATATTTACGCAACCCAAATATGAACCGGATACAAACATTTTGGAGGCGTTCAAGCTTATCTAGTTGTTCTTGGGTGATATCTAGATAGCAAGCATCAGCATAATCAATTAGAGGGAGAAGCAAGGATTGAGCAAGCATAACCTTAGTAGCAGTAGGTAGGAAATTCTTCAGTCTTCTTAGTGAAGCAGATGACGCGAAGAGTTTGCGACTGATTTCAGTCAGGTGAGGCCGCCAAGACAGTTCTCTGTCAATGATTATTCCTAAATTTTTAACAGTTTCACTGATTTCAATGTGCACACCATCAAACACAACATGGGGAAGCGAAGACCAGTCAATTTTGGAGACAAGCCTAGAGCTGCCGACAATAATAATCTTAGTTTTTTTCGGATTAACGCTCAGGCCATAGGCTTGACTCCAGTTAACAATTTTTGTAAAGTCCCTATTTGTGGTTTGGATTGCTTCTGAAAGTCGGTTAAAATTACATTGAGTGTAGATTTGTAAATCATCTGCATAAAGGTGGTAAGACGAAGAAAGGTTATTGGAAATCGAGTTAATGAAGATAGCAAATAAGAGAGGTGATAAAACGCCGCCCTGTGGAACACCAGCAGACAAAGCACACCACGACGAGTAAATATCATCTATGCAAATGCGCTGCCGGCGTGATCTCCTGCAATAAATATATACATACACACAGACACACATACACACACACACAATTATATATACACTTCCATGAAAATATATATATATATAAATATATATAATATACAAATACGTGTGATAATAACAATGTAATAGATAAGTAACAGACATTCTAATTTTATTAAGTACTAGCTGACCCGGCAAACTTGGTACCGCCTCAGAATCAATAAATAAAGAACATTGATTTCTGAACGACGGGACGAACATCAAACGTTTGACATTCAAAACCAAAAAATTAAAAAACTACTTCACTTTTAAATATAATTTGCTTTCTGAACGATTTTTAAATTTACTTCTAAACGACGGGACGAACATCAAATGTTTGACAGGTAGGAATAGTTCCCAAGGGAAAGCGAAATTGTTATTTTTACTATATTCCAAGTATTTTTTTCATATTTACTCACCTTTTAAACTTTTCTTGGACTCCCACAAATAATTCAAAACCAAAATTAGCCAAATCAGTCCAGCCGTTCTCGAGTTTTAGCAAGACTAACCAACAGCAATTGATATATATATATATCAATTGCTATATATATATATATATATATATATATATATATATATATATATATATATATATATATATATATATATATATATATATACTAGCGGCCCCGGCAGACGTTGTCCTGCCTTTAAAAAATAAAATTCTAGAACCCGATCCCAGAGCCACGTACCGGTTCTAATTACGAATCTAAACCATCCGGGAATCTACTCAAACACACAAAAACAAAATCACCAAAATCGCTCCAGGTGATAAGGAAAATTGTAGAACCCGATCTCAGCGCCACCTACCGGTTCCAATTGTGGATCTAAACCATCCCTGGACCCACTCAAACAAACACACAAAATTTCATCAAAATCGGTAAAGTCGTTCTCAAGTTATAAAATTACAACAAAAAGTGGCATTGATTTTTATATATGTAGATAGCAGATAGATAGGCTTTATATTACTCTTATTATATAATATACATAATGTAGCAATTTGGTTATAGTTGGTAATCCAATACTATACTCATAACAACCTTGAGTTGTGTTCCGGCATCAGTTTCCAGGTGCTAGGTCTCCCTTCGAGGCAAATGTCCATAGGTGATGGAGAAGGTGAAAGGAAAACAGATATCTAATCATTCTACTTACATTTCCTTCAATGTATTGCAGATTTTTTTTTATTGCAGGAGCTCAGCAGACCGGCAGACGGCCCACTTGATGTAAAGCGGTTACCATCGCATATAGACATTTGCAACACCAAAGGTGCTACAAATGCGCTGCTGCTCTCTTAAGGGAGACTGGAACCTGTTTACTAATGCTGAAACACAACTCAAGGTTGTTATGGCGACATACTTTAGACCAGGGGTAGTAGCCATCCATTCAGGCAAATGCCCTACCACCTGGCTGTGGGTTGTTAAGTCGCCTCTTACGACAGGTCGCCCAGCCGCAGGAAATTGTATTCTTTCTCCGTTCCTGCACAGATAAAAAAAATTATTCAATTCTGAGCATTTAGTTGATTCCACAATGTAGGACAAAGCGGTCGTTGTGTACAAGTTGTATCAAAATACGTACAACACAATACAATACTCTTTATTGTACACCAACATTACATAGACAAAATACACAATAAACTTACTTGCTAAAAGGTAGTACAAAAGGCGGCCTTATTGTTAAAAGCAATCTCTTCCAGGCAATCTTTGGATGGACAAGATCTAATTACATAGATAGCGTTCGCGTGCAGTTGAAATAGATATTACATACATACATAACTTCACGCCAGTTCCCTTGCGGGGTAGGCACGAACAGCAGAGCGCCATTCAGACTTATTCTTACACACCTCACTTGCTTCTTTGACATTCATAGCTCTTGTCATGCACGCTCGTCTGTTCTTAAGGCTCCTGACATCACCTTTTGCACGATCAATTTGATCATGGAAGGTGTGTCCTGGCCTTCCGCGACTTCTGCATCCATCTACTTTTGCATTGTATATCTGTTTAGTCATTCCTTAATCATGCATTCTTTCCACATGTATGTATTATATATTTAACTAATTCCATGCTTCTTCTCTACAAGCCACAACATGTTGCGAAGCGGTGGTAAATTAGATTAGGCTCCCATAGATTAAATAATAACCATAAACAAAATTAAAACTAAATAATTAAATTAACAAGTTGGCGGTAGGCTAAATAAAACTTTAACAATACTCACTGACACTTGACATCTTTGTCTTCCGTGATCACTAGTCGCGAAAACTTAAGAAAATATTAAATCCTTGCTGTAACAGTTTTATTGTGGATCCAAATGACTGTTATGATTATAGTATATTGTTACAACTTAGGCTTCGACAAAAACAAATTCCACGTACAGTCTGTAAAAGCGCATTTTGTTACCTGTCGGCATTTGAACTAGTTGTAATCCTTGTATGATCGTCTTCTTTTGTTCACTTATTTATTGTCATACGTTTCTAGTATTGTGAAGTATACGTTGCCTATTGTTCTATTGTACTCATTTACGGCCGCTTGCAAGCTATTAGCCAGGTGTTACGGATTATAAGTACAAGCTGATTCTAGGAAATTCGGTCGAAGTTGCCGGGCGGGCACATTTGCATTTGTGCAGTATAAAACGATGGCCTGATGGGGAGAGGGGTCATTTGTGCGAGAACCACGATCAAAGCGTAACGTGTGTACATTCGGGAATCTAATATTGACGGACTTTGCGCGTTTTATTGAATTACGACCTTCTGCATTACGTTTGGATTTGTTGTGTTCGGTTATATTTGTATACGTGTTTGTATAGTTCTAATAAACTCTATAATAATTCTAAAGGCATTTTAATTCGTGTCCCGCAACTCGTAACAATATATAGAATCTGAACAGGTAGCTTCTTACACGGTTCGTTGGCCAGAGTCTAGATAATATCAAACGACCTTCCCATATGATTAAATTAGACGTCGAGAATACTCAAGAATGTTTTTTATATAATCCAAATGGAACTTTCAAGTATTCGATACGTAATTTGCATAATTGTTTAGAAAAGAAAGTAACCAGTATCCGGCAATATATTCTATAATATCATGTCACTTGTAAGATTTTGGACCAGTTTCTAATTAATTTAAATTATTGAATCGATTATGAAATGTTAGGTAACGTCTAGCAGCTTTACACAGTATAAAACAAAGTCGCTTTCCGCGTCTATCTTTACATCCGCTAATTCCTAAAACACTACGTAACATATTTTTAAGTTGTTTACACCATGAGTTATATAATTCTTCACTGAAGGAAGGATATATATATATATATATATATATATATATATATATATAATCCAATCTAGATCGTCGGAATGCTCATATACTACATACATACATAACTTCACGCCAGTTCCCTTGCGGGCCTCCCATATTCTAACGTCAATATTAGATTCCCGAATGTACACACGTCACGCCTTGATCGTGGTTCTCGCTCAAATGACCTCTGTTTTTTTTATTGGACTTGACTTTATGTTGTTGGTCCGAAGACCTTACAACTTTACCGGGGTTTTTGGGGCGAGTGCCTTCGCGAAGCGAAGGCGCTCGAGCCAGGGGGGGCAACTTGGGGCAACTTGCTCGAGGGAGCTCCCTAAGTAGTTTTACCTCGGCTGGACTGTTGCCATGAGAGAGGGATGAATTTAATGATGCCCACCATAGGGCGACACAAAGCACTAATTAAGAACGGGCGACGGGTAATATAAAGCCCGAGGGGAAGGATCCCGGCGGGCCGGGATCGGTGGTTCGCGGCGGCCTACGCTATCTTACTGCCGTTTCGCAACGTGTTATGGCTGGGAGAGAAGAAACGGCGAAAGAAACTTCCCAGCAACACACCTAGTCTATCCTGTGGGGGAGCTATGTCTCCTAGCGTCCCTCGCAGGGACGTGGAGAGATCTTGATTGGCGGCGCCTGAGACGCCGCCGTCTGTGTCTGTCTGTCAGTGCCTGCCAGCCTGCCGTCCTAACCGCGGGCGGGCTGATCCGGGCCAGCCGTTTTGTGATAACGTCGACCCTGTCCGTGAGTCCGAGGCTTATAATCGGACGCGGACACGACGAGCAGATTTCGATGGTGCGGCGCGAGATCGAAATACTTACGCGAGAGCGACGTAATGTAGTTTTTGATGGAGGGAAGCTCCAGATCGCGGTGTAAGTCGACGTTACGCATATAGAGGAGAGCACCGACGGCTCTGCGCATGAATTTGTTTTGCACGATTTGCAATTTATCTAAAAGGGCAGGCTTGGCATGGCCGAATACCTCACTCACGTATGTCATGATCGGGCGGAAATGACCTCTCTCCCCATCAGGCCATCCTTTTATACTGCACAAATGCTCATATTCTGTCTCTTCTATATAATGTACTATTTCATCCAGAAGCTCCTCCTTACCTCAAGGAGCGTTTTAAATATCTACACCTTATGCCCGGTTTCTGAGGTTAACTGTAGTTTATCTGTTAGTTAGCGCTATCGGTTTAATAACTTATTAAATTACGTTCAAAATCAAATTCAAAAGTTTTTATTCAAAATAAGTTCCACTGGAGAACACTTTTTGAAGGTCATACATGTAAGTTAAAATTTAATTTTTACTTCCTATACTATGTACACCACTTCGCAACGTGTTGATGCTGTAAAGGAGAAGAAGCGGCAAGAAACTCCCCAGCAACACGTCTAGCTAAATATTGTTTTTCTTTATATTTCATATTCTATTTATATCTCAAATTCTTTTTTTTTATAAGTTTTGTACAGAAGTATGTTACGGAATTACCTTTTGAAGAGTTAATGGAGTTGTAGCAAACAATGCATACTCAATAAGACCAAGACAATAAAAGGAAAGAAAAATAATATTATAGTTATAATAATGACGTGACGTGCTAAAATGTTATGCTGCAATATGTCTCCACAAATTCCTTACAAGCATGGCACACCACACCGTTTTTGAACACACCATCGTACGGAAGTTAAACTAGGTTCAACTTAACTGACCAATATTAGCAGTTTACTTATTCCATATCTTTTGTTTGACGTATTGTTGTTGACGTTTTAGTTTGATATAAATAAATTAATGTTAGATATTCCTTTTTAAATAGATCTATCAAGTAGCGAGTTTTGGTACTTTTTTTTATTTTTTTTATTGCAGGAGTTCAGCAGACAGGCAGACGGCCCACTTGATGGAAAGCGGTTACCATCGCCTATGGACATTTGCAACACCAAAGTTGCTACAAATGCGCTGCCGCTTTCTTAAGGGAGACTGGAACCTGGTCACTAATACCGGAACACAACTCAAGCTTGTTATGGCGACATGCTTTAGACCAGGGGTGGTAACCATCCAGTCGGGCAAATGCCCTACCACCTGGCTGTGGGTTGTTTTGTCGCCTCTTACGACAGGCCGCCCGGCCGCCATAAGAACTCCTGTACTAAACAAGATAGACCCGACGTGTTTGGGCTCGTTTTACTTGTCTTGGCTAGCACTTTCCTGCTACATGATATCCATGAACTCAAAAGCTTGTATTAGAAATATTTTTAAAAAACAAGTTGTTTTAATAGAAGTAAAAAGTACATAGTATAAAATTCAAAGTAATTCCATTGTCACTAAGTTCTCCTTAACTTTCAAAATTAACGTTCATTATGTCATTACAAGTGAAAATGTTAATCACTCATCTTTCCCTGTCAAGTTTTACATTCCATACAATCGATGTTGTAAAATTTTGTTCTTAATGAAAGTGCACAATACATCGAGATTTTTTTTTTATAATTGTGCAATATAGTAGAAAATTGTAGATCAGTTCCCACAAGTTCTTGCTTTTCCGTTTCTCTTATACGACATTCGATAATTATGAGAACGTATATGAAAATGCCTGTGACTAGTTAGGAAATTGTTTCTTTGTATGATCGGAAGTAGGCGACATGGCAACTGGTTTTAATGAGGAAATAAGACCGGTGAGAATTTGGGTGTACAAATTACATAATCTTGAAGTAATAGTGAAGCAGGTGCTGTTGATTGGAGAATGTTTGTTTGGGGTCGGTATAAAATTTTGTCTTTGTGTATGTAAAATTCGTCCAAAGTCGTCAAAGTCGTAGTAGCGTAATGGCTAGCGCACGCGTCCCAGGCTCCAAGGGCGTGAGTTCGATCCTGGCCGGAACTTATTGCGGGAGTTCAGCAGACAGGCAGACGGCCCACTTGATGGAAAGCGGTTACCATCGCCTATGGACATTTGCAACACCAAAGGTGCTACAAATGCGCTGTTGCTCTCTTAAGGAAGACTGGAACCTGGTCACTAATGCCGGAACACAAAACAAGGTTGTTATGGCGACAGACTTTAGACCAGGGGTGGTAGACATCCAGTCGGGCAAATGCCCTACCACCTGGCTGAGGGTTGTTTTGTCGCCTCTTACGACAGGCCTCCCGCCCGCAGGAAATTGCACTTAGGCAGTTTTGTCACCTAATGTGAAATATTGTTACAATTACCACGTGCTAACAACGGTGAAGGAATACATCGTAATGTAACCTGCACATCGAGATGACCGATGTAACAAACCTGCCAAGCCGTCTTGGACAAGCGTGTCTGGTAAACTGTCCGTTCTTGTCGTTATAGTGGGTGGCCCGAGCTCAACAGTGCAACAGTTATGGGGTGTTATTATTATATATTATAATATGTAAAATTCGAGCCAAGCATTAAAATGTATCTATTAATGACGACGGTCTGGGTGTCATGTTATTTCTGGTATCAGTTATATGTTGCGATGGATATGTGGAGTCATACAGAAAGACTGCGAAAGAAACTCCCGCAGTCACGGTAGTCTTCCTGAACGTGGTATAGTAGACAAACTGCAAGGGAGTCATCTACGTTGGCATTTTCCTATTATCCGTGGTAGAGGGCCACTGTTTACGGGGGTATTGGTAGAATCACCTCTACTGTACGAAATGGTACGGCCCTGCGTCCCGGGGTTTAGTACCAAATCGGCACACTCCGATGTCAGAACAGTAGTTATACTGTTATCCGTGCAGGAACGGAGAAAGAATACAATTTCCTGCGGCCAGGCGGCCTGTCGTAAGAGGCGACTTAACAACCCACAGCCAGATAGTAGGGCATTTGCCCGACTGGATGGCTACCACCCCTGGTCTAAAGTATGTCGCTATAACAACCTTGAGTTGTGTCCCGGCATTTGTGACCAGGTTCCAGTTTCCCTTAAGAGAGCATCAGCGCATTTGTAGCAACTTTGCTGTTGTAAATGTCCATAGACGATGGTAACCGCTTTCAATCAAGTGGGCCGTCAGCCTATCTGCTGAACTCCTGCAATAAAAAAAAAGACAAAAATCTGTATTTAAAGGGGTTTTCAAATCAAATCAAATCATCATTTATTGCATAAAACATATATAATAATAATAGCAGCCCATAAATGTCCCACTGCTGGGCTCGGGCCTCCTCCTCATAGGGGAGCGGACAGTATACCCACCACGCTTGTCCAAGGCGGCTTGGCAGGTTTGACACATAGGTCATCTCGATGTGCAGGTTGCATCACGATGTTTTCCTTCACCGTTATTAGCACGTGGTAATTGTAACAACATGCACATTAGGTCAGAAAACTGCCTAAGTGGTGCATGCGTTCCGGCCAGGATCGAACCCGCGCCCTTTGAGTTTGGGACACATGCGCTAGCCACTACGCTACCACGACTTAGACGCATAAAACATACTACATGAAAAAGATGCTAGGAATATTCAATAAGTTCACATGTTATTGCCTCCAGAGCTTACAAATGGTTGTGCCAATTCCTTTCATTCATACATTTTCAACAAGAACTTTATTTTGCTAAAACTAAATAAAACAAAGAATTGAGATGAAAATGATACAAACTTTCATAGATTTGGCAATTATAAATGTTAAAATGATATTCTGAAAATGATCAATTCAATTGGCTCCACGTTAATGTGTCTTTAACATAGCCCCACAAAACATTTCAATAATTCAGTGGTGTTAAATCACATGTTACTGTAAACTGCGGTTACGGAGCCAATCGAATCGATGAGAGCCTTAAAACCCAAAACCCGAGACGTGATTAACTAAAAAAAAAACAGCCATTTTGCAAGAAAGTGATCGAAACAACACGGCGCGTTCCATTTCTCACAACGCTCAAATTCTCCGTTAGCCGTTCCACAAGGAGACCGCGGTCGTTGTGGTCGTGGCGAAAATGTCACTTATGACGTCATCATTTTCGATCAATCAACCTCACAACGACCCATGTCAAGAGGTGGGTCGAATAACCGTTCCGCTTTGGTTTACTTACGATTGTAAAGCCGGCAAGCAAGTGGAACGGGAAAAATCGCGGTCAATATTTTTTTTTTTTTAATAATCGGCAGACAAACATACACATTTTTTTATTTTTTATTGCAGGAGTTCAGCAGACAGGCAGACGGCCCACTTGATGGAAAGCGGTTACCATCGCCTATGGACATTTGCAACACCAAAGGTGCTACAAATGCGCTGCTACTCTCTTAAGGGAGACTGGAACCTGGTCACTAATGCCGGAACACAACTCAAAGTTGTTCTGGCGGCATGCTCTAGACCAGGGGTGGTAAGGACATCTCCAAATTACGCTTGTGTTATGGGTAATATACAACGGACTACTCTGGGGCTGATCCCAGACACCCAGACCATAGTAAATAACGGAGAATATACGTTTCCGAAATTTACTATAACAGGAATCGAACCCGGAGCCTCTGCGTTGCAGTGAGGTAGGCCGGCAAAGGATTAGCCCGATCAACCACAGAGGCCGTCGTATATATATAATGTAAGCGTGGTCGCGGTAAACATTAAAATTTGTCACATATCATTTATAATTGCCAAACCTTGTTCTTTCTAATACAATAAAATTTTTAATCAATTTATCTCAATTTTCTGTTTTATTTTGTTTAAAAAAAAAAACTAAGTTCTTGTTGAAAAACACGTTATTTCATCGTGAACATAAAAACTGTACTTGAATTTTTGTAACCGTGAAATTTGATTAGTCTTACAATTGCAACAAATAGGTTGTTGACGAAAACGCCTTGAACCCATTGTTATGTTGCGAACCGTAGCAATCCGCGTGCTTTGACTGAACTTTGAATTCGACCCCTTTAAAGAAATTACAACAAAACCTGAATCGATTATAATAATTTCGCTATAGTACGCAACACTTGTGATTGTCTAATCAATAATTAAATACGAAACATTTTCATGTGATTTAAAAAAATGTCGTGGGGTGGAAATACCAGGCCACTCAGAAAGTATTACGAAAAAAAGTTTTTATGTATGAGATACTGGCCAGTTGTAATCTATTTTGAAAATATGATTATTTATAATTAAAGATAGGTAAGTTCCAATTTCAGAATTTCCCTCCACGTTGTTTGCGAGCTAATTTAAATGATCGTGTCTCATCGTCTCTCACTTCTAGGCGCTAAGAACCTCAGCCAGAAGGCCCAGCTCGCCATACACAACACGGTGCTGGTACCTACGCTCACGTATGGAAGCGAGAGTTGGGTATGGAAGAGAGAGCATGAAAGTAGAGTAAACGCAGTCGAGATGCGAGCACTGCGCAAAATCTGCGGAGTGACGCTCGCGGACCGCGTTCGTAATACCGAAGTAAGAAAGAGAGTTGGTCTGAAAGAGAGTGTCGGGGTGAAGGTAAGGAAAGGAATGCTCCGGTGGTTCGGGCATGTGGAAAGAATGCACGATGAAAGAATGACTAAACAGATATACAATGCAAAAGTGGATGGATGCAGAAGTCGTGGAAGGTCACGACACACCTTCCATGATCAAATTGATCGTGTACTAGCAGAAGGTGATGTCAGGAGCCTTAAGAACAGACGAGCGTGCATGACAAGAGTTATGAATGTCAAAGAAGCAAGTGAGGTGTGTAAGAATAAGCCTAAATGGCGCTCTGTTGTTCGTGCCTACCCCGCAAGGGAACTGGCGTGAAGTTATGTATGTATGTGTCTTATTGAGAAATGGATCTGCGCCGGGAACATTTAAAATTTCTGTAAAACGCCTTGATTGGCAACATAAAGAAAAAATAATTAAATTTTGATTTCGACAATGTTTTTTCGAACTATGAATTAGTGCCCTCATCATGAAGGTATAATAATGTCCAGAGGAGAGCATTGCTAAGAAACAACATGACAAAAATGACATTGAAAACGCGAAGCGTTGCTATATTCACTCTCCAAAAACCATCAATGTGTGCGTGTTTTGGAGATATCAGCTAAAAAATATTACCCTATTTTTTATTTTTAAATATTTTTTATGTAAGTGAAAATTTTTAATGATAATTATGATTTAATCTTACACTACGAGATACTACGACACTAGATTTAATTATATATTATAATTAAATCAAGTGTATTATTAATTGGAAAATATTTAAGAATATTTTTTAATAATTTATTATTTTTATACTATTTATGTGCCTTTATACATACATATCTTTGACATAAATTTCCCCGATTTAATGACAAGATAAAAGGTGATAGTGCCAGTTATGTCTGTAGTCTACACACGAGTCGCTGAATATTAATCATAATTATTGCTGAAATACTTTACGAGCAGTGGAGTATGGCGGCGCGGATGCCTCGTGATCGCACTGCGTTAGATAAATACGGATGAAAGCGTGTACCTACAATTTCATTTTTAATAATCTAAAAATGTCATAATATCTGATTAAAAAAAAACATATTTTATAGTAAGGTTTACAGAGAGTCATATAAATTAAGTATATTTATTATTATTATTTCGTATATATATATATATATATTTATTTGTTATTTTTTTTAACACACACACACATATATATATATACATACATAGATACATAACTTCACGCCAGTTCCCTTGCGGGGTAGGCACGAACAACAGAGCGCCATTTAGGCCCATTCTTACACACCTCACTTGCTTCTTTGACATTCATAACTCTTGTCATGCACACTCGTCTGTTCTTAACATATATATATATATATACACACACACATATGTGTATATATATATATATATATATATATATATATATATATATATATATATATATATATATATATATATATTACGAGTTATGAATGTCAAAAAGGCAAGTGAGGTGTGTAAGAATAAGCCTAAATGGCACTCTGTTGTTCGTGCCTACCCCGCAAGGGAACTGGCGTGAAGTTATGTATGTATGTATATATATACACATATATATACATACATATATATAGGTAGATAGATATATACACATATATTTTTATATATATATATGTATATATATATATGTATATATATATATATATATATATATATATATATATATATATATATATATATATGTGTGTGTGTGTGTGTGTGTGTGTGTGTGTGTGTGTGTATAAAGATAATGTCAGTCGGCAGCGGGGCCTAAGGTCCAGGCTACCGGTGGTTAGGGCTCCAGAGATAGGGACTTTCTCACAATGCGTGCCGTGCTCAGGAGCACCACCTTCTGTATCTGGCCCTTCACCCGTTTACCGAGTGAGAGCCTTTTTAGATGTCGGTCTAGGCTCTTAGCTACTAAACCGTTAACGGACACCACTATCGGTACGATGATCGTTGACTCCATATGCCACTATTTCCTTTGTAGACCACGGGCCATAAAAATGGCCCGGACTTTTGGAGGGCTTGCGTGGGGCCATGGACAGGCCAACATGTAGAGGCCCCTTGACAAATTTTAATGTAAATGTGGCGTGACACTGACCGGCGATTATCGCCGTCTACATCATATAGTAATGCATCCTAGGACAAGCCCCGGCCAGTGTAGGATTATTGTGGGAAATGAGGACAAAAAGTACCGGGCTATTGGGATGAACTGCTAGTGGTACTAGGAGTCTGGGAACGTGGGTACTATAGACCCCAAAAAATGCCATAGAAGACAGGGGCAACATGGGTGTGAGTGGCTAAGGGGTGTAGAGAGGTGGGCTGCAGGTTCTCCGAAGCTACTTCTGACATGATGCCATTTATCACTTCCACCCCTGGAGCTTGAATCTTAGCTCTAGCGATCTCTACTCTGTGACGGTTGGAGAAGGCAAGCAGGGTTACGTGGGGGGGGGGGGTTTGCCTTGTCGCTATTCACCTAAGGCTTTGCGCCACAAAGCCCCCCTGCGGATTATTATTATTAAGTATATAAAATATAGGAAAAAATTCTTCTGACAAAATTTTGACAACATTCAAAACAAATCAAAATTTACATTTATATTACTAAGATAAATCTTGTTGCGTGATTTCATGTCAAATTTATGCAGAGACCACATGTTTTTAAAAAACTAAAGTATTTTTATTAAATGAATAACACGATTATAAGCTACGCAAATTCGAAAGTAGTATTTCCAGACTATCAAAATCTATGATAATATGCTGTTTGTGTCATGTCATTACGTCATGTGACAATTTATTTACATGTATGTACTCAGACAAATCCTTACCAACATTTAGAAATTTACTCAGAAAACACTATTTGTCCACAAATGTCTGATTAACACAATATGACTATGTATATATGTATGTATTTGTATATGTAATTCTTAAACTAGTTTGAGTATTTATATATCTATTGCCTTTCTCCTGCACAACCTACATGCCTGATTCAAATATCATTGATTTAGGTTGCCTGGAAGAGATAGCTTTGAGCAATAAGGCCACCTATTGTAATGCCTAGAAAATATTGTATATACGGTCTGTTTTTGTAATTGTATTTTTTGACGTGCAATAAAGTGTTATCTCTCTCTCTCTCTCTCTCTACCTATATATGCACATACATATATACACACATACACACACACATATATATATACATATATATACGAGTATGTATCTGTATATTTAATTCTTAAATTAATTTGAGTATTTATGTATCTGTTGCCCTTTTCCTGCACCGCTTACATCGCCTGATTCAAATCTCTTTCATTTAGGTTGCCTGGAAGAGATCGCTTTGAGTGATAAGGCTCACTATAAAAATGGTTTGTTTTTGTATTTTGGTGTACAATAAAGGGTTAACGGATCTTTCTCTCTCTCTCTCTCCGATGCTCTGAGTATCGTAATGCAATTATTGATTTGAACATATTAGAAAAGTAGCACAATGAAACATAATTATACAAATACAAAGATATTACACTAAACTAATATTTAAAAAAAAATCTCAAATTATTATTAATTAAAACTTGGAATGGCGACACAACCTTTGGTGTCGTGAACTTTTCAGCTACCCTCATGTTGCGTGTCCACTGTTGGGCAATGGTAAAATCCCAAATTTTGCTATTGGTTATTTTTCTTGTGAAATATAATGAAGTGAATGAATGAATTCAAGTGAAATGATTTTTTTAAATCAATAAGTAGGACTTCGTTCACGCTTTAATTGAAATTCCCGTGGATTCCCGACACACAAAGTATTGAAGCATTTAAAAAAGAATGTAAGCTATCTTTTTAGTAGAAACCGTGTCCGAGGACGTTAATTTTAACACGTCAATTTTTATATATATTCAAATTCATATTCAAAAGTTTTTATTCAAAATAAGTTCCACTGGAGAACATTTTTTGAAGTTCATACATGTAAATTAAATTTTAATTTTTACTTCCTATTCTATGTACACCGCTTCGCAACGTGTTGATGCTGTAAAGGAGAAGAAGCGGCAAGAAGCTCCCCAGCAACACGTCTAGCTAAATATTGTTTTTCTTTATATTTCATATTCTATTTATATCTCAAATCCTTTTTTTTTATAAGTTTTGTACAGAAGTATGTTACAGAATTACTTTTTGAAGAATTAATGGACTTGTAGCAATCAATGCATACTCAATAAGACCAAGACAATAAAAGGAAAGGAAAATAATGTTATAGTTATAATAATGACATGACGTACTAAAATGTTATGCTGCAAATGTCTCCATAAATTCCCTACAAGCTTGACAAGACAAAAACGTTATACAAAATTTAGTATAAGAGGTTGGAGCGAGTTGCTATGTAATGTATATATATATATATACATTACAGATATTGTAGATATGTATATTAATTATATAATTTGTGTTTAATATATATAATTTATGTATTTATTATTAAAAAGTAAGTAGTTCGTACATGTGTTAGGTATATCACCATCGCCATTATCATCTCAATTCATTCCTGGGGTTGTCTGGAAGAGATCGCTTTTTAGCGATAAGACCGCTCTTTGTACCTAACTAGATATCATTTTAGTCTTTAAATTCATTTTTATATTAGTGTGTAATAAAGTTAAATTTTGTAGACAATGTGTAGGACAGGCCGTTGGACTCCCACACGCCCTCCGGTAACTCCTTCCCGGGCCCGGAGGTAAACCGCAAAAGCGTTTCCCCAGCATCAAAATATAAAATAAAAAACAATACAGTTAACGCCATCTAGCGAAGATGTAACTAACCATGAGAGCAACTAACTAAAATTGCGTTGTCATTATCGTTGCCATGATGATGTATTTTTTAGTGAATAGAAACTGTGATGGCAATAAAACGCGATCGGAGCGCCATCTATCCGACTATAATCGTTCATCCCTCGGGAATTGTTTTTTTTTACTCTAGACAAAAAAACAAAATAAAGAATCTCAGGTTTGCATTGATTTAGATTATTTTCTATTCACGAAAATCAAAGCAATACATAAACAAATCTGTGAGGAATGGAAGAACACTTTCGATTTTGCTGCAAAAAAACTTTCGCCTTGTTTATGGTATTTAGGCGATGGTTTTGTTGCGTCATTTTGATAGCTGTGGAAATGAGTTTCATTCACAGAACTCTCGGACATTGCACAATAATGCCGGTGTGTAGGAAAATCAATATAAACCTATTTTTTTTTATTGCAGGAGTTCAGCAGACAGGCAGACGGCCCACTTGATGGAAAGCGATTACCATCGCCTATGGACATTTGCAACACCAAAGGTGCTACAAATGCGCTGCTGCTCTCTTAAAGGAGACTGGAGCCTGGTCACTAATGCCGGAACACAACACAAGGTTGTTTTGGTGGCATACTCTAGATTGGTGGTCGCCATCCAGTCGAGCAAATACCCTACCACCTGGCTGTGGGTTGTTTAGTCACCTCTTACGACAGGTCGCCAGGCCGCAGGAAATTATATTCTTTCTCCGTTCCTGCACGAATAGTTTATTAAGAACCTATTGTTAAGAACTGGTCTTCTGTCGTTCGTATCGATGGTGGAGTTAACACAAGTAAACTAATTCCTTGGCAGACTGCCACAAGGAAGGATTCCATAGGTTCCTATGAATGGATTTAAATGAAAATTGGCACAGCTGGCTAATATTTATTTAACAAAAGTCACACTAATATTTTCTTAAGTTTTCGCGACTTGTATACATAATAAAACTACGTTTTAACGGTTTTAAGCGCGGTAATTTTATTTGTTTTCTGAAGAGTTTCTTGCGCCGCTTCTTCTCTTCAAGCCATAACATGTTGCGAAGCGGTAGTAAATTAGATTAGGCTCCCATAGAGTAAATTAATAACCATAAACAAAATTAAAAATAAAATGAAATAATTAAAATTAATAAGTCGGCGGTAGGCTAAATAAAACTTTAACAATACTCGTTGACACTTGACATCTTTGTCTTCCGTGATCACGGCCACTTTTCAGTGGCCGAAACGTCGGAAAAACCAAAATCAAATAAAATTACCGCGCTTAAAACCGTTAAAACGTAGTTTTAAAAGTCACACTGCTTTTTTACAATACATTAATAAACTATGCATTTTATAACAGTAATTATGCCAATAATAGATCTAACTTTAAAGGCTACATTTATAAAAAGAGAATTATTTACTTATTTACTCAATTTAATTCAAACTGAAGATAAGTCATTAAAAAAGTCAAATAAGTTAAAGAACTGTGGTCAGCATTAATTCATTTTTATTTTTTTACTAGCTGTGCCCGCGACGTCGTCCGCGTGGAATTTGCTTTCAAAACCCCCCCGATTTTGAAACATTCTTCATTGCGGCTCCACTCCTGTTGGTCTTAGCGTGATGATATATAGCCTATAGCCTTCCTAGATAAATGGGCTATCCAACACTGAAAGAATTTTTCAAGTCAGATCAGTAGTTCCTGAGATTAGCGCGTTCAAACAAGCAAACTCTTCAGCTTTATATATATTAGTATAAGATTTATTATTAGGAAGTATCCTACAGTATTAAATTTATATTAAACTAGCTGATGTCCGCGACTTCGTCCGCGTGGTTCGGTTTTTTTCACTATTCTACGGGATCTCTTTAATTTTTCGCGGTCAAAAGTATCCTAAATGTTGACCAGGGATATAAGCTACCACCAAAAAAAAACATTTAAATCGGTCCAATTGTTTCGGAGATAAGCCGATACAAACAGACAGACAAACAGAGAAACAAAAAATGTAATAAAAATATAAATTACTTGTATTTCACTTCTTACATCCCCCTGACTCGGTTTTTAGTATTTTTTTTCATTGTACAGAAATTCGACCTCTACATATTTATTATATGTATAGATTTAAGGCCTAACAATACATAATAATAAAACTAAATCAAAAATGGATACTTATGATCTAGGAAAAGAACAAAAGCAAGTAGCAAGTTACACTGCACCAAAATTAATAATTCAATCTATCTAATACTGTGACACTTCTAACGGGGAAACTAAACATAACTAAATGATCAAATCTAAATATAAACATTACATTCCTCTTGAAGCGTATTGTTACGAGTCGCGAGACACGAATTAAAATACCGGTAGAATTACTATAGAGTTTATTAGAACATAGAAACACGTATAACACAGGTACAAATATAACTGAACACAACAAGTCCAAAAGTAATGCAGAAGGTCGTAATTCCATAAAACTCGCAAAGTCCGTCACTAAAGGATTCCCTATTGTAGTACACACGTCTTGCTTCGCTGGTGGTTCTCGCCCCCCCCCCCCCCCTCAAGTCATCGTTTTATACTGTGCAACTGCAATGTATCTTAATCCGACACACCCGGCTAATGACTGCCATAAAAGACTGCAATACAACAATAGGCTGTTTTCTAATCACAAATTTTAAGCACAAAGTAAACAAAGAAACCCAAATGTCGAAAGGTAATAAAATGTGTTTTACAGGTATGCAGGTGTGATTTTTTTTTCGGCGTTTAGGTCGTAACAACGTAACGTTTAAAAGAATTAAAAATGTCTATGACACTAAAATATTTCTTGTAGGTATTTGTACAACGAAGCAGATATATATTTTGTCCGTAGTTAGTTTTGGAAACGGGGGTAGCAAATAGTCTGTGCAAGAAATAATTACGAGGGTAATGCTTTTGGTTAAAAGAAAAAAAAAATTAAAGGAGGTAGCTATTAAATTATTGTCAGTGTCAGAAACGTAATCGGCGAAGATGGAGTGAAGTGTGATGTGATGTGTGCGTGTATGTTGTGTATGTGTGTCTACAAATTTATGCATATTGTTGCATTCAGCGATTGGTTTACAAGCCGGCTCATTTGAAATATCAAAGATGGCGCTTAAAAATAATTCCAATGCAGTCTTTTTGAATTTGTATTTGGAACACGCAAACAGATCGAGTTTTATAGCCTTTGTTTTCGGGAGAAGAAATCCCATTGAGGACTACCCGCCGCGGGGAAGCGTGGCGGAGGCGTTTGAGATTCGCCACGTTAGGGTAGTACTAGTATTCCCAAAGAATTCTACTATTATCACCCGAGTCGGGATACCTAATAAAACTCCTCGGTGTGCCTTCCTTTGTCTTATGCCTGGGCTATAGACAGAGCGGCAGCTCAACCCGCTTCGGGTCCCCTGACAGGCAGAGGTATTGAGCATGGAGAATCGCATTAGCATCATCCTTCTTCAATCCAACGTAGGGTGGTTTATCACCTTACGCACGGAGAAATGAGCGCGCGGGGATACTTCCAGGTGGTAGGGCATTTGCCCGACTGGATGGCTACCACCCCTGGTCTAGAGCATGCCGCACAAACAACTTTGAGTTGTGTTCCGACATTAGTGACCAGGTTCCAGACTCACTTAAGAGAGCAGCAGCGCATTTGTAGCACCTTTGGTGTTGCAAATGTCCATAGGCTGTTGGTAACCGCTTTCCATCCTGTGGGCCGTCTGCCTGTCTGCTAAACTCCTGCAATAAAAAAAAAATGACGCTTTTCTCAACTTCTCCAGAGTCCCACACACACGGCGGCCGAAGCTTGAAAGACGCCCTTCCTTCTTTGGGGGGGATGAGAGAGAGAGAGAGAGAGAGAGAGAGAGAATGAGAGAGAAAGAGCAGCAAGAATGTATGTACACGCTCCCGCTCCTGCTCTGCCTCCTCCTTGGTGTATTACGCGTTCGCAAAAGAAGGAGATGGTATTCCATCCGGAGTTGTCTTTATTCAGGGAAAATCCAATTGAACCGTGAATTTGATTCAGGTCAGTAGCACTAGCACCTCACGTATGAAGTGCTGCTGCCATGTCGCAGTTAGGGATACCCACTAAAACCTCTGTCCATTCTTCTAACGTCCCTTGTCCGGATTCATCTCTAGCCCAGACAGACGACGCCCGGTCTCTTTACAGGCTGGCTCCACTATTTGCTAGCCGGAGAGCTGGGTCTCTCGGCTACCTCGGGAAGCTGTCTTATATCCTGGTTCAACGCTCAGGATACTTGTTATCTCGACACACCTTCCATGATCAAATTGATCGTGTACTAGCAGAAGGTGATGTCAGGAGCCTTAAGAACAGACGAGCGTGCATGACAAGAGTTATGAATATCAAAGAAGCAAGTGAGGTGTGTAAGAATAAGCCTAAATGGCGCTCTGTTGTTCGTGCCTACCCCGCAAGGGAACTGGCGTGAAATTATGTATGTATGTTTCCGTGGTATACACAAATATAGTCAACAAGATGGTGTTGCTGTTCTTCTAACGCGGCCATTGCAATTCGGTAATAAACACGTTGCTATGGCAACGCGAAAGCAGTTTCGCTTGCACTACTAGTCGTAAATAAATTAACAATTAAAAGTTATATGAAACAAAATAATATCTATGTTAATTAACTTCTGTTGTTATAATTAACCTGACAAATGATTCACGGCCGTGAGAAAAACCTAGTTCCAGTTTCTTTGGACGATTTTAAAGCTTAATTAAAAAGATGTTAATGGAAGGCCATCTCAAATCTTTGTTTAATTAAATTTACGTTATGATTTAACAATACTGTTAATAAATAATAATAGAAAATGCTATTTTTGTGCTGCAGAAGCGTGCTATTCGTTCAATTTACAACATAGCAGCGCGGTATTCTTTGCGAGATAATTTTAAAAAATAAACATTTTAACAATGGCTTCATAGTATATTAAATATTTCGGATTGTCCCAGATTAGATGAAAATTGTAAAAATACTAGGCATAAAAATAAATTAGAAACTCTCACATAGCCTACATGTGGGGAGTTTCTAATTTATTTTCAGAATAGTTTACAATAGTTTCCTAGGTCCAAGTATAATGCTCTTCCACAAAATCCCAGAAAACGTTCAAGAGCTGCCAGTAAACAAATTTAAAAAAGTTAGTAAAGTAATTAAAACTCTATCCACATGTAATTATACAAAACATATTTTTTTTAATATTAATCATATTTTTTTATTTTTTATTTATTTTCTATTGCAGTTCAGCAGACAGGCAAACAACCCACTTGTTGTTGCGGTTACCATCGCCTATAGACATTTGCAACACCAAAGGTGCTACAAATGCGCTGCTGCTCTCTAAAGGGAGACTGGAACCTGGTCTCTAATGCCGGAACACAACTCAAGGTTGTTATGGCGACATACTTTAGACCAGGGATGGTAGCCATCCAGTCGGGCAAATGCCCTACCACCTGGCTGTGGGTTGTTTTGCCGCCTCTTACGATAGACCGCCCGGCCATAGGAAATTGTATTCTTTCTCCGTTCCTGCACGGATAAATTGAAAGTCCTGATCATCTAATTTTTGATGTCGTGAAATTTCATGAAATTGAATATAATAATTATATATATATAGAAACAAAAGCAAAATCACGTCGGTCTGCTGGTCTAATAGACATATTTAAGGAAAATGCAATTTGCATTAATTTGAGAGATTAACAAAGACATAAAAATACATTAAACTATTAAAAACTTTTTGGCGAATAAATAAATTATTATAGTGATGCTAAATCATACAATTAACACAAATAAATAACAAACCGTTTTGGATTATACAAACAAGTCGTTAATTAAAACACTCAGTTAAAAATAAATTAAGATATTAAGAAAGATTCCAATAGGCAGACACCATTTGCAGATGCTTGAAGACTAACGAGGGAGTCGCTGTCACAGACTGTTAATAGGGGGTCGCATCTATACCCTATGACGTAGTGGAGCTGGGGTTGTCGGGGACCCTTCCAACGTGTTGCATTCAGTGCCGTGGGGTGTCCTGGTCTCAGGGATAATCATCAGTAAGTCACGGCAGTCTTACTGATGATTACGGTCTTGTGACACCTCATTATGATGCGGTGGGACGTTGAAAGGTTTAGTGGGTAGCCTGTCGGTCTGTGCTTGCAACTCCTTTTATTATCCTGCCTGTATGTAGCGTCTCACATACCCCTCGATGACCTTCCCTGGGACCCGAGGGTGTGTGTAAATGTATTCTCACAGCGTTAATTAAAAAAGGCACAATTTGGAGATGAAGCTCTTGAGATATGTACAGTTAAGATGCGTTACATTCGATAAACCTATAGATAAGGTCCAAAACGACTTTATCAGTAATAAAACCAAGCTAACCGAGATAGTTAAATTAGTAACCTGCAGTGGAATTGCGTCGGTTAGGTTTGTCGCTGGACACATGGCCGACGTAGTGGAAGCCAAATTCAAATGTTTTAATTCAAACTAAGTTCTACTGAAAAACATTTTTGAATGTTATATATATATATAAGTAAGAAATTAAGTCTACTGCCTATTCTATATACACCGTTGTATGTGTCCGCTAAGGGCTGGACGAGGTAACTAGAGAACGCCTGGAGGCTGTATCCACTCGGGGACTTATTTATTATGTTTCTTATTTATTTACAATCAATATATAATGTGCTAATAATTATTTATATAGTATTCTACTTATTATCCCTGAAGACTAACTATAAGTAGAGTACTGAGTTTAGGTCACCATCTTTTATGAGTAAAATACTCAAAGGCTGGTTACGTTATTACTAGACCTGTGATAATCTGAAGTATTAGTTAAGAATTTTGAAAATTGACCTTAGAGTCAGATCGTTTCAAAGCAAATGTCATAAACAAGTAACTCTCACAAAAGTGGCGTATAAACAAATTATTATTTTGTTTCCAGGTGAGGTCAATGTTTGGCAACGATGTAAACACAACATCAGATATAACGCTACCAATCCTATTAGACATGGTGAATCTCATCAATCCTCCTAAAAAAGACAATGCACCACAAACTCAAATGCTTCGCAGATTCGATGACGGTGATATGTATTTTGAAGATGAAATTGACGATAGTCCTTTTGTAGTTAATCCAACCAAAGATACATCAAAACATCGCACCAGAAGAATACCACAAAAGACACAAGCAGCTAATGTTACATCAACAGACAAAACAGAACATAATAATACAGCCAAATTGACACATAACACCAAAGGCAGAGCTCTCTATAGTAGTGTTAAGCGAGAGGGAGACAATGTAAGTAAAATATTTAGAATATACGTAATAACTTGCAACTAGAATAATTCGTACAAATATATAAAAATAACAGTGACTTTATGAATACGTTTGTAGAGATGATTTTTTCTTCTTCATAGTCTAGAAAATATACGGGTAAACACAAATTTTTGTACTTTCCACAACGTTATTATCAATATACAAGTAGTATTTTGTAAATAAATTGTTTTTGATTCGGAATTTGTTTTCAATTTCCAGAGAACTACGCCAAAGCCGCCCTCTACTACAAGAAGTACAACAGCTTCGACCACTGCTAACGCGTCCAGCATTTCTTCACAAAACTCTTCTCTAACCACTTTAGATCTGATAGCTGATTCCACCAACAATAGTTTAGCTCAAGACTTGCCAGTTGCTGAAAAGTTAAGAGCGTTGACCAGATACACTTCTGACAGAAAAGGTATCTTATACTAAAGCTTAGAAATAATATTTTATACATGTCTCTGAATATAGGACATTTAGTACAGAGAAGAAAGGACATCCTCTGCGAGTGTTTTAAATCCTTACGGAATTTGGACAAGTATGCCTCGGATTAGGCACTATAAACGATTCCATAGTGGTAATCAAGGTCCACTGTCTGTGTTATTATAGTTCTGTATCCAAATACAGAACTATAAAAACTTATTCAATCGAAATCGAAAGTCTTTATATCAAAATTTACTTAATTGTTTGAAAGTATTTTTAAAGTTCTACCTACCATCTCAGTTTATTTTAAAAGTTTCCACTTCATAGTGGAATGGTTCGAAATTCAATGTTTCTATTTTAGTATTTCTTTCTTTACTGTTAAAAAAATTGCCTAAAAGCACTGTGAAATTTTTATCTTCGGAATTATACACGGAACCTCAAGTACTAAATCATTGTGAATCAGAAAAATAATATTTTTTATAACAGGATTATACCGCCGAGGTACATACCCAAAGTCCCCGGCTGTGGCAATCGTGAGGCGCACCACAGCTGAACCATCTCTCAGCACCCTTAGACGCCGTCCAATACCAGCCAGGAAACTGCCTATACCCGGAGCTGATACTGCCAAATGTGAACTATTCACTAACACGTTATGTCTGAGTGCTGATGACTATCCAACGTAAGTGTTTTTGATTGCAGTATATTTCCAGAGTTCTAATACCAGTAGTACTTTGTTGCAGAAGGCAACGGTTCTGTGGAGCATTTCTCATCTGTACCGTGGGGATTTGGAATAAGCTCCCAGCCGAGGTTTTCCCACAGCGCTACAATATAGAGTTTTTCAAAAAGGGTTTCATAAAATTTCTTCGAGGCCGGCAGCACGTTGCTAACATCTCTGGTGTTGCAAACGTCCATAGGCGACGGTAACCGTTTTCCATCAGGTGGACTGCCAGCCTGTCTGCTGTACTCTAGCTATAAAAAAGTGAAAGTTACTTAAAAAACCCGTATGGTCTCACTCTGATGATTGTTTATGTGTCACTGTTGATTATATACGGCTTTTTACATCTAACTTTTTTAATTGTTGGAGCAGGGCAGGCAGACTGTCAGCCTATCTGATCGAAAGTGATTACAGTCACCTATGGATATTTGCAACACCAAACGTGCTGTCAGTTTCGAGGGAAAGGAGCTGGACCCAATTTAAGTTTGTTATGAAGGTGTACTCTAGGCCAGGGGTAGTCGCCATCCAGACGGGCAAATGCCCTTCCACCATACATACATTTTTTATATTACCATTAGTAGAAAATTGATAGTATGTATTTAATCAGTAATAAGGAATATAATTGGACAGTAAGATATACCAACCGGCTGGAAGTCAGGAAATATTAAGAGTAGAGATATAAAATTTGACACATATATTATCTTTTGTATATACAAAAATATAGTGCCTGCGACTTTTTAAATATTGATAAAGTGGTCCCAAGAGCGAAATATAAATTTTAAAAAGAAATAATACCATCGAGTAAGGTACCTATCAAATGAAAGGGCTCGATTAGCACATTACAAAAATATTTTAATCTAATTTCCTAAAAACATGTGATAAAACTGATCATCTCTTCCTACGCGATATAAATTTTGTATAATATAATACATGTTTAATGATTACCTTACACAATGTAACATTGTAAAACAAATAAAAATGTGTTATAACTAAAACACTGTCGCCAGTGAAAGTGATATCATTTACATCGTATGTCTACATGAATTGAATTTTTTGGTCTGTTATTGTGGTTATTTCAAAAACAATAGTGTTACTTAGAATTTTGTAACCATGATCTATAAACTTTTTAAAACAATGAACTACTTGCTTAGCTTTATTATATATTTAAGTGCTTAGTATTTATATATTTTTTGATATAAGAAAAAACTAAGAAGAAATCAGAACCACAGTTGATTATATAACTATAACACATTCTAATTAAAAATGTACTACACTTCTAGTTCAGGAAAACAATACACAGACTATTATATAAAAATTATTAGCACTAAGTCAGTCAGTAATAAATCTATCAATGAAAATTAATTACACCTTTCAAATTATTCTAAGTTCTCCAACATTCTAAGACCGTCTTTCGCAACGTCCCCTTTAGGGCGAGGCCTGCACGATTTGATTCTTAACAACCTGTTTTCTTAGCAAATTACAAAGGTTTTTCTCTAAAAATAGTCGTTGCAACTTTCTTGATCTTTCAAGAAGTTCTTCACATGCTTTCTCTCGATTAAAAAAAAACAAAAGCTTTCTGCGACAAAATGAGCAAAAAAGACAATTGTCACGCACTCTTAAGTGTAATTATTTTAACTATCTCACAAAGCCACATTGTAAATTATGATGCTAGTAAAATAATGTCAAAATATTTAATGGACAAAGTTGCTACATTTATAAATGTAGGTTTTTGTAACTACTCTACAATAATAAGTGAACCTAAAGCGACTAGTACACCTGCATTCTATTATTTAATATTTGTCTTACATTATTTTCCTTTGGTATATTAAAAGAGTAGCTTGGTATCTGTATGATATAATAGACCTCATTGGTTAAGGGCCCGAAAGGATAAAATTAAAAAAAATCATTTCTACATATTATAAGAGACCATTTGACATGTATTAAATTATAGGTAGGAAAGAAGTCTGTAGGGAGGTGTTGCCAGGTGGTAGAGCATTTGCCCGACTGGATGGCTACCACCCCTGGTCTAAAGCATGTCGCCATAACAAACTTGAGTTGTGTTCCGGCATTAGTGACCAGGTTCCAGTGACGCTTAAGAGAGCAGCAGCGCATTTGTAGCAGCTTTGGTGTTGCAAATGTCTATAGGCGATTTTTTTTTTATTGCAGGAGTTCAGCAGACAGGCAGAGGGCCCACTTGGTAGAAAGCGGTTACCATCGCCTATGGACATTTGCAATACCAACGGTGCTACAAATACGCTGCCGCTCTCTTAAGGGAGACTGGAACCTGATCACTAATGCCGGAACACAACACAAGGTTGTTATGGCGACATACTCTAGACCAGGGGTGGTCGCCATCCAGTCGGGCAAGTCGCCTCTTATGACAAGCTGCCAGGCCGCAGGAATTTGTATTTTTTCTCCATTCCTGCGCGAATGAAATTATCAGTATTAGTATTAAATTATAGGTAGGAAAGAAGTCTGTAGGGAGGAGGAGGAAGGGGTAGGAAAATGTATCAGTAGAGCGGGTGATGAACGTGTCAGCAACTAGACGAACTTAAGGTTCGACGATCTTCTTTGCTTCTGAAAGATCGCTTACTTGAGGTGATAAAGGGAGAAAAGGTCGTTGTTTGATGAATATTCAACATTTTGCTGATGTGGCGTTTAGTTAGCATGGTCCCGGGAATCGCCTTGCTGCGATCTCACCCTGTACCACACCAATGCATGCCACATCGTGAATTCAACATTAAATACGATGTTCTGTCTGTCTTAAACAATTTCCTGCGGCTGGTCGGCTTGTCGTTAGAGGCGACAAAACAACCCACAGCCAGATGGTAGGGTAATGGCCTGTCTGTGTAGCTACCGCCCCTGGTCTGGAGTACATACATACATACATACATAACTTCACGCCAGTTCCCTTGCGGGGTAGGCAAAAACAACAGAGTGCCATTTAGGCTTATTCTTACACACCTCACTTGCCTCTTTGACATTCATAACTCTTGTCATGCAAGCTCGTCTGTACTTAAGGCTCCTGACATCACCTTCTGCTAGTACACGATCAATTTGATCATGGAAGGTGTGTCGTGGCCTTCCACGGCTTCTGCATCCATCCACTTTTGCATTGTATATCTGTTTAGTCATTCTTTCATCATGCATTCTTTCCGGTCTGGAGTATATTATATAATAACCTTGAGTTGTGTTACGGTATTAGTGACTAGGTTCCAGTCTCATTTTAGAGAGCAGCACATTGATAGTAAGAACCTTTGGTGTTATAAATGTCCAGAGGCGATGGTAACCGCTTTCCATCAGGTGGACCATCTGCCTGTCTGCTGAACTCATGAAATAAAAAAAACTTGTATCGATATATTTACTTGACCTATGAATTAGATACAAATTTTAATTATATACAAATAAATGATTACTTATACTAATCACGTATTTACTAATGGCATTAAAAGTAGTAAAAAGTACGTAGTATGTAGCATCAAAACAGTAAATAATAAATGTTATATGAAAATTACATAAATAAAGAGAGAAAAACGTCGTGAATTTAATTATAATGTCAGTTTTAAATAGTAAGAAGTATAATATTTTCTTAAGTTTTCGCGACTTGTATACATAATAAAACTACGTTTTAACTGTTTTGAGCGCAGTAATTTTATTTGATTTTGGTTTTTCCGACGTTTAATATTATATAAAATTATTAGAGCTAGGCATGTTTGCTGAAGAGTTTCTTGCGCCGCTTCTTCTCTTCAAGCCATAACATGTTGCGAAGCGGTAGTAAATTAGATTAGGCTCCCATAGAGTAAATAATAACCATAAACAAAATTAAAATTAACAAGTTGGCTAAATAAAACTTTAACAATACTTGTTGACGCTTGACACCTTTGTCTTCCGTGATCACGTCGGAAAAACCAAAATCAAATAAAATTACCGCGCTTAAAACCGTTAAAACATAGTTTTATTAGTAAGAAGTAATAATTTCTATATAATTATATATATATATAATATAAGATAGGTATAGAGATATAGACATTGCTACAAGCTATGGAATGGTCGGCCATACCGTATTTGAGATGAGATGAAACAGTAGCCAAAAAACCTTGGTTTTTTTTTATTTTTTATTGCAGGAGTTCAGCAGACAGGCAGACGGCCCACTTGATGGAAAGCGGTTACCATCGCCTATGGACATTTGCACCACCAAAGTTGCTACAAATAGCGCTGCTGCTCTCTTAAGGGAGACTGAAACCTGGTCACTAATGCCGGAACACAACTCAAGGTTGTTATAGCGACATACTTTAGACCAGGGGTGATAGCCGTCCAGTCGGGCAAATGCCCTACCACCTGGCTATGGGTTGTTTAGTCGCCTCTTACGACAGGCCGCCCGACCGCAGGAAATTGTATTCTTTCTCCGTTCCTGCACGGATAAAATGATGTTAAAATGATGGATGTTTCCATTCACACCAAGTGGCGTCCCGTACAGTTGTCGAGCTAGAAGTACGCGTGCTTCTTTATAAAATGCTTCAAAATAGTTTACATGTATTTGCTATTTTCTTGCTACGTCAGACAGTGTATTTTTTTAATCGAATTGATCTATAAAATTAGGTAAAAACATAAATTCAAAATGGCGTTTCTCCATATAGATGTTTATGGTTGTGATTATTCTTTTCCAGGGAAGCAATCGTCCAATCTATTTATCGCAACAAGGCTGCCGCTGGAGCCCTTCTGGCTGACTTCAAAGACCCTGGGGAAGGTGCCTTGGATGGCATTACAGCAGCTCAAGAGGCTAAATACACTTCAGAAAATTCTATTATGTCTAATAGGTAAAGCCACTTTTAATAGTACTTTAACTTGAGGAACTTTACAAAATAACTTTCAGTTTCTTTAATCTGTCAAGAAATGAACTAACATGCCAAACAGACTATATTTATACCAAAATCTTTTTTCCATATACTCTTACACGTTGCAAACTATTACAATGAACAAAACTTAATTATGTGAATCTGAGTTATATTGTATTTTACCTATTACTTTTTACCCTGAAAATCAAGCAGCTGAGCCCAGGTCACCGTCTTCTATGGATAGGGTACACAAAAGACTGGTTGCATTATCTCAATGGACTGATAATTAGGATCACCCTGATCTTCTTCTTATCTTTTCACTTTATTCCAATAATTTGGGGTCCACCAGTCTGTATTTTCCTCCATACTCATCTATTATTACAAATCATTACGTTATCCTTCATTTAATTCAATCTCATTTTAGGTCAATATTTGCTGTTACCTCTATCAGTTTTCAAATTTAATCTTCATTCTATCACATGATTTTCATCCTCTTCGTTACTTCCTTAATTGCTTTACGGTTTTATTTATAGAAAGTTAGAACGCTTCTTTGAGAACTATGAAGAAGCGTTCAATCTAACCTAACCTAATTCTCTATGAATAACGGCCTTAATCTTTATTCACTCAATTCTTCAACCATAGATGCACTGTCAAAGATCTCCTTAAGTACTTTGATGAATGAAGAGTCGATTACGCGCGAGAGCTCTAATATTAAATAACACGTCACATTATTTTTCTACAGACGAGGTGACACAGCCAATCGTGACTTTGCTAGTGCAGGAGAGGCAGGGTTCATGTGCACGAGCACTGTGAAGTACGCCAGACCACAACGTGCAAGAGCAACTTCAGGGCAGTGGAAATATATTGTTAATACAGGCGAACACACACAGACATTGAGGCTTGAGAAATGCTTGTACGTATACCTTCGAAGATAATTTTAGTCTATTATCACATAGCAGGGATAGAAGGTACACCGCTGATATAGAAAGAAGAGTGAATTTGGGGAATAGTTTGAATGGAGCGTTAGGTAAACTTCTAGGTGCTAAGAATCTCAGCCAAAAGGCCCAGCTCGCCGTACACAACGCGGTGCTGGTACCTACGCTCACGTATGGAAGCGAGAGTTGGGTATGGAAGAAAGAGCATGAAAGTAGAGTAAACGCGGTTGAGATGCGAGCACTGCGCAAAATCTGCGGAGTGACGCTCGCGGACCGTGTTCGTAATACCGAAGTAAGAAAGAGAGTTGGTCTGAAAGAGAGTGTCGGGGTGAAGGTAAGGAAAGGAATGCTCCGGTGGTTCAGGCATGTGGAAAGAATGCATGATGAAAGAATGACTAAATAGATATACAATGCAAAAGTGGATGGATGCAGAAGTCGTGGAAGGCCACGACACACCTTCCATGATCAAATTGATCGTGTACTAGCAGAAGGTGATGTCAGAAGCCTTAAGAACAGACGAGCTTGCATGACAAGAGTTATGAATGTCAAAGAGGCAAGTGAGGTGTGTAAGAATAAGCCTAAATGGCACTCTGTTGTTCGTGCCTAGCCCTCAAGGGAACTGGCGTGAAGTTATGTATGTATGTATGTATGTATCACATAGATGATTTTAGAAATCAATTTCACTAGTTAATGGTGTTTAAATCAACTAAAGATACATCCAAAGTAGATATTATAGTAGTATAAAAATATAATAATAGCATACAATATTTTTTATTAACCATCCAATCACACGATTCGTCTAAAATTAAATTCAAAAACGTATATAGTAGGAAAAAACAGGAGGTGGTACACCTCTATATACTCCAATGTTTTTAATTTTGAGAAATAGAATTGGAGATATAATATTGTTTCTGCAAATACTGTATAAAATATTATTACAAATTCTATTTCTGAACGACTTGTAGATCCATTACTGACAATAAATGATTCAATGCATGCTCCATGATCAACTAAAATTTATCGTTTAAAAATTGGTGTATAGTAAAAATGATTAAAAGACCAGAAGACGATGGTTACATATGCCTACCCCTAAAAGATATAGCGGTAATTAGACTCAATAAATCTTTCCAAGTACATACATACATAACTTCACGCCAGTTCCCTTGCGGGGTAGGCACGAACAACAGAGTGCCATTTAGGCTTATTCTTACACACCTCACTTGCTTCTTTGACATTCATAACTCTTGTCATGCACGCTCGTCTGTTCTTAAGGCTCCTGACATCACCTTCTGCTAGTACACGATCAATTTGATCATGGAGGGTGTGTCGTGGTGTTTCCAAGTAAATGATATTATTTAAAATTTTATTGATAATTGTTTTATAGCAAACTATAAAATCACACCTCCTCCCTTAAAAGAAAAGCAGGTCAAAACTCATCAAGGAGACGTTTATTGACTGTTAGGATTTTTATAAATTATGATGATTTATTATTTTCAACTAAAAGCCCTGCTTCAGTTTTAAATTAAATGACAGAACGTCGAATATTATATGAATGTAATTGAAATATTTTAAATAAAAGAAAAATATATACATTGATTTCAGGAAACCAAAAGAGTCCTGTACATACCTTACAGACAATTTCAAGTCAAAATGCGTTCAAGTGTACAATTATCATAGACTTTTGACTTGGGATCAACAGAACGGGCTCCATATGGACATATTTAAGGTAATTTACTTGAATCTATCCCTACTAAAATATAAATGACTTCGTTTGCTTTTTGGATTTAGGGAGAACGGATTATAATGGAAATTGGTATGACCCCAGTAGGAGTCTTGAGTGGTGATCTAGGCCTGCGCATAAGTGAAATTTCATTTTTTTCGATTTATAAATGTCCCATTCGAGTAAAGGGACAAAAAAGTAATATTATTGAAATGTCGATAAATCGCATCGTCTATTTATAATATCGCTACTATTTCACCGATCAATCAAGATCCGTGCCAGGAACTATATATTTATTGATGACCAGGGGCACCCTTATCGCATAAAGTTAAACCATTATTGTAACCGCAATGAGATGTCTAAAGTTAACGAGAGGTTCAGCGTCGTTTAAAGTCTTTTTCGAAAACAAGGGCTTTGGAATAAGGAAAAGGATTATTATAAATTGTAAGGTAGATATGTAGGTATGTAGGTATCAGATATTTTTTTAAACTATGGATCTATTAATTTTTAGGTTCCGACTTGCTGTTCGTGTCATATTGAAGGATACAGCGTCTCTTTTCCGCCACTAGGCCATAGAATCCAAGATATATCCTCAGAAACATTCCCAGGGGAAGATGTATCTGCAGAACATGGTAACCATGCCTTCGAAACCGTTCAGTCAACTATACAAAGACCGTCATTAAACAAATCACCGTTTACTCATACCAAACCTTCAGAGTCATTCCCATCATTTAGTGATACACAAAATTTCATACCCGGTCAACCGTTCAGTAAATTCACCGAAGAGGAGATCAACGCACATCTATCTCCGGTCGACTCTTATGGCAATACCTACTTTCCTGATTCATTTAACCAAGCGAGTTCCATTAAAAATGTTAAAAGGCCTCCAGCAAGAAATTTTATAAGTTCAAATCATGACTCTATTACTTTACCAAGTTACCTAGAACCTCCTACTCCATCTGCTACTTCAACCTTCGTAAAGGACTCTCACAAATATAAAAATGTGAATTCACTCCAAAGAGGACCTAATAGGAATCGTAGACCAATTCGGAAGAAGATATCAGGAGGACTTGATGATTTAGCTTCTTCAGGGACTTTAACAGTAGAATCATTTACTAGCAGCATATTCGATTCAACCGAAGACCAGAATAATTTTATGGAAGAACCTGAAATAGGTCAAGCAAGCATTCCTAATATGCATAAACAGAGAATAACAATTGCCCCCAAGTTGTATGCTATTACGACTGAAAAACTCACAACGCAAAAGCCTGCAGAAAGTGAAGAATCACTAAACAATGGCAAAAAAATTAACTACAACTATCATCCTATTATTGATTTTTTTGGAGAAGGGGATAAAAACGATTCTTTAGACCGAGAAGATAGTGATGCCAGCTATATAGCGACATTAAATTCAGAATGGCACCCTCTTAACCATCCACCTTCTACGAATGTACAGAGTTTATTAAGGAAGTCGCAGAAATAGGAACTATTAAAATGAAGGTAAGCCTTGTGATTTCCACAAATCTTTTAAGAGACTTTTTAATTCTTATAAGGCCATTATGAATATGCCTGTTGATCTGAATGGAAATAATTAGTATTCTTTGTTATCAACTTGATTTATTATAAAATATGTTGCAAGACAATATTGTAAATGTATTTTACTAAATGATGGAAAAACTGTAGCATTAATAAGCGAGTAGAATGTATAGGCTGTTTGTTTGTCTATATAACTTTTTTATTCAAGTTAATATTGAAATGAAAGTTAATATTAAAAACAATAACATAAATAAAACTAATTATAAATTAATATCAACTAAAATTAAACTACAATATAAATATAACTAGACTTACAAAATAACAAACTATAAGTAAAAAATAGACTCCAGGTCGCTGTCGGCGGGGAGCGTGCCCAAAATGCTGGCCGCATTTCCACGTTGGATGGCAACGCTGATGCGTTGCCCTAGGTGCAAGCCAGCCTTTTGGTCACGCGAGACCTCAATTAAACGCGTTGAGAGGTCTCGATAGAGGTGATGAGCTCCAGGCCCCAACGGTCCCAAGGTTTCAACCCCGAAAGTCACAAATATGTACCCATTACCAATGGACACATATTTGCGGCGTTTCAGGGCCTCTTGGTTTGTGGCAGCAGCCCCGGCTGTTGCGGTTGTAACTGGGAGATGAGAAGCCGCCAAAGTATCAACACAAGTTGCGTCCCATACTAAGGGGCGTCCCAAAGTTAATATTGAAGTTGGTAGAGCTTAAAATACTTACAACGAAAATGGTTTTTAACCAAATTTGAACGAGTATTAATTTTTTTGGATTCCTTAGCCAAATAGAAAATAGTGGACATTCTTAACTTCTACGAAAACTTCATATGTGCATATACTGATCCGCTGCAGGATAATATTTTTTTCCTCTTAGAAGCTTTGCATATTTCTGATGCCATACTACTTGTAATATTGTTTTGGTATCTTTTAGCCTAGTGAAGCCATCAAGTGTCATTTAAAAATAAATTTATCTAAATTCGTAATCCGAGTAAAAATATAAACAACCAATATTGCCTATTTTATACATTTATTCTTTCTTATATTAATTTAATGAAAAATTGTAAATTAGTATTTCTTTCGTAAACTGTGCAATTAAGCATTTGTAGTTTTAATAATAGATTGAGATCCCAGTCACCCCAGACTAACGTGATTTTAGGAAAGATGACATTTTCAGTATCGGTAGTTTAACATAAACTTACGAAGGAATGGATACTCGCTAAGCTGAAAGCGGGGCCGTTTTTCAGGTAGCAGCTATCAAAGGTGGAAAATAACCATGCTAACTTAGGTCAAAGTAGCAAGGCTGGTTTTTACATATGTACACATACATACATACATACATAACTTCACGCCAGTTCCCTTGCGGGGTAGGCACGAACAACAGAGCGCCATTCAGGCTTATTCTTACACATCTCACTTGCTTCTTTGACATTCATAGCTCTTGTCACGCACGCTCGTCTGTTCTTAAGGCTCCTGACATATGTCCGTTTTACATATGTCATATATGATATTGTTATAAACGAAGATACACAGTTGCCAGACACTTTCTGTGGACACTTTAAAAAAAATGGGAACTTACGTCATTTTAGGAAGGCTGAATTTTATATATATTATCAAGTATAATATTTAAAAATATTTTCTAATGAGCCAGACAAATCTGATGGGCTAAACATCTTCCCATGGTTATTTTCCACTTTTGCTAGCTAGTACCTGAAAAACGGCCCCGCTTTCAGCTTAGCGAGTATGCATTCCTTTCTAAGTTTATATTAAACTACCGATCCTAAAAAATTCATCTTTCCTAAAATCACGTAAGTCTGGGGTGACTGGGATCTCTATCTAGTTTTAGCTATAAGTAAAAACGGCAATAAAACTGTATTATAAAACGATGCCAAATCTTCGATGCAATCTTATTTATGTAAATTATCAATTTAAATTATGTAAATCGTTATTTTATTTGTTAACTTTAAGGTAATTTTAAAGTGATATACAATTGTAAAACTTGCCACTGCAATAAACTATTTTTACATTGTCTTGTCAGTTTTTGTTGCACCTTCCTCTCAAATGTTATTTCTAGAGTAGTCTGGTCAATCAATGCATTCGAAGGTGCATAAAATCACAACAAGCTGAAAATCAGTAAAATTGATCAAAACATAATCTATACTAATATTATAATGCTGAAGAGTTTGTTTGTTTAAACGCGCTAATCTCAGGAACCGCTGGTCCGATTTGAAAAATTCTTTCAGTATTGAATAGTACATTTAACGAGGAAGGCTATAGGCTGTATTATATTAACAAAAAAAAATTAGGGATCCTTATTAAAAGTCCAGTAATGTAACCCAAGGTGTAAAAAAATGACCCGAATAAATACTTACGCGGCGTGCGCTGCGAAAACTATTGATTATAGATCAAAACAATGTACTACCACTTTGCAGAACATGTAATTGTCTACAAAAAATATTGCGTAACCATATGTCTAACTATTGTAGTTATCTCACAATAAGTGTTTTCTTTTATTTTTTTAAATCATTAAAATGCCGTCGCTTCAAAACTCTTTATTTTGTACCTTGGTATTAATCCTTATCAAAATAAATTACTTCATATTCAAGATGAATTCAATACCTTTCTAGAACTTTTTGAATTTCTCAATTCGGACGTTTCATTCAAAAGATATCGCGATATTTAAAATGTAAGTATTAGTGTTGTAGCCAAATATACTAATATTGTTTGATTGAACGCGCTAATCTCAGGAACTACTGGTCTGATTTGAAAAATTCTTTCAGTGTTGGATAGCCCATTTATCAAGGAATGCTATAGGTTATATATCATCACGCTAAGACTAATAGGAGTGAAGCACCAGTGAATAATGCTTTAAAATCGGAGGGTTTTGAAAGCAAATTCCACGCGGACGACGTCGCGGGCACAGCTAGTTATAAATAAATTTTTTAAGTTCCCCATTATTCCCGTGTATGCAAAAAAATTTACTCGAGGTCAAAGGTCAAAAATGAATTTTTCGCGATTTTCAGCAAAACCGTAAGTTTTATCATACAAGTACTTCACACAAAAATTGTAGATCATAAAATTATCTATAAAAAATGTATCAACACTTTTTTTCCTACGAGCCACCGTTAGATATAACGATTCAAAAAGTTGTAAAAGTTGTTATCGTCATAATATTGATTTTATGCATCATCACTCTCATTTTCTTGGTCTAGATTGACCGGATTAGAGTGATTTTTGAACGATATTACTTTTATATGTGTACAGTCGTGGTATGAAAAGGTTCGCCAGTTTTCAAATTATTCATTTAACCTTTCGCGAGCACTTGTTACCTTTACAAACTAAGTCACAGAACAGACTCTTCCACAGAAAATTGTGTTTAACTGTTTGACCAATAAACTAAAATGATTTTGTTTTTATAGCAGGAGTTCAGCAGACAGGCAGACGGCCCACTGGATGGAAAGCGGTTACCATCGCCTATGGACATTTGCAACACCAAAGGTGCTACAAATGCGCTGCTGCTCTCTTAAGTGAGTCTGGAACCTGGTCACTAATGCCGGAACACAACTCAAAGTTGTTATGGCGGCATGCTCTAGACTAGGGATTGTAGCCGTCTTCTTCCTCGGTTTGTTATGTGGAGGTTGGGGCCTCGAGGTATACCTCTTTACCCCGGCTGCAACTCAGTGGGCAACTACCCACCGGTAATTGGGTTTGGAGCTGCTGGAGTCTTCTCCGTATGGCGATGGCTTCTCAGCAGCTCTCGTTGGCCAATCTGCGGCGTTCGGTGGCCTTCGCGGGCTTTCCGCTGGCTACTTCCGCGGCTTAGTTGGCCATTCATTGGCGTTCGATGGCCATCTCGGGCTTTAGGTGGCCATCTGTGGCATCTGGTGGCCTATCAGCAGCTTTGTGGATTTTGCGACCTCACGCCATCGCCCTGATTAGGTGAGCGTATGAGATCACGAGGAGTCGGCAGCCAGGTGCGTTGATGGTCTGGTGGCCGTGCGTGTAGTGGAGCAATCCCGTGGAGTGACGTGTGGCCGCCATTGTCGGCGCGGTCGAACATTCGTCGCGCCATCTTCGCCACAAACTCCTCAACACTGGGTATGCCCACATCGCGAGCGATAACGTCGTTCCTGACGTACCGACCCGCTCCTGTACACACTCGCAGGGCGATGTTTTGTCGAGCCTGTATTCGGGATCTTCGAGTGGTCGAGCACAGCGCGTACCAAGCTGGAGCCGCATATGTAAGCCTCGAGCGGAGATAAGTCTTATAGACCCCGATCTTCGTCCTCAGAGGCAATTTGGAGTCGAGAACAGGCCGGAGCAGAGCGCCAGCGGCTCGCGTTTCATTTATGACGCGTTCAGCCTGCAGACACATGCTCAGCGACCTGTCTATATGCACTCCGAGGTATTTGACCGAGGTCTGCCACTCGATCTCCTGACCACGAAGCTTCAGCGGTTCCGGTTTGTAGCGTCGGCGGGTGACTAGTAGAGCGGCCGTCTTCCCCACGTTGAGGGCCATACGCCACTTGTCAAGCCACACCGGGAGCTTATCCAGTACGCGTTGCATACGTCGGGCAGCCATATCTACACCTTGTGAGGTTGCAAAAAAGGCACTGTCATCGGCATATAACGCCAGCGTTACATCCTTTTCCCAGGGGTGTAAAGAGCCCGCTAGGGTCGGGATGTCATCGGTGTAGAGTCCGTATAGCGCTGGCGATAAACAGCTGCCTTGGGGTACACCTGCGTTAATAACCCGCTTCTGGGACAGGGCTTGCTCAACCGAAACATAAAAGTTTCGGCCCTCTAGGAACGACGCCACTAACCGAACGAGTGCGGGCGGCGTGCTAGTGTCGATGAGTTTAAATATTAGACCTGCATGCCATACTCGATCAAAGGCCTTCTCTATGTCTAGAAAAACCCCGACCGTGCAATTGCCTTTGTTTAACTCGCAAGTTAGAAGATGCAGCACGCGCGTTAGCTGAAGCGTCGTAGAGTGGCCGCTGCGGAAACCGAACTGCTCCGGGCGTGGCTCAATGCACGGAGCCAGCCGCCGCAACAGCAGGCGCTCAAATAGCTTCGCAATGTGTAATGTAATAGGCCGGTAGCTTGAGGGCAGGCGACGATCCTTGCCCGGTTTCGGGAGCATTATGACCTTCCCGGTCTTCCATACGTCAGGAAAGTAGGACGTCCGAAGAATGCCGTTAAAAAGGCGAGCAAGTGCTGCACAGCCTCTCCTCGGCAAATTGCGGAGGGCTTCTGTAGGTGTCTCATCGCTGCCAGGAGCTTTTCGCCTTGGGAGGCATAATGCAGCTTTTCGCACTTCAGCCGGGGAAATAAAAACCTTCCCGTCTAAAGGCGTTTGAGGGCACGACAGGAATTCAAGGACTGTCCTTTCGACGAGTTGATGATGTTCCCGTATACCGTCAGTGGCTGCTACTGGAACCGGGTGGGGTGAGAACTGCTTCTCCAAGTGCTCAGATAGTATCTCAGCACGATCCTGAGGTTTGAAGCGTTTTCTTCCCACATCATCCAATAGTGGATATGTTGGGATTGGGGTGCGTTGTAGAACTCGGTTCAAAGCATGCAGATCCGTGGCGTGTGGACAGACGTATATGACAACTTTATAAGGGTTCCGTTATTTACAAAATGGTTACAAAACTCCTTAAAAGAAAATATATTGAGCTGAGTAAAACTTTATAATTAATTAATGTAACAACTAATTTACAACATGAATATATATAATACATTTGACTAAAGAATGTAGGTGCCATTTTGTTGGATAAGGTGTGTCGTGGCCTTCCACGACTTCTGCATCCATCCACTTTTGCATTGTAGTTGGGGAAAAATTTTCTTCGCATTTTATATAAAAATTCAAAAGGTTTTTTTATAAAGTTTATTTACATTTAACTAAAGAATGTAGGTGCCATTTTGTTGGATAACTTTTGCCATCTTGTAGGCAGGGACGTGATCCCATTGCTATAAAATTTTTGGGGCTTCTGATCAAAAAACTGCGACAAGTGGTTGTGGCAGTCCTCTCGTGATGTTAACCTGACACTGCCTAAGGAATTCTGCAGAGACCGAAACAGGTGAAAACCTGAAGGTGCAAGGTCAGGAATATACGGCGGATGCATTAACACCTCCCAGCCAAACTTTGTGAGGTTTAGTGTTATCATGGTGCAAAACCACACCCATTCTGTTGATTAATTCCGGCCGCTTTCTCTCAACTTTTTGCTTTAATCTCATCAGTTATTCGCTGTACATATATATTATATATAATATAAAATATTATTAACATTATATATATAATGTTAATAATATTTCTTAGATCACTGTATCGCTGAAATATTACCTAATTCAGGTTACAGTTTTAGGCTGTAGTAATCACATGGTGTTTTGAAACGAAACTAAATAAGCATAGGATACTTGTTGTCCCGGAAAATAGTATACAGCACATCTTCCACAGTATATCGATTTCAAATTTTACAGGAGTGAACCCACATGAATAGCTGTATTATTTAATTTCAAAAAACCTGAAAATCACAATCGTATAAATAATAAGGCAGTCCTACGACTTATGACTCAGCACGTTGCTTTATTGTCTGAAGTAGGCAAACAGGCAGACGGCCCACCTGATGGAAAGCGGTTACTGTCTCCTATGGATTTTTGCAACACCAGAGATGTCGCCAACGGGTTGCAGACCTCTAAGAAATTTTATAACGGCCTTCTTAAAAAAACCCATGTCGTAGTGCAATGAGAAAACCGCGGCGGGAAGTTGCCTCTACATCATTGAGCATGGGACCTCAAGGAAATGGGGGTAAATCCCGTCGCTGACGAGCGTTCGCAGCAGATCAAACAATTCCTCGGAACACTCACTGTTGTACAGGCGGTAGACTACGCAGAGGGACGCGGTCGCTCCGAAGGCTAAGCGGTGCTGAAAAGGGTCTAATGTCAACAACATTAAAGTTCAAACGTGTAAACCATAAGGTAAATTGGAGCGATAAAAGTGAAAGTCGATATACCCGAGACCATTTAAAGTGATCGTTTGGACCGGCGCATAATTGCTTTATGTCCGTTATTGCATTGCCCAGAAGTGGGTTTGTGTTGACATTTGCTAACCTGAATGCTCAATCATACGTTGAATAGTAAGTGTTCCGTCTTAAAAGCCAAATAGAGCATTTCTCGTAGCTTTGTCGGTGTTATCACTTCAGAAGTTTCGTCGGACAAAATAATAGTTACTATTGTTTTTTCAAGAAAAGAAAGAAAGAGAGAAAATGCGTTTATTTGGTCATCACATAACGAGACACATGGCGAAGAATTGTTGTACGATGATATACCAAAAAAAAGCGAAATGTGTGCTGGGACATAGTAGAAGTGAGCTCACTCAGCTGAGATGGGAATGTTGAGATGGATGTGTGGTGTTACAAGAATGGATAAGGTGAGAAATGAGTACATAAGGGGATCTTTGAAAGTTGCACCTGTGACAGAAAAATTGAGAGGAAGAAGATTAAGTTGGTATGGGCATATAATGAGGAGGGATGAAAGTCACGTGACAAAAAGAATGTTATACTACAAGATCGATGGGTACAAATTTAAAGGTAGACCAAAGAAAAGATGGATGGATTGTGTGAAGGATGACATGATGATATGCGGTGTGACAGAAGAGGTATGTCAGAATAGAAGAGTGTGGAAGGAAAAGACATATTGTGCCGGCCCCAAGTAATTGGGATATGGTGAAAGAAAAAGAGACATAGTAGAAGTGAAACTTCAACGGATAAGTGGCAAAACGAATCGCAACAAAATTTTAATTTGAAGTTTTACTATGTTTCGCAGGTTTACTCCAAATTATCATTTAGTTAGGTTAGGTACATTTTAATGAATGCATTTTTTTTTAAACACATTTTATTTTATCAAAAAAACCTAAATTCGATCCGGAACCAAAAAACGCATCCATAGTATACCAAAAAAATATGCCGCCTCTCACCACGTCTAGTCTAAATTTATTCCGCTCCTTCACGCGGTCGTAACGTTTTTTAGTGACAGAAAAATCCTAAGATCCTCCCTCGTCTATATAGAAGTTTCACTTCAAAAAATCTCGCGATGGCACCAAATAGGTGCAGACCCTGGCTTTCAACTGCACCCCAGGATGGAAGGATGCTGCAATGTTATATATATACTAGCTCTCCCAGCAGACGTTGTTCTGCCCTGAAGAAATAAAATTTAGAACCCGATTCTAGCGCCACCTACCGGGTCCAAATGTAAGCTATCCTATCTTTCAAGTCGGATCAAACTGCACACGGTGTGCAAATTTGATTAAAATCGGTCAAGTAGTTTAGGAGTTCATCGCGGACAAACAACGTGACACGTAATTTATATGTATTAAGATATATATACATAACTTCACGCCAGTTCCCTTGCGGGGTAGGCACGAACAACAGAGCGCCATATAGCCTTATTCTTACACACCTCAATTGCTTCTTTGACATTCAGAACTCTTGTCATGCACGCTCGTCTGTTCTTAAGGCTCCTGACATCACCCTCCGCTAGTACACGATCAATTTGATCATGGAAGGTGTGTCGTGGCCTTCCACGACTTCTGCATCCATCCACTTTTGTATTGTATATCTGTTTAGTCATTCTTTCATCACTATATATATATATATATATATATATAGTGCGACTATTAATAAATTACATACATAGATATACATACAATTAATATAAACATAATAATAAAGAGTACTGAGCAAATTAGAAACAAATATTGTGGGGATACCAATAAAAAAAAAAAATATCCGTGCAGGAACGGAGAAAGAATACAATTTCCTGCGGCCCGGCGGCCTGTCGTAAGAGGCGACTAAACCACCCACAGCCAGGTGGTAGGACATTTGCCCGACTGGATGGCTACCACCCCTGGTCTAAAGTATGTCGCCATAACAACCTCGAGTTGTGTTTCGGCATTAGTGACCAGGTTCCAGTTTCCCTTAAGACAGCAGCAGCGCATTTGTAGCAACTTTGGGGTTACAAATGTCCATAGGCGATGGTAACCGCTTTCCATCAAGTGGGCCGTCTGCCTGTCTGCTGAACTCCTGCAATAAAAAAATAATTCATTATACATGATATATATGAATTAAAAATTTAAATTGATCGTGTGCTAGCAGAAGGTGAGGTCAAGAGCCTTAAGAACAGACGAGCATGCATGACAAGAGTTATGAATGTCAAAGAAGCAAGTGGCGCTCTGTTATTCGTGCCTACCCCGCAAGGGAACTGGCGTGAAGTTATGTATGTATGTATGTACTTATATGGTCTACTGAGCTACAAAGTCCCAATGACAGAGATAAACATCGAAAAAACTTAAGAGGATAAAAAGGATTGAAAATTCCCAGTATTCCAATATAAAAGCATCGGGAAACGGGACTCCATTGTAATTATCAATAACAGAGGTTTTTGACATATCAAGAGCCCACTTATCCAGGTTTCACGGTATTTATTTTAATAAAAATGTTAATTTTATACTAATATATAAAGCTGAAGGGTCTGTTTGAACGCGTTAATCTCAGGAACTGCTTGTCTAATTTGTAAAATTCTTTCAGTTTTAGATAGCCCATTTATTTAAGAAGGCTATAGGCTATATATCATTACGCTAAGACCAATAGGAGCGGAGCAACAATGAAGAATGTATCTAAATCGAGGGGCTTTGAAAAAAAATTCCACGCGAACTATGTGGCGGGTACAGCTAGTAGCGTTATAAAGGAAAAGTAATGAAAAGAAAATTTATAAAAGTACAATTTATTGTTATAAAATTATCAACATTATAAATAAAATTATTATAAGCTTATAATTACAGTGCTAAAAGCAAAAGTAGTTGAAAACTATTTAGGTATGATTCGATGACTCGGCATTATTAACAATAGGCGCATTTTATGAAAGTGTGCTTAAATAAACTAAAATAGAAAGCTTGTAATTCAAAATGTTGCATTTTATGATGTCAAGAGTTTCATACCAATTCATAAGATAACTATTCAGAGGTAGCTTAACCCAGAGGTCATTCAAAGCTTTAATTAACCTTGAAGTTTTCTATCGCACTTAAAGTCATTAGTAACGGTTCACTTATCATTGTTTCATTCTCTATTATAACTAAATAATCAATTTTAATTTCACTTTAAGTTAATGGTCATTTAAGATCTCTGAGTGCGGATTGATTGACATAACTAAAGAGGTATTTCCGAAAACACGAGAAAGCTGCGTTCATAATTAATCAGAAATGTCAAATGAGTAACTTAAAAACTGGTACTTGACACCAAAAACCCACTACAGCAATCTCTTCCTTATTGGTTATATTTTGCATTAAAGGCTGAAGGGGTGCCCCGTACGGGATGGAGGAGCGAGATGGAATGCTCCTCCGTCTCAAAGGAAGATCTTCCAGCGAGGCTAATGTTGTATTTTTTTATTGGACTTGACTTTATGTTTTTGGTCCGAAGACCTAACTTTACCGGGGGGCAACTTGCTCAAGGGAGCTCCCTAAGGAGTTTTACCTCGGCTGGACTGTTGCCATGAGAGGGGGATGAATTTAATGATGCCCACCATAGGGCGACACAAAGCACTAATTGAGAACGGGCGACGGGTAATATAAAGCCCGAGGGGAAGGATCCCGGCGGGCCGGGATCGGTGGTTCGCGGCGGTCTACGCTATCTTACTGCCGTTTCGCAATGTGTTATGGCTGGGAGAGAAGAAACGGCGAAAGAAACTTCCCAGCAACACGCCTAGTCTGTCCTGTGGGGGGCTATGTCTCCTAGCGTCCCTCGCAGGGACGTGGAGAGATCTTGATTGGGGGCGCCTGAGACGCCGCCAGCCTGTCGTCCTAACCGCGGGCGGGCTGAACCGGGCCAGCCGTTTTGTGATAGCTAATGTTGTTCCTCGTAGGCTATTATTATATTGTTTGTTTGTTTCGGGAAACGTTTGTAACATCAATTATTGCACAGCGCCACCTATTGGCTTGTAAGTGTTCCACTACAAGGGCAATAGAATTTTGTATCAATTCAAAGAGAGAAAGTTAAACCATTGATCCTATATAACATTTAGGAGATAAAGCTGAGACAGATAACCGGTGTGACGTGTTACAAACTAATGCCACTGAAACTAAAAGGTCAAATATATAAATCATATCATAGGACCAGTCATGCAATACGGGTCCGAATGTTTTTTTTTATTGTAGGAGATGAGCAGACACGCAAACGGCCCACTTGATGGAAAGCGGTTACCATCGCCTATGGACATTTGCAACACTAAAGATGCTACAAATGCGCTGCTGCTCTCTTAAGGGAAAATGGAACCTGGTCACTAATGCCGGAACACAACTCAAGGTTGTTATGGCGACATACTTTAGACTAGGGGTAGTAGCCATCCAGTCGGGCAAATGCCCAGCACCTGGCTGTGGGTTGTTAAGTCGCCTCTTACGACAGGCCGCCCGGCACGGATAAAAATGTTGGGCCACTAAAGTGATAAGCTACAAATGTCCCAACTCAGCTGAGATAGATGTGTGGTGTTACAAGAATGGATAAGGTGAGAAATGAGTACATAAGGGGATCTTTGAAAGTTCCACCCGTGACTGAAGAATTGAGAGGAAGAAGATTAAGTTGGAATGGGCATATAATGAGGAGGGATGAAAGTCACATGACAAAAAGAATGTTAAACTACAGGATGGATGGGTACAAATGTAAAAATGTTGACCAAAAAAAGATGGATGGATTGTGAGAAGGATGATCTGATGATTTATGGTGTGACAAAAGATATATGTCAGATTTTTTTTTATTCCAGGAGTTCAGCTGACAGGCAGACGGCCCACTTGATGGAAAGCGGTTACCATCGCCTATGGACATTTAATTTTGCAACAAACACCAAAAGTGCTACAAATGCGCTGCTACTCTCTTAAGGGTCACTGGAACCTGGTCACTAATGCCGGAACACAACTCAAGGTTGTTATGGCGACATACTTCAGACTAGAGGTAGTAGCCATCCAGTCGGGCAAATGCCTTTCCACCTAGCCGTGGGTTGTTTTATAGCCTCTTACGACAGGCCGCCCGGCCGCAGGAAATTGTATTCTTTCTCCGTTCCTGCACGGATCAATAATAGAGGAGTGTGGAAGGAAAAGACATATTGTGCCGACCCCAATTAATTGGAGTATGGTGATAGAAAAGAAGAGATTACATTTAGGAGATAACTGAAATTTTTCTATATATAGAACACAGTTTTAAAAGTATTCAATGCGTATAATAGTTGACTATCCAAAGAAGCAACTTTACTAGTTAGGTCATCTATAAGAGGTTTAGGAAACTTGCCTAGCTGCTCTAAGTATGGTAAATTACTAGTAATCTTGAAAGATAATGAAACAGAGTAGTTTTAATTACCTGGAATTAGAGTCAATGTACAGGGAAATTAGCTTTGAGACGATTTGCGTTTGTAGTACTATTTGGATATTTACAGGACTTCCTAAAGTTGAAATTTAGTATTAAAAATTATGTTTAATATTTATTATTTTAATATCGTTTAAATGTCTGTCTGTCATAGATCAGCCGGTTCGGCGGCGGAAACAGCTGAATCACTCAAGCGATGCAAATATGCAACCCTCAGTGAGAGTTATATGTTTGTGCCGTTTGCTGTCGAGACGCTTGGACCGTGGGGTCCTGAGGCCATGAGCGTCTACCAAAATTTATCGAAACGACACTTTGACTCTTCGGGTGATCAGAGGGCTGGTGCTTACCTCGGCCAACGGATCAGTATGGCGATCCAGCGAGGAAACATAGCCAGCCTTCTGAGCACCTTACCCATAGAAGACGGTGATCTGGGCTCAGTATTCTACTTATAGTCTTGAGGGACTATGAGTAGAATACAATAGAAATAAGTTAAGTTTTCTTGCATTGTATTCGATTATATGTTATAAATCCCTGATCCTAGTAGCTGTATATAAAAATATATAAAGTATTACTTTATTTATTTATGTGCTGACAGTGCCCTACTAAAAGGAAAACATGTCTCGAAGCTAATAGTAAGAGGATTAGGTTAACATGGTCAATTAATGACGAGGGTTAAAAATCATGTGACTCAAAGTATAATATGAATTGGGAAATTGTTGGACATATGAATAAAGATACACCAAAAAAGACATGAATAGACTGGGTGAGAGGATTTATATTGTGACAGGGGAACGTACGAGTTTGGAAGAAAGAGATATAAGTACCTTGTCAAATGAATTTATTGGGAAATGATAAAACAAAAGAAGAGCATCAAATTTTTAGTGATCAAAAATGTGTAGAATTCATAAACTTTTGCTTTTCAACATCATCGAAAGTACAAAAATATAAAAAATACTTATCTATCACAGTAATAGTTTTTATATAAAATACAATTTGATAATAATTAAGATTATTATTGATATAAACCCCCACTTACATCACTTTCACAAATTATACGTAATACAATTTAGTGGCACTTTCTAATAATTTAACCTAATTATAAACAGTTTCAATAAAGGTTAACAATGACTGAACGAAATTAAACAAAAATCACTTATATCGTGTTGGCGAAATCAATTTAATTGGATGTGATGTAATGGTAAATTGAATTATTGAAATATTGAATGAACTAATTGTACCGGATAGCCTGGACTTGGTGCTTAAACTCCAACATTGTTTTAAAGAATTACTAAAATTTAGCCGTTATTGAACGGTTCACTTCTGTTTTAGAATTTCGATGAATCAACCAAAGTGATAATTAAAACATAAACATTAGTGATGTCACGAGGAGTGGTTTGGTCGAATACCAAATACTGAATATTCGGCCACGCTTTCGGCCGAAGTGCCAAATATTCGGCTACCAAACGTTCCCGCCAATAATAGGTACACATAATTATAACTATGGTTTAACCGTTTTAAGCGCGATTTTAAATGATTTTTTATTAGATTCTGAATTTTTTAAAACTGGCCAAAAAGTAATATTACTACTGTCCTTATTACCTCTTACTGTCAGAGAGGCCAAAACATGGCTTACATTTAAGAACGCACTCAGAAAACACTAATTTTTCTTAAATAATTACGCCTAATTCTTATACCATAGACTAATTAATTTATGTATCTTACAAATATATTTGTATGTATTTAATTTATAAAGTTATTTAAGTATGTGAATTTAATTTATAAAATATGTAGTTTAAGTAGGTTTGTTTATGATATACCTAATAAGCTGCAGCACCTACATCGCCAGATTAGGTTAAACTATTCCTTAAGTTAGGTTGCCTGGAAGAGATTGCTTTAAGCGATAAGGCCGCCTATTGTTTCTACCATGACAATATTGTAATTGTGTATTTTTGAAATTGTATATTTGGTGAGCAATAAAGTGTTATCTAACTAATATTAAAATATTTTTGTAATTAAAATCGCATTTAACACCGTTAAAACGGAGTATGACTCAATTTTCGATGAAAATATATACAATTCTGAGGAATATGTGCGCCTTTTTTTGCACGTATTCAGCCGAATAGTACGAATTATTCGGCTGAATACCGAATGGCAGCCGAATGTTCGCGACATCTCTAATAAACATAACTTTCAACCGATTTGATTCAATTCAATTGATCCGTCTAATATCAGCATTACACTACAATTACACCTTTTGAGGACGTACGATTATGTTAAATCATTCATGCTTAGAAAATAATAGTAAAAAGTTTTGATTAGGTCTAAATATTATACACCAAAACATCAAAAACAATACGAAATATTTACAATAAATACAATATTTTGCTTTTAAATTAATCCAAATATGTGTATACATAAAATCACAAATTGTATTAATTTATTTTGAAAGAAGAAGTTATATAACTACTGAAAATACTTTAGAAATTTGCACGAAATTTTTACGTTTCTACGTAATAATACATTCTTTTGCTAGGATCTAAAATATAGCCTGGGGTGGTAGTCAAAATGGGTATAGCTTGTGCGAAACTATTTAACAATACCGCACCCTTTTTACTAGCATCTCTACCGCTCTTCTTAACTTCAATATCATCTTCGGCCACTAACTTTGCACTTTTGTAATTACCACCATGCATCGGCCCAGTTCTGGATCCATATGTTTTATAATTATCATCATTTTCTTCGGATCTATCGGCATCTTTGTCATTGAACTCAATTAATTTTTCACTGCGACTATTACCACGTCGTGGTTTAGTGTCATATCTTAAATTACCACCGTGCATAGCTTTAGGTTTATTTTCTACGTCAGAAATTTCTGTGTATTTTGCACTACGTCCTATATTCCTTGGCCTCTGTATATCACCTATAGATTTTAAATTACCTCCATGCATTCTTTTGGGCCCATAGTCTTCAAACTCTACTTGTTTTTTGTTTTCACTTTGAGAAGCTACTGCATCTTTGGGTAATATAGGTTCAGAAGGAATTTCAGAAACATCTTCTATACTTCTGTAATTACCTCCATGTCGAGGGCCATTAATTAGATCTAAGTTTTCCTTAAACACTTCGACATCGTCTAACTTATTAACATCTTTAGGAAGGTTGTCATCTTTATAATACTCTAAGGCTTCCGTGTCTTTCTGTGATTTTCTCCTTTGTGGTATTTCTTTTACGATTTCTACTTCTTTAATGTCTTGTTTATACTGTGTCACATGTGGAGAAGACTTATTTACAGGAAGTTCTTTATGTATTTCAATTTTCTTCTTTAATACTATTGGTTTTATTTCCAATTTTGCACTATGAGAAGGAGCTGTGGGTGTAGGAGCATCAGTAGTTCTTGAAAGAGTCCGTTTTGTTGGTTCCGGTGTAGTCATTTCATGTATTTCTTCTTCTTCCTCGTCACTCGTATCTTCGTCACTTTCATTTTCTTCATCGTCATCTTCATCATTAAATTCTTCATTACTTTCTTCATTGGAGTAATCAGATTTGTCTTTGTCATTAACTTCCTTTTCATACATAGGCATATAATCATCCATATCATGTTTCACCCCAATCATAGCATCTATCTCTTCTTTTCTCATATCATCTTCTCCATTTCCATACTTTTTAGTATCAGTAACGAAAGTACTTTTTGTAGTTTTTTTCTTTTTTTCTCGATATCTCGGAGCGACAACTTCTATATCTTCAGCGTTAGGATTTGTCTCTCTATACTGTAGGTTTTCTTTTTCTGTAGAAACTTCTTTCATTTCCAATGATTGACTTGGACTGTAGTCTCTAAACCTCGTGACTAGTTTTAACTTTGGTGTTTCAGTAGTTAATTTTTGGGGTTCTTCAGTAGTCGTAGTGGTGCCTCTACTTCTTCGTCTAAAAGTTGGCTTTACTGTAGTGGTAGTTGTTGTCGTTGTCGAAGTAAAACTGGTGTCGTCATCATCTTCATCGTCATATTCATCATAATCTTCTTCACTATCATCTTCTTGTGGTAATTCGTCTGGAAGTTTTTCTTTTAGAGGTTTTGGAAGAGGAGTAGTAGTACTAGAAATATATCTCCTAACGTTATTAGACGCTGCTACATTTTCGGATACGCTTGAAGTCGGAACATACTGTGAAACATCAAAAACAGGTTTGGCTGTTGGTCTTCTTCGTCTAGAATTTATTTTTATTTGAGGTTGTGTACTTCGTTCTTCCCTGCTTTCTTTGCCAGTATTTTCTAAAGTCATATTTGCATTAGTTTTTGATTTATAATCTTCTAGACTAATTGTTTTCTTATTTTCCTCAGGTGTGTATTCATGTTTGTGATTTACAGGTCTTATTTCATATCTGGGTTCACCTCTTCTTTGATCAGCATTAACATCTATAAAACTGGGTTCTGCAAGTTCTTTGTCTTTTTGCGGGTTGGGTTTGGGTCTATCATTTTTTCCAATATCCTTATAGGTACGAGTACTAACATATCTCTTAACAGGTTTATCGTATTCTTTATCCTTAGATACCTTGTCAACTACTCTACTAGACTGCAATTGCTTTATTAACGGGCTCACATTACTTGTTGTAGTAGTTTTCTTAGAATCTTGGACCTGACTATCTCTTATTATCTTGTAAGGTTCGTAAATAAAAGTTGCTCCTCTTTTTCTTCTTACTTTTGATGGTAGCATTGTAATTTCGTCTTTATTATCATAAAACTTGTAATTGTTTTCGGCTCCTTTACTACTTTCTTTGTAATTTATTATACTCGAGTTGTGTATTTTATCAGGTTCTGTAGTTTTTTGTACATAATTATCAATATTATGCAAAACATCTATATAAACGTTAGATTGATAATTTTGTGGCATACTATTTTTCGTCGTAATATTTGGATCGAGAACTGAATGATTTAGTTCTTCATTTGTTTTATTTAAAGGCAATTTTTCTTCACTCTTTCTTAACTTTTCTAATAAAGTAAATAGATCGTCTTTATTTTCTCTCTTAGAACCATTTATAATATTAGTAGACTCTCCAATAGACTGTTCTAGTGTTTCTTTCAAATTATAAATTGGTAAATTAGGAACCGTAACTGGTTCAGGATGAGCTATAATTTCTTCACTGAAAAATGGACTATCTAAAGGATTTTCACCAAAGTATTTTGCTTTGAAACAGTCAATTTTATCTCCTAAGCCTTTAAGGCGTGGTTGTGCTTCTACAGTATCAAAATTTTTCTCACCTTTTGTAGACTTAATTTCTTCATCCTCGTTTTCGTCACTCTCTGTAGGATTTTCACCTTTCTTTAATTTTTCAGGTACTGGATCTATGTCTTCCACTTCCGGGCATTCAAATTGAGTTCTTGAGTCATAAAATTCTGTACCTCCCTTTGACTTCTTTGGTATTAATTTTAAATTTTCAGCGTATCTCAAAGGAGAATGTATACTAATTGACTTTAAATTCTTGAAATAATATGGATATTTTTCCTTTATACCCTCATCACTATGTGGTTCAATTTTTAGTTTGCTTATACGTAAAATATCTTCTTCAGTCAAAAGTGTTGAATTTAAGTCAAATTCTGGTACTTCGAAATTTGTTTCACGCTTGTCTACATCATGATCTAATGTTGTATCATTTTTGATAATAGTATCTATTATAGCATCTATTGTATCATTGTTATTATCAATACTTATAGTATTATTATGATGTTCTCTTTTACTTCTAGAAATGTTTTCATTGTCAGAATTACCTGCGTAAATATCAGCATCAATCAACTGTTCTTGTTCAACTTCAGCATAGTCTTCCGCCTCATTTTCTTCTACTTTATCCTTGTTATTATTTTTCCATTGTATGCCATGCAAAATTTGATCTCTGTATTCAGAACCTGTATCATCATCATAACTAGTATGAACCGATGGAATTTTATATTTACCCCCACTTATTTCTTTTTCCTTAAGATGACCACTATGACCTTCATGATCTGATGCATGCTTTTGTTCACCGGCGTGGTCATAAGCAGCATCTTCATATCCTTCTTCTGTATAAACAGTTTGTGATTTTGTACTTTTTACTGCTTCTCTAAGTCTTGGGGCATTTCGTATTTCATCATAGGTTTCGGCGTCAGCAAATGCAGCTATGCGGGGTAAATGTTTTAATGTTTCTGTCTTTCTAACTTGTGCGTAATTTTTAACTGGAACAAATTCATCTTCTTCATCATTTCGCTCCTCAGGTTCATCACTTTGCATTTCAAGTTTCTTATAAGTCTTCGGTCTATTTTCTAATACTACTTTATTTATTGATTCATCAAGATTATCCTTGAGTTTTTCGTATTTTTCTTTACCTTTTTCGTAGATATCAATGCCTTCTTGAGGCTCAGCAAAATCTTGAACAACTTGCACTTGAGGATATTCGTTTCTTTCATCATCATATTTCATTGAATGATGATGTCTGAGATTATGAATATGATTTTGTAAAGGACGATAATGAATTGGACGGATTTTAACAAAATTTTGATTCCAAGGATGCTTAAATCTTTGATTCAAAACTTGATCCCTGTGGTTATGTCTTGGAGGAGCTATATAATATACTGGTCTTCGCTGAGGCCTATGAATTTCAAATTGTGTTGGTAAATTTTTTTGCGGAAAAAGTTTTTTGTCTGTTTCTTTTTCACCTTCCAAATATTCATCTTTAGTTATGTTTGGCTCAGCGGTTCGTTTCTCATAATTTTGCAGTCGATTTTTGCTATTTTCTAAATCATTTCTTATTTTTGCTAACATTGGGTCCTTATAAATTGCTTGCAATGCAGGTTCTTCAGCTTTGTATGGATGAAAAATTTCATAGTTACTTGAAACAGGTGTAACGTGGCCAAGAGCTTCACTCTTCACATAGTTTTGATAAGGTTTGAATACATTTTTGTCTTCATCCAGCATGTGATGAATTCCTAAGTGTGGCTGTTGCTTGCCTGTATGTGGTCTGACCGCTTGTGCCTTGAAGTGCTGATCAGGATTATGCACACCATGCTGTTGGGCTATATCAATCGCAAACTGAGGTTTCTTTGCAGTATATTCAAAGTATTCAGTAGGAATTTCAGGTCTGGCGTTATTTTTAGGTTGAAATGTTTCAACTGAAAACTCATCCTTTTGTTTTTGGTTTTCGTTTTGCACTTCACTATTAACACCATTGTCCCAAGCGATGGGGACCCGTATTGTCAAACACTCACAGATTAAAAGCACTGATATCACGAGGGTCGTGTGCATGTTTCACATCACGGACGCGGACTGAACCAAGTTGGAAGTATTGCAATCGTATTTATCTCCTCGGTTGTTGTCGACCTATTGGTTTGGTCACCGTTCGCTTTGTTTAGATGTAAGGTCCAAGTTATGAGCGATTTATTTTTACAATATATTTGTTTGTTTGTTGTGTATGAGATTATTTTTTTAATTTATGTAACAAAGTCGAAGATGTATGTTTCTTGTTACGTTAAGTTCATGGAATAGTTTATTGCTAACTAGCCGATGCCCGCGACTTCGTCCGCGTGGTGTGGTTTTTTTAACTATCCCACGGGAACTCTTTAATTTTTTGGAGTCAGAAGTATTCTATATGTTGACCAGGGATATAAGTTACCACCATACAATATTTCATTTAAATCGGTCCAGTCGTTTCAGAGATTAGCCGGTACAAACAGACAAACAGAGAAATAAAAAAATTAAAAAAAATCTAAATTAGTTCTATTTCACTTCTTACATCCCCCTGACTCAGTTTTTAGCATTTTTTTCATTGTACAGAAATTCGACCTCATAATTTTATTATATGTATAGATTAGCAAGGTTAAAACTGAGTAGTCCATGTACGTGCCAAAATTTGCCAATACAGAAAACAGACAAAAACTAAATTATTAAAATTTATTAACATTATTTATTAAACTCCTTATTAAGTTATCTTAAGCTTTCGTGTTTATTCCATTTACAATCTTATATGATTCAGAAATTGTGAATATAAAAACCCAAGTGCCACTTAATAGAAATGGTGGCCACAGCTAGTTCTATATTTTATAAATTCAAGTTCAATTTATTGCAGCGAAAATGAGGACATATATTTATAAAGATGCTATCTATACATATAATAATATACTAAAACTGTAGAGGTTGAATTTCTGTACAATGGAAAAGAAATGATAAAAACCGAGTCAGGGGGATGTAAGAAGTGAAATAGAACTAATTTAGATTTTTTTTCTCTGTTTGTACGGGCTAATCTCCGAAACGACTGGACCGATTTAAATGAAATTTTGTATGGTGGTAGCTTATATCCCTGGTCGACATATAGGATACTTTTAAACCCGAAAAATTCAAGAATTCCCGTGGGATAGTTTAAAAACTTTAATTACTTAAACAGCTTATTATACACCTTATGTACCTAATTAAGTATTGATATTGCCGGTATCATCATACAATAAAACAATTTATACATTAAAAAACAATTAGGCTATATATCATCACGCTAAGACCAATAGGAGCGGAGCACTAATGAAGAATGTTCCAAAATCGAAAGGGTTTTTTAACTTACATTTTTTTTAATGTTCCACGCGGTCGATGTTGCGGGCAGAAGCTAGTAAAATATATATGCAGTTCACCATAATCGGGCTGACGGAATGCATATATTAAATTTCATAAACACAGAATTATCAGTTCGTATGATTATCACATCCTAACATCAAATGATTTACAGCCTGAATTTTTCAGGTGGGCCTTCAGGGGCAATTTCTAAACTATGCTAAATAGCTAAAAAAATTAAAGGAGTCTTGAGGTCGATGGAAATTAACATAAGATTTTGCATTTCAACACAATAATTTTCATCATTTCCATCTATACTAATACTAATAATATTATAAAGAGGTAAAGTTTGTGACTTTGCGAGTTTGTGAGTTTGTGACGTTGTAGAGGGTAATCTTTGGATCTACTTAACCGATTTTGAAAATTCTTACACCAGTGTAAAGCTACATTATTTCTAAGTGATATACGATATATTTGATTGTGATTAATAATAAGTATTTTTTTTATGCCCAGTGAAGTGGGCATGGGTCAGCTAGTATTAAATAAAATGAGATGAGGTTTAATGAATATATAGAAAATAGAATATTTTGTTTAAAAACAACCCTATCCGTTTATCGTTTAACATTACTTCACAGAAATTTCTTCTTAGAAGCTTGACTATGATTTGTTATAATAATACAGATATGTTTATTTTTTCAAAATCAGCTGATTCAATTCCTGACAAGGATAATTGATTTTTCAAAAATCTAATGATTAGCACTTTAATTTTCGTCAAAATTGGCCTCGAGATTCCTTTGAGTGTTTTGCGCTATGTAGTTTAGGATTTTGCCCTGAAGGTCCACTTGAAAAATTCACCCTGTATACTAGTGGGCCCGATAGACAAATGCAGGACAACGCCTTGAAAAAATAAAAATCTAAAACCCGATTGCAGCGCCACGCCGCGTCTAGTTGTCAAAATAAATCATCCAGAAAACCCACTCAAACACACACAAGATTTCAAAATTTGATTCCAGTGCCACCTGCCGGATCCAATTGAGAATCTAAACTGTCCCGAGACCAACTCAATATTTTTCAAAATCGATCCATCGATTTATGAGTTCAGTGACGTACACGTACAGAAGAATTATATGTATATTTGAATGTATATAGTGATGACATTTAAAATATGGAAAGCAATATATAATTTATTATATATTATTATTATTATTATATTTATTATTATGTCAGGAGCCTTAAGAACAGACGAGCGTGCATGACAAGAGTTATGAATGTCAAAGAAGCAAGTGAGGTGTGTAAGAATGGGCCTAAATGGCGCTCCGTTGTTCTTACCTACCCCGCAAGGGAACTGGCGTGAAGTTATGTATGTATGTATGTAATATATAATTTACTAGCTGAAGAAATAAAATTTAGAACCCGATTACAGCGCTACCTACCGGGTCAAATTGTGAATCTTAAACCATTCTTGAATCCACCTCAACACACACAAAAAATTTCATCAAAATCAGTACAGCCGTTTAGAAAGATTCGGCTACATACACACGCACAGAACAATTTTAAATATAAAGATTACAGTTTATTTCTTCTAACTTGCACCACACGTCATTTGTCGGAGAAATTGAGAGTAATGCAAAACTGACATAAGTGCAGGGTTTTTATTTTACAGTTGATATGGGAACTAAAGAAAGGATTTGAATACATGATTCAATCGCTGATATTTCAACGACAGGAGAAAGTAATTTATGTTTCAGAATTTGGCTATACTGTCTGTGTTAAAACATGTTCAACGTTTAAACATGAACTAAGTTGTGCCTATATTATATTTCGTAGTGATCTTAGTTCTAAGTCAAATTGTACTGCTACTTTGTGTAACTGTTATTTTATTTAAGTCAATAACTTATTCACTTCGGAATTGGAGTAAAAAGTTTGGAAAAAATCAGCATAAGGCTTGTAGTAGCGTCAACGTCCTTGAGTATTTTTCGGGGGATAGCGGGGATTCTTGTGAAAAAATAAATTTGTATTTAAATAAAAAATAAAATCAATCAATTTATCTCTCTTTTGTAAAAATATAGATATTTATTCATCGTATTTTGATAAAGATTGACGGAGTAAAATGGTTTCATGTCAATAATTTGGAGGTGATTTGGTGTTTTTTTTTCCTAACTTAAAATAACTATAGAAAAATTACGATAAACCACGTTACGTCTCATATCGTAGACTTAATATTATTATTTTTTTAGGAAATTATTAATCAGTAAATACCAAGAATAGTTGTTTCGTTTGCATCCCAGGGGACTCCCAAAAATCCATTTTTCCAAGTCATTATATTCAAGTGCAAAAAAATAAGATAATTCCGACGATACTTTGTTTTCTAGGAATTCCGTGAGAATTTCAAGTCAAGCATGGAAGATGTCGCGGACATATCCTAGTATTACAATAAAAAAAACTAGATTCATATATTAATCTATAAATTACAGATATTTTGTATTTATTTTTTATTTAAATTCTTTTCAGCATTGCGTCGCTAAATGACGAAGAATGTGGGCGTTTAATTCTATGAAACCCTACACAGTTCGTCGACTACACGCACTTGTCCGATTCATAAAACGAGCTGAAAATGTTCCATTAATTTATTATATCTAGAATGCAATGTTTATAAAAACTGATTACGAAACTTTTGAGTCAGTTTCTTATTTTGAAACTGTTAAATTAATGTCTCCGTTCTGAGTTTTTTTAGTTCTGAAGAGAATAGGTTTATTTCTTTAAAATTAGTCGGCTAATAACTACTTTGAAGTTCTGGTCTATTTGATAGCGAGCTCAACAGACGCCGTTTGTTTTAGTTTTCTATGTGTATTTTACTTTCGATTCTTTTAGCCTACCATTAGTAGAAAATTGACATAAGGTATGAAAATTACAACAAATTTTAACCAGTAGAGGAAAGTGGGGTAATTGCGTACACTTAAGGGAGAATTGAAATTTGAAAAAATCAGGTTAAGTTTTGGATGTAATTACTAACTGTTTACATAAATTATGGAAGAACAATACTTGGTAACTACAACTAACTTTTGGAATACCCTTTATTACAAATAAAGGGTATTTTAAAAGTAAAACAATAATAATAAAGTAAGAAAATAAGTTAGTAATAGTTAATAAGTTCAAAATAAAAAATAAAAATTACCCAAATTTTAAAAGAGAAGATGATTGGCAAGTACCACCTATTTGGGATCTGATCATCAAAACTATTAAACCCCAAACCCAGCAAAAAACCAACTGCCAGACCTCAAGACACTGTGAGCTCTTTCTGCGTGCAACGGAACACAAACCAACTTGATTGACAATTTTTTTTTTCCTCTCACCCATTTTAATATTATATAAAATTATTAGAGCTAGGAAAGTTTGCTGAAGAGTTTCTTGCACCACTTCTTCTCTTCAAGCCACAACATCTTGCGAAGCGGTGGTAAATTAGATTAGGCTCCCATAGAGTAAATAATAACCACAAACAAAATTAAAACTAAATAATAAAAATGAACAAGTTGGCGGTAGGCTAAATAAAACTTTAACAATACTCATTGACACTTGACTGCCACTGAAAAGTGGCCGAAACGTCGGAATAATACAAATCAAATAAATTACCACATTTGAACCAGTTAAAACGTAGTTTTATTATATATAAGAAAATATTAAATAAAATAAGTCGTTAAAAATAATCCCATCTCCTCTAACTATTAGACTATGACGTGGAAAGTTCCGATAAATTTAAGGCGGTATGGCATAAAAATATGATCTAATACGATTGTTTTAAAATAAATATACATTCAAAATTATTTGTCGGAGTCCGTAGTTAAAGTTATTCGTGCAGGAACTGAGAAAGAATACAATTTCCTGCGGCCGGGCGGCCTGTTGTAAGAGGCGACAAAACAACCCACAGCCAGGTGGTAGGGCACTTGCCCGACTAGATGGCTACCACCCTTGGTCTAAAGTATGTCGCCATAACAACCTTGAGTTGTGTTACGGCATTAGTGACCAGGTTCTTCATCACCCCCGACGACTAAGTGGATGTGTTCTGATTCCCGGGGCACATTGAGGCACTTTTTGCGCTGGATCGGACTGGGCGTTACTACGTTCTAAGTCTCAGCCTTTCCTACATAAAAAGCGCGGGGCACATGGGAGGAGGGTGGTTTTAATGGGTAGTGGTTGTTGCCCGTGCAACTTCTCGGAGTCTCCACACAAGCCGGTTGATTACTGTTTGGATTGCCCCTTATTAAAGGGAAAAGCCTCCATGATCAACTATGGTCTAATCCCTTGCAAAGTACCCGGTATTGTGCATAAAGAGCATTTCCCCGCCTTAAAAAAAAATAGTGACCAGGTTCCAGTCTCCCACAATAGAGCAGCAGCGTATTTGTAGCACCTTTGGTTGGTGTGTTGTCCATAGACGATGGTAACCGCTTTCCATCAAGTGGGCCGTCTGCCTGTTGTCTGAACTCCTGCAATAAAAAAATTAGGAATATAATATTGGCCATTTTTCACAGCTATAGGATCCTCTAGCATCCGTGGTTTGACGCACTTGGCCCACTTGTATTACCAAGCACTGATTAGACAGTTTTAAATAATATTTAAATTCTAGTCGTTATCCAATAAATTATGTAGAAACAACTTCCGTAGTACGAATAATTAACAAACAATTTTCGCAACTGTGTTTGGAATTTAGTTTTGAACTGGTTTTGAGGGACCACGGACCGTGGGAATGGCGGCGAAGGGCAGGTGGGCGAGGCAAAAGGATTTGGCCATAGAACATTCTAGTGTATAATGTAGTATTCTGTCTGAAATCGGCATCGTCCAAAAAAATATCTCAAATTTTTCTACAAATAAATGAAAAATATGGAATTTAATATCAATCATGCCTAATAGACATAGACAAATTGGAAAATATATTGTCAAATTAATAAAAATAGATAAATGTCTTTTTTTATTTTTTTATTGCATGAGTTCAGCACACAGGTAGACAGCCCACTTGATGGAAAGCAATTACCATCGCCTATGGACATTTGCAACACCAAAGTTGCTATAAATGCGCTGCTGCACTCTTAAGGGAGACTGGAACCTGGTCACTAATGCCGGAACACCACTCAAGGTTGTTATGGCGACATACTTTAGACCAGGCGTGGTCACCATCCAGTCGGGCAAATGCCTGGCTGTGGGTTGTTAAATCGCCTCTTACGACAGGCCGCCCGGCTGCAGGAAATTGTATTCTTTCTCCGTTCCTGCACGGATAAAACATTCTATTTCTACAAATAAATGAAAAATATGCAATTTAATATCAATAAATAAGATAATATAATTATTCCTAACTAAAACATGCCTAATAGACATATACAAATTGGAAAATATATTGTCAAATTGATAAAAATAGACAAATGTCATTTTCATTACATCATAAGATTATGTAGGAATGATATTAATTGTAATTGTTAAGATGACAGCTTGTACACCAATCAAATTTTGTCAAAGTGTACTGAATGAAATATTGGTACGAGTGTAACACATGTATCCAACAACATTGAGCTGTGTTCCGGCATTAGTGACCAGGTTCCAGTCTCCCTTAAGAGAGCAGCAGCGCATTTGTAGCACCTTTGTTGTTGCAAATGTCCATAGGCGATGGTAACTGCTTTCCATCAAGTGGGCCGTCTGCCTGTCTGCTGATCTCCTGCAATAAAAAAAAATACATACAAGAATAAAAAAGTTATTTCAATTTCACACATTATTGGAATATTCTCATATCAATGAAAATTCTGCAATATTTTGTTTAGCCGGTATACTGCTTCTAAGCGTTTATTTTACTTTTGACATTTGCACATCTATCAAGTAGCATATTTTTTGACAACAAAATCCACATGAAACAAATGACATAATTGTCGTACTTTATTGTTGAGGGTAACGTGATAGTGATCTTCTGTGAGTTATGTATCGCACAGACTATTAAACCATCGACACTATACTGTTACACGCCGACAAAAGTGGATGCAGACCTGCCTACCATAAAACACACACTTTATTACCCTCCCGCATTTGGACTTCTTTTGTGTCCTTTGTGTTTAAAATTTGTAATTAGAAAAACAGCCTATTGTCTATTGTAATATTTTATGGCACTCATTAGCCATATGTGTTGAACTGATTCTAAAGAAATTCGATCTACGCGGTCGAGCAGCCATATTGTATCGGTGCAGTATAAAGCAATGGCCCAATGGAGATATTGTCAGTCGAGCGAGAACCACGATCAAGGCAAGACTTGTTTGTGTACATTCGGTGATCTATTTAGTGACGGACTTTGCGCGTGTTATTGAATCGTGTATTAAGTTTGCACTGCTTGTGTTCAGTTATATTTGTACCTGTCTTACCCGTGTTTGTATAGTTTTAATAAACTTTATAATAATTCCAACGGCATTTTAATTCGAGTCCTGTAACTCGTAACAATACGTAAAAAATTCGAAATTAAGTATATTTACTACACGATACAGTATTTATAGCAATATTATATGGATAAGTTAAATTGATTAAAACTTATTTATAAATGAGGTCGATTTTTATAACAAATCGAGTCGGTAACGCATTAGGACATTACTAATTGACCTGTCATCGAGCTGCCAAAAGTAAAATAAATGCTTGGAAAGGGTATAACAGCAATAATTTTGATAAATACATTACAGGGGTCAGTAACGGTAAGCGAATGGTGAGTCTTTATAGACGGCATTTTTTTTAATCTTAAGCAAAACTTGGAAGTTAAATACTATTTTACAGGTACTAGGATGGGCTAGCCTTTACTTGCGCTAGACTATATAATATTAGGTATTTTCTGTATCAACCAACTTGCATAATTTATTAAATAGTTAAATAATTTAGATTATATATGCTGTCCCAGAAAACTGATAGTATATTATTAATTGGTAAAATATCAAATATAAAACTTGGCACCGCTAGCAACTGTTTGTTATTTAATAAAATTTTAATGAATTAGATAAGGGGATTACCTCATCATAAAAGAAAGAAGAAGAAGTAGAATAAAGTTTATTTAGAAAAGCTCTAGTCTAGGGTTGGTTATACTAATTATATTTGTTATTAATGGTGACCAAAGGTAGGACTTTCTGACAGCGTTAGCCGGTCTCAAGACTTTTAGAAAAAGGTAGAAGTTTCTAGAAGGAAAAACCAGGACAGATACATTTTAGAAAGGGTTAGATGATGAACGAAAATTCTAGAATTAAAGGTTCAGGAAGGAAAAGACAGAGATAGACAGATATTTAGAAAGGGATAGCTAGTAAATAAAAGAATAACGAAAGGAAGATTGAAATTATGGGTTCCAGAAGATTCTTCCGGGTGTATAAGCAGCGCCCCTACCGGAGAGTTCAGTTTTAGACAGCGAAGCGACAAGTGCGATATGAAATAGTTGGAAGAGAAGTTTAATAGAAGACAGTGACGAGTTTAGTAGTGAATTTAGTGGGCAGTTCAGCGAAGGAGGAGTGTGACGTAGAAGAAGAGATCCAGAAGCGCGATACACGCGGTAAATTCGGAGTGTTATAATAATAAGAAAATTCTAGAAAGCGTTCAAGAGCTTTCAGTAAACAAATTAAAAAAAATATTAAAGCTACGTTCGTGTGAGAAGGTTAATTATACTTACGATACACCGAATGAAACCTTAAAAAATTACCGCGCTTAAATCCGATAAAGCGTGGTTTAAAAAAAAAAACAGTCATAAAATTGGCTTAAGGCTGGTGCCTATATCTTACTAATAAATCACTTGCCTTACCTTACCTTACTGTGCAGGAATGGAGAAAGAATACAATTTCCTGACGCCGGGCGGCCTGTCGTAAGAGGCGACTAAACAACCCACAGCCAGGTGGCAGGGCACTTGCCCGACTGGATGGCTACCACCCCTGGTCTAAAGCATGTCGCCATAACAACCTTGAGTTGTGTTCCGGCATTAGTGACCAGGTTCCAGTGACCCTTAAGAGAGCAGCAGCGCATTTGTAGCACCTTTGGTGTTGCAAATGTCCATAGGCGATGGTAACCGCTTTCCATTCAGTGGGCCGTCTGCCTGTCTGCTGAACTCCTGCAATTAAAAAAAAAAAACCATCGGTAGAAATTTGACATTACTTATATAGAGTTTATCAGGGGCGTAGCTACCGCCGTATCAGCCATTTCAATGATACGGGGCCCCTGTGCTCTGGGGGCCCCAAAAATGTGTAAGCAAAAATTCCTACAATGTTACCGATAATCTTTTATAGATTACTAACAATTTTGAGAATAACTGCTCGGCCGACAGGAATGGCTGTCAAACTAGTCATTATTGGCTACAGGGGCAGAAAATAATTCCGTGTAAGAAGGGAGAAAGAATACAATTTCCTGCAAATGCATAGAAATAATGTGATCACTACCAGGCTCTTTCAATAATTATGTGGAAATTAAATACTTTTTGAAACCTAGTATTCGTTCAAATTATACTTAGAAAAAAGAGACTACGAATGTATATTCATAATAATAATGAAGTAAAGATATATTGCTTAGGAGTTCGTTGCGTCACTTCTTCTCTTTTAACAATTATCAAAATTGCTTTGGAAGCGGTCGTACAATCATGACTTTCAATAAGTAACCATACGCTCCTATTTTGAAATAAATACATTCAGTTTCATTTTTGGGTTCGTTAGGATACTGTGTACATCAGATGATGGAATGTGGACTAGTAAACCAAAGTTACGTGTGTTTCGTAGTCAGACCAACATTGCCTCCATTCTCTGATCCTAGCCTGAAGATATTTTTAAATATATCAAAAGAGAATGGCCGTCTCACGAATAGCTATTACCGAATACCATACCGCCCAAATGTATGTCCTTAGACCAATATAATTGCTTTAAGTAACTAATTTCTGAGTAGTACTTAAGCCACGAATTATGAAACAATTTAGTCATGCGATATTAATATGATCAATGTTGAGATTACTATAATGTAAGACATTAAGCAATTTATATCTTACATTATTTCCTCCTGATATAAATCACGATAGAACAAGATCGATATGTGTGGATGTATTGGCAGGCAAGTAAAACAACACAACGAATTTAGCGATTCGCTTGCCTTTATTCACGTAAGAATATATACATAATACTCGCAAATATCACTGCAAATTTAATCAGACTTATGAACGTGTCTACTCTCGTGTACTTCGTCTTTGTTTGTTAAAGAAACAAAGACTTGAAGAAATAGGGACGTAATTACATTCCTTATACATTATTACACACAGAGCATATTGTTACAATCCTAGACGCCGACAAAAACAAATTCACATCTGCATACCTGTAAAAACACATTTTATTAGCTTTCCTATTTCCCATGCCCCTATTCGATTGTCATATCTCATAGTCTCAATCCGATCAATCCTGTCTGATCCCTTTATGCCATCCTCTTTATCGTATCCTGTCTTAAAGACAAGCAACGCGTTGACTTCACCCCTACTGTTGCAAACGTTGATATGTCAGATGTCATGGTAACTTTTATCTGTGCAGGAACGGAGAAAGAATAAAATTCCTGCGGCCGGGCAGCCTGTCGTATGAGGCGACAAAACAACCCACAGCCAGGTTGTAGGGCATTTGCCCGACTGGATGGCTACCACCCCTGGTCTAGAGTATGTCGCCATAACAACCTTGAGTTGTGTTCCGGCATTAGTGACCAGGTTCTAGTTTCCCTTAAGAGAGCAGCAGCGCATTTGTAGCACCTTTGGTGTTGCAAATGTCTATAGGCGATAGTAACCGCTTTTCATCAAGTGGGCCGTCTGCCTGTCTGCTGAACTCATGCAATAAAAATTAAAAAAAAAAAACATACTGGGTTGAGAGTTTTAATTTATTTTTTCATATAAAATATGCCACTAGAATTTCTTTTTTTATAATCTGTTAACAGCAACACCATAAATTTTAGTAAAAAAAATTCTATGACAATTTTAATTAATAGAAAGTGAGAGAAACAGGCGTTTCCCTATACAATTGTTGACACCACCGCGCTAGCTGATTGATATTCAAGATTAGCGATATCGACAGACTTTGACCTTCCCTGAAAAAATAAAAATTTTGAACCCGATTCCAGCGTGGCCTAGTTAATATTATGGTTACATTTTTTATAATCTACGAAGCTTAATGCTACTTAAACATTATTTTTGCCTTATGTTTATTATTGTAGCTTATAATTACTGTAGTTGTACCCTATAAATGATTAAATATAATGTATTGCTAGAGCAAGTGAATGAGTTTGTATATCTTGAATGTGATTTTAGCAGGGATGGAAGGTACACCGCTGATATAGAAAGAAGAGTGAATTTGGGGAATAGTGTGTATGGAGCGTTAGGTAAACTTCTAGGCGCTAAGAACCTCAGCCAGAAGGACCAGCTCGCCGTACACAACGCGGTGCTGGTACCTACGCTCACGTATGGAAGCGAGAGTTGGATATGGAAGAGAGAGCATGAAAGTAGAGTAAACGCGGTCGAGATGCGAGCACTGCGCAAAATCTGCGGAGTGACGCTCGCGGACCGCGTTCGTAATACCGAAGTAAGAAAGAGAGTTGGTCTGAAAGAGAGTGTCGGGGTGAAGGTAAGGAAAGGAATGCTCCGGTGGTTCGGGCATGTGGAAAGAATGCATGATGAAAGAATGACTAAACAGATATACAATGCAAAATTGGATGGATGCAGAAGTCGTGGAAGGCCACACACCTTCCATGATCAAATTGATCGTGTACTAGCAGAAGGTGATGTCAGGAGCCTTAAGAACAGACGAGCTTGCATGACAAGAGTTATGAATGTCAAAGAGGCAAGTGAGGTGTGTAAGAATAAGCCCAAATGGCGCTCTGTTCTTCGTGCCTACCCAGTAAGGGAACTGGCGTGAAGTTATGTATGTATTCAATCTCATTCAGGCAGGCTTAGTCCTATAGATTTATGTGTTGAATTTCAAATCACAACGATTCTAAAGAAGTTTCATTTCAAAAAATCCAAAATAGTATTTGTATGAAATCTATCTATCTATCATTTAAGAGCTATGCTCTTGTCGGTGGAGCCTCCTCCAATCTTCTCTATTATGGGCCAGTTGTTTTACTTCTATGTAAGACACGACACCCACTTTTTCTTTTATTTGATCCATGAATGCTCGCCTTGGTCTTCCCTTCCCTCTCCTTGCTTCCACTTTGCCTTCGATTTCCACTTTACCTCCCTAATATTATTTTTTTATTGCAGGAGATCAGACGGCAGACGGCCCACTTGATGGAAAGCGGTTACTATCGTCTATGGACATTTGCAACACCAAAGTTGCAAATGCGCTGCTGCTCTCTTAAGGGAAACAGGAACCTGGTTACTAATGCCGGAACACAACTCAAGGTTGTTTTGGCGACATACTTTAGACCAGGGGTGGTAGTCATCCAGTCGGGCAAATGCCCTACCACCTGGCTGTGGGTTGTTCTGTCGCCTCTTACGACAGGCCGCCCGGTCGCAGGAAATTGTATTCTTTCTCCGTTCCTGCACGGATAAAAACATTTTTCAGTTCAATAAAATTTATTATTATTATATGTCTTTGAAGACCACGAGCCTTAAAAATGGAACGGAGTTTTGGAGCGCTTGCGTGGGGCCATGGAAAAGCCATCACGCAAAGGCCCCGTGACTGACACTGACCGGCGATTGTCCCTGTCTACACCATATAAAATGCACCTAAGTACAAGCCCCGGCCAGTGTACGACTACTGTGGAAAATGAAAACAAAAAATACCGGCCTATTGGGGTGAACTGCTATGGGTACGACAGGTCTGGGAATATGGGGACTATAGCGTCTGCCCGTCGCAATATTCGGGGAACATGGCAAAACGGGCAGACGGTGATCCGCCATTCCCTGCATGGGCTTCTAAAAATGCCATAGAATCCAGAGGCAACATGGGATGCAGAGAAGTGGGCTGCAGGTTCACGGAAGCTACTTCTGACGTGATGCCATTTATCACTTCCACCCCTTGAGCTCAAGTTTTAGCTCTAGTAATGTCCACTCCGTGCCTGCTGGCGAAGGTAATCACGGAGGCGGGTCCGAGGTGTCGCTACTCACCTAAGGCTTCGCCACAAAGCTCCCCTGCGGGTGTATATTATATATTGTATTATTCTTATATATAAAAAACAATTGCTGTTCTTGTCTGGTCTCGCTAAAACTCGAGAACGGCTGGACTGATTAGGCTAATTTGGAAGGTTTAAAAGGTGAGTAAATATGAAAAAGATGCTTGGAATATAGTAAAAACAACAATTTCGCTTTCCCTTAGAAACTATTCCTACCTGTCAAACATTTGATGTTCGTCCCGTCGTTTAGAAATCAATTAAATTTAAAAGTCGTTCAGAAATCAAATTAAATTTAAAAGTAAAGTTTTTTCTTTTAATTTTTGGTTTGGAATGTCAAATGTTTGATGTCGTTCGGGTTAAGTTTTGACCACGTATTTTACTAAAGTTGAAACATTCTGCAATTATCACTCAGATTTTTTATTAGTATTTTAATAATTGTCTACAGGGATGATTTAGTTTCAAATTTGAACCAGGTAGATGGCGCTGCAATCGGGTACCAGAATTTAGGTGTTTTTTTTGTTGTATGTGTTCAAGTTTGTCCCTGAATGGTTTAAATTAACGATTGGACCCAGTAGGTGGCGCCGCGATACTCCTAAACGGTGGGCCTGATTTTGATGACTTTTTTGTTTGTTCAAGTGGATTTGAGAATAGTTCAGATTGACATTTGGTCCCGGTTTATGTGCGCTGGAATCGGGTTCTAGATTTTTATTTCTTAAAGGCAGGACAACATCTGCCGGGTACAGCTAGTTATTATTAAAAATTGTCATAAGGCAGTATTTAAGGAGGCTATGACGTTTTGTGTGCTGATGAAAACTCTGACTCAATTGATTAGATTGTCGAATATCCAATTGTTGACTTAACTTCTGGGCCCTAACAAAAACTATTAGTCAAACATCGAAACAGAACTTACGTCAACTTGGACTGATCTAATTCCTACTATTGCGATGGAGATTATATAAAGAAATGCCCTCGTACAATTGCACAAACACACAACCCACCTTTGTCGACAGTTGCGTAAACTCAGCACATTTCGCTATATAGAAAGGACTGGCCATGATGTGTATTTGGTTTTAATAAATCTATGTTTTTCTTGTGCTTCTTTTATACAACTATCGGTGATATTATGGGTATTAAAGTTCGGATCTGTATCTGATGGATTACTCTCAAATGTCTTTCGTCGTTCGTTTTGTTGTAGCACTTTTTTTGCTCGTTTTATATATACACTTACATATGTTTTTCGTTGTATTTTCCAATTCTTTTTGTGTAATATAGACACAAATTTTTAACAACTCTACGGACTCTAGTTCCGTACCCTTTTTTACAATATAATTTAAGAAACTTTTAGAACTTATACACGTTATTGTGTGTAACATTTAATGAATATATGTTTGTGTTGCGGTGGACCTGTAGTGGAACACTTACAAGTCAATAGATGGCGCTGTGCAATAGTTGATGTCACAAACATTTCCCGAAACATACAAAGTATATATACAAAATTTCAACTGTAACAGATGGGCCTAGGTCTGCAAGCAACAATATTAACCTCATTGGAAGATCTTCCTTTGAGACGGAGGAGCATTCTATCTCGCTTGTCCACCCTCCACCTTATCCGGGGCACCCCTTTCATATCTTTCGAATCACTTATTATATTAATTTATTCTAATTTTAAAACTAAACTTATACTAATGTAGAGGGGTGTATCTGTTACAGTATATGCCTTATGTAGGCTTACCAGACCACCGGGAAATCCGGGATTGCCCTGGAATTTTGCCTCATGTCCCGTGTCCAGTGATTAGCGCTTATTGTCCCGGATTCTATCTAATAAAAGTATGTATTTGAAAATAAATGGCATTTTTCTTTTCAAATACAAATATGAATCCTTTGAAAATTAAAAAATAAAACATGTGTGATATTTTCTACTATGTCCATGACCCGACATTGTTTTTCTACAATTGTCCCGGATTTGTTAAGTTACTATCTGGCAACCCTAGCCTTATGTCTATTAGATTTTTTTATCGCTGGAGTACAGCAGACAGACAGACGGCTAACGTTAAGTAATATCATGGAGTGAAGTAATAATTTGTGTAATGACTCTATTCTTAAAATTTTTTTATTAATTGATTGATCTATAATCACAATTATTCAAAAAATGTTTGAATAGCCAAAAAGTGTTATATTTCCACTCGACATGTAATATTTTCTAATTATATAAAATATTATTACTATTTTGCATCACGATTACTGATCTGTGAAATCCACCATTTCACCTCGGACAAGCACGACATTTAATTAACCAATGATAATTTAGTTAATATTACACAACAAAATGGCGTATTATACACGATACTGTCAACTTAAGGTCACTTAAAGATAACTTGTAAACTAACCAAGCGTTAAGTTAGCTTCATGTTGCGTTATACCGTCGGGTTTGATAAATAGTTACTTAATTCCTTTTGTTAAACGTCGCGTACATTTACAAAATGACTCTTAACAGCTAGATGTTTTTGTAAGATAAACAATTAAAAGAGAAATATTAAAGTAATCTGTCAAGTTGAAATTAAGCAACGTTTGCATGGTATTTCTCATTCAATATTTCAAAAATAAGCAAGGAGGAAACTTTGAAAAAATCAATATCATTCCAGAAAGGGAGAAATAATAGTAACTAGTGGTCGCCCGTGGTCTAAATTCGACCATAATAATTAATTTGAATTATAAGTTTGAACATTATTAACCTTCTGTTGTCAAAGACTATACTTCTATAATCACAGATTTCGCCAAGGCTACACTGTTAATTTGACTTGAACAATAAACAAAAGAGTATATATGCGTGTGTGCGTCAAATACATGGTAGTGTGTGTAATGTTTTTTTTTATTGATTTAATGTGTTTTAAATGCATAATTTGAAAAAAAATATTAGCATTCTGCACTCCTTCTCTATATAAACTATAAGTGTGCGAAATTTTATACCCCTCCGTCAGCGCAATTGTCGTAAAAAGGGGTACTACGTCTTTGCCTCACGTATTACATACATACATTCGAACAGCACACTGGGTTGGGCATGGCCCGATTGTCCACTCCAGGAGTGTCCAGCATGGACAGAGCAGCGCCGAGACCTCGTCGCCGTTACCGGATATGACCTTTCGCTCCCGGCCGTGGTAGGCACCATGGTCGGGAGCACCACCGGATGGAACGCTGTCTCCTTCTTCTGCGAGCGCGTTATGCTTGCGAAGGAGGAGGCGGGCGGCGCGGGTGGGGCCTCTTGGGGTATAGAGGTTCTCACTCACCTGCACATGCCATCGAGATGGGGGCGCGGCGTGTTCCGCGCGCGCTCACCTCTCCTCCCGTGGGGCGAGTTACAGACCGCCCCACGCCTTGAGAGCTCCAAGATGCTGGGGGACAAAAGTAGTCCCCCGGCAGTGGAAGTCGCCTCGGGAGGCCCACGCCTGCCAGGGCTGCGGAGAGGCTAGGTCATATACCCGTAGCCCTGGCATAAGGCGAAGGACTGAACACCCAGGGGTTTTAGTGGGTATCCCTAACCGGGGAGTGGCAATAGCATGGCACCAGTTTTGACTGGGCATGCTAGTGCCACCCCCGATCTGATCTGATCCCCCCAAGGTTCTGCCCTTGTCGCGGCTTAGTCCTCAAACGGATTTCCCCAGATAAAAAAAAAATGGCCCGATAGTCCACCCTCCCATACTGCTATCGCACCACTGACACCGGTATAAAAAGTACTCTGTGACTGACACACGTTTGATAGTGAAATTGTGAAGGTGAGGGTGCAGTGATGGCGTGATGACAGCGCTATAGCTTCGCGTTCGAGCCTAATATACGCTGGCGGCGGAGCGGCAGCGCGATGACGGCGCTATGGCCACATGCGCTGAAAGTTTTTTTATCTTTTTCTCTAGTTTATATTTCTTACTACTCTTTTTACAGTTGGGGTATTCGCACAGTGATCAACCTCCAGACCTTAGGTGAACACGCTAGTTGTGGTCCTCCTTTGACAAAATCGGGCTTCACCTATGACCCTACCGTTTTCATGGCTAATGAGAGTAAGTATTAAAATACATACATACATACATACGTAACTTCACGACAGTTCCCTTGCGGGGTAGGCACGAACAACAGAGCGCCATTTAGGCTTATTCTTACACACCTCACTTGCTTCTTTGACATTCATAACTCTTGTCATGCATGCTCGTCTGCTCTTAAGGCTCCTGACATCACCTTCTGCTAGTACACGATCAATTTGATCATGGAAGGTGTGTCGTGGCCTTCCACGACTTAATATAGTTATATTAATATAGTGATATTCTCCACTCAGCTGAGATGAGAATGTTGAGATGGATGTGTGGTGTTACAAGAATGGATAAGGTGAGAAATGAGTACATAAGGGGATCTTTGAAAGTTGCACCTGTGACAGAAAAATTGAGAGGAGGAAGATTAAGTTGGTATGGGCATATAATGAGGAGGGATGAAAGTCACGTGACAAAAAGAATGTTATACTACAAGATCGATGGGTACAAATTTAAAGGTAGACCAAAAAAAAGATGGATGGATTGTATGAAGGATGACATGATGATATGCGGTGTGACAGAAGAGGTATGTCAGAATAGAAGAGTGTGGAAGGAAAAGACATATTGTGCCGACCCCAAGTAATTGGGATATGGTGAAAGAAAAGAGATTAATATAGTGATATTCAAAGATTTACATATTTTTTTAAACATGATATAAATACATCTTTATATAAAAAAATACATACAATTATTCTTTTATTAAAAACATCGAAAGTGAAATATTCATCCCTATTAATATTATAAGTGCGAAACTCTGTCTGTCTGTTCAGTTTTCACGGAAAAACTACCGACCGATTTGGCTGAAACTCTGTATATATATATTTTCGATCCCGAGGATGAACATAGGTTACTTTTTATTCCGAAAAATGGGATAGTTTTCGGGATAAAAATATATTTGTCTCTTTGTTATACTTTTACGAAAAATCAATTGCTGTTCATTAGTCTCGCTAAAACTCGAGAACGGCTGGACTGATTTGGCTAATTTTGGTTTTGAATTATTTGTGGAAGTCCAGGGAAGGTTTAACAGATGAGTAAATATGAAAAGAATGCTTGGAATATAGTAAAAACAACAATTTCGCTTTCCCTTAGAAACTATTTCTACCTGTCAAACATTTGATGTTCGTCGCGTCTTTAGAAATCAATTAAATTTAAAAGTCGTTCAGAAATCAAATTAAATTTAAAAATGAAGTTTTATTTTTTTGGTTTTGAAAGTCAAACGTTTGATGTTCGCCGCGTCGTTCAGAAATCAACGTTTTTTATTTATTGATTCTAAGGCAGTACGATGTGTCCGGGTCAGCTAGTGTAAAATAATTAATTTAGCTGTAATCGGGCTCCAATATTTAGGTGAAATTATTTTTGTGTGTTCAAGTGGGTCCCGGGATGGTTAAGATTATAGACCTACCGGTGGGTGGCACCGCTAAAGTCTTCCTAAACGGTGGGACCTATTTTGGTGATTTTTTATATTTTTATTAAAGTGGATTCGAGAATGGTTTAAATTAATTATTGGTCCCGGTAAATGTCGCTGCAATCGGGTTCTAGATTTTTATTTCTAAGGGCAGGACAACGTCTGCCGGGTACAGCTAGTTTATAATCTTAATATATATAAATTACGTGTAACGTTGTTTGTCCGCGATGGACTCCTAAACTACTTGACCGATTTTAACCAAATTTTCACACCGTGTGCAGTTTGATCCAACTTGAAAGATAGGATAGCTTACATTTGCACCCGATAGGTGGCGCTGCAATCGAGTTCTAAATTTTATTTCTTTAGGGCAGAATAACGTCCGCCGGGACAGCTAGTATTTTATAATATGTGAAGTTACACTGACCGATAGAATAATATTTTTACTTGTATTACAGCTTTAGTGATGTATATACGTGGTGTGCTTATACATATTATGACGATTACAACTCTTCCAACTTTTTGAATCGTTATATCTCAATAATGGTAGCTCTTAGGAAAAAAGTATCAAGAGATTTTTTATAGATAATTATCTGATCTACAATTTTTGTCTGAGCTAATTTTATGGTAAAACTGACCGTTTTGCTGAAAATCGCGAAAAACCCGTTTTTGTGACCTTTGACCCCGATTAAAAAAAATTCCAGGTATCGAGGACTTTTTAGGTTTCATTTATAATGGTGTTTTGAACAATCCTACCAATTTTCAGCTGGATGCGAATTAATGTAAGTTCACTCCAATTTTTTCGTTTAATTTGACCGGACTAAGTATCATAAGAAAGAAACCAGACTAAGTTACAAAAATAACCGTATAGGCCTGCCCGAATAAAACCGTTCACAGAATATTATTGCCGTGCTTTGAAGAGTGAGAAAATTATGTCTTATGTCACTTATCAGATGCGTGAAGGTTAATCTTCAGCGTCTCTAAAGGATGATTTCCACCAAACGTCTCGCATCGCATTGGATCGGAAAAGATACGAACGGATGCGGCAACAGCCGATCGTGGCCGGCAGATTTCAAGAACCAGTGGGCGGCATGTTGCTAGGAGGCCATGTCTAATTTACAAATAATAATAATAATAAACCCCCAGGGGGGCTTTGTGGCGAAGCCTTAGGTGAGTAGCCACACCTCATACCTGACTCCGGGGGCCAAGACAAGGCCCCCACCTCCGTACTTGCCTTAGCCAGCCGGCACGGAGTGGAGATCGCTAGAGCTAAGACTCTAGCTCCAGGGGTGGAAGTGATAAATGGCATCACGTCAGAAGTAGCTTCGGTGAACCTGCAGCCCACCTCTCGACACCCTTTAGCCACTCACACCCATGTTGCCCCTGCCTTCTATGGTATTTTTAGGGGCCCATGCAAGGAGTGGCGAGTCACCGTCTGCCCATTTTTCCATGTTCCCTGAACATTGTGACGGGCAGACGCCATAGTCCCCATATTGCCAGACCCCTAGTACCACTAGCAGTTCACCCCAATAGCCCGGTACTTTTTGTCCTCATTTCCCACAATAGTCCTACACTGTCCGGGGCTTGTCCTTGGGTGCATCACTATATGTTGTAGACAGGGACAATCGCCGGTCAGTGTCACGCCACATTTACATTAAATTTGTCAAGGGGCCTCTACGTGTTGGCCTTCCCATGGCCCCAGACAAGCCTTCCAAATGTCCGGGCCATTTTTATGGGCCGTGGTCTCAAAAGACATACAAATAATAATAATAATAATAATCGGCAGACAAACACACACATTGTATATCCCCAAATTAAGCAAGTTACGCTTGTGTTATGAGTAATATACAATGGACTACTCTGGGGCCGATCCCAGACACCCAGACCATAGTAAATAACGGAGAAAATACGTTTCCGAAATTTACTATACCAGGAATCGAACCCGGAACCTCTGCGTTGCAGTGAGGTACGCCGGCAAAGGCTTAGCCCGCTCAACCACAGAGGCCGTCGACAAATGGATAAGGGTTGGTCAGTCGGGAAATGTACCAGTTGTGATCTGACTGCGAACGAAGCGTTACCTAGTGCACTTTCGAAGCGAGTATCTTGTAACTACGAACTTTACGCTATTTACGTGATAACAACGATTTCTGTTATAACCGACATAGTTCGCAAAATTAGCAAGTTGAAGTGGCCGGTCACGTCTGCCGCAGGGCCGATGGCCGATGGAGCAGACGAGTCCTGGAGTGAAGACCGCGTCTCGGTAAACTTTTTTTTTTTTTTTATTGCAGGAGATCAACAGACAGGCAGATGGCCCACTTGATGGAAAGCGGTTACCAAGTTGCTACAAATGCGCTGCTGCTCTCTTAAGAGAAACTGGAACCTGGTCAGTAATGCGTAGCACACAACTCAAGGTTGTTATGGCGACATACTTTAGACCACGGGTGGTGGCCATCCAGTCGGGCAAATGCCCTACCACCTGGCAAACGTAGTGTCGGACGCTCTCCAGCCTGATGGACCGACGACCTGTGCAATGTCGCTGTTAGGCGCTGGATGAGGAAATCAGAGGACAGGGATGAGTGGCGCCGTCTTGGGGAGGCCTAAGTTTAGCAGTGAACAATTATTTGCCCTAAGGTTTTATTTTGTTGTTATCGGCTATACTTGTAAGAACTATGAATTACATATGTGTACTTCTAATAAACTTTCTGATAATTCCAACGGCATTTTCGAATTTAAATCCCCTACAAATTCGTAACAATACTAATTTATTTTGTTACGGAACTCATAGTACACATAAATTGTGAGTCAATTAAGTTTTTAAAATATAAGAAGCAAATATAATTTGCATTTAGCAATCGCTTCCAGAAGATCTTTCGTAACTGCCTGATTAGAAAACGAGCGTCAAGGAAATTGCTTTTTTGTATGTTCTGATTTGCAACCACTCATAAAATAAAGCAATAAGTAGGTACACTGATTGAAATAAAACTACATATTTGTATGATGTATGAATTTAATTTATACAATGCGATTTATTTTTTAGGCCCCTCGGACTCTTCAGATGGTTTTATCATTTACAATATTTTTTATTATTGTTTTTTTAAGTAAATTTTATGTATTACTAGGGGTTTCCCTGCAGCTACGCTGCGAGTCAGACCTTAGCAAGTAGCTATATGTTACTTAGGTAAAATTTAAAATAATTTTTACTATACTAATATTATAAAGTTGGTCTGAAAGAGAGTGTCGGGGTGAAGGTAAGGAAAGGAATGCTCCGGTGGTTCGGGCATGTGGACAGAATGCATGATGAAAGAATGACTAAACAGATATACAATGCAAAAGTGGATGGATGCAGAAGTCGTGGTAGGCCACGACACACCTTCCATGATCAAATTGATCGTATACTAGCAGAAGGTGATGTCAGGAGCATTAAGAACAGACGAGCGTGCATGACAAGAGTTATAAATGTCAAAGAAGCAAGTGAGGTGTGTAAGAATAAGCCTAAATGGCGCTCTGTTGTCCGTGCCTACCCCGCAAGGGAAGTTGCGTGAAGTTATGTATGTATGTAATATTATAAAGAGGAAATATTTGTATTTTTGTATGTTTGTAATAAATAAACTCAAAAACTACTGGGCCGATTTCAAAAATTCTTTCGCCATTGGAATGCTACATTACCCCTGATAAATGTAGGCTGTATAAAAATTAGGGATCCTTATTAAAACTTCAATAATGTAACCCATCAATCTAAAGCAAATACCGCTGGAATCGGGTTCTAGGATTTTGAGTGATTTTGGAGTGTGTGGGTCCCGGAGTGGTTTAGATTAGATTTAGACCTGCAGGTGGCCTTGGAAAGGGATTCTAGATTTTTTTTGATATAATATATAAACCTACAGTGAAAAATCCATTGCATGGTTTAGGAGGTTTTAGGGAATATACAGACAGATTCGGAAAGCGACTTTGTTTTACGCTATGTAAAGAAAAAATACTCATATTATATTTCCGTATGATACGACTGTTAGTATGATTTTCTATATGCTTTTGTGTGTGTATCTGGTTTTAACACATATTCTATTATTTCTGTTTTACCCACAGCCAGGTGGTAGGGTCCCCGTCTGGATGGCTACCACCCCTGGTCTAGAGTATGTCACCATAACAACCTTGAATTGCGTTCCGGCATCATTGGCCAAGTTCCAGTTTCTCCTTCAAGGCCGGCAGCACATTGGCAGCACCTCCGGTATTGCTAATGTCCATTGGCGACGGTAACCTCTTTCCATGACAGTTGGACCGTCAGCCCGTCTGCTGTGCGTCAGCAAGATACAAAAAGGTATCCAATACAATCAATCCAAATGGAAATCTAAGAAAACGAAATATCAACGTTTGTATGAGAAGATATTACACGACAAACAAAATCTAGACGACTTCACCAAATAGGAAAAATACGACCGCTAGCAAGCACTTTCAATAATTACACATACAAATTAATTTGTTATTAAAGAAATAAAAATATTAATGAAACTAAATTTATTTTTTTCAACGCAGCGAATTCACAAAAACCCAGGTGTGCGAGACTGGTGCCTGAAATAGATTGACAAGAAATCTGTATGACAAGTCACCAGTGCTCCAATCTATGACTATAAAGAATAAAACGTTTGATTAATTCTTTTATAGTGAAATATAAATAATACTAGAGGTTACTCTGCGGCTGTGCCGCGGGTCAACCTCTTGTTTAGAGAGGTTACAACACAGGTTACATTGTACTAAACTTTTATGTTGTAGTGAAATACTTACAAGCCAATAGATGGCGCTGTGCAATAATTGATGTCACAAACGTTTCCCGAAACACACAAAGAATATATACAAAATTTCAACTGTAACAGATGGGCCCCCGGGCTGAACGCCTCCGCTCCCACGGAGTCGTGAAGCCCCCAAAGTCCGGTATCGCTGAAACAGCCATCTGCGGCTATTCAGCTGGGTCCAGCTCCAAAAAAAAAAAAACCTGATGGGATGCGTCCGATTATAAGGCTCGTCGAAAGGCTCTTGTTCGACGACCGCGTAACGTCCTGACGGACAGAGTCGACGTTATTACGAAACGGCTGGCCCGAATCAGTCTGCCCACGGTTAGGACGGTAGGCTGGCAGGCACCGACAGACAGACACAAACGGCGGCGTCTCAGACGCCGCCAATCAAGATCTCTCCACGTCCCCGCGAGGGACGCTAGGAGACATGGCTCCCCCCCACAGGATAGACTAGGCGTGGAAGTTTCTTTCGCCGTTTCTTCTCTCCTAGCCATAACACGTTGCGAAACGGCAGTACGATAGCGTAGGCCGCCGCGAACCACCGATCCCTCCCCTCGGGCTTTATATTACCCGTCGCCCGTTCTCAATTAGTGCTTTGTGTCGCCCTATGGTGGGCATCATTAAATTCATCCCCCTCTCATGGCAACAGTCCAGCCGAGGTAAAACTCCTTAGGGAGCTCCCTCGAGCAAGTTGCCCCCCGGGCTCGAGCGCCTTCGCTTCGCGATGGCACTCGCCCCAAAAACCCCGGTAAAGTTGTAAGGTCTTCGGACCAACAACATAAAGTCAAGTCCAATAAAAAAAACAGATGGGCCTAGGCCTGCGAGGTTTGTACCTCACAGGCCTAGGCCCGTCTGTTTTAACATTACCCTTGCTGGAAGATCTTCCTTTAAGACGGAGGAGCATTCCATCTCGCTCCTCCGCGCTATCGGGGCTCACCCTTCAATGTTACTGCTATTTGCCCCGGAAGATTCACTTCACTTTATGTCGCAAAGTGTCCCATCTCCCGGATGAAAAATATCTATGCCAATTTATATACATACATACATAACTTCACGCCAGTCCCTTGCGGGGTAGGCAACAGAGTGCCATTTAGGCTTATTCTTACACACCTCTCTTGCCTCTTTGACATTAATAACTCTTGTCATGCAAGCTCGTCTGTTCTTAAGGCTCCTGACATCACCTTCTGCTAGTACACGATCAATTTGATCATGGAAGGATCTATGCCAATTTACGGTATTAAAACTACATATGTATACAAAAATGACCAATTCAACCAAATCAACCAAATCGACCAAATATACCACATCGACCAAATTAATCAAAATGACGAAAATGGCAAATCACAAAACTAAAAACCTATGCTACTTTCTGGGATAATCGTTACATACTATCCCCAAACTTATCCCATTATCTAGCATGAAAAGAGTCCCTTGTCCACCCTCGGTATTAAATGTACATATATACCTACCGAATTTCAGCCAAACCAGCCCAGTAATTTTTCCGTAAAAACGTAACAGAGAGACAAATATATTTTCAATCCGGAAACTATCCCATTTTTCGGGATAAAAAGTATCCTATGTTCATCCTCGCCATCGAACATATATACATACTGAGTTTCAGCCAAATCGGTCCAGTAGTTTTTTCGTGATAACGGAACAGATAGACAGACAAACAGCCAGACAGCGTTACTTTCGCATTTATATTTTTTATTTTTATTAACAACTCTACGGACTCGAAACACACAAAAACAAATCACCAAAATCGGTCCAGGTGATTAGGAGGATTCTAGAACTTGATCTCAGCGCCACCTACCGGTTCCAAAAAAGTATCCTATGTCCGTCTCCTGGTTCTAAGCTACCTGGGGAGGTAGGGTGGGGACCAATTTTTAGCCAAATCGGTACTGCCGTTCTTGAGTTATAAATAGTGTAACTAACACGACTTTCTTTTATATATATAGATTAAAATGTGAAATAATTACAAATTATCAATAAAGTTGGTGTGAGTTGCGGACGCCGAAAGAGCTCATAGGGTCTTAAGGTCTGGTAGTTGGTTGTTGCTGGGTTTGGTGCTTAATCATTTTGATGATCGGATCCCAAACAGGTGGCACTATTTCATTCATCTTCAAGTAGTTTCATTTTGCTATGAAATTGTTCGCAAGTAGCGTCCTCCAACGTTATTATGAAATTAAACAACAATTTACAAAGGCTTTGAAGATTGGTTTTACGCCTTGCCGTCGCACAACTTGATTAAGATAAGTGTCACAAGATGGCGGTGTGATAATTCATTTTATCTAATTACTTTTGTTTTGAATTTGTTTTCAAAGCCCCCCGATTTTGAAACATTATTCATCGGTTCCCCGCTCCTATTGGTCTTAGCGTGATGATATATAGCCTATAGCCTTCCTCGATAAATCGGCTATGTAACACTGAAAGAATTTTTCAAATCAGACCAGTAGTTCCTGAGATTAGCGCGTTCAATCAAACAAACAAATTCTTCAGCTTTATATATTAGTATAAGATTCTAATTATATCATAATATATTTTATTTTTATTTAACATGCCGTGTCTGTACATGGAAGCCATTAAAAAAACAACTGGAATAGACTATATAAACGATGGCGAACACGGTTCAATTTTTTAAGATATCTTGTCTGTTTATCATTTTGACTGGCACGTAAAAACTACTGGGCAGAATTCGATATGGTTTTCGCTAACGACAACTAATTATTAGAATCAAACTATGTATCACTTTTTTCGGGGGAATCCCGCGGGAATTTTTCTGGGAATGATTTAAAATAGTCATAAAAAAAAAATAGAATCCCAATATGATTAGATAGATAGTAGATTACACTTTATTGTACACCATTACAGAAAACAGAAAATCTAGAGCCTTAAAATATTCTAAATGTGCACAAGGGGCGGTCTTATCGCTAAGAAACGATCTCTTCCAGACAACCCCCGATTTTTTACTGTTCTATAGCAAATTCAGTGAAATAAAACGCGTGATATTTTTTATTCCGGGAAGTTTTTTTTTTTTTTTTTTTTATTTTTTTTTATTGCAGGAGTTCAGCAGACAGACAGACGGCCCACTTGATTGAAAGCGGTTACCATCGCCTATGGACATTTGCAAGACCGAAGGTGCTACAGATGCGCTGCTGCTCTCTTAAAGGGGACTGGAACCTGGTCACTAATGCCGGAACACAACTCAAGGTTGTTATGGCGACATACTTTAGACGAGGGGTGGTAGCCATCCAGTCGAGCAAATGCCCTACCACCTGGCAAAAAGTTGTGAAGTTGTCCTGGATGCATAAAAATTAGCTTATTCCGAGACAGTTTCCGCTAACACGATAGCTTTATATTCTTTTTTTAAATGCTGCGATACTTTGTGTCCCGGTTATCCCACGGGAATTTTAAGACAAGCGTGGACGAAGTCGCGGACAAATTAATACGGATAGTTGACTCCATTGTTGATAGTAGCAGATTTTATCCCTGCAGGAACGGAGAAAGAATACAATTTCCTGCTTTGGGGCGGCCTGTCGTAAGAGGCGATTTAACAACCCACAGCCAGGTGGTAGGGCATTTGCCCGACTGGATGGCTACCACACTTGGTCTAAAGTATGTCGCCATAACAACCTTGAGTTGTGTTCCGGCATTAGTGACCAGGTTCCAGTCTCCCTTAAGAGAGCAGCAGCGTTTTTGTAGCACCTTTGGTGTTACAAATATCCATAGGTAATCGCTTTCCATCAAGTGGGCCGTCTGCCTGTCTGCTGATCTCCTGCAATAAAAAAATAAATAAATAGTAACCTTAAGCTGTAACTACATTAGACCTCGGAGTTGGTCGAGCTTCCGCCTTCTCGTAGCCCTGGCATAAAGCGTAGGAAAGAACACCGAGGGGTTTTAGAGGGTATTCCCAACCACGACGTGGCAACTTTCTTGCTTGCGGTTCTAGTACCTTTTTTTAACGAAGGGAAATCTGTTTGAGGATTATCCACCGCGGTGGAAACGTGGTGGGGAGTGTTGGATTCACCACGTTGGGATTGGCACTAGCATCGCAAGCAAGAATTGCGCTTGCCACTCCACGGTTGGGGACACCCAGTAAAACCCCTCCGTGTTCCGTCCTTCACTTTAATGCTAGGGCCACGGGTACACACGACCGGTGCGGGTGGCTATCTGAGGAAGGGTTTCCACGCGCTATTAATGACACCGAGATGGGGGTGCACCAATGCTGCGCGCATGCTCACCTCTCCTCCCGTGGAGCGCGTTACAAACCACCCCAAGTTAAGGAAAGAACGAAATCGCCCGAGTCTTTGCGTCCTTTGACTGTGGAACAGGCCTTATGGGCCGCCACCTGCCAAGGCCTGCGGAATGACTACGACGGAATACCGAGGGGTTTTAGGTGGTATCCCTGACTGCGGCGAGACAATAGCACTTCTTGCTTGCGGAGCTATGGCCACCCCAATGTAGCGAATTCCACGCTCCCCACCGCGTTTCCCCCGCGATGGATAATTCTCAAACGGATTTCCCCTAGCTAAAAAAAGAACTAAATTAAGCACTCGGCGGCCAGGTGTACGCTGATCTGGGCACGTCAGAGCCCATACACTTTATATAGCGGCTAGTTGTCCAGACCAAGATTTCATCCACGCCATGCTATTAATCACATAGTTAATATCCTCTAGGGAAATCTCGCGCTTTTTCAATCTGTTCAAATATGGCGCAGCGTTTAGCGCTTTTTAACAAGGAACCAATTTTCTTTTTTAACTTTAAGTTTGTAAAAAAATATTGAACACCATATTTATGAATTACCACCAGGAAACTAGAGACGGGGGGGGGGGGGGGTTGGCATATATTACTAGTGGTCATCGAGGGGGGTTAGGTAGGCAAAATTGTAACCAATGAGTACCTTAGTTTGAATAGAATCTAAACCATCCCGGGACCCACTCAAACACACACAAAACCTAATTTCACCTTAATCCTGGAACTCGATTGCAGCGCCATTTACCTGATTCAATTGTGAATCTAAACTATCACGAGACCCACTTAATGACACACAAAAAATTGCGTCAAAATTCTGGTACCCGATTGCAGCGCCACCTACCAGGTCCAACTGTGAATCGAAACCATCCCGAGACCCACTCAAACACACACAAAAAAATTCGTCAAAATCCTGGATCCCGATTGCAGCGCCACCTACCGGGTTAATCTAAACCATTCTCTAATCCACTTGAACGCACACAAAAAAATCATTACAGTCGTAGCGCCATATACCGGGTCCAATTGTGAATCTAAACCATCCCGAGAGCCACTTGAACACACAAAAAATTGGTCAAAATCGCTTCGATCCTTTAGGAAGAGTTGATTTTTATTTACAAGATAAGAAGGTATTCACGGGTTCACCATTATTTGACAACAAACATATATGTCACATTGTCTGTGGTCAAATATTTATAGTGCGTTCAGAAATTAATTTTGTGTCTAATATTCGAAATATATCTTATACTAATATTATAAAGCTGAAGAGTTGGTTTGTTTGTTTAAACGCACTAATCTCAGGAACCGCTGGTCCGATTTGAAATATTCTTTCAGTGTTGAATAGTACATTTATCGAGGAAGGCTATAAGGCTATATTACATTTTTTTTTAAATTAGGGATCCTTACTAAAAGTCCAATAATGTAACCCAAGGTGTAAAAAAATGACCGGAAAAAATCCTTACACGGCGTGCGCTACGAAAACTATTGATTATAGAACAAAACGATGTACTACCACTTTGCAGAACATATAATTGTCTACAAAAAATATCGCGTAGCCATATATCTAACTATTGTAGTTATCTGACAATAAGTGTTTTCTTTTATTTTTTTAAATAATTAAAATGCCAACGCTTCAAAAACTCTTGATTTTGTACCTTGGTATTAATCCTTATCAAAATAAATTACTTCATATTCAAGACGAATTCAATACCTTTCTAGAACTTTTTGAGTGATTCAATTCTGACGTTTCATTCAAAAGATATCGCGATATTTAAAATGTAAGTATTAGTGTTGTAGCCAAATATACTAATATTGTTTGATTGAACGCGCTAATCTCAGGAACTAGTGGTCTGATTTGAAAAATTCTCTCACTGTTGGATAGCCCATTTATCGACGAAGGCTATAGGCTATATATTATCACGCTATGACTAATAGGAGCGGAGCACCAGTGAAGAATGTTTCAAAATCGGAGGGTTTTGAAAGCAAAATCCACGCGGACGACGTCGCGGACACAGCTAGTGGAAAATAAAATAGAAAACTGCAAATTGATGACACATTTACTATGAGAATATACTTAACATGAGAGTTTCACTGAGAAAGTAAAATGATAAGTATAAGCGTCACTGCTACGATCGACGCACAGTCAATAATAATGGCCGAAAACGGTTTAGGCACAAAACTTTAGTGAGCGAGAGAAAGCTTATTGTGTGAGAAAGACAGGAGACCGGTTCTGTTCTCATCCCTACTCTGCGCTGTTTACAGGTTGAGAAGTGACACCGGTAGACGCCTGGCGGGAATAACTGATCGACTGGTAACTGATCAATTATCAACCGCCGAGAGTAGAAAATTATTAAAGTACTAATGTCGCTATTGAAAAATAGCGGTTGATGGTTAAATGGTGAAAATTTAGGGCTGTATGTATTTTGCAAGGACGAATCATAAAAAAAATGTCCAAGAAATAAAATTTTACGGTGGACCACCTTTAACCTCTTAGACGTATGAAAAATAGTTTACATCCTATTCTTAGACTTATTAAATATACACACAAAATTTTATAGGAATTTTCGAAGGAGTTTTATTACAAACACTGTGTTCCGAGAATTTTATATATATATTTTTTTTTTCTCCTTTATCCTCAGGCGAACGAGATATGCCCGAGTGAATACTACTTTTATTTTTACTTTATTTTCTTTACAATTTTGACTTATTTATTTCTTTTTATATATTCTAAGTACACAAATAATTTTTACACCGTGGGGGTTGGACTATGTTGGTTTGGGTTGGAAGGGATTGCAAGTTGAGATAAGGGTATTTAGGGACTTAGGTTTGGTATTTGGAAGGAGGAGGGGAGGGGGGGGGGGTAAGTAAGGGTTGTACCAGATAATTATTTATTATTTCTTACATAAGTTACCTATTTTAGTTACAATTTTGTATATATCTATGATTTATAAAAACTTTTTTCCAATTCTACTAGATATTTAAGTATATATGTATGTATATATATATATATATAATTATATGCCGAGAATTTTATATATTAGATGAGCACGTAACTACCATTGTATATTATATAATATAAATGATAATATCAGCCCATAAATGTCCCACTGCTGGGCTAGGGCCTCCCATTATGGGGGAGGGGGGGACAGTTTGACACATCGGGTATCTCGATGTGCAGGTTGCATCACGATGTTTTCCTTCACCGTTGTTAGTATGTGATAGTTGTAACAATATGCACATTAGGTCATAAAACTGCCTGAGCGGTGCATGCGCGTTCCGGTCAGGATCGAACCCGCGCTCTTCGAGGCTGGGACGCATGCGCTAGCCATTACGCTACCACGACTAGCGTTGTCTATTAATGATACTATAATTACTTTGTGCCCGTGTGTACTTTTTATTGTGTCTTGGTCAGAAGCACTTATTATTCGTTAAAAGTATAATTCAGTTTTTCAAGACAACCTGTTCTACAATATTTCTTATTTCTTTTTTATGGTGTGGAGCTAACGTGCAGATATCTTGACCTCTATCTGATAAAACGCAACACTTTTTTTTAAGAGTAGAAAGAAGTAAGAAAGAGGGTTGGTCTGAAAGAGAGTGTCGGGGTGAAGGTAAGGAAAGGAATGCTCCGGTTTTCGGGCATGTGGGAAGAATGCACGTTGAAAGAATGACTAAACATATATACAATGCAAAAGTGGATGGATACAGAAGTCGTGGAAGGCCACGACACATCTTCCATGATCAAATTGATCGTGTACTAGCGGAGGGTGATGTCAGGAGCCTTAAGAACAGACGAGCGTGCATGACAAGAGCTATGAATGTCAAAGAAGCAAGAGAGGTGTGTAAGAATAAGCCTGAATGGCGCTCTGTCGTTCGTGCCTACCCCGCAAGGTTACTGGCGAGAAGTTATGTATGTACTTTTTTTTTTGCTAACGCAGAGGGAGTGACTACATTTCGTAACATGTTGGGTCTAAGTTGAGTGGGGGATAGACCTGCCGCGGCGAGAAGTACCGCAGAGCGAGTACGAACCTCTGGTACAGGCGTTCCCAAATATTCCGCTGAACCTAACCTGCGTCCCATATCCACGCTTGTGTGGAAGGACGTGAGCTCAAGAGCTAGGTTACTCCCGTAATCAACCACGCAACAAGCTTTGGTCACGCCCGGGAAGCAGGGCGACCAACTTCACCTAGAGGAGTTTGATCCGCCGCATCCCCAACGGACCCCTTCGATGGAATTACGAGAGGAGATTAGGAGATAGAAAGGAGTAAAAGTGGGCGGGCAAATGGAACTCTCACTCACCGTATGAAATAAGATTAGTTCAAGAATAACCGTTTCACGACAATCATTTGTGAGAGCGTGGCAATGAATCTAGCATAGTTGTACTATGTCAATTCTTATTGCTCTAATCAATTTTTGAACTATTTCAACAAATACTTACTCTATCACTTATCCGTGCTGAAATGCAGAAAGAATACTAATTCCTGGGGCCAGGTGGTCTGCTGCAAGAAGCGATATAACAACCTATAGCCAGGTGGTATTGGCCCATCTGGATGGCTACCACCCCTGGTATAGAACATGCTGCCATAACAACCTTGTGTTCCGGCCTTAGCGACCAGTCCCATCTACGAGTCCGGCAGCATATTGGTAATACCTTTAGTATTGCAAATGTTGAGATGCTGAGTCCGCAGGCTGTCTGCCGTACTTCAGCAATAAAAAACAAAAAATATTTATGTCCTTGAGGTCTATCTAAAGAAATAAGCATTTATACAGTGGTCATTTATTAAACTAAGATTCACAGTTTAATTATCAACTAAATCTCATACAATATATAAAACTAAAATGACATGCACATAATTACAAGTATAATTATATCATAATTAAAAATCATAAATTAATATATTCATATACGCCTCATAAACTTTTGACGACCTCTGTGGTGGAGCGGGCTAAGCCTTTGCCGGCCTACCTCACTGCAACGCAGAGGTTCCGGCTTCGATTCCTGGTATAGTAAATTTCGGAAACGTATTTTCTCCATTATTTACTATGGTCTGGATGTCTGGGATCGGCCCCAGAGTAGTCCGTTGTATATTACCCATAACTCAAGCGTAACTTGCTTATTTTGGGAATTTATAATATGTGTCTTTGTCTGCCGATTACTTATTTATTTATAAACCAAAGACAACAATATATTGTATTTAATTATAGAAAGTCTGTACGATGCTGACGTAGCAAAAATAAAAGGAATGAGAAACATGTGATAAAATAATGTTAAACTGGAAGATTGTTTGAGATATATAAAGATAACCCAATAAAAGATAAGAAGGATTGGGTGAAGGAAGACTTGATCATTTTAACCGATTCAAAAAAAGGAGGTTCTCAATTGGTCGGGATTCTTTTTTTTATGTATGTTCACCGATTACTCCGAGATTTATGACCCGATTTACGTGATTCTTTTTTTGTTCGACGCGGAATTGCTGCCATTTGGTTGTCTAGAAATGTAACATAGTTTGGCTCAGTAGTTTTCATTTTACGAACATTTTCTTGTTCCCGTTTCTTGGGACCTATATTTTTTAAGAAGCGCGGCACCTTTCGTAGCTCTACCCATACATAGCTAGACATTAAAAAGTAACAATAAAATAAAAAAAAAACTACGTTTAAAAAAACCGACTTCAAAAACTAAAAAGTATAAAATAATTTATTTCTAAAGCTATTATTATTAATATATATTATCTAAAACATCTTAAAGTCGGTGCTTAGTAATTTTCAAAATATACTAATTTTTATGTTTTACTTTGCACCGACTTCAAGATGTTTTAGATAATATATATTAATAATAATAGCTTTAGAAATAAGTTATTTTATACTTTTTAGTTTTTGGTGACAAAAGACATATACGAAAATAGAGGAGTATGGAAGGAAGACATAATGAACTACTTAAAATAATTAGCTGAAGGAAAAGTCAAAAAGAATACGTTACTAGTTCATGTTTTAGTTAAATTATAGGTACAGTTACGTCTTGTGTAAATCGTTTTATAAACTTGCCATGATTGAAGTAATCTTCTAATTCTTGCAATGTCTTATTTCTGGTTTCGGGAACAAATTTCCATATAATTAAACAACTGACAGCTGTATTTATGAAATAAACAAGAAAAGTACCCCATAAATTCATATATTCAAACATATAAGGTGCTAATTTTAATGAAGAGAAATGTAAAAGACTTGAGAAAACAACAAATAAAGCTCCACCAATTCCTCTATATTTTACTGCAGTAATTTCCATAGCTATTACACACGCACTGGGCAGTAGAAAACCCATCTCCACAAAAATGTAAATTGCTAACCCACATAAACATAGTACTGAGTATGTTAACACCCCTATATTCTGTAGTAAAGTTACAGTAAAACAGAAAAAACTTGACAACAGTACTCCTACACAGCCGATTAAATTGAGCGTCTTATTATTCATTCTTTTCATTAAAATAGTACAATTAGTGTTGCCCAGAATCAACAGAATATTTAGTGCTATTGTACTGTAGTGAACGAGATTATTATCATTTGTAGTCTTCTTTACTATTAGATGAGAATATACTATCAAAACCATAAATCCACTCCAGTACGCCGAACTTAGAAGCAAAAACATTAACCCAACTGGGATATAAAAATCTCTCCTTGCAATTGATTTGTATAAGCTTTCTCTTTTGTCATCTTCTTTTCTTGCTTGAATTAGTTCTAATAGTTCTTTGTTAGCCTTTTCACCATCACCTCGCAGCCATTTGAAAGTAGTTTCACATTCTTTATATCTTCCTTGAAGTGCGAGCCATGAAGGTGATTCTGGCCACACCAACCAGGCAATCAACATTCCTAAAGCAATCGGTATAAGCATAATTAACGCTGATGTCTTCCAATGACCATACTGGCCTATTATTGCAATAGCAGCGATTCCAGATGACTGCCAGATCCCGAAAGCACTAATACAAATGTTTCGAAATTTTGGACTTAGAAATTCAGACATACTGCAGTAACTGACTATCAACACGCATTGACTGCCTAGTCCGTGGAAGGATTCACTGATCAGAATCGTGGAAATCGATTGTGCAGTGTATGCTAGGATCCAGCCGATTGCGACGAGAAGGCAACTGAATAGAAATGAGAGTTTTCGTCCTTTCCATTGCATCAGTGAAGGCATCAGGATACTTGGTATGCTGGCAAAGCCGTGGATGGAACCTTAAATCATACTTAAAGTTTTGTATAATTATATCAGTTAATCTATAATATTATAAAATTATAAACATACCGTGTCTGTACATTGAGGCTAATAGACTATCTTCTAATATATAAAATTTTCGTGTCACAGTTTTCGTTGCCATACTCCTCCGAAACGGCTTGACCGATTTTGATGAAATTTTTTGTGCTTATCCGGTATCTATGAGAATCGGCCAACATCTATTTTTCATCCCCCTAAATGTTAGGGGTAGTCCACCCCTAAATTTTTTTATTTATTTTTTAGACAAAATTTCTATTTTTTTATGATACAACATACAAAAATACATACAACCCTAAATTTTCACCCCACTACGATCAACCCCTATTTTTTATTTGTTAATTATAAACTTTAATTTTTTGGCAAGATTTTTAATCTTTTGTCATGACTTAGAATAAAAAAAAAATATTACTCTTTTAGATTCACAATTAGAACCGGTAGGTGGCGCTGAGACCGGGTTCTGGAATCCTCCTAATCACCTGGAGCGATTTTGGTGATTTTGTTTTTGTGTGTTTGAGTGGGTACCCGGTTGGTTTAGATTCGCAATTAGAACCGGTACGTGGCTCTGGGATCGGGTTCTAGAATTTTATTTTTTAAAGGCAGGACAACGTCTGCCGGGGCCGCTAGTAACTATATAAACGACGGAGAACACGATGCAATTTCTTTTATATTTCTTGTTTTGTTGTTTGTCCGTTTGTTCGGTATTCACGTAAAAACTATTGGGCTGATTTCGATGCGGTTTTCGCTGTTCGACAGCAAATTCTTAGGCTTAAAATCTGCACTACTTTTTATCCCGGGAATCCCGCGGGATTTTTCCAGGGAACGGTTTGTTCGGGTGCATAAAAATTAGTTTATTCAAACACGATTTTCACAACGATAGCATAGCTTACATTATCTCTTTAAATACTGCGGTACTTTGTGTCCCTGGAGTCCCGTGGGAATTTCAGGTCAAGCGTGGATGAAGTCGTAGGCATATCCTAGTTTAATAATATTATTTCTAACGTAAAAAAGACAGTTGGTCTGAAAGAGAGTGTTGGGGTGAAGGTAAGGAAAGGAATGCTCCGGTGGTTCGGACATGTAGAAAGAATGCATGATGAAAGAATGACTAAACAGATATACAATGCAAAAGTGGATGGATGCAGAAGTCGTGGAAGGCCACGACACACTTTCCATGATCAAATTGATCGTGTACTAGCAGAAGGTGATGTTAGGAGCCTTAAGAACAGACGAGCGTGCATGACAAGAGTTATGAATGTCAAAGAAGCAAGTGAGGTGTGTAAGAATAAGCCTAAATGGCGCTCTGTTGTTCGTGCCTACCCCGCAAGGGAACTGGCGTGAAGTTATATATGTATGTATGTATGTATGTATGTATTTATGTATGTATGTATGTATTTCTAATGCTCACAATCTATCTATGTATACTATAATAAATGTGTTCGGTTCGAATTTGTACATACGTTTTTTAAATTGATAAAAATCAGAGGGTTATGTCGGAGCAGGAGATTCCGAAAATACAATTTTCAGAATTTTTGTCTGTATACCTGTCAGAGCATCACGTGAAAACTACTGAACGGATTTAAATAAAACATGACATAGAACTAGCTTTTTTTTATTGTACGAGTTCAGCAGACAGGCGGACGGCCCACCTGATGGAAAGCGGTTACTATTGCCTATGGACATTTACAACACCAAAAGTGCTACAAATGCGCTGCTGCTCTCTTAAGGGAAACTGCAACCTGGCCACTAATGCCGAAACACAACTCAAGGTTGTTATGGCGGCATACACTAGACCACGGGTGGTATCCATCCAGACGGGTATACTTCCTACCACCTGGCTGTGGGTTGTGTTGTCGCTTCTTACGACAGGCCGCCTGGACGCAGGGAATTGTATTCTTTCTCCGTTCCTGCACGGATAGCTTATATCTCGGAGCATAAGGTAGGTAATTTTTTATCCCTATAAATGACGGCGTTTCCTTAAAATGGACGGATTAGCAATATAGATAGATGACGCTGTAATCACGTTTTTCAATTCACTAACACTAATACTTACGCTGTCAGAAACAACGTCATTCATCGTATTCAAACAAGTTTCTAAATAACTGCTATGAGGTGTTTATATAGGTAAACAGACGTAATGGACGCGAGGATTTTACAAAAATTAGGTTTTTATCCAAAATTGTTACAGAATCCAGGGCTTGAAATAGCGGTAAAAATGCGGTATAGTTATTTATGCTAATTTCAGATAAGGATAAAAAAGAAATATGGTTAAAACTTACGGTTATTTTTATCCGTGCAGGAACGGAGAAAGAATACAATTTCCTGCGGCCGGGCGGCCTGTCGTAAGAGGCGACTTAACAACCCACAGCCAGGTAGGGCATTCGCCCGACTGGATGGCTACCACCCCTGGTCTAGAGTATGCCGCCATAACAACCTTGAGTTGTGTTCCGGTATTAGTGACCAGGTTCCAGTCTCCCTTAAGAGAGCAGCAGCGCATTTGTAGCACTTTTGGTGTTGCAAATGTCCATAGGCGATGGTAACTGCTTTCCATCAAGTGGGCCGTCTGCCTGTCTGCTGAATTTATGCAATAAAAAAAAAACCGATTTTACCGGTAAAAAATGTAACGTTAATACTATTTTTATCGGTAATTTAAACGTTATTACTATGTTTTGTTACCATCGTCGCTCTCTTTCACTCGCAACGATTGTCAAACAGCACTGTGCTTAAAGCGCGCGTAATATTTAAAGTGTGTTTGTTTGATTCGGTAACATGTATTCGTAATAAAGCCAATTCTTAAAAATGGCAACGTTGCTTGGAATAACGTAAAAAATTCAGATACGTATATATAACGTTATACATACGATTTTAAAAAATATACCGGTACGGTAGCATCTGTTTCGAAAATACCGGTAACTACCGAAGTTTTAAAGGCAATTGATAAAGTTTTCAAGCTCCGAGTCAGAAACTTCAAAAGATGTGTCCATTTTAAAAATTAAATTCACATTCACGATTCCTGGTATAGTAAATTTCGGAACCATATTTTCTCCGTTATTTACTATGGTCTGGGTGCCTGGGATCGGCCCCAGAGTGGTCCGTTGTATATTACCCATAACACAAGCGTAACTTGCTTAATTTCGGGATATACAATATGTGTGTTTGTCTGCCGATTATTTATTATTATCTTTTCTTTCACCTTAACCCAATTATTTAGGGTCGATACAATACCTTCTATACCCCCCTACTTTGGCACATTTCCGCTGTCACACCACAAATAATTACGTCATCCTTCGCACAATCCATCCACATCTTTTTTGGTCTACCTTTAAATTTGTAATCGTCGACCTCCCAGTGTAAAATACTTTGTATCGTTAGGAAAATCTGTATTTATATCACAAGTCTTACCTATCCATGACAATGTCTCAAAATCGAGTTTAATTGTGCTGCTGTTAGACTGAAGCTGTTGTAACAAGGTATTTGGATAACCTATAGTCCCCCCGAGGGATAGCGCAGCTAAAAACGGTGCTGCTACCACGAGCGACTGGAAAAGTGAGCATGCTATGTTAATTTAGAGCTTAAGCCGAAATTAGACCTATAAAATTATCTTAATTCTTACAAATAAGCAACTTTTTAACTGTGAAACGAAAATCTTATAAAATTCATAAAACCAACAAATCCCGATGAAATATATGCTATAATAAAAGGTCTCAAGAATACGCATAGTGTCGGATATGACGATATAGCCACAAAAGTAATGAAATATGTTGGTAGTACGATTGCTCCACTGCTTAGCTATATATTTAACCTATGTATTGAACAGGGAATATTTCCATCAAAATTGAAAGTAACACTAATGGGGATTGTTCAAAAAAAATTACCCTCTGATTTTATATTTTTATTATGTAAAATAGGGTATTTTAAGATACTAATTTGAATATTTTTGTGTTTTAAGAGTTAGTTTTTTTTTATTCGATTTTTAAAAAAAATATCCGATGACGTCATTGGGGACAACTTTACATTAATTCCTTTGCCTATAAAAAGAAAATAATCATATTAATCTGTGCTACTATTTAAATGTTACTGTCATTATTCATTATGACACATCGTGATCATTTTAGTGTGGCCAGCTTAGCAATTTTATCGGTAGATTTATTTTATATATTTTGGTGTTCAACATTTATTATTTTCTAAAGTTACCGTTAAGTTATTTAAAGTGACCTTTAGTGAAAAATCAATATAATATAACTTAAACTGAATAATGTACAGTTAGACTGAATACCATTAATTGATAATCAGGCATAAATTACCTATTAGACACCATTGCGATGTCATTACTTTTCTTAATTTGTAATAAAGTATTCTTTCGGCGATTACAACAGATAAAGCTCATTCGACCACTAAAATACTTTGATTTGGTATCACATTTGGGTTATCATTTTTAATGTCTGATACCTAGACATAGTCTCATTATCCAATGATGTTGTCAATCCAGTTAAAATAAAAAGGTTGTATTGTCAGTTTCAATTGAGGGGGGGGGGGAGTATTATTAGTCAGATCTTTAAAAAAAATATCAGTCCTTAGGACTGCACTTCAGAGATAAAACCTTGGTATCTGAGCGTGACGGTCGTGCGAATTCGGTGCATTTTCTCCATCCTAGAAGTATCTACCGAAGTTTTCAATTTAAAAATCATGGCGATGTTCGATAAGGTCTTTTTTAAGTCAATATGTTGGGAGTTACTTTCCTACACACACGTGTGTACCTACAAGAATTACAAATTTTAGTAATTTCACTATTAGCAACCTGGCAACATTGGGTATTTAGGCTTTAGATCGGCGGTTAATGCAGCATTTCTAAATTCTAATATTATTCATTACAATTAATTTCGTCCTTAGAAAAATCTTCTAAAGTCATCCGACAAAAAAGTGAACTGTTTTATTAATGAAAATGTATTAAATATTTTCTCTTTCTAAACATGGCCGGATCTTCAAATAGGAGTGTTAATTTTGTAAAGGCTGATACGCTAAACCTACCTAACATGTAATGTTATTAGAGTACATAGCTATACTCGTAGTACATATTGGAGAAATAAGAGGAGCTAAAATCCTGATGTAAGTAGTTTTGTGAAGGTTTCTAAATTCAACATGTTCGTCCATAGATCTTCCTTCCTTCTTTCCTTTTAGAACCTGTGTAGTATATTACTATTCCTGTCTGTAAATTTCATCCATATAAGAAATCAGTAATGTTAATTATTAGTTAATATATGATTGATGTAAGTATACTTTGTGTTGAAGTCAAAATTCATCTAAAATGTGCACCTATTTATAGAAAAATAGCTACATGTCTCACTCATTCATTAGAAACTGATTAAAATAATATTAATTACTTATTTGATAATTTGGTACAATCAATAAATCAGCAACCTATATTACTTTCTTAATAATCTATAATACAAGTAAAGTATCTGATACAAATACATACAAATAAAGGAACAGACATTGCACCACTGCCCTGGCGGTTAGAAAGTGTGTTTGATTGCTAATGTATGTTATGGATCTGATCTTATACAACAAATTACCGGAAAATATGAAACTCTCCAGTAGTTTTAAATATATTCACTTGCCGGCTTAAAAGTGATTAATTAGGCACATCTATGGCTTGAAGAATTTCATGGGATATGAAGATTTTTGACAAATACCTTAATGATTGTAAATCTCTTAATAATATGATGTGTAACATAGTTACTAATATGATAAATTATGAGTTAAATAAGGACTATGCGAGTAATTAAATAGACACTATATCTTTTTTTTTTCAGGTTCAGAAAAAATTAGCAACAATTTTTCTGCATAAGCAAGGGTTATGCTTGATCATAGAATTTTATGACTTATCCACTGCAGTTTACATGAAAACTTTATGTATAGAAAAAACCAAATGCTAGCCTGCAGAAAAAAGAAAAAGATAAAACTGAACATTTCTGAAAAGATTATAAAATATGTCCTAAATTATTATTAATAAGTGTTTAAGTAAATAAACAAGTTTAACTGCTAAAAGTTATTTATTATTTCATCTTGCAAAACAATAAGTCAGAAGATATATTTTATTAATCAATTCATATAAATATAGGGCACATACAAATTTATAACTCACAATAGTTTGCTTTCAGTATAGAAACCATCTTATTCTTATAACTCGTAATGTGAACTCTTAAGACATCAGTCAAAGTAAAGCTAAAATATTTTTGGAGGAATGTTAAATGTTCATATATTGTTTACATGAATTATAACTAATAACATCTAGATTTATGTATATATAAAAATAAGTTATTTAAAATAGCCATCCTTGTTTTCAATTAATTAAGCTTTAAAGATATAGGCCATTCTTCTATGGTGGTACTAATCTTTTCAATCAGTTTCCATTTATTGATTTGGGCTCGCTTGAGATAAATTCAGGTTCTGGTGAATTTTTGTATGCCATTAGCTCCAATGCAGTTCATAAAGAATACTCCAAAGAATTCAAGTCAGAACACAAATTGGCTTGCAACCAAAGTTGGATTGAATTAGCTTCATGGGAGGGTACAGAGTCCTGTTGGAAAATCCACTGCTATCCAGCGAATAAAGTATCACTTAATGCTTAAATCATTGTTTCCAATATGTGATTTTGGACGTCCTTATAACTTCTGGCGCAAGGTGTATTGTTTTGCCAGTTAAATTTTCTTCCACCGTGATGATCTTCTCATCAGTAAACCGGTTATTTTTTGGATCGTATCTCTTGAAAAGATTTCGACATCGTTCCAATCGCCATTTACGAAGACGCTCGTTTATATAATGCACTTTTCTTTGACTTTTAGTTAGAGACCATATGTAAGTATTCTCTTTACAGATATTTAAGAAATATTGGTCTGAAGAGATAATATATACATAATTTTATTCTGGAGTACGTCGAATAAAAATGACGTTGTTTAGTACAAATAAAGGTCAAACGCATTTCTTTCATTTGTACGTTTTTTGGAATTTTAACTAGACAGAAATGATTAGGAACACTATTCCTCGAAATGGTTTTTTATAAAGCTAAATTGAAAAAAAGTGAACAATCCCCATTAAGCCTATCCATAAAAAGGGAAGTAAGACGGATATTAAAAATTATAGACCTGTAGCTTTAATCCCTATAATATCTAAAATATTTGAGAAAATAATATATAATAACCTTAAACTTTGAAGCAAATTTCCGGAAAAATAAATCAATTGACTCAGCAATTATGACCTTCTAAAAGTTGTATATCCGCGAATTGATAAAAGGCTGCCAACGCTATATATCTTGATATGACTAAGGCTTTGACTATGTAAAACATGATATATTGCTGACTAAATTGGAAATGTATGGAATACGGGGAGTGGCACTACAGCTTCTTTCAATCTTAGCAACAGAAGTCAAATGCACATAAATAAAATCTGAGAACATGTGCAGTGTACTTATGCATCTTCACCAAGATCAGTAAATATGGGCGTGAAGTATCCTTCCCCTGCTGTTTCTAATTAAAATGATCTACCTAGAGCAATACATAACCCAGTGATCCTGTATGCAGACGATTGCACAGTTATGTGCACGAAAGAGGATAGATAATCACAAGTCTCAATTCGGTAATTCAATGGCATAATAATTACAAATCAACCTAAAGATAATGAATTTCCGCCATCAATATAAGGGTACAGTACGGGGACAATGAACTAAAACGAGCACTACAAAATTTCTGGGGCTACCATCGATAATAACATGAAGTGGAAAACACATAACCATATACACAATAAAGTAATTCAATTCTCATACGCACTACGTATGCTTAGTAAAGTTCGATCAAAAATCGATTGTGGCGTACATGCATATGTAGTATCCAGATTAAAATATGGTATAATATTCTGGGGAAATTAACACTGAACACTTGTTTATTGCTCAAAAATGTTGTAACGCTCTATTTGTGGCTTAAAAAGGCGAAATAGCTGTATTTTATTAAACTACTCTCTTTACCTTGTCTATATATCTATGAAGTAATGTCAGAAGATACCCTGAACAATAAAAAGCTCACGAAGATGTGACTTATTAAAATTTAATAAAAGGTGCACAACAACCTTATTTGCACGAAATATATAACAAATTACCATTAGCCATAAAGACATGCCGCGAATTTGCAACATGTTTACATACTTAACGGACAGGACATTTTATTCGATACAGGAATTCTTGGACAGTACCAATAAAAGACTAAAATATTAGATAAAGGTTGTATATATATAATTCTGACTAAAGATAAATAAAACACTGATATCAAAATATTTAAGGAATCAATAAAAACATGCGTATCAATATTAGATTACTTTTTTTTACATTTAATTTTTTTTAATTTGTTTTATAATTTATGTTAAGTATATTTTATTTCAATTGTATTTAATCATTGTAAAGGTGGTCTGGAAGATATCGCCGGCGGCGATAACACACAATTACTACTCAAAAACTATCAATATCCTACAACTATTGTTCATTTTAGAGTAATATTAAACATTTTTAGAAAACAAAACTGCACAACATAACGCCACCTTTGAGTCCCGCCAAAAACTCCTGTAATATAATAGGAGAACTAAGGCCACAGAGTACATTAATATAATAGGAGTCAAATCAATAGATAGAAGATAATATAAGAAGCGGCCGGGAAATGATTTGATTTTTAATCATTATTCATAGCATTTAACTAACTTACTGGAGCAAGAAAATGAGGAGACTCGACCTCAAATAATGTGATAAAAAGTAGAAGTAGATAGCATTTAACTTACTGGTCGCAAAAATGGTGGAGGCGTCATTTTTAATACACTGCTTGCGTATGATTGATTATAAGACTTCACTTATATCTAGCTCTAAAAACAATACACACGCACTAAGACGTGCAACTGTTTTTGCTTTAAAGAAGTAATTATAACTGTAGACGCAGAGACATACTAGTAAAATATATTTATATATACAAGCAAGAATAATAGCGGAATACGTAATTTAAGGGTCACTTACAAGGAGAGAGTTTATCGCACGTTTTGAGGCGAAAATCGTATGCTATTTTCGTAAGCGATATTTTTTAGACAATAATCGCATTGACATGTTTACATACATACATACATAACTTCAAGCCAGTTCCCTTGCGGGGTAGGCACGAACAACAGAGCGCCATTTAGGCTTATTCTTACACACTTCACTTGCTTCTTTGACATTCATAACTCTTGTCATGCACGCTCGTCTGTTCTTAAGGCTCCTGACATCACCTTCTGCTAGTACATGATCAATTGGATCATGGAAGGTGTGTCGTGGCTTTCCACGACTTCTGCATCCATCCACTTTTGCATTGTATATCTGTTTATTCATTCTTTCATCATGCATTCTTTCCACATGCCCGAACCACCGGAGCATTTCTTCCCTTACCTTCACCCCGACACTCTCTTTCAGACCAACTCTCTTTCTTACTTCGGTATTACGAACGCGGTCCGCGAGCGTCACTCCGCAGATTTTGCGCAGTGCTCGCATCTCGACCGCGTTTACTCTACTTTCATGCTCTTTCTTCCATACCCAACTCTCGCTTCTATATGTGAGCGAAGGTACCAGCACCGCGTTGTGTACGACGAGCTGGGCCTTCTGGCTGAGGTTCTTAGCGCCTAGAAGTTTACCTAACGCTCCATTCAAACTATTCCCCAAATTCACTCTTCTTTCTATATCAGCGGTGTATCTTCCATCCCTGCTAAAAGCACATCCAAGATATACAAACTCATTCACTTGCTCCAGCATAACATCATCGACCATTATCCTTGCATTCGTTCTGGTTTCTTCTCTTTCAAACACCATAACCTTTGTTTTCTTCGCATTCAAATGTAAGCCTCTCGCCTGACAGCCATCTTTCATCATTGTGACTAGTGTTTGCAGTTCTGATGGCGATTCGGCTAAAAGCACGGCATCATCGGCAAAAAGCAAGGTGCTCACAACTAGATCACTCATCCGCACCCTAACATCCATCAATCTTATTCTCTGGAGACAATCGTCCAGGTATAGGATGAACAGCAAAGCCGACAGCACGCAGCCCTGCCGGACGCCAATATTGAGGTCAAACCAGGGCGACAGGCTGCCATCCACCCGTACGCATGCCATGCAGTCCTCGTAAATGGACTGCACAGCACGCATCAATTGGCCATTAATCCCATATCTGGGCAATTTGTCCCAGAGGTCCTTCCGTACAACCCTGTAAAATGCTTTCTCTAGATCCACAAAACCGCAGAAAACCTTCCGGCCCATAGCCAGCTGCTTCTCTACGATATTGCGGAGAGAGAAAACTTGATCCATACATCCCCTTCCATTTCTGAAGCCACCTTGTGCATCCCATAATAATCCATCGGATACCACTCTCATTCTCTTTTCAATAATCTTCGTATACACTTTAGATGCTGTGCTGATCAAACTGATGGCCCTGTAGCTGGCGCACTCCATACGTGACCCCTTGCCTTTATACAAGGGCACGATGACAGCGCGCCTCCAGTCCTTGGGAACCTTTCCCGTCCTCCAGCACAAATTGCATAAGGACAGGAAAGCGTCCCGGACGCAGGTTCCACCATATTTGATCATCTCAGCAGACACACTATCGATTCCTCCTACCTTTCCATTTTTCAGACTTCTTATCGACCATTCGATCTCTTCCAAAGTGATCTCGGATGCTGACTCCTCGGAGTCGGTCACAGACTCAGTCGTGGTGCCAGCATCTGGGATATTATCATACATTTCTCTAAAATATTCACTCCATCGCGCTAACACCTCTTGTGGGTGAGCAAGAACGTCCCCTGCTTTAGATTTTATTCTTTCCATTCTGGAAGCTGACGAACAACCCCGAGACTTCTTAACCTCTCTCCAAAAGAGTTTGGTATTCGCCTCGAAGTTCTCCGTCAGCTTCTCTTCTTCTTTCAGTTTTATTCTGTCGCGCTTCTCTTTCACTAAAGCTTTGGTTTCATTCTTGCAGAGGCGATAAATTTCTTTCTTCATCTCTTTCAGACTGTCATTCTGTTGCAAAGAAGCAACATAAGCCAGCCAGGCTTTTCTCTTTCTCTCTACGCTGGATTTAACATTCGCGTCCCAACATTCATCACCTTTCGTAGTTATGTGCCTCTTTGCGCATCCACATGCTTCGTTTGCGCTTTCCACTATACTTTCTTTCATACTATCCCAGTCATTATCCACATCTAAGACGGAGAAGTCCGTTTTGGCAAGCCTTTCTTTGACTAGGCATGCATACATACTCCTTACACTAACATCTTCCAATTTTTCACACTTTATTCTTTCAAGCTTCCCGAAATTGGTACGCACTCGCCAGTGTCTCCACTTCTTGAAAAGGCCCACAAACCGGCTTATCACCAGGTAGTGGTCCGTTTCAAGAGTGGGGCCTCTATAAGCTCTTGTATCCATTATTGTGTTTCGGAGGCGACTATCTATTAAATTCAGATCAATCATACTTTTCTGATCATTCATTCCCCATGTATACATGTGAATATCCTTATGATGGAATAAGGTGTTCGACACAAGCAAGTTTCTTTCCATGCATACGTCTATGATTGGCCTACCAGCATCATTCACTCTCTTGTCACCATAGGGTCCAAGGACAGCCTCAAGGCCGTCTCGTTTGGTCCCCACCCAGCCATTAAGATCACCACACATAATTAGTCTTTCGTTCCCTTCAGCCAAATCCAGAATTTCTCTCACAGACTCCCAAAACTTCTCGAGTTCTTGGGGATCCGCTGAGCTTACGGGAGCATAAGCTGCGACCAGAAAAACTCGCATGATCCCCAGTTTTAGACGTACCCAGAGAAGTCTCGGGTTCACCAGACAATAGTCTTTTACTCCAGATACAATGCGGGGTGAGAGTACGACGCCCCCCCCCACTTGCACGCTCGTCTAGGTCCACGCCGGACCACAGAGCAAGCATGCCACCGGGGAGGTCATCGACGCCGCACCCCTTCCGCTTTGTCTCTGTCAGACATAAGGCATCCAGGCTTCTCTCATTCATTATATCAATCATTTCGTCCATCTTATCTTTCATTCCACCTGTCACATTCCACGTGCCTATACGGCACTCTGTTCCTCTCGACCCGCCAGGTTTGGCGCTGCGTGAAAGGTGGCGGCCCCCTTCGCCGCATGCGCGAGAGTTCACACCGACGGGGGCGCACCGGTGAGCGTCGCCTGCGGGGGACGCCCTATCGTGCCCTGCACTAGTGTGAATTCTGGTCAGAATTGTGGCCCTCTAGGCCAGCGGGGATCGCGACGAGCACGCTTCTAACATGACCCCCTACATGTTTACATTCAACCAAAAACAAAAACTCGCCTACGAGTATATCATATGATAATCGTAAGGTAATTATTATAATAGTTTTGTTTACACTACAACAGACAAAAATCGTATTGAGATATTTACCTAAGACTTCTCGACTTGTCTAAAATAAAACTTGTATGATATTTTCTCAAGTTCGTGCGAGTATCGTACAAATCAGTTTCAACCCGTTTGAATTCGAGACTTGCCTTTCGAGCTCGGTAATGAGCACGGTATTTTGTCTACACAGTGACGTCAATATTTAATGATCAGAAGATTATCGCTCTTCTACGTACGATATCGTATGTTTATTTGACATGATAATATCGCCCCGCAGGAGGAGAGGTGAGCGCGCGCGGAACACGCACCCCTATGTCAACGGCACATGCAGGTGAGTGAGAATCTCTATTCCCCAAGAGGCCCTACCTGTGCCGTCCACTTACAATCGCAGAAGTTCCATGCTAGCCCCCCGGCGTTGACGCGTCCTCCTTTGTCAGGAGCGGAGCGGTGACGTGCAATCACAATAGTAGAGATTCCAGAGTTCTGGCTCACGGCAAAAATCGTGTTTCTGGCGGGCAAAAAGTGTTTCGACGGACCACCCTGCCTAAAAAAAAAAAAAAAGTTTGGTGTCAAATTGGGGGTTCTCGAGTACGCCCGATTGTTTTTCGATATCTGCTGTATTTACAGAGATAGCTTTTTTTAATTCCGTGCTAATTACAGCACTAATTAGCTACTCATTTGTTTATTCTTTTGTTAATTACTATTTCACGATCACTAATTACCCTCGTCCGATACTCCCTATTGTTCTTAATGACGTCAACAACGACTTCAAAACAAAAACAACATGTTCTTTTCTTCCTCAACCTTTATTTAAAACAGTATTTGTACAAATCGTATACTAATATATCATTAAGGAGTGTTACTACATTATACAAAGTTTGTGAACGGAACGTTAAGTGTCAAAAACGTCATGTCATGTAATTTTAAAAAAACAATATAACCTCTTTGAACTGGATTCGAATTGCATTCATTTTACTCCCGAAACTTAAAAATTCAAAATCACGTTATAATCATTTTGATCATTCGACCGGATCATCCCAGCGCAAGAATACGGTCTGTTATCCATTCCCGTTATTCCCATTTCCCGAATTTGGTTGAAATTTGTGTCTAAATTGAGATAAACTACATCGGCGTCGCCGGTAGGTACAATTTTTCATAGTCATTGCCATATCGCCGCGTTATAATTTCATTTTATTTTAAGTATTATTCGTTATATATTCCATAATTTGCTAAAATGAGTCTCGATGAGTATAGTGATGCCGGAAATACATCTAATATAAGTGAGTTTAAGAGACAAAGGGGGTTCATTAAAGGTAGATTGACATTATTCGAAAAATACATAGCTAAATTTGACAATGTGCTTTTGACCGATAGGCAACAAGCTGAAATCCAACTACGAATGGAATCTGCGTCTGCCTTGCTAACTTCTTTCAACCATATACAACAAAATATTGATAAAATGTCAGATGACACTGAGTTGACAAGAAATTTAGAATATAGGGAGGCTTTTGAGGATCAGTATTTCAATATAATGTCAATAGCAAAATGTTTACTTAATCCAAGTAAAAATGATTCTAGTATGAGTTCACCTTTTTTTTTTTTTTTTGTTTTTGAGGCGAGGGAAAATGCTTAACCGATTTACGCACAAACTGGGTCATTGCTAGGGGAACGAAACGCGTCGGTCGGGGGCGATAACACTGCAGCAATAGTATGCTCTTGGCAGCGCTCCGTCCGCGATCGATGTCACAGAATAGTGTGGAAGACTCCGAGCGTTGCTACACGAGCGAGCAACCCCAATACCCACTAAAAACCCCCTCCTCCCTGACGACCCTGCGCTTTGTATGTGTTGGAAAGACTGAGATTTAGAACATAGTTACGCCCAGCCGATCCAGCGCAATAAAGTGCCTGGAGTGTGCCCTGGGAGAACACACCCCACTTCGTTGTGCGGGGGTAGAAGGTCCTTTGCTCTTCCTAGCAAGCTAAAGGCCCCCCGCGGTAAACGGAACCTAACTCAGGGAGGGAAGTAATGCGCGTACCTGCCTCTCCGGGTGCCAGCTGAAGGCCGGCGACCTCGAGAAGACGCATTGGCACGCGCTGCAGGACTTCTCTCCCTGTCTCGTTCTGCGGCCTCCTTGAGTGACATTACTGTCTCGCAAAAAGTAACCGCAGCCCCCCAATTGTCGCTGCTCTGCAGCATGGCCTTGACCAAGTCGCAGAGCGAGTCGACTGGACCTACGTGCGTCTCAAGTTCGAAACGCTGCGGCGCCCATGCGGCGCACTCGACAAGCGTGTGTAACGCCGTGTCGGGCGCGCCGCACTGGCGGCAGTCCGGGGAAGGCAAGCAGCCCACAATGCGACACAGATAGTTATCGAAACATCCGTGTCCGGTAAGTATCTGTGTCGTCCTGAAGGTCAGGGTACCGCTGGTGCGGTTGACCCATTCCGTCAGCCGTGGCCCGATTGCATCCACCGTGTAGCCGCCACAGGCCGCAGGGTTGTCGAGCTCTTGAGACCAGACGGCGATCATGGAGGCGGTTTCCCGCTTCCTGATCGCCTCGATTTCGACCTGACAGAAGGTCAGGCCTCTAGCTAGGGCATCCTGCCGGGTGCGGCGCACCACTGTCAGGACGTCCGCCTGGAGATGCCAGGGCGGATCGCCTGCCAGCAGGGTGGCCGCCGTCCGCGACACTGTGCGATACCCCCGTATGGTCCTTACGGCCAGAACCTGCTGCGCCCGTTGCAGCAGGGTTCTGTTGTGGCGGTGAAGTGCAATGGACCAGACGGGTGCACCGTACAGTGCCATACTCCTCAGGATGCCAGAGTAAAGTTTCCGCGTCGCACCTCCCGGGCCCCCTACGTAGGGAAGCAGCCTCGAGAGTGCGCCCGCGGATTTGACGAGTTTGGGAACTAGCTGCTCAAAGTGCGCTTTGAACAGCCATTTCCCATCGAGAACTAGCCCCAGATATTTCATCTGGGGCCCTACTCTAATGGCCACCCCTTGGACCGAAACGGTCAAGTCCGCGGGGGGATTGCGAAATTTCCTATGGAACATGATGGCCTCCGTTTTCGCGGGGGAGACCCTAAAGCCCAGCCTAGCTATTCGATCTACGACAATCGCCAACCCGGCGTTAGCGACGTCCACGGATTCCGCAAATGACGCAGCGCGTGCCGTGAGTAGGGTGTCGTCCGCAAAGCAGATCAGCCCTACCCCGGGTAGGACCGGAACCCGAAGCATCCAGTCATAACCTACGTTCCAAAGAATCGGCCCGAGGACCGACCCCTGTGGAACGCCGCACGCGACGCGTCGACGACCTACCTCGGGATTGCCGGACTCACCGCCCTCCCAAAGGATATGTCGATCCTGCAGGTACGCGCCCAACAGCCTCGTGAGGTACGGGGGGACTCCATGCGCGCGGAGCCCCTCCCTGATCGTCTCATGAGGGAGGCTGTTAAAGGCGTTCGCTATGTCTAGCGACACCGCAAGAACGACATCCTTCGCTTGGACGGCTTCGTCCGTTGACGTTCGCAGCGTCTCGAAGGCGTCCATCGTGGAGCGCCTCCGCCGAAACCCGAACTGCGTTTCTGAAAGCCCCGGCTCCACAGCGTCGAGATGCTTCACGAGCCGCTCCGCCAAGATCTTTTCGAAGACCTTAGCGACCTCGTTCAGCAGCACTATGGGCCTGAAGGCGGACGGAGCGTTGGGAGGCCGACCTCCCTTGGGAATCAGGCACAAACGACCCTCCTTCCATTGCGATGGGAGCCGACCTGCACGAATACAGGCTTCGAACAGTTCCCGCAGCTGGCCGCGTAGATGTTTAGCGGCCAGGAAGAGGAGTCGACCTGGAACCCCGTCGGGTCCCGGTGCCGTCTTCCTGCCCCGGAGCCGGTCCAGGGCAACGTCTAGTTCCCCCTCGGAGATGGAGTGAGGCTCCTCGTCCGTGGGAGTGTCGGGAACGGGTGGACCCATACTGGGGGGAGTGAAGTTTCCCGGATTCGGGAAGAGCCCGTCGATAACCGACCGGAGCACCTCGGGTTCGAGCGTTCCGTGACCGTGGATGTGCAAGGCCGCAACGTGTTGCGGGCCCCACGGTACGGACGCCCCCAACCGATCGAGTGTCTCGAGGAGCTCGGCCCGAGCCCGGGCTTTCGCTTGCAGTATTGTAATCGAAAGGGCCTTTCTGGCCTCCCTAAACTCTCCCACGAGTCCATTTTCCGCGACGTAGTCCGGAGGACGGCGCGCCCTGCAGCGTTTGAGCCTGTGGCTGATGATGCGAACTGCCTTTCGCATCTCGCCCAGCTCCTCGGTCCACCAGTGGACCTGCTTGCACGGAGACTGCCGCTTGGAGACGCGAGGCATCGCCGCGTCGCAAACCCTCGTCAGGGTCTTGCGCATGTGCTCTGCCTGCGACTCCAGGTTCTCGAATTCGACTGGGTAGGCCCAGCTTTCCGTGAGTGCCCACTCCTCGAAATTGCCACGACCGCATGAGGGATGCTCTTGTACAGGTCCATCTTGTTGGATTTGGACCTCACGATCACCACTGTCTGTGCCTGGGTTATTAATTTCTAGTCTCGAAGGTAAGACCCTGGTTTCAGTATGTGTATAAGTTATGTTGTTAGCCTCGTGTATCGCTTGAACGCATGATACTTCGCCCTTACCACAGCCTAGTTTTATTAGGCTCCCTTTCTCTGACTGCCCTTACCACAGCCTAGTTTTATTAGGCTCCCTTTCTCTGACTGCGTGTGAGTTAGATAAAGAGTATTGGCCAGTTTGAGTTCCAGGGAACAAGCTTGATTTTTGGACGAGTATATGCCTGAGTATACATCACTCATGGCATATGCTACGTCTAGTGGGTTTCGGTGTGTACAGAGCTGTTCTCGGGTGATTTTCGCCGAGGGTGTAGGGCGGTGATATAGCATGGGGAACAAGTCGTTCCTGTCTGTGAAGGGCATTTGGTTTATATCGCCCATAAGAGTGAGGTAGGCCGCTCCTGCTAGGCGCGATGCCATGACTATAGAGCCGAAGTGGCTCATGAGTGCTTCATCGACTATGAGGCGTTTGGGTCTAAAGTTGGAAGTTAGACCGTTGACTATGAATGATGCCATAGTCCGCACTCTAGCCTTCGCATCGTCGGCTAGGATAGGCTGTAGCTTCTCCCGGATTTCTTCTGCGGATTTTTTTGTGGCTGTGATGACCATGTCTTCATCTTTCTTGAAGGCACGGAGTATCGCTGTTGTTTTTCCGCAGCCGGGGACGCCATTGATCCATGTGATCTCCGTGACGGTGCATTTGTCGAAGGGTTCGCCGCCGGCAGAGATCTCGGTCAAGGTTTTGGCTTTTCCAAGATCCTGTCGTCCAGCATAATCCTTGTAGACTTCATCACCACGACCACAGGATCATCAGGGGGAGTGTTGAAACAAGGTTTCTCACTCCCTTTCTCCGTCTTGTCCTCATCCAGAGTCACTAAGCCGCCTGTTGCGTTGTAGGCTGCCATGTACTCTCCCGCCATGTCTCCCGCTAGTACGGTGGACGTAGCGTTGTCGTACACGGCTGCGATCGCGGCCTAGAGTCTGTTCTTTAGGAGTCTGTCAATTCCCAGTTTATAGGTATCCAGGATGGTTTGGCCTATCTTCATGTTGAGAGTAATGTTTGCTCTAGAGACTGCTAGAAACTGGAAGAAAGCATTGGCCCAGTGGTCTCTTGGTTCCTCAGGAATGAGGAGGTTGGGAGGTTCGACTACCCCCATGTCGGCTTTTAGTCTTATCTCAGGTGGCTCCCTGATGGACGGTGTTGTTTGGATTTGTGGGTTTTCGAGGATTTTAGATAAAACAGGGTCTCCTCCTGTTATTTTGCACATCAGCGGTGCTTTGCTCGCTGATGTTGATGGCTGTGATAATGCTGACCTTGTGGTCAGCTCTGTAAATGCCAAAGACGTTATGTTGGAGATGGGATTGGGGGCCTTTAGTTTAGTCTGTTGCCACCCTTCTTCTAGGTCCCTTTGGAGTCGTTCAGATCCGCTCAGGCCGTCCTCAGTTGGTAGTGGCTGGCCTCTATGGTCGATGAGGTAACATACGTCGGAGCCGGGCTGGTAGGGCACAAGGTAACTGAAGGTTTCACCTCTGCCCTCATATACTACCATTTCGTGATACTCGGTAGCCAAAACGGCGCCCCAGTAATCACTTACCCTGCCCCTTTCGTAGCCGACTGCCATTGAGTCTAAACTTATTCTCGGACTTATTAAGTATACACACAAAATTTCATAAAAATAAGTCAAGCCGATTCAGAAGAGTTTTGTTACAAACACGAGAATTTTATATATTAGAAATTAAAATGGACGGGACGTAAAATAATAAGAAATTGTCAATCAAATTAGTTTGTGTTACGGTGCAGGCAGAAAGAGCTCACACTGTCTCGAGGTCTGGGGTTTGAGTCTTAGTTTTGATGACCGGATCCCAAACAGGTGGTACTTAATTTCATTCATCTTCAAACAGTTTCATTTCGCTATGAAATTGTGCGCAAGTAGCGTCCTCCAACGTTATTATGAAATTCGACGACAATTTACAAAGGCTTTGAAGATTGGTGTTACGCCTTGGTGTACAACTTGATTATGATAAATGTCACTAGATGGCGGTGTGATAAAATGAATGTTTAATATCCATAATATTGAAAGATTCTAAACATCCCGTGTCAGTACATTGTAGCTTTAAAAAAACCTACTGGAATGGATTATATAAATGATGAAGAACACGACCCAATTTTTTTTTAGATTTCTTCTTTGTTTGTTCGGGATTCACGCAAAAACTACTGGGCCGATTTCGATGTCGTTTTCACTGATCGACAGCTAATTCTTAGACTCAAACTTTACGCTACTTTTTATCCTGGTAATCCCACGGGATTGTTTCAGGGAATGATTTAAAATTTGACCTTAAAAAAAATATCTAATCCCCTTAATTTAATTAAACATGTGATAATTTTTATCCAGGCAGGAATTTTCTCGGGAGCGATGTGAAGTTGTTTGGATACATAAAAATTAGCTGGATAGCTTATATTCCTTTTTTAAATGCTGCCATACTTTGTGTTCCAAAAACCCCATGGGAATCTCAAGACAAGCGTGCACGAAGACGCGGGAAAATCCTTGATTAATACATAAATTAATACGAATAGTCGACTCCATTGCAAATAGTAGCCTTAAGCTACAACTACATTAGGCCGCGGAATGGTTGAGCTTCCGCTTTCACGTAGCCATCGTGGGGGCGCACCAGTGCTGCGCGCACGCAAGAACTAAGTCGCTAGGATCTTTGACTCCCACAGTAGTGGAAAAGGCCACATAGACCGCCGCCTGCCAAGGCCTGCGGAATGGCTATGACAAATACTGGTGACCTTGGCACAAAGGCGAAGCACGGAATACCGAGGGGTCTTAATGGGTATCCGTGGCGTGGTAATAGCGCTTCTTGCTTGCGGAGCTAGGGCCAATGTAGCGAATTCCACGCTACCCACCGCGTTACCCCCGCGATGGATAGTCCTCAAACTGTTAATTAGACACTCATCGGCCACGTGTAATTTGATGAATGATGAATGAAATAACTTAAATTAAATATTTTTTCTTCGAGCCCTTGTAATACCTTCTACATAAGCGTGCCTTAACCTTTTTTTATTTTTAGCGAGTGATAATCCGCTTGAAGACCATGCAACGCGGGGGAAACACGATGGGAATTCAGTGTCGGATTCGCCATGTTGGAGTGGGACTAGCACTGCAAGAAATCAATCCGTAATTTAATCCGTGCAGGAACGGAGAAATAATACATTTTCCTGCGGCCGGGTGGCCTGTCGTAAGGGGCGACTAAACAACCCACAGCCAGGTGGTAGGGCATTTGCCCGACTGGATGTTTACCACCCCTGGTTTAGAGCATGCCGCCATAACAACTTTGAGTTGTGTTCCGGTATTAGTGACCAGGTTCCAGACTCCCTTAAGAGAGCAGCAGCGCATTTGTAACACCTTTGGTGTTGCAAATGTCCATAGGCGATGGTAACCGCGTTTAATTCAGTGGGCCGTTTGCCTGTCTGCTGAACTCCTGCAATAAAAAAAGAAAGAAATGCCATTGTCACACCACGGACCGGGATACCCACTAAAACTCCTCGGAGCTACTTCCTGTGCCGGGGCTACGGGAATATGGAAGCTCGACCAACTCCACGTGCCCTGGCAAGTGGCCCTAGGGCCACATCCACTACCAGGGAGAAGCATGACCTCCGGCATCGTTCCTCTCTACCCAATGGGGGCCATGGGCTAAATAACTCGCCCCACGAGAGAAGAGATAAGCGCGCGTTATTCTTGATGGCATTACAGGCGGGTGGGAACCCTTCCCCAAGGAAGCTCACGGGGCCCGAAGGTTGAAACCCTCCCTCCTGCGTCGGCGCATCCTCCTTTGGCTTGAGATAGGGCAGGATAATAGTCAAAAACAAACCAATTGTTGGAATCAACCTCTTTAGTTAATTTACTTTTTTATATTTTGACACTGTCAACATCCATTTTTTTTTTCATTTTACTCACTCAAAATTTATCCTTGCATTGTACCGTATCTTTATGTGATAAATATTAATATTATAAGAAAATTTTCGTTGTTGCGGACAGAGAGCACCCCCCTCACCCGCCCGCCGGAGCACACCTACTCTCCGCGCCCCGCATACCGCCGACGCCCATAGCTCGCACAATTAGCAGCTAGGCGTCGGACGGTACGCGGGATATAGGAGCGGTCTTGGAGGCAAAAATTGTTAATGATTAGCTTAGGCGTGTTGCTGGAGAGTTTCTTCCGCCGCTTCTTCTCCTCCAGCTATAACACGTTGCGAAGCGGTAGCAATGATAGACTAGGAACGGCTCCGCCGGCGGAGTCGATAATTAGTTCCCAAATAATCACTTCAGCCTGTTGGCTTCGCTCATTTAGCCTTTTACAGCTAAATCTCAATATAGAGTCAATCCCCCGCAGTGGTCGAGCCGAGGTCGAACCTCACAGGAGGTGCCTCCTCGAGCGCGCTACTTCCGGGCTGAACGCTTCCGCTCCCACGGAGTCGGGAAGCCCCCAAAGTCCGGTATTGCTGAAACAGCCATCTGCGGCTATTCAGCTGGGACCAGCTCCAAAAAAAATATTATTAATTCTTCAATCACAATTCTCATTAACGACTTGCCACTCTCTCTCTCGACTCTCTCGCACAATTTGTCATTTTCATTACGTACTTCTTTATGTATATTCTAACTTATATAAATAGTTACTAATAATCATACAGTCCAATTTTATATCGAGTTTCATTTCCAAAGAAGAAGCGACTGTCTCCAATACTCGTATTACTTCATGTCCAGTTATAGTGTAGTAATACTGTAGTAAAAAAAAGATATTGATCTTGATGTCGTTTGGGGGAGATGTAGAAGGTATATAAATTATATTATATTATATTATATTATACTAGCTGTCCCGGAAGACGTTGTTCTGACGTGATTCTGATAAAAAATGCTTAATACTTTTTCCTAAGAACCACCATTTTTGAGATATAACGATTCAAAAAGTTGGAAGAGTTGTAATCGTCATAATATGTATAAGCACATCACGTATATACATCACTGAAGCTGTAATACAAGTAAAAATATTATTCTATCGGTCAGTGTAACTTACACATATTATAAAATACTAGCTGTCCCGGCAGACGTTGTTCTGCCCTGAAGAAATAAAATTTAGAACCCAATTCCAGCGCCACTTACCGGGTCCAAATGTAAGTTATCCTATCTTTCAAGTCGGATCAAACTGCACACGGTGTGCAAATTTGATTAAAATCGGTCAAGTAGTTTAGGAGTCCATCGCGGACAAACAACGTGACACGTAATTTATATATATTAAGATTTATACATTTAGGAACCTAAAAACATAAAAATTAAACTAAAACTGGACATCTTAACATCGTAATTTCTAATTGTTAAATGCAACACTGTTAACCATGGTACTCGTATTAATAATATAAACCCTAGAGGTTTCAAATGCTATGTATAAATCGATCAATAGTATATTGTTATTTTCATATAATAGTAACAGCCCATAAACGTCCCACCGCTGGGCTGGTGTCTCCCACTATAGGGGAACGGACATTATACCCGCTACGCTCGTCCAAGGCGGCTTGGCAGGTTTGACCCATCGGTTATCTCGATGTGCAGGTTTCATCACGATGTTTTCCTTCACCGTTGTTAGCACGTGTAATTGTAACAATATGCATATTAGGTCGAAAACCTCCCTAAGATTCGAACCCGCGCTCTTTGAGTTTGGGACGTGTGCGCTAACTACTAAGCTACCACGACTGTTCTTTTAATAATGAAACAAAAAATAAATAATTAATTAATAAATAATTTATAAATATACATATATAAATTACTAGCTGTACCCGGTAGTCGTTGTCTTGCCCTTAAAAAATAAAAATCTAGAAACCGATTGCAGCGCCATCAACCGGGACCAATTGTTAATCTAAACCATTCTCGAACCTACTTGAAAAACACAATAAATTTCATCAAAATTGGTCCCACCGTTAAAGAGGTGTTCAGCAGCGCCACCTACCGGATCTAATCGTGAATCTAAACCATACGGGATCCACTTGAACACACACAAAAATAGTTTCACCTAAATCCTGGAACCCGATTGCAGCACCATCGACCTGGGTCAAATTTGAATTTAAACCATCCCGGGACCCACTTGAACACACATAAAAGTAATTCACCTAAATCAGACAAATGAAAATGAGTTTAAATGCAGTCCCATTGCCGAAATCGGCTGGGGAAGATCATAACAAATGAATGGTTAGACTGATTATGTTTTTTCAAAGATATTTTTTTTATTTGATAAATATCATATTTTAATACTTATTATCCTATTCCGGACGAAGACAATTCCAAAAACACAGAAATCATAAATAGTACTCCAGACGTTCTTAAGTTATAAATGGCGTGACTAAAACGACTTTGTTTTATATATATGTATAATATAATATATAGATTTGTAGCTAAATGTACGGGTAAGAAAAGGACGAAATATAAACTTGACCATGAAATCTACATCAATTTTATTACTTCCGATTTGCAAAGTTAAATATTTCAAAGCCCATAAGATTATATTTGTATTCTTTCACACGATATGATATCTAATTTGATCGTATACGATTACAAACCATGTCAGTTACACGACCTTGTCGCTATCAGCAACACGGCGCAACAAGCGTTGAACGCACAAATACTGAGGTGTAAGCAAGCAACTAGTTAACAACAAGCTCGTGAGCAGGCTGTTAAGTTTGACTAGTGTAATGTCACTTTGGTCTCTGCAGTGACACTGACATTTCTCCTATTATATCTATGTACTCTGTACGCCAGCATAGTGCGAACTGCAGGCACATGAGATGTCCATTTGTAATTTTTTTTTTGACACCACTATTATTGGCATTTATTATCACATTATTTTACTATGACATTGGCAACAGCCAGCAACAACAAAAGTAGAATAGAATACACACCACTATTTTTTTTGTGTCTAATCGTGTTACTCCCATTTTCCCTTAAGAGAGCAGCAGCGCATTTGTAGCAACTTTGCTGTTGCAATTGTCCATAGGCGATGGTAACCGCTTTCCATCAAGTGGGCCGTCTGCCTGTCTGCTGATCTCCTGCAATAAAAAAAAAAAAAAAAAAAAAATGCCTTTTTTGTTATTAACAACTCTACGGACTCGAGTTCCGTACCCTTTTTTACAACTTAATTTCTAGATTTAATTTTTTGAATTTAACACGCTTATTGGTTATTTTGGTTCTTGTGTGTGACATTAATTTATTGATTTTTGTGTTGAGGTGTATGTATCTTACGAATAACTTATTATATTAATTTATTCTAGTTTTAATACTAAACTTATGCTAATGTAGAGTGCATCTGTTACATGCTGGTGTTGTGAGGAAGTGCATGTGCAGTGTGGGCCTTATATCTATATTTATATATTGTCCTATCTAGTGCCATGTGTGTTGTTTTTTCTTCTCTGTGCCTGGGTTATTAATTTTTAGGCTCTTTGTGTGTCTTGGTTTGTTTGTGAAGTGTGCGTGTAATGCAATGCGGTGGTAGTGCGCGTTGCTTTCAGTATGTATATAAGTTTTATTGTTAATTGAAACACTCGACCAATGCCGATCTAAAATTTCTAGAATATTTATATATATACTCTGGTTGGTTTTTATTTATGTTAAGTCCAAAATCATGTGTGCAAGGTTTACAACTCGCAATCTATCTACAGACGGCCGGCCGCATGCCTCATCTATATAAACTGTTGCGACCGCCCACTCGCCTCACTGCACTACAACAAACAAACAACACAACATGCTTTGCATATCTCAGGTCAGTTCTATTTTTATTTTGTTTTGAAAAATATTCCAGATTAAAACGCAAACAGAATAAATTCTAACTTAAGTCAGTGCTGATTTTTTAATCATCAGTTAAAAGCTATCAGTGGAATAAATTGTAACCTGAGTGAATTCAAAAGTAAAACCATTAACTGTTTTATTCGTGCAAATGACATTTTTAATTATTACTATACTTTATTCTCCGAATAACTTCTGTCTGGTGATTGAAAAATCTACCATTAATTTAGTTGTTTATTCGGATTGTTTTATTGTTTAAATTTTCTTTTTTTGTTATATGTTGAAAAGTAGCATTGGTCATCAGTTATATTTGGTTAAAATGGTCTGCGTGTTTGAGTGGTCTAAACTCTTACTCACTTACTGGAACGCAGTCGAAGAGGAAGAGTTTTAATGCCCACCTTCCATACTCCATTTCATTCTCTCTCCTATTACAAACATACATACATAACTTCACGCCAGTTCCCTTGCGGGGTAGGCACGAACAACAGAGCACCATTTAGGCTTATTCTTACACACCTCACTTGCTTCTTTGACATTCATAACTCTTGTCATGCACGCTCGTCTGTTCTTAAGGCTCCTGACATCACCTTCTGCTAGTACACGATCAATTTGATCACTTTTGCATTGTATATCTGTTTAGTCATTCTTTCATCATGCATTCTTTCCACATGCCCGAACCACCGGAGCATTCCTTTCCTTACCTTCACCCCGACACTCTCTTTCAGACCAACTCTCTTTCTTACTTCGGTATTACGAACGCGGTCCGCGAGCTTCACTTCGCAGACTCCTATTACGTTCTATTTATCCCATTTTAGAGGCTGGCAGCATATTGACATCGCCCCCGTTGTTGCATACTTCCATAGACAAGTGTAACCCCTTTCCATCAAATGAATAATTAATAATCGGCAGACAAACACACATATTGTATATCCCAAAATAAAGCAAGTTACGCTTGTGTTATGGGCGATATACAACGGACTACTCTGGGCCGATCCCAGTCACCCAGACCGTAGTAAATAACCAAGTCAATCAAATGGACAGTTTCCTTATATCAGAAAACAGGCCGACAGCCCAAGTAACTAAGAATAGTTACCGTCACCTGTACACGTTTGCAACGCCAGAGGTGAAGCAGACGCGTTGCCAGCCTTTATTACTCGCAATGTATCTACCGCCTTATTATCCGTGCAGGAACGGAGAAAGAATACAATTTCCTTCGGCCAGGCGGCCTGTCGTAAGAAGCGACAAAACGACCCACAGCCAGGTGGTAGGGTATTTGCCCGTGTGGATTACTATTATCCCTGGCCTTTTTTTTGGCCAGGGGAAATCCGTTTGAGGACTAAGCCGCGACAGGCACAGAAGCCTCGGGGGATGTTCGCGACCCGTGTGCTACCCAGTTCGGGAAACCCACTAAAACCCCTGGGTATTCCGTCCTGCGCCTTATGCCAGGGCTACGCGAAATGGGCTGCCCGACTCCGCAATGCCCTGGCAGGCGTGGGCCCCTCTCACACCATCATTGGCCTAGAGTATGCCGCCATACAGACTGCAAGACCCAACCATTCCCAACCCTAACACCCTCAAAATGCATCCTTTCTCTGAAATTCTTTTTCTTAATTACATATATTTTTCATGTAGAATTTGAATTTGTAAATATACATACCGAAATTCTCTCGCTAATATGTATGTACAAATTGTATTAGCATAAGACAAATGTAATTATATATATTGCCTAAATTCAGTGAGTAAACAAAGTGCAGTGCCAGTGTGACTCTGAATAAAACTTCGTAAGAGACATCAGTGCTTAAAATCTAAAACAAAAAAAAAATACATTATTTGTGCGTTTGTGTGCGTGTGAGCCAAATTAATTACATGGCGCTCACACACACATCGATTGGTTTTGTGCTTCAACTGTGAACGTAATTTTGTAGGGAACTATCTCTCTAGGTATTACTTCTCAAGTTTCAAGCTTTTTTTATAGTAATATAGGTTTCCCGTTTGAACACGATATCCCCCTATGTCCACATTCTATCCGTGCAGGAACGGAGAAAGAATACAATTTCCTGCGGCCTGGCGGCCTGTCGTAAGAGGCGACTAAACAACCCACAGCCAGATGGTAGGGTATTTACTCGACTGGATGGCGACCACCCCTGGTTTAGAGTATGCCGCCATAACAACCTTGTGTTGTGTTCCGGCATTATTGACCAGGTTCTAGTCTCCTTTAAGAGAGCAGCAGCAACCTTTGGTGTTGCAAATGTCCATAGGCGAAGGTAACCGCTTTCCATCAAGTGGGCCGTCTGCCTGTCTGCTGAACTCCTGCAATAAAAAAAAACATAGGGAGAGATCGTGTTCAAACGTTCCTAGACCATATCTTCACTCCAGCGAAGATATGGTCTAGGATGGAGCACGCTTACCTAGAAGGTACCTATTCATACGAGACTTGAAGACACCCAGGTTACATGTATCGGGAAAGACGGCCTCTGTGGTTGAGCGGGCTAAGGCTTTGCCGGCGTACCTCACTGCAACGCAGAGGTTCCGGGTTCGATTCCTGGTATAGTAAATTTCGAAAACGTATTTTCTCCGTTATTTACTATGGTCTGGGTGTCTGGGATCGGCCCCAGAGTAGTCTGTTGTATATTACTCATAACACAAGCGTAACTTGCTTAATTTGGGGATATACAATGTGTGATTGCCTGCCGATTAAAAAAAAAAAAAGAGACTCCGGCAAGGAGTAACACTCCTTTTGCAGTGCATATGATGAAGCTGCAAAGCGCTTCGTTCTTAAGCTATATAAGAAATAAAACACTCCTCACTGCGCCCAACGGCGTCCCAGACGCCGCCAATCACGATCCCTCCACGTCCCCGCAAGGGACGCCAGGAGACATAGCCTGCCCACAGGACAGACTAGGCGTGTTGCTGGGAAGTTTCTTTCGCCGTTTCTTCTCTCCCAGCCATAACACGTTGAGAAACGGCAGTAAGATTGCGTAGGCTACCGGGATCCTTTCCCTAGGCTTTATACTACCTGTCGCCCGTTCTTCAATTAGGTCATTGTGTCGCCCTCTAGTCGGCATGGCAACAGCCCACCCGAGGTAAAGCCCCCTAGGGAGCTCCCTCGAGCAAGTTGTTCCGCGAAGGCGCTCGCCCCGAAAACCCCGGTAAAGTTGTGAGGTCTTCGGACCAACAACATAAATTCAAGTCTAATAAAAAAAAACTGCGCCCAATATACTTAACACGAAGTACCAAGACATCGCCTTTCTAATACTGTTGTTATATCATATATCAAATGCTGAATGCGATCAAGTTCAATGCTGGCAATGCAGGGTTAGCATTATGGCCTTAACTGAAGGTTAAATTTAGACGAATACTTTAGGCGTGGCTCGTTTAATGTTGCTTGTATAATTGCAGTTCAACCGGAAGAGATGTGTTGTTGTACAAAATCAAATTTAGAAGTTTTGTTTTTAAAATTTGATTTTAAGGGTACCGTAGTTCCGCGTAGGAACTGGGTAGCGGTCAGTCGTAAGAGGCGACAAAACAACCCACAGTCAGGCGGTAGGGTATTTGGCCGTCTGGATTGCTACCACCCCTGATCTAGAGTATGCCGCTATAACAACCTTAAGTTGTGTTCCGGCATTAGTGGCCAGGTTCCAGTCTCCCTTTAGAGACCTTTGGTGTAGACAAATGTACATAGGCGATGGTAACTGCTTTCCATCGACTGGGCCGTCTGCCTGTCTGCTGAACTCATGCAATAAAAATAATATAAATCTATATATATAAAAGAAAGTCGTGTTAGTTACACTATTTATAACTCAAGAACGGCTGTACCGATTTGGCTGAAAATTGGTGGGTAGGTAGCTTGGCACCAGGAGACGGATATAGGATACTTTCTATCCCGTTGGAATCGATAAGTGGCGCTGAGATCGGGTTCTAGGATCCTCCTAATCACCTGGACCGATTTTGGTGATTTTGTTTTAGTGTAATTAAGTGGGTGGTTTAGATTCGCAGTTAGAACTGGTAGGTGGCGCTGGGATCGGGTCCTAGATTTTTATTTTTTCCAATCAGGACAACGTCTGCCGGGGCCGCTAGTATAATATATAATAAATTTAGAATTAATGGAAATAACGGAAACATTGTGAAGTCTGCGTATCCGTCCGTCTGTTTTCATATTTTTTTTAACACTACGTACTTCAGGTCCATATCAAATCAAATCAAATATTTTATTGCATAAAAATATGGTAGTTATACAAATAGGTCTTGTTATTTTATAATGACCACATATTTTTTGGCGGTTCGGCGTACAATTTTTTGAACTTAGGTAGGTGGGTAATAAGTATATCCTTATTTAAATATTTATTTGCTTTTAATTATTTATTACTAATGTTTCAATCTTATAATTTATGTATAACCTTAAATTTAAAAAAAATACTAAATGATACACAATTTAAATTTAGATATGTTTCTAATGATAGTAATATGGTATAAATATTATTGTTACGAGTGCGGGACTCGAATTAAAAATGCCGTTGGAATTACGATAGTATTTATTAGAACTATACAAACACGTATAACACAGGTACAAATATAACTGAACATAATACGTTCAAACGCAATGCGCGATTTAATAACACGCGCAAAGTCCGTCACTATATAGGTTATCGAATGTACACAAGTCTCACCTTGACGTGGTTTTCGCTAGACTGACTCGTCTCTCCATCCTGCCTTCGTTTTATACTTCACAAATACAAGTTTGCCCGCCCGTATCGTCCACTTAATTTCCTAGAAATCGTAATCGTAATCCGCACACCTGGCTAATTATGCCTACAAACGGCCATAAACGAATACAATAGGACAATGCGCCATATGCCAATAAATAAGTAAACAAAAGAAGTCCAAATGCGGGAAGGTAATAAACTGCAGGTGTAAATCGGTCTTTGTCGGTCGTAACATTATAAATATATTTTCAACACACTTGCTCATAAAGTGGCTCTATGGTCACCGCAATTAGGCACAGAATGACACCCATTATCAAACTGTGAGTAAAAAACATTATAACTCACTAGTGAGTTACAGATTTTTTTTTTAATTCTATTGGTTGAGTTGCTTTGTTCTTAAAAAAGTTTTTATTCAAAAAAAAAAGATCGTGTTCTATAGAACAAATAAATTAATGTTCCCATTGCTTGCTCATTTCATGCAACTTCTTATTTAAATAGATAATTTTAACTCGTACGTGTTTAATAAATAAAACTTTCACTCATATATAACTTTTTTATCTACTAAATAAAATGAGGTTTTGTTGTTATTTTATTCACAAGTGTGTTGAAAAACGTCGTATGATACACGTGTGTATTGATGATTACCGTCCTCGGCTCTCTTAAGACCCTCGCCTACGGCTCGAGTCTCAATGGCGCCTCGGCGGTAATCACCAATGTTACACACTAGTACCATAATGTACTATTAAACACTTAACATTCTATCTTATCGCCTATATTTAAAACTTTTAATAAGGAAATCCGCTACACTGTAGTAGCTTTTTTATCAGTACATAGTTATAACTTCTAATAAATTTACAATTTTGGTTTGTCATTTATTACATCACGCTAGTGTTTTTGTATTGTTTATACGCCATCTACAGTTTTTTTGCTTTTATGATGTACTTAGCATTGTATATTGAGGTGATTTTCATTCAATCTATTATCACTTATTATTATGTTTACTTATCTTAATATATATAAATCTCGTGTCACAATGTTTGTCCTCAATGGACTCCTAAACTACTTGACCGATTTTAATCAAATTTGCACACCGTGTGCAGTTTGATCCGACTTGAAAGATAGGATAGCTAACATTTGGACCCGGTAGGTGGCGCTGGAATCGGGTTCTAAATTTTATTTCTTCAGGGCAGAACAACGTCTGCCGGGACAGCTAGTATATTATATATATATATTGACGGCCTCTGTGGTTGAGCGGGCTAAGCCTTTGCCGGCATACCTCACTGCAACGCAGAGGTTCCGGGTTCGATTCCTAGTATAGTAAATTTCGGAAACGTATTTTCTCCGTTATTTACTATGGTCTGGGTGTCTGGAATCGGCCCCAGAGTAGTCCTTTGTATATTACCCATAACACAAGCGTAACTTGCTTAATTTGGGGATATACAATGTGTGTTTGTCTGCCGATTATTATTATTATTATAAGCCCACTGCTGGGCTCGGGCCTCCCACTGTGGGGGAACAGACAGTATACCCGCCACGCTTGTCCAAGGCCGCTTGGAAGGTTTGACACATCGGTTATCTCGGTGTGCAGGTTGCATCACGATGTTTTCCTTCACCGTTATTAGCACGTGATAATTGTAACAAGATGCACATTAGGTCCGAAAACTGCCTAAGTGGTGCATGCGTTCCGGCCAGGATCGAACCTGCGCCCTTTGAGTTTAGGACGCGTACACTAGCCATTACGCTACCACGACTTATGTTTACTTATGTACATATAATACTGCTAAAGTTTTTGTATGCCATCAAATTATAGTAATTTTTCAGATCATTCTCAATCTATACGGATTTTTTCTTGGAACCCTAAAAAAGCAGCTAAAGTTACTCCTTATAACATCAGATATCTGCCAGCGAAAGTCCCGTCAAAATCGGTCCAGCCGTTTCAGAGATTACCCGGAACAAATAGACAGACAAAAATATCAAAAATTCATTTTGTTGATATGAGTACCGTATATACTACATTCATATGTATTTAGTAAAAAGCTGTCATTTTGACAATACAAACAGACACTTCAATTTTATTTATCTGTATAGATAAATATTAGAGTTCAGGCTATTCATAATCTCTCGTGTTAGGCCTATTATAGTTTGCATTTAAGCTTTTGGTAAGAAATAAATACGTTTTACAGTTTTAAATCATTCAATAAGTAAAAAATTATTACAGATTAGATGTACCTGGCAGACGTTTTCCTGCCCTTAAAAAAATAAAAATCTAGAACCCGATTGCAGCGTCACCTACCGGGATCAATTGTTAATCTAAACTAGAATCCACTTGAAAACACATAAAAAAATCATCACAATCGGTCCCACTGTTTAGGGGTTCAGCAGCGCCATCTACCGGGCCTAATTGTGAATCTAAACCATCATCGAATTCATCAAAATCGTTAAATCGTTTAGGAAGAGTTCAGTTACATACACACAAACAGAAGAATTTCATATATATATATATTTTTATGGCAGGAGTTCAGCAAACAGGCAGACGGCCCACTTGATGAAAAGCGGTTACCATCGCCTATGGACATTTGTAATACCAAAGGTGCTACAAAGGCGCTGCTGCTCTCTTAAGAATCACTGGAACCTGGTCTCTAATGCCGGAACACAACTCGAAGGTTGTTATGGCGACATACTTTAGACCAGGGTTGGTAGCCATGCAGTCGAGCAAATAGCCTACCACCTGGCTGTGGGTTGTTTTGTCGCCTCTTACGACAGGCCGCCCGGCCGCAGGAATTTGTATTTATTCTCCGTTCCTGCACGGATGACGGATATGAAGATTTTTGGGTCAAAAACCCTCTCGGACTTCTTCCGTGCACCCTACTAAAGTTTCATCAGTATCTGATCAATGCTTTAGAAACACATTGAAGACAAACATTGATTTTTATTTATAAGGTAAAGCCGTTGGTAACAGATAGTTTAATAAATTCAAATTCAAAAGTTTTTATTCAAAATAAGTTCCACTGGAGAACACTCTTTGAATGTCATACATGTAACCCCAGCAACACGTCTAGCTAAATATTGTTTTTCTTTATATTTCATATTCTATTTATATCTCAAGTTCTTTTTTTAATAAGTTTTATACAGAAGTATGTTACAGAATCACTTTTTGAAGAATTAATGGAGTTGTAGCAAACAATTCATACTCAATAAGACCAAGACAATAAAAGGAAAGAAAAATAATGTTATAATACACGGATACATTAAGAGGCGTAGTAACAAGTGTTGATCTCAAAGAATAAGTGACATTTAGACCACTACTACTTTGCGACCTTGAAAGCCGCTCTTGCCTCTTAAATATCGTCATCGTAAATGCGGATCTAAACGATTTCTCTTGATTTCTTTGTGTTTCGCAAACAAAGTTACCGTGGATTCAATTAATTAAAAAATAACATTAAAAAATAGTACTACCATTAGCAGAAGGGCGGTTAGCCGAGATGAATGTTCATGCGCGGGTGGGGCCCCTTGGGGTATAGGGGTTCTCACTCACCCGCATATGCCGTCGAGATGAGAGCGCGAGTGTTCCGCGCGGGCTCATCTCTCCTCCCGTGGGGCGCGTTACAGACCGCCCCACGCCTAGAGAGCATGATGATGCCGGGGATGAGTCCCCCGGCAATGGAAGAGGCCTCGTGAGGGGGGCCCACGCCTGCCAGGGCTGCGGAGAGGCTAGGTCATATACCCGTAGCCCTGGCATAAGGCGAAGGACGGAACACCCAGGGGTTTTAGTGGGTATCCCTAACCGGGGGTGGCAACGGCATGGCACCAGTTCTGACTGGGCATGCTGGTGCCACCCTCGATCTGGTGAATCCTACACACGGGTCGTGAATTATCCCCCCAAGGTTCTGCCCTTGTTGCGGCTTATGGTTCTCAAGCGGATTTCCCCTGGCTAATAAAAAAAAAATATGAATGTTCATAAGCTACTAGGGATGGGCCGAATGTGGTGAGAACCGTTTACGAACTTCGGCCGAACATTCGGTTAAAACAAAAAATTCGGCCGAACTTCGGTTTGATTTCGCCACGCTTTCTCAAGTGCAACACATCGTGACCTGTTGACAACATCAACTTGATAACATCGAATTTTTGGATTTTTTTACACCATAACCTGCCTCTAGTAAATTTTAACTATGAGTAGGTTAATAAAAGAATAGATTTTTAGACCTTTGATTGGAAAAAAATCGTACATACATACATAAATAACTTCACGCCAGTTCCCTTGCGGGGTAGGCACGAACAACAGAGCGCAGGATTATTCTTACACACCTCACTTGCTTCTTTGACATTCATAACTCTTGTCATGCACGCTCGTCGGTTCTTAAGGCTCCTGAAGGCACCTTCTGCTACTACACGATCAATTTGACCATGGAAGGTGTGTCGTGGCCTTCCACGACTTCTGCATCCATCCACTTTTGCATTGTATATCTGTTTAGTCATTCTTTCATCATGCATTCTTTCCACATGCCCGAACCACCGGAGCATTCCTTTCCTTACCTTCACCCCGACACTCTCTTTCTTACTCCGGTATTACGAACGCGGTCCGCGAGCGAAAAAATCATCATTTCCTTATTCTAAATTCATAATGTTTAATTCGTAAAAAGTGATTTCAATCAAAATTAAAATTATATTTGCTGATGTCCCTTAGACGTGTTTTTTTGAAATGCACGTTACGCATTATAATTAAGCAGTTGCACTATTTACTGATGTTTCTTAGAGGAATAATAAGTTCATTTTATTTTTGTTTTGACAAAGACTCGAGAACTAATTTTATTTATTTTTATGACATTGCATGTTTATAAGATTTACATGTAATAATAAAACTGTAATAACTAAAATAAATGACTATGAGTATATAGATGCTAATTTTTATATTACGGTTATGATAGATGTGATTTCAATTAACTTCAGTCAAAATAGTGCAAGTAGGTATTTTACTTTTACCTTGCACCGAATGTTCGGCATTTAAACCGAATTTCGGCCGAATGCCGAAGTTCGGCTCAAGCTGCCGAAATTCGGTCAAAACGAATGTAAAACGAATTTCGGCCCATCCCTATAAGCTACCAACACTTTAAACATTTATTCCCGTACTCGGTGGCAATCAGCTGTTTCAAATAAAAATTTCCATCTTGCCTCTTAGCAGTCTCTTAAAGTACCTCTCAATGTTGGTTATTTCTGACAATTATTTATGAGTTACTTTACCACCTCTTAACCTCAAGAGGAATTTATGGCCAAAATTGTCACTAATCAGTTGCTGAGCAGTTTTTTAGAATTCAAGAAACGATTATAAGTAAGACCACTATTTCGCGAGTTTTCGCTTATACATATTTATAAAAGCACAGTGGCGTGGCACGGGCACGCCATCGGAATTAATAGAATGCGGAAATCAGGCAAACCCACGATTGAGGCGATAATGTCCGGCGATTTTGGCGAGATTATAATGCAGTCAATGCAATGCAATTCCTGCGGCCGGGCGGCCTGTCGTATGAGGCGAGAAAACCCACAGCCAGGTGGTAGGGTATTTGCGCGACTGGATGACTACCACTAGGTCTATGAGTATCTATATCTATCTGAGTATCTATATATCTATCTGGAAGTATGCCTGACTGAGTGTGTAGTATGTATGTTGTGTTCCGGCATCAGTGGCCAGGTTCCAGATTCTCCTTCAAGGCCGGCAGCGTATTCGCAGCACCACTGGCATTGCTAATGTCCATAGGCGACGGTAACCACTCTCCATCACAGATGGGCCGTTAGCCTGTCTGCTGAGCTTCAGCAATAAAAAAAAACCAGTATTTGGGCCCTGGTATGCGATTTCACATCACTAGAGATTATTTTTTTCTCAATTTAACCTCTTTCATGGTTTAAGAAAGAGGGAACTATGGATCTAGAATATTGTTACACGCCGACAAAAGTGGATGCACACCTGCCTACCATAAAACGTGTGTTTTATGGTAGGCAGTAGGTAATAAAGTGTGTCACTTTATTACCTTTCCGCATTTGGATTTCTTTTGTTTATTGTAATCTTTTATGGCAGTCATTAGACAGGTGTGTCGAACTGATTCTAAGAAGTTCGATCTACGCAGGCGGGCAGCCATATTGTATCGGTGCAGTATAAAGCAATGGCCCAATAGAGATATCGGCAGTCAAGTGATAAGCACTAGCGAGACAAGACGTGTGTACATTCGATAATCTACATAGTGACGGATTTTGCGCGTGTTATTGAATCGCGCATTACGTTTGGACTGGTTGTGATCAGTTATATTTGTACCTGTTTTATACGTGTTTGTACAGTTCTAATAAATTCTATAGTAATTCCAACGGTATTTTAATTCGAGTCTTGTAACTCGTAACAATATTTTTACTGATGCTATATAATAATTTGGAATAATCTGATTTCTTACTTTAGCATCTTTATCTGTTCAATTTTTATTTAGTTAACGAAACGCAGGTCGACTACATCTAATATCCAATCCTTATATAATATACATACATACATAACTTCACGCCAGTTCCCTTGCGGGGTAGGCACGAACAACAGAGTGCCATTTAGGCTTATTCTTACATACCTCACTTGCCTCTTATATAATATGTAACAATTTATTCTTTCTTAGTATGTGTAGTGTTATTACTAATTGGTTTATTGGAACGAAGTTCCTTATCGCGCGTTGTGAAAGGGGGCTAGACGGAAAAAATTCTTACGAAAAGTTGTCACGACACTTTTTGCTATAGTAAGCTATTGTAAGCTGTGCGGCGTTGCATGTTTCTCTATCTGTCTGTCTGTCTCTCTCTCTCAATTCCAATTACAATTCCTTCACTAATTAATCGAAAGGAACTTCGTTCCATCCGGGTGTCCCTTGACACCTCTCAAGTTATTTACACTATTAATGCTGACGCTATGAAAATATATACGACTATCTATAGTGTCAATTGTGCCATGTTTTATATCACTCTTACTTATATTACTTACATTTAACATCACTAGAATAGTTCAATCATAACATAGTTACAAGAATGGATAATGTGAGAAATGAGTACGTAAGGGGATCTTTGAAAGTTGCAGCTGTGACTGAAAAATTGAGAGGAAGAAGATTGGTATGGGCATATATTGAGGAGGGATAAAAGTCACGTGATAAAAAGAATGTTATACTACAAGATGGATGGGTACAAATTTAAAGGTAGACCAAAAAAAAGGTGGATGGATTGTGTGAAGGATGACATCATGATATGCGGTGTGACAGAAGAGGTATGTCAGAATAGAAGAGTGTGGAAGGAAAAGACATATTGTGCCGCCCCCTATTAATTGGAATATGGTGAAAGAAAAGAGAGAGATTTGACATCACTAGAGATATGCCATATCGACCTGACGCGAACTATATATAATTACTAGCTGTGCCCGAGACGTCGTCCGCGTGGAATTTGTTTTCAAAACCCCTCGATTTTGCAACATTCTTCATTGGTGCTCCGCTGCTATTGGTTTTAGCGTGATGATATAAAGCCTAGAGCCTTCCTCGATAAATGGGCTGTCTAACACCGAAAGAATTTTTCAAATCAGACCAGTAGTTCCTGAGATTAGCGCGTTCAATCAAGCAAAAAACCTCTTTGGTTTATATATTAGTATAAGATTATTCACGACATTTCACATGCTATTACCGCGATTTTGTCGTAAGCGACATTTAGATCTAAGTATATTTTTCACTGTAAAAGGTTTTTATAAACTGTTATTTTGTTTTGATATTTTCATTTTTGATTCAGTAGGGTCTAATGTAACTAAAACTGGAAGTTTTAGAACAAAATAATGGTTTAAAATACATTTTGTAACAAAAAATATAAAGACTTGATTTAGTTTTGACTGAAAATTTGAGTATCATAATACTTGTTATAATAACTTTGATTTATTTCTTTATTCGGCTTAGACCTAAATTTTAAGTCTAGTTATTTTGGAATTTAAAATTTGTTACTGCAATTTAGTGCAATGTAGTGATGCAATAAAATATTATTCATTTAAAGCGAGGTAACATGAATTTAAGGTCAATTAATAACTTTTGTTCTAAGCATTAATTATATTTAAGTGGAAGGTTATTCTTGTTAATATATAAATGAATTATTGTACTATTTATTCAATAACAATGTTTAAAACTAAACATTAAATAAATTATATTTTGAGGTTTTGTTATATTAAATTAAAACACAAATTATACATACAAATAAGAAAACTAAAAAATATTACGTGACGCAGTGTTTGACCGCGATGAACTTCGAAGCTACTCGACTGATTTGGTTTTTTTTTATTTTGCTGGATTTGTTCTAACTTAAGACATAGGATAGGTTTAATTTTAATTTATAAAAAAAATATTTTTTTACTGACTAATCACGAGATATCCGAAACCATACTTCCGACTGACTTGAATTTTACATAGTACTACATTGAGTTGTACTCCTTTCGTAACATAGACGAAAATCCTATCCAAATTAATTTTTTTGTCCACCATCATAAATTATACCATCGTTGCTATGGTAAATATTGCCATGTAACTGTTGCCATAATATTCGTTGACATGGTAAGAAGAAGTGTTTTTCTCATGGGCAATTATATGTTGGCTTATCTCATGTAGCGTCCAGCTAAGTGGGCATGCGAAAGAGTGTTTTTCTTATGGGCAATTACCTATATATGTTGGCTTATCTCGAGTAGCGCTCAGCGAAGTGGGCATGAGAAGGAGTGTTTTTCTCACAAACAATTATGTGTTGGCTTATCTCGAGTAGCGCCCAGCGAAGTGGGCACAGGAAGGAGTATTTTTCTCATGAACAATTATACGTTGGCTTATCTCGAGTAGCGCTCAGCGAAGTGGGCACGGAAGGAGTGTTTTTCTCATGGGCAATTAATTATATGTTGGCTTATTTCGAGTAGCGCCCAGCGAAGTGGGCATGAGAAGGAGTGTTTTTCTCACAAACAATTATATGTTGGCTTATCTCGAGTAGCGCCCAGCAAAGTGGGCACAGCAAGGAGTATTTTTCTCATGAACAATTATACGTTGGCTTATCTCGAGTAGCGCTCAGCGAAGTGGGCACGGAAGGAGTGTTTTTCTCATGGGCAATTAATTATATGTTGGCTTATCTCGAGTAGCGCCCAGCGAAGTGGGCACAGGAAGAAGTATTTTTCTTATGAACAATTATACGTTGGCTTACCTCGAGTAGCACCCAGCGAAATGGGCACGGGAAGGAGTGTTTTTCTCATGGGAAATTATAAGTTGGCTTATTTCGAATAGCGCCCAGCGTAGTGGGCACGGAAAGGAGTGTTTCTTTTGGTGCATTTGTTCCAACTTTTGACATAGGATAGGTTTCATTTTATTTATAATCTAATTTTTTTATTGCAATTTTTTTTAAACCCTGAGGTCGGTTTAAGTCCCTTTCTTTGATGCCACCATTGAAATGTTTTTTTTTTTTGTGTATGTTCGAGTGGTTTCTCGGATGGTTTAAACTCACAATTGGAACCTATGTTTGTCGTGTGTGATGTGATTTAAATTTGAATAACCAATAAAGACTCAGTTTCCTCATAGTTTAATGTAAGAAGCCACAGATTTTTTTTCTTTTGGAGCAGAGAGATTTTTCATACAAACAAAAAAAACGTTTTAATTAAATAATACATACATACATAACTTCACGCCAGTTCCCTTGCGGGGTGGGCACGAACAACAGAGCGCCATTAGGCTTATACATTCATAACTCTTGTCACGCACGCTCGGCTGTTCTTAAGGCTCCTGACATCACCTTCTGCTAGTACACGATCAATTTGATCATGAAAGGTGTGTCGTGGCCTTCCACGACTTCTGCATCCATCCACTTATTAATTAAATAATAAAACAATTTATCTATAACTACATATAGAATACAATATGAATAAGTTCTTTATTGTATTAGTTTACAATATAAGTATTTATTATTATTTTTTTTTATTGCAGGAGATCAGCAGACAGGCAGACGGCCCACTTGATGAAAGCAGTTACCATCGCCTATGGACATTTGCAACACCAAAGTTGCTACAAATGCGCTGCTGCTCTCTTAAGGGAAACTGGAACCTGGTCACTAATGCTGGAACACAACTCAAGGTTGTTATGGCGGTATGCTCTTGACCAGGGGTGGTAGCCATCCAGTCGGGCAAATGCCCTACCACCTGGCTGTGGGTTATTAAGTCGCCTCTTACGACAGGCCGCCCGGCCGCAGGAAATTGTATTCTTTCTCCGTTCCTGCACGGATAAATAATAAATATATATTTTTTTTCTTGGATGTTTCAGATCGCGCGTATCCTATGCTCTTTGTGTGCATTCGTTTTGTATGCATTCGCGTTACCTGACAGTGGTGGACACGTGCCTTTACCTGGTCCAGGACTCTCATACGGTGAGTTATATTTCTTGCAATTTCAAAGGCGAGCGGGCTTTAGGCTGTACGTAAACGGGCCACCAAACTCAGCCCTTGGTAGGCCATAAAAGTGGCGATCGCCCGTGACTGCCACCGGCCACACGTAGAAAGAAAGAAAGAAAAACCTTTATTTGGTCTTCACATAGCGAGACACATGGCGATGAATTGTAAGATGATATATACCAAAAAAATGTCTCACGATGGTCCCAGATAGGTGCAGTTCAGCATGTGTCAGGCAACAGGTGCCTGATGCTGGTTTTCAACTGCACCCTAGGACGGACGGATGTTGCACTGTTATTTATTTTTATATATGTAACAGTGCAACATCCGTCCGTCCTAGGGTGCAGTTAAAAACCAGCGTCAGGCACCTGTTACCCTAAATCATCATATATATATATATATATATATATAGAAATAAGTATTCAAGAAAATTGGTATAATATTATATTACATATATGAAATGCATAATACATATTTATAAACAGAATAACGTTGTAGAGGTAGAAGACAAAAGTATAATAATATATAAGAAAGATTGACATTGATGTTGCTCACGTGTGCGACGACTCCCTATAAAATGTAAACGGTGGCCCGTATGAGCACAGCCTTATTTGTGGTAACCACGGTATCTGTTGTACATGAGAAATTTGTCACTCTGTGGGGATCAAGGTGAGACCGTGTAGGCCTTGCCGGCCTGGTCATATTCTAATGGAGATAGGTTACCTCTATCGGAAGATATTTACCAAAACTCCCTGTGATCCTTCCCTCCACGAGGGGTCTTGCAGGCGCCGACTAAGACGGCCTTGTCTAGTGCAGCCGCAGAGCGCCAATCACCCTACGACAACAGAATGAATTCTAGACGTGTAATAGAAATGAATGTAATAATAATATAATAATAACAGCCAATGAGCGACCCACTGCTGGACTCGGGCCTCCTCCTATAGGGGGACGGACAGTATAGACGCCACGCTTGTCCAAGGCGGTAGGGTATTTGCTCGACTGGATGGCGACCACCCCTGGTCTAGAGTATGCCGCCATAACAACCTTGTGTTGTGTTCCGGAATTAGTGACCAGGTTCCAGTCTCCTTTAAGAGAGCAGCAGCGCATTTGTAGCACCTTTGGTGTTGCAAATGTCCATAGGCGATGGTAACCGCTTTCCATCAACTGGGCCGTCTGCCTGTCTGCGGAGCTCCTGCAATAAAAAAAAGGCGGCTTGGCAGGTTTGACAGATCCGTTATCTCGATGTGCAGGTTGCATCACCGTAAAAGAAAAATAAATAAATAAATGTAGAAATAAATATTAAAGCCATTAAAAAGACGTAATAATAATATTCTAATAGAAAGTAACAACTTGTTTAATAAAGATAAAAGACAAAAATATAGAACGCCTACACCCTATTTTCCCAAAAGATGAAAATAGGAAAGACAAATTTCTGCCCCGACAAGAAACGAGGATGGTAATAAAAAACAGAATTAATTTATTATCACTTAATTTTTTTCTGATAGTATTTTTCAATTATCTTCCACGTCTATAACACGTAACACTTAAAAATATATCGAGAAAAAATTTTTTTTTTTTAAATGATGATTTTAATTTTTTCAGGAGGGTTACCGTATGGAAGTATGAGTGGCAACGTCGCAGAATATTTTAAGCAAAGAGAGTCATCTAGCGGCAGAACCTCGAACCTCGCGTCATTCGCACCAATAGTCTACAGGCCGAATTATTGAATTTAAAATATGCCAATAGATGAAGCTGAATTTTAACATTCAATGATTTAATGTCCGACAGCATTAACAGATTATTTTGTTTCATAAGTGAATTCCTAGTCTTAACATATTAAATAGTTAAATAATACTAGTGGTCGCCCGTGGTCAAAATTCGACCATAATAATTAATTTAAATTATAAGTTTGAACATTATTAAGGTACTGTTGTCAAAGACTTATACTTCTATAATCACAGATTTCGCCAAGGCTACACTGTTTATTTGACTTTAACGATAAACAAAAGAGTATATACGCGTGTGTGTGTCAAATACATGATAGTGTGTGTAATGTTTTTTATTGATTTAATGTATTTTTATGCATAATTAAAAAAATATTAGCATCCGTCGCTTCTTCTCTATATAAACTATAAGTGTGCGAAATTTCATACTCCTCCGTCTGCACAATTTTCCTAAAAATGGGTACAAAGTTTTTGCTGTGTTTTTACTTCACATATTTATTATAAAAATACAATAAATTATTGTATTGTGGTTTGATGAAACATTATCCTCGATGAGGCCTCACATTTAAGTTTCATATTAGACGATTATCATTTTCTTTTTTTTATTGCAAGAGATCAGCAGACAGGCAGACGGCCCACTTGATGGAAAGCGGTTACCATCGCCTATGGACATTTGCAACACCAAAGTTGCTACAAATGCGCTGCTGCTCTCTTAAGGGGAACTGGAACCTAGTCACTAATGCCGGAACACAACTCAAGGTTGTTATGGCGACATACTTTAGACTAGGGGTGATAGCTATCCAGTCGCCTTTTACGACAGGCCACCCGGCCGCAGGAAATTGTATTCTTTCTCCGTTCCTGCACGGATAACTAGTATTATTCTTCCATCACTGGTAGAAAAATTGTCACTAGGGGCCATTCACAAGTTACAATCACACGAATTTCATGATTGTGTCATCACATATTTTACAATTGCACATAAAGACATTATTAAATACAGCATTTTTATAATTAGTTTTATTTCCATTTAAATTAATTTTTGATAATTTAAACGCTACAGACAAGAGTTGGAAATATTTTGAAGTTTTTGGTTAATAATTCGAATTTCGTTTTTGAAGCTTAAATTATATTACGAAATTTATGGATGGTCCTTTGTGTTTATTTCAAACATCCAATAAAAGAAAAAGAAAAAGGAAGAAGAAAGAAACAATATTTATTTAGGATTAGGACAAGATACAAAAAGTCTTACATGATAATATATCTAACACATTAAATGTGGTGTCCTAAAAAGGCTCTTACATACATACATACATACATACATAACTTCACGCCAGTTCCCTTGCGGGGTAGGCACGAACAACAGAGCGCCATTTAGGCTTATTCTTACACATCTCACTTGCTTCTTTCACATTCATAACTCTTGTCATGCAAGCTCGTCTGTTCTTAAGGCTCCTGACATCACCCTCCGCTAGTACACGATCAATTTGATCATGGAAGGTGTGTCGTGGCCTTCCACGACTTCTGCATCCATCCACTTTTGCATTGTATATCTGTTTAGTTATTCTTTCATCATGCATTCTTTCCACATGCCCGAACCACCGCAGCATTCCTTTCCTTACCTTCACCCCGACACTCTCTTTCAGACCAACTCTCTTTCTTACTTCGGTATTACGAACGCGGTCCGCGAGCGTCACTCCGCAGATTTTGCGCAGTGCTCGCATCTCGACCGCGTTTACTCTACTTTCATGCTCTCTCTTCCATACCCAACAGGCTCTTGTTCAGCGTAATGCTAGTTTCACAACCAGCGCTGATCTTCCGCAAGTGTAGGTACTTGTACTCTAAGTGATGCCACGACTTAGGTCTATAAAGTAAATTAAAAACAATAAACATTAGTTATAAAATTATGCAATTAGTAGTGTATATGAACATTGTTATAATCTATACTAATATTATAAAGAGGTAAATTTTATGAGTTTGTGACGTTTTAGGGGGTAATCTCCGAAACTACTGAACCGATTTAAAAAATTCATTCACTGTTGGCAAGCTACACTATCCCCGGTTGATATAAGCTATATTATATTTTCAAAAAAATTAGGTATCCTTACTAAAACTCCAATAGTGTAAGCCAAGATGTAACAATAATACCTAAAATCGCGTGCGCTGCGAAAACTATTGATGATAGAATAAAATAATGTACTACAACTTTGCAGAACACATCATTATTTAAAAAAAGTGTTGCGACAGCATATGTCTAACTATTATAGTTATGCCGCAATGTGTTCTTTTATTTTAAAAAATTAATTAAAATAGCGCCGCTAGAAAAGGCTCTTTATTTGTATCTTAGTATTCATCCTTATCAAAATAGATTACTTTATATTCAAGACTGCTTCAATACCTTTATATAACTTTTTGAATTATTCAATTCAGACATTCCAATCGGGAGATATCACGAGTTTAAAAATGTAAGTATTAGAAAAAAATTGCGTGGTCGCCGCGCACCCTAATCGGCTAGATAGGCTTATGCGATGTAGGCGTCACTGGGGTGCGGGCATTACGGTAGGCGAAATATTTTGAATTCGCTTAGTAGGTAATTAAAGTCAACAAAGAATAAAGAGGTAAAGTTTGTGAGTTTGTGACGTTGTAGGGGTAATCTCTGGCTCTACTAAACCGATTTTGAAAATTCTTTCACCAGTGGAAGGCTACATTATTCCTGAGTGACAGGATATATTTGATTGTGATTAATAATACGTATTCAGACACAATACGCAATTCCGGATCTGGCTTTTTGGATAGTTGCCTTCGACAACAACAACGACACAATATACGTAAACGTCACACGTCATATTAGCGGTGACAGATAAAACGTCACTTACGAACTTAAGTCACTTCATACTTGATTACTTCATTTATATACGTTTAAAAATTTACTAGCGTAATGAATTCGTAAAAACGAGTTATACGAATTTTATACGAGAAAAACCTCTCATCATTTTTGGATATCCTTCGTTCCTGTGTCTAAAATAAGTATTTTTTAATTTTTTCTGATGCCCAACGAAGTGGGCACGGGTCAGCTAGTTACAAATAAAAGAAAATGAACAAAAAAATAACGGACAAAATTGACGAATAAGACAGAAATATTAAATTTGTAATGGTTTATTATAGCGTACTAATCGACATATTATAATACTATAAAATACTTGGCTGCATTTGAATGAATGCGAAGAAATACGAATACATTTGAATGCGAAGAAAACAAAGGTTATGGCGTTTGAAAGAGAAGAAACTAGAACGAAAGCAAGGATAATGGTCGATGATGTTATGCTGGAGCAAGTGAATGAGTTTGTATATCTTGGATGTGCTTTTAGCAGGGATGGAAGGTACACCGCTGATATAGAAAGAAGAGTAAATTTGGGGAATAGTTTGAATGGAGCGTTAGGTAAACTTCTAGGCGCTAAGAACCTCAGCCAGAAGGCCCAGCTTGCCATACACAACGCGATGCTGGTACCTACGCTCACGTATAGAAGCGAGAGTTGGGTATGGAAGAGAGAGCATGAAAGTAGAGTAAACGCGGTCGAGATGCGAGCACTGCGCAAAATCTGCGGAGTGACGCTCGCGGACCGCGTTCGTAATACCGAAGTAAGAAAGAGAGTTGGTCTGAAAGAGAGTGTCGGGGTGAAGGTAAGCAAAGGAAGGCTCCGGTGGTTTGGGCATGATGAAAGAATGACTAGACAGATATACAATGCAAAAGTGGATGGATGCAGAAGTCGTGGAAGGCCACGACACACCTTCCATGATCAAATTGATCGTGTACTAGCAGAAGGTGATGTCAGGAGCCTTAAGGACAGACGAGTGTGCATGACAAGAGTTATGAATGTCAAAGAAGCACGTGAGATGTGTAAGAATAAGCCTGAATGGTGCTCTGTTGTTCGTGCCTACCCCGCAAGGGAACTGGCGTGAAGTTATGTATGTATGTATGTATAAAATACTTGTGTCATATTTAAGGTCTCTCTGGCGAATTTGGTGGTCAAATAATATTTTTTTTAAGTTAGTTCGGAACCCAAACAGAGACTGCAGGTTCCTTATCGGCGGCGGTATGTTATTCCAGCACTTCGATGCAGCGTAACGAAAACTCCCCCTGAAGGCAGCCGAACACTGCTTAGTAGCGAGCTGCAGCAAGCCTTGCCTACAATCGAGTGACCTTGCTGACATCCCCGAAATCTTTTCGTAGAGATATAAAGGTGTTTTATTATTTATAACACCAAAAAGCAAGCAAGCTAAATGAATGAATGGTTTTTTTTTATGGCAGGAGTTAAGCAGACAGGCAGACGACCCACTTGATGTAAAGCGGTTACCATCGCCTATGGACATTTGCAACACCAAAGGTGCTACAAATGCGCTGCTGCTCTCTTAAGGGAGACTGGAACCTGGTCACTAATGCCGGAACACAACTCAAGGTTGTTACAGCGGCATACTCTAGACCAGGGGTGGTCACCATCCAGTCGGGCAAATGCCCTACCACCTGGCTGTGGGTTGTTAAATCGCCTCTTACGACAGGCCGCCCGGCTGCAGGAAATTGTATTCTTTCTCCGTTCCTGCACGGATAAAATATAGATACTCGACATAAACCGTACGATTCAAGCAATAAAACTACTGTCATTATCACTCACAATACGTACCTACATAATATGGGTGTTTAAAATTTACGCAAGCCTAACAAAAACTTCAGATTGGCGTATACTGTGATATGGAAGTAAATTGTATTGTCACGTATTGTATATACTTTCTCACGACATATTGTCACTAAATAACTTTTTAGACAACACCTATTGTTTGTATGTGTTCAAGTCTGGCATAGCTGAGCAGGTCTTAGAGATAAAATTTACGTAGTACTAGCGGTCCTGGTAGACGTTGTCCTGCCTTGTAGAAATAAAAAATCTAACACCAAGTTCACCGCCACCTTCTCTCTTCTTCTTCTTCTTCAGCCACTCTCAGTCCACTGCTGGACGTAGGCCTCCCCAAGTACGCGCCGTAAGAGAACGAAGGTAACTGACATAGCTCGCAAAATTAGCAAGTTGAAGTGGCAGTGGGCCGGTGACGTCTGTCGCAGGACCGACGGCCGATGGAGCAAAGGAGTCCTGGAGTGGAGACCACGTCTCGGCAAACGTAGCGTAGGACGCCCGCCAGCCCGGTGGACTGACGACCTGCGCAAGATCGCCGGCAGGGGCTGGATGAGGAAGACGGGAGACCGGGGTATGTGGCACCGCCACCTACCAGGTTTAAATATGAATCTAAACCATACCGAGACCCACTCAAACACACATAAAAATCATGGAACCCGACCCGATTAAGTCGGGGTGACAATAGCACCTCTAGGCAGAGCTACAAATGGTATTGCCACACCACAGCTCCCTAGCTGGGTATCCCTATACCCACTAAAATCCCCTCGATATTCCGTCTTTCGCCCTTAATGCCAGGGCCACGGTTTTATGGCATGGTCCCTCCGCTGGCCTTGGCAGGCGGTGGCCCATCGGCCTCATCCACTGCCGGGGAACTACTTTTGTCCCCCGGCCTATATATGCTCTCATTACGTGGGGCGGTCTGTAACGCACACCACGGGAGGAGAGGTGAGCGCGCGCGGAATACGTTGCGCCCCCATCCCGGTGGAAAGCCTTTCCCCAGGGAACCACCCGCGCCGCCCGCTCACGGCGGCCGAAGGTCCAGACTGGCCCTCCGGCGCCGACGCGTTGTCCTTTGACGGGTCGGGGAAATAAATCCACCGACAAAATTGCTAAGCTGGCCACACTAAAATGATCACGATAATGTAATGAGTAATGACAGTGACATTTAAATTTAAATATTACTATGATTTGTAGGTTTTATTATTTTCATTTAATAGGCAAAGGAATTAATGTAAACTTCTCCGCATTGACGTCATCGGAGAATTATTTTTGATATCTAATTTAAAAAAAACTAACACTTAAAACACAAAAATATTCAAATTAGTATCTTAAAATACCCTATTTTACGGAATAAAAATATAAAATCTGAGGATATTTTTTTTTAATTCTAACACAACTTTCGCTTCATGTACATCAACATCCTAGCGTTAAGAGCAACCTTATCTAACCTATTAAAGAAAGTGGTATAAAAAAATTGGCACATCTAATAAAAGTAGTGGTCGCCCGTGGTCGAAATTCGACAATAATAACTCATGTCAAAGAATATACTTCTATAATGTCTCCTATTTATTTAAATTGTTAAGAGGTAAATTATTGAACCCAGGAGTATTAGCTGAAATCAAACTAAATGTTCCAGCGGATTTTGTGCTGAGACGTAGGCAGCGTAGGTGCTTGGTAATTTTCAAAAAAAATACAGTAATTTTTATGTTTTACTTTGCACCGACTTCAAGATGTTTTAGATAATATATATTAATAATAATAGCGTTAGAAATAAGTTATTTTATACTTTTTAGTTTTTGAAGTCGGTTTTTTTAAAGGAAGTTTTTTTATTTTATTTGTTACTTTTAGTGTCTAACTATGTATGGGTAGACCTACGAAAGATGCCGCGCTCCTTAAAAAATATAGGTCCCAAGAAACGGGGACAAAACAATGTCCGTAAAATGAAAACTACTGGGCCAAACTATGTTAAATTTTTAGGGGAGCAAGTGACAACTATTCCGCATCAAACTAAACAAGAATCACGTAAATCGGATCATAAATCTCAGCGTAATCGGTGTACATATGGAACGGAATGGCAATTTTTTCATAAAAAATGTTCATAAAATGAAAACTACGGGGCCAAACTATGTTAAATCAAAGATCATAAATCTCGGAGTAATCGGTGAACATAAAAAAAAACAAAAATAAAAAAAGATCCCGACGAATTGAGAACCTCCTCCTTTTTTTGAAGTCGGTTAAAATTTTTATCCAAAAAATTATCTTGTAAGAAAAAACAAGTTCACGTCGAAATTTAAACGAGCGAAACTTAATGAATAGATTAGATACCATACATTTTAATATTTTTTTATTATTTAAATAAATTCAAATACCTAGTAGAGATATACCGCCGTTTGAGTCGTTTTCAAAAATCAATGTTACGACCATGGAAGCGAAGTACTATTCTTCCATGGTTACGACCCAATTTCGTATACTTTTCATAACTACTAATACTAACGTAATATAGGTGTACGTATGTTTGACCGTCTAATACCCCGTCATGAACGCCATCAAGCGTGACATACAACCTACTGACAGCATTACTGCATTTTGTTATGTCATTGTATGGGGTTTTTTGTCCGTTTAAGTTGCGTATGGTAGATTAACACTCGAAACACTAATGAATACACCGTTCAGATTATATGAATGAATCAAATAATGAGCTTTTTAAAAAGGTTTTTAAATGCAAGCTCTTGAGATCCTGGATATCATGTAGCAGCAGTGCTAGCCAAGACAAGTAAAACGAGCCCAAACACGACGGGTCTATCTTGTTTAGTACAGGAGTTCCTATGGCCACCTTCCGACTCCATCATCAGATTGTTAATGTACTTTTCCAATTTAAAAACCTGCCCGTAAAACTTCAAGTTGAAATTTTGTTGAGATTCGTTTTTCCACTTGTCCGTTGAAGTTTCACTTCTACTATGTGTCCCAGCACACATTTCGATTTTTCGCAGGTTTACTGCAAATTATGATTTGGTTAGGTTAGGTACATTTTAATGAATGCATTTTTTATTTAAACATATTTTATTTTATCAAACAAAAAAAACTGAATTCGATCCGGAACCAAAAAACGCATCCATAGTCTACTCTAAAATTATGCCGCCTCTCACCACGTCTAGTCTAAATTTACGCCGCTCCTCCACGCAGCCGTAACGCTTTTTCGTGACAGAAAAATCCTAAGACTCCCCGTTTATATAGAAGTTTCACTTCAATTAATAAATCAACGTTTATGCGAGAAGTTTTATTGCATGAGGTCAGCAGACAGACAGACGGTCCACCTCATGGAAAGTGGTTACAGTCGCCTATGAATATTTGTAACACCAAAGATGCACTGCACTTGGCCATTAATTTCGGAACACAACTCAAGGTTGTTATGGCGGCATTCTTTAGCCCAGGAACAGTAGCCATCCAGACAGGCAAATACCCTACCACCTGGCTGTGGGTTGGTTTTGTCGCCTCTTACGACAGGCCGCCCGGCCGCAGGAAATTGTATTCTATCTCCGTTCCTGCACGGTTAAAAATTTCTCTAAATATTGCGATCGCCATCAAGTTCTTATAGTATTTAACTAGCTGTTACCCGCGATTTCGTCTAGTTAAATAATAGTCTAAGTTACTTCTTATAACATCATCTATTTGCCAGTGAAAGTTCCTTAAAATCGGTCCAGCCGTTTCAATGATTAACCGGAACAAACAGAGTCAAAAAATTAAATTAATTTTTTATTTTTATTTAAGTGGCGTTGTTTTTGCTTTGCCTTGTTATTAAATTAAATTATAATGATTTTCTTTTGTATTGTAACCCATCTATCATTTCACTATATTATTACGAGTTACAGGACTCGAATTAAAATGCCGTTGGAATTATTATAGAGTTTATTAAAACTATACAAACAGGGATAATACAGGTACAAATATAACTGAAAACAACCAGTGCAAACGTAATGTACGATTCAATAACACGCGCAAAGTCCGTCACTATATAGATCACCGAATGTACACAAGTCTTGCCTTGATCGTCATTCTCGCTCGACTGCCGACCTCTTCATTGGGCTATTGCTCTATACTGCACTGATACAATATGGCTGCCCGCCCGCGTAGATCAAATTTCTTAGAATCAGTTCGACACACCTGTATAATGACTGCCATAAAAGAGTATAAATACACAATAGGCTGTTTTTCTAATTACACATTTTAAACACAAAGTAAACAAAGGAAATCCAAATGCCAAAAAGGTAATAAACTGCAGGTGTGAATTGGTCTTTGTCAGTCGGTATGCAGGTGGCCCAAATTGTAACAATATATTGCGGTGAGAGCACTGACAGAAGATGAATGATTGTCTTGTTTCGCATTCTTCCTTTGGAAGTTTATTCTTCTCTTGATGGCGAGGATGGGAAGAAAGAATTTATAAGGTGTTCCTCAGCGCAATAACTGTCTGATGTACTCCAGCGGCTATAAAAAAAAGAGAATTATTCTAATGGAAAACTTAGAATACAGGTGAAGCCAGGAACGGTTTATCCGTGCAGGAACGGAGAAAGAATACAATTTCGTACGGCCGGTCGGCCTGTCGTAAGAGGCGACTTAACAACCCACAGCCAGGTGGTAGGGCATTTGCCCGACTGGATGGCTACCACCCCTGGTCTAAAGTATTTCGCCATAACAACCTTGAGTTGTGTTCCGGTATTAGTGACCAGGTTCCAGTCTACCCTTAAGAGAGCAGCAGCGCATTTGTAGCAACTTTGGTGGTGCAAATGTCCATAGGCGATGGTAACTGCTTTCCATTAAGTGGGCCGTCTACCTGTCTGCTGATCTTCCTGCAATAAAAAAAAAAGCCAAAATTAATCGCATCATGCGTTCTTCACTACCGAAATCAATAGTAATTCTAAAAAGAAAAACCGTAGCAAATGATCAATGAAACAGACATTGAGATTAAAATCGTCAACATTTGTCGTAAGGCCATATAATTTGATTATATAATTATCTTTTTTTATCTATATATATATATATATATATATATATATATATATATATATATATATATATATATATATATTATAGAGGTCCACCGGGTCCATTTGGAACACTTATCCTACTGCGTCAACTGGGTCCACTGGGCCCACTGGGTTCACTGGGTTCACTGGGTCCACTTGGTCCACTTGGACCATGTTATCTATTTTGTCATTTTTGTCAAGTTTTGTCATTTATGTAGTTTACATATAGACGGGGGTGGTATAGTTTGCGATATAAAATGAAATGAATCTTTCGGGGCCAAATACATACAAATTTAATACAATGTAACCTGTACCACTTGCTTTTTAAACAAGAGATACGCACTAGAGGTTGACCCGCGGCGCAGCCGCGGGGTAAACTCTAGTTACAAATAATTTAAGAATTTCCTTTGAGTCAGGTTGCCTGGAAGAGATCGCTTTTGCCGCCTTTTGTTTTACCAAGTAACTATTGTCTTGTTGTACATTTTTTTATAATTTTTGTTTTGCTGAATAATAAAGTGTTGTCTATGTCTATGTCTTTATGCCAGGGCCACGGGTATATACTCTATGTAGGCGATCTGCGGCGGTAGTATAACATACATACATATTACCACGCCAATTTCCCATTGGGGGTAGGCGGAGACTGTAGATCTCCACTTGCGACGACCCTGACAAACAACTTTCGCTTCATCTACTTTCATTAATCTCTTCAAACACGCACGTTTAATTGATATGCTTTTTACCTGACCTCGTTTTAACACTTCTGTTATTTGATCATGGTGTGTACGTCGTGGTCTACCGGTACCAACTGTACCATTCACAATACTGCCATACACTTGTTTTGTGATTCTATTTTCATCCATCCTCTCTACATGCCCAAACCAACTTAACATTCCTGTTTCAACTCTTGTTATTACATCTTCTTTCAATCCACAACGTTCCCTTATTACACTATTCCGTATCATTCCTGCTTACCTCACATATACTTCTCAAAGCTCTCATTTCAACTGCATTCTACTTTCATGCTTCTTCTGCCACACCCCACTTTCACGGCCGTACATTAGTGTAAACCGCCTTGAACTTGAAATATACTGCTTTTAATCTTCACTCGATCACAAGAACATTAGGTCAAAAATTTGTATGTCGCCCACGTTGAGATTTTATCAGACAAAGATTACATAACGTTAAAAAGTCGATATAAAATCCACGAATGACTTTTTTTATACTTAACGTCGCAGAGTTCAAAAATCCGTAACACTTAGTATTCTATGTACGCTCGTGTATTCTGCAGATCGTGACGCATTCAGCGATTCAATAAACTGATGACTTGAAACAGATTTGAAAAGACATAAGTGGTTTGACGATGAACTCTAGATAGGATTCCTAACCGTACTATAATAATATATTTTAGACAATTGTACTATATATTATAGCAAAATAATATAGTTCAAAATATACTATAGTTAGCTATTATTAGTCGCTAATTCAATTGTTGCACTTTTTGAGCCGTTATTGTTAAGCTATGTACATAATTATTACTAATGGCACATTTCACTGATCACCTGTTAAATAACAACGATATAAAATTAATCACGTTTCACTGTAGTTACAAGAATAGCAAACGATTGTTAAATTTCAAAAGGGCGTAGTACAAAGTACCTAAAATAGATAGTAAAAATGATAAACGAGCGAATTGATTTGAGTAAAATTGAGCCCTTTAAAGCGTTAGGCATTCTTTTGCTTGAGTTATTTATAACGCCGCGTAATATTGACGGCCTTACTTATAATAATATCATTAAGAAACGATTAGGCATCTCTTAAGTAAGAGAATCAGAATCAGACACTAATCAATGAATATCTTTTTTTTTTCACTTCTAAACATGTATTACCTGGTGTTTACCTAAGAGGAGCACAGATAAATGAAATTTGAATGACTAACATAGGTTCTACCCAAAATATTCGACTAAAAAAGAGTTTATGAGTAAGATTTGCACTAATCAGTTGCTGAGCAGTTTCTTTAAATTTAAGAAACGATTATAAGTAAGGCCCTGAGAGTGCAATGTATTATTTCATTTCTCAGTTATAATAATCACTTGTAGTTCTAGTAGTCACTGTGACATATAGCGGTATTGTTATTTTATCGTCACTGCTAAAATATATGGCGGTGATTTTTCACCGGTGAAATAGCAGTGATAATATGAAATAATTTCACGGCAGTGATCAATATATTGGGGTAGCTGTATTTTCCATCACTAATAATTATGACATCAAATTCTGATTTGATGTTTCAAAAGGTAAAATGTATATCGATGGTTTAGTAATACAATATGTTGAAGATCAAATTAAATGGAAAAAAAAACATAGCAGAATGAACCTGCAGCTCCAAAATGAAACCATACAAAGCAGTTAAAGGCGTTATGTGTATACTGTCTACAGACGGAATCGACACTTACTTACATCCTTTTGAAATTGGCACACGGTCGAACATTCGAAGAAATGAGTTAGAATTCATCAATGATCCAAAGCGTCTGATCCCGTTATGTAACTTTGAACCGGATCGTAAACAATGGGTATATTGTGTGACGTTGTTATTCCAGTAGTTGTTGTCAGACGACTCTAAGGTGTTTCTAAACTATTTAAGAATATGCAATGTACTTTAAGCAATAATGTTTATTATCTACATACATACATACATACATAACTTCACGCCAGTTCCCTTGCGGGGTAGGCACGAACAACAGAGTGCCATTTAGGCTTATTCGTACACACCTCACTTGCCTCTTTGACATTCATAACTCTTGTCATGCAAGCTCGTCTGTTCTTAAGGCTCCTGACATCACCTTCTGCTAGTACACGATCAATTTGATCATGGAAGGTGTGTCGTGGCCTTCCACGACTTCTGCATACATCCACTTTTGCATTGTATATCTGTTTAGTCATTCTTTCATCATGCATTCTTTCCACATGCCCGAACCACCGGAGCATTCCTTTCCTTACCTTCACCCCGACACTCTCTTTCAGACCAACTCTCTTTCTTACTTCGGTATTACGGTTTATTATCTAAGTTTATAATATTATCTGTGCAGGAACGGAGAAAGCATACAATTTCCTGCGGATAAAGTGGATAATCACGACATTATATTATTGTATTTACACTACTGCCCATTTAATACGGCCGTTATGTATACAGACCGGTCATTATTCGTAGTGACCGAATTTCTCAAATTGCCCGTAACAATAATATTATTGTTCAATGTAAATAATGTTAGTAGGTTTTGTTACATATATCATATATCGAATTGTAGTGGGTTGACCTGAATCGCGCCAAGGCTTGGAACTGCTCCCGGGGCACATTCAGGCACTTTTTGCGCTGGATCGGACTGGGCGTAACTACGTTCTAAGTCTCAGCCTTTCCTACAAAAAGCGCGGGGCACATGGGAGGATCGATTAGTTAAAGTGGATATTGGTTGTTGCCCGTGCAACTTCTCGGAGTCTCCACACAAGCCGGTTGATTACTGTTCGGATTGCCCCTTCTGGGAAGGCCTCCATGATCAACTATGGTCTAATCCCTTTCAAAGGACCCGGTATTATGCGTAAATAGCATTTCCCCCGCTTTAAAAAAAAGGCTTGGAACTGGGTTATTTCTGAGCAGTACGGTGTGTATAAATCATCATCGACGACATCCGCGCCGTCGCGGGCCCAAGGTGGCTCGCAGTGGCCGCGGACAGAAATCACTGGGCGCAACTGGAGGAGGCCTTTACCCGGACGGGGGGTCCAAAAGTAGAACAATAAAAATAAATAAATTGACGAATAAAATAATAATAATAAATAAATATATATATAAAAAAATAATAATAACACTCATCGGCATAATCAACTGGCTAATATAATACATCAAAAACTAGCATTGAAACACAAACTTAATAAAGAGCCTTACACACCATACTATAAGTACAAACCCCCTACAGTACTAGAAAATACCACGCACAAGCTTTACTATGACCGTAATATACTCACTGACCATACTGTACACAACAATAGACCAGATATAACACTTATAGACAAAGAAAATAAACACACATACTTAATAGATATAGCCATACCGAATACACACAACGTCCAATCCACTATCACTGAAAAAATACGTAAATATACAGAATTACAGGAAGAAGTCAAGAGACTCTGGGATATGCATAAAGTTACAATAGTCCCAATAGTAGTTTCCACCACCGGGGTTATAGCAAAAGATTTATCCTTACGGCTCGAAATACTTGGTCTACCTAAACACATTTACATCTCATTACAAAAAGCAGCAATACTCAATACATGTAGGATAGTTAGAAAATTTCTGCAATTAAATGAGGAAGAACAATATGCAACACTATAAAAAATAAAACACCACCATTCATGACACCACGCCCCAAATCAACACTTGGTGTTCACCCGTGTTAATTTGGTATTTCCAGGTTAACCTGAGTCTTTAGAAAAGAATTGAAATAAAAATAATAATAATAAATTGACAAAAAATACATACATACATAACTTCACGCCAGTTCCCTTGCGGGGTAGGCACGAACAACAGAGTGTCATTTAGGCTTATTCTTACACACCTCACTTGCCTCTTTGACATTCATAACTCTTGTCATGCAAGCTCGTCTGTTCTTAAGGCTCCTGACATCACCTTCTGCTAGTACACGATCAATTTGATCATAGAAGGGGTGTCGTGGCCTTCCACGACTTCTGCATCCATCCACTTTTGCATTGTATATCTGTTTAGTCATTCTTTCATCATTCATTCTTTCCACATGCCCGAACCACCGGAGCATTCCTTTCCTTACCTTCACCCCGACACTCTCTTTCAGACCAACTGACAAAAAATAATGTGACATTTTAAAATTATTGTATAGTCTAATGTTATTATGGACCAAATAAAAAGGCGTTTCATTTCACGGTGTGTGTAATATCTTTAAGGTCTATCAGCCGTCTACATTATTTTGTCACTTGACCGTACTTTGTCTTAGTTTCCTTGTCCACATAAGGTTTGCTTTAATGTCCTATATCCGTTTGCTATTAGACGGAAAAGTACTGCCACCTTAATATACCGACAAGCTATCTATTTCTACTGTGCCCGCGACGCCGTCCGCGTGGAATTTGTTTTCAAAGCCCCAGATTTTCAAACATTTTTCATTGCTGCTCTGTTCTTATTGGTCTTAGCGTGATGATATATAGCCTATAGCCTTCCTCGATAAATGGGCTATCCAACACTGAAAGAATTTTTCAAATCAGACGAGTAGTTCCTGAGATTAGCGCGTTTAAACAAACAAACTCTTCAGTTTTATAATATTAGTATAGATTCCTTACAAGTATTTGGCGAAAAGTTTTTTTGCGATAAAAAGTATTTGATATTCGTCACTCGTTTGCTTCATATTTTTTTTAAGCTCTACGGACTCTAGTTCCGTGCCCTTTTATACAATTTAATTTAGAAAAAAAAAAATTATACACGTTATTTGTTATTGTCTGTGACATTTATTGAATGTATGTTTGTGTTGTGGTGTACCTTAAGAATAACTTATTATATTAATTTATTCTAATTTTAATACTAAACTTATACTAATGTAGAGTACATCTGTTACATGCTGGTGTCGTAGAGAAGTATCCGTGCAGGAACGGAGAAAGAATACAATTTCCTGCGTTGGGGCGGCCTGTCGTAAGAGGCGACAAAACAACCCACAGCCAGGTAGTAGGGCGTTTGTCCGACTGGATGGCTACCACCCCTGGTCTAAAGTATGTCGCCATAACAACCTCGAGTTGTGTTCCGGCATTAATGACCAGGTTCCAGTCTCCATTAAGAGAGCAGCAGCGCATTTGTAGCATCGTTGGTGTTGCAAATGTCCATAGGCGATGGTAACCGCTTTCCAGCAAGTGGGCCGTCTGCCTGTCTGCTGAACTCCTGCAATAAAAAAAGTATATGTCTTATGTCTTGTGTTTGTCTCATATTTATATACGTGTACATTGTTTTTGTTTAGATCATGTTGTTACTTCACGCACACGATTTTTGATGTCAATTACACCAGCATTTTCTTAATTTGTGCGATTAGCAGAAATAATTACGTCACGTAACGTCGGAATAAAAATAAAAATCAAGTAAATGCCGCGCTAAAAACCGTTTCATTTATCAAGTACATTATTTATTGTTCAAATGTCTTAGTCAACATAAAAAACATCTAAAGATATATAATATCACTAGCTTCTGCCCGCGGCTAAGTTTAACTCGCTACTTTGTTTACGTTGAAGGTGAAAATATTTTTAAATCTTAATTAGTATAGAGTATTATTCGTTCAATTAAAATTTAATTATTCCACCTGAACTCTTAAATTTTTTGGAATCAAAAGTATCCTATATATTGACCAGGGATATAAGCTACCATCATACAAAATTTCATTTAAATCGGTCCAGTCGTTTCGGAGATTAGCCCGTACAAACAGAGAAAAAAATTGAAAAAAATCTAAATTAGTTCTATTTCACTTCTTACATTCCCCTGACTCGGTTTTTAGCATTTTTTTTCATTGTACAGAAATTCGACTTCTACAGTTTTATATGTATAGATAGATATAAAACAATTCGTCAGAAATTTTAGGAATCTTAGAAAATAGTAAACTAGTTGTGTTGCTCTGAAAAAACAAACATTTTATTTACTACTTGTATACACTTTAACAACAAAAAGAATACGATCCAGATAAACAATCCTACCTGAAAAAACAAAGCAACGACATTTAAAGTTTATTAATTAGCTTGTCGATTCCTCTTCCACTGAATTCTTTTTAATTATTAGTTTTATTTAGCACACTGTCGCCATATTGACATTCACCCCTGTTTTATCTACATTACCGCAATGCCACTTGTAATGTCAGTGGTGGCATCTATTAATAGTTAAGAGTAAACCTGGACTGTTTTATCCATGAACAAATAACTTAAAGAAATCAAATTTCTTTACATAGATAATAAAAAATGTTTTAAACGAATTGTTTTACATATATATATGTTTAGTATCAAGGTATATGGGAAATGATATTTAAATGATAATTATAAATAATAATAATATAGGCCCCCGCCTACGTGCTTGCCTTAACCAGCCGGCACGGAGTGGAGATCGCTAGAGCTAAGACTCAAACTCCAGGGGTGGAAGTGATAAATGGCATCACGTCAGAAGTAGCTTCGGTGACCTGCAACCCACCTCTCTACACCCCTTAGCCACTCACACCCATGTTGCCCCTGTCTTTATGGCATTTTTTGGGGCCCATGCAGGGAGTGGCGAGTCCGAACATTGCGACGGGCAGACGCCATAGTCCCCATATTCCCAGACCCCTAGTACCATTAGCAGTTCACCCCAATAGCCCGGTACTTTTTGTCCTCATTTCCCACAATAGTCCTACACTTGGGGCTTGTCCTTGGGTGTATTATTATATGGTGTAGACAGAGATAATCGCCGGTCAATGTCACGCCACATTTACATTAAATTTGTCAAGGGGCCTCTACGTGTTGGCTTCCGGACCATTTTTATGGCCCGTGGTCTTGAAAGACATACAATAAATAATAATAAATGAAACATTAGGTCCGTGGGGTCCATCGGCAAAGAGTTTCTTCCAAGAGATTTGCAAGAAACTCTTTGATGCCACCCGTGATCAGAAGACTGGCTCATATTTCGCCCAACAAATAAGCGTCGCCATACAGCGCTGCAATACATCCAGCCTTCTGGGTACGCTCCCATCTGGCAGCGATTTGTTACACAGTCTATAATAGCTTGTACTATTTATAACTTAGTTTTTAATTGTATTTATTATAATAGAATGTAATTAAATGATAATACTACACAAACATTTGCTTATAATTAAGTATTCATTGTGTTTTTTTATTTAATTAGTCGCTTATTCAACTGGAAAATTGAATGATAATGAATTTTTCTACTTACCTTAAATCCATACAAACACATAGATGTGAAATTAAGTATATTTAGATGTCTTACTGTATTTTCTTCGCGACTTCACGTATTAATCGATTAGCATGTTGTTATTATAAATGATTTTGATAAGAAATGGACGTAGGAGCGAACGTAGGATATTATTGATATTTTTTTATTGTTGTATTTTTTTTTATTGTGACACTGGCAAGTAGGCAGACGTCCCAGCTCATGGAAAGTGGTTACCGTCGCCTATAGAAGTTTGCAGTACTAGGGGCGACGCTAACGCATAGTTAGCTTTTGGCATAGGTTGAAGAGAATGGAATAAGTAGATGAGATAGAGAGATCGGACAAGAGGAATGCGATATAGTACTGGAATAAGGAAATAAAATAGAGAGATTGGACCAGAGGAATGGGATATAGGATTGGAATAGGGTAATGAGATAGAGAGTCGGACAAGAGGAATAGGATATAGGATTGGAATGGGGTAATGAGATAAAGAGATCGGACAAGAGGAATGGAATATACGATTGGAATAAGGAAATGAAATAGAGAGATTGGACAAGAGGAATGGGATATATGATTGGAATAGGGTAATGAGATAGAGAAATTGGACAGAAGGAATGGGATATAGGATTGGAATAGGGTAATAAGATAGAGAGATCGGACAGGAGGAATCGAATATACGGTTGGAATAAGGAAATGAAATAGAGAGATTGGACAAGAGGAATGGGATATAGGATTAGAATAGGGAAATGAGATAGAGAGATTGGACAGAAGGAATGGGATATAGGATTGGAATAGGGAAATGAGATAGAGAAATCGGACAAGAGGAATAGGATATAGGATTGGAATAGGGAAATGAGATGGTGAAATCGGACAAGAGGAATAGGATATAGGATTGGAATAGGGAAATGAGATAGGGGAAGGAACTCACTTATTTCACGAAATACGATTATTTATTAATTATAGTCAAGGTGGGGAAGTCGGTCAGTGGGGTAAGTTCGTATATATAATATATTATATATTAGCAGCCCATAAATGTCCCACAGCTGTGCTCAGGTCTCCTACTATAGGGACACGAACAGGTTTGACATATCGGTTATCTCGATGTGCAGGTTGCATCACCACGTTCTCCTTCACCGTTATTAGCACGTGGTAATTGTAACAATATTCACATTAGGTCAGAAAACTGCCTAAGTAGTGTATGCGTTCCAGCCAGGATGGAATCCGCGCCCTTTGAGTTTGGGACGCGTACGCTAGCCATTACGCTACCACGACTTCGTTCGTATACCAAGTCAAGTCAACTACAATTTAAACATAGAATTAAAGTCTTTGCTTTACTGACCGATTTGCAGCTGTCGTTGATTAACAAACATGGAAATAACAAGAGGTGTAGGGAGTTCGTCAAATGAAGTACCCCCCACCTTCATTATAATTAAATTATTTATTTGGACAACACAGCATATAACAATAAATAATAATTCATTAACATAATATAGTTTGTAAATTATTAATTAGGTCTAGATTGGAATCCAAGCGTGCTGACACGCGAGTCTTAAAATTATATTTTTGTAAACAAAATTATGTGAATAATGTCAGTAATAATAATTCAATAAATACTTAAATCTAATCTAATATCCGTGCAGGAACGGAGAAAGAATACAAATTCCTGCTGCCGGGCGGCCTGTCGTAAGAAGTGACAAAACAACCCAAAGCCAGGTGGTAGCGCACTTGCCCGTCTGGATGGTTACCACGCCTCGTCTACAGTATGCCGCCATAACAACCTTTTGTTGTGTTCCGGCATTAGTGACCAGGTTCCAGTCTCCCTTAAGAGAGCAGCAGCGCATTTGTAGCATCTTTAGTGTTGCAAAATGTAGTTTTATTATAAAATACATACATACATAACTTCACGCCAGTTCCCTTGCGGGGTAGGCACAGACAACAGAGCGCCATTCAGGCTTATTCTTACACACCTCACTTGCTTCTTTGACATTCATAACTCTTGTCATGCACGCTCGTCTGTTCTTAAGGCTCCTGACATCACCTTCTGCTAGTACACGATCAATTTGATCATGGAAGGCGTGTCGTGGCCTTCCACGACTTCTGCATCCATCCACTTTTGCATTGTATATCTGTTTAGTCTTCATAAAATACCTTATACAATTTTAATTCCTGAAACATGAAATTGTTAACTGGGTTTGACGGTATTGCAAAGAGTAAAATGTTTGTTTGTATGCTCATTTTTTTAATAGCTGTTCTTAGAACTCAAAGGAAATCCTCTCATCCCAAATCTAGCCCTTAGACGAGGTCAATAACACAATGGCAACCAGCCATCCGTGCGCCGTAGGACGGACGCGCGATATATAAGTTGCGCACACGTACTTCCAGTCAGTACGGCGCAGGCACACCAAACATGGCTAGCAAAGTAAGTGCAGATTTAATATTAATTAACTAGCATTACCACACCCGGAGTGGTTAATGGCAATTAATTTTAAGTACCACTAGTCATAAGTTTTTAACATTTCTAAGAGGATTTACACTTAGTAAAAGTGATGTGTGTGTAAAAAATGATTTTATTATATCTATAATTTTATTAATTTAAATTTAAAAAGGATATTAAATGGCAGTTAGTACGAAGATTAATAATGAAATAATTTTTAAAATTTATTTTTAACTAGCTGTGCCCGCGACGTAGTTCGCATAGAATTTGTTTTCAAGTCCCCCCTATTTTTAAATATTCTTCATTGGTGCTCCGCTCTTATTGGTCTTAGCGTGATGATATATAGCCTATAGCCTTCCTCAATAAATGGGCTATTTAAAACTGAAAGAATTTTTCAAATCGGACTAGTAGTTCCTGAGATTAGCGCGTTCAAACAAACAAACTCTTCAGCTTTATATATTAGTATAAGATTCCTCATTTGTGCTATAAAATTGTTTATGATTACTTGAGGCTTTTTTTATTGTAGACATATATATGGACTGCTATTTGGATTTAATATAATAGAAGATATATTTAATACACATGAAAAGTGATAAATCACAGCTGTGTGACAACAGTTTTATTTACTGCCGAGATTTAACTACCACTTAATAATTATTATTTTTTTAACTGCAAACTTAACCCCAAAAATAATAAATAGATAAAGATAGTTCATCGGAGAGTTTAAAAAAAAGTCAAAGAGCACTATTTTAAATTATACTTGTATGTCTATATTTTACATTATGAGCCTTACTTATAATCGTTTCTTAAATTTAAAGAAACTGCTTAGCAACTCATTAGTGAAAATCTTACCCATAAACTCCTCTTTAGTCGAATATTCGAAATTTCGTTTATCTGTGCTCTTCTTAGCTAAACAACAGGTAATACACGTTTATAAGTGAAAAAAAAGATATTCTTTGATTAGGGTCTGATTATGATTCTCTTACTTAAGAGATGGCTAATCGTTTCTTAGCGAGATTATTATAAGTAAGGCCATATATATGTATGTATCTTAAGTGTATTTTGTATATAATTTATTTTTGTTAATCTGTTTATATTATACTAGCTGTGCCCGCGACGCCGTCCGCGTGGAATTTGTTTTCAAAGTCCCCCCGATTTTGAAACATTCTTCATTGGTGCTCCGCTCCTATTGGTCTTAGCGTGATCATATATAGCCTATAGCCTTCCTAGATAAACGGGCTATCCAATACTGAAAGAATTTTTCAAATCAGACCAGTAGTTTCTGAGATTAGCGTGTTTAAACAAACAAACTCTTCAGCTTTATAATATTAGTACAGAGGTTACATAGTTAAATCGTAAAATGTTTTAGTGTACATAACCCTGCCTTTTGCTTCTCCCCTTCGGGCTAGACTCATAGGTTTTCTAGAAGAAAACTCTTTTAGGGTTAATCTCGTCTTTGTACATCACCACTATTCTATATTTTTGGAAGTAGCTTTTTGTGTTCAATAAAACATAATTTTAATACAATTAATGTTGATATAGGAAAGCTATATAATAGAATGTTAACAATTTGACTCGTAGTGTGACGATACGATTAATAAAACTTTCATGTTATTTAAGACTAGCGGCCCGGCGCGGTTTCGCCCGCGCTCTGTCCCGCTCCCGTGGTATATAGCGTCATGTTATATAGCCTATGACACTCCCTGTTAACGTAGCTTTCAAACAGTAAAAGAATTTTTAAAATCGGTTCAGTAGATCCAGAGATTACCCCCTACGTCACAGACTCAAAAACTTTACCTCTTTATAATATTAAGTTTTATCTACTACCGAGATTTAACTAACACTTGAGATGATATGATTTCTTCTTTAATAACAAACTTAACCCAAAAATAATTTTAATACAATTAATGTTGATATAGGAAAGCTATATAACAGAATGTTGACAATTTGACTCGTAGTGTGACGATGCGATGAAACAAATTTTCATTTTATTTAAGACTAGCGGCCCGGCGCGGTTTCACCCGCGCTCTGTCCCGCTCCCGTGGTAGATAGCGTCATGTTATATAGCCTATGACACTCCCTGTTAACGTAGCTTTCAAACAGTAAAAGAATTTTTTAAATCGGTTCAGTAGATCCAGAGATTACCCTCTACGTCACAAACTTTACCTGTATAATATTAAGTTTTATCTACTACTGAGATTTAATTAACACTAAAAATTATATGATTTCTTCTTTAACAACATACTTAACCCTAAAATAATTTTAATACAATTAATATAGACACAGGTAGCCTTTCGTAAGATACATACACCTCAACACAAAAATCAATAAATTAATGTCACACACAAGAACCGAAATAACTAATAAGCGTGTTAAATTAAAAAAATTAAATCTAGAAATTAAGTTGTACGGAACTCGAGTCCGTAGACTTGTTAATAATAAAAATATATATATATTGATACACATATTGACGGCCTACCTCACTGCAACGCAGAGGCTCCGGGTTCGATTCCTGCTATAGTAAATTTCGGAAACGTATTCTCTCCGTTATTCACTATGGTCTGGGTGTCTGGGATCGGTTCCAGAGTAGTCCGTTGTATATTACCCATAACACAAGCGTAACTTGCTTAATTTGGGGATATACAATGTGTGTGTTTGTCTGCCGATTATTATTATTATACAGGAATGCTAATTATCCGTGCAGGAACGGAGAAAGAATACAATTTCCTGCGGCCGAGCGGCTTGTCGTAAGAGGCGACTAAACAACCCACAGCTAGGTGGTAGGGCATTTGCCCGACTGGATGGCTACCACCCCTGGTCTTAAGTATGTCGCCATAACAACCTTGAGTTGTGTTCCGGCATTAGTAACCAGGTTCCAGTCTCCCTTAAGAGAGCAGCAGCGCATTTGTAGCACCTCTGGTGTTGCAAATGTCCATAGGCGATGGTAACCGCTTTCCATCAAGTGGGCCATCTGCCTGTCTGCTGAACTCCTGCAATAAAAAAAAATAAAAAAATAATAATAATATAATGTTGACAATTTGACTTGTAGTGTGACTTGAGTTGTTGATTTATTTCAATTACAATCACTCTCTATGAATATTACCATTCTGTGTAAGAACATCAGCAAAGTTAATAAAGGATATTTATGTCAGGGTTCGGGCATGTGGAAAGAATGCATGATGAAAGAATGACTAAACAGATATACAATGCAAAAGTGGATGGATGCAGAAGTCGTGGAAGGCCACGACACACCTTCATGATCAAATTGATCGTGTACTAGCAGAAGGTGATGTCAGGAGCCTTAAGAACAGACGAGTGTGCATGACAAGAGTTATGAATGTCAAAGAAGCAAGTGAGGTGTGTAAGAATGGGCCTAAATGGCGCTCTGTTGTTCGTGCCTACCCCGCAAGGGAACTGGCGTGAAGTTATGTATGTATGTATGTATGTCAGTGTTGTATAGCGTGTGTGTAATTTCTTTTTTAATTATTAAAACAGGAAAAGTGCGATTACGAGCAGGAAATGATTCTATTCATTAAGTATATTGGCTTGTATTTCCTAATTGACACATGTCAATTGGAAAATAATGGACTTTTTATTTCTATAATAAATAATAAAACTACGTTTTAACGGTTTTAAGCGCGGTAATTCACGCCACTTTTCAGTGGCCGTGATCACGGAAGACAAAGATGTCAAGTGTCCACGAGTATTGTTAAAGTTTTATTTAGCCTACCGCCAACTTGTTCATTTTAATTTTGTTTATGGTTATTATTTACTCTATGGGAGCCTAATCTAATTTACTACCGCTTCGCAACATGTTATGGCTTGAAGAGAAGAAGCGGCGCAAGAAACTCTTCAGCAAACATGCCTAGCTCTAATAATTTTATATAATATTAAAATGGGTGGAAGGAAAAATAAAAGTAATTATCAGTCAAGTTGGTTTGTGTTCCGTTGTACGCAGAAAGAGCTCACAGTGTCTTGAGGTCTGGCAGCTGGTTTTTGCTGGGTTTGGGTCTTAATAGTTTTGATGATTGGATCCCAAACAGGTGGTACTTGCCAACCATCTTCTCTATTGAAATTTGGGTGTTTTTTGATTTCAATAGCCTCACGCATCATTCTAGGTATGAAACAATTGTCTTTCGCGAGGATTTGTGGGTTATCGAATCTGATGTAGTGGTTGGGTTTATCCAGTGTTCACTGATCGCAGACGTCGGAAAAACCAAAAAAAAAAAAAAATTACCGCGCTTAAAACCGTTAAAACGTAATTTTATTAAGAAACGTTAATCAGCATTAATTATAAAAATGCCTTTTCTAGGTCAATGTCCTGTCTCTCATTCTGCTGCTGATCATCTCTTCAGCAGTTTCAGCTCCAACAGACACGGAACAGGTTGAAGTACAAAAGAGAGAAGATTTATCCTCACCTGAAAAAGAAGACCTCAAAGCTTCAGCATCACATTGGGGAGGCCACTTGGGAGGTTGGGGAGGCCATTACGGAGGCCATTGGGGCGGCCACTACGGAGGCCATTGGCCTTACTACGGTAGCTATTGGGGATGGCCTAGCTATGGGTACGGTTATTGGCCTTACGGAGGATATTATGGCCACCATGGATATTGGTGGTAGAATCTTTGTTTTAAGACAATTGATGCCAGTATTATCGTGATATGATGAATATTAATTTAATATAGGTTTTAAATGAACCAAAATGCTGTGTTTTTTGCTGTCGTGATTATAGGTATCTATCTATAGGTAAAGTTTACATGTAGTTAAAAGAAAAAATGTATTTCTCAAACTTATTTTTATGTTTAATGTCTTTAATTTAAATATTATTATAAATGAAAATAAAAACTAAACTAAATTATAAGTAAATCTATATACAAATTAAAATCTTAATATATATAAATTACGTGTCACGTTGTTTGTCCGCGATGGACTCCCTAAACTACTTGAACGATTTTAATCAAATTTGCACACCGTGTGCAGTTTGATCCGACTTGAAAGATAGGATAGCCTACATTTGGACCCGGTAGGTGGCGCTGGAATCGGGTTCTAAATTTTATTTGTTATTTGTTCAGGGCAGAACAACGTCTGCCGGGACAGCTAGTTAACTAGAAAATATAGTACCCAGACCGCTGTCAGTTAGAAACGTGTCCAAAAGACTGGCTACATATGCGTTACCCCGCTGTAAGGCAACGCTAATGCTTTGTCCGAGGTCTACCAGGCGTTTCGCTGTCTCGACAAAGTTCGTGCGTCTCAGGCCCCCTGGGTCCCAGGGTCTCGACCCCAAAAGCTGCAAATATACAATCATTTCCAATAAACAATTTTATATATTTTAGATTTTACTTTCAGGACTTATTGCTACAGATATAAAAACGTCGATTCCTCAGCAGAAGTGTTGATTTTGATAAACTTGATTCCTTTAGCAAAAAAAAAAAAAATATAATTCTATAATTCACCTTCAAGAGCTAGATTTTTGTATATAAAGCCATGTATAGAACACCGATTCATTGTAAATTTTACACACGTATTTTACAATAGTAAAATGTAAGTTCACACGAACTAGTAATTTGCAAACAAATGTATAGCGGTTTTTTATAAGAGTGTATTGTAAAAATTGAATTTAAAATAGCATTACATCGACACATGTGATAGCTTAAAGATTTATAATTCTATGTGCGTTATAATGTTATTTTAGCAGGCATATATTTACAAATGCATATTGCATCATGAATATAAGATTTTTATGACTTATTATCTGTACGAAATTAATTGTAGCTTGCTGTTATATTATCAAAATCAGGTATCACACAGCCTTCTGCAATAAATCTGTTGAGGCAATCAAATTTGTCGTGGAATATAATTACCAACCTTTGACTATGCTAATTATGATTAAAAATAATGTATGTTATGTAAATAATATTTGTATGTAAAAATTTATATTATGAATAAAAGTTTAATAAAGTGTTTCGTAATTATGTATGTAATTGTGTAATTAAAAAAAAATAACGATTGTTTTAATTATATATGTGTGAATTGTCTTATACTATAAGATAAAGACTATTGAGCGCTAAAAATTCAAATACACGTTCAATTAATTAGTGCTCTGTATTAATATATCAATTAGAATATGACTCTCTATTGCCCTTATTCATAACAAAATGTGATTAATGTAAAAAAAAAACAAATCATGTTATGCTTTTTTTAACGAGCGTATAGACCTTGTATAACTATTATGAATATAGGAGTGAGTGGGTTTAAAAATATTATATTTCAATACATAAATATAAATTACAATTTAATAACATATTTTATATATATATATATATATATTTTATAGCTAGAGTACAGCAGACAGGCAGACGGCCCACTGGATGGGAAGCGGTTACCATCGCCTATGGACATTTGCAACACCAAAGGTGCTACAAATGCGCTGCTGCTCTCTTAAGTGAGTCTGGAACCTGGTCACTAATGCCGGAACACAACACAACGTTGTTATGGCGGCATACTATAGACCAGGGGTGGTAGCCATCCAGTCGGGCAAATGCCCTACCACCTGGCAGATATAAAATTATTATCTTTGATTTGAATTCTTTTTGTCTTCGTACTGTTTACTTATCGAGTAATATAAATAATATAATATGGAAATTACAAATGTACGTTTTGTTAAAGCACTTAAATATTTTATAAAATAATAATTTAAAGAAAAAGAAGAAACCGTTCATACGATGCGAATCTTTTTTTTTTGTAAAAAGAAACGATATATTTATAAAATATATTTTTTAAATTTACATTTTAATATTGTCAACAGTGTACTCTGGGTTTATAATAATTTGGTGATATTGAGAATCACTACTTTAAAATTCCTACTTCTACATATTAAGCAGATGTTAGCAGAGAACATCGATTTATTTATTAAATTATATTTGAAATGAACGCTTGTTTTTTTTATTGCACGAATTCAGCAGACAGGCAAATGATCAGTGGTTACCATCGCCTATGGACACTTGCAACACCAAAAGTGCTACAAATGCGCTGCTGCTCTCTTAACTGTGACTGGAACCTGACCACTAGTGCATGAACACAACTTAAAGTTGTTATTTTTTTTTATTTTTGACGGCCCACTTGATGGAAAGCGGTTACCATCGCCTATGGACATTTGCAACAGCAAAGTTGCTAGAAATGCGCTGCTGCTCCCTTAAGGGAAACTGGAACTTGGTCACTAATGTCGGAACACAACTCAAGGTTGTTATGGCGACATAGTTTAGACCAGGGGTGGTAGCCATCCAGTCGAGCAAATGCTCTACCACCTGGCTGTGGGTTGTTAAGTCGCCTCTTACGACAGGCCGCCCGGCCGCAGGAAATTGTATTCTTTCTCCGTTCCAGCACGGATAAATTATTGCGGTATAATTTATACCAGACAGTAGGTTGCTTTGTCGCCTCGTACGACAGGCAGCCTGGCCGCAGGAGATTGTATTCTTTCTCAGTTCCTGCACGGATAAGAAGTGTTTCTTTCATACGTAAAACGTTTAATAACCTATCCGCATACACTTGCTGCAGAAGAAATCTTTAGCCAATTAAAGTTAACCTAATTGAGAGCTCTCATAATACTTAACCGACTCTTCAAATGATCAGAGGGCTAGTTCCTACCTCGGACCACGAATCAGTATGGCGATCCAGCGAGGTAACATAGCCAGCCTTTTAGGAACCCTAGCCATTGGCTTCGATGACCTAAGCTTAGTATTCTGCTTATGGTCTTAAGTATATAAGTATTGATGTAATATATAAATAAGCCTTTATAATTATGTTTATATTTTACATTATGTAGTAGAACACTGACAAGCCAATAGATGGCGCTGTACAATAATTGAGGTGGCAAATGATTAATGGAACGTACAAAGAATATATACAAATTTCTAACAATAACAGATGGGCCACAGCAAGTTGCCACCCCGGGCTCGAGCGCCGCCACCGCGGCACTCGCCCCAAAAACCCCGGTAAAGTTGTAAGGTCTTCGGACCAACAACATAAAGTCAAGTCCAATAAAAAAAAAAACAGATGGGCCTGCGAGGAACAAGAATAGCCTCGCTGGAAGATCTTTCTTTGAGACGGAAGAGTATTGCATCTCGCTTCTCCACCCTATACGGGGCACTCTCTTCAATCATATATGTATGTATGTATGTATGTTATGTATGTTTTTCTATGGTATATTTTCTAATTCTAAGTACATACATACATACATACATAACTTCACGCCAGTTCCCTTGCGGGGTAGGCACGAACAACAGAGCGCCATTCAGGCTTATTCTTACACACCTCACTTGCCTCTTTGACATTCATAACTCTTGTCATGCAAGCTCGTCTGTTCTTAAGGCTCCTGACATCACCTTCTGCTAGTACACGATCAATTTGATCATGGAAGGTGTGTCGTGGCCTTCCACGACTTCTGCATCCATCCACTTTTGCATTGTATATCTGTTTAGTCATTCTTTCATCATGCATTCTTTCCACATGCCCGAACCACCGGAGCATTCGTTTCCTTACCTTCACCCCGACACTCTCTTTCAGATCAACTCTCTTTCTTACTGTTCCAGGTAGTATAAAAAAGGAGATTATAGGTAGATAGGTATAAGCTAAGTGTTCTTCGTTGTACTAATTTATAATTTATGTATATTTTGATGTAAATAAAAGTTGCTTAAAGTATACTTCAGTTTAGTGAAACACAGCAACAGTGGTTATGGCAATAGTTGAAGAAGAATTTATTTCGTTGCGCCTGAAATTAAACTCTTTTTTTGTCTTCAAAGCTATAGATTTTTATTCTATAAGGCGCCTTTAACCTGCTGTTAGCAAATAAATTTCACTCATATGTCTAGATCATAATTTCTCAAAAAAGGGCGTAACAACTTCTCAGTACATTGTTATGTATTGCTATGATCAGCGCATTTTGAGAAGCTATCCTATATATTTATCCGTGTAGGGACGGAGAAAGAATACAATTTCCTGCGGCCTATCGTAGGAGGCGAGAAAATAACCCACACCCAGGTAGTACTGGATGGCTACCACTCCTGGTCTAGAGTATGCCGCCATAACAACCTTGAGTTGTGTTCCGGCATTAGTGACCAGGTTCCAGTCTCCCTTAAGAGAGCAGCAGCGCATTTGTAGCTCCTTTGGTGTTGCAAATGTCCATAGGCGATGGTAACCGCTTCCCATCAAGTGGGCCGTCTGCCTGTCTGCTGATCTCCTGCAATAAAAAATAAAATAACAAATAAAAATTGGTTATTGTGGAGAACAGCCTATTGTACTTGTTTATGGCCGTGTGGAGGCATAATTAGTCAGGTGTGCAGATTACTATTTCTAGGAAATTAAGTAGATGATAGGGGCGGGTACATTTGTATTTGTGAAGTATAAAACGACAGCAGGATGGAGAGAGGAGGCAGTCAAGCGACGCTTACGATTCGATTCGATAAGCTATAAAGTGACGGACTTTGCGCGTGTTATTGGATCGTGCATCACGTTTGTACTGGTTCCGTCCAGTTATATTTTTACCTGTGTTATACGTGTTTGTATAGTTCTAATAAATTCTATAGTAATTCCAAGGGCATTTTTAATTCGAGTCCACAACTCGTAACAATATTCTATGAATTATATTTATATCCTCATTTTTACATTTTGTTAACATTTTTATATCTCTTGTATTTTTATTATTAATAATATTGTAAATGTTTTTATGTGGACAATGTCGGTGGCTTAAATATTATTACCTGATGTTATTGTAATTTTATTTTGTATGTTATATTGTAGCTGTTTGTTGTTCCTTTAAACAAATAAAAAAAATATGAATATTATATAATATGTATGGTGTAGAATGATGGACATACAAACTTTTTGTATATATTAAATTTGAATTTAATATTGGAATGCGTGGCTGTCTTAAGTTGTTTCTGCCACCATTGAAGTAACACTCGAAGATATATCTCGTAACAACGTAGACCTCTCGTGGTTTTATTAATCGCGACTTCTTAGCCCCCAACATAGAAAACAAAAGTTCTCATTTTTGTAAAAAAATAATTTAAACGACCATTCAAACACGTTAGACTTCGTTCGTTGAAGTCTTTTGTGAACAGTATTTTATTGTATAAATCAGAACCAAAATATTAGCGCCAAGCATTATTATCATAGCAATAATTTGCGAAGAAGATTAATAGTGTGTGAAATCTTTGACATTATTACTCAACACAAAACTAATTATATAATACCAGCCTATAAACGTCCCACTGTTGGGCTTAAGCGCTGCCATCATTAGTGAAACAAATCAGAATTCCACTACGCTTTTTCATAGCATATCGAAGGGTTTCACAGTTCATTGATCTCGATGTGCCGGATTACACACGATGTTTTCGGACGTCTAGTTTTGATTTAATCATTTATTTGTTTAGTATGTTCACCTTAATGTAGGTGCAATAAATAATTAAAACTTCAGACTCTATTAAAAACCTATAGCAAAGTTTCTTTTCACCCTTAAAAGTGTAATTTTGCTAATTGAAATCGTATAAAATACACAAATTAAGAAAATATTATTTATTTTTACTTACCTCTTATAATTGTTGTACTTTTTTGCATTTTGCTGACGCTGCGGCCTACTTTAGGCTACTTTAATCTATACATATAATAAAACTGTAGAGGTCGAATTTCTGTACAATAAAAAAATTGCTAAAAGCCGAGTCAGGGGGATGTAAGTAGTGAAATAGAACTAATTTAGATATTTTTAAAAATTTTTTGTTTCTCACTTTGTCTGTTTGTACGGGCTAGTCTCCGAAATGTCTGGACCGATTTAAATGAAATTTTGTACGGTAATAGCTTATATCCCTGGTCAACATATAGAATACTTTTGATCCCGAGAAATTAAAGAGTTCCCGTGGGATAGTCTTTAAAGGAATAATAAATACCATAAATAACGTTCACAAATACATCGTGATTAAGTTGTTATTACTGCTTTGTTGCTATTATTGAGCCAATTCTTGTAAATTCAGTACAGATAAAAAAATCATGTTTATAATGTTGGGGTGCGGATGAGTGATCTAGTTGTAAGCACCTTGCTTTATGCGGATGATGCCGTGCTTTTAGCCGAATCGCCATCAGAACTGCAAACACTAGTCACAATGATGAAAGATGACTGTCAGGCGAGAGGCTTACATTTGAATGCGAAGAAAACAAAGGTTATGGTGTTTGAAAGAGAAGAAACCAGAACGAATGCAAGGATAATGGTCGATGATGTTATGCTAGAGCAAGTGAATGAGTTTGTATATCTTGGATGTGCTTTTAGCAGGGATGGAAGGTACACCGCTGATATAGAAAGAAGAGTGAATTTGGGGAATAGTTTGAACGGAGCGTTAGGTAAACTTCTAGGCGCTAAGAACCTCAGCCAGAAGGCCCAGCTCGCCATACACAACGCGGTCCTGGTACCTACGCTCACGTATGGAAGCGAGAGTTGGGTATGGAAGAGAGAGCATGAAAGTAGAGTAATACCGAAGTAAGAAAGAGAGTTGGTCTGAAAGAGATTGTCGGGGAGAGGGTAAGGAAAGGAATGCTCCGGTGGTTCGGGCATGTGGAAAGAATGCATGATGAAAGAATGATTAAACAGATATACAATGCAAAAGTGGATGGATGCAGAAGTCGTGGAAGGCCACGACACACCTTCCATGATTGAATTGATCGTGTACTAGCAGAAGGTGATGTCAGGAGCCTTAAGAACAGACGAGCGTGCATGAAAAGAGCTATGAATGTCAAAAAAGCAAGTGAGGTGTGTAAGAATAAGCCTAAATGGCGCTCTGTTGTTCGTGCCTATCCCTCAAGGGAACTGGCGTGAAGTTATGTATGTATGTATGCTTTAAAAAACTTATAATAACAGCCCATAAACGTCCCACTGCTGGGCTCGGCCTCTCACTATAGGGGAACGGACAGTAAGCCCGCCACGCTTGTCTAAGGCAGCTTGGCAGGTTTGACACATCGGTTATCTCGATGTCCAGGTTGCATCACGATGATTTCCTTCACCGCTGTTAGCACGTGGTAATTGTGACAATATGCACATTAGGTCAGAAAACTGCCTAAGTGGTGCATGCGTTCTGATTTCTAATTAATATGAACTTAATATTACTTTAATTTATTACTTAATATTGCTTAAATACGAATTTTATAATAACTTAATTAATTGAAATTGTCTTTCAAAAATATGACAGTATGTCGAATTTATTATTTATATCCTTTTTAAATGTGAATTTGTAATAAGTCACATAACATTTTATCCGTGCAGGAACGGAGAAAGAATACAATTTCCTGCGGCCCGGCGGCCTGTCGTAAGAGGCGACTAAACAACCCACAGCCAGGTGGTAGAGTATTTGCTCGACTGGATGGCGACCACCCCTGGTCTAGAGTAAGCCGCCATAACAATCTTGCATTATGTTCCAGCATTAGTGACCAGGTTCCAGTCTCCTTTAAGAGAGCAGCAGCGCATTTGTAGCACCTTTGGTGTTGCAAATGTCCATAGGCGATGGTAACCGCTTTCCACTAAGTGGGCCGTCTGCCTGTCTGCTGAACTCCTGCAATAAAAACAAAAAAACAAAAAACCATTTTATTAAAAATGTTCTCAGGTTGTGATCTTATCTTTGAAAATTGCTAAAAATAGAATCCGCATGTCCTTGGGAATGTTATAAAAGGAGGATCAGTCCTCTACTCAACATGCATTCAGCTACTGGCACCTGAGTGGAGTAATCCTCTGAAAGCAGGAACTTAAAGTCTTATTAAACAGGAGCTGTGTAGCTCCGAGTATTCGACGCTGCCTTGTAGACAGACTTATCTACTAGCCTGAGTAGGAGCCTCTGTGCGCTGGCTCTTTCTTTCTTGGCTAAACGGCGCTACAAGCTACGAGGGTTATTGCGGTTCCTGTGAGTGCCGCCCTGATGCGGCTGACGCGACTGCTGCTGCTGTTCTAATATACTCCCAAAGTATTCGGGACTTTTAAGATAAGTGGTCTACGCGTTTAAGGCTTCGATAGCTTTCCTAGGGCTGTGATAGGCTACCTAATATACCTAACCTTATTTTGTAAATTTATTGTTGTTTTTTTATGTTTACTTGGCATCGACTTCAAAATGTTGAAAAATTATATTTTTTTGTTTTAAAGTTTGGAAACTGTCTGTCTGTTTTCATATTTACATATTTTGCATGCTATGTCCGTTACCTCGGTTCACTCACGGATATTCTGCAATTTTTGATAATTAAATAGATATTAATTTTCATTATTATTTATTGAATGCTAGCTTATATTAATAAGGTTATTGCAAGAATAGGTCAAGTGGCTCTTGAATAAATTGTCAAATAGACGCAATACATAATTACTAATGACGACTCGATCTCGTATATTAAATAAAATACAATAAATAAATATTACAATGCTCTTCTGACAATTCATCTATCAACAATTCGGTGCTAATCAACCACCCATCCTACATATATACATACTTACGTTATCTGTTAATGTTGTTACGAGTTGCAGGACTCGAATTAAAATGCCGTTAGAATTAGTATAGAATTTATTAGAACTATACAAACACGTATAACACAGGTACAAATATAACTGAACACAACCAATGCAAACGTAAAGCACGATTCAATAACACACGCAAAGTCCGTCACTAAATAGATAACCGAATGTACACAAGTCTTGCATCGCGCCTGATTATCGCTCGACTGCCTCATACCTCCATTGGGGCATTGCTTTATACTGTACAAATACAAAATGTCTGCTCGACCGCGTAACTGAATTTCCTTGAATCACACCTGGCTAATGATTAACATAAAAGACTGGAATACACAATGGGCTGTTTTTGTAATCACACATTTTAAACACAAAGCAAACAAAAGAAGTCCAAATGCCGCAAAGGTAATAAAACGTCTACAGGTATGCAGGTGTGAATTTGTCTTTAGTCGGCGCTCAGGTCGTAACAATATTACATAATTAAACATTACACCTGTTGGGGGGTGCCCCGTAGACCCTCTACGGGGTACCGGCACGGGGGAGGAGCGAGATGGAATGCTCCTCCGTCTAATGCTAATGTTGTTCCTCGCAGGCCCATCTGTTGTAGTTGAAAATTTGTGTCGCCCTATGGTGGGCGTCATTAAATTCATCCCCCTCACATGGCAACAGTCCAGCCGAGGTAAAACTCCTGAGGGAGCTGTTCGATTTATTTCCGAACATATAATTTAAGTTTTTTACTGTGGTAATGTTTGTTATAATATGTTTTTTCTACCATGGTAACATTCTCTTCTATATTACCCTTCTGCTGTTGTGTTTGTTGTTCTTGTATAAATATTTCATTTAATAAATATAATTAACTTTACTGACCACGTTTTTAATTATACATGTTAGTTGTGGTCCTAGGAACGCCGGAATTGTGTTAGTTTGCAGATTTAAGTGCTATTTGCTAAATTCATTTGAAAAAGCGTGTTGGCGTCATACGCCATATTTACACGAAGAAAGCGAATATTATTCGTACGATGGTAAATGGTACTTGGCAGCTACACGACCAGCAGCATGTTCGGATACCTCTGAGGTCAGGGGGTCTGGATTTCATATCGTGAAGATCGTCGAGAGGATCAACCGAAAATTTACAAACCGGCACGAACCGGTTTAGTGAAAAACAAAACACGATCACAAAAGAATATCTACACCAAGGGTCAACCTGCGACAGCATTTAAGGAGTGTTGGTTTATGAGCACCGGGATTTTCAACTTCTGCGAGAGACGAATCTCTATCGTTGCTGTGTACCTGCGGCGCGCGTGCTGTACTACATATCTTGCTATTCGCGTTTCGTTGTACGGAGGTGTTTATATGTGAAAGTGTTATTGTGTGATAGTGTTTGAAGTGCAGTTCATACTCGTAAACAATGCAGGAGTCATTAAAAAAATTGCGTATGCAGGCAGGACAATTAAAAGGTACTGTAACTAGGTTAGAAAATTTTATAAATGATGTTGATCTGTTTGAAAAGGCCAGTGCTGAAATGCTTTCTACTAGAAAGGATAAATTAATTACAACTTTTAAAGATTATGAACGAGTGCAATTAGAAATAATGGCAATAGATCCAGAGGAATCTGAAAGCATTGAGGTACTGGAGGAGAGATATTATACTATCATATCTAAAATTGCTGCACAGTTAAAAGTTTTAGCTCAATCTGAATTATCAAAAGACTCAAATGTAGCATCTTCAAAGTTGCCAAACATAGATATACCAATTTTTAGTGGCAAAGATTTCACTAAATATACACCATTTATGGATTTGTTTGTTGCAGTTTTTCATAATAATAGTTCATTGTCAAATGTTCAAAAGCTTTTTTATCTAAGAAAATATTTGTGTGAAGAAGCCTTAAATGTTATTATTAATTTGCCTCTAATAAATGACTCCTATCCAGAAGCATTAGAACTATTAAAAAAGAGATATGACAACAAAAGTCGGTTGATAACTAATCATATAAATATTATACTTGAATTGCCAAGTATGCAGAAGGGTACTGCGGCCTCTATAAGGTCATTTATATCAGAAGTGCAGCAGCAGATTTATGCTTTAAAAAATCTAGGGCAACCCACTGATCAGTGGGATATGCTGCTTATATCTATTTTAATTAAAAAGTTAGATCAATATACCAACAGAGCGTTTCAATTAGATAGGAAACAAGATACATTGCCAATGATGGCAGAGTTTCTATCATTTTTAGAAAAGCGTGCTACTGCGCTTGAAGATAGTGGAGATAGAGCTGCTCATGAGAGTTTCTCCAAAAAGGTATTTAAAATTACTAATGTTGCCACCAATAGTGACATTAGGGAAAATAAAAAATGTAGATTTTGTGATAAGTATGGCCATTTATTACATCTTTGTCCTAAATTTAAAATGTCATCAGAGCAGGATAGAATACATTTTGTAAACATGCATAAGCTGTGCATTTCTTGCTTAAATGAACATAAAGGTAGATGTAGGTACAATTTTAAATGTAAAATTTGTAAATTTGGTCATAATACACTTCTGCATAAGACTGAAAATCCTGTGAACGAACCAGTAACTCTGCTTTCTAATAGTTCTTGTGCTCATACATTATTGCCTACTATAAAGGTAAAATTATATGATATAAAAGGGCAAGAATTTTTTGTCAGAGCGCTACTCGATAGTGGCAGTCAGGTGTCTTTCATAACAAAGGCTTTAATGCATAAGTTACCTGTGAGTCCATTGGCTCAAGAGACCAATATTATTGGTATAGGTAAGAAAGAAAATAAATTTCACCAATATGTAAGTATTGAAATACACTCTCCAGTGCAAAATATACAAATAAATGTAAAATGCTATATCATTAATTCAATAACGAACCCACTACCTCAACAATATATCAAGGTATCAAACCTAGCAATACCTGAGGGTATTCTCTTGTCTGATGATAATTTCAACGTTCCTAAAGAAATTTCTCTGTTATTAGGAGCTGATGTATACTTTAGTATCTGTATCAATGGGAATATTAAGTTGCCCAACGGGCCGCTGTTGCAAAACACATTATTTGGGTATGTTGTAGGGGGAATGGTATTTAATGGTCCGGAAGATGTTGCTTCTGTTTCAAATTTAGCTATTTGTGATCCTGAAAAGCTAGATGATGTGATGGAACAATTTTGGCTAAGTGAAAAGGCCCCTGGGGAACCTGGGACATCCAAGAAGCACTCTGAGGAATTAGAGATAGCGGAGAAAACATTTAAAGCTAGTGTTCAATTAAATAATAATACTTTTTTTGTTGATATACCTCTGGTGGCTGACTTGTATAGCCTAGATTTAGGGGATTCCTTTTCGGTAGCTCTACAGAGGTTTATAGCACTGGAGAGGAGGTTTAAACATAATTCATTATATCTAGAAAAATATAAATGTTTTATCACAGAATATATTGACTTGGGGCATGCCAAAGAAGTGGATATAAATCAGTATGATATTCAAAATGGGCCTGCATATTTTTTAGCTCACCATGCTGTTCTTAATGAGGAAAGTCTTACCACTAAGTTTCGTGTTGTATTTGATGGTAGTATGCGTACCAGGTCTGGCATATCATTAAATGATGTCATGCTAAATGGGCCAGTAGTGCAAAGTGATCTTTTTGACATTTTGCTATTATGGAGAAGTTTCATATTCACTCTTACATGTGACATCCAGAAAATGTTTAGATGTATTTATATTAATCCTCAACAGAGATGTCTTCAAAACATTTTGTGGCGTGACAACCCTAAGAAACCTATCCGTTGCTTGCAGCTGCAGACAGTAACATATGGTTTAAAGGCATCCACTTTTCTTGCGACACGTTGCTTGATTGAGTTGGCTGATAGATACCAGGATGAGTTTCCTTTAGCAGCTGAAGTCATACGGCTTAGTACTTTTGTTGATGATGTTATTGCAGGGGCGGATTCAGTTGATAAGATTTATATTCTTAAGGATCAGTTAGAAAAGTTATTCTATAAAGGCAGTTTCACACTACATAAGTGGTGTTCTAACTGTACCCAAGTTTTAGAAAGTATTCCTAAGGAGAAGAAATATTTTGATTTTTTAGATATTAATAAAAATAATATTGTCAAAACCTTAGGTTTAAAGTGTGATATTTTAAATGATGAGTTAACCTTTTCACCACCAATGATTGACTGTGATGAGACTAGTACCAAACGGAAAGTACTGAGTTTCATTGGCAAGATGTTTGACCCACTAGGGCTAATAGGTCCTGTTTTAGTAGTGGCCAAACTATTTATGCAAAGCTTGTGGTCTATGAAATTAGACTGGGATGCTATATTACCCCAAGATCAGCAACAAGACTGGAATAAGTTCATTAAAAATTTGTCTGCAATGGGGCCAATTAGAATTCCAAGATGTGTTAATTCTGAGATTATGCTTGAGGCAGAGTTAGTAGGTTACGCCGATAGTTCTATGAAGGCTTTTGGCGCATGTCTATATTTGAGAATAATTAAAAAGGATGGGACGGTCTCAGTAAACTTGTTATGTTCAAAATCGCGTGTTGCTCCATTAAACAAGGTTCTAACCATCCCAAAATTAGAATTAAATAGTGCTTTACTTTTAGCTCGGCTTGCTCATAAAGCACATAATATTTTAAAACCTAGATTTCCATTAAATGTCTTTCTCTATAGTGATTCTCAGATTGTATTAGCGTGGCTAAAGTCCATAAATATTAAATCAAATCCTTATGTGTCTAACAGGGTAGAGAAAATTAAAAATTTTACTCAAGATTTTTCCTGGTCATATGTCAGTACAGAAAATAACCCTGCAGATATGCTCTCAAGGGGCTTTGACCCTCATAAGCTAAAGTTCAATGAACTTTGGTGGCATGGACCAAAAGATTTATCTTCTTACAATTTTAAACATTTAATTAGTGAAAATTCATATAATTTAGATCAGTTTGTTAGTGGTGCTGGTGTAATTCAACCACCCTCTATTTCAGAAAATAACATAGTATTAGAATTTTTTGAAAAATATTCCAATATTAATAAATTAAAAAGAATAACAGCTTATATGCTTAGATTTAAGAATAACTGTACTAGAAATAAACCAAAATTGTTTGGCCCTTTGGTACCACAGGAGTTATATAACTCGCTGGAAATAATACTAAAGTGTGTACAGAGAAAATATTTTTATAAAGAGATACAGTCCATTCAAAGAAGAGATCCAATTAAATCGGGATTGGCAAACTTGCATCCATTTATTGATGATAAAGGCATCCTTAGAGTAGGTGGTCGTTTAGATAATGCCAAAGACATTTCTTATGAGAAAAAACATCCCATAATTTTACCTAAAGCCTGTCATGTAACATATGTTATAATTCAACATGAACATTTGCGCCTTTTACATGCTGGGGCAAAATTAGTCCTTAGCTCATTGTGTCAGAGATTTTGGCTTATCAGTGGTCTTCGTGAAGTAAAAAAGGTAGTCAATAAATGCATTAAATGTTTTCGTATGAAGGCTGCAGCTGCTGAACAGCTCATGGGTTCTCTCCCAGAGGAAAGACTTACCTCAGTAAGACCCTATCATATAGCAGGAGTTGATTTTTGTGGGCCATTTAGTTTGAAGGTTTCCCGAGTAAGAAAGCCATTGATAACAAAGGGTTATGTAGCGATCTTTGTTTGCTTTGCCATAAAGGCAGTTCATATAGAGCTGGTCAGTGACCTTACCACTGAATCTTTTTTAGCAGCCCTTAAGAGGTTTATTGCTCGACGAGGTATGCCAGCCAAAATATTCTGTGACAATGCCAAAACTTTTAAAGGTGCAGCAAATGAGATATATAAATTGTTTAGTTCTAAGAAACACGTAGAAGATACTCAAACATATTGTCTCTCAAATAACATTGAGTTTAAATTTATACCATCATATGCCCCCGAGTTCGGAGGTCTCTGGGAGGCAGCTGTAAAGAGTTTCAAATTTCATTTTAAAAGAATACTAGGAAACATGATTTTAACATTTGAAGCACTTTATACAGTGGTTGTAGAGATAGAAGCTGTACTAAATTCGCGACCTTTGCTTCCTATTAGTTCTGATATATCTAATTTTGATTATTTAACACCTGGCCATTTCCTCATAGGTGCGCCTATAAGTAGTTATCCTGAAATAGATGTCACAAATACCAACATTGACAGATTAAAATTTTGGAATAAAATATCTAAAATTAAGCAAGACTTTTGGAAAGTCTGGTCACGGGACTATTTAACCCAATTGCAATCCAGACCAAAATGGCTTAAAGTTCATCCTAATTTAAAAGAGGGTGACCTTGTCATTGTTCGCACTGACAATACTCCACCTTTAACATGGCCTATGGCTAGAATTACAAAAATAATCCCAGGACCTGATGGAAAGGTAAGGGTAGTGCAAATAAAAATGGCAAATGGTAAAACATATGTAAGATCCTATAAAAAATTAAGCATTTTGCCAATTAATTAGTTTTAATTTTCTAGGTTATAAGTATGTATGTACCTATCTATAGAAATTACATTAAAATTAGTGTTTGTTTTTTGGAGTATTGTAAAATGTTTTGTTTTTGTTTAACTTTTATTAAATTTGAACATGTCATTCTGATTGTAATATTTTGTCAAGTGTTTAATAATGTATATGATGTAATGATTTATAATGCTGGAACTGGCCGGCCCCCAACTATGTTCGATTTATTTCCGAACATATAATTTAAGTTTTTTACTGTGGTAATGTTTGTTATAATATGTTTTTTCTACCATGGTAACATTCTCTTCTATATTACCCTTCTGCTGTTGTGTTTGTTGTTCTTGTATAAATATTTCATTTAATAAATATAATTAACTTTACTGACCACGTTTTTTCGCTCCATAGCCCGTTGAGCGACTTGGAACTTGTGGACCAATCCTGCCGTAAGTGTCCATGTCTCGGCCCCGTAGCTCAGGCCCCGTAGGTCATTTTATAACGAATATTTATTGTTTTAAATTGCTTTGTGGAGCTAAGCCGTGGCATCAATTACAGGTACTTGCGGAAGACCAGCGCTGGTTGTGAAACTAGCAATATGCTGAGCAAGAGCCTTTTTAGGATATCACAATTAATTGGTAACAATTGGTGTATTTGAATATAACTTTTATATTATTACCTCAGAACAATAACTGAAGTCATATACATACATACATAACTTCACGCCAGTTCCCTTGCGGGGTAGGCACGAACAACAGAGTGCCATTTAGGCTTATTCTTACACACCTCACTTGCCTCTTTGACATTCATAACTCTTGTCATGCAAGCTCGTCTGTTCTTAAGGCTCCTGACATCACCTTCTGCTAGTACACGATCAATGAAGTCATATAAACTGTATTAAATTAGAAATAGAATATTACCCGTGCGCAGAAGGTTTGCCGATAGCCTCATGAAGTCACGCGTCGATGGTCAGTAGGGTTGACAAAAAAGGTTACATAAATAGTTAATTAAATAAATTTATTGCATTACATAAGTATCTATATGTATTAAAACCAATAGCTGTTCTTTAGTCTCCCTTAAACACGAGAGCGGCTGGTCGGATTTGGCTAATTTTGGCTAAATAATATATTATCATATAAGATTTTTTTTGTACCTAGTCCTAAATAAATATTTTTTATATTTTTTCAATAAACAATGCCATGCCATTTCCATGGGCATGTGGAAAGAATGCACGATGAAAGAATGACTAAACAGATATACAATGCAAAAGTGGATGGATGCAGAAGTCGTGGAAGGCCACGACACACCTTCCATGATCCAATTGATGTCAGGAGCCTTAAGAACAGACGAGAGTGCATGACAAGAGTTATGAATGTCAAAGAAGCAAGTGAGGTGTGTAAGAATAAGCCTAAATGGCGCTCTGTTGTTCGTGCCTACCCCGCAAGGGAACTGGCGTGAAGTTATGTATGTATGTATGTATGTAACAATGCTATAACGATACTTCACACGTCAATGTTTTCTGTCTGAATCCATCGATCTAAGCGTATTAAATACGATAAATCAAATATGTGCAACAACTGCGTGTGTGTTTGTATATTGTCTTGTTATAATAAACAGTATCGTCCAATCTGTCCGGGTGTTGGGCAACGGACGGCCTTCCGGTGAGGTCAACGGGCACGGCCTCCGCCGGCGAGCAGCCGCGCGGGCATCTGCTCGTGATGACATCGTACAACGGCCTCTATTCTCAAACATGATAGATATACACTGTGTAACAAAGAACCCGTTTTACTTTATATACTTAAACGATGTGTATCAAAAACTTCTTTGTTTAAGTTATCTACATAATAATAATAATCGGCAGACAAACACACACATTGTATACCCCCAAGCTAAGCATGTTACGCTTGTGTTATAGGTAACATACAACGAATCACTCTGGGGCGGATCCCAGACACCCAGACCGTAGTAAATAACAGAAAGATCGTTTCCGAAATTTACCATGCCTGGAATCGAACCTGGAGTGTCTGCGTTCCATCAAGTTCGGTCGGCTAAGACTTAGCCCGCTCAACCACAGAGGCCGTCAATACATATTCTTTAAGTACATAATAATATACCATCTTACAACAGCCTCTATTCTCAAACACGATAGATATACACTGTGTAACAAAAACCCCGTTTTTTATATATTTATATATAGGTACTTATACAATGTGTACAAAAAATTCTTTGTTCAAGTTGTCTACATATTTTTTAAGTATATAATGACATACTTCATTGTGTATTTTAATACAGGTTGAAGCATCTAGACGTTCCAGGTAGCCTTCACGGGTTCTCTTATAATACATACATACATAACTTCACGCCAGTTCCCTTGCGGGGCAGGCATGAACAACAGAGCGCCATTCAGGCTTATTTTTACACACCTCACTTCTTTGACATTCCTAACTCTTGTCATGCACGCTCGTCTGTTCTTAAGGCTCTTGACATCACCTTCTGCTAGTACACGATCAATTTGATCATGGAAGGTGTGTCGTGGCCTTCCACGACTTTATTTAAATATACCTAATCCTTATATACCTTATAAATATAATTGTACGTATTTAGTTTTAGTAGAACGTAGTAGTAGGTAGTTAGATTGTTTAGCACTTATTTAAACTACTTTATAAACTAAATACATTCAGAGAGAACATAATATTTTGTATAGTATTTTTAGCCTCAAAAATGTGTTTCATTCTTGTTTTTTGTACTTTATTTTTCTTAAAGGCTTAATAAAGATATATTGTATTTATTATAGGATATCCTAAGATAATAGAAAGTTGTATTAGAAAGCAAGTCGTTTTGTGAAAGTCAGAAAAATTAAAAAAGACAAAATACGCCTGACACATTCGTGCGTCAGGGTGAGGTTTAAATAAGATTTTTTAAAAAGGTTTTTAATTACAAGCTTTTGAGATCCTGGATATCATGTTGCAGCAGAGTGCGAGCCAAGATAAGTAAAATGAGCCCAAACACGACGGGTCTGTCTTGTTTAGTACAGGAGTTCCTATGGCCACCTTCCGACTCCATCATCAGATCAACTTCACGGTACCATATTATTACATTGTCACGCGATATACATATGCGTGCAAAATTTCAGCTCAATTGGAAACGGGGAAGTTGGTTAAATTTAACTTGCAAGATTCCACCCGAACTTACATACATACATACATAGGTAAATCCAATGCAAGCTAAATAAAAGCTTGTAAAAACTCTTCTTTCTTCTTCTCTTCTCTTCAAATATCGAACGTTTGCGATAATAAGCGCCTGGTCATATTAAAACTTAAATATTGTTATGTCGAAACAAATTATTAAAATTTGAATAAATCTGTAATTCTTTTACCTTACAATGACAACAATGTAATAACCCAAGGCGATTGTGGCTTAGCGTGGCCGTATTTATGTCTTTATTAGGTTTTTTTTACCTAATTATAAACGTCCGTGACATCTGAACTAATTTACACTTAATCTATACATATAATTATCTAATTATGTTAATTAAATGTATAAAAAAAATATTGTAAAATTAACAAGCTTTTTAAGGTGTTACGAGTTCCGTGGTAACTTTTAAAATTATCTAAAGAAGGAACAAACAAATCATTTAGCTTATGATATCTGTAACAAATAATTTAATGAAGGAAATGATTATTTGTGATTCCCAAGAGAACACAATTAACTAATGAGTTGTTATTGTTGATTTGGGCGTTAACATGTAAACAAGTAGCCCTTTATAAGCAGATACATCATAATTAAAAACAGAGTTATAAGATATATCTAGGAGTGAACAGTCACAAGTTATAAGTTAACAAATTAAGAGTTATCGGTGAGATTTCACTATAGTAATTCTGTTCGCAGAAGACCTCGTGTCAAATATTAAGAAAGTTAAAAACTACGTACAAAGTGTAAAATTTAAATATTAAAGTGTGATCAATATACTGGACTCACTCCGCAAGTATAAAATTAAATTGTATATCTTAATAATAATAAAAAGTGATAAAAAACTAACTCCAAGACTTTGACTTACTCGCTACCAATGTGCCCTTATCCCCTCTCTACCGCTGCACAAAACCTTGCCATTACAATAAAAAAAAATAAAAAAAATGTGTGTCTGTGCAGTATACACGCAGTAGAAGTCCAAAACTGCAGTAGAAGTGTGACAAGGGTGGGAGGGATTCTAAATTTCGTGACGTCACATTTCACATATCACATCTTTACAATATACCAGCTGTCCCGGCAGACGTTGTTCTGTTGTCCTGAAAAAATAAAATTTAGAACCCGATTCAAGCGCCACCTACCGGGACCAAATGTAAGCTATCCTATCTTTCAAGTCGGATCAAATTGCACACGGTGTGCAAATTTGATTAAAATCGCTCAAGTAGTTTAGGAGTCCATCGCGGACTAACAACGTGACGTAATTTATATATACTGAAGTATTAACGAAAAATTTCAAAACATTTTCAACTCTATCTGTATGAGTATTTAAATAATTAAATATAATGTATTTTATCTCATTCTCTCGCAGGCTTAGTCCTATAGATTTATTTGTTTCTCTTATAGTGTCTCCTTTCGTATCATCGACTTTTAATCTTTCAAACCACAACGCTTCTTTCTAAAGAAGTTTCACTTCAAAAACAGCTATTCCATTATAAAATCGTCTCGTCCATACGTCTGTCTATCTATCTAAAATACAAACATTTCCATGAAATACTACTAAGTTAATATGGATGAAATTTGAAAAGAATTCGCCAGGTAGAGTTTTCCACGACTGGATGGCTACCTCCCTAGCCTTGAGCCTTCAACTCTTAGTTTCAGTTCTTAACATGGAGAATATGCATTAATTTTTTTTTACTGCAGATCATCAGACAGGCAGACGGCCCACTTGATGGAAAGCGGTTACCATCGCCTATGGACATTTGCAACAGCAAAGTTGCTACAAATGCGCTGCTGCTTTCTTAAGCGAGACTGGAACCTGGTCACTAATGCCGGAACACAACTCAAGGTTGTTATGGCGACATACTTTAGACCAGGGGTGGTAGCCAGTCGGGCAAATGCCCTACCGCCTGGCTGTGGGTTGTTAAGTCGCCTCTTACGACAGGCCGCCCGATCGCAGGAAATTGTATTCTTTCTCCGTTCCTGCACGGATATAAATAATAGACTTACCTAATGATTTCTGTTCATGGCTACCTGGCAAGCAGGTATGAAAAGGTATATCAATATAGGTAACTAGAACGTGCTGTTAACTGTAGGGTTCGGTTTGTATGTACACGAATAAAACACCAACTACATGGCTTATAACGCACTCATCCCCTCGGCGGTTGCACAGCGACTGCGCTGGAGTGAGTCGCTAGCGACTCCCTCCCCGCACTCCCCGCCACCAACCACCGCGTCAGTAAGCACGCTGCGTTTATTAAATATAATACTCTACATTAACAAATAAAAATTGATATCATAAGAAAGATAATTTAATTACAAAAATAGCTGTATGGGGTTGCCTGCAAAAAACCATTCATAGAATATTATTGCCATGCTTTGAAGACTTCGAAAATAGCCATGAATAGCTTTCGATTGGCAAGCTATCATAGGTGTGTTTACAAATTGATATAATCTATACGTATAATAAAACTGTAAAGGTTGAATTTCTGTACAATGAAAAAAAATGCTAAAGACCGAGTCAGGGGGACGTAAGAAGTGAAATAGAACTAATTTAGTTTTTTTTTTTTTTTGTGCCTCGGTTTATACGAGCTAGTCTCCGAAACGACTGCACCGATTTAAATGAAATTTTGTATGGTGGTAGCTTATATCCCTGGTCAACATATTTGATACTTTTGATCCCGAAAATTAAAGAGTTCCCGTGGGATAGTTAAAAAAACTTTAATTACTCAAACAGCTTATTATACAATTATGCATCTAAGTAAGTATTGATATTGCCGGTATCATCATACAATAAAACCATTTATACATTAAAAAACAATTTAGAGAGATTCCGCGAAAAAGTAAAACCTTACAAAAACAGTGTCTAGCATAGCTTATTTCATCGTCATATTAAATAAACTAGATGGCGCTGATAGTATTCTACATAGCCATAGCGACGCCGACGAAGTCGCGGGCATCAGCTATACTAGTATATAAAGCTAAGGAATTTGTTTGTTTGCTTGAATGCGCTAATCTCAGGAACTGCTGGTCTGATGTGAAAAATTCTTTCAGTGTTAGATAGCCCATTTATCGAGCAAGGCTATAGGCTATATATCATCACGCTAAGACCAATAGGAGCGGAGCACTAATGAAGACTGTTTCAAAATCGGGGGGGTTTTTTTAACTTACTTTTTTTTAAACTATTCCACGCGGTGGAATAGTTTAAGAAAAATCTATCTGTGCAGGAACGGAGAAAGAATACAATTTCCTGCGGCCGGGCGGCCTGTCGTAAGAGGCGATAAAACAACCCACAGCCAGGTGGTAGGGCATTTGCCCGACTGGATGGCTACCACCCCTGGTCTAGAGTATGCCGCCATATCAACCTTGAGTTGTGTTCCGGCATTAGTGACCAAGTTCCAGTCTCCCTTAAGAGAGCAGCAGCGCATTTGTAGCACCTCTGGTGTTGCAAATGTCCATAGGCGATGGTAACCGCTTTCCATCCAGTGGGCCGTCTGCCTGTCTGCTGAACTCCTGCAATAAAAAAAAGTCGTAAGTCGCAGACGTAACTTTGAACGTTCGGACGTCCTAAAGCAATCTTAGAGAGTTTGCTACGATTCTTGTGTGAACATTCTTTCGACGCGTCCCGTAATGTGGCCGCACCTTAATAATTGAAACATTGAAAATAAATTTACATCGCTTTACAAATACCATCAAACCACTTCGACAATCCCAAAACCATCTAGTGCATATGTCAATTTAATTAATACAATAATAAAACAATAAACAAACAAACAGCAAGCACAAACTGGGAGGCCAATTGGGTATATGATGTAATAATAAATTCTAAAATCAGTTTACGTATAAAAGAGGGGGCGTTATAAAACATACTTTTGTAATTTCACTCGTTTAAGATATGACGTCACAACTTGCGACGCAGATGAGACACATCGCGCGATCGCGGTGATGACGTACGGCGGGAACAAATGTACGGGCGAATTAAAGAGAGGCCACGACTTGCAGCGGCAGACGGCGGCGATGGTAGTTGCTGTCGCTATAGCTTTGAGAATTATGCAGTGTTGGTAATTTTCATTTAAGAAAACGCACTCCTAAAAAGCGTTAGATTGAGATGTATTTTCAATCTTATCCCACTGTCTCCTGTCCATCAGTGGACAACCAAATGCACTGGCACGCGGCATCTGTATATAGTGAATATACCATATATACGAACGAAGTGCTTCACGTCCACCTTTATTATGCGCACCGTAAAAGAGTGGAAATCGAACCCGGAGTCTGTTTATCTCGATATCTACAACACGGTGTCTTCAAGTCCCGCATGAATACCTTCTAGGTACGTGTGCTTCATGCTTAGCATATCTCCGCTCGAAATAGGGCGAGATCATTGTCAAACACGAGTCTATGTAATAAATCTTAATATATATATATAAATTACGTGTCACGTTGTTTGTCCGCGATGGACTCCTAAACTACTTGACCGATTTTAATCAAATTTTCACACCGTGTGCAGTTTGATCCGACTTGAAAGATAGGATAGCTTATATTTGGATCCGATAGGTGGCGCAGGAATCGGATTCTAAATTTTATTTCTTCAGGGCAGAACAACGTCTGCCGGGATAGCTAGTATATATATATATATATATATATATATATATTATACTATATGTTCGTGCCTACCCCGCAAGGGAAGTGGTGTGAAGTTATGTATGTATATATATGTATATATAGATGGCCAACACTCCTGGTGTAGAGTACGCCACCATAACAACCTTTAGTTACATTCCGGCATTAGTGGCCAGGTTGCAGTCTCCCTTTAGAGAGCGGCAGCACATCTGTAGCCTTTGGTGTTACAAATGTCCATAGTCAATAACTAACCGCTTTCAACCAGGTGGGCCATCTGACCGTATGCTGAACACATGCAATAAAAAAGAGACAACAAAGCATTAAACCTAGCACCGACAGCGCTGCGTTAGCATACCGCTCCATCGCGTGCCGTCTCACTCGACGCTTCGCTCGTCGCTAGCCCAAAAGTTGTGGCTGGGCCTTAAGTTTCGCAAAAGTGACTTTCATCACTGATTATATTGAATATAATATTTCCCAATTTGATCATTCTTAGAAAACCCGCTAATGTTAAGTTAATGATGCTTGATGAAGTCACTTCCAATAAAAGATTACAAGAGACATTTACTTTTAAATATTGGCCAACTTTGAAAGATACACTTTTTTACCACCAAAAGCTTTTATCGTTTAGCGAAATTAGTGTCCTTGTTAATATTTTATTTCTGAAAGCAGACAAATTGACGGACAGCCTACCTGAAGTAAAGTGGTTACCGTCGCCTATGGATGTTTCGAACAACAGTGACGATGCTAACAAAGGTATTATAGGACGGGAAAAGAGGGGAAGCGGACCACTGGAACTCTCACACACCGTACGAGACACAATTATATATATATATCTAATATATAAAATTCTCGTGTCACAGTGTTAGTTACCATACTCCTCCGAAACGGCTTGACCGAGCTTATGAAATTTTATATGCATATTCAGTAGGTCTGAGAATCGGCTACTATCTATTTTTCATACCCCTAAGTGATAAGGGTTGTCCACCCCTAAATTTTTTTTTTTAATTTTTTGGACAATTTTTTTTCTAATGTTGCATTAAAAAATACATACGACCCTAAATTTTCACCCCTCTATGATCAACCCCTGTTTTTTATTTGTTAATTATAAACTTTAATTTTTGGCAAGATTTTTAATCTTATTTTATCATGACTTAGAATAAAAAAAATTATTACTCTTTTAGATTCACAATTAAAACCGGTAGGTGGCGCTGAGATCGGGTTCTGGAATCCTCCTAATCACCTGGAGCGATTTTGGTGTTTTTTTTTTGTGTGTTTGAGTGGGTACCCGGACGGTGTAGATTCGCAATTAGAACCGGTAGGTGGCTCTGGGATCGGGTTCTAGAATTTTATTTTTTAAAGGCAGGACAACGTCTGCCGGGGCCGCTAGTATATATATATATATATAACACTTTATTGAAGAAAACTCTTTTAGGGTTACGTTCGTCTGTAGATCACCACTATTGTATAATTTTCTATATAACTTTTCGTGTACAATAAAGAATATTATAAGATTCTAAGCATGCCGTGTCTGTACATTATAACTATTTAAAAAAAACAAATGGAATAGACTATATAAACGTCGGAAAACACGATGATTTTTTATATATATATATAATATAGATTAATACTGTTACAATTCGGGTCCCGACAAAAAAACCCACCTGCATATCTGAAAAAAAGCACCAATAACATTGGAATTCTTTTATGGTCGTCCTCTTTTGTTTACTTATTGGCATACGGCCTATTGTTGTATTGTGATAATTAGCCAGGTGTTACGGATTTAAAGTACAAACTGATTCTTGGAAATTCGGCGACCGGACATATTGCATCTGTCCAGTATAAAACAATAGCCCGATTGAGGGACGGGGCAGTCGAGCGAGAACCACGAGCGAAGCGAGACTTGTGTACTACAATCGGGAATCTAACGAGTGACGGACTTTGCGCGTTTTATTGAATTACGACCTTCTGCATTACGTTTGAACTTGTTGTGTTCGGTTATATTTGTACCTGTGTTATACGTGTTTGTATAGTTCTAATAAACTGTATAATAATTCCAACAGCATTTTAATTCGAGTCCTGCAACTCGTAAAAATACAAACAAAAGCTTTAGCAAAATTTTGACTATTTTTGACTGACATAAAACTTGCCAATATCTAAAAAGAAGCCGACAATAATAATCAATTTGCAAAAACCAATCAATAATAACTTAATAATATTATTACCTCATTTTCTTTAATAGCAGTTATGTGTTAAGTTTGCCATAAAAGGCGTAAACGATGTTATTATTGAGTTAATTAAGTAAATAACCATAATTAATATTCCTTATAGAATTCTATGTTAACTGTACTTCCTGTATTTAACTAGGCACCTGTGAAGATGGCGCCTAAATGGCGCTCTGTTGTTCGTGCCTACCCCGCAAGGGAACTGGCGTGAAGTTATGTATGTATGTATGTACCTGTGAAGATTCCTCTCACTTTTACGGTGAAGGTTAAACGTGGAAATGAGAGGAGAAACGAGAAGAAAATGAACAGGTTTTTCAAAGTACTCCTGAAAAGGAACGGAAGAATCTAATGTTTTCAAAAAACCCATATGGGAGGATCCAGGGAAAGAAAGAAACAGAAAAGAAATAATGAAAAAGACTTTCATTTAAAGAAATAGCGACGCACTTAGGGCGTGTTCAGATGACACGCGTCGATCACGCATAGAAGCCGCACACGCATTGTGCTCGTCTTACACCCGCGCTCGCCACGCGCCAACTCAGCGCACGCCTCGCGCCCTATATACTACTAGTGATAGACTAGGGTCTAGGGACCATCGCAGTTCGTTCAGTAGACATAGTGGTTTCCAGGTGTCACAACGTCAGAACGTTTAAAACAAAATGGATTTGACTAAGTTACAGAAAGTCCTAATTACATACTATATGTATAAATGTGATGTCAGGAGCCTTAAGAACAGACGAGCTTGCATGACAAGAGTTATGAATGTCAAAGAGGTAAGTGAGGTGTGTAAGAATGAGCCTAAATGGCACTCTGTTGTTCGTGCCTACCCCGCAAGGGAACTGGCGTGAAGTTATGTATGTATGTATGTATAAACAATGAAAGAAAGAAAAAACAGTGAAAAGATTAATTTTACAAAAAAAAAAATTTGGGTTCACCCTATATTATCTCGCAGAGAGGAGCATGGCGAGTTTCATGTCCTTTTTAAGGAATTACGCTATTATGATGCTGAATTTTATAACTATGCAGAAGTCGTGGAAGGCCACGACACACCTTCCATGATCAAATTGATCGTGTACTAGTGGAGGGTGATGTCAGGAGCCTTAAGAACAGACGAGTGTGCATGACAAGAGTTATGAATGTCAAAGAAGCAAGTGAGGTGTGTAAGAATGGGCCTAAATAGCGCTCTGTTGTTCGTGCCTACCCCGCAAGGGAACTGGCGTGAAGTTATGTATGTATGTATGTATGTATGTAATTTTATAACTATCTTCTAATGACTAAAAGGACATTTGATAAATTACTGTCCGTTTTAAATATTAAACTGGAGCATCAAAACACAGTCATGCGAGACAGTATTTCTTCAGCCGAAAGGCTGGTTGTAACTTTGAGGTAAGTAGTCATGGTCTCGCTCAATAATTGATGCGTGCGCGTATAGTTTGAAATATTGACTAAACTTGATCATAGTAAATACCACACTAGCCATAGCGCGGGCGCAAGGCGTATGCGGGGTGGGTGCAGCGCGTGTGCGGGGTGGGCGAGGGGTTGGACGAAGCGGGAGCGATGCGGGCGCATGTCGTATGCGGGTGGACTTCGATAAATGCAATTTGAGATCTATTGATGTGTCATAAGGCTTAAAATACATACAATGAATTTCAAAGCGAGTTGGACGCGAGTGCTGACGCGCGTGGCGTGCGCTTAGCGGGCGCGTGTCGTCTGAACGCGGCCTTATAGCAAAGGAGTGCTGACGGTAAAGAGCATCGTGACTAAATCTGTACATTGAGATAAACTATGTGTGAAACCCGTTACGCCTTGGACAAGCGTGGCAAATATTGTGTCAGACTCTCTAAAAATGGGGATGAACAAGCTTAACAATATAGTTTAGATTTAAAAAAATTATGACAAATGAAGGTATTTTTTTAATGTTTCCTAATATTAAGCAATTGTGCAATACATTGCTAAACTAATATTCTGAGTTTGGTAATTAGTAGTAATGTACACAAAGGCATGGTTCGCAAATAATGTTAAATGAACAACAAATATGTAGTATATGGACAAAGTCGACTAATTTTCGTCATTTTAACCTATTTCACTAGGATTCAAAATTTTTATTACGGACATGACAAGTATTTTCTTAATAAAACTATGTTTTAATGGTTTTAAGCGCGGTAATTTATTTGATTTTGGTTATTCCGACGTTTCGGCCACTGATCAGTGGCCGTGATCACGGAAGTCTTCGCGCCTAAAACCGTTAAAACGTAGTTTTATTATGTTTACAACTCACGAAAACTTAAGAAAATATTATGTATTTGCTTTTATTGCAGGAGTTCAGTAGACAGGCAGACAGGCAGACAGCCCACTTGATGGAAAGTGTTTACCATCGCCTATCAACCTATCATCCGGGTGGCCTGTCCTGAAGCGACAAAACAACCCACAGCCAGGTGGTAGAATGTTTGCCCGTCTGGGTGGCTACCTTCTTGGTCTAGAGTATGTCGCCATAAAAACCTTGATTTCTGTTCCGGTATTAGTGGCCAGGTACCAGCGTGGGCGTAACTACGTTCTAAGTCTCACGCTCTTCCTGCCATAAGCGCGGGGCACATGGGAGGAGGGTGGTTTAGTGGAGTATTAAGTCTTTGAGTCCACACGAGCCGGCGATTTGACTCTGGTGCGCCCATTCGTGGATGTCACCTCTCGCCGCTTTGGTCTAGCCCCTAGTAAAGAACTCGGCAGTGTGCGAAACGCTTTTTCCCCGGCTCAAAAAAAAAAATTGTGGCCAGGTTCCAGTCTACCTTTAGAAAGCGGCAGTACATAGGTATAGTTAGTAATACGAATGTCCATAGGCAATGGTAACCGCTTTCCATCAAGTGGGCCGTCTGCCTGTCTGCTGAATTCACACAATAAAAAAAAAAAAATTTATTACGTTAATTAAACTTCGGTCTTATTAACCGACTTCCAAAAGGAGCAGGTTCTCAACTTGGCCGGTATGGTTTTTTTTTAATGTATGTACACCGATTACTCTGAGATATATGATCCGATTTACGTGATTCTTTTTTAGTTCGATGCGGAATAGTTGCTATTTGATCCCCTACAAATTTAACATAGTTTGGTCTAGTAGTTTTCATTTTACGAACATTTTTTTGTTACCGTTTTTTTATATAGATACATTATGGAATAGTATAAGAAACATTGTTAAGTTGGTATTTATCGAGTTAAGTGACATTTCAATGTACAAGCTCACATCCTGCATATATTCTCAGTGTTAAGTTTTAAGTTCATATTGACACAGTTTCAAAGTTTCTAACATACTTTTCTGACATTTTATATTTTGATCTACTTATATTGCAGCAAAAATACAGCTTTTTTAAATATAATTGCTTTGTTTTCTATTTACAATTAAAATTTACATCCACTGTGAAAGAGTTACATTTAAAATGTATAAAAAATACAAATAATATATATAGTAGACGCGTCTTGCGTCGATACTTTGGCAGCGTCCCATCTTCCAGCTACTAGCATGTCTGCCGGTACAGCTGCTGCACAACAGGAGGCCCTAAAACGCCGCAAATACTCGGCCATCGGAAATGGCTACATATTTGCGGCTTTTGGGGTCGAGACCCTGGGACCATGGGTGTCTGAGGCGCACAAGCTTTATCGAGACATAGTCAAACGTCTGGTGAATGTCTCACGTGACCAAAAGACTGGTTTATACCTCGGACAACGCATCAGCATTGCCATTCAGAGAGGCGATGTGGCCAGTCTTTTGGGCACGTTTCCGCCTGACAGCGGTCTAGAACTAGATTTTATACTTTAATTTTAGTTTGTATATATAGTTTATTTTTAGTTTAATTTATTGTATAGTTTAATTTATTTATAATTTAGTTTATCTATAAATAGTTAAGTTTTCTTGCATTGTATTCGATTATATGAAATCAAATTAAATGTAACGTTTTATTGTTTGATAAAATAAAATATGTTTATATACATACATTAATAAAAACAATACTAATATTAAATTATACTAATACGATAAAAATAATTAAAATAAAAAAAATAATAAATAAATAAAAAATGTTGTAATTTAAAATGATCCAATGACTTTTAGAATAACGACATAAACTTTTTTTTGAATACTTATTTTTTTTAATCTCTATTTTGTTAGTAATTATGGTGACATTTTTTTTCAATTTTATTCAACATTGACCTAATGTAAATTAAATTGACATTTTATTTATGTAATTTTTCCTATAATTGTATAATTTTTTTTGTAATTAATTATTTGAGCCAATTTTTTATTTTTATCATATAAATTATTTTTTAGTGGAAACATAATTGATATATGTATTAATTTTGCGTTTTATATTTAAGAATATTAATTATTGTATGTTTCCCAAACAAATAAAATAAATAAATTAAAAAAAAAATATACTAATACTATACATATAGAAGTTGTATTATAATTACTTTTCAAAGAATGAATGGAGTCGTATCAACCGTGTACAGCTTATTTATATCAATTATGGAGTGGGTATAAATTATTCCCACTTTCAAAAATAACTCAGATACATAATCAACAGTATCCGACAATCTATGCATTTTTGTGCTACACTTTACGGAGGAACTATCACACAACTATCACATTTCCAGGTGGTAGGGCATTTGCCCGACTGGATGGCTACCCCTAGTATAAAGTATGTCGTCATAACAACGTTGAGTTGTGTTCCGGCATTAGTGACCAGGTTCCAGTTTCCCTTAAGAGAGCAGCAGCGCATTTGTAGCAACTTTAGTGTTGCAAATGTCCATAGGCGATGGTAACCGCTTTCCGTCAAGTGGGCCGTCTGCCTGTCTGCTGATCTCATGCAATAAAAAAAATAAAAACTTTCAGATTTGGGCTTTGACATAGTAATTTCAATTTTATCAATTAGTTATCTATCATAAAAATATCATTTTATACAAATTATTAAACCAATAAGACTTGTTTAATATCAACTGGATTGATACTACTAACGCCATCTGTTCGAAAACTAAAGAACTAACATCGATGTAAATATGTAAACAATGTCGTTTAGTGAAAAATACGCCTGATTTCTTTTGGTTAAGCACAAATAAGTATTCAGTAATTATAATATTTGCTTAAGTTTTCGCGACTTGTGTACATAATAAAACTACGTTTTAACGGTTTTAAGCGCGGTAATATATTTGATTTTTGGATATTCCGACGTTTCAAATAAACATAACACAGCGGTAGGCTAAATAGTAATAACAGCCCATAAATGTCCCATTGCTGGGCTCGGGCCTCCCACTATAGGGGAACGGACAGTATACCCGCCACGCTTGTCCAAGGCGGCTTGGCAGGTTTGACAGATCGGTTATCTCGATGTCCAGGTTGCATCACGATGTTATCCTTCACCGTTGTTAGCACATGGTAATTGTAAACAACATGCACATTACTCTACCACGACTTGGCTAAATAAAACTTCAACAATACTCGTTGACACTTGAAATCTTTGTCTTTCGTGATCACGACCACTGAAAAGTGGTTGAAACGTCGGGATAACCAAAAATCAAATAAATTACCGCGCTCAAAACCATTAAAACGTAATTTTAATCTCTAATTAATTAATTATTACTAGGTAGAAAATTTCACAACGCGGTGCTGGTACCTACGCTCACGTATGGAGGCGAGAGTTGGGTGTGGAAGAGAGAGCATGAAAGTAGAGTAAACGCGGTCGAGATGCGAGCACTGCGCAAAATCTGCGGAGTGACGCTCGCGGACCGCGTTCGTAATACCGAAGTAAGAAAGAGAGTCGGTCTGAAAGAGAGTGTCGGGGTGAAGGTACGGAAAGGAATGCTCCGGTGGTTCGAGCATGTGGAGAGAATGCATGATGAAAGAATGACTAAACAGATATACAATGCAAAAGTGCATGGATGCAGAAGTCGTGAAAGGCCACGACACACCTTCCATGATCAAATTGATCGTTTACTAGCAGAAGGTGATGTCAGGAGCCTTAAGAACAGACGAGCGTGCATGACAAGAGCCATGAATGTCAAAGAAGCAAGTGAGGTGTGTAAGAATAAGCCTAAATGGCGCTCTGTTGTTCGTGCCTACCCCGCAAGGGAACTGGCGTGAAGTTATGTATGTATGTAGAAAATTTCGCGAGCCCTCTCCTAAAGCACTGCTTTTTGCTAGTTTTTAAAACAATATTATGCTTTAATTTGCTGACTCCATATTCATATACTCTCAACCCTGCAAGATATTGAATTGAAACAATGGGAATTGAAGGTAAAATACCAGTATCATTTCCTAAAATCCTGTCTCATACGCACTTTATCCGTGCAGGAACGGAGAAAGAATACAATTTCCTGCGGCCGGGCGGCCTGTCATAACAGGCGACTTAACAACCCACAGCCAGGTGGTTGGGCATTTGCCCGACTGGATAGCTACCACCCCTGGTCTAAAAGATGTCGCCATAACAACGTTGAGTTGTGTTCCGGCATTAGTGACCAGGTTTCAATCTCCCTTAAGAGAACAGCAGCGCATTTGTAGCAACTTTGCTGTTGCAAATGTCCATAAGCGATGGTAAGCGCTTTCCATCAAGTGGGCCATCTGCCTGTCTGCTGATCTCCTGCAATAAAAAAAAAGAAGAATATAATATCCATATTTAAAAGTTCGTGCTATTATACCATCGGAATAATGCGACAGAACATCTTCTAATTGTAATTCAAAGTTTATAGCAGACCGGGCGACCCTGAAATTAGAATCAGCCTTAAATGTTAATATAATAGTTCTGTATTGAATGTGAGGACATTTATACTTTACGGTCGTTTAGTTACTTTATCCGTGCAGGTACCGAGAAGTAATACAACTTCCTGCGGCCAAGCGACCAGTCGTATAATTTTATTTTATTTAAGTTTATGGCCTGGCATCTAGGCCTTTAAGCCAGATCTTAGTTTACAATATAGTTTCTTCATTTTCCTAAGCCTATGTGTAGCACAGCTGAACTGTAGGTAATCAGCTAGTGCCATTCAACGGAGTTCTTGTGACAACTCAAAAGGCCACATTTGAATATACAGTTCACATTTCTCACAAAACACATAATTACTACTCAAAAACTATCAATATCCTACAACTATTGTTCATTTTAGAGTAATTTTACACATTTTTAGAAAATAAAACTGCACAGCACAGCGTCTCCTTTCAGTTCCCGCCAAAAACTCCCAGTCGTATAATGTGATCTAAATAAGAATAGGAATGTCAATAACCTCTATCTGTCAAATGTCACTTGAAAAGTGTGGTTTGCAAAAAACTTATTTGCATATCAATAATAATAGTCTTACATCAAATTTCAATAAAAAGGTTAAATTAGTAGTAAATTGTCTTAATATAACATTTACACGCACACTTCACAAACAAACCAAGACACACAAAGAGCCTAAAAATTAATAACCCAGGCACAGAAAAGAAAAAAACAACACACATGGCACTAGATAGGCCAACACTGCACATGCACTTCCTCACAACACCAGCATGTAACAGATACACTCTACATTAGTATAAGTTTAGTATTAAAATTAGAATAAATTAATATAATAAGTTATTCTTAAGGTATACCACAACATAAAAATCACTAAATTAATGTCACACACAGTAACAAAAATAAACAATAAGCGTGTATGGACTCTAAAATTTTTCATAGAAATTAAGTAGTAAAAAAGGGTACGGAACTCTAGTCCGTAGAGATGTTAATAATAATAAAAAAATATTTAAAGTGACAATTGACAGCTATGACGTCACAATATGGCGCAAAGTCGATCCTATTCTCATTTGAATCGCATAGTAAGAGGCGACAAATCAAACCACAGACAGGTGGTATTGGCCCGTTTGGATGGGTACCACCCCTGGTCTAGAGCATGCCGCCGTAACAACCTTAAGTTGTGTTCCGGCATTAGTGGGCAGTCGCCCTTTAGAGAGCGGTAGCACATTGGTAACACTTTCCATCAGGTTGGACGTCTACCTGTCTGCTGAGATCACGCAATATAAAATAAAAATAAAAGTTCTACCCAAGAACGAGTGGATTATATGTAAGCGGACTCGCATGCAGAACATCGGCATCAAATGCTTAGCCTTAAGCTAATTCTATTTCGCATGGTGAGTGACAGTTCCGCTGGTCAAATTCCCCCTCTTTTTTTGATAACGCAGGAGGAATACTTTTCATCGTGCTCGCTCCAAGTTGAGTGGGAGAGCGGACCTGCCGCGTCGAGAAACGCGGCACAGCTAGTGCAAAGACTCCGGTACAGGCGTTCCTAGCTACTCCGCTAAACCTAACCTGCGTCTCACACCCGTGCTTGTATGTATGGAAGACCGTGAGGTAACAACCTTGACATAACAACCTTGAGTTGTGTTCCGGCATTAGTGACCAGGTTCCAGTCTCCCTTAAGAGAGCAGCAGCGCATTTGTAGCAACTTTGGTGTGGCAAATGTCCATAGGCGACGGTAACCGCTTTCTATCAAGTGGGCCGTCTGCCTGTACGCTGATCTCCTGCAATAAAAAAAAATAGCGAGTCTGCTCCCCTCATCAACCGCGCAACGAGCTTTGGTCATCCCGGGGAACAGGGCGACCATGTACTAGTGTATTACTTTAGATTTTCTCGAGCGAGTAATGCACCAGTAAATTTAAAAAAATATGAGCGATCTTTTAAAATTCAATATCTATATAATATAAAAATCAATTGCTGTTCGTTAGTCTCGCTAAAATTGGCTAAGTTTGGTTTTGAATTATTTGTGGAAGTCCAGGGAAGGTTTAGAAGGTGAGTAAATATAAAAAAATAGGCGGTACGAATTTTGTCGAGTCAGCTATATAATAATATAAATAGCAGCCCATAAATGTCCCACTGCTGGGCTCGGGCCTCCCACTATAGGGGAACGGACAGTATACCCGCCACGATTGTCCAAGGCGGCTTGGCAGGTTTGACACATCGGCTATCTCGATGTCCAGGTTGCATCACGATGTTTTCCTTCACCGTTATTAGCACGTGGTAATTGTAACAATATGGACATTAGGTCAGAAAACTTCCTAAGCCGTGCATGCGTTCCAGCCAGGATCGAACCCGCGCCCTTTGGGTCTGGGATGCGTGCGCTAGCCATTACGCTATCACGACTTTGGGTCAGCTAGTATATATATATTTATATATATATATATATATATATATATATATATATATATATATATATATATATATATATGTCAAAGAAGTAAGTGAGGTGTGTAAGAATAAGCCTAAATGGCGCTTTGTTGTACGTGACTACCCCGCAAGGGAACTGGCCTGAAGTTATATTTGTTTGTTTTTATATATATACAATGATATATTTCAAAATGCATAACTTATAATATAAGCTACAATGAAAGAACAAAAAGAAAGAAAATACGTAGAAATATTAAAAACAAACTGTAAGTCGTGAGGTATAAAGTCATTACAACAAAAACACGGGTGGTGAAGGCGTCCACTTTAGAAATGTCAAATTTTACGTATATTCATATCATAGTATATAAAAAAGGCCATTATTTCATTGACTATATCTAATCAATGTAGCAAGGAAGTTATTATATAATAACAGGCACTGTTTATACATATTTTAGTATAGGGTCGTATCTTAAGTATTACCGCGAGGAAAGTCCGCAATGTTTTCTTAGTTACCAATCATCATACATCAGCAGAAATTCCGCCAAGTTCAAATTAGTCGCCGAACTTTCTGCGTAGTATGGTCTGCATGTAAATAGACAAATTGTAGTTTTTGTTTTGTGTTGTATTGTATTATTTAATTCCTTTTTTATTTTATATCTAATTTTCCAATATTGCATCAAATTTATTATAATTTTCTTATAGTTGTATGAGCCAAATGCGTAACAAGAATTATTTTTTTTACTGGAAACTTAGTTGATATGTGTATTAAGTTATGTGTTTTATATTGTAAGAATTATAATTATTGTATGTTTCCCAAATAAATTAAATAAATAAATAAATGTGTGTCGTTAGGCTTAAAGAATATAATACTTACACGATACACAGGTATAATCATATAGATCAAAACAATAGATATCGTTTTTTTTATTGCATGAGTTCAGCAGACAGGCAGACGGCCCACTTGATGGAAAGCGGTTACCATCGTCTATGGACATTTGCAACGCCAAAGGTGCTACAAATGCGCTGCTGCTCTCTTAAGGGATACTGGAACACAACTCAAGGTTGCTATGGCGATATACTTTAGACCAGGGGTGGTAGCCATCCAGTCAGGCAAATGCCCTACCAGCTGGCAATAGTCAAGGTGGGCATGTCCATCAGTGGGGTAAGTTCGTATACCTCTCGTTTTTTACCTTTTTTTAAACGGAATTGAACGTCAACTACAATTTGAAGATATTGTTACGACCGACAAAAGTGGATTCACACCTGCATACCATAAAATCACACTTTATTACCTTCCTGCATTTGGACTTTTTTTGTTTACTTTGTGTTTAAGATTTATAATTAGAAAAACAGCCCATTGTGTATTGCAATCTTTTATGGCAGTCATTAGCCAGGTGTGTCGAACTGATTGTAAGAAATTCGGTCTACGCTGTCGAGAGACATATTGTATTTGTGCATATAAAGCAATGCCCCAATGGTGAGATCGGCAGTCGAGCGATAACCAGCAGCGAAGCAAGACGTGTATACTACATTCGGTAATCTATTTAGTGACGGACTTTGCGCGTGTTATTATATTTGTACCTGTGTTATACGTGTTTGTATAGTTCTAATAAATTCTATATATAACACGGAGGTTTCATTCCTCAGCTCCAACCTCTACCAACGTTTACAAAGATATAATGTCATGTCATGTAAGAGAGACTTCGCTTATGTCTGCGATAATATAAGACGTTTTCTAATTAATTAATACATCCAAACTTATCTCTCACATCTTTTACAATTAATTGTGGTAGCTTAATATGTTAAACTGCTATATATAGTAATTCTAACGGCATTTTAATTCGAGTCCTACAACTCGTAACAATATGATAGAATTTAATGGTGTCTGTTACTAACCGATTTTTCATCGTCGTCACTTTTCATACACGTGTATGGAGTTCATCCAATGATGGATTTTCCCACCTTGACTATACCTAGAATTTTGAAATTAAAACAATTAAGAAACGGCAATCTGAAACATCAAAAAAGGAGTAGACGATTATGAAACAAAACTTGAACACGTCGTGATGAATTCGTTTTGTTTTTAATAATATCAAAGATAATAATTTCCATTGAAACACTAATTTGAATAGGTAAATATCGATTCTGATTATCTGTGAAACGGTTTAACAGTTATCCTTGGTTTGAGACTACATTATGTATCATATTTGAGTTATGCGGAGAACGCCAGCGATGGCTGTTTGTGTAATAGGTACAATTTAATTGTTAACTGGCCAAAGTTATAAGATTAGAGCGATTTGTAGACCTTATTCTATTTATATCTATGCAAAAAATGGCTTCTTTTCAATTGTTTCACAATAATAGATATACAGAAATGTAATAAACATAGGAGCAGAGAAGACTCGAAAATGTTTACATGTATGCAGAAGTAATCAAATATAATTGCTGTATGGCAATACAATACAAGTCGTGGTAGCGTAATGGCTAGCGCACGCGTCCCAGACTCAGTTGGCGCGGGTCCGATCCTGGCCGGAACGCATGCACCTCTTAGTCAGTTTACTGATCTAATGTGCATATTGTTACAATTACCATGTGCTAACAACGGTGAAGGAAAACATCGTGATGCAACCTGCACATCGAGCTAACCGATGTGTCAAACCTGCCAAGCCGCCTTGGACAAGCGTGGCGGGTATACTGTCTGTTCCCCCCTGTAATGAGAGGCCCGAGCTCAGCAGTGGGATATTAATGGGCTGATATTATATATGGCAATACTTATTTGTTGTACGAATTATGACCCAGTCTTCTGAATACGGGTAGTGTCATGGACTTTCTTAGAGATGTAAAGAAACTTTTTGCCGATGGACCCCACGGGCCTGATGTTTCAACCTCAAACGACACAATTATGTAACCTTTTTCTAAGGCTCCATATTTGCACCGATTGACGTCTTCAGCTAAAGAGGCTACGTTGCCGGCCCCTGACTCGGTCATTGGAAGATGTGACAGGGTCAGTGTCAACACAAGTCGTGATTACTACATGAAGGGAAATCTAACATACTGTGGCTAGTGATGGTGAAACAATCTAGTTGGTTTAAGGAGCTTCAGAAAATGTTTGAAGATTCCAGAAGAAAAAGACAAGAACAGATACATTTTAGAAAGGGATAGATGATGAACAAAAAATAAAGAAAAGAAGATCGAAATTCAAGAACAGAAGGTTAAGGAAGCAAAATAAAATAAAATGTTTAGAAAGAGATAGCCAGTAGATAAAAGAAAAATAAAAAGAAACTGGAAGTTACGGGTTCCAGAAGATTATTCCGGGTACATAAGCAGCGCAAGGGACGCCTACAGTAGAGTTTAGTTGAAGACAAGGGAGCGACAAATGCGATACGAGAGAGTTAGAAGAGAAGTTTAATAGAAGACAGTGACGAGTTTAATGATGAATTTAGTGGAAAGTTTAGTGGGCAGTTCAGTGAAGGAGGAAAGTATCGTAGTTTAAGAAGCGACCCAGAAGCGAACTACGCGCTGTAAATTCGGAGGTGAGTACCGCAGTAACAGGAGGTAATCTACGCAATATCAGCGATGGTATTTAGAGTGAGACATCTCATCGTCGGAGCAGATTCGTCGTTAGTTATACGTAAAGGGGCAGCCCTTCAGAGAAGAATCACGTACGGCTGTGTAAGTCAATAAAAGCATTAAGTTGAAAAAATTGGTGTTTTCTTCCAATCCCAAGTTGGTACCCCCGCTCGTACGTAACAATACATAAAGATTAAGCCTTGTGACTTGGACCACACAAATGCGATCGGCATACTTATCTTGCAAGCGAAGAAGGACAGTGGCATCTCAAGCGACGCAGTGAGTTCAGTTGACCCTCAACTATACTCAAGCAATGAACCACTTAAATAATTTACTCTTTTGACCATCATCTACTGGAATTGTAAAAGTCAAGTGCTTCTATAATAATTATATTGCTTAGTTTGAAAGATTTTACCTTTATGTCAATGACCTGATTGGGAAGGACTTTTTATTGCTTCAAGGTCAATATCAAAGTTGATACCATTCAAGGGTGATGCTATTAGAAATAAGAAATAGCATCACCCTTGAATTTACATTCTATTCTATATTTTATCCGTGCAGAAACGGAGAAAGAATACAATTTCCTGCGGCCGGGCGGCCTGTCGTAAGAGGCGACTTAACAACCCACAGCCAGGTGGTAGGGTATTTGCCCGACTGGATGGCGACCACCCCTGGTCTAGAGTATGCCGCCATAACAACCTTGTGTTGTGTTCCGGCATTAGTAACCAGGTTCCAGTATGCCCTTAAGAGAGCAGCAGCGCATTTGTAGCACCTTTGGTGTTGCAAATGTCCATAGACGATGGTAACCGCTTTCCATCAAGCGGGCCGTCTGCCTGTTTGCTGAACTCGTGCAATAAAAAAAAAAAGGCAATGGTAACCGCTTTCCTTCAGGTGGGCCGTCTGTCTCATGATCTTTTTTTATGGCATGAGAATAAAAAAAATGACGATAATTTTAGCACCTTCTGACTGGCTTTCTATTACTGTATCCCATCTCCTCTATCCCAACCCTTCTGTCTATCCCATCTTTATTTCATCCCTCTATATTATCCTAAATTCTGGAATTGCATTGGCTACACTCCCAGTGTTACAAACGCCTATAGGCAATTGTAAATCGCCTAGGGCGTACCCGGGAGGAGGCAGGGGGGCAAAGAGCGAGGGGGGTCTTTATTAATTTAATTACCAATTTTAATTATATAAATAAATGCATATGTTTTATTTATTTTTAGGCGGCCTTTGTGGTTGAGTTGGCTAAGCCTTTGCCGGCCTACCTCACTGCAACGCAGAGGCTCCGGGCTCGATTCCTGGCATGGCAAATTTCGGAAACGAATTTATCCTTTATTTACTATGGTCTAGGTGACTGGGATCGGCCCCAGAGTAATCCGTTGTTTATCACCCATAACACAAGCGTGACTTGCTTAATTTGGGGATATAAAATATGTGTGTTTAACTTTGTTTGCCGTGCTTTTAGTCGAATCACCATCAGAACTGCAGACACTAGTCACAATGATGAAAGATGACTGTCAGGCGAGAAGCTTACATTTGAATGCGAAGAAAACAAAGGTTATGGTGTTTGAAAGAGAAGAAACCAGAATGAATGCAAGGATAATGGTAGATGATGTTATGCTGGAGCAAGTGAGTGAATTTGTATATCTTGAATGTGCTTTTAGCAGGGATGGAAGGTACACCGCTGATATAGAAATAAGAGTGAATTTGGAGAATAGTGTGAATGGAGCGTTAGGTAAACTTCTAGGCGCTAAGAATCTCAGCCAGAAGGCCCAGCTTGCCATACACAACGCGGTGCTGGTACCTACGCTCACGTATGGAAGCGAGAGTTGGGTTTGGAAGAGAGAGCATGAAAGTAGAGTAAACGCGGTCGAGATGCGAGCACTGCGCAAAATCTGCGGAGTGACACTCGCGGACCGCGTTCGTAATACTGAAGTAAGAAAGAAAGTTGGTCTGAAAGAGAGTGTCGGGGTGAAGGTAAGGAAACGAATGCTCGGTGGTTCGGGCATGTGGAAAGAATGCATGACGAAAGAATGACTAAACAGATATACAATGCAAAAGTGGATGGATGCAGAAGTCGTGGAAGGCCACGACACACCTTCCATGATCAAATTGATCGTGTACTAGCAGAAGGTGATGTCAGGATGCCTTAAAAACAGACGAGCGTGCATGACAAGAGTTATGAATGTCAAAGAAGCAAGTGAGGTGTGTAAGAATAAGCCTCAATGGCGCTCTGTTGGTCGTGTCTACCCCGCAAGGGAACTGGCGTAAAGTTATGTATGTATGTATGTGTTTATCTGCTGATTTATGTTCATTGATTACCTATAAAGCAGCATCTCCTGTGGATGTTATTCTACACACTACATGTGCCTAATGCTTCGTGTAGCGTGTAGAGCAAAATAAACGCGGGGTCACGATTAGAGAAATTTTTCTATTGCCCCCCCTGGGTCAAAAGCTGGGTACGTATCGGTGTATCAAGACAGATATATCCCATCGGGGGCTTTTGGCTTTGGTATCACGGGGTAACCTTTCTTTGTCAGCCATTTGCAGTCCACTGCTGGACGTAGGCCTCCTCAAGACGGCGCCACTCATCCCTGTCCTCCGATTTCCTCAGCCAGCGTCTACCGGCGACCTTGCATAGGTCGTCGGTCCATCGGGCTGGAGGGCTAATTTTATCCATAAGAGAAACACCCAACATAGCTCGCCCCATAGCCCGTTGAGCGACTTGGAACTTGTGGACCAAACCTGCCGTAAGTGTCCATGTGTCGGCCCCGTAGGTCAGGACGGGGAGGACGCACTGCTCGAAGACTTTTGTCTTCAACCGTTGCGAGTAACCTTTCGCTTTCCATTAAATGAGCCGTCTGCCTGTTTATCAGCTTTTCAATAAAAAAATACTAGAGTAAATACAGCAGACAGGCATTCCTCTATGTCATGTCCCAGATCCTATGTTCCCTAACCATGACTCCCATATCATATCACCTACGTCATGGCTTAAAAAACACATAATATAGAACATATTGTTACGACTCAGGTCCCGAGAAAAACAAAACTCACACCTGCATATCTGTAAAAACTCGTTTTATTACCTTTCGGCATATGGACTTCTTTTGTTTACTTATTTATTGGCATGTATTTACTAATTATTTTAGAGAACAAGCCATTGTTTTATTGTACTCGTTTATGGCCGTTGCGGTCGAGTCATTAGCCAGGTGTTTCGGATTATGATATGGGCGCATTGCATTTGTGCAGTATAAAACGATGACCTTATTGAAGGAGGGGGCAGTCGAACAATAAACACGAGCGAAGCAAGAAGAATTACGACCTTCTGCATTACGTTTGGAGTTGTTCTGTTCGGTTATATTTGTACCTGTGTTACACGTGTTTGTATAGTTCTAATAAATTCTATAGTAATTCCAATGGCATTTTAATTCGAGTCCCGTAACTCGTAACAATACGAACACTAACCGGCGGGTAAAATGGAATTCTAAAGAAGATGCACAAACAACCACCTGTCTTATAAGTAACTGTATAAATGAAACTCAAAGGTCAACGAAATAACACATATGTGGTCGTAGCGAAAATATTTTTAGGTCACATAAATAATTTATTGTATTACAAATACAAAATCTTCGAAACAAATGCGCCCTTCTCTTACACATAACATGTAAAAGATCGTATATATAAAGATTTGTTTGTTTGTTAGTTTAATTGCTGGTGGTATTATATAAATTAAGATTCATTACCATTCATTCATTGTTTAGTCATTCAAGAATGACTAAACAGATATACAATGCAAAAGTGGATGGATGCAGAAGTCGTGGAAGGCCACGACACACCTTCCATGATCAAATTGATCGTGTACTAGCAGAAGGTGATGTCAGGAGCCTTAAGAACAGACGAGCTTGCATGACAAGAGTTATGAATGTCAAAGAGGCAAGTGAGGTGTGTAAGAATAAGCCTAAATGGCACTCTGTTGTTCGTGCCTACCCCGCAAGGGAACTGGCGTGAAGTTATGTATGTATGTATGTAAGATTCATTACAAGGGCTTTCCAAAATAAATGAATTCATTTTAAATTGAAATTACTGCACTTAATCCTGATCTAGATACGTGCGCAATGCCATCCTTTAGAGGTGGGGGAATGTAGGGGGAAAATCGAATATATAAGTGCGATGAGCTGCCACTAGACATGCCGATCAATAAATATTTTAAGATTTAACGACAGGGTCTAATTGAATTTCAACTTTCATATTGTTACGTGCGAGCGGGGGTACGCACTTGGGATTGGAAGGGAACACCAGTTCTTTTAAGTAACGCTTTCATTGTCTTACAATAGCCGCACGTAACACCTCGCTGCAGGGTTGCCCCTATACGCACGACTAACGATGCACTGTCCCGACAATAAGGTGCCCCACTTACAACACCGTCGCCAATATTGCGTAGACCACCTCCTGCTACTGCACTGCTCACCTCCTATATTTTCGCGTGTAGCTCGCTTCTGGTTCGTCCCTCGAACTATACTGCACTCGTCCTTCTCTTAACTGTCGATTAAACTTGTCATCAAATTCACCACTTAACTCGCCACTGTCTTCTATTAAACTTCTCTTCCAACTCTTGCGTATCGACTTGTCGCTTCGCTGTCTTGAACTGAACTCAACTCTAAACTGCCCGGTAGGCGCGCCTTACGCTGCTTATATACCCGGATGAATTTTCTGGAACCCATAATTTCGATCTTCTTTTATTTACTATCTATCCCTTTCTGAATATCCATCTATCTCTGTCTTTTCCATGCCGAACCTTCTATTCGAGAACTTTCGTTTATCATCTATCTCTTACTAACATCTGTCTATCTCTGTCTTTTCCTTCCCGGACTCTCTACTCTAGAATATATCCGTCCTTGTCTTTTCTTTCCAGAATTTTCTACCTTTTTCTAAAAATTCTTAAACCAACTAGTTTGTTCTATCATCACTCGCCACCCTATATTTAAAATCTATTATAAAGTTTTCCCACTTAACTACGATTCCTTTTTTTTTCAGATAAAGAATAAAAAGTCTTTATAATTGTGGTCTAAATCGAAATACGTAAATAATTTTTAACGCTGAAAAGCGTTTCTTCGGTCCTATTGTCGTTACAGCTAATTTCTTGGCTACAATACGCTTGTGTAAGCAAGATAAACAAGAAGTATTATTTAAATTCATTGCGCAATGCATTCTTACGATGCAACGACATAGCGCAGTTACTTTTAGGGGTAGTTTTAGGTATGCTGCCTTCAAATGCTGGACCAATATCCCACCCCCATAAAAATATGTAAAATATTCATGGACATAGACTTAAATTAAGAAAGTTCTTGTATTACCCGCAGGGGGGGGGGGGGGTTTAATACGTAAGTGATATATATATGCAAAAGTTTTATAAATATATTTAATATATATATACATACCATACAAATGTAAGTTTTGTTACTCTTTTACGAAATTATCGTAATTTCTATATAAAAACGTAAAATTATAATAACTGCTGTGCGAAATCACCCTGTCAGGTCAGAATGATAGAATGACTAAAATTTATTTAAGAAATCTGGATATAAACATGCTTGTGTTATAAAATTTCATAATTTTTAAATTAAACTTTGTCACGGAAAGGTCAATATATAAATCAGTAGTCTGATATCAATCATAAGATGCATTAATGCATGCATAATTAAAATTCACATAAATAAATGTGAAAGTGAATTTGTATGATTGAATCTTCAAGGCTTTGAAAATAACTCGGTGTGTATTTTCAAAAACTAGCATAGTATATATCCCAAAAATTGCAACCGTATCAGCGCCACGTGGATTTGAAATGTACTTAAGCAGAACCACCAGAAACAATTATGATGATTTTTGGTAAATGCACTTTTGATAAAAAGGATATAGAATGCTTTGTATCCCCAAAATATGTGATAATTTTAGTAGGATAATGAATTTCAAATAGGATGCACAGACAAATAAATGCAGATGTTTAAGTTAGAAATAAGCGTGTACAACTTCCTAACTTCTTCTTAAATTTAATTGTAAGAAAGGGTACGGAACTAGAGTCCGTAGTTGTTAAAAAAAAATGCAGATGTTTTGTAAAAAATATCAAATAAAAATAATTTATAATAAACGTGTATGTAATATTTTCTTAAGTTTTCGCGACTTGTATACATAATAAAACTAGGTTTTAACGGTTTTAAGCGCGGTAATTTTATTTGATTTTGGTTTTTCCGACGTTTCGGCCACTTTTCTGTGGCCGTGATCATGGAAGACAAAGATATCAAGTGTCAATGAGTATTGTTAAAGTTTTATTTAGCCTACCGCCAACTTGTTAATTTTAATTTTGTTTATGGTTATTATTTACTCTATGGGAGCCTAATCTAATTTACTACCGCTTCGCAACATGTTATGGCTTGAAGAGAAGAAGCGGCGCAAGAAACTCTTCAGCAAACATGCCTAGCTCTAATAATTTTATATAATATTAAAATGGGTGGAAGGAAAAATAAAAGTAATTATCAGTCAAGTTGGTTTGTGTTCCGTTGTACGCAGAAAGAGCTCACAGTGTCTTGAGGTCTGGCAGCTGGTTTTTGCTGGGTTTGGGTCTTAATAGTATTGATGATTGGATCCCAAACAGGTGGTACTTGCCAACCATCTTCTCTATTGAAATTTGGGTGTTTTTTTATTTCAATAGCCTCACGCATAATTCTAGGTATGAAACGATTCTCTTTCGCGAGGATTTGTGGCTTATCGAATCTGATGCAGTGGTTGGGTTTATCCAGCGTGTGTTCACTGATCGCAGACTTCGTAGACCTTGTGTGTTTCATGTCAGCAATTAAACCTGTATGTATCAAGAGATTAATGAATCTAAATGAAGCAAAAGATGTATGTCAGAAACGTAGTAAAAGGACATCCATCATCCTGCCTCCTCCTTCGGGAAACAGGTGGTTTAATACTTATTACTACAATGGGCATCTTCTACCTCTTTTAGAACACGCGATTTCTCCCTTTGGTATTTAAATTAGCTGTAATTGACATTCCTCTTAGAAATCATATGACACCATCTATAAATTGATGCTCAATGTCAAAAATGAAGCATCGCCGTAAACTGTTTTTTTATTGCAGGAGTTCAGCAGACAGGCAGACGGCCCACTTGATGGAAAGCGGTTACCATCGCCTATAGACATTTACAACACTAAATGTGCTATAAATGCGCTGCTGCTCTCTTAAGGGAGACTGGAACATGGTCATTAATACCGGAACACAACTCAAGGTTGTTATGGCGACATACTTTAGACCAGGAGTGGTAGCCATCCAGTCGGGCAAATGCCCTACCACCTGGCTGTGGATTGTTTTGTCGCTTCTTACGACACTTATTCCGCGTACAATAATGATCTGGAGGGAACTTCCCGCCGAGGTTTTCCCTCTGCGCTACGACATGGGGTCGTTTAAGAAGGGCGTTATAAAATTTCTTAGAGGCCGGCAACGCGTTGCTAATGCCCCTGGTGTTGCAAACGTCCATAGGTAACGATAACCACCTTCCATCAAAATGGGCCGTCCGCCTGTTTGCCTGCTTCAGGCAATAAACAATATATATCAAAAACAGGAGCAGAGACGAGGAACTGTTATCATCATTCAAATGTTTACTTCTGATCTTATACTAATATATAAAGCTGAAGAGTTTGTTTGTTTGAACGCGCTAATGTCAGGAACTACTGATCTGATTTGAAAAATTCTTTCAGTGTTAGATAGCTCATTTATTGAGGAAGGCTATAGGCTATATATCATCACGCTAAGATCAATAGCAGCGGAGTACCAATGAAGAATGTTTCAAAATCGGGGGGTTTTTAAACTTACTTTTTTTTCACTATTCCACGCGTACGAAGTCGCGAGCAGAAGCTAGTTTGATAATAAAAAGCGGACTTTTCCTCGTTCCAGTATATGGTTCTTATTTAGTCCCAGGTCTGAACATGGGATTGAAATAAGAGGATGTGATAGATAGAGGAGGAAGTGCGCCATCGGAACTAAAATCCGAAACGATGTTTAAATACGAAACCCGCAATTCGCAACAGTATGTATGTACATACGAACCACCACCTTTGACCAACATAATATGTTTTATTCCTGCCACGGGTTGTCTGGAAGAGATCGCTTGTTAGCGATAAGACCGCCCATTGTGCACATTTAGAATATTTTTAGGCTATAAGTTTTTCTGTGTTTTCTGTAATGATGTACAATAAAGTGTTATCTATCTATCTATCTACGAATTTATTATGATCCTGTTCTTGTCGAAATAACTTTGAAACCATAATAAATCAAAAATTCGAATTAAAAATGTTACATTAAATGTCAACGGTTGTTTTAGCTACATAAGTAATTTTTATTATACAACAACTACAATTTATGAAATTTCTATTTTTTTATTGCATGAGTTCAGCAGAGAGGCAGACGGCCCATCTGATGAAAGTGGTTACCATCGCCTATGGACATTTGCGACACCAAAGGTGCTACAAATGCGCTGCTGCTCTCTTAAGGGATGATGGAGACTGGCCACTCAAGCCGGAACACAATTCAAGGTTGTTATGGCGGCATACCCTAGACCAAGGATGGTAGCCATCCAAACGGGTAAATACCCTACCACCTGGCTGTGGGTTGTTTTGTCGCCTCTTACGCCTCTTTCTCCGTTTGTATTAAATTGTATTCTGTAAACCAGACCACAAACAAAATGTTGCGTAAATTCACAAACATCACACATAATAGCTTAGTAAAATAATGATTGACTGTTGTCTACAATTGTCTTGTTTCAAGAAAACAAGTAAACAGTAGATGACAATAAACCAAAAGTATCTTTGTCATATAAATATCTCGTGAACTTATTGATTTATGACTATCCTTGAAACGCCAAAGTGTAGTTTTGTAACGTTATATTAACATTTTTGTAATGAGACATATTAAATATCCGTGCAGGAACGGAGAAAGAATACAATTTCCTGCGGAAGCGCGACCTGTAGTAAGAGGCAAATAAACAACCCACAGCCAGGTGGTAGGGCATTTTAAGAGAGCAGCAGCGCATTTATAGCAAACACCTTTGATGTTGCAAATGTCCATAGGCGATGGTAACCGCTTTCCATCCAGTGGGCCGTCTGGCTGTCTGCTGAACTCCTGCAATAAAAAAAAAATATATAATTCTTCTGGAATATATAAACGAACTCATCCTGAACTGTTGAACCGATTTTGATGATATTTTTGTGTGTGTTTTGAGTGGATCCCGGGACGATTTAGATTCATAATCGGTCCACGCGGCCCCCTGTGATGGAATGACGAGAGCTGCGTTTAGCGGCGCTCACGACCCCGTAGCCGTCTTCTGCGGATGCTAATTCCCTGGCAGCGTGGCAAGCCTTTGGTGTGGGATGCGACTTGCGTAGACACGTTGGCCGCATCCTATTTACCAAACACGTCTAAATCGGCCGGTTCGACGGCGGAAACAGCCGAATCACTCAAGCGGCGCAAATATGCAACCCTCTGTGAGAGTTATATATGAGCTATGCTCTTGTCGGTGGAGCCTCCTCCAATCTTCTCTATTATGGGCCAGTTGTTTTACTTCTATGTAAGACACGACACCCACTTTTTCTTTTATTTGATCCATGAATGCTCGCCTTGGTCTTCCCTTCCCTCTCCTTGCTTCCACTTTGCCTTCGATTAACGTGCATAAGAAGGTGTCGTGTCGTAACAAATGGCCAAACATCTTCCCCCTTCTTTCCTCCAGAGTTTTTAAAATTGTGCGTTTCTCCTTTACCATATCCAGTACTTCTTCATTCGTCTTCTTTTCTTTCCAACTTATTCTCTTCATGCGTCTCCAACACCACATTTCGAATGCTTCTAATCTATCGCGATCTCTTTGTGTCATTGTCCATGCTTCACATCGATATAAAGCCTTTTGTGGGAAATAAGAACAAAAAATACCGGGCTATTGGGGTAAACTGCTAGTGGTACTGGTCTGGGAATATGGGGATTATGGCATCTGCCCGTCGCAATGTTCGGGGAACATGGAGAAATGGGCAGACGATGACTCGCCACTCCTAGCCACACTAGATAATAACAAATAAGTTTAAAACTGCACACGTCATTGAATACATTTATCGATCAATTACAACGAATGTGTAGGTTATAGTTTAATATGTTATTCAATTTCAACATCGATAAGACAAATTGTATTTGTTTGAAATGCGTAATTTACTTTAATTACACTGTTGAATGTCAAATATATTTTGCCTTAGCTATGGAATATTTGCAAAACGCATATCTATACTAATATTATAAAGAGGAAAGATTTGTATATTTGTAACGAATAAACTTAAAAACTACTGGACCGATTTCAAAAAATCTTTCTCCATTCGAATCCTTTTTTTTTCAGACGGGGGAATGCTATTTACGCACAATACCAGGTCCTTTGCAAGGGATTAGACCATAATTGATCATGGAGGCCTTCCCAGAAGGGGCAATCCACACAGTAATCAACCGGCTTGTGTGGAGACTCCGACAAGTTGCACGGGCAACAACCAATACCCACTAAAACCACCCTCCTCCCATGTGCCCCGCGCTTTTTGTGGGAAAGGCTGAGACTTAGAACGTAGTTACGCCCAGTCCGATCCAGCGCAAAAAGTGCCTGAATGTGCCCCGGGAATCAAAGCACATCTTCGTCGACGGGGGTGATGAATCCTTTGCTCCCTTGATAGCTAAAGGCCCCCCGAAGCGGTATTATTCAGGGTGGGAAGTCATGCGCATACCTGCGTCTCCGGATGCCAGCCAACCGCCGGCGTCCGCGTGGAGTCGCATTAGCACGCGCAATAATACTCCCCTCCCTATCTCGTTCGGCGGCCTCTTTGAGAGACATTACCGTCTCGCAAAAAGTAACCGCAGCCCCCCAGGTATCGCTGCTATGCAGCATGGCTTTCACCAGACTGCAGAGCGAGTCGATCGCTCCTACTTGTGTCTCGTCCCGGGGTGGTTTAGATTCACAATTAGACCCGGTGGGTGGCGCTGGAATCGGGTTCCAGATTTTTATTATTTCAGGGCAGGACCACGTCTGCCGAGATGTGTGTTTGAGTGGGCCTCAGGGTGGTTTAAATTCACAATTAGACCCGGTGGGTGGCGCTGGAGTCGGGTTCTAGATTTTTATTTTTTCAGGACAGGACACCGTCTGCCGAGATGTGTATTTGAGTGGGTCCCGGGGTGGTTTAGATTCACAATTAGACCCGGTGGGTGGCGCTGGAATCGGGTTCTAGATTTTTATTTTTTCACTGCAGGACACCGTCTGCCGAGATGTGTATTTGAGTGGATCCCGAGGTGGTTTAGATTCACAATTAGACCCGGTGGGTGTCACTGGAATCGGGTTCAAAATTATTTTTTTCAGTGCAGGACAACGTTTCCCGAGACCGCTAGTTTTATATTGGAATAAGATGCGAATTAAGAATTTTTTACATAAAAGCATACAAACTATTAGTAATGACAATTCTCATTGACTTTTTTTTCAAGTTTCGATAAGCAACGTTGAAGTTATTGACAAAAAATAATACTGTCAATATGAAATCTGTCGCTTCTTCATCCGGCTTGGTTATTTTTAAAGCGAATTTTATAAGGATCCGGATGTTTACAAGGTTTTTCCAATGCCATCAGTAGCCGGAGCTTAATCGGTATTGGTTATTTCTTTTCCATCTTAATACGAAACAACTCACTGTTCTTTGTGATGTATCCAAGGAGAGTTTATTTTCATTCCGCATTCCTTCTTTGGGAATGTTTTATCTGTTGTAAACTACTTTATTTTGTTTACTTTCATTTTTGTTTTTAAATCTATCCCTATTAATAATATTATAAATGCGAAAGTAACTCTGTCTGTCTGTCTGTTCCGTTTTCACGTAAAAACTACTGGACCGATTTGGCTGAAACTCAGTATATATATATTTTCGATGCCGAAAATGAACATAGGATACTTTTTATCCCGGAAATGGGATAGTTTTCGGGATAAAAGTATATTTGTCTCTCTGTTTGTTATCCTTTTATGGAAAGACTATTGGACCGATTTGGCTGATACTGGGTACATATGTAATTTGAATACCGAGGGTGGTCAAGGGATGCTTTTAATCCCGGATACTGGGATAGATTTATGTAAAGTTTATCCCGGAAACTAGGATAGGTTTTTTATTTGTGGTTTTCTTCATTTTGTTTATTTTGGTCAATTTGGTCGTTTAGGTAGTTTTGTTTGGCAGTTTTGATAGTTGTGGTAGTTTTGGTTGGTAGTTTTGCTATTTCGGTAGTTTATGCTGGTAGTTTTAGTAGTTTCGGTTGTTTTGGTAGTTGTGGTAGTTTTGGTAGTTGTGGTAGTTTTGGTAGCTGTAGTAGTTTTGGTAGTTTTGTTTTGTAGATTTGGTAGTTTCGGTAGATTTGGTAGTTGTGGTAGTTTTGGTAGTTGTGGTAGTTTTGGTAGTTTTGGTAGTTTTGGTAGTTGTGGTAGTTATGGTAGTTTTGGTTGGTAGATTTAGTAGATTCGGTTATTTTAGTAGTTGTGGTAGTTTTGATAGTTGTGGTAGTTTTGATAGTTGTGGTAGTTTTGTTAGTTGTGGTGGTTTTGGTAGTTGTGGTAGTTTTGACTGGTAGATTTGGCAATTGTGGTAGTTTTGGTAGTAGTGGTAGTTTTGGTAGTTGTGGTAGTTTTGGTAGCTGTAGTAGTTTTGGTAGTTGTGGTAGTTTTGGTAGTTGCTGTAGTTTTGTTAGTTGTGGTGGTTTTGATAGTTGTGGTAGTTTTGATTGGTAGATTTGGTAATTGTGGTAGTTTTGATTTGTGGATTTGGTAGTTTTGGTTGGTAGATTTGGTAGTTTCGGCAGTTTTAGTACGTTTGGTAGTTTTGGTCGTTTGTGTAGTTTACACAATATTTAGTTATATAAATAAAACTAGAACGGGTTGAAATTGGGTATTAAAGTTTGTATGGGGGACCAATCATTTATCAAGTTTATAGATATAAAAATTCATAATCTTTAAACAAATGCGACTTTCACTCGATCTGTCTGTCTGAATACCGAAAATATACATAGATACTATTCATCCCGGTAGATGGGATAGTTTGCGATATAAAATGAAGTAAATCTTCCGAGGGCAAATAGCACCAACATAAAAATACAATACAATATATCCTGTATTAACGCCTGCTCTTAACACAAGAGGTACGCACTAGAGTTTGACGCGCGGCGGAGCCACGGGGTAAACTCTAGTACTAATATAATAAAGACTGGATGGCTACCACCTCTAGTCTAAAGCATGTCGCCTTAACAACCTTGAGTTGTGTTCCGGCATTAGTGATCAGGTTCCAGTCTCCCTTAATATAGCAGCACGCGATGGTAACCGCTTACCATCAAGTGGGCCGTCTGCCTGTCTGCTGAACTCCTGCAATAAAAAATAAAATAAGAAAGAGGTAAATTTCTTGAGTTTGTTTGTTTGGAGGAAGTTAATCTCTTAAACTACTGAACCGACTTTGAAACTTCTTTCACCTGTGGAAAGCTACATTATCGTTGTGTGATATATAGTATATTTACAACGGCCTCTGTGGTTGAGCGGGCTAAGCCCTTGCCGGCCTACCTCACTACAACACAGAGGCTCCGGATTCAATTGCTGGTATAGTAAATTTCGGAAACGTATTGTCTCCGTTATTTACTATGGTCTGGGTGTCTGGGATCGGCCTCAGAGTAGTCCGTTGTATATTACCCATAACACAAGCGTAACTTGCTTAATTTGGGGATATACAATATGTGTGTTTGTCTGCCGAATATTATTATTGTATGTCTTTCAAGATATCCTATGTCTGTCTACTTGGTCTAAGCTACCTCCCCACCAATTTTCAGCCAAATCGGTACAGCCGTTCTTGAGTTATAAATAGTGTAACTAACACGACTTTCTTTTATATATAGATTTGTTGAAATTAGTTCAAATAAATCGATTATAGTGATTGATAACTTACTTTACTTGTGACCTTATTAAGATTTCTCATCTGCCAGACAGCACTTAGGGTTGTTGTTTTTAATTTAATCCATCCCTCAACTCATTACATTTCTTTGGCCCAAAAGTCCCCGTCTCCTTTGGTAAGGCTGAAAATGCGAGACGAATATAAATTTTATTACGCAGTCAATTTAAGTAGTGGTCGCCCATTGGTCGAAATTCGATCATAATTAATTTAAATTATAAGCTTGAACATCATTTAGGTTCTGTTGTCAAAGACTTATACTTCTATAATCATAGATTTCGCCAAGGCTACACTGTAATTCGACTTTAACGATAAACAAAAGAGTATATATGCGCGTGTGTGTCAAATACATAGCAGTGTATGTATTTGACATTTAATGTATTTTTATGCATAATTAAAAAATAAATATTAGCATTCGTCGCTATTTCTCTATATATACTATAAGTGTGCGAAATTTCATACTCTTCCGTCTGCGCAATTTTCGTAAAAAGGGGTACAAAGTTTTTGCTTCGCTTATTAATAGACAGATTGCGGATTTTACATATATACATACATAACTTCACGCCTGTTCCAAAACAGAGCGCCATTCAGGCTTATTCTTACACACCTCACTTGCCTCTTTGACATTCATAGCTCTTGTCATGCACGCTCGTCTGTTCTTAAGGCTCCTGACATCGCTTTCTGCTAGTACACGATCAATTTGATCATGGAAGGTGTGTCGTGGCCTTCCACGACTTCTGCACATCCATGCACTTTTGCATTGTATATCTGTTTAGTCATTCTTTCATCATGCATTCTTTCCACATGCCCGAACCACCGGAGCGTTACTTTCCTTACCTTCCCGACACTCTCTTTCAGACCAACTCTCTTTCTTACTTCGGTATTACGAACGCGGTCCGCGAGCGTCACTCCGCAGATTTTGCGCAGTGCTCGCATCTCGACCGCGTTTACTCTACTTTCATGCTCTCTCTTCCATACCCAACTCTCGCTTCCATACGTGAGCGTAGGTACCAGCACCGCGTTGTGTATGGCAAGCTGCAAGCAAAATTACGGATTTTATTATAGAATTATTTTTATAGCGGAAAATTATAGAGTTCTCAATAATATCGTTTATAAATACTCGACTTAATATTTATAACTGATATCAAACGTTTAAGTCATGGATCGTGAAATCCAAAAAAAAAAAACTTGTTTTCAGAATTACTTGACATTTTCCATTTTATCCCCTTCACTGTAAATAATAAAACACAGTTAATAAAATAGTCCCTGAAAACTCATCTCTGTGTTCAATGTCACAAACTTTCAGGATCCTTATTCTGTGTGACGTTAAGTACGTTACGTGGCCTCGTTTGGATTTATCGCAATTCAAACAAATGCATAAAATTAATATATAAATGCTTTTCTGTAAATCAAAAGAAAAATGGTAAACAGAAATGACAGTTAATTATACAATAGGCGGTGTTATCGCTGTTAGTGATTTCTTCCAGACAATGCTAGGAGTAGTGTAGTAATTTTAGGTGTAGTTAACACGACTTAGTAGTGTTTGGGTTGGTGGTCATAATTACAGTGGAAATAATAAGCTAAATAACTAAGAGACAAAATTTAAAAAAATATGATTTTACACAGACTACATCATATTCGGGGATGGGAAACTTGGGAATTTTATTCCAGACCTCAACAAACAATTTTATTTGAATTATAACATATAATTTACGTTCAGTAAAGAAGGAACAGTCGGTAGAGATCGTATGAAATTGATTGTAGTGTCGGGTAGCAAGGGATTAAATAAATTCGTAGGGTATGGAAGAAATCCTACAAGGATATTAGTATTGCGTTCCATTTTATATGAGCTAATACAACAATACTTTTATCTAGACTAGCTAAAAATGCCAAAATGCGCTAGTTTAATTCTATCAGCGACTAGCTGAGCCTGCGACGTCGTCCGCATGGAATTTATTTTCAAAACCCCCCCGATTTTGAAACATTCTTCATTGGTGCTCCGCTTCTATTAGTATTAGCGTGATAAAATATAGCCTATAGCCTTCCTCGATAATTGGGATATCTAATACTGAAATCATTTTTCAAATCAGACCAGTAGTTCCAGAGATTAGCGCGTTCGGACAAACAAACTCTTCAGCTTTATATATATAGTATAAGATATAAAATTATTCAGATGAATTTTTCAAGTGCGCCTGCATATCCAAATCCAAAAGACTCCAAGATTCTTTTGGATCTTTTTCGCCATTTTATTTCGATTTTGAATTAGCTTTACAAGTCTTTTTGAAAAATTCACGTCAAAGACCGTGCGTAATCAAAGAAAGCATATTGAAGTAAAGCACGAGCCCTAGACTTAAGGTTAGGATAACGATGATTCCGTGTATACGTTATCAGCAAGGAATCGTGTGTGGTTTATCGAAGTAGGGCGCAGGAGCGCGTCGCGCAAGTGCGCAGACGTCTACCAGCAAAAGCTATATATTGTTGCTCGAATGCGTTCGCGCAGCTCATTTCTGCGAGACCGCACGCAGACCGCGAGTGTTGTGTCGATAATGCAGTGCATGTGTTAGCCTACATTTTGGAAAAATGGTGAGCTATTTAATTTTAGAAAAATATTTTGTCAGCTTAAATAACTTCGTGTTTTAAGTTTCAGTGAAGAGTTTCCGTGTATATAAGTATAATTATAGTGGATTTTAGGTATATTTGTAAGGCGAGCAGGTCGAAGGTGAACTTGTAATTCGTTTATTTTCAACCGATTTGTTCAACAAAAAAATCAATTGAACATACCTTAAAATCTTCTTAAATGCAAACATGTTTTATTATTCAATTTTAGTTTTACATACATACACGGTTTTAGACTCGTTAAAATCAACATAGGTTATATTATAAAACTACGTTTTGACGGTTTTAAGCGCGGCAATTTATTTGATTTATTTCGGTCTTCCGCGATCACGAAACGTCGGAAAAACCAAAATCAAATAAATCACCGCGCTTAAAACCGTTAAAACGTAGCTTTATTGTGTATACATGTCGCGAAAACTTAAGAAAATCTTATAAGTTCTATTATTTTACAGACTCGCATTAAACATTTACCTAAGTTCCTACTTTATATACTCGCTTTGACATCTGCCTGTTCAAGTTTATATGGCAGTTGAATACCTCACAAATTTTGTAACACTTCTACCCACATATGAACATATGAATACAAGTGAAACATTCAAGTTACCGTATTTATATAAACCTTATTTTATTGTAATAGGACTTTATAGGAGTTTCTGTTATCGTTGTAACAATTGTTTTGGTACTTAATAAACTATTTTATTATTATATTATATTCCTTATTTTAATTGTCGATAACGAGGAGGTTGAGGATAATGGTCGATGATGTTATGCTGGAGCAAATGAATGAGTTTGTATATCTTGGATGTGCTTTTAGCAGCGATGGAAGGTACACCGCTGATATAGAAAGAAGAGTGAATTTGAGGAATAGTGTAAATGGAGCGTTAGGTAAACTTCTAGGCGTTAAGAACCTCAGCCAGAAGGCCCAGCTCACCGTACACAACGCGGTGCTGGTACCTACGCTCACGTATGGAAGCGAGAGTTGGGTATGGAAGAGAGAGCATGAAAGTAGAGTAAACGCGGTCGAGATGCGAGCACTGCGCAAAATCTGCGGAGTGACGCTCGCGGACCGCGTTCGTAATACCGAAGTAAGAAAGAGAGTTGCTCTGAAAGAGAGTGTCGGGGTGAAGGTAAGGAAAGGAATGCTCCGGTGGTTCGGACATGTGGAAAGTGGATGGATGCAGAAGTCATGGAAGGCCACGACACACCTTCCATGATCAAATTGATCGTATACTAGCAGAAAGTGATGTCAGGAGCTTTAAGAACAGACGAGCGTGCATGACAAGAGCTATGAATGTCAAAGAAGCGAGTGAGGTGTGTAAGAATAAGCCTGAATGGCGCTCTGTTGTTCGTGCCTACCCCGTAAGGCAACTGGCGTGAAGCTATGTATTTTTAATTATATTCCAAATAACTTAGAGTTTAGTTAGCATTTACTCCATATTATATTAAGAGGTAGTGAAACAATCTACTCTCCACTCCACTCAGCTAAGATGAGAATGTTGAGATGGATGTGTGGTGTTACATATATATTAATGGATAAAGTGAGAAATGAGTTGCACCTGGTACTGGAAACTAAGAGGAAGAAGATTAAGGTGGTATGGTCATGTAATGAGGAAGGATGGAAGTCACGTGACAAAAAGAATGTTAAACTGCAAGATTGATGGGTACAAAGGTAAAGGTAGACCAAAAAAGAGAGATGAATTGTGTGAGGGATGATATGTTGATTTCTGATGTGACAGAGGACGTATGTCAAATTATATAGATAGATAACACTTTATTGTACACCATTACAGAAAACTTACGAACTAGTACTATACTAATTGAGTACAAAGGGCGGTCTTATCGCTAAAAAGCGATCTCTTCCAGACAACCCGTGGCAAGAATATTGCTGATTAGGAGTGGCGTGGGTGGTATACATATAATTATTGTACGATTACTTACATTTTAATAATAAATATACTATATACACAATAAGTTATATAGATATACAAGATATGGTGATAAAATGCAACTATTTAAACATAATAAATATGTAACTATATACAATATAATATCTACTAATTATATAAAATTACATATCATTATATTGCAGATAGTGTTTCCTGACTATGTTCTTAAATGTTATTAGAGAATTAGCTTGTCTGACAGCAACAGGCAATGAATTCCAAAGTTGGACAGCCTTAACCGTGAAAGAATTATTGAAAAGCGTTGTATTATGAATAGGAGTAATAAGTCTATGTTGACTGGAAGGGCGTAAGTTGTGAGAGCAAGAAATAAATTCAAAGCGTTCTTTAAGATACATTAGAGTAGTAGGGATGAATAAAATACTATAAGGCAATAAAAGAATGTGAGTATTCCGAATTGGCAACCACTTGAGTTTTTTACGATATTCAGAAACGTGGTCATACTTGCGTAACCCAAATATGGACCTTATAGAAAAGTTTTGGAGGCGCTCAAGTTTATTAAGTTGTTCTTGAGTTAAATCTAGATAGCTGGCGTCGGCATAATCAAGTATGGGTAAAAGTAGCGACTCTGCAAGCTTAATTTTTGGGGCGATGGGCAGGAAGTTTATCAGCCTCCAGAGTGATCTGGAGGAGAGAAACAACTGCCGACTCAACTCCGTTATATGGAGTCTCCAAACTCACTATCAAATATAACTCCAAGGTTTTTGACATTGGAGTATGGAAAGAAAAGACATATTGTGGCAGCAATCATTTTCTCACCTTACGACATAGAAAAAGTTTTTGATCTTTAGCAGGCCAAAATAGATAAGAAAATTCATATTTGCGGTCGTATGATTTGTAACAACGAATATCGTAATCATGTAGTCAGTTTACTGAAACCTAACCGAACTGCGGTTTGAAGTCACTATATAAACTTAGTCTTAAAATTTCAGAAAGTTAGCCAAATTTTAATACAAACATAGCCTATTCCTGATTTTATTTGTACTGAATAAAATTGTCAAAAGCGTTATGGTCAGGGGCGGATTTAGAAATATGACGCCTGTAGGCTATTCAAATTTTACCGCCCCTGCCGAGAAATTGATACCCTAATTCACAATCATATCAATTAGATCGCCATCAGAACTGCAAACACTAGTCACAATGATGAAAGATGACTGTCAGGCGAGAGGCTTACATTTGAATGCGAAGAAAACAAAGGTTATGGTGTTTGAAAGAGAAGAAACCAGAACGAATGCAAGGATAATGGTCGATGATGTTAAGAAAGAGAGTTGGTCTGAAAGAGAGTGTAGGGGTGAAGGTAAGGAAAGGAATGCTCCGGTGGTTCGGGCATGTGGAAAGAATGACTAAACAGATATACAATGCAAAAGTGGATGGATGCAGAAGTCGTGGAAAGCCACGACACACCTTCCATGATCAAATTTATCGTGTACTAGCAGAAGGTGATGTCAGGAGCCTTAAGAACAGACGAGCGTGCATGACAAGAGTTATGAATGTCAAAGAAGCAAGTGAGCTGTGTAAGAATAACCCTAAATGGCGCTCTGTTGTTCGTGCCTACCCCGCAAGGGAACTGGCGTGAAGTTATGTATGTATGTGTATGTATTAATTAGATCATTTTTTTGACAATGAAATTGTAACTTTATGATTTGTGTACTTATCGTGAGACGTGTATAGTCTTGAATTAGACCTCCTTTTTACCGTCGTTTGAAGACTGTATAAGACATAAGGTATAAAAAATGGCCCCAAATTTGCCGTCCCTCCAAAATCTGCCGCCCGAGGCTCCAACCTACTCAGCCTATTTGTAAATCCACCACTGGTCATGGTCAAAGCTTTAATTGTCGTCAACCAATCACATTGGGTTCGGCCCCAGAATCGTCCGTTGTATATTACCATAACACAAGAATAACTTGGTTAGCTTCAGGACATACTATACTATACAAACAAACAGATATTCGCATTTATAATATTATATTATGATTATTTTAAACATATGTTAGCAATTTTGTCACATACTCACAAGAGGTGAAAGTGACCTACTTAGGTACGAGATGGTTTGGCGCACAAGCGTAGCGAGGGCGCTATAGTCCGAGTGCCTAAATAGGCCTTTCACCCGAGATTAACACTCTTCTTTTCATTTCGAATATGAGGAAAGTAAATAAAAACTGTTTACTTAAACAAACAACTACTTCTCAAATAAAATCAGGCGTTAAATCCATGATCAAATTGATCGTGTACTAGCAGAAGGTGATGTCAGGAGCCTTAAGAACAGACGAGCGTGCATGACAAGAGTTATGAATGTCAAAGAAGCAAGTGAGGTGTGTAAGAATAAGCCTAAATGGCGCTCTGTTGTTCGTGCCTAACCCGCAAGGGAACTGGCGTGAAGTTATGTATGTATGTATGTTAAATCCATATCTAAATCTGATGACACGTCATCACGTGCGTCACATATGAAACGTCAAGTAATTTTTGAAGTGATACCTTTTCATGGGAGGGTAAACCGTTTCGTTACGTAACGCGTTACGGCGCCAGTCTGTCTAGCTTCCCTTTCTTTCCCTCTAACCCACAGCGCTAGCCGTATTTCGGTAATTAGATTAAATAATAATACTAATAATGTACATACACAAAATTCTAATGTACATATTCAAGAATTGTAACTAAGAATAAAATATATTTTATAATCAACTAGCTGTGCCCGCGACGTCGTCCGCGTGGAATTTGCTTTCAAAACCCTCCGATTTTGAAACATTCTTCATTGGTGCTCCGCTCCTATTGGTCTTAGCGTGATGATGATAATGATATAGCATATAGCCTTCCTCGATAAATGGGATATCCAACACTTAAAGAATTTTTCAAATCGGACCCGCGGTTCTGAGATTAGCGCGTTCAATCAAACAATATTAGTATATTTAGCTACAACACTAATACTTACATTTTAAATACCGCGATATCTTTTGAATGAAACGTCCGAATTGAATAATTCAAAAAGTTCTAGAAAGGTATTGAATTCATTTTGAATATGAAGTAATTTATTTTAATAGGGATTAATACCAAGGTACAAAATAAAGAGTATTTGAAGCGACGGCACTTTAATTATAAAAAAAAAGAAAACACTTATTGTGAAATAACTACAATAGTTCGACATATGGTTACGCGATATATTTTGTAGAAAATTATATGTTCTGCAAAGTGGTAGTCTATTGTTTTGTTCTATAATCAATAGTTTTCTCAGCGCACGCCGTATAAGGATTTTTTCGGGTCATTTTTTTTACACCTTGGGTTACATTATTGGACTTTTAGTAAGGATCCCTAATTTTTTTGAAAATATAATATAGTCTATAGCCTTCCTCGATAAATGTACTATTCAACACTGAAAGAATTTTTCAAATCAGATCAGCGGTTCCTGAGATTAGCGCGTTTAAGCAAACAAACAACAAACTCTTCAGCTTTATAATATTAGTATAGATAAAAGATTTTATTAACAAATAACCTTTCCTTACATTACCATATTAATATACATAAAATATAAGTAATAACCTCAGCTTTTCTCAAGTAAAAAAAATTTCAATATTAAATAGTTCAACTTAGATTAGTTTAAGTTATTACTTCTTTCGGGCGTCCAGAGACGCACACTTTTTTTTCTATGGCATTCTATCAGCCAGTATTTTTTTTGGCACTGATGATAGTAAATATTTAGCTCAAATTTTTCTAAATTAAATAATAATTTAGTGAAAAGTAATTTACAAATATTAAATGATGTTAACAATTTGTTGATATTATTTTATTACAATTTGTTCCGCGATTTAACAGCGGCTGTATAAAAATTTGGGACACGAGTCGTACGCATCTATGGCTATTTTTTTTAAAATTATTATTAACATCTCTACGGACTCGAGTTCCGTACCCTTTTTTACAACTTAATTTCTATGAAAGATTTTAGAGTCCATACACGCTTATTGTTTATTTTTGTTACTGTGTGTGATATTAATTTAGTGATTTTTATGTTGTGGTGTACCTTAAGAATAACTTATTATATTAATTTATTCTAATTATAATACTAAAGTTATATTAATGTAGAGTGTATCTGTTACACTGGTGTGCAGACTGCACAGTGCAGTGGTATCCGATGGATTACTGTGGGATGCACAAGGTGGCTTCGGAAATGGAAGGGGATGTATGGATCAAGTTTTCTCTCTCCGCAATATCGTAGAGAAGCAGCTGGCTATGGGCCGGAAGGTTTTCTGCGGTTTTGTGGATCTAGAGAAAGCATTTGACAGGGTTGTGCGGAAGGAGCTCTGGGACATATTGCCCGGATATGGGATTAATGGCCAATTGTTGCGTGCTGTGCAGTCCACTTACGAGGACTGTATGGCATGCGTGCGAGTGGAAGTGGTGTTCGAAAGAGAAGAAACCAGAACGAATGCAAGGATAATGGTCGATGATATTATGCTGGAGCAAGTGAATGAGTTTGTATATCTTGGATGTGCTTTTAGCAGTGATGGAAGGTACACCACTGATATAGAAAGAAGAATGAATTTGGGGAATAGTTTGAATGGAGCGTTAGGTAAACTTCTAGGCGCTAAGAACCTCAGCCAGAAGGCCCAGCTCGCCGTACACAACGCGGTGCTGGTACCTACGCTCACGTATGGAAGCGAGAGTTATGTATGGAAGAGAGAGCATGAAAGTAGAGTAAACGCGGTCGAGATGCGAGCACTGCGCAAAATCTGCGGAGTGACGCTCGCGGACCGCGTTCGTAATACCGAAGTAAGAAAGAGAGTTGGTCTGAAAGAGAGTGTCGGTGTGAAGGTAAGGAAAGGAATGCTCCGGTGGTTCGGGCATGTGGAAAGAATGCATGATGAAAGAATGACTAAACATATATACAATGCAAAAGTGGATGGATGCAGAAGTCGTGGAAGGCCACGACACACCTTCCATGATCAAATTGATCGTGTACTAGCAGAAGGTGATGTCAGGAGCCTTAACAACAGACGAGCTTGCATGACAAGAGTTATGAATGTCAAAGAGGCAAGTGAGGTGTGTAAGAATAAGCCTAAATGGCACTCTGTTGTTCGTGCCTACCCCGCAAGGGAACTGGCGTGAAGTTATGTACGTATGTATGTATGGATTTATCACATGATATAAAAAAATGTGTGAAATCAGTAATAATAGTCCATAAAAGATGGAAACTAACTTAAAATGAAAATATTAAAAAATTAAATATTTTTAAATCTTTTATGCACTTCTATTATTGATTTCACACATTTTTTTCTGCTTTAATTACTTTAAATTCCAGCATTTGGAAAATTAGCTTAACGTGACTAGCATGATGTTTATGGTCTAACATAATACTCTATTTATGGTCGTAATTTAAGACAATAAACTAATAATATTTACAAATAAACCTGCAAGTTTCCTCATCTACAAATATGAAAAATTACCTATTATCTAGATATTCAACAAAACCTACCGTCGATAGGTCACGACGAAATAAAAACGATTTAAATATAATTACTAAAAATTGTTTCACCTACCTAGATTTAATTAACGACAGATAAAAAAGACTAATGGATGAAATTACGTCTATGCATACATAGGTATACATCGATATGATTTCTACCTATATCCGTCGAGTGCAGTCTATGCCGGTCAAAAGAGGTGACGAAACAACCCACAGCCAGGTTGTAGGTAGTTCATCTGGATGGCTACCAATGGCGTGGACTTCATACAACTCAATTATCCTACCTTTAAGGAATTAGCAACCAAAAGGTCGATAGCGAAATACATTCATGGGCGTTTACGCATTCTGTTCAAAGATATTATTATTAGTGCCTTTATAAATTAACTCGCGACCAAAACGTCGTAAGCGGCATGAATTTATTAGCCCTTACGTTTTTTATTCGTACACATATTATTGCTGTATTACTATCTCTTACGCTTGGCAACTTTCTACATGTATTGAATGAAATAGTAACTCATAACCCGATCGAGCACCGGCTTTTGTTTCAAAATATGCGATAAGATTCCAAAATTAAAAATACAAAATATAATAAGGTGTAATCGTCGCCTGCATAATGCGATGTGTTTTTCAACCGGCTTACACTAGAGATGTACAGAATCCCGCTTAAACTAAGTCAAGGTTTTAGGTAGTTTTTAGTATGAAAATCAATGTAGTGCAAAATATATATATTTTGGTTCCAAAAAATGATATGAGCATGTAGTGTGTTGTTGATGATAATTGTTTTTCAATGAAACAATTTACTTAGAGCTGAAGTGCGAATGACACTATTGTATTTGATTAGTGCAATGACCTTTGATTTATTTGAGCTGATAGCACTTTGTTAGTATACATGTAGCCTCAAAGCCAAATCTATTTATAACGTACTTGTTAAATGTCACCTAATGCCGCACATTTGAATAAGGGCATCGCCATACTAGACGAGCTGGATTCGGAAAATACATGTAACGAGCCGGTGTAACTCTTTCGATGTCAATGAATGGCCAACTAAGCCGCAGACGAAACCAACGCAAATCCATCGAAGGCCATCGGATGCTGCTGACTGGCCAACGAGAGCCGTTGAGAGACCACCGTTAGGAAGGCTCCAATGGCTCCAAACCCCGCCACCGACTGGTAGTTGTCCCTCGAGTAGAAGCCGGGGTAAAGAGGTCTTCCTCGAGGCCCCAACCTCCTCGCCGCCTCAAAAAGCCAAGAAAAAAAAGACCACCACGAACTCTTTTGATTGCCAAAAACTTATTTCAGTGATCAACCTGCATGCACATCGAGATAACCGATGTGTCAAACCTGCCAAGCCGCCTTGGACAAGCGTAGCGGGTATACTGTCCGTTCCTCTATAGTGGGAGGCCCGAGCCCAGCAGTGGGACATTTATGGGCTGTTATTACTATTACTACCATGTCATATGTATTTTATCTATAGTCGTTTAACATGAAACAGAGTCTGTTTACTGAGAATTTTTTAGTTTTTTTTTCACCCAGTAAACAGGAGTTAGATTAAAGATATGATTATTATCAAAAATGTTTTGTGTTTTATGATAAGTACAGTACTTATGAATTTGGAGGACTCGATGTTAATGGGCTATTGTGTTAACTCTTCATGTGATATAATTACTTCATCAAGGAACAATAAGAGAATCCGGTTATTGTTATTTTTCGGTTGTTTAACACTACGCCCGGTGTGCTCACGATACCGCTGCCGCGCCGCCAAACTGTGAAGATAGTATTCGACCGCGCCACTGGCGCATTTTTAACCGACTTCATATATGTAGCCATTTCCGATGGCTGAATATATGCGGCGTTTTAGTTCCTCATGTTGTGCAGCAGCTGTGCCAATGTAATACTAGATGATGAAAATGCAACGCCGCCAGAATCATATATAAATTTAATTTAATTGTTTCTAAAAATAATACTTTGCTTATTTTTATTTTTAAAACATTAAAACGTTACCTAGTAAACTATAAAATGATTAACTATAATAATAGATATAAACAAGAATAACAAAATATTTTTGCAGAAGCAAAAAAAAATACAAACAATAGATAGCGCAGAAGAATGTCACAAATGTGTGTTAAAATACGCGTCGAGTATACGTTGAGTGCAACTTGAAAACTTACAGCGTTGTTTCATAGTACTCACCTGAGCAGGTATAGCTCAAATTGTATTAATACATTCCTACCTGAGATACATCAGACATGGCACATAGTCCTTTTTCTTATTGCAGGAGTTCAGCAGACAGGCAGACGGCCCACTTAATGGAAAGCGGTTACCATCGCCTATGGAAATTTGCAACAACAAAGGTGCTACAAATGCGCTGCAGTATAGATATAAGGCCAACACTGCACATGCACTTCCTCACAACACCAGCATGTAACAGATACACTCTACATTAGTATAAGTTTAGTATTAAAATTAGAATAAATTAATATAATAAGTTATTCTTAAGGTACACCACAACTCACTAAATTAATGTCACACACAGTAACAAAAATAAACAATAAGCGTGTATGGACTCTAAAATCTTTCATAGAAATTAGGTTGTAAAAAAGGGTACGAAACTCGAGTCCGTAGAGATGTTAATAATATAAAAAAAAACCAAATGCGCTGCTGCTCTCTTAAGGGAGACTGGAACCTGGTCGTGGGTGGTCGCCATCCAGTCGAGCAAATACCCTACCACCTGCACATGCAACGTCAAAGTTGCTACAAATGTGCAGACGGTGTGAGGAATCGCAGTTACCGAAATCAGTAAGGAGGACTATATATCTATAACAACAAATACAGACGGACAAACTTGATTGATGTTGTTTTCAGTCCAGTTCCTATAGCTTACCTACTCTTCATTTGTCTTACTTATTTTCTAAAAATGTGTAAAATTACTCTAAAATTAACAATAGTTGTAGGATATTAATAGTTTTTGAGTAGTAATTATGTGTTTTTGCGAGAAATGTGAACTGTATAGCCAAATGTGGCCTTTCGAGTCTTCACAAGAACTCAGTTCAATGACGTCGATTGTAGTCTACAATAAAACGGCGCCTGACTTAAAGGCCTAGTTGCCAAGCCTTAAACATAAAAAAATCTTATCATCTTACAATTTGACATAAGCCTCATACAAGTAATGTCAAAATTCAACCGATGGTGGTACAAGTGAATGAATATTAAGATATAGAAAACGGCCTTTAGTGGCTTATGAATTGGGCCAATCGCAGCTATTCATTGGAAGCATATGCGTTTACTAACAATAAGAGATTCTACAGTAGATATGTTTGTTTCAAACTCTTTGTTCAAACAACTGGTTTGGTAGTTTGTCGAGTCATAAATTATGCATGTATTTCCTATATTGCAGTAACAATTGGACATAGTTACAGAGGTTATTCCACTACATTGGTTTTCATGGAGGTTTAGTAAAAAAAGACGGTAGAAATTTTTAGTCAGACCGCTTAAATCTATGTAGTGTAAAATTTTTGATCCACATATCATAAGCTATTTCATCATAACGAATTTGATACCTGCCAGTAACATAGAAGGATCCGTGGTTGCTTAGTGTCTTAGTGCTTAAGGCTCCTATTGTCGAAAAAGTTGAAAGTGGACTGCAAACGAAACAACTTATCGTTGGTAATTACTGATCAATAATTTACTAGAAAAAAAGACATAATTCTATGTCTCACTGTAGCGTAGTTTTTTATAATTTATCTAAAGTTATTTTAAGTTAATAAATAAATTCACCAAATCAACTCCAAATTATTGACATTTTTACAAAACAGGATATAAAAATATCTACATCTTTATAAAAAGAGAGATAAATAAATAATATTTATTAATAATTTTTTAATACTAATTTACTTTACTCACAATAAAATAATAAAGCATCAGAAAAACGACCGTGTCTATGGAATCCCCGCCATCGCCCGAAAAATCCTCAAGGACGTTGGCGTTGCTACAAGCCTTAAGAAGTTACTACATGGAGTTTGTTGTTGCAAATGTCCATAGGCGATGGTAACCGCTTTCCATCTAGTGGGCCATCTGCCTGTCTGCTGAACTCCTGCAATAAAAAAAAATGTAACATTTTATCAATTCGTTGTAACTTAGTATTTTAGGTATCCATATTTAATTTAATATTAATAAGAGTTATGAATGTCAAAGAAGCAAGTGAGGCGTGTAAGAATGGGCCTAAATGGCGCTCTGTTGTTCGTGCCTACCCCGCAAGGGAACTGGCGTGAAGTTATGTATGTATGTATGTATGTATAAAATTAACCTTCATCTGAAGGTCTAACTTAAGTATCCCGAAGATGCACTTTCAGGTCATCGCGATTTGTGTGACCATGTCACCGTATGCAACTTATACAATATGATAGATTTTATCTCTACGTTTGAGACCTCAGCCTAATGATGTTTCATAGGCGAAAAGGACAAGTAAAAAACATAGAGAATAACATGACATCAAGACAAACATCAAAAAATATGCTAAAACTACATTAATATACTGTTTTTTTTTTATTAACAACTCTACAGACTCGAGTTCCGTACCCTTGTTTACAGCTTAATTGCTAGATTTATTTTTTTGAATGTAACACGCTTATTAGTTATTTCGGTTCTTGTGTGTGACATTAATTTATTGATTTTTCTGTTGAGGTGTATGTAGCTTACGAATAACTTATTATATTAATTTATTCTAGTTTTTTATTTATTTATTTATTTTTAAAAAGTATCCGACAGTATAACCATAAATTTAAGGCCTAACAATAAATAACAATAAATCTAAACCAAAACTGGATACTTATAATTTAGAAAAAGGAACAGAAACAAATGGTAAGCTACACTACACTAAAATTAATTATTCGATATAACTAATACTGTGAAACTTTTGACGGGAAAACTAAATACAACTAAATAACTAAATCTAAGTTTTAATACTAAACTTATACTAATGTAGAGTGTATCTGGTAATAATACTGTTATAGATAAGAGAGATTATAAGTGATTTAAAAACGAATTTATGCATTACACGCACACTTCACAAACAAACCAAGACATACACACACACAAAGATCCTAAAAATTAATAACCTAGGCACAGAAAAGAAAAAACCAACACACATGGCACTAGATAGGACTATATATAAGTATAGATATAAGGCCAACACTGCACATGCACTTCCTCACAACACCAGCATGTAACAGATACACTCTACATTAGTATAAGTTTAGTATTAAAATTAGAATAAATTAATATAATAAGTTATTCTTAATTCTTCACCACAACACAAAAATCACTAAATTAATGTCACACACAGTAACAAAAATAAACAATAAGCGTGTATGAACTCTTAAAACTTTCATAGAAATTAAGTTGTGAAAAAAAAACGAATTTAAAATATTGTAACATCAATAAAGATTCTTAACTAAAGTAGTATTTAACCTTGTCAAGGGGTATTAATAATTTAATCTTTATTAATGGTTTTGACGCCGCTACAAGTTTGTTGCATCTTGCCCTTGAAGATAAACGGATGGAGAAATCTGATTTATGGAGTACGTGACTACTGCTGAATATTATTGTGTGGATACTGGAGAAACTAGGACAAAGATTATAATATATACCCACTTGTCATTGCAGGAAAGTCGCTGAAATTTTTTATTTTTTCATTCAGACGTTTAGTAAAGGTGTGTTTGTATATTTATAAGCCTCGACGAATTGAGAACCACCTTCTTTTTTTGAAGTCGGTTAAAAAAAGAGGTTTTGATGAATTCTTTCTCGTTATTAAAAATCCTTACAGCTATCACAATGTTAGTCCTACTTATTTACTAGCTATTTACATTTGTCTTAAAGCTAAATATTAATAACTACTAAGTCTATCAGCCCATAGCGCCCAAGTTCCAACAACCTGTCTGCGAAACTAAGTAAATAGTATGTAACAAGAAATATAGTAAGATAAAAGTTGAATTATTTAAGTAGAATAAATAGATATAAGAAGCTTGCAATAGCGAAAATAAGAAAGCAAGAATAAGAATGCAGTGCCTAAATAGAACTAAGAGTATAGAAAGTAGAAATAAGAACACGAAGCCCGGACAGTCTCGTTCGTCCAGAGAGAGGAAAAAAAAAGTCTGCTATATTAAATTAAAGTGTAGCCTACAATTTAGCAATAAAAAGAAGTGATAACATCATGTCAACACTGTAGCGACCTCTTGCTGATTTAACCAAAACTCAAGTATCTCTCGAGCATACTAAACTAACAATTAAATTATTATACATTTATTTAAATCAAGTACGTGAGATAAAAGTAATATTAACATAAATATGTAATAACTGATGTTACCAGGATGTCCGCTTGCATTACCGAATTAATTGATTAACAAAATTTTATTTACTGTTACAAAAAATTTTGTTTACAACATTTAGTCTTTACATAGCAAGTCAATAAAGTTCCATTTCGTAAGATATTGCTGTTACGAAACAGCAAGAAGATTTGTGTACCAATATTTGTTGTTCGGTAACATGAATATGATTATTTGATTCTTAATGCGGTAGCATAAAGTCGATATTTGTTTACGTTGTATAATTTAAACTGCAAACAATTTATAAGTTCAATGTCATTATATGTCAAAGGTTGACTAATTGATATTAAATTTTTATTTCAGTTTTTTAACTATACAAAAAGTATTTTGAGCATTTTTATTTATACATGCTATTTTGGTTACTTTTTTTTTGATGAATTTTAAACGTCATTACCGCATGCTTCGATATGGTTTAATTCATGTGTCAATTTTGACGTATGAAGCTTCCTTATATCGCTGGACTTTGCTTGCTCAAATTTAAAAAGAATAATTAAATATTATACTAGCGGCACTCTATGATGGCCGTTTTGACACATTTCAATAATGACGTGAAATGTGTCAATTTATTACCAGTCACATCTTACACTAATATATAAAGCTGAAGAGTTGTTTGTTTGCTTGGTATTGAAGCTCACGCTGGTTATGTGTGTCTTTTGCAAAAGTCTTTATATGGACATAAGCGAGCTCCAAGAGCTTGGAACAAACGTATACACACAGAGCTAGTGAAACTTGGTTTCAAGAACTTCAAATATAAATAGAATAAGTAATATAAAGAAAAACAATTTTTAGCTAGACGTGTTGCTGGGGAGTTTGTTGCCGCTTCTTCTCCTTAACAGCAATAACACGTTGCGAAGCGGTGTACATAGAATAGGTAGTAAAATTAAATTTTAAATTATATGTATGACCTTTAAAAAGTGTTCTCCAGTGGAACTTATTTTGAATAACCAATTTTGAATTTGAATTTCAGTGATATCCCCTTTTCAGTTGAACCTCTTGAAGTGTTACTTGGGGCATTTAGTGTTACTTGGGGCAGTTTATAGGATAACGCAGCCGCGTATCCTTCTAATGTGGCTTCGAACCCTGGGCCGAGAAGCATCCGCTCTTTGAACACTTTTTCTAACCTAATGTGCTTATTACTATTATTACCACGAGCTGACGGTTCAGGGCTATAACATGATGAAAGGAGACGGGGACTTTTAGGCCAAAGAAATGTCATGAGTTGAGATGGCGTAAAAAAGCGTTACCCATATTTTTCTATTACAAAGTGGACATCAGCCCCAAATTCTATCTGGAAGACGAGAAATCTTAAAGATAAAGTCACAAATAAAATAATTTATGCGAATGACTTTCAATGATTAAAAATATGAAAAATATCTTTTTTTTTTTTATTACAGGAGATCAGCAGACTGGCAGACGGCCCACTTGATGGAAAGCGGTTACCATCGCCTATGGACATTTGCAATACCAAAGTTGCTACAAATGCTGCTCTCTTAAGGGAGACTGAAACCTGGTCACTAATGCCGGAACACAACTCAAGGTTGTTATGGCGACATACTTTAGACCAGGGGTGGTTGCCATCCAGTCGGTCAAATGCCCTACCACCTGGCTGTGGGTTGTTTCGTCGCCTCTTACGACAGGCCGCCAGGCCGAATGAAATTGTATTCTTTCTCCGTTCCTGCACGGATAATAATATCTTCGGTATTGGAACCTTCCTTTTAAATTGGTTTCTTAATTAGCGCTCAAACAGTCCTCTACCAAGTAGTTTAATCGTTAATCACTGTAATACGGAAGCAAAACAAAAACACATCTAACACCTTTTACAATCAAATGCATTAAATGTTAAATGCTAATTTGATTAATATGTTTTAGTACTACGAAGATTATTAATCCTTGAACTTTTAAAATTTTATTCTTAGCTTATTACACATTTGTTTAATGTTTACAGGAGATGGTAACAATTATGAATGAGTCTTTTGAGAGAAAGGGTATGAAAATTAATGTGAACAAGACGAAAGTTATGGTATTTGAAAGAGATGAAAGTATGCCAACTTGTAATATACACGTAGGGAGCCAAAAGTTAGAGCAGAGAGTTAGAGCAGATAAATAAGAATTTATTGATCTAGGGTGCATGTTTACCAGAGACGGAAAGCATAAAAGTGACATCGAAAGAAGAGTAATTGCAGGCAATGAGGTTAATGGAGCGCTGAACTCTTTTATGGAAAGCCAAAAAGTGTCTGTAAAGGCACGCTTGGCTGTTCATCAAGGGGTGTTGGTGCCAACACTAATGTACCGCAGTTAAAGTTGGGTGTAGCAGAAGAAGCATGAAAGCAGAATAAATGCAGTTGAAATGAGAGCTTTGAGATGTATATGTGAGATAAGCATGAATGATATGATACGGAATAGTGTGATAAGGGAGTGTTGTGGATTGAAAGAAGATGTAATAACAAGAGTTGAAAAAGGAATGTTAAGGTGGTTTGGGCATGTAGAGAGGATAGATGAAAGCAGAATCACAAAACAAGTGTATGACAGTATTGTGAATGGTAGAGTTGGTACCGGTAGACCACGACGTACACACCATGATCAAATGACAGAAGAGTTACAACGAGGTAAGGTAAAAAGCATATCAAATAAACGCGCATGTATGAAGAGTTTAATGAAAGTAGATGAAGCGAAAGTTGTTTGTCAGGATCGTCGCAAGTGGAGATCTATAGTCTCTGCCTACCCCCATGGAAAATAGGCGTGATAATATGTATGTATGTATTCATAAACTAATACAGTATATTTTATCCGTGTGGGAACGGAGAAAGACTACAATTTCCTACGGTTGGAAGGTCTGTCGTAAGAGGCGACAAAACAACCCACAGCCCGGTAGTAGGGTATTTGCCTATATATACAGCTATCACCCCTGGTCTAGAGTATGGCCGCCATAAAAACTTAGAGTAGTGTTCCGGCATTTGTGGTCAGGTTCCAGTCTCCCTATAGAAAGCAGCAGCATATTGGCAGCACCTTTGATTTTACAAATGTCCATAGGCGATGGCAATCATTTTCCATCAGGTGGGCTGTCTGCCTGTCTGTAAAACTCATTATATAATTTTTTTTCTTATATTATGTTATATGTTAGCATTTTTTTTCATGATATCAATTTGTAGTTACAACACAGCACAACCTTTTATAGCGGCATAAAATATGTAATCTACTAGCGGCCCGGCGCGGTTTCACCCGCACTCTGTCCCGCTCCCGTGGTATATAGCGTCATGTTATATAGCCTATGTCACTCCCTATTAACGTAGCTTTCTAACAGTAAAAGAATTTTTAAAATCGGTTTAGTAGATCCAGAGATTACCCCCTACAACATCACAAACTACCTCTTTATAATATTAGTATAAATAATATTATAAAATTAAACAGATATACAATGCAAAAGTGGATGGATGCAGAAGTCGTGGAAGGCCACGACACACCTTCCATGATCAAATTGATCGTGTACTAGCGGAGGGTGATGTCAGGAGCCTTAAGAACAGACGAGTGTGCATGACAAGAGTTATGAATGTCAAAGAAGCAAGTGAGGTGTGTAAGAATGGGCCTAAATGGCGCTCTGTTGTTCGTGCCTACCCCGCAAGGGAACTGACGTGATGTTATGTATGTATGTATGTATGTATGTAATATTATAAATTCATTGAAGCTATTTAAAATAAACCAACTGGAATACACAATATAAACGATGGAGAATAAAATGAATGAATGAATGAATAACTTTTTTGTCCATACATTAAAGTACAATAGACGGTCTTATCGCCAAAGGCGATCTTCTCCAGACTACCCTATACAATTATTATAGACACCGACTACATTACTTACTGACTTCATAATTGTTAAATGGAAGATTACCTACTATGTATTTTTTTTTATTTCTTGTAGTTGTTGTCTGTTTGTTCAGTATTCACGTAAAAACTACTGGGCCGATTCGATGTGGGTTTCGCTGATGGCTAATTCTTAGATTTAAAATCTGCGCTACTTTATATTGTGGGAATCTCGCGGGAATTTCGAGGCAAGCATGGACGAAGTCGCGGGCATATCCTAGTATAACATATTTCTACAAAATGATAGATCCATATAGATCCAACAGTTGTAGAGAAAACTGAATGCGACATGCAATACCACAGAGACAGATGGATGAACGGGCATACGGAATACATAACAGATCAGATCGTACAACCCCCCAAAAGTCAATTCGTAAAAAGTAATCTCTTACGCAATTTAATCGTGTTTTCTTTGGTAACGTAATTTTAAGTTACCACTTTTTTTTTTTTTTTTATTGCAGGAGATCAGCAGACAGGCAAACGGCCCACTTGATGGAAAGCGGTTACCATCGCCTATGGACATTTGCAACAGCAAAGTTGATACAAATGCGCTGCTGCTCTCTTAAGGGAGACTGAAACCTGGTCACTAATGCCGGAACACAACTCAAGGTTGTTATGGCGACATACTTTAGAACAGGGGTGGTAGCCATCCAGTCGGGCAAATGCCCTACCACCTGGCACCTCCACTTAATTGGAGGTGGTTACTTAAAAACACAGCGAACACGAATCATGCAGAAAATACATGAGTACCGTCATTTAACTAATGCTGATATCAGATGGATCTATTGAAAGGCGTAGAATGAATGAATGAATGAATGAATGAATGAAAACTCTTTATTGTTCACCATAATCTTAAATCTAGACAATTGATATGGATACATTTGCATTAGAACAATGGGCGGCCTTATCGCTTATAGCGATCTCTTCCAGGCAACCCGGTGTCTAAGGAGATTTTAAACGAAATTTCAATATAAGATTTTTGGTGGTGTATTACAAAAAAATTAAATAAGATATAAATAAAGTACTATCTACTCATATATACAGATATACATATATACATACAGATATACACGAGATAGATAGAACTAAAAGATACAACGGTATTCAATGCCATTGAATGACTCAAATTTGATGCTTCTACGAATCAGTTTAGTTGCCTCACTCATTTTGAAAGACAGAAATGAACCATCTAAAATCCGCTATAGTGACATGGATTTTTTGAATATTTTTGCTAGAACTGCAATGCAGTGAAGAAGAAGAAGAGTAGAACTAAGTGAGTAGAAGTGCAACTGTAGTCTTATTACGTGGCCTCTCACCCGTAACCTGCTAGATTTTTTTTTTTTATTGCAGGAGATCAACAGACAGGCAGACGGCCCACTTGATGGAAAGCGGTTACCATCGCCCATGGACATTTGCAACAGCAAAGTTGCTACAAATGCGCTGCTGCTCTCTTAAGGGAGACTGGAACCTGGTCACTAATGCCGGAACACAACTCAAGGTTGTTATGGCGACATGCTTTAGAACAGGGGTGGTAGCCATCCAGTCGGGCATATGCCCTACCACCTGGCTGTGGGTTGTTAAGTCGCCTCTTACCACAGGCCGCCCGGCCGCAGGAAATTGTATTCTTTCTCCGTTCCTGCACGGATAAAAAGATGATAAGTTTCGGGACAGCCTATATATGTGTAACTTTTTGTCTTAAAAAAAAATACATAAAATCGGAAGCCATGCTAATACAATAGCTTATTAAAATTCAATATTGTAAAAGATAGCCATCTCAGAGACTTCACGATTCAACAAAGGTCAAAAGTGAACACTGTTTTTTACATATCACTTTACCCAATCTTCGAAGAGATGTACTCATAATTTTAAGTCATGCTATATACAATAATATTGTTCAATTTTATGGTCAATAATATAAGGTCAAGCGGGTCAAGTTGGAAGGAACATGCTGTACGTGTTTCTGCATAATGTTATGTCACTCAAGTTACTTTCATTATGAGGATGAACTGCTGAAATTATGTCTGTCTTGTTCTCTCTTAAGTGTAGTGTATATCTGTTGTCTTTTCCATCACTGGAATTAACCAATAGGTCATCCTCATTAGGGCACATACTTATACGAAATATAGGGTTTAAATTACAGTCATTTCTTAGGACGATCGTGGCGAGCTTTGATGATACATGTAATCGATTTTCAAAGAAATATTGCATGTTAAGCCTGATTTAATTTTCCTGTTAAATAATACATAATACATAGCTTCACGCCAGTTCCCTTGCGGGGTAGGCACGAACAACAGAGCGCCATTTAGGCTTGTTCTTACACACCTCACTCGCTTCTTTGACATTCCTAGCTCTTGTCATGCACGCTCGTCTGTTCTTAAGGCTCCTGACAATTAATTAATTATTATTGTTAAATAATAATAATAATTAATTAAACAGTTTAAAAAACTAAATGACTTTTTGAAGTGAAACTCTTTCAGAATAGTTGAGATTTGAAATTCGATGCAACGAAATAAAAACGAGACTAAAAAGAGATATTTTATAATTCAAACACTATGCTCATAGAGATAGAGTTGGAAATATATTGAAGTTTTAAAGTTCATAAATCAAATTGCAAGTAGAGCTTTCGTTTCCTATTTTAGTTATCATAAGCTTCTTATATCATTTCTCCAAAGTGAAAACTTTTTTTTTATTGCATGAGTTCAGCAGACAGGCAGACGGCCAGCTTGATGGAAAGCGGTTACCATCGCCTATGGTAATTTGGAACACCAAAGGTGCTACAAATGCGCTGCTGCTCTCTTAAGGGATATTTGAACCTAGCCACTAATGCAGGAACACAACTCAAGGTTGTTATGGCGGCATCGGCAGTCGGGCAAAAACCCTACCACCTGACTGTGGGTTGTTTTGTCGCCTCTTACGACAGGCCTGACAGCCAATCAAAATTATTATGTAATGGCTAGTGTCGCTTTTTCGTTTCGTCGAGTTTCAAATCAGAACGATTATAAAGAAGTAGAAATTTGTTAACCCTACCATCGGTGTTACTATATTAAACAATATATCCGTTCTACTAAATAATTAATATGCGTGAATCCGACTTGTTAAACAAGTATTTCTACTAATTAAACATGCAAACGGTCATAGACTAAAATAAAAATATAACGACCTTGACAAAAAAAGTGAACGATTCGAATATTGTTTGCATAAAAAAATTACGAGTGCTTTACGTAATTTGAACCTCAGTAAGTGTGTGTCAATGGACGATAATTACTTGACTATAATATGTAACCATTTGTAGTGTACAGGCTGGCAAAATAAAGTAGAAAATAAAACGGGCGCCACTTTCGCAAATTTGTATAAACTCTAGCAACTCCAATATTAGGTCAAGAGTAATTTAGATACTTACTAATTTTTAGTACGACATCAAACATAGTGCAAGTATCAAGTTGCTTTAGTTACGACATACGCATTTTGTCAACATAGCCTATGATGTTTTCTTTAATAATAATGACTATAATTTTATAAGCTTTAACACTTTGTGATAGTTAACAGAACAATTATTTGATTAAAGAAGTTAAACTAACCATTACAAATCTATTATGTCGGTTGTTCTTAGATAAATATCGTTGCATTATTACGAAAATATTTTTGCTTCAAATTACATAAATAATAAAACTAAACTTTAAAAATCACTGCTCGCATGAAACTTGGTATTGTTACATGCATATATAGTTATTTTTAGCAGATTTTAGACTCGGGTCGACGTTAAAATTCAAATAACATGGATAAATTAGCTTTGTTTATGATTCACAGATAAAATAGAATATTGCCAGAACAAAAAAAAAATAGCTGTCGTTCTAGACATTATGGTCAGGTTATAAACATTTTTTATACATGTTCAGTCAAAACTTTTATGTTTCTGAAGGGATTTTATTCATTTACATATACATAACTATACATATAAATTTTATTGTCATTGACTTCCGAAGACAAACCATAAAAATCATGAAAATCAGGCAGAAAATGTGTAGTTTTGAGGTATTTCAGTCATAACTTTTTTGTTTCTGATCTGATTTTGATCATTCTTTTTGCGTTGGATTCATTACAACATAAAAATGATTATATATGTTACTTAGGTACTAGTGTCTTGTTATTACTACTTGTATTATTCCTAAAATCAACATTAACTAACTCGTATTGGTTAATCCTAGAATTTACCGTAGTTTGGGCTATTACAGTAATATATACATTGGTACAAAAACAAAATATTGCATAATATAATAATTTTTATGTTTTACTTCACATTTCCTTTAATATTATGTTTTAGAGTCCATAATTTAGTTTTTATAATAATATTAACCCGTAGGGGGCTTTGTGGCGAAGCCATAGGTGAGTAGCGACACCTCGGACCTGACTCTGGGGGCCAAGTCAAGGCCCCCGTCTCCGTGCTTGCCTTAACCAGCCGGCATAGAGTGGAGATCGAGACTATAGCTCCAGGGGTGCAAGTGATAAATGGCATAACGTCGGAAGTAGCTTCGGCGAACCTGCAGCTCACCTCTCTACACTCCTTTTTTTATTATTACAGGAGATCAGCAGACACGCAGATGGCCCACTTGATGGAAAACGGTTACCATCGCCTATGGGCATTTGCAACAGCAAAGTTGCTACAAATGCCCCGCTGCTCTCTTAAGGGAAACTGGAACCTGGTCACTAATGCCGGAACACAACTGAAGGTTATTATGGCGACATACTTAAGACCAGAGGTGGTAGCCATCCAGTCGGGAAGATGCCCTACCACCTGGCTGTGGGTTGTTAAGTCGCCTCTTACGACAGGCCGCCCGGCCGCAGGAAATTGTATTCTTACTCCGTTCCTGCACGGACTCCTTAGCCACTCACATTCGTGTTGTCCGTCTTCTATGGCATTTTTTGAGGCCCATGCAGGGAGTGGCCTGTCACCGTCTGCACATTTTTCTATGTTCCTCGAACATTACGACGGTCTCCATATTCCCAGACCCCTTGTACCACTAGCAGCTCACCCCAATGGCACGGTACTTCTTGTTCTCATTTCTCACAATAATCTTACGCTGACCAGGGCTTTCCTTGGGTGTATTTTTATACGGTGTAGACAAGGATAATCGCCGGTCAGTGTCACGCCACATTTACATTAAATTTGTCAACGGGTTTCCAGGTGTTGGCCTTCCCATGGCCCCACGCAAGCCCTCCAAAAGACTAGGCCATTCTTATAGCCCCTGGTCTTCAAATATATACATTATAATAATTATGACGTAAATACATGTTGCTGGGGAGTTTGTTTTACCGCTTCTTCTTCTTTAACAGTAACTAAAATTGCTTTGGTGATAGACTCATGAGTTTCAATACGTAATCTGTAAGATTCCATTTTGAAATAAATACGTTCATTTATATTTTCATTTGCTTCTTAGTTACTCTTGAGATCGGTTTCTTTTTTGCTAGAAATTAATTATCGATTCAATACTTTAGGGTTTTCTAGCCAAGTAACAAAAATGTTAGACATTGATCGCCTCTACGGAGATCTTTAATATACGTAATCCAACACCCATTTTGCCAATTTAAATAAAATATCTTATCAAGAGCTTAAAACGTTAAACATCGCTATTATAAAGGATCCTATTTTGCATCGATAATAGGCGTTAGTTAATCTTTTTGGCTACCATAAAGCTGAAAAACCAGTTAAAATCGTCATTTTTTTATATCGTCCTCAAAAGAGATTTAATGATACTTCTATGTTAATTATTCTCGCCGGAGCTAATTATAGAATTAATTATAAAAAATTCCTTGTCAAGAACGTCATTGTCGAGTTAAGTAATTAAAGTGACGATGGTTATGATTCCAACATTAAATATCGGTTGCGTTTAAGATGTTCGCTTTGATGCCCGGGGTCTGTTGTCCTAGTTTTTTTCTCTAGTGCACTCGGAATTCAGCATACCTCATTAGAACATCAGTACACATATCCATCATGACTTGACGCAAGCACTTCTTGTATCTTCATATTATGATAAGGACTCTTGGACCTCCAAACGATGATAAGAACTCTTAAACCTCCATATGATGATAGGGACTCTTAGACCTTCAAATACCGAAAAGGAATCTTGTACTTACAAATGAATATGTATACTTTTGAATCTCCAAATGATAATAAGGATTCTTAGATCTCCAAATGATTATAAGGACGCTTAGATCTTTAGACGATGATAGGGACTTTTAGAACTCCAAATGACGACTCTTGAACCTCCGAACGATACTAAAGATACTTGAACCTCTAAATCACAATAAGGACTTATGGATTTTGAAATGATGATAAGAACTAACTCTCCAGTTTTGCAAGTTAACTAATCACTTAACTAATGCAAATTTCAATTAGGCATTAAAACAAGAACGGACGCCAGAAAGTCTAGTGGTGCCAGCTTTATCGTAAGACTGCATTACGAGTTACTTTTTTGACTTGGTGATTGTAATTCTTTAGTATTCTTCTTCAATGGTAATACCATGGAAGAACCATGATAATACTTTAAAAATAATCAAAACAATAGTTTACTAATATACTTTTATTCCTGTACAACAGAACTCTTATTGGTTGATTCTTTCTCTTTAGTCACTTGAAACGACGAGAAGGTTGATACCTCAAGGAAAACCTCTTCTTCAATCCGGCGGGCAACTACCCGCTGTGGCAGGTTTCGAATTTGTTAGAACCTTCCCACATATCGGCGGTCTTTCAATGGCTCTTATTAGTTTGTATTCGGTATCCGATGGCCATCGCGGGCTTTGCATCGGCTTCCTGTAGCAGGCAAACATGCAGACGTCGCGCTTGCTGGAAGGTAGTTACCCTCACATGGACATTTCCAACCACAGGCGTTGCCAAAGTATTGTAGGTCTTCAAGAAATTTGTATAAGCCCTTCTTAAACAATTCCTGTCCTAGCGGAGAAGGAATACCTCGGCGAGAATTTCTCTCTCTCCAGATCATTGTCGTCTGCGGCTTAGTTGGTTATTCATTGGCGTTCTATAGCCGTCTCAGGCTTTTAATGTGTACTGATAGACCAGTAGTTTTCTGATCCTCTCTCTATCCGGCTTGCTCTCATCGGGTAATCGTTTTGGATGTACATCAATAAACTTATTACGTTAACGATTTAAGGTTTCGACATGTAATTAAATACTCGATATTACCGATGGTAATTGATGATCTATAGGGTCTATACAAATTATTATTGGACATCGACGCGCGCTTTAAAATTGACATATACACAATTGAGGCAAATGTTTTGAAAATTGCTTTTTCATTCAATTACAATAAACATTATTTCAATATTATTGCTTCATTTTTTTATTATTTTATATCTGGCGTCTCAGTTATTTGTTAGATTATCTTAAAACCACATTAATAATTAACAGGGATTTAAACCTCTATGTGGCAGCGTCAGAGAACTACCATTAACAGCTTTGTGGTTTGTCAAAAAATGTTTGCCAGAATAAAGCAGCAGAAATAAAGATGAACAAACCCACTGTGCCGATCCCAAATTATTAGGAAAAGGTATAAAGATAAAAAGAGACAGAGAGAGAAAGATCATAGATATACAGTTCAAATTATCAGTATTCCCAGTATCCAAATTGGATAACTCACAATGTATGGTTTAACATGCAAATAGGTTGCATGTATCTCGCCTCCCATTTCTTGCAGAACTATTTTGTTCACACAGCGACGTTAATCTACTAATTGTAAATATTGATTGTATAGTCTAAAGATTGTTATACGTGAGGAATGAGGAACAGATCGTATCTAGATTACATTGAATAAATTATTAAATGTAAAAAATAGCCTCATTGGTTAAAAGGTTATTATTATTATACCAGCATTGCAAGGTTTTGACCCTTGACCTATTAGTATTAAGGCAATGAGAGTCATCGGTAAAGTTAATAAATGTTTTAGCTACCGAGGAAAAATATTTCTCTTTATTGATACTACTGAGTTACAAGTTTTCAGAATTGAAAGAAAGGAAAGAAGAAAAAACGTGTACGTCCGGGGACGCCCAACAGAAGTGATAACTTGATAACTAATCTAAGTAGAACTATTTAATATTGAAATTGTTTAATTTGAGGAGCCTGCACCGCTGCCGTATGCGTGAGTGAAAGGGAAGCCAAACAGACTGAAGCCGTAACGCGTTACGTAACGAAGCTGTTTACCCTCCCATAAGAAGTTATTACTTCAAACATTGTTTGAAGAAATAGCGACGTACTTACATTGCTGACGTGTATCTTAAAAATAAAAACATATTTTGAGAATTTGTACGCCGCATTATCAGCAAACAAGGTTTACACTCAGCTTATTGCTGTGCCGACATAATATCCGACATTGTAAGCACCGTCTGTTTTTTCTCACTATATCTATATCAATAAAAAAATAATTGTTTGTCTGTGACTTCAAAATAAATGTCAAGATTTACGTGACGCCTTTTATTCGATTTTTTGTTGTTTGTTTTTTTTCTTCAATTGTCTAGAATAATAATAATTATGGCATCACGTCAGAAATAGCTTCGATGAACCTGCAGCCCACCTCTCTACACCCTTAGCCATTCACACCCATGTTGCCCCTGTCTTCTATGATATTTTTTGGACCCCATGCAGGGAGTGGCGAGTCATCACCTGTCTATTTTTCCATGTTCTCCGAACATTGCGATGGGCAGATGCCATAATCCCCATAATCCCAGACTGCTAGTACCACTAGCAGTTCACCCCAATAGCCCGGTACTTTTTAAAAGTGCGGGCCATTTTTATAGCCCGTGGTCTTGAGAGACATACATATATATCATTTTATTAAAATATTATCGCTGTTGCATAGACTAGCAATTTGGTACAAACAGTGGTATGTTGTTTATATGTAATGTTTATATAATGTAAGGAAAAATAATATTTTTTTTAAAATTAATCTTTCTCCTTAGTTTGCCGTCTGTTATTCCTTTACAGAAACTGGTCCTTACATACATACATACATAACTTCACGCCAGTTCCCTTGCGGGGTAGGTACGAACAACAGAGCGCCATTCAGGCTTATTCTTACACACCTCACATGCTTCTTTGACATTCATAACTCTTTTCATGCACGCTCGTCTGTTCTTAAGGCTCCTGACATCACCTTCTGCTAGTACACGATCAATTTGATCATGGAAGGTGTGTCGTGGCCTTCCACGACTTCTGCATCCATCCACTTTTGCATTGTATATCTGTTTAGACATTATTTCATCGTGCATTCAGGTCCTTACAACCTACATATATATATTGGTGTAATAATACAGGTATTTTTTTTTTAAATCAGAAGATACGGTTTCTGACTAGGGTAATTGGTTTTTCAAAAATCTAATGATACCACTTTAGTTTTCATCAAAATCGGCCTCGAGACTTTTCAGTGTTTTTCGCTATTTCGTATAATTTAAGATTCGGCCCTGAATGCCCATTTGAAAATTCACCTGTATTCAAACATGATATAATATACATACAGTAGTAATATAAAATTCTCGTGTCGCGGTGTTAGTTACTAAACTCCTCCGAAACGGCTGAACCGATTTGTATGAAATTTTGTGTGCATATCGGGTAGGTCTGAGAATCGGCCAACATCTATTTTTCATACCCCTAAATGATAAGGGTGACCCACCCCTAAATATGTTTTTTGACAATTTGTTTTATTTTGATTTTTTATGATTCGGCATTAAAAATACATACAACCCAAAATTTTCACCCTTCTACCACTAACCACTATTTTTTAATAGCGATATTAGTATTTTAATAATTTTCTACTGGGATGATTTAGATTCAAATTTAAACCAGGTAGATGGCGCTGCAATCGGGTACCAGAATTTAGGTGTTTTTTTTGTATGTGTTCAAGTTTCTACCGGAATGGTTTAAATTAACGATTGGACCCAGTAGGTGTCGCCGCGATACTCCTCCTAAACGGCGGTCCTGATTTTGATGAATTTTTTTTTTTGTTCAAGTGGATTTGATAATAGTTTAGATTAACATTTGGTCCCGGTAGATGGCGTTGGAATCGCGTTCTAGATTTTTATATTTAAAAGTAATAGTAAGAGTAATAGTATTGTTACGAGTTGCAGGACACGAATTAAAATGCCGTTAGAATTACTATAGAATTTATTGGAACTATACAAACACGTATAACACAGGTATAAATATAACTGAACACATCCAGTGCAAACGTAATGCATGATTCAATAACACGTGCAAAGTCCGTCACTAAATAGATTACCGCATGTAAAGAAGTCTTGCCTCGCGGCTGATTATCGCTCGACTGCCGATCTCCCATTGCTTTAAACTGCACCGACACAAAATGTCCCTCGCCCGCGTGGACTGAATTTCTTAGAATCACACCTGGCTAATGACTACCATAAAAGATTATAATACACAATGGGCTGTTTTTCTAATTAGAAATTTTAAACACAAAGTGAACAAAAGAAGTCGAAATGCCAAAAAGGTAATTAAATGTGTTTCTACAGACGCAGTAGTGAATTTGTCTTTTGTCGGCATTCAGGTCGTAACAGTATAATAGGTATCACCATTACAACATTATGGTCGACTACTAATACACTAATTATAGTGTATTCTAGTAAGAATGAAGTAAAATAACTGGGATATATGTAGTAAACTATGATCAACAATTTTGTACGCTTAATTAATATACTTAGTATGATCTGTATAAGATTATTCCTTTGTTCGTCTCAATGCCAAATGCATTTTTTTGCAGATAAAAATTAAAAGTTACTGCTGCATTTAAAATCGACCGATTTAAGGAAGTTATCAGGAAATGATATTAAGACCGATACGAAGATTAAAAAATAATAAGAATTTATGAGTATGATTTATTTACATTTTTCGATAATAATAAACAATTGGGTCTTTATACAGTAAATTATATACATCTCCATTTTCCAAGCATTGTCACAATGTAAAGTACAAAAAAGTGATTCAGTGATGATTTACATCACTTATTTTATAAATATTTATTTCCAAAGTAGCAGTAATAAGAATTGTCTAGTAAAAAAAAATACTACTGCTGTAGTGGAACACTTACAAGTCAATAGATGGCGTTGTGCAATAATTGAGGTCGTAAACGATTCCCGAAACATACAAAGAACATATACAAATTTCCAACAATAATAGATAGGTCTAGGCCTGCGAGGTACAACAATAGCCTCGCTGGAAGATCTTCCTTTGAGACGGAGGAGCATTCCATCTCGCTCCTCCACGCTATACGGGTACCTTAAACTGCATTTTTCCAATCTTCTATTCCTAATTCAAAAGTTAGAGAAGGGAGTAAGGAGGGTAGATTCATTTTTTATAACTTTGAAACCAAAAAAATGGGTATAGAACGCTATAAATAAAATAAATCAGTCGCTAGAACCGATTGTAAACATACATGATTTTATTTATAAATCCAAAGAAATACACTATCACTATCAAACATTTAAAGTGAAAAACCTTGATCTGACAACATAAGTCAAAATATGCAACCGAATATACTAAACCCCATTCAAAGAGATGTCATCTGCGATCAATAAATCGACAAATCCTCATTGAAACGTTTCGACAAAAAAGTGCAGACAGTGCTGCCAATTGACAGGTGACCTTTTGACTGTTTTTGTCAAAATGGACAATGCATGTCCATTTAGATTTGTGTTGCCATGCAAGTAATTATTTTACGATATTTCACGTATTTCTTACAAAATTGATATGAAAATTATTTAACAATATTAGAAGTTATTGGCGGTTACTCGAAGACTGATTTTTCACAGTGCAGCTTTATTGTCTAAAAATGTAATATTTTTTATATAATTTTTTATACATACATACATACATAACTTCACGCCAGTTCCCTTGCGGGGTAGGCACGGACAACAGAGCGCCATTCAGGTTTATTCTTACACACCTCACTTGCTTCTTTGACATTCATAACTCTTCTCATGCACGCTCGTCTGTTCTTAAGGCTCCTGACATCACCTTCTGCTAGTACACGATCAATTTGATCATGGAAGGTGTGTCGTGGCCTTCCACGACTTCTGCATCCATCCACTTTTGCATTGTATATCTGTTTAGTCATTCTTTCATCATGCATAATATTTTTATAAATATTATTTTATATTCAAGCAATTCGGCAGAAGCCTCTTGCCTTCTTGACTTTTCGGGATAATAGAGGGCTGATTCCTACTTCAAACAACGGATCAGTATGGCGATTCAGCGGGGTAACGTAGCCAGCCTTCTAGGAACCTTAACTCTTAACTTCGATGACCTAGGCTCATTATTCCATTTATAGTCTTAAGCAATTATAGGTAGAATATAAATTAATAAAATCTACTGTACTTGTTAAATGTCGGTTGTTCTTATCGAAGAAATCTATACTTCTGTACTTATGTTTGAATCTCGATTTTTAAATAATTTATGCGATTTCAAGCTGACATAAGAATTCCCTCGTTTAACGTCAGGCAAAGACCCACAATTCGGCAGAAGCCTCTTGCCTTCTTGACTTTTCGGGATAATAGAGGGCTGATTCCTACTTCAAACAACGGGTCAGTATGGCGGTTCAGCGGGGTAATATAGCCAGCCTTCTAGGAATCTTACCTATTAACTTCGATGACCTAGGCTCATTATTCTAATTATAGTTTTAAGCAATTATAGGTAGAATACATTATACATTACGTTTCCTTCACTGTACTTTATAGATATAATGTATAGTATTTTTTATAATGATATCCATATTAAGTTTTTATCTTACATAAAAAACTCTGCTTAAAAATTATTCTAAAACTTGAATTTTTATCAATCGAGTTTAATTTGAGTTATACGTAAAAATCATATAAAGCTATATTTAAAAACAAGAAAATGATTATACTTTATGTAATATAATCTTAAGGCGAGACGTCTTATAATAGCAGCAATCAAATACCAATTTATCAATATTAAATTTTAGCACTCATTTCAAAGTAATAGGTAGACATCAATTTTATTTTTTGGTATAATATATTTACTTTAAAATTATGTACACATCATGTAGATATTTTAAATGACTATTTAAATAATAAATATAAAATAATAATTTAAATAATTCTTATCCGTGCAGGAACGGAGAAAGAATACAATTTCCTGCGGCCGGGCTGCCTGTCGTAAGAGGCGATTAAACAACCCACAGCCAGGTCGTAGGGCATTTGTCCGACTGGATGGCTACCACCCCTGGTCTAAAGTTTGTCGCCATAACAACCTTGAGTTGTGTTCCGGCATTAGTGACCAGGTTCCAGTGACCCTTAAGAGAGCAGCAGCGCATTTGTAGCACCTTTAGTGTTGCAAATGTCTATAGACGATGGTAACCGCTTTCCATTAAGTGGGCCGTCTGCCTGTCTGCTGAACTCCTGCAATAAAATAAGAATAATAATAATAATTTTGTAAGTGAAATTTTATTTATTTTATAAACTTTTTGCACAACAAACGACCTTGAATATGATAAAACTACTTTTTAAGGGTTTTAAAATCGGCATTGTATTGAAATTTTATTATGTGTGCTAGTCGCAAAAACTTAAGAAAATACTTCGAATATATTAAAATTTTCCCTAATTGTTTGGTACTGTGCAGCACATGGCAACTCTAATAAAGAGTACTATACAAAATGATTTCCCAACTTGTGGTCAGGGAGCCAAAGTTTAAGTATAAGTAGTGTTGCACCACATCGAGAGTTTCGTGTGTTTTTACATCCTGAAATATGAATGATGGATGTGCGGTCGCAAAGCTAAAGGTCGATAAACTAAGGTCGTAGTGTTGTAAATCATTAAGTAATGCGTTATCGATGTTATTGAATCGAATAACTGATGATTGGCTCGATGAATAATTGCAATTTTGAGATTTGATTTTAAAGATATTTCTTGATTTTCATCAAGCTATTGTATTCTGTTGACAGCAAATGTCAAGATGTGTAGATAATTTTGCTCATAGCGAAATCTCTTTTATTTATTTCATTTGTATTTTTATGTATACGTTTACATACTCACCTATGCGTATGCTATGCTCATATCTTATCCATTTTGTATACATACATACATACATAACTTCACGCCAGTTCCCTTGCGGGGTAGGCACGAGCAACAGAGCGCCATTTAGGCTTATTCTTACACACCTCACTTGCTTCTTTGACATTCATAACTCTTGTCATGCACACTCGTCTGTTCTTAAGGCTCCTGACATCACCCTCCGCTAGTACACGATTAATTTGATCATTTCTGCCAGGTGGTAGGGCATTTGCCCGACTGGATGGCTACCACTCCTAGTCTAGAGCATGCTGCCATAACAACCTTGAGTTGTGTTCCGGCATTAGTGACCAGGTTCCAGTCTCCCTTAAGAGAGCAGCAGTGCATTTGTAGCACCTATTAGCAATGGTGTTGCAAATGTCCATAGGCGATGGTAACAGCTTTCCATCCAGTGCGCCGTCTGCCTGTTTGCTGAACTCCTGCAATAAAAAATAAAAATAAATCATCATCATCCGAGCGTTAAATCTTGGTTGCATTCGGAGCGAGCATTTTTCATTGCTGCTCCGCTCTTATTGGTCTTAGCGTGATTCTTCTCCACTTCGCGCGATCTTCGGCATCCCTTGTATTGAGACCATTGGTACGTCATCCCTCACAAGGTCAAGCAGCATTTTTTGGGCCTGCCTCTTCGACCGGGACTTTAATTTTTTCAGCCAAATTAAAAGACAGAGACCTACTCATAAATTAAATATTGCATAAGTGGAATTAGTTTTATTAATTATTATTTAACAAATTTGGTTCGTTTTAGTCTTACGCCAAAAGAAAGTTTTGGACTGAAAATCAGCGTTGTGTCGGATATAATTCCGGCACAGCAATATGCTGAGTGTAAACCTTGTTTGCTAAAAATGCGGCGTGCAAATTCTCAAGATATGCTCTGTGTATAGTAATGTATAAGGTCTGTAATTACGTTGTTATTTCTTCAAATAAAGTTTTTCTTTATTTCTTTCTCTCTTTCTTCTTTCTTTCTTTCTCTCTTTTTTCTTTCTTTCATATCGGCTTAACATAATTGAAAAATTATGAAAACAAAACATTATTTTTAGCTAAATTTTTCATTTGCGAAACAAAAGTTAAATATGGCTAACCCGGATTTCGCGTCCGGACAAATATCGGAGCAAAGCTGTTAGGATATAAATTATTAACCATAAAAAATTAAATGTCAAGGCCTTTCCGATGCCCGCTTTAACACCACTAATGTATTAGAATAAAGTTAATAGTCCTCGTTTGGAACACATTTTGTTATCTTAAATATCACATAAGTTATTAGACGTTTTGAGATCATTTTTAAAAAGAATGAGGCTGTTTAAGCCGTTATTTATCTTTTTTTTATCTTGCCATGCTTGTAAGGAATTTGTGGAGACATATTGCAGCATAACATTTTAGCACGTCATGTCATTATTATAACTATAATATTATTTTTCTTTCCTTTTATTGTCTTGGTCTTATTGAGTATGCATTGTTTGCTACAACTCCATTAATTCTTCAAAAAGTGATTCTGTGACATACTTCTGTACAGAACTTATTAAAAAAAAGAATTTGAGATATAAATAGAATATGAAATATAAATAAAAACAATATTTAGCTAGACGTGTTGCTGAGGAGTTTCTTGCCGCTTCTTCTCCTTCACAGCATCAACACGTTGCGAAACGGTGTACATAGAATAGGAAGTTAACTTACATGTATGACCTTCAAAAAGTGTTCTCCAGTGGAACTTATTTTGAAAAAAAAACTTTTGAATTTGAATTTATTTGGTAATAAGGAACAATTATTTGTAGCACCTATGGTGTTGCAAATGTCCATAGACGATGGTAACAGCTTTCCATCCAGTGCGCCGTCTGCCTGTTTGATGAACTGCTGCAATAAAAAAAATAAAAATCATCATCATCCGAGCGTTAAATTCCGATTGCATTCGGAGCGATCCCTTCGACGACCAGGGTCCGATTTCCTACTTTTCTTCTCCACTTCGCGCGATCTTCGGCATCCCTTGTATTGAGACCATTGGTACGTCATCCCTCACAAGGTCAAGCAGCATTTTTTGGGCCTGCCTCTTCGACCGGGACTTTAATATTTCAACCAAATGAAAAGACAGAGACCTACTCATAAATTAAATATTGCATAAGTGGAATTAGTTTTATTAATTATTATTTAACAAATTTGGTTCGTTTTAGTCTTACGCCTAAAGGAAGTTTTGCACTGAAAATCAGCGTTGTGTCGGATATAATTCCGGCACAGCAATATGCTGAGTGCAAACCTTGTTTGCTTTAAATGCGGCGTACAAATTCTCAAGATATGCTCTGTGTATAATAATGTATAAGGTATGTAATTACGTTGTTATTTCTTCAAATAAAGTTTTTCTTTATTTCTTTCTCACTTTCTTCTTTCTTTCATATCGGCTTAACAGAATTGAAAAATTATGAAAACAAAACCTTAGTTATTGCTAAATTTTTCATTTGCAAAACAAAAGTTAAATATGGCTAACCCGGATTTCGCGTCCGGACAAATATCGGAGCAAAGCTGTTAGGATATAAATTATTAACCATAAAAAATGAAATGTCAAGGCCTTTCCGATGCCCGCTTTAACACCACTAATGTATTAGAATAAAGTTAATAGTCCTCGTTTGGAACACATTTTGTTATTATCTTAAATATCACATAAGTTATTAGACGTTTTGAGATCATTTTTAAAAAGAATGCGGCTTTATTTATCTTGTTTTTATCTTGCCATGCTTGTAAGGAATTTGTGGGGACATATTGCAGCATAACATTTTAGCACGTCATGTCATTATTATAACTATAACATTATTTTTCTTTCCTTTTATTGTCTTGGTCTTATTGAGTATGCATTGTTTGCTACAACTCCATTAATTCTTCAAAAAGTGATTCTGTGACATACTTCTGTACAGAACTTATTAAAAAAAGAATTTGAGATATAAATAGAATATGAAATATAAAGAAAAACAATATTTAGCTAGACGTGTTGCTGGGGAGTTTCTTGCCGCTTCTTCTTCTTTACAGCATCAACACGTTGCGAAGCGGTGTACATAGAATAGGAAGTTAACTTACATGTATGACCTTCAAAAAGTGTTCTCCAGTGGAACTTATTTTGAAAAAAAAAAACTTTTGAATTTGAATTTATTTGGTAATAAGGAACAATTATTTTTTAAATTACATCTACCACTCAATATTTCTTAATTTGAAGTTAAGTCTTTTGTGACTTGTGAAAATTTTGAGTTATTTGTTTTGTTTTTGTTGTTCTGGTGTGTGGGGTGTAAAGAAGCTAAATTAATACAGCTTTGTTAATATGTACATATGTTACAGCCAAAGTAATAAATCCGGATATTATATATATTATCTAGCCATTATTTATAATGTCTACTCAATTTAGATAAAGTGATAATTGACACAGAATTAATCACATTAACTAGCAATTTTATATAATATCTTCGAAGACTTGGATAATGTGATAAAACAAGTAGGTATATTATAATTTGCCTAAGAATTAAAATAACATTGTCATAGATAATAATTCTACGTTAATTAACATTGTTATAAAGTTATTTAACTTTAATTTATAAAGTAAATTTAAAGCTCACTAGCCATAAAACAAAATTTAAAAAAAAACACAGAGATCAATACAAGTATTTGGTATCACTCTTTAAAGACTACAATAATAAAATATTTAAAATGAACTGACATGACTTAACTGGGTCATAATAGTTATTTTTTCTTACAAGTGGGAGGGGTAGCAAATCAGTTAGACCGTATTTATTACTTTGGTTAACTTTGACCCGCTATTATGAATAATATCCGGATAAAGTGATTAATTTATCACATTGTCTAGTCAATTTTGCTATTATATATAACGACCAGTAATTATTTATAATAGCTATTTAATCACTATGATTGTAACATATATGTTTACTAGCTGTCCCGGCAGACGTTGTTCTGCCCTGAACTAATAAAATTTAGAACCCGATTGCAGCGCCACCTACCGGGTCCAAATGTAAGCTATCCTATTTTTCAAGTCGGATCAAACTGCCCACGGTGTGCAAAATTGATTAAAATCGGTCAAGTAGTTTAGGAGTCCATCGCGGACAAGCAACGTGACACGTAATTTATATATATTAAGATAAATATAAATCGGTATTAGGTTTAAATAAATTGGAAATATTTAGTGTGATTATATATTACTTTTTTTCTTTCTTAGGATTGGTAATTTTTTCATTATACTCATAATTTTGTTTTTATTATTACAACCTACATTTATTTTTTTCTGTTTCATATGTTTTATATTTTAATCTTTGGTACTTATGCGTTTTTTTTATAATTATTTGTTTTTTTTGTAAATGTTTAGTACGCATGCCATATGTGATTGAGGAGGTGGGCACTGATAATCAGCTCTGTGTCGGACTACACATCGGCACAGCAAAATGCTGAGTGCCAACCTCATTTTCAAATTGCTGCATACAATTTCTGTATAATGTTATCTATACTTTGTTATGTTAGTACTATTTTGTGTTGTGTGTCGCTATTGGAAATAAATATTATTCTTTCTTTCTTTCTAAATTAAATTTAGTGTTCTTTGTGTTATCGATATTTTGCAATAACCTGTCACCTGCCTTATTTATACAATAGAATAGAATATACTTTATTGTAAAATAAAATCAATGAAATAATTCACAAAAATAGCTTAGAATTAGGTGCAAATGGCGGTCTTATCGCTGACAGCGATCTCTTCCAGACAACCTTGGGATGGAGAGAGAAATCTGGCACAAAAGCTAGGGTAGGGTTTGCTGCACAGTAATTTTTAATAATATTACATATATTGTATATTAATATTATTATATAAACATATATATATATACACACATATATATCTTAATATATATAAATTACGTGTCACGTTGTTTGTCCGCGATGGACTCCTAAACTACTTGACCGACTTTAATCAAATTTGCATACCGTGTGCAGCTTGATCCGATTTGAAAGATAGGATAGCTTACATTTGGACCCGGTAGGTGGCGCTGGAATCGGGTTCTAAATTTTATTTCTTCAGGGCAGAATAACGTCGGCCGGGACAGCTAGTATCGTACATTAAAAGCAATATATATTATTATTATAATAACACATAGTATTTATTACACTGCTTTGACAATATGTATGCAAATTTGCAAAACGTCGCTATTTTGTTTTTTCTATAAATGTCATAAAGCATTCAACTAATTTTATAGATTATTATCTAGTATTTTAATTCAAATAATATATTACATTATCATTCTATTTTCTAATACTATTAAATCTGAAGCTTTGTAAAATAATTCTGTTTTTCTAACATTCCGTTCCGCGACCGTAGCGCCCGTCTGCGTTACTTATTTCGTGAGACAAGAGTTTAGTTTTGATGAAACTAAATACACAATCCGGAACAAAACCTTAACCCGAATAACAAGTATACATGAAATCGTTTCCTTTGTTATCGAATCAATTATAAAAACCAACAAATGCATGTGCGCAATATTCTTAATTAACAACATATGTATGAGGAAGGAAGACTTCCACAAGTATAAATTCTTCTATAACCAAATCCTACTATGTAATATTATAAATGCGAAAGTTAGTAAGAATGTATGTATGTTTGTTACTCTTTCGGGCAAAAACTACTGAATGGATTTTGATGAAACTTTACAATAATATAGCTTACATACATACATAACTTCACGCCAGTTCCCTTGCGGGGTAGGCACGAACAACAGAGCGCCATTTAGGCTTATTCTTACACACCTCACTTGCTTCTTTGACATTCATAACTCTTGTCATGCACGCTCGTCTGTTCTTAAGGCGCCTGACATCACCTTCTGGTCACCACCTGGCCGGAACGCATGCACCACTTAGGCAGTTTTCTGACCTAATGTGTATATTGTTACAATTACCTCGTGCTAACAACGGTGAAGGAAAACATCGTGATGCAACCGGCACATCGAGATAATGTGTCAAACCTGCCAAGCCGCCTTAGACAAGTGTGGCGGGTATACTGTCCATTCCCTCGATAATGGGAAGCCCGAGCTCAGCAATGGCACGTTTAAGGGCTGTTATTATCAAATATATAAAATTCTCGTGTCACAGTGTTAGTTACCATACTCCTCCGAAACGGCTTGACCGATTCTCATGAAATTTTGTGTGAATATTGGGTAGGTCTGAGAATCGGACAACATCTATTTTTCATCCCCCTAAATGTTAAGGGTAGTCCACCCCTAATTTTTTTTTTAATTTTTTAGGATACAACATTAAAAAATACATAGAACCCTAAATTTTCACCCCTATTTTACCATCGCGATTTTTTTTTTAATTATCAATCGATCAGTTATCCCCGCTAGATGTCTACCGTTGTCACCTCTAATCCAGCAAACATCACGGAGTAGGGATGAGTGGGTGGTTCCCGGATGGTTTAGATTCACAATTAAAACCGGTAGGTGGCTCTGGAATCGGGTTCTAGAATTTTATTTTTTAAAGGCAGGACAACGTCTGCCGGGGCCGCTATTAATATATATTTATTATATACATCAATGAATTGGTGGATGGCACGTGACGCAGCGAGTCCTAATCCAAAAATATGATGTATAAAGAATTCCATATTACTTAACCATCGTACCTCTTGCTGTAGAGGTCTCAATTTCCTTTTATAGTTTAGAAACCGATAAGATTTGGATGTCATCACCTGTCCATATTTGGCCGATACACTGTCCGGCATATCGGTGACGCAATCAGGCAACCTTTTGTCACTTTATCGAGAATCTGGTTCTGACCACGTTAATATTTAGATTACTTTGGCAAAGAAGAGCAAATTAATATTTTCTTAAGTATTCGCGATTTTTATACATAATAAAACTACATTTTAACGGTTTTAAGCGCGGTAATTTATTTGATTTTTTTTATTCTGATGTATACGTATTCCGAATAACAAATATCAATTAAAGTACCGCGCTTCTAACCGTTAAAACGTACTTTTATTAAGAGCAAATTAAATCAAATCAATCATTTTTATTCCAAACTAAGTGTTACATAGGTCTTATACAATATAGCTGAGAATAGCACTTATTACTTGGCCTATAATATTAATGTTACTCAACCTATCTGTGTAAAATATCTAATTTTTATTTTGATTTCTTATACATATATTACTTATATATATATATATATATATATATATATATATATATATATATATATATATATATATATATATATTTATTTATTTATTTATCCGCGCAGGAACGGAGAAAGAATACAATTTCCTGCGGCCGGGCGGCCTGTCGTAAGAGGCGACTTAACAACCCACAGCCAGGTGGTAGGGCATTTGCCCGACTGGATGGCTACTACCCCTGGTTTAAAGCATGTCGCCATAACAACCTTGAGTTGTGTTCCGGCATTAGTGACCAGGTTCCAGTCTCCCTTAAGAGAGCAGCAGCGCATTTGTAGCAACTTTGCTGTTGCAAATGTCCATAGGCGATGGTAACCGCTTTCCATCGAGTGGACCGTCTGCCTGTCTGCTGATCGCCTGCAATAAAAAAAAACATATTATATGTAACACTCCTGCGCATAACTCAGCTTTCTAAAACAATTATTTTAGCGTTAAGGCTATACAGCTATGGAACGCGCTTCCTGTTGCTATCAGACAAGCAAAATCGCTCTTTAAAACTATGAACAAAAATACTACCTGTTGTTGAAATATGATATTTAAATTCATAATTATATAACCATTTATATATTCTTTAGATATGTATTTGTATGGTACGTATATTTAGTATATATCTACTAGCTGTGCCCGCGACGTCGTTCGCGTGGAATTTGTTTTCAAGACCCCCCGATTTTGAAACATTCTTCATTGGTGCTCCGCTCCTATTGGTCTTAGCGTGATGTTATATAGCCTATAGCCTTCCTTAATAAATGGGCTATTTAAAAAAGAAAGATATTTCAAATCAGGCCAGTAGTTCCTGAGATTAGCGCATTCAAACAAACAAACTCTTCAGATCTATATATTAGTATAAGATTTAATACATAAAATTTCTGCATATATATGTATATATAAAATTCAATAAACACATATAAAATTACTACAATGATATAAAACATCAACAAAATTAAAAGACATCTTAAATCACTCATTTTTTACAATCTTGACAGAAGAACGTATGAAAGTGTAGACAGTTTATAATTCGACTAGTTAATTTATAAACACACGATTTTTACAATGTTCCGTTGACATATACATTATACATGCAACAAAACGATGCCGCAAGGTCGTAAGTAGCAGCAGCTTAGAACACATAAGTAATTATTTACATGAAATATATATAATAGTAAACGCAACTGACCCCATTGCAACAGACAGACGAGACGCCTATGTACATTTTTGAGTAACATTTTAAAAGAAAATGTAAACCGAAAAATTCTTTGAAAAGAATGAAGAAAAAGTGTGAAAATCGATTCGTTATAGTTAGTTATATGACACTTTGTTTAAGATTGTGACGTAATTTGAGCTTTACTTTTTGAAAAAATTATTAATAATAGCCCATAAAAGTCCTATTGGGATGAGGCCTCCCATTTATAGGCTACTAGCTGTGCCCGCGACGTCGTCAGCGTGGAATTGGTTTTCAAAACCCCCCGATTTTGAAACATTGTTCATTGGTGCTGCGCTCCTATTGATCTTAGCCTGATGATATATAGTCTATAGCCTTTCTCGATAAACGGGCTATCTAATACTGAAAGAATTTTTCAAATCAGACCCGTAGTTTTTGAGATTAGCGCGTTCAAACAAACTCTTCAGCTTTATTAGTATAAGATTGAAATTCAAATTCAAAAGTTTTTATTCAAAATAAAAACACTTCTTGAAGGTCATAAATGTAAATCAAAATTTTAATCCACTTTCTATTCTATACACCGCTTCGCAACGTGTTCTCGCTGTTTAAAGGAGAAGAAGCGGAAAGAAACTCCCCAGCAACACGTCTAGCTAATTTTTTCACCATAATCTTAATATATATATATACATTACGTGTCACGTTGTTTGTCCGCGATGGACTCCTAAACTAATTGACCGATTTTAATCAAATTTGCACACCGTGTGCAGTTTGATCCGACTCGAAAGATAGGATAGCTTACATTTGGACCCGGTAGGTGGCGCTGGAATCGCGTTCAAAATTTTATTTCTTCAGGGCAGAACAACGTCTGCCGGGACAGCTAGTTATTTATATATCTCAGGTTCTTTTTTTTTCAATACATACAGTCCAGGATTCATTACGATGCTTTTGCTTCACCGTTAGCACGTGGTAATTGTAACATGCTTGTATGCACATTGTTACCGCGTAAAAAAATATGTAACTAGGATGTGGCCGCGACTTCGCCCAGGCTTAACTTGAAATTCCCGCGGGGTTCCCGGGATACAAAATATCGCAGCATTTAAAAAATAATGTAAGCTATAGTTTTATGCACTTATGCGCAACTACAAACCGCTCCCGGGAAAATTCCCGTCAGATTCCCGAAATAAAAAAATCAGACATTTCATTATATAATATTTGCTATGGGATCAGTGAAAAAATTACATTGGAATTCGATTTTTTTTTAGGCCGTTTTAAATCATTCCTAGAAAAATTCCCACAGGACTCACAGGATAAAAAGTAGCGCAGAGCTTAAGTCTAAAAATTAGCTGTCGATCAGTGGAAACCGCATAGAAATCGCCTCAGTAGTTTTTACGTGAATCCCGAACAAACAGACAAACAGATAAGAAATGTTTAAAAAATTGCATCGTGTTCTCTATCGTTTATTCCAATTATATCTTTTTAAATAGCTTCAATGTACAGACACGGCATGTTTAGAAATTTATTATATTATAGATAAAAATAATAATTATAAATTCACTGATTATTTCTACTTGAAACATATTGGTTTCACAATTTAATCATTGCTTCAACATATTTAACCTCGTATGAAAAGGAGCGTTAGTGTCAAGTGATTCTTAAGTTGAGGCAGTTAACTTAAACCACCCACGAGAGCTTGCACAATAATTGAAAATTAGCTATTGTTTAATTAAAGTTATTCTAAGTACTATTTTAAAGCCATAAACCTTCTGTTGTTAAAACGTAAAGGTGATTACGCAATTATAATTCTCTTTAGAAGATTAAAGTTCAACAATTCAGTTGAAAACCTATAAAATAATATTTTCAACACACTTGCTCATAAAGTGGCTCTATGGTCACCGCAATTAGGCACAGAATGACACCCATTATCAAACTGTGAGTAAAAAACATTATAACTCACTAGTGAGTTATAGATTTTTTTTTTAAATTTTATTGGTTGAGTTGCTTTGTTCTTAAAAAAGTTTTTATTCAAAAAAAAAGATCGTGTTCTATAGAACAAATAAATTAATGTTCCCATTGCTTGCTCATTTCATGCAACTTCTTATTTAAATAGATAATTTTAACTCGTACGTGTTTAATAAATAAAACTTTCACTCATATATAACTTTTTTTTATTTACTAAATAAAATGAGTTTTTGTTGTTATTTTATTCACAAGTGTGTTGAAAAACGTCGTATGATACACGTGTGTATTGATGATTACCCTCCTCGGCTCTCTTAAGACCCTCGCCTACAGCTCGAGTCTCAATGGCGCCTCGGCGGTAATCACCAATGTTACACACTAGTACCATAATGTACTATTATAGAATAGAATAGATAACAGACTAATAAACTTTTTTTATTATTAAATAAATGTGGTTACTGGCTAGTATTTCCCAAAATGTAAGAAACACTTATGAATTTCTATCCGCTTAGTACATTAACAGTCAACGTTCGTGTACTTTCTCTATCCGCATATCTCCTGTACAAATATAATAGCACCGATGTCCATTAAGCACTACTGTTGAATTACTTTTTTCTACTTTAGATCTAAAAATGATATTCATAGCTCTCTTATTACAGTATGGACACTATTTTCACACGCCAACCTTATAACTCGCACAAGATGTCGAGCCCTGCAATTATTTGCGAGTGATTAAACCATAATTTATAATAATGTAAGCTTCTTTAAAAATACGAATACAATTGGTGTAATTAGTTTTGATTAATTTAAATAGTCAAGTGTGTCCGGGTAGAGCCATTAGTTAATAATAAAGAAGGTCATAATCCATAATAAGCAATCAAGCAACAACACACGTCACTTTTGACTTAATTCAATCATTGTTGCTGACAAAATGTTATGTCAATGTCATTTGGTATAAGTTAAGAGCGAACGAGTGGTTTGTTTATATTCACCTGGCCACTAATGGCGGAACATAACTCAAGGTTGTTATAGCGGGATACTGTAGACCAGGGGTGTTCGCTATAAAGACGGGCAAATATGCTACTACCTGGCTGGGTTGTTCTGTCGCCTCTTAAGACAGGCCGCCAGGCCGCAGGAAGTTATATTCTTCATCCGTTCCTGCCCGAATAAACATTACAACATATAACATACCATAATTCTTTATTTTCTCTATAAGTACACAGTGAAACATAAAACTAGTAACAACATTAACTAAGAGGCTGGTACCTGAATTAGGTTAAAAAGAAACCTGTAGTACAGGTCACCAGGATCAACCAATTGGCCTTGATGTTTGGCTAATTAAGAGAAAAAAATATATACTTATATATACTAATATAATTATTATAAGTAATTGTGTTAGAGTGAGCCCTTCAAGTGCTTTTTTATGGCAGGAGATCAGCAGACAGGCAGACGGCCCACTCGATGGAAAGCGGTTACCATCGCCTATGGACATTTGCAACAGCAAGTTGCTACAAATGCGCTGCTGCTCTCTTAAGGGAAACTGGAACCTGGTCACTAATGCCGGAACACAACTCAAGGTTGTTATGGCGACATACTTTAGACCAGGGGTGGTAGCTATCCAGTCGGGCAAATGCCCTAGCACCTGGCTGTGGGTGGTTAAGTCGCCTCTTACGACAGGCCGCCCGGCCGCAGGAAATTGTATTATTTCTCCGTTCCTGCACGGATAAAGATGCTGCTTAGGTGTGATGTATTGTCTGTGTATCAGTAAGTTCGCATGGGTGATGTAAGAATAAGTATATGTGATTGGGCGAGAGTGAATGAGTTAAAGTATGTTAAGATCCATATATTGTATAAGAAGTATCAGGGAATCATGTAGGGGATTAGGAAATAACGTTGGTAGTTGAAAAACAGCATACATATCTCCAGATATTCGTATCTTTGATAAAATAAAAAGTTATACGGAAAATATACTTGACAGACAAAATTAATCTACACATACGTAAGTCGACCACTGTAAGCACAATTCCAGCTTGGGCCCATTATCTTAAGTTGTTTTGATCTGATCTGGTTCTCACATTTTTTATTCTATTTAGGATTCAAACCTGACCTTTGTTCAATAGCCAAAATACCGATCACAGATGCCAAATCTGTTTATTATCCAAAAACTGGTTTCATCGTCCAAAAAAAGATACAGTCAAGTGTGATATATAAGTTATTTTTTTGAATCTATATATATATTTATAGATAAAACAAAGTCCTGTTACTTACACCATTTATAACTCAATAACGGCTTTACCAATTTTTTTGATTATTGTGTTTTTGGAATTGTCTTCGCCCGGAATAGGATAATAAGTATTAAAATATGATATTTATCAATAAAAAAAATCATTAAAAAACATCAGTTATAACATCAATCTAGCCATTGATTTGTTATGATTTTTGCCAGCCAATTTCGGCAATCGTGACTGCATTTCAAGTGGGACCCGGGATGGTTAAGATTCAAATTTTAACCAGGTAGATGGCGCTGCAATCGGGTTCCAGGATTTAGATGAAATTATTTTTGTGTGTGTTCAAGTGGATCCCGGCATGGTTTAGAATGACGATTGGACCCGAGAGGTGGCGCCGCTGAACACCTCTTTAACGGTGGGACTGATATTGATGACACCGTCAGCCTGTTTGCTGTACTCCAGCTATAAAAAAATATCATTTTTTGTGTTTTTTTCAAGCACATTCGAGAATGGTTTAGATTAAAAATTGGTCGCGGTTGATAGCGCTACAATCGGTTTCTAGATTTTTATTTTTTTATGGCAATACAACGTCTGCCGGTTACAGCTAGTTTAATATAAATTCTTAACTAATGATTTCCTGCGCTGCAACTTGCCTTAAAAGGAAACGCGTCATAATTATTTAAAAATCGCCGTTTTTTATTTAATCTTCAGTTTTTAAATGTTAAACTTTATTTGTTGATAAAGTTGTAATAAATTTCATTCATATCCACCTTGGTATTTAAAAGTAAGTGGATATTTAAATGGACTCGATAAGTTCTAAGGATTGTCATGTGGAGATCCATTATTTCTATCTACTTTTTGGGACACAGACTTGATAATATCATCATCACCATAATATTTAAGAGGTCTAGTTGGTGGAACCTCATCCAATCCTCTCTGTTCTAAATCAGCTGTATCACTTCTTTGTATTTTATTACTTAGTTATTAGTATTTTATTTATTTGATCGACAAACTCCCTCCTAGGTCTTCCCTTTGTTCTTCTACCTTCCAATTTGCTTTCAACTATCTTAGAATAAAAAGTGTCGTGTCATAGTCAATACCCAAACGTTCTTCTTCTCCGTTTATGTGTTTTATAATTATTCCCTCTTCTTTTACTATGGCCAATACATCTTCATTACTCATATTCTCCTTTCAACTTATTCTGTCCTTACGCCTCCAAAACTACATTTTGAATAGCTCTAGCCTTTCTCAATTCTTTTTTGTAATATTCTATGCTTTCGGACCACACACAGCGATGCTCAAAACCGTTTTCTTTATAATATTTAAATAACAGTAGTTGTTATGATGGATTTTGTTATATTAGAGGCCATGACCCTCCATCAAAATTTATCAAAACTCTTCAGGTGATCCTTGGGCAACATATCAGTATGGCGATCTGACGAGGAAATATAGCCAGCTTTCTAGGCACCTTACCCATAGAATACGGTGATCTAGGCTCAGTATTCTACTTATAGTCTTGAGGGACTATGGGTAGAATTAAGTACAAATAAATTTTCTTTTATTGTATTCGATTATTTATAACTTTCTTCAGTGTAAGTAAGTAAAATAACAGTAGTCGCTGATATTTCAAAAAGGTAACATCATTACAGACGTCTTTGAGGAAAAAAATTACGTGAAATTATAAATAGTTGACCCCACAAACTTTTATATAATATGATTGACCCGCGTGGCCTGTCTGTAGCAGTGTGTTCACGTAAATTTCGCCACTGCTCATACCTTGAACCGCATGACAAAAGATTGTGAATAAACTACATTCCGGCACCGGAACGCCTTGGGCCTCATCTTCGAAACATATTTAATGATGTTTAATCTGATAATTCATTCATTAGATTCAAGATTGTATATGTAATAACGTTGACGTAATACATTAAATTAAAATAAAAAAATTAGCATTTATATCTTTACTGTACTTACTGAATATATGTATAATTTATTTGTTTGTTTTTTGATAATTGTAAAATTATTTCATAATGTGTTATAATTTCTTAGACTTCAATGTTCTTTGAAGTTGTGGAGTCAATTTAATGCTATGAAATTGATATCAGCGGCGGAAACAGCCGAATCACTTAAGCGGTGCAAATATGCAACCCTCTGTGAGAGTTATATGTTTGTGCCGTTTGCTGTCGAGACGCTTGGACCATGGGGCCCTGAAGCCATGAGCCTCAACCAAAATTTATCGAAACGACTCATTGACTCTTCGGGTGATCAGAGGGCTGGTGCTTACTTCGGCCAACGGATCAGTATGGCGATCCAGCGAGGAAACGTAGCCAGCCTTCTGGGCACCTTACCCATAGAAGACGGTGATTTGGGCTCAGTATTCTACTTATAGTCTTGAGGGACTATGAGTAGAATCCAATACAAATAAGTTAAGTTTTCTTGCATTGTATTCGATTATATGTTGTTAAGTCAAATTAATAGTATTCTGGCAGATCCATCTTAGAATGACGCCAGAATTCTATATAAACTAGTAGATATAAGAAATCAATGATTAGGTACTACTACATTTTGTTACACTACGTAATTGTACGTACCAGGGCAGCATGGTCACATAAGCGACAAATCCCTTACGAATAAAAAAAAATTATGAAATGCATTTAGCACTTTAAATTGGAACTGAAGGTAAATTTATTTCTACTGTTTTTTATTGATCAAATACTGAAACAGACTTATGGCTAAATCAAAATGGTTACCGTCGCTTCGAGACATTTGCGACATTATCGATACTCCCAAACTGTCGGCCTTGATGGGAGGACTGGAACCTGCCCACTCGGCACTAGTGGGCAGGTTTCACAAACATAATTTCTTAGAGTTATCATAGCAACTTGCTCTAGAGCAGAAGTGGTAGTCATCTACACAGCAGGCGCGGCGTGGAAATTCGGCTTGGATAAACCGGTTGAAAGACATACTGTATCATGCAAGCGCCGACTACACCGCTATTGAAAAAACTTCTAACTCGCAATGTATTTTCTTATTAGAATTTGTATTTTTAATTTTACAATCTTACCGTATATTTTCAAACAAAATCCGGTGCCCGATCGGCTTATAAGTTGCTATTTCATCCAACACAGAAAACCCGCCGAACGCAGGAGATAGTAATACAGTAATAATATAAATGCATGGCGCTTTCCACCTTCTGGTTGATAGTCGCTAGTTTGTTAAAGGTGGATTGTGGAGAATCGAGTTGTATGAAGTCCACGCCACTGCTAGGCAGGCAAATGCCCTACCACCTAGCTGTAGATTATTTAGTTGCTTGTTTATAGGCCCTTTCTACGTGGATAAATTTGCATAGAAGTGTGAGGTACTGTCAGTCAGATTGGGAAAAAACAACGATTTTCCTTAATTATTTTTTTTCATAAAATCAATAGCTGGAGACATGTTATCTTCCATTTGTAATTTCAAAAACAAAAATAAAACTAACAACAAAACTTATACACATACTGAAACCAACGCGCACTACCATCGCATTGCATTACACGCACACTTCACAAACAAACCAAGACACACAAAGAGCCTAAAACTTAATAACCCAGGCACAGAAAAGAAAAAACACACATGGCACTAGATAGGACAATATATCTTATCTTACCTTATATATATAAATTACGTGTCACGTTGTTTGTACTTGACCGATTTTAATCAAATTTGCACACTGTGTGCAGTTTGATCCGATTTCAAAGATAGGATAGCTTACATTTAGACCCGGTAGGTGGCGCTGCAATCGGGTTCTAAATTTTATTTCTTCAGGGCAGAACATTCTTCAACAGTCTGCCGGGACAGCTAGTATAAGTATAGATATAAGGCCCACACTGCACATGCACTTCCTCACAACACCAGCATGTAACAGATACACTCTACATTAGTATAAGTTTAGTATTAAAACTATAATAAATTAATATAATAAGTTATTCGTAAGATACATACACCTCAACACAAAAATTAATAAATTAATGTCACACACAGGAACCAAAATAACTAATAAGCATGTTAAATTAAAAAAAAAAATCTAGAAATTAAGTTGTAAAAAAGGGTACGGAACTCGAGTCCGTAGAGTTGTTAATAATAAAATAATAAAAAAAGATCAAAAATTGGTTTGAAAAATATCTGTTCAATAGTTTCAATACATGGAATACTTTCAATTGAATGCTTTCATGGCCAAATGACGAGAACCACGTCCTTATCTTATATCTACGAACCCCATCATTGTTGTGAACTGCCAAGCACTTACCCAATATATTTTCATTACCAAATGTTTTGCAATTGAAACCAATATTCGCATCGGAAGCAAATGTTTGACCAAATCTATTTGCTTGTTGGCTCGTGACATGCTCGTTTCGTATAGTATTCGGGTCAAATTGAACAACATGACCTTAGGTTATATATTTGATCAAACATTTTATATAGAAATGTGAATTTCGAAAGTTAATGTGGATCTTTATGATAATAGGCCTTGACTTTTAGTCGATACGGATTGTAGAATGCAGAATGTCAATATTTTATCAGATCCCGAGTTGGCATTTTTCTAAATGTTTCTTATTACTACATATCCTATCTATATATTAGTACGTGAAGTAAAAACTCAGCAAAAAATTTGAACCCCTTTTTACGAAAATTGCGCGGACGGCGGAGTATGAAATTTGGCACACTTATAGTTTACTAGTTGTGAATTTGTTTTCCTAACATGGACAGGACCTGTGGCACAAACAGGCTAATGTTTGGGTCTCTCTCTCTCTCTCTCTCTCTGTTTTTTGTGTGTGTGTGTGTGTGTGAGTTTTTGTACTTTTAATGTATTATACACTACCTTCTTCTAGTTCATGGATAATGTATTTGGATAAGCACTAATTTTATACCAGCTTCTGCCCGCGACTTCGTCCACGTGAAATAGTAAAAAAAAGTAGGTAAAGGAACCCCCCGATTTTGAAACATTCCTCATTGGTGCTCCGCTCCTATTAGTCTTAGCGTGATGATATATAGCTTATGGCCTTCGTCGATAAATGGGCTACCTGACAATGAAAGAATTTTTCAAATCAGACCAGTAGGTCCTGAGATTAGCGCGTTCAAACAAACAAACTCTTCAGCTTTATATATTAGTATAGGATATAGAGAAGGAGTGCAGAATGCTTACCTCGATCGACATCAATCGACGTTTTTGGGTTTCTCATTTTTTGCAGAAACGGTAACCCAAGGTGCTAATCTTTATATATAAAATTCTTTAGTGCGTTTGTACATGACAGAACTCCTAAACGGCTGGACTATTTTTGTTTATTGTTTCATTAATTTTATCTGTACTAATATTATAGAGAGGTAAAGTTTCTGAGTTTGTGACGTTGTAGGGGGTAATCTCTGGATCTAATATACCGATTTGAAATATTTTTTTACTGCTTGAAAGCTACGTTAACAGGGAGTGTCATAGGCTATATAACATGACGCTATATACCACGGAAGCGGGACAGAGCGCGGGTGAAACCGCGCCGGGCCGCTAGTTGTGTAATAAAATATATTCTTACTTTTGTACTTATATGTGCTATGTTTATTCATCGTTCATTATTATTTATTAATTAGACTACCGTCGGTATTAAATACTATCAATCCCTGCCAATGGTTTTCTGGAAGAGATAGCTTCTTAGCGATAAGGCCGACCATTGTACTAACTCTTATCTTATTTTTTTTTTATTGCAGGAGATCAGCAGACAGGCAGACGGCCCACTTGATGGAAAGCGGTTACCATCGCCTATAGACATTTGCAACACCAAAGTTGCTACAAATGCGCTGCTGCTCTCTTAAGAGAAACTGGAACCTGGTCACTAATGCCGGAACACAACTCAAGGTTGTTATGGCGACATAATTTAGACCGGGGGTGGTGGCCATCCAGTCGGGCAAATGCCCTACCACCTGGCAGAATACTCTCTATCTTTTCTACTTCTGACTGTTTATACTTTTGCGTACAATAAATAATTATCTACCTATTTATTTATTCTATTGTAATAAATTTCATTTCATTTCTCTTCTCGTTTGGCCTTGACCTATTTCCAAAGTACATACATACATACATATATACAGAACTTCACGCCAATTCCCTTGCGGGGTAGGCCCGAACAACAGAGCGCCATTTAGGCTTATTTTTACACACCTTGCTTCTTTGACATTCATAACTCTTGTCATGCACGCTCGTCTGTTCTTAAGGCTCCTGACATCACCTTCTGCTAGTACACGATCAAAGTATTTATTATTATTTCCAAAGTAATATATACTAATGTTAAAATAGGAATAAATATGTCGAAAATCCTTGTATTGTTATCCCTGTATACTTTACCTTCTGAATGATCCCTAAATCCTTAATTTTGTTGACGAAAAAAAATTATCTATTAATTTTTCAAAAAAAAAATGCAAAAATGTATGTTTCAATTGCACCGCAATTTTTGGGTTTTTGTTACAAACAACCAAAAATAGAAGAACATAAAATATTCAAATAGATTTGTTATTTGAACATTTTTGCACGTATTAAAGACGTTAATTATATGCAAAATAAAAAAAATCATGTAATGTAAATTAGGACTGTGTTCAATGAATTATTAATGCTGAATATATCCATTAATTTAGAGAATTTCGTAATCCAATCAGACATCCTTACTGATTAATCAATTTTGAATGAGTTTTTTGTTTACGTTTAGTTATAATCTTAATGGTTTTTATTGCATGAGGACAGGCAGATGGAAAGCGATTACCATCGCCTATAGAGATTTGCAACACCAAAGGTGCTACCAATATACTGCCACTTTCTTAATGGAGACTGGAACATGGCCACTAATACCGGAGCAAAATTCAAGCCAGTTATGACGGCATACTCTAGAACAGAGGTGGTAGCCAACCAGACGAGCAAATACCCTAGCACCTGGCTGTGGGTTATTTCGTCGCCTCTTACGTCAGGCCGCCCCACCGCAGGAAGTTGTATTCTTTCTCCGTTCCTGCACAGATAAATAGACCTCCATACAACCAATGTCAAAATACAACCGATGGTAGATAAAGCGAATGAAAATCCTATAAATATTATAAACGCGAAAGTTTATAAGGATGTATGGATGTATGTTTGTTACTCTTTCACGCAAAAACTACTTAATGGATTTTGATGAAACTTTGCAATAATATAGCTTACATATCAGAATACTCTCTGAAAGGGAGTGTCGGGGTGAAGGTAAGGAAAGGAATGCTCCGGTGGTTCGGGCATGTGGAAAGAATGCATGATGAAAGAATGACTAAACAGATATACAATGCAAAAGTGGATGGATGCAGAAGTCGTGGAAGGCCACGACACACCTTCCATGATCAAATTGATCGTGTACTAGCGGAGGGTGATGTCAGGAGCCTTAAGAACAGACGAGCGTGCATGACTCGAGTTATGAATGTCAAAGAAGCGAGTGAGGTGTGTAAGAATAAGCCTAAATGGCGCTCTGTTGTTCGTGCCTACCCCGCAAGGGAACTGGCGTGAAGTTATGTATGTATGTATATCAGAATAACACAGGTTATAATTTATAAAGATATAGTGTGAATTATCCAAAATATAGCGATTTTTCATCACGACGCGGTTGACACCGCGGGGCGTAGCTACTAGTAATATATAGGAACCGGCCATAAAGAAAGAAAGAAAGAATTTATTTGCTAGGAAAGCGACAATACATGAATGCAGAAATATTTATACATACATTTTTAATAATAAAATTCAATATATTGTACGCCGCATTTCCTACAAATGAGGTCGGCTACTTAGCTTTATGCTGTGTTGGAGTTTCCTCCAGTACAGCGCTGATTTTCAATGCCGACCCCGCCCCATAGGTGCGCCGTCTGCCTTGTTGGCTTTGAAATAAAGAAAACCATTGTAGTCGGCACACATTCCGCAAATTCAAATCAAAAAATCTTTATGCATACGACGTAAGGGCGTCAGTGATATCGTCACAGAAGGGTCTTCTTGCCTGCTCTTGTAAAATTAGAAAAAAGATAAACGCCTGTTTGCTAGTATTGCGCAAAATCTGCGGAGTAACGCTCGCGGACCGCGTTCGTAATACCGAAATAAGAAAGAGAGTTGGTCTGAAAGAGAGTGTCGCGATGAAGGTAAGGAAAGAAATGCTCCGGTGGTTCGGGCATTTGGAAAAAATGCATGATGAAAGAATGATTAAACAGATATACAATGCAAAAGTGGATGGATGCAGAAGTCGTAGAAGGCCACGACACACCTTCCATGATCAAATTGATCGTGTACTAGCGGAGGGTGATGTCAGGAGCCTTAAGAACAGACGAGCGTGCCTGACAAGAGTTATGAATGTCAAAGAAGCAAGTGAGGTGTGTAAGAATAAGCCTGAATGGCGGTCTGTTGTTCGTGCCTACCCCGCAAGGGAACAGGCGTGAAGTTATGTATGTATGCTAGTCTTGCGATAAAAATAGGATATGTATGCCATTCGTTCAAAGTACCTAATTATACATACTCGTAACGCCATCTAGCGAAAGTGGAACTTAACTAACCATGACAACAGCACATTTAAAACTATAACTAGCATTCTTTTTGACGAGTTTTTGGCGGGAAGTGAAAGGAGATGTTGTACTGTGCAGTTTTATTTTCTAAAAATGTGTAAAATTACTCTAAAGTAAACAATAGTTGTAGGATATTGATAGTTTTTGAGTAGTAATTATGTGTTTTGTGAGAAACGTAAACTGTAAACTCAAATACGGGCTTTTGAGTTGTCACAAAAACTCCGTTGATTGGCACTAGCTGATAACCTACAGTTCAGCTATGCTACACATAGGTTTAAGAAAATGAAGAAACTAAATTTAATGTAAGACCTGGCTTAAAGGCCTAGCTGCCAAGCCATAAAAAAAATATTTTTGACATGACGATGTATGTTAGTAAATTGCAACAGTGGCGCCAATGAAACTCGGTCGGAGCCATATCCTGTCGGTTATCTATGTTGACGGCCTCTGTGGTTGAGCGGGCTAATCCTTTGCCGGCCTACCTCACTGCAACTTAGAGGCTCCGTGTTCGATTCCTGGTATAGTAAATTTCGGAAACGTATTTTCTCCGTTATTTACTATGATCTGGGGTCTGGGATCGGCCCCAGAGTAGTCCGTTGTATATTACACATAACACAAGCGTAACTTGCTTAATTTGGGGATATACAATGTATGTGTCTGCCGATTTATTTATTTTTTTAATTATAAAATTATAATAATGTCGAAGCTATTAAAAATACAGCTGGAATACACTATATAAACGACGGAAAACACGATGCATTTTTTAGATTTCTTATCTGTTTGTTTGGTTGATTTACTTTTTTTTTATTTATTTTTTATTGCAGGAGTTCAGCAGACAGGCAGACGGCCCACTGGATGGAAAGCGGTTACCATCACCTATAGACATTTGCAACACCGGACGTGCTACAAATGCGCTGCTGCTCTCTTAAAGGAGTCTGGAACCTGGTCACTAATGCCGGAACACAACTCAAAGTTGTTATGGCGGCATGCTCTAGACCAGGGGTGGTAGCCATCCAGTCGGGCAAATGCCCTACCACCTGGCTGTGGGTTCTTTAGTCGCCTCTTACGACAGGCCGCCCGGCCGCAGGAAATTGTATTCTTTCTCCGTTCCTGCACGGATAAAACTTAAAGTAATAACTTTTAACTACAAAGCCGATTTCGATGCGGTTTTCACTGTTCCATAATAAAGATTTTACGTTTAAAATCTGCGCTACTTTTTATCCCTTTTTTAAATCTTACATACATACATACATAACTTCACGCCAATTCCCTTGCGGGGTAGGCACGAGCAACAGAGCGCCATTCAGGCTTATTCTTACACACCTCACTTGCTTCATTGAAATTCATAACTCTTGTCATGCACGCTCGTCTGTTCTTAAGGCTCCTGACATCACCTTCTGCTAGTACACGATCAATTTGATCATGGAAGGTGTGTCGTGGCCTTCCTTTTTTAAATCTTCCTACGCAATTTGGCTATGTCGCCTTAATAGTTAACAAACAACATATTAAATTAGGTGGCGTGTGCAAAATACTTTTTTTTTGGCAGAGACTGATAAGGGCTCTTCCAAAATGCTGTTACACCAGCCTATCTATACTAATATTATAAAGAGGTAAAGTTTGTGACTTTGTGACGTTGTAGGGGGTAATCTCTGGATCTACTAAACCGATTCTAAAAATCCTTTTACTGTTAGAAAGCTACGTTAACAGGGAGTGACATAGGCTATATAACATTTTATTTTATTTATTTAGGATAATAAACAGATATACACTAAAGTTACATAATAAAAAAAATGTATATATAGTATAAAATCAGTCAAAGAAGCAAGTGAGGTGTGTAAGAATAAGCCTAAATGGCGCTCTGTTGTTCGTGCCTACGCCGCAAGGGAACTGGCGTGAAGTTATGTATGTACGTATGTATAAAATCAGTGCTTATCCAACTACATTATCCACGAACTAAAAGAAGGTAGTGTACAATATTTTAAAAGAATACAGGGCATATACAAAACTCACGCTCAACCACACACATATACACACACACACATACACACACGCACGCACGCACGGACGCACCCACCCACGCACGCACGCACGCACGCACCCACGCACCCACACACACACACACACACACACACACACAAACACACAAACACACACACACACAAACACACACACACACACACACACACACACACACACACACACACACAAACACACGCACATGCACACAAACACACACACACACACACACGCACACGCATACAACCATACACACATGAACACACACACACACGCATACATACATACATACACACATGAACACACACACACGCATACATACATACATACGCACATGAACACACACACACGCATACATACATACATACACACATGAACATACACGCGCCCACGCCCGCGCAACCAAACACACACATTAACACAGCCAAAGATATAGATAACACAGACATAAAAATAAAAAAAATGAAAGAAAATTACAGTGCCTGATCCCTGATGGCGTTAATAACATATTTTTTAAAAGCACCCAAGGAAAGTGCAAAGATGTTGATGTTTTCAAACTATGTATTGTATTTGTTGACGAGTTAGTACATTGGGGCACGAAGTCCTGCGTTAGTACGACAGGAAGGAACATGACTTGATATACCACGGGAGCGGGACAGAGCGCGGGTGAAACCGCGCCGGGCTACTAGTATCGAATAAATTTATATCATTCCTAATGCTGCGTTTCCACGCTTGCCAAGGCTCGGCAAGCGTCCACAAGCACAAGCGTGTAAAGAGGGCGTTTGGCTTGGCTTGCGTGAGCTTGTGGACGCTTGTATTCGATCCGGGCTAGTGTCGGTTTTTGGACACAAATCAAAGGGCGCTTGCGACGCGTTCACACATTGGCGCGCGCTTAGTAGCCGCATATACATATACACCGGCACCGTTACATTTTGAATACCGAAAATTTTTAGAAGGTTTTAGGTCCACCTTCTAAATTTTTATGAAGTAACCGAAATACCAATTAAACTGAAAAATTTATTAGTTACCGGGTACGATTTCTATGAATCTTTATCATCCACAATCTTCGTGGTCGTCGGGCTTTCCTTGCTTTTGTTTTACTTTGCTTGTATTTGAAATAAAAGTAGGTTAAACCAAACGTAATAGCCGATACAAGTTCGACGTCCGCCATGCTTGAATGTACGTAACACACTGACGGATTCACAAGCGTGTAAACGACTCCCAAATGCCAAGCGAGATTTGTGGACGCTTGTGGCATGTGAACGCTTGCCGAGCCTTGGCAAGCGTGGAAACGCAGCATAAGGCTGTTAGTTTGGACACATTCCACTAATACATGACAGACGTCATCTATCTTACATATCTGACATTACTTTTTATCCTAGGCATCGCATGTGAAATTTTCAGGGAATTATTTAAGATGGCCAGTTTTAAACAAAATTGAACTCCAATGTGATTTTTCACTAATCAATAGCATTTTTTTTTAATTTTTTTATTGCAGGAGTTCAGCAGACAGGCAGACGGCCCACTTAATGGGAAGCAGTTACCATAGCCTATGGACATTTGCAACACCAAAGGTGCTACAAATGCGCTGCTGCTCTCTTAAGGGAGACTGGAACCTGGTCACTAATTCCGGAATACAATTCAAGGTTGTTATGGCGACATGCTTTAGACCAGGGGTGGTAGCCATCGAGTCGGGCAAATGCCCTACCACCTGGCTGTGGGTTGTTTAGTCGCCTCTTACGACAGGCCGCCCGGCCGCAGGAAATTGTATTCTTTCTCAGTTCGTCCACGGATAAAAATATGATTATGTAATAAAATATGTGATATATTGTGTGATATGTGTGATATAGCTTACATTGTTTTTTTAAATACTGCGGTACTTTGTGTCCGGGGAATCCCGCGAATTTCAAATCAAGCGTGGACGAAGTCGCGGGCATAGCCGAGTGTTCAATATAGATTTTCATTAGTGAGTAACAGTTTAATCATTAAGGGCCTTACTTATAATCGTTACTTAAATTTAAAGAAACTGCTCAGCAACTGATTAGTAAAAATCTTACCCATAAACTCCTCTTTAGTCAAATATTTGGGTACAACCTACGTTAATCATTCAAATTTCGTTTAACTGTACTTCTCTTAGGTAAACAACAGCTAATATACGTTTATAAGTGAAAAAAAAAGATATTCATTGATTGGGGTCTGATTGTGATTCTCTTACTTAAGAGATGCCTAATCGTTTCTTAACGACATTATTATAAGTAAGGCCGTCATTATCCAATTACTTTTATAAATTTTATCTGTGCAGGAAATTGAGAAAGAATACAATTTCCTGCGGCCGGGCAGCCAGTCGTAAGAAGCGACAAAATAACCCACAGCCAGGCTAATACCCCTGGTCTAGAGTATGCCGCCATAACAACCTTGAGTTGTCTTCCGGCATTAGTGATTAGGTTCCAGTCTCTCTTAAGAGAGCAGCAGCGCATTTCTAGCACCTTTGGTGTTGCAAATGTCCATAGGCGATGGTAACCGCTTTCCGTCAAGTGGGCCGTCTGCCTGTCTGCTGAACTCCTGCAATAAAAAAAAATACTAAAAAAAATGTCTAAGGGTGATTTTTAGAAGGCAACATGTTTTGTCATCGTATTGCAAAACATATGACCCTGACCCGAAGATTACCATTTTTCATATACATATTTGTATTCTGATTAGGAATTATGTTAACATACTTAATATAATATTTTGATATTTCTACGATGTTTACGTGCTTGAAATATTTGTGTTTGAATATATATCTTCATACTAGCTGTGCTCGCGTCTTCGCGACTTGATAACGCAGGGGGGAATGTCTTTGGACACCATCCTCAGGTCGGGGGAAGGGCCAAAATGTAGGCATAAGGCCAGCGTCGAGGGTGTGTGGAACTCTCAGCGACCGGTCCTCCACGCTCGCTTCTAAAACGAAGCTGTCGCGAGAAACGGCCGCCAAACTACCCACTAAACCTAAACCTGCGCCCCATTTATAGCGCTTTTACGGGGCGTCATGGGATCTTGTACAGAGTAACTGCACCATGACGCCCCTACGCTCTGTAACTGGGCCACCCCGGGGAGCATAGTGACCCACTTCGTACAGCAGGGGGGGAAGTCCACTGTCACCCCTGTGTCACAAAGTAGCCTATGTTACTCCTTATAACATCAGCAATCTGCTAGTGAAAGTCCCGTCAAAATCGGTCGAGCCGTTTCACAGATTAGCCCGAACAACCAGATATATGTTTTAAAAATGGATTTTATGATAAAAGTACCGTATATATTTATATATACATTTGATTAACAGCTGCTATTTTGACATTACAAACAGATACTTCCGTTTTATTTCTCTACTAGCTGTGCCCGCGACGTCGTCCGCGTGGAATTTGCTTTAAAAACCCTCCGATTTTGAAACATTCTTCATTGGTGCTCCGCTCCTATTGATCTTAGCGTGATGATATATACCCTATAGCCTTCCTCGATAAATGGGCTATCCAACACTGAAAGAATTTTTCAAATCAGACCAGTAGTTCCTGAGATTAGCGCGTTCAATCAAACAATATATTAGTATATTTGGCTACAACACTAATACTTACAGAATAAAACGTCCGAATTGAATAATTCAAAAAGTTCTAGAAAGGTATTGAATTTGTCTTGAATATGGAGTATTTTATTTTGATAAGGATTAATACTAAGGTACAAAATAAAGAATTTTAGAAGCGACGGCATTTTAATTATTTAAAAAAATAAAAGAAAGCACTTATTGTGCGATAGCTACAATAGTTAGACATATGGTTATGCGATATTTTTTGTAGACAATTATATATTCTGCAAAGTGGTAATACATTGTTTTGTTCTATAATCAATAGTTTTCGCAGCGCACGCTGTGTAAGGATTTTTTCGGGTCATTTTTTTACACCTTGGGTTACATTATTGGACTTTTAGTAAGGACCCCTAATTTTTTTGAAAATATAATATGGTAAACAAACAAACTCTTCAGTTTTATAATATTAGTATAGATATAGATACTACCTGCGATTATTTTTGGTTACACATAGGTAAGGTAAGGTAGGGTAACTCTTTACTGTAAACTAGATCATAGACAAACAGAAGTTGAAAAATACAAAAGATAGTAGTACAACAGGCGGCCTTATCGCTAAAAAGCGATCTCTTCTAGGCAACCCTTGGCGGGATTAATAGATTTTTAGAACTGACGGTGGTGCAGTCTATAAATAATGATAATACGCATAGACAGTACAAAAACAATATAACTATACATATCTACATATGTATATACACACATATATATATATACATATGACAATATACGCATAAATATATAGATATAATTATATAACAGATTAGGAATTACTATACGCAATAGAATAGTAATACTTCTGAACCTGATTTTTGAAGGATTGTAAGGAGCATTGCATTTTATTCGTGCAGGAACAGAGAAGGAATACAATTTCCTGCGGCCGGGCGGCCTGTCGTAAGCGGCGACTTAACAACCCACAGCCAGGTGGTAGGGCATTTGCCCGACTGGATGGCTACCCCTGGTCTAAAGTATGTCGCCATAACAACCTTGAGTTGTGTTCCGGCATTAGTGACCAGGTTCCAGTTTCCCTTAAGAGAGCAGCAGCGCATTTGTAGCAATTTTGCTGTTGCAAATGTCCGTAGGCGATGGTAACCGCTTTCCATCAAGTGGGCCGTCTGCCTGTCTGCTGATCTCCTGCAATAAAAAAAAATATTGGTCTGTCTTATACATATGTATGTATATTAGGAAATATGTATGTTCCATAACCCAATGTACACATAAGGACCACGTTCAGCTTCTCTCGGCAATACGATACACTTGGCAATATTCTTTCTCCAATCCTGCTCGGATAGATTTCAGAGATGGATTCAGAAGTAAACATTATTGTAAAACAAGCATTCATCAACATATACTTTCCTTGTTTACAGAGGCTGTCACTGCATATAGCAGTGGTTCTCTTGTCGGTATACCACACCTGCAAGGGAGACCGGCTAGAGAGGGCCATACTCTCGAATGCGAATCAAAATTATGCTGTGATAGGAGATCCAATAGTCGCGAATTTGGACGAAGATGGATATTTCTATCCAAAGCCGAACATACCTTTCCCGCCGCCACCTCCACCGTCCATACCGTAAGTATCGTTATGTACGTAAATAATTGCGTTGGCTCAGAGTACCCATATGCGTCTTGGCCTCCTAGACGAGAACAAGCTAGCTTTCTTGGTCCTGTGTGATCTGTTGCCGACCGGCCGATTTTCTTTGATATGTAGGGATACTGTAAATTTTAATATTAAGTTTCATGTACTGCTGCTATATTTAGAGAACTAGTTGCTCCTTTCAGTTCACTTTGAATGTGTAGTGTAAGTGTGTAAGTGTAAGTTTGGTAACTGTGTAATTTTCTTGACTAATTAAAAACATCCTAGACGAGAACAAGCCAGCTTTCTTGGTCCTGTGTGATCTGTTGCCGATCGGCTGTCGACCGGCCGATTTTCTTTGATATGTAGGGATACTGTAAATTTTAATATTAAGTTTCATGTACTGCTGCTATATTTAGAGAACTAGTTGCTCCTTTTAGTTCACTTTGAATGTGTAGTGTAAGTGTGTAAGTGTAAGTTTGGTAACTGTGTAATTTTCTTGACTAATTAAAAACAACTTGTCGGAGCTATGCCAAGATTCAATGGAACAGCACTAATATGGGTAGATTGTACAGTCAGATATGTCTTCATTTATAACATTGACTTGAACTCAATCATCGGTAGGGTCAAAAATTTCTCCTTATCTTTTCATTGTTAATTTTAATTAATATTAAATTGTGGCTTTCGGGGTTGAGACTGGGGCCATGAAGACGTGAGCCTTATCAACTTTCAAGACTTCGAGACCTCTCAAAGCGATTGAAAGAAGTCTCGCGTGACCAAAGGGCTGGCCTATATTTAGGGCAACAAATAAGCGTTGTTATACAACGGGGGAATGCGGCCAGCATTTTGGTAACGCTCCCCACCGACAGCGATCTGGACTACATCTTTGACTTGTAAATACGTTTATAGTAGTATTTAATTTCTAAATTTTTGTTTTTATTACAAATTAAATTTATATTTATGTATATTACACAAAAATTCAATATAAGTAGAATAGTTCGCTTGTAAATATCTAAAAAGTACAGCCATATTAATGTATTCCTTATAATACTAAACCTCTTCACTTGTCAAGGGCATCTTGGCAACAAAATTGATTATCACGAACACGTATTATATAAGTACATACATACATACATACATAACTTCACGCCAGTTCCCTTGCGGGGTAGGCACGAACAACAGAGCGCCATTTAGGCCCATTCTTACACACCTCACTTGCTTCTTTGACATTCATAACTCTTGTCATGCACACTCGTCTGTTCTTAAGGCTCCTGACATCACCCTCCGCTAGTACACGATCAATTTGATCATGGAAGGTGTGTCGTGGCCTTCCACGACTTCTGCATCCATCCACTTTTGCATTAAGTACATAAGTACATAGGGATATATTAAATAAAATAAGTAACGCAGTTCCAGATTTAATAAACTAGCTAAGCAATAAATTTAATTTTAAATGTTATATTAAAACATCTTATAATTAAATGACTTATAGTGCCACGAATGTTTATTAATTCACATGGTGACTAATATCTTGATCTAAATTTCATACTTCTGTTATCTCTTGAATTTTGTCATAAAGGACATGCCAAACTTAACTGCAAATATAAACGATTTGTTATCAATTTCCAGGCCTCCACCACCTCCATCGCCTCCTCCTCCGCGGCCGCCAACACCCACAAGGCCACCAGTAACCCAAACAACTGGATACGTTTACGAAAAACCTAATATCCCATTCGAGCTGCCAAGCAGACCACCGCCACCTCAGCCTACGCTGCCACCAGCACCAAGACCAACTTTACCACCGGCACCGAGACCCACTTTGCCACCGGCACCCAGACCTACTCTACCACCACGGCCTCCACCGACGCAGATTTACATTCAACCCACCAGGTGAGAAAAAGAGCAGTATATACATTATTTTAAATAGTCAGATTTATTCATTATTAGCATGTTTTCAAATAATACTCCCCCTTTTGTAATCTAACTGGTTTCCACGTCTTAGCCCACATTCATCCTGAAACTTAGGTATATTCGTTTTCAGGGAAACCGTTTATATAAACGCCACACTTGCGCAAAGAAATTTGGCAGCTTACACGCTATAGTAATATCATTTATAGGATTCTTGACAATATTTTTCTCGTCCGTTAGCATCTGTTAATGGTCAGTTTGGATGATTCCAGATAAAATGCCTGCATGTTTTATTATAAAATTTAATTCTACGTCAATCAGATGAGTTAGCTAACGCGATTTCATAGGATAGCATGTTTCACGTTTTTTTTTTCTAATTCCAGACCGCCACCTCCTCCGTCTCTACCACCGATAATCCCGACTCGGCCGCCTACTACAGTTGGCTACGTATACACTCCACCACGAGTGCCCTTCCCGCCACCAACGTATAGACCGTAAGCATTTACTCTATGTTGAAATCTAATTTCTCCATTCTTAATTTCAGTGGCATATCCCTAGCATCACGTCCTTGCGGAAGACCAGCGTTGCGTGTAAAAACTGTAGATAAGGATCCTATTTTATAACTATCCTATAACTAATATTTTTATCTCTTCTGTAAGGGCAAGTAGACATTGTTCTTTCTTTCAAATGGATCTGAAATATTGGGGGCATCTACTAGATGGCAGTATATTAAACACAATCCAATTACCAACCTGGCGTCTCGTCTATACTTATATACTATTTTTGTAACATCAGCTAATTAGCATTTATGCTAGTTATCTGTAGTCCTCCTTATAATCTATGAACACAATAACTCAAATTTTAAATATATATTTTTTTTAGGATTAACACCTTTATTACTATACAAATTTTGAAAACTTTATAATCAGGATAATATGAGGATGGCATAATAAAGAAGTGTCTAGGAATGTATAGCTAGACCATCATTCTGCATGGTTCGAGTCCCTAAATTGGATATAAATATGGAATTAAAACAATCGCTTTAAGCGACAAAACCACCCTTCGATTACTTTATATTTGTATCTTATTTTTAAGGTATAATTTTAATTAACATATATTGATGAATTTCTATTAGACCACCACCTCCACCACCACCACCTTCGAGACCGCCTCCACCACCACCTCCGCCACCTACGAGGCCACCGATATATCTACCTCCTGTAACAGTAACTAGGTAATTAAAATATAAACTTCTTTTAACAATATTCAATAAGTCGTTATCTGTTGGCATTTGTAAACAAAACAACATTAAACAAATATGATTTTTTTAAAATCCTACACAAAAAGGATGTCATTTCATAATCAACATCTACATGATTAAGCTCTGAGAATGCACAAATATCAAATACAATTGAAATACATATTACACGATATTATTTTAAGGAGACCACCACCACCACCGCCGCCGCCAACTAGACCGCCTCCGCCACCACCTCCACCACCTACGAGGCCACCGATATATCTACCTCCTGTAACAGTAACTAGGTAATTAAAATATAAACTTCTTTTAACAATATTCAATAAGTCATTGTCTGTTGACACTTGTAAGCAAAATGAGAGTATACAAATCTGATTGTTTAGAAATCCTAGAAAATAAAATGTACCAGTTCATAATCAATATTTACTTGCTTCAGCTCTGGGAACTCACAAATATCAAATATAATTGCAATAAGATGCGATATTGATTTCAGGAGACCACCACCACCGCCGCCGCTGCCAACTAGACCACCGCCTCCCCCTCCTCCACCACCGACTTTCTCCACCATAATCGACAATTTCCGCACAACAGGCTATGATTACCAACCACCCAAAGTTCCTTTCACTTATCCTACTAGACCTCCTCCACCTCCAACTACTCCCAGGCCTTTACCTCCAGTGACGTACTTACCTCCAACTCAATCATCAATAATTCCGACGTACAGACCTCCTTCCACAACAAGATTACCACCCACTAGACCACCCACTTTCCCGACATATAGACCTCCATCTACAACTAGATTACCTTCACCACCTACATACAGGCCGCCGTCAACATATCTACCACCAACAAGAAGACCACCACCTTCTACTTACTTACCTCCTACGACAAGACCTCCACCTCCTCCAACAACAACAAGACGCCCTCCACCTCCTCCAACAACAACAAGACGCCCTCCACCTCCTCCACCACCATCAACAACAATTCGTCCAACAGACACAACCGGCTATTTTTATTCTAAACCAGCCATTCCGTTCACCTTCCCAACTACACCACGGCAGCCGACATTCTCATCGACTACTATACGACCGACCACCCAACCTCCGATCTATCTTCCGCCATACTCAACGACTCCTCGACCTTACACCTTGCCATCTCAACCTCCAGTGGTGTTAACGACGCCTCGTCCAGTATACCGACCTCCACCGCAACAAGTGATTACACCAAGGCCGTATATCCCGCCACCAACCACTCGTCCGCCGATCTACGTGCCAGTATATACACCAACCACGAAGCGGCCTTATGTCTACGTCCCTCCAGTTACAACTCCAGCGCCTTACACGACTCGACCCCCATTCGTTGAAGATGAGGGCTACTTCTACGATAAGCCACGAGTGCCTTTTGTGTTTTAGATTTAAGATGTATTGGTTGCATCAAAAATGTTGAACTCCATCGCTACATCATAATAGTAGATTGGTACAAGAAACGTGGAAGTGACCTATTTAGGCATGAGACGGTTTCGAGTAAATTTCCTTTTCGCTGGCATGTTACCAGCCAGTCTTTTTTTGTCACTGTTGATAGTAAATATTTAGCTCAAATTTATATAAATTAACTAATAGTTTAGTGACAAGTAATTTATAAGTAAAAAATGATGTTACACAATTGTTGATATTGTTTGCGCTCGATTCGATTGCATAGTTTTTAAAAATTTTGACAGCAGGGAAAATCGTTTTTCAGGGATGAAAAGTACTGTTTTCATCCCTATGATCAAGCAACTCCAAGCGTACTTTCATGGGTTTTTCTCTAAAACCTTTTAAAAGTGGGATATCAAAACGTTTGACATAACAAGTTGTTTTATTAAGTTTCGCGACTATCACACATAAATAAAGATACGTTTTAACCCTTCAGCTCTTCCAAAAGTCGCAAGACTAACACTATAACTGCCTCGTAATATACCAAGAAAATATACCCATCTCATACAAATCATACAAATCCTATATAAACAGAGTGAGACAACAACACAAAAACAATCACGTGCACAAACGCGATCTGCACTGCCATCGCGGACACATATGTGCTAATAGTGAGCTGAAGAGTTACGTAGTAGTAGGTTAAATAACTTTAACATTACGCATTGACACTTGAGATCTTTGTCTTCCGTCATCACGGCTACTGAAAAGTGACCGAAACGTCGAAATAAAAATCCATGCCGCGCTCGAAACATTTGAAACGTAATTTTAATTTACAAGTCATTAAATAATAACTAAAATAAAATAATGACCTAGTTCTCTCGTAACACCTAACATGTGTAAGAATCTATGGCCTCTTCTTACTTATTTTCTCGTAGGAATTTAAACTAAGACCTTATTGAAACCAGAATCCAATCTATGTCTAGATAAAGTGAATCCAAAAAACAAACTACAAATTATTTTTGTAAACGGTGTATGATGACCGCATGCATAATAATAATAACAGCTCGTGAACGTCCCACTGTTGGGCTTGGGCCTCCCACTATAGGGGAACGGACAGTATACCCGCCACGCTTGTCCAAGGCGGCTTCACAGGTTTGACACATCATTCATCTCGATGTGCAAGTTGCATCACGGTGTTTCCCTTCGCCATTGTTTGCGTGTAGTAATTGTAACAATATGGTCTAACTGCCTAAATGGTGCATGCGTTTCGGCCAGGATTCGAACTCGCACCCTTTGAACCCGGGACACGTGCGCTAGCCATTACACTACCACGACTTCGCACTTCCTACCATGACTACATTTTTTTTTTTTTATAATTTTCATTATTTTTGATGCAACCCTGTCGAAGTACAATATAATATAAAATTATTATTTGATATTTTCTACTAAGTTGCCATAAAAATGTGATACCAAACTGTGTACTTTTTGGTACATAAGTAATAATTATTGTCGTGTTATATTATGAACTAATTATTATTATTTTATGTATATTATATGCGCTTGTTATGTATACTTTAAAAATAACGATAAAATCCGTTATTTTTTGCATAATACTTTAATATAGCTGGTGAAATTAGGAATTAATTTACCTAAATTACAATTACAATACGGTTTTCAAATATATTTTTATTCAGCGCAATAAAAATATAATTAATTAATTATTGAAAAATAAATGAATATTTTAGAATTAAAATCGATTTACTAGTAATTCAAATGATTAGGTACTTGAAAAAAAGAACAAATATATTATGTAGGTCAGTGCTTTTCAATCTGTTTGAATCGCGACCCCTTTACAGGTTGAAAAATCTTGGCGACCCCCTTGGGTCATAGACAGACAAAAAGTTTAAGTAATTTAAAAAACAACGATTAATTCTGCTCTGCCAGGTGGTAGGGCATTTGCCCGACTGGATGGCTACCACCCCTGGTCTAAAGTGTGACGCCATAACAAACTTGAGTTGTGTTCCGGCATTAGTGACCAGGTTCCAGTCTCCCTTAAGAGAGCAGCAGCGCCTTTGTAGCACCTTTGGTGTTGCAAATGTCTATAGGCGATGGTAACCGCTTTTCATCAAGTGGGCCGTCTGCCTGTCTGCTGAACTCCTGCAATAAAAATAAAAAAAACGTTTTTCTCTTTTTTGTTTCCTATATTCATTATTAGGATCTGTAACTCTGCAAAAAGCTACTGAGCTAGAAATTACCTAAATACGAGGTATAAATTTAAATTGCCTTCTCCCTTTTGCCGGCGACCCCCGAGCCAGGCTCTGCGACCCCCGTAGGTGTCGTGACCCACAGATTGAAAACCACTGATGTAGATCTATACATACTAATATTATAATGAGGAAAGATTTGAATTTTGTATGTTTGTAAGGGTTAAACGCAAAAACTACGGGACCGATTTCAAAAATTCTTTCACCAATAGAATGATTTTTTTTTTTGAGGCGGATGAAATGCATTTCGCACATTACCGGGTCCTTTATTAGAGATTAGGTACCAAAGCGACGAGAGATGAGACCACGAATGGGCACCAGAGTCAAATAGCCGGCTTGTGTGGAGACTCGAGTACTCAATACTCCACTAAAACCACCCTCCTCCCATGTGCCCCGCGCTTATGGCAGGAAGAGCGTGAGACTTAGAACGTAGTTACGCCCACGCTGATCCTAGCGCATCAGTGCTTAAGAATGCCTCGGGAAAGGCAAGCTCACTTCATCAGCAGGGGTGAAGACTCCTCTGCTCCCTAGATACTAGAGGGCCCCTGTAGCTGTATTACGGGAGGAGAACCATTAGCATGTTTTTTTTTTTTGTTTTGAGGCGAGGGAAAATGCTTAACCGATTTACGCACAAACTGGGTCGTTGCTAGGGGAACGACACGCGTCGGTCAGGGGCGATAACTCTGCAGCAATAGTATGCTCTTGGCAGTGCTCCGTCCGCGATCGACGTCACAGAATAGTGTGGAAAACTCCGAGCGTTGCTGCACGAGCGAGCAACCCCAATACCCACTAAAACCCCTTCCTCCCTGTCGACCCTGCGCTTTTGTTTGTGTTGGAAAGGCTGAGATTTAGAACATAGTTACGCCCAGCCGATCCAGCGCAATAAAGTGCCTAGAGTGTGCCCTGGGAGAACACACCCCACTTCGTTGTGCGGGGGTAGAAGGTCCTTTGCTCTCCTAGCAAGCTAAAGGCCCCCCGCGGTAAACCATTAGCATGCTACATTATCCCTGAGTAACATAGGCTATGTTTATACGTTTATCTCAAACTGGCGGACAGGCGGCTAGTAATCAATAAAACTGAAAATGTTATCGTAACAGTGATGCCTCGTGTAACTGAAAATAATTTTAAATTTGTAGAAATTACCTTTTCAAGCATATGTATATGCATTACTTTAGATTTTTTCGAGCGAGCAATGTACTAGTAAATTTTAAAAAATTATGAGCGACCTTTTAAAATTCAAATATTGAACTGAAACCTTCAGAAGCGCATTATTTTTTGGTCTGTAAGATTATACCGTATCGAGAAAACAAATTGAATAAAAAAATTTAGTTTTTGGCTATTTTTGAAATCTTAAAAAGTTTCGAGCGACCTCTTAATTTTTTTTTGAACTGTCCTTTGGAGTTACGTCTTAAAACATCAAAAACTAACATTTTTTCACTCGAGACTCAAAAAAAAATAGTCGGTTTTTTTTGCGCCACCCTAATATATATATATATATATATATATATATATATATATATATATATATATATATATATATATATATATATATATATATATTACACCAGACAGCACAAAACATGGAAAAGTTCAATATATACCTATATATTATATATATTGAATTTGTTCCATGTTTTGTGGTGTCTGGTGTAATACAGCAGCGCATTTGTAGCACCTTTGGTGTTGCAAATGTCCATAGGCGATGGTAACCGCTTTCCATCAAGTGGGCCGTCGGCCTGTCTGCTGAACTCCAGCAATACAAAAAAAAAAACCATTAAAATAACCTAAATTACTTAATTAAATACTACAATCTAGCCTGTAAAAGTTTACCAGTACTACTAAACTCTAAATATCATGTAAGAATGCGTTTATTAGCACTTAACTTAATTACTGTATAATAGGGCGTATTCACACCATTCTTGTATTCATAAAAGGCCACTAAATAACTGCTTTTATTTTTACAAAATTTTATTCACTATACTAATACAAATGTGTAGTGAATAAAATTTTGTAAAGAAAGAAGTTTGCCGATAGCCTTATGACGTCACGCGTCGATGGTCGGTAGGGTTGACAAAAAAGGTTACATAAATAGTTGTTGGAATAAATTTATTATTGTACATACTTTACATACACACAAGTATATACAATAATAGTGAGTAATACAATACAACAATAGTAAGTAGTCATCGGCAAACGTTCTGCGCGCGGTTTATAAGACCTGGTATAAAGAGTGGATGTAGTTTAGTTATAGAATTTTAGCTCTGCTTTTCTTATCTGACCACTCTGACATAGGCAAAAGATCCCTATATACCCCACAGGGTGTAAGGAATCGCAGTAGCTCTTTTAAGGGCTGATTTTTCTAAACCAGATAAAAGTTATTTTTTGAATAAAGTATAACGTTGAGAAAGTAAAAAGGTCAATTGCATAATTAAAACAGTTGGAAGGTTTCTTTTTTAAATTCAATCAGGTTATAATTTATTCGACTGATAACCTTTATCTGATGTTTGAAAAATCGGCTCTAAGTCTTTATACGATAATGCAAGAATTTTTGTGAAGACTTAAAATAATAAATGCATTATTACACCATACGGTATAGCCCTTTGCTCTAAATCAGGGTAGTGTAATAAGTAAAAGTCAGAGTCAGAAGACAGTCAGAGTCACGCTTACTCTCTATAGCGGCTCTTATATAATGTAGTATTATGTAATATTATAAAATTCTAAACATGCGGTGTCTGTCCATTGAAGCTATTTGAAAAATACAACTAGAATAGACTATATAAACGATGAAGAACACGATACAATTCTTTTTAGATTTCTTGTCTGTTTGTCGGTGTGTCTGTTTGTTCAGAAGTAGCGTAACTAAAACTACTAATCCGATTTGGATGCGGATTTCGCTGGTCGACAGCATATTCATAGACTTGAAATACGCGCTACTTTTTATCCCCGGAATCCTGGGGGAATGATATAAAATGGTCAACTTAAAAAAAAATTCAATATAATTTTTTCATTGGTCGATAGAAAATTTGATGTAATAAAATGTGTGCTATTTTTATCCCGGGATTCTTATTCCGACACGGTTTTCACTACAACATTAGCTTACAATGCTGTGGTTACTCTGTGTCCCGGGAATCCCGCGGGAATTTCAAGGCAAGCGTGTACGAAGGATTATCGTTTTATTGTTGTTGTATTTGGATTATCTATCAAATACATATTTGACAATGTAATTTTTGAAGTATACATACAACAAGTCGTAACAAATAATTCTAATTATGGTTACCAGTAAAACTAGGGATAATTTCTAATGTAACTTTAATACTCAGGAAATTGAGATGTGGAACCAACACTGCCTAACTAATTATATGTTTAAGGTTGTAAAAATATTTGTAATAAACTAAATAAAAAATTATACATATTTTGTGTTGTTTCTTATTCAAACTATTTACACATACGCACATACATGCATACACTTTGACATTCACAGCTCTTGTCATGCACGCTCGTCTGTTTTTAAGGCTCCTGACATCACCTTCTGCTAGTACACGATCAATTTGATCATGGAAAGTGTATCGTGGCCTGAGAGAAATATATGTCTGAATTATCGGTTCTTATGTTTATTGCGGTTCTGCCATTTAAATAACACAAAAACCAGGATATTTCTAGTTACAAATAATTATATATATATATATATTGCACAATTACAACAACAGACCATATTTACAATATGATCTAGGCAATACAATAGGCGGCCTTACGCTCAAAGCGATCTCTTCCAGGGGCAACCTAAACGAAAGAAATTTGAATCAGGCGATATAGGTGGTGCACAAAAAAAGCAATAGATACATAAATACTCAACATAATTTAAGAAATAAATATACAAATACATACATATATACATAGTCATATATATGTACAATAATACATAAGTTATTATAATAAATGTATTAGCATGATTATATTATGTTAATCAGACATAGCTATTTGTGGACAAATAGTGTTTTCTGAGCAAATTTCTAAATGTTGGTAGTAAGGATTTGGCCTCTCTGACAGTAAGAGGCAACATATTCCAAAGTTTGACAGCCTGCACTGTAAAAGAATTATCATAATAGGATGAAATGTGTGCAGGCGTCATAAGTTTTCGGTACGTATCGTGGCGCAAATTGTGGGCAGTGGATAGGCGAAGGAATTTAAAACGTTCCTTAAGGTACTGGGGACTATTAGGAGTAAATAATATGTTATAAAGGAGAGTGAGAATGTGAGTATTCCGGCGAAAGTGAATAGGAAAAGTGGCTACAAATGCGCTGCTGCTCTCTTAAGGGACACTGGAACCTGGTCACTAATGCCGGAACACAACTCAAGGTTGTTATGGCGACATCTTTTAGACCACGGGTGGTAACCATCCAGTCGCGCAAATGCCCTACCACCTAGCTGTGGGTTGTTAAGTCGCCTCTTACGACAGGCCGCCCGGCCGCAGGAAATTGTATTCTTTCTCCGATCCTGCACGGATAAAAATCTTTTACCATATTCGGAAACATGGTCATATTCTCGCAATCCAAATATGACTATATACATATACATATATATATATATATATATATAATGTACTATTTAATCATTGCGCAAAATCTGCGGAGTGACGCTCGCGGACCGCGTTCGTAATACCGAAGTAAAAAAGAGAGTTGGTCTGAAAGAGAGTGTCGGGGTGAAGGTAAGGAAAGGAATGCTCCGGTGGGTCGGGCATGTGGAAAGAATGCATGATGAAAGAATGACTAAACAGATATACCTATTTAATCCAAAAGCTCCTCCTTATCTCAAGGAGCGTTTTAAATATCTACACCTTAGTCATACTCATCACCTCAGATCATCGGTAAAAACATACGTCTGGAAAAACCTGTGAATCACTCGCGATTTTACAATAAATCTTTCACAGTTCATGCAGTGTGCCTGTGGATTGCGCTATCTGTAAAAAATAGGCGTGCCCAGTCTCTTCAGACGTTCAACGGACTCCTGAAGGATTATTACCTCGGGCTCTAAAGTCAATCGTAACATCTTTATCTCTCCCATATTTTCGTAATTCTATACAATATTACTATGATTATTATTATTTATTATATTCATCAATATATGTATGTACATTTTTCTCTTATTCCTATGTCTATTATACTTGCCATTTGAAAATTGTATATATATACTTTTTTATTCTAGTTATATTGCAAAACCCACATGTTACACATTTTTTCTCTAATCCATCCTAAGGTTGTCTGGAAGAAATTGCCGTTAGTGATAAGACCGCATATAGTCTTTTGTACTTAAACTTCTTGAATTGTATCTTAATGTTTAATGGAACTACTACTTTCTGCATTACGTTTGGACTTGTTGTGTTCGGTTATATTTGTACCTGTGTTATACGTGTTTGTATAGTTCTAATAATCTCTATAGTAATTCTAACGACATTTTAATTCGAGTCCCGCAACTCGTAACAATATTATAGATTTAAGTTTTACGAAAAAATTTAAAACATTTCCAACTCTATTCATATGAGGATAGTGTTTAAATGATTAAATTTAATGTATTCTATCTCATTCTCTCGCAGACTAAGTCCTATAGATTTATGTGTTTATCTCTTTTTAGTGTCGTTTTTCCATTTCATCGAGTTTCAAATCAGAATGGTTCTATAGAAGTTTCACTTCAAAAATAATCTCTTACATCAGCTCTAGTAGACGCTGCGTTATAATCGCACTCTTCATTAAACAATCATACTATAATTAAGAAAGTAATGTCTGTATGTTTAACATCAAGCCATTACAATCGCGAACAACTGTAATTACATGAGCTTAGTCATCGTATTTATATGTAATCAACACATAACAGCAGTCATTAGAAAGCGTAATTAACATTTGCCCTATGAGGTAACACTCGTTTGTTTTTTGGTAAGAATACTTCAGAGTAAGGTAGAGTCATGCTGGGATCATTATCTTGATTACAGCTGTTGAGCAGACTCGTTCGGTGTAACACCACGCTAGCATTATGGAAAGTGTGGTCGGTCCAGCGGATTTGTTAAGGAGCGTGATTGCGGCTATGCTCCAGAGCCACGAGTGTCGGTTTGCGGTTTCCTCCTTCTGCGAGTTTGTCATATCGCAGAAGGAGGCCGCAATAAGAAACCCGGTTCCGACTCGAATAGCCTCTCCGGACGATTCTGTCACAGGCCGTTGACTTTTCCCTACTTTTGATGAAGTAGGTCAACCTGCCAGCGGAGTATCCTAGTGTTAGCCGAGCGTAGGGGCGTCAAGATGCATTGACACTCTTCTAGATCCCGAGACGCCCCGTAGAAGCGCGGGAATAGGGGCGCAGGTATAGGTTTAGTAGGTAGTTCGGCGGCAACTTCTGCTACGGCGAAGTGAGCATGGAGAACCGGTCACTGAGACTCCCACACACTCTCGACGCGCTTCTGCGCATGCTCTGGAATCTTCCCCCGGAGGCCCGAGGATGGTGTCCAAAGACATTCCTCTGCGATATCAAAAAAAAAACATAGAAGGATATCGGCGTGAAACGGCTTTAGCCTTCAGCTAACCGTGTTTCGTGCGATGAGATCCATACAGTTCTACCGGTCAACTACCTCTACTCCCTATCCTATTCTCTCTATCCGATACCTTCCACCGTAAAGGCGGGTAATACCTTGGCATCGCCTTTGGGGTTTCAAGTGTCTATGGCCAAACTTAACCACTTTCCATTAAGAGGGCCATTTGCCTACTTGCCAGTTTTGTAATCTGATCCTCTATTCTATCCCTCCTATCCTATACTTGTTGACACGGATTATAAGTTAGCTTTTTCTCGAGTTTCATTCAAATCCTTTCAGTAATTTTACGTGTTGTTCTAACAGACAGACTGACAAAAATTCTTAAATGTAAAGTTAATTTTTCTACATAAGCTCAATACTGGCCTCGAGCCAGGTGGTAGGGTATTTGCTCGACTGGATGGCTACCACCCCTGATCTAGTGTATTCCGCCATAACAACGTTAAGGTGTGTACCGGCATTAGTTGCCAGGTTCTAGTCTCCCTTTAGAGAGCAGCAGCGCATTTGTAGAACTTTTGGTGTTGCAAATATCCATAGGCGATGTTATGGTAACCGCTTGCCACCAGGTGGACCGTCTACCTGTCTGCTGAACTCAAGCTATATGTTAGACTAAAGCCTATTGATGTTATATGAACAATTTTCGTTTTTAATTCTATGTAGCAACAAGAGACACGAAGAGAAGAGAAAAGAAGAAAAGGCGGCAGCAAAATTGCAAATTTTCGCCAGCATGTCTGGATATTAGTCGGCCTGGGGCCGCTGGCCGCTTTGTACGCTCCAGTGCACTGCGCTAACGCATTTTACAACTTAGTGATGGGTTGATGTCGATGTCGAACTTCTTGCTTTTAAATTATTTTCTTACGAAACTTTATAACGGACCAGCAGATTAAAACAAAAACCATAATTTTCTCTAATCATTTTTTTTTTAATGTTTTCTCAAAGTATTCACATACCTACTTGTATTAAAATATTCATAAAATTTCCCTTCGTATAAAATTGTAACATAAGAACATCATTATATATCTATACTAATATTATAAAGAGGTAAAGTTTGTGCGGAGTGCGGAGTGACGCTCGCGGACCGCGTTCGTAATACCGAAGTAAGAAAGAGAGTTGGCATGAAAGAGAGTGTCGGGTTGAAGGTAAGGAAAGGAATGCTCCGGTGGTTCGGGCATGTGGAAAGAATGCATGATGAAAGAATGACTAAACAGATATACAATGCAAAAGTGGATGGATGCAGAAGTCGTGGAAGGCCACGACGCGCTCTGTTGTTCGCGCCTACCCCGCAAGGGAACTGGCGTGAAGTTATATATGTATGTATGTACTATTTAATCCAAAAGCTCCTCCTTATCTCAAGGAGCGTTTTAAATATCTACACCTTAGTCATACTCATCACCTCAGATCATCGGAAAACATACGTCTGGAAACACCTGTCTATCACTCGCGGTTTTACAATAAATCCTTCACAGCTCATGCAGTGTGCCTGTGGAATGCGCTACCTGTGAAAATCAGGCGTTCAACGGACTCCTGAAGGATTATTACCTCGGGCTCTAAAGTCAATCATAACATCTTCATCTCTTCCATATTTACGTAATTCTATACATTATCATTATGATTATTATTTATGTATATATCAATATATGTATATTTTTGTCTTATTTCTATGTCTATTATACTTGCAATTTCAAAATTTTATATATATAATTTTATTTTTTATTCTAGTTATATTGCAAAACCCACATGTTACACAATTTTTCTCTAATCCATTCTAAGGTTGTCTGGAAGAAATTGCTTTTAGTGATAAGAGCGCTTATAGTCTTCTGTACTTAAACTTCTTGAATTGTATCTTAATGTTATGCAATAAAGTATATTCTATTCTATTTTATTCTATCTCTTTACCGACCAAAACATCTTCGGTGTTCCATTAGCGCCAGGGGTAGAGCTTCGTCACTCTCTATTCGATGTTCCGGAATTCGTCTGCATGCAAGAAGAGGAACCATCCGCCATCCATAGGAACGTAGCCTCCCCACACCGTGAGGCCCTGGCGTTTAAATTAATCTGGCCACTTTAAATAATTCCCAGAAAAATTAAAAAAAAATTAAGTCTAAGAATTTGTCGTCGAATCGAAAATGCCGTCATCGAAATTGGACCAGTAGTTTTTATGTGAATCTCGAACAAATCTAAAAACCGACAAACAGACAAGAAATCTAAAAAAATGCATCTTGTTCTCCGTCGTTTATGTAGTTTATTCCAGTTCTTTTTTTTATAGCTTTAATGTACAGACACGGCATGTTTAGAATTTTATAATATTGTTACGACCTAGACGCCGACAAAAACAAATTCACACCTGCATACCTGTCAAAACACATTTTATTACCTTTCGGCATTTGGACTTCTTTTGTTTATTTTGTGTTTAAAATTTGTGATTAGAAAACAGCCCATTGTTGTATTGTAATCTTTTATAGCAGTCATTAGCCAGGTGTTACGGATTTAAAGTACAAACTGATTCTAGGAAATTCAGTCCATGCGGCCGGACGGACATATTGTATCTATGCAGTATAAAGCAATGGCCCGATGGAGGGACGAGGCAGTCGAGCGATAACCACGAGCGAAGCAAGACGTGTGTACTACATTCGGGAATCTTTTAGTGACGGACTTTGCGCGTTTAATGGAACTACTACTTTCTGCATTACGTTTGGACTTGTTGTGTTCGGTTATATTTGTACCTGTGTTATACGTGTTTGTATAGTTCTAATAATCTCTATAGTAATTCTAACGACATTTTAATTCGAGTCCCGCAACTCGTAACAATATTATAGATTTAAGTTTTACGAAAAAATTTAAAACATTTCCAACTCTATTCATATGAGGATAGTGTTTAAATGATTAAATTTAATGTATTCTATCTCATTCTCTCGCAGACTAAGTCCTATAGATTTATGTGTTTATCTCTTTTTAGTGTCGTTTTTCCATTTCATCGAGTTTCAAATCAGAATGGTTCTATAGAAGTTTCACTTCAAAAATAATCTCTTACATCAGCTCTAGTAGACGCTGCGTTATAATCGCACTCTTCATTAAACAATCATACTATAATTAAGAAAGTAATGTCTGTATGTTTAACATCAAGCCATTACAATCGCGAACAACTGTAATTACATGAGCTTAGTCATCGTATTTATATGTAATCAACACATAACAGCAGTCATTAGAAAGCGTAATTAACATTTGCCCTATGAGGTAACACTCGTTTGTTTTTTGGTAAGAATACTTCAGAGTAAGGTAGAGTCATGCTGGGATCATTATCTTGATTACAGCTGTTGAGCAGACTCGTTCGGTGTAACACCACGCTAGCATTATGGAAAGTGTGGTCGGTCCAGCGGATTTGTTAAGGAGCGTGATTGCGGCTATGCTCCAGAGCCACGAGTGTCGGTTTGCGGTTTCCTCCTTCTGCGAGTTTGTCATATCGCAGAAGGAGGCCGCAATAAGAAACCCGGTTCCGACTCGAATAGCCTCTCCGGACGATTCTGTCACAGGCCGTTGACTTTTCCCTACTTTTGATGAAGTAGGTCAACCTGCCAGCGGAGTATCCTAGTGTTAGCCGAGCGTAGGGGCGTCAAGATGCATTGACACTCTTCTAGATCCCGAGACGCCCCGTAGAAGCGCGGGAATAGGGGCGCAGGTATAGGTTTAGTAGGTAGTTCGGCGGCAACTTCTGCTACGGCGAAGTGAGCATGGAGAACCGGTCACTGAGACTCCCACACACTCTCGACGCGCTTCTGCGCATGCTCTGGAATCTTCCCCCGGAGGCCCGAGGATGGTGTCCAAAGACATTCCTCTGCGATATCAAAAAAAAAACATAGAAGGATATCGGCGTGAAACGGCTTTAGCCTTCAGCTAACCGTGTTTCGTGCGATGAGATCCATACAGTTCTACCGGTCAACTACCTCTACTCCCTATCCTATTCTCTCTATCCGATACCTTCCACCGTAAAGGCGGGTAATACCTTGGCATCGCCTTTGGGGTTTCAAGTGTCTATGGCCAAACTTAACCACTTTCCATTAAGAGGGCCATTTGCCTACTTGCCAGTTTTGTAATCTGATCCTCTATTCTATCCCTCCTATCCTATACTTGTTGACACGGATTATAAGTTAGCTTTTTCTCGAGTTTCATTCAAATCCTTTCAGTAATTTTACGTGTTGTTCTAACAGACAGACTGACAAAAATTCTTAAATGTAAAGTTAATTTTTCTACATAAGCTCAATACTGGCCTCGAGCCAGGTGGTAGGGTATTTGCTCGACTGGATGGCTACCACCCCTGATCTAGTGTATTCCGCCATAACAACGTTAAGGTGTGTACCGGCATTAGTTGCCAGGTTCTAGTCTCCCTTTAGAGAGCAGCAGCGCATTTGTAGAACTTTTGGTGTTGCAAATATCCATAGGCGATGTTATGGTAACCGCTTGCCACCAGGTGGACCGTCTACCTGTCTGCTGAACTCAAGCTATATGTTAGACTAAAGCCTATTGATGTTATATGAACAATTTTCGTTTTTAATTCTATGTAGCAACAAGAGACACGAAGAGAAGAGAAAAGAAGAAAAGGCGGCAGCAAAATTGCAAATTTTCGCCAGCATGTCTGGATATTAGTCGGCCTGGGGCCGCTGGCCGCTTTGTACGCTCCAGTGCACTGCGCTAACGCATTTTACAACTTAGTGATGGGTTGATGTCGATGTCGAACTTCTTGCTTTTAAATTATTTTCTTACGAAACTTTATAACGGACCAGCAGATTAAAACAAAAACCATAATTTTCTCTAATCATTTTTTTTTTAATGTTTTCTCAAAGTATTCACATACCTACTTGTATTAAAATATTCATAAAATTTCCCTTCGTATAAAATTGTAACATAAGAACATCATTATATATCTATACTAATATTATAAAGAGGTAAAGTTTGTGCGGAGTGCGGAGTGACGCTCGCGGACCGCGTTCGTAATACCGAAGTAAGAAAGAGAGTTGGCATGAAAGAGAGTGTCGGGTTGAAGGTAAGGAAAGGAATGCTCCGGTGGTTCGGGCATGTGGAAAGAATGCATGATGAAAGAATGACATATACAATGCAAAAGTGGATGGATGCAGAAGTCGTGGAAGGCCACGACACACCTTCCATGATCAAATTGATCGTGTACTAGCAGAAACAGACGTGCGTGCATGACAAGAGCTATGAATGTCAAAGAAGCAAGTGAGGTGTGTAAAAATAAGCCTGAATGGCGCTCTGTTGTTCGTGCCTACCCCGCAAGGGAACTGGCGTGAATTTATGTATGTATGTATGTAAAGTTTGTGAGTTTGTAACGTTGTAGGGGGTAATCTCTGGATCTACTAAACCGATTTTAAAAATTCTTTTACCGTCCGAAAGCTACGTCAGCATGCAGTGTCATAGGCTATATAACATGACGCTATATACCACGGGAGCGGGACAGAGTGCGGGTGAAACTGCGCCGGGCTGCTAGTTTATTATAAACTAATATAATAAAGAAAACAATTAACTTAGAAATATTTTTTTTAAATTCTTTGTATTCAGCCTTTTAAACAGCAGCAGTGGGATGATTATTAACTGATAGTATATTATTGTGTATTATCATTAGTAGAAACACGAATATCATACAGTTATCATAGCATTTATAATCAGAAATTGATATGTTCTGTGTCTAACAATTGATACAAGTACATCGTTTGAACTGATCATAGTTAGTTTAATGTATTGTAGTAATAAAAATAATAGTTATGAAATTAGTATCGACATAGTTTTTTTTTAAATAGTTTATCAATGATTTATTTCGATAAGCCACATTAACTAACACACTAACGAAATATGGACCCCGGTCTGAATTAAAGTTTATATTATTATTATTATGTATTTATTCATTCTCAAAAATTTTACATTTTTTTAAAATATACATATAAAGATATTTTTTATAAAAAAATAGATAGCATTATTCTTTTATAAAAATATATCAAAAATAAAATACATATTCAATAAAAAAATATAAAATCTTGCATCACATCGCCAGCGGGGCCTGGGGTCCAAACTACCGATGGTTATGGCTCCAGAGACAGGAACCTTATTATTATTAAATTATTATAAGTAATGAATCAACTAATTGTTATGCAAATAAATATAAACTTAAAAATAAACTTAAACTAAATAAAAAAGGGGAAAATATCTAAAGATAAGTTATTGGTCCCAAACCACTGTCACTTACTGAGAACGTCCCCAGAAGGCTGGCGGCGTTGCCGTAGTTTTTTTTAAGTGCATCTACGGACTCTTGTTTCTTGTTTCGATTATACAAGCTTTGTTATTGTATGACATTTGTTATAGTTTTAAATATGTTGAGATGTCCATAAGACTTAAGCTGTGTTAGTAATGACTTATTATGTTGTAACATGTTTATAAATACTTTTTCTATGTTGTGAAGTGTTCCTGTTACATGTTTCTGTGTTGTGTGTGTATGTGTGTGTGTGTGTGTATGTAGTGTGCTTATTTTATTATTTAGTATCGACATAGTAATGGATATCGCCCCCATCACTATCAAACGGACCAAAGAAAAACATTACCAGCCAAGCATCCACATTACGCCGCGCATTCTCAACGGACGCAAACAAACAAACAACTAAATTCTCAGTGTAGTGATGTGTTCATATCGAGATGTCGAGTGATTCTGTCAGTACTGGATCCACGTTGGGCCAGTTCGGCCTTTACAGATCGATAGATGCGAGGACTGAGGAGTTTTTGAGGCTATCAAAGAGGAAGCAGATAAGGCGAGGATGCGCGTGCGCTGCGGTTTCCACCGCCATCACTGTTACCGTTGTTGTTGTGAGTATAAGTTTTTTAAGTTTTAATTTATTTTCCATTGTTATGGTAATTATTTGTACTATTTTAACCAACTTCAAAAAGAGTTTACACTAAATAAGGCAAACGAATTAAAGAAATTACAAAACACTAACTAGGTATGTGTAATATTGCTGTAGAAGATATTAATTTTGTTTTTAGTTACTTTTGTGTTTTTCTTTAAATGCTTGTTTGTTTTTTTAAACTTGTGTGCATTAATTTATTCACTCGTTTAAATATACTAATGAATATTTTTATATAATAGTTTCATTTCTCTTCCTATTCGTATTACTAGATTTTGAATCACAATTTTAGGACGTACATTCCTCAGTGTAGGCTTTCGTAAGAATTCATAAAGTGCGTTTTTTTTTCTATCTAATTTTTTTTTTGGGGAACTTTGAATTTAATCTTAGTAGTTTGCACATTTTTTATTACGTATTTAACTCGCTGAGTGACTTGGAATTTGTGAACCAAACCCGTTGGTAGTATCCGCGTTTCGGCTCCGTAGCCGAACAACTTTGCAACACCAAAGGTGCTACAAATGCGCTGCTGCTCTCTTAAGGGAGACTGGAACCTGGTCACTAATGCCGGAACACAACTCAAGGTTATTATCACGACATACCTTAAACCAGGGGTGGTAGCCATCCAGTCGGGCAAATGCCCTACCACCTGGCTGTGGGTAGTTTTGTCACCTCTTACGACAGGTCGCCCGGCCGCAAGAAATTGTATTCTTTCTCCGTTCCCGCACGGATAATCCGTCCCCCTCTGGCTAACCAGCTGAGCTTATAGTACAACTAGCGGCCCCGGCAGACGTTGTCCTGCCTTTAAAAAATAAAATTCTAGAACCCGATCCCAGAGCCACGTACCGGTTCTAATTGCGAATCTAAACCATCCGGGTACCCACTCAAACACACAAAAACAAAATCACCAAAATCGCTCCAGGTGATCAGGAGGATTCCAGAACACGATCTCAGCGCCACCTACCCGTTCTAATTGTAAATCTAAAAGAGTAATATATTTTTTTAAATTCTAAGTCATGACAAAATGAGATTAAAAATCTTGTCAAAAAATTAAAGTTTATAATTAACAAATAAAAAATAGGGGTTGATCGTAGAGGGGTGAAAATTTAGGGTTGTATGTATTTTTGTATGTTGTATCATAAAAAAATAGAAATTAAAAATTTTGTCTAAAAAATAAAAATAAAAAAATTTAGGGGTGGACTACCCCTAACATTTAGGGGGATGAAAAATAGATGTTGGCCGATTCTCATAGATACCGGATAAGCACAAAAAATGTCATCAAAATCGGTCAAGCCGTTTCGGAGGAGTATGGCAACGAAAACTGTGACACGAGAATTTTATATATTAGATTAGGCTCTTTGTATTTAAGGACACCAAAGAAGAGGCAAGCCAAATGCAGTTTGCACCTTGGCTTCATGTTCAGTACTTGACGCTTATTTAAAAATGGCGATATTTGGCTGCTACAAAACGACAAAACAATAATAAATCACATAAACTATCGGAAATGGTCGTAAAGCAATTCATGAACGCAATATTTAAAATATTGACTACGGAAAAGAAACGTATGGACGCCTTACAAGGCACAAATGTATGATAACAAACATTGAAAAAGTAATTTATTCTATTAGTCTACTGTCAGCTTTGTTCAATGAAGTATCACTAAGTGTTTTCCAAACGTAAACACATAGAAAGCCTAATGAAACATAATAAAACTACGTTTTAACGGTTTTAAGCGCGGTAATTTTATTTGATTTTGGTTTTCCGACGTTTCGGCCACTTTTCAGTGGCCGCGATCACGGAAGTCAAAGATGTCAAGTGTCAACGAGTATATATACCCGCCACGCTGGTCCAAGGCGGCTTGGCTGGTTTGACACGTTGTCTCAGTGTGGAGGTTGCATCGCGATGTTTTTCTTCACCGTTGTTAGCACGTAGTAATTGTAACAATTTGCACATTAGATCAGTAAACTGACTAAGTGGTACATGCGTTCCGGTCAGAATTGAACCCGCAACCTTTGAGTTTTTGGACGCGTGCGCTAGCCATTACGCTATCACGACTTATGGCTGTGTTTATCTTCCAATTATTATTATGAAGTAAATATATATAATGCATGATGAAAGAATGACTAAACAGATATACAATGCAAAAGTGGATGGATGCAGAAGTCGTGGAAGGCCACGACACACCTTCCATGATCAAATTGATCGTGTACTAGCAGAAGGTGATATCAGGAGCTTTAAGAACAGACGAGCGTGCATGACAAGAGCTATGAATGTCAAAGAAGCAAGTGAGGTGTGTAAGAATAAGCCTGAATGGCGCTCTGTTGTCCGTGCCTACCCCGCAAGGGAACTGGCGTGAAGTTATGTATGTATGTAAGTATATATTCTAAGCTGTTGCAGTAGTTATACTATAAGTACAGATTAGCATCCATTAAACCAGCTATAAGTTGCGGATGGGTAAGCCTAATCTCAGATTGAAGGCGATTGTAGGATCAGCGCTGGTCCAAACGCGGCGTAATTTTCGCTGACGTGTCCTTGGTTACTTAAAAACACTGCTGGCGTATTTAGCATTTAACATAGCATTTTTGTGCTTAAATAATAATATGATTATGTAAAAACGCCTTCCTAACAACATATTTGTAAAATTAATGTTTGTTTCACAGAGAGGCAATGTGGCCAGTCTTTTGGGCACGTTACCGCCTGACAGCGGTCTAGAACTAGATTTTATACTTTAATTTTAGTTTGTATATATAGTTTATTTTTATTTTTTTATTGCAGGAGATCAGCAGACAGGCAGACGGCTCACTTGATGGAAAGCAGTTACCATCGCCTATGGACATTTGCAACACCAAAGTTGCTACAAATGCGCTGCTGCTCTCTTAAAGGAAACTGGAACCTGGTCACTAATGCCGGAACACAACTCAAGGTTGTTATGGCGGCATGCTCTTGACCAGGGGTGGTAGCCATCCAGTCGGGCAAATGCCCTACCACCTGGCTGTGGGTTATTAAGTCGCCTCTTACGACAGGCCGCCCGGCCGCAGGAAATTGTATTCTTTCTCCGTTCCTGCACGGATAAAAATAGTTTATTTTTAATTAAATTTATTGTATAGTTTAATTTATTTCTAATTTAGTTTATTTATAATTAGATACCTATCTATATAATAGTATTTTTAAGATAGTTTAGTTTATAATTTTATTTTATTTTAAAATAATGTTTATTGTAAATTAGATTTTTTTATCATGGTAATTATGACTACGTATTTCAGACACAAATGTTTTTTGTTAATCCTTAATATATATAAATTACGTGTCACGTTGTTTGTCCGCGAAGGACTCCTAAACTACTTGACCGATTTTAATCAAATTTGCACACCGTGTGCAGTTTGATCCGACTTGAAAGAGGATAGCTTACATTTGGACCCGGTAGGTGGCGCTGGAATCGGGTTCTAAATTTTATTTCTTCAGGGCAGAACAACGTCTGCCGGGACAGCCTAACTCTCAGGAGCGTTCCGCAGGTGTGTCGTTAGACTTCAGTGTATATAATTAAAATTGAGGTATATATATATATATAAAAATGTCCGTGACTTGTGTCGCGTCGTCACGCTCGCTCGCTGTGAACAATGTTGTTGGATTTCTTTGGTCATTGTTTTTTCATCACATCTACGTTTATTTTGTAAATACAATGTTCTATAGAACATTGTATGATATATCATACTAATAATTTCACTATATAAAGTATATGTGTTAGTCTAAGAAAGTTGCCAAGCCAGATGGTAGGGCATTTGCCCGACTGGATGGCTACCACCCCTGGCCTAAAGTATGTCATTATAACAACCTTGAGTTGTGTACCGGCATTAGTGACCAGATTCCAGTGACTCTTAAGAGAGCAGCAGCGCATTTGTAGCACCTTTGGTGTTGCAAATGTCCATAGGCGATGGTAACCGCTTTCCATCAAGTGGGCCGTCTGCCTGTCTGCTGAACTCCTGCAATAAAAAAAAGTTTAAAACATAAACATGGACTACTTAAGACTGCCTGGTAATTATGAAATAGTGATTTCTTACTAAATATACATATAACTATCGCGTGCTGACAGTGAACTTAACCACCATAAACCCCGCACATCATGATTACTGATGTGCGAAACCAGTCGATCCACCTCGAAAAGGTATGGCATCCGGATCGCACGTTCTTCTGAAGTAGAAACGCCCAAATTTATACATAATACATACATAACTTCACGTCAGTACCCTTGCGGGGTAGGCACGAACAACAGAGTGCCATTTAGGCTTATTCTTACACACCTCACTTGCCCAAATTTATGACCTAATAATTAAAATTTATTTACGTCAAATCTGTATTACCTGCACAAATCTCAAAAATATAATTAGGAATGTATCACAGATTTCATATATTATTTCTCTATGTAAAAAAGTATTAAAAAAATATATGAAATCTTGTCTAAATCAAAATATTTTTTTTAATTAAACATTCGTAATTTTATTGTAAGTAAATTCTGTTAATTTACAACTCCTTAACAAAAATGTCTTACACTGTCTCATCCATAAAATTAATGGGATTTTCGAAAATAGTATCTGAGTTATAAAATAAATGTATATGATTATTAACAGCAAAATACATACACACATACATACATAACTTCACGCCAGTTCCCTTGCGGGGTAGGCACGAACGACAGAGCGCCATTTAGGGTTATTCTTACACACCTCACTTGCTTCTTTGACCTTCATAACTCTTGTCATGCACGCTCGTCTGTTCTTAAGGCTCCTGACATCACCTTCTGCTAGTACACGATCAATTTGATCATGGAAGGTATGTCGTGGCCTTCCACGACTTCTGCATCCATCCACTTTTGCATTGTATATCTGTTTAGTCATTCTTTCATCATGCATTCTTTCCACAGCAAAATAGAACATACATTACAGAAATTAATATATTCAATGATCTTCCGTTCATTGTGCACGTCACGGTGTCCGGCTGCGCGTGCGCATCCCAGATCTACGATAAAACAAGAAAGCGTCACACTTAATGGTAAATCAAATCGTAGTAATATCGACAAAAATAGGCCAAGTGCGTGTCGGTTCACGAGGAGGAGCTCCTTAGAGGTGGCGAAGCTCCACTGATTTTTCTGTCACGAAAAAGCGTTACGGCTGCGTGGAGGAGCGGCATAAATTTAAACTAGACGTGGTGAGAGGCGGAATAATTTTAGAGTAGACTATGGATGCGCTTTTTGGTTCCGGATCGAATTCAGTTTTTTTGTTTGGTATAATAAAATAGGTTTAAATAAAAAAATGCATTCATTAAAATGTACCTGATCTAACCAAATCATAATTTGCAGTTAACCTGCGAAAAATCGAAATGTGTGCTGGGATCCATAGTAAAATTTAAACTTCAACGGACAAGTGGTAAAATTTTAACTTGAAGTTTTAGGGGCAGATTGTTAATGTACTTGAATGAATGAATGAAAACTCTTTATTGTTCACCATAACTTAAACCTAGATATTTATTACAAAGACATTTAAATTAGAACAATGGGCGGCCTTATCGCTTATAGCGATCTCTTCCAGGCAACCCGGTGTCTAAAGAGATATTACAAGAAAAATTTAATAATATTTGGTGGTTTAACTAAATTGAAACTAATTCAATCGTAATTGAAGAAAAAAAAATTACAATCATAAACTAATAAAGACATACATAATTAAATATTAAATTAAATAAATTTCTGTAACCAAATGGGCTGTGCCGCGACGATGGCCAGAGACCAGATGGAATGTCGTTGGTGCCATGGAAGATGGGACGCCTCTTAGTATGGGACGCAACTTGTGTTGATACTTTGGCGGCTTCCCATCTCCCAGTTACAACCGTAACAGCCGGGGCTGCTGCCACAAACCAGGAGGCCCTGAAACGCCGCAAATATGTGTCCATTGGTAATGGGTGCATATTTGTGGCTTTCGGGGTTGAAACCTTGGGGCCGTGGGGGCCTGGAGCTCATCACCTCTATCGAGACCTCTCAACGCGTTTAATTGAGGTCTCGCGTGACCAAAAGGCTGGCTTGCACCTAGGGCAACGCATCAGCGTTGCCATCCAACGTGGAAATGCGGCCAGCATTTTGGGCACGCTCCCCGCCGACAGCGACCTGGAGTCTATTTTTTACTTATAGTTTGTTATTTTGTAAGTCTAGTTATATTTATATTGTAGTTTAATTTTAGTTGATATTAATTTATAATTAGTTTTATTTTTAAGTTAGGTTTATGTATAGGATATTTTAGTTTTTGTTAATAGATGTTATAGACTTAGTTTATTTATAGTATTTAATTATACTTTTACGTTCTCTTGCTTTTTTATCTTTAAAATGTAGGAAATATGCATAATTTAATTACGAATTATATTCAAACTTTTCGATTATACATCAATCTTTCAAGTCACGTCACTAATATTAAGATTAAATAGATTAAAATAATATAAATTACATATACTTACATGCGAACAATAATAGAATTCCATTTACTGCAACACATTTTATTTAGCGGACAAATAATGGTCAGTGATCAAGTGTTTGAATGTAGAAATTGATGTAGCTTGTCTGATTTTCAAGGGGAGTTCCACAGGCGAGCAGCCTGTACGGCAAAAGAGTTTCCTACAAAGAACGAAGTGTGTTTAGGTATCGTTAACAGAAGATTTTCATTTGAGCGCAAATTACGGGAATGAGATTGATAGAGGAAACTAAAAAGTTCCTTTAAATATGGGAGAGTACAGGGATTGAAGAGGATATTGTACAGAAGTGAGAATAATTCCGGCGAAGGCGAATTGGCAATCATTTCAGCTTATTACGAAATTCGGAGATATGGTCATATTTACTTATGTACTTGTCCAATTTGAAAACTTGCCCGTAAAACTTGAAGTTAAAATTTTGTTGCGATTCGTTTTGTCACTTGTCCGTTGAAGTTTCACTTTTTAATATATAGTGTATACTCTATATACAGTCTTTCTTTATAATTAAAATCTACATATAACATTTGGATGGTTTAACTTTTTTAAATTTATTGTCCAAGAAGCTGCGCCCCGCGGTCTCACCCGCGTGGTGATGGAAAGTCGTTATATTTTGGATAATTCACTATATATCTTTATAAATTATAGCCTATGTGTTATTCTGATGTATAAGCTATATTACTGTAAAGTTTCATCAAAATCCATTCAGTAGTTTTTGCGTGAAAGAGTAACAAACATAGATACATCCATACATTCTTACAAACTTTCGCGTTTATAATATAAGTAGGTTTTTTTTTATTGCAGGACATCAGCAGACAGGCAGACGGCTCACTTAATGGAAAGCGGTTACCATCGCCTATGGACATTTGCAACACCAAAGTTGCTACAAATGCGCTGCTGCTCTCTTAAGCGAGACTGGAACCTGGTCACTAATGCCGGAACACAACTCAAGGTTGTTATGGCGACATAGTTTAGACCAGGGGTGGTAACCATCCAGTCGGGCAAATGCCCTACCACCTGGCGAAGGATATGCTTACTTTCATTCATGTACATTAAAACACATTCGACTGTAGCACAGAAACCTCATGGGTTTATTCGTACCGCAGAGAATCGTGTAGAATATAAGTAGGTACATAGTTACGTTTAAAAAAATTACACAATATTAATGTTATATCAAAAATAGGGGCAGAGGCGAGGAATTATCAACATTCGAGTGTTTAGTTCTGATTTGATATTAAAAGCTGAGTTATCATCATTCTAGTATATGATTCTGTTTTAGTCCCAGGTCTGCACATGTGAGCCTGATGGTCCGCTTTGGGAATCAATATAGAATGTTTTCAGATTATATTTGGTCGATTACTGGTTATTTTTGTACATTGATTGCAGGTCCTCTGGGAGGTCATTTACAATGATTTCTTGAGCCTTGTCGCATATATTTTATTATATTGTTACAACTCAGGTCCCGACAAATACAAAATCCACCAGCATATCTGAAACTAAGCACATTTATTACACGTCGGCATTTGAACTAATAACATTGAAATTCTTTTACGGTCGTCTTCATTTGTTTACTTATTGGCATACGGCCTATTGTTGTATTGTAATCATTAGCCAGGTGTTACGGATATAAAGTACAAGCTAATTCTAGGAAATTCGGTCCACGCTGCCAGGCGGACATATTGCATTTGTGCAATATAAAGCAATGGCCTGATCGAGGGAGGGGTTAGTCAAGCGAGAACCACCAGCGAAGCGAGACGTGTGTACTACAATAGGGAATCTAATAAGTGACGGACTTTGCGCGCTTTGTTGAATTACGACCTTTTGCATTACGTTTGGACTTGTTGTGTTCGGTTATATTTGTACCTGTGTTATATGTGTTTGTAGAGTTCTATAAACTCTATAATAATTCCAACGGTATTTTGATTCGTAACAATATTTAGGAATAATACATTTACATGCGCCAGATCTCGGTCTCATATTGTTAGGTCTAAATCCATACATTAATACACTCTGCATAATACAACAGCCATATTCAATTACGACGGAATATGTAATTGAGAATGGTTTTTGCGCTATATTGCTTACGCTGTTCATATTTAAATCACAGCAAATATTTATAGATTTTTTTAACATGTACCCGACTTTCTAAGAAAGATACCCGAGGTTGTATATTGTTACTTACCTCCAAAAACGTGTGTCAGTAGTCTTGGATTACATGTTTGTAGGAAACTTGGGTCACAGTTACAAAACATACTAAACACATCCTACATACAATCAGCAGCAAACCAACTATGTAATTTAATTAACCTATTGAAAGAAATAAAATTGGTAATTGTTATTATTGATGTAATTTGGTTATTTTCAAATAACAAAAACTCTTTATAACGAAAAACAAACTTTACACTGTATTTACATTTTGATTATAAACTCTAAAAATAATATTGAAATCAATATAGTAACATGTCTCAAAAACTTACAAGATTTTTACTTAAGTTTATTTACAAAACTGATTTGCTGTTAAAGAAATATGCCAAAATATAGGCCGTATATCAGATTGGCGCAGCTAGCCATATACCAGTAATATATTGCAAATTTTAAAATAGTCGCCACAGTGGTATAAAATTCCACCGTGGACGTTACTCACTATTATCGCTTCTTAACAATAAAGTATTCCGTTCCATTCCATTCCATACCGTTCCATTCTATTCCAGTCAGTTCCGTTCTATTCGGTTCAATTCTAATGTCCTGATTTCAAAACTAAAAAAATAAATAAAACTTATAAATATATGTTTCTATTTGCTGTTTGTATGTTGAATAATTTGATGTTTATCCTCTTACTCTCGTACTGACACTTAACAACGAAATGTCAATTCTTACTAAGAACCATAACAATCAAAGGTAAGTATCACGAACTTGCAACGATCACTTTTATATGCAATTATTTCTTAAACGTCAAGTTTTATGAGCCATAATCATTATAACAATTTTAGATAAAATTTTACTATATTATTACGTATATGCACTAATATAATATATTCAATTACAGCATTTTGGTCAAATTGTAGATAAATACTAAAGTTTGGACAAAAATATAACCTTAGCTTATCGATTTGAGTTAGGGTCTAATATTACTATATTTTGGGCAGAGTTAAAGTTATATTCACAAATTATAAATTGTGATGTTTAAAAATATATTAATATGTTTAATTTATTTTCCAGAGTGTACTCCTGATCTACGAATACAGTATAAATTCAAAAATACAAGTCAACAATAAGTTTCCATTCAAACCAAATCGGCGTGGCCTCAATCAAAGTGATATTACTAATTTCGATGAAAACTATCTGAAAAGTCAACTGAATATTGATGGTACCACTTTCAAGCTGTTACCCATTTTGCTCAAGGTTTTAAAACAGTATAAATATTTGGAAGACATTAACAATGAACCAGAAGAACCAATAAATCAAAAGATAACTGAATATCATCACAAGAATATATTTGACTTTAGAAATTTGATTAAATATCCTTCCTCGAGGCTGTACGCTATTGAATACAAAACAACACCAGTTATGTATTATAGAAATCCACTAAAAACTATAGAGCATTTTTCTAAATTAAGAAAGGTTAGAGATTATCAAAGAGTTTTGAAATATGTAGAAAAAATGATAAGTGAAAAAGTAGGATCTCCAGTTTTAATAATAAAAAGAGAATTAGCCCAAACAGAAGAAACTACAACATTTAGTACTACACCGATTAACATCAGTACAAAGAAAGGAAAAAACTATGCAAATGAAAAACGTATTGAAAGACTTTGTAAATGTCCCAAAAAACTCGGAGAATTGTTAACAAAATTAATTTCAAGCATACAAAAGTTACTTGGAACACCATTCAATAAAACTCAGACAAAATGTATAAAGGAAAATAGTTTGAAAAAAATAAATGTAAATACTACTACTAAAACGAGCTACAAAGGTACAATAAAAAATAATAAAATTGGTAAAAATACAGAAAATAATAATTTATTCTCTACTGATACGACATGTTGTCCAAAATCAAACACTCTTAAACCCACCAAAGAGTATCGCCAACAAAATCTTAATACTATCAGCAGTGTGGACCATCTTCTTAATGAAAATGAGATGAAAACAATGCGTTATGACGTTACTAATGAAATTATAGAAACGTTCGGTACGACTTCTACGGTTCAGAACTATATTGAAGGTACGTCAAAGTATTATACACAAAAAACTACAACAATACCCATGAAAAAAGTTTCACCAAAAAGAAAAGAAAACACAGCAGAAGTAACTAAAGGAGATATTTTTAAAATAAATGGCTTTCAACATGAGCGCAATAACTATGCAAAGTATCCGTTCTTAAGTCATGAAGAATACGACGATTTCTTTCCTACAACACCCGATGTTACCAAAGACTTTAATTCGTTAGATGTTCATGCTGTAGAGTTAGTGCGAAGTAAAATGATACCAACTGATAAGCAAATCGTTATAACAAAAAATAAATTCAGTGAAACTAAATTAGCAGACAATCAACTAAAGATTAATTATCCTGACAACAAAAAAGGATTAAGTAAGAAAGTGAGTTATTTAGCAAATGTTTTTAAACAAAATAACTATTTAAATGATTTATTGCTAAAGTTAAATTCCATAACAAATGGACTAAAATCAAAGAATGAAAACAATATGGAAGTGACATATCAAGGAACTAATATCATAAAACATTTGAATAATTGCACTTTAAAAAAACTTCAGAATGATATCAATGACAAAAAAACAGATGAACAGGCTAAAATTAGGAAAATCTCCTATTTAATTAATAACAATACAACTAATAAGACTTCCCGAAAGGCAGATTCATTAAAATCTAAAAATAATTGGGAGTCTGGCAATAAAGCATCTATTATATCTTCAAAATCAGACCTATCAAATCATACAGAAGTTGAAATAAATAATTCTATAAGTGTCAGCGGAAATAAGCCTAAACTTCTAAATAAAGTTTTTAATAAAACGAGAAAACACGCCAGAGATTCATATTCTGCTGGTGAGTTTAAAGTTAATGATGAGTTTGTTGAATATGAAATTGATAAAATGATAGAACAAGACATGGAAGAAGAAAATATTATCAAACAAGTTGAATTAGAAATAGAAAAACATCCAAAAATTTCCATAATCGATCTAATTCAGTCCAAATTGAAAAAAATGCCCACGGAAATTCTTGATGTGACTGAAATTCCAAAATCAAAACCACCAAGCTCAATGATACCACAAACAAGACCTATTTACTTAGAAATACAACGAAATGGCTGGAAGCATGAGGAAATGCAAGATTTTGACACAAATGTTGCTAACAATTTATTTGACTTTCCATATGTATGATGTCTTAATAAGAATAGTAATAAAATTGTTGTTGAACAATCATATCTGGTCTTAAACTTACCTAGGCGTTCATTTGTGAAATTATAAACAATGTTAATATTACCTATAATTGGGTTTCCCAAACTCCTATGTATATAATCTAATGTTTTCAATATTATATTTGTTTTTTAAGTAAAATAATTCAAATTATAAATAAAAAAATGAATATATGTAGTCAGTGTTTCTTTTAAAATATAACTTATTTTTTAAATACATTTCTGGTCTAAGCTATAAATTAAGTTGTCCCAGAAAAATGTTTCATTAGTCTTTGTTTTTAATCATTGAAATAATTTTTTTTCTTACAGTGTTTACAAATTAATATTATTGTTGACTATTTTAGTTATCATAAAATTTAATAATACCTTTTGTTGCAGATAATCTTACTCATCTACGAATACGTAATCGCTGTACAATGGAGTGTAGTACAAAGAAAGACACGCGGTAACAGAAATAACGAACCATACGCCGAAAGACTCGATCGAAGCTACTTTGGATTTGATCAAGATTATTACGAACAAATGCCACTATTGCTCAATTCTTTACAAGAGAATAATTACGTAGATCCATCATTAGATATAATACCTCCAAGTAGAAACAGTAATAAAAAAAATCTCAGAACAAGCACTAGTAAACCATCCTATAAATATAATTCAGTTAGGCGAACTAGTCCTAGACCATTTTTCTTTGAGTATAGAAGTCCTTCACCGCTTCCCTTTAGTAAAACATATGGGTCCAAAAGCTGGGTTGAGAGATATCGTAATGACGAACGGTTACAAAATATAAGAAAAGTTATAAAATATTTAGAAAAAACTATTAATGCAAAAATGGGTGATATGTATACAAAACCACCAAGCAACTCTATAGCTTTCACAGGACTGTACGTAGAGCCAATGATGGATAAGACCAAAAAAGTAGACAATAGTGCCGAAATAGATTTAATTTTAGAAGGATCCGACAAAGCTCACGCTTTCATTAAGACAAAACATCAATCAGATCCACTATTTAATTACAAACCAGACAGTCCTGGTGAGGTTAATCTCTTAGCAGATGCATTTTTAAGATTTTCTCCTATTCCTACACCCCGTTTGTATGACGATATAACAACAAACGCGCCAGTTTATATAACAAAAAATTACAGAAGATGTTTTGGAAAACAGTGTAATGAAAATATCAACAACATTGCCGATATTTTAAACACGGACACTACAACGCATAGTTACACTGATACGTCTTTGAAAAATACAAAGTCTTTCAGTGTAATGTTAAATTTATATCCTTTTAAAACTACGACATCTAGTTTGAAAAGTACTGAACCTACAAAACACACTAAATCAAATTTGGATAACATTTATTTTACTACTAGAAAACCAAGTATACAATTTAGAAGGAAATCTATATTTCCAGTACGGCGATACGTATTGAAGAAAAAGCCTAGACAGCTCATTCAAAACAAAACTAAAACAGAAAACAATGTTAATGAAAATGAAGATGTAAGTGCCACAAAAATGTTAGTTCATGTCAACGTGTACTCACCAGACTCAAAAATAGGACAAAATAATACGAATTTTTTTAAAGAGAGTGAAAATTTAACAACTACAGGGCCAGCAATGACATCTGAGAAACATTATTACACAACAGAAGCTAATGTGAATCCGGACAAAGTTGAAGATTTCCATGTTGGTAGCTCAGGAATTTTACCAGTTACAACAGAAATAGCTCCCTTTATTCCTATATTGCCTTTATTAACAACAATGCCACCTATACTTGAACCAACCAAATATTTAAATGAAAATTATTGGACAACAAATACTCCAGACGTCGTTAAATTTAATGAAGAAGATGCCAAAATACCAGACCACTATATAGAATTAAAAAAACTTTCAAGTTTGACTACAGAAATAAACAATTTAACAGAAATAAGACGTAATTTTCTAGAAAATGATAAAGAACTTAGTACTTTGATAGTGAAATTAAAGAACTTTGTCACTACTGTAGAAACTACAGAAGAGTCAACAGACATTGAAGAAGAAGAGATCTCTACAACTCAGACCTACGTTCCACAAATCAATGGTCATTATAGAAACACAAATCCAAACATGAGAAACGCTTATATTCGCACTGATAATGAAAATAATAGGAAAAGACGGTTGGAAGCTTCTGTTACAGACCATAGAAAGCCATATGTTGAAATAAAAAGAAAAACAACAGTTAATTATGATGACTGAATTAATATCTGTAAATAAAATGAAAAGGTCTGTTGATTTCAAAGTAAATGGCAAAATTTTACTAAAAATTGCTATTTATACGACACCTAATCATATTTATTTATATTTAATTTGTTATCTATGTGTCGGTTTGAAATTTTATCTTAAATAGGTATTGGAAACGGCACAATAGATTTCAATGCAAGTTTATTATAATAGTAATTTCATTTTAATGTTAAGTTCATGTTTTATTTCGGTATCTCACAAGGTTCAAAAGATATGAATACATCGCATCTACTGCGAATGTTTCAATGCGATTTATTCTGCAAGTTCTGTAACATATCATAGTCTACAGAAGATACAGATAACTCCGTACCTGAGTTTCTGTAGCTTACTACAGATTCGAAACGCGCCAAAACTCCAAAAGGACTCCTAAGCTACTCTCTTTTCTTTCACTAATCCTAATTACTTGGGGTCGGCGCAATATGTCTTTTCCTTCCACACTCTTCTATTCTGACATACCTCTTCTGTCACACCGCATATCATCATATCATCCTTCACACAATCCATCCATCTTTTTTTTGGTCTACCTTTAAATTTGTACCCATCCATCTTGTAGTTTAACATTCTTTTTGTCACGTTTCTTTCATCCCTGCTCATTATATGCCCATACCAACTTAATCTTCTTCCTTTCAATTTTACAGTCACAGGTGCAACTTTCAAAGATTACGTACTCATTTATTATTATTACGTACTCATTTCTCACCTTATCCATTCTTGTAACACCACACATCCATCTCAACATTCTCATCTCAGCTGAGTGGAGACGTTTGTAGTTTATCACTGGTCGTATGACAGATTTATATATTTGACTCCTAAGCTACTGTTTAATAAATATTATTAAGAAATATATTATTTTACTTACATAGTTCTATTTTCATATCCCACCGACTATTTATTTACTATTCTTAGTTTACCCGTCCATGTCTAATTTGTGCTTAATTTGCTTCATTAGTTTACGGACGCTTGTAAATAAAGTTATTTATTTTGATTGCCTTCGTTTTGTTTATTTCTATAACATCCTCGAAACTCAAAAGCCGTAATGAAAAATACCTTACATAATTTCCAGGAGAAAAAATACCACCAAATGTCAGAAATGGTTCATATTATATGTACTTATAAGTCCATAATTTTTGGCCTTATAAGTACATATATATCTTCCCTCGCTTTTTGATATATAAAAACATTACCAAAACTTCGAACTAACTTTTTTCTTACTATAAAAATTCGGTGAAAATGGGAAATCTTAGTCCATTTATTTTAACTAGCTGTGGCCGCGACGTCGTTCGCGTTGAATTTATGGTCTTAGCGTGGTGATAAATAACCTATAGCCTTCCTCAATAAATGGACTATTTAAAACTGAAAGAATTTTTCAAATCAGACCAGTAGTTCCTGAGATTAGCGCGTTCAAACAAACAAACTCTTTAGCTTTATATATTAGTATAAGATTTCAAAGTTGCAATAGACATTGCGTATGTAAATAAGAAGGTATGTATATAAATAACGATAATTCGATACAAGTGACATTTAGCAAATAGAGAAAAACTAGTCTTGTTTTATTTCAGTATTATCTACCAAAAAAGAAAATTTATAAAATGCCGCGTACAAATTGAGCCAGTCAAGACCATCAACTATTGCCGGACAGAAAATATGAATCGATTTATTAAGAAATCAAGTCTTTCCTTTAGTTTGTTGTTGGATATTCCTTCACAGACAATAATTCTTCAAAAATACACTGTGAATTTATGTAATAATACAGAATGTCCTTTTTTTTTCAAAATCAGCGGATTCAGTACCTAACTCGGGTAATTGATTTTTCAAAAATCTAATGATACCATTTTTCATTAAAATCGACCTCGAGACTCCTTTGAGTATTTGTCTCTATTTCGTATAGTTTAGGGATTCGCCTTGAAAGCCCACTTGTATACCTAAACAATCGACCATTCGATTAATCATAGACATAGAAAACACTTTATTGTTCACCAAAACAAAAATTTTAAAAATACACAAGACAATAGTTACTTGGTAAAACAAAAGGCGGCCTTATCGCTAAAAGCGATCTCTTCCAGGAAACCTGACGCAAAGTGCAACAAAGAAAATGGGAAGAAAATAAAAATGACATACATGGACAGCAGACTAAAGTCTAAAGTATTGTAAACTACCACATACATTGTTGCGTATGACTAATACAGACTACGTTCCATTAGCAACTCACAACGACCACGTTCACGACCGCGATTTATCCCGTTCCACTTGCTTGCGGACGTTATAATCATAAACGGAACGGGTTATGGAGCGTTGATGTCATTAATGTCATACGCATTACGCAAATGTCATTGGTTGATATGAAAATCGCGCCTTTGTCAACGTATTGACAAGAGAGAATTAATAGTCTGTGGTCAACGTCCACTTCGACCCACCTTTTGACATGGGTCGTTGTGGGCGTCGTGTGATCGAAAATGATGACGTCATTAGTGACGTTTTCGCCACGACCACAACGATCGCGGTCGCCTTGTGGAACGGCTAACTGAGCATTTTGGGCGTTGTGAGTTACTAATGGAACGCCCTGCTTATGATTTCTGGGTGAATTTTTAAATATAGTAAAAGATTTAGCTTTTCTGACGTCAGTGGGCAAAGAGTTCCAAAGTAAGACAGCCTGCATGGCGAAGGAGTTGGAATAAAATGTTGAAGATTGTGCAGGTGCCATTAACAGGAGATTATTAGTGGAGCGCAAATTGAGGGTGTGTGACGTATAAAGGAAGTTCAAACATTCCATAAGAGAAGGAGGGGTATAAGCTATAAACGGTATACGATATAGTAAATTGAGAAGATGATTATTCCGGGAAAATGAGATAGGCAACCACTCGAGCTTGTAATCGTGCACATAGAGCTGACAAAATTCAGCGAACGCAATTAATTGGTTCAATGTGTACGCGGCAATAAAGTTTACCTAGGCTTCTATTCTTATCTTATTCAACTAGCGACCTCTCTTGATTTTATTGTGAAACAATTAAATCCTAACACACCTTTACAATGGAAGATTAATTCATTGTAAAACTATGTTTTATAACTAGATGTCGCTCTTATACTGAATTTTTCGTAATTAATTTTTCAAATGTGGTAACATCCAAGTGGTGTGACAGGTGTCATTTCTGACCCCAAAAAGCTGGATAAATTAAAACGGCAGACCTATAAATCCCTTCTTAGACCTGTCCTTTGTATGGCAGTAACGCGTGGTCAACACTTGAGCGACACAAGTGCCACGGAGATGAATATACTGCGTTAGATATGTGGAGTCATCTCAGTCATGCGGGAAGACCACATCAGGAATACTCATATCCGTAATCTTCATGTCTGTGATATAGCAAACATACAGCAAGAGTGCAGGAATGGAGAAAGTGTACAATTTTCCTGCGGCCGGGCGGCCTGTCGTAAGAGGCGACTAAACAACCCACAACTAGGCGGTAGGGCATTGGCCTGACTGGATGCCTACCACCTCTGGTCTAAAGTATGTCATCATAACAACCATGAGTTGTGTTCCGGCATTTGTGATCAGGTTTCAGTCTCCTTTAAGAGAGCAGCAACGCATTTGTAGCACCTTCGGTGTTGCAAATGTCCATAGGCGATGGTAACCACTTTCCATGAAGTGGGCCGTCTATCTGTCTGCTGAGCTCCTGCAATAAAAAAAAAAATAAAAAAAAAAGAATCGCTTACGTCGGTACCGCCTCGTTTAACGGATATCGACTATTTACCTCCACGAGGTCCGGTTAAAGGGGTACGCCCAAGAAATACTGCCTTGACGTTGTGAAGGATGACATGCGTATCAGTGGTCTCAATACAAGGGATGTTGAAGATGATTTAGCAGCAACGCATTTGTAGCACCTTTGGTGTTGCAAATGTCCATAGGCCTTGGTAACCGCTTTCCATTAAGTGGGCCATCTGCCTGTCTGCTGATCTCCTGCAATAAAAAAAAATGATGCGAAGTTCACCGACTGTATAACGGGGAGTGTTCCGAGGAACTGTTTAGAATGGTGCCTTCGTCCTGTTTCTACCATCGCATCGCAGGCCATCGGCTGGGAGTTCGCCCCCACTTCCTCGAGCCACTTCGCTCATGTACGCAACAGTTCTGTAGAACGTTTCTCTTGCGTGCTGTGGGGATCTGGAATGAGCTCCCAGCTGAGGTTTTCCCACAGCGCTACGATATGGCGTTTTTCAAAAAGGGTGTCATAAAATTTCTTCGAGGTCGGCAGCACGTTGGTGACATCTCTGGTGTTGCAAACGTCCTTAGGCGACGGTAACCGCTTTCCATCAGGTGGGTCTTCAGCTTGTCTACTGTACTCCAGCTATAAAAAAAGTGGAGAAGACAAAGTAGGAAAGTGGACCTCGAACGCATCGCATAATGATGATGGGATAATTTCGAAAAACAATCTTTCTTTACAAACCATGTATTTATATAGAATACTAGCTGCGCCCGCTGTTTCACCCGCATGGTGATGGAAAATCACACTACATCTGTATGTAGTGTGATATGTAAGCTATATTATTGTAAAGTTTCATCAAAATCCATGCAGTAGTTTTTGCGTGAAAGAGTAACAAATATACATCCGTACATTCTTACAAACTTTCGAGTTTATAATATCTATAGGAAGTTTCACTGTAAATTCGAGCGTGTGTTGCAATCACACGCAAACCTCATAGGTTTAAGTGGTGCCTTACTACTATTTCATGATGTATAATTATTATTATAGACTTTTTTTTATTGCAGGAGTTCAGCAGACAGGCAGACGGCCCACTTGATGGAAAGCGGTTACCATCGCCTATGGACTTTTCAACACCAAAGGGTGCTACAAATGCGCTGCTGCTCTCTTAAGGGAGACTAGAACCTGGTCACTAATGCCGGAACACAACTCGAGGTTGTTATGGCGACATACTTTAGAGCAGGGGTGGGATCCATCCAATCGGGCAAATGTCCTACCACCTGGCTGTGGGTTGTTAAGTCGCCTCTTACGACAGGCCGCCCGGCCGCAGGAAATTGTATTCTTTCTCCGTTCCTGCTCAGATAAGATAAATAAATAAAAATGGCAACATTATGTATGGGGTTAATGCAAATCTGACAAAAATATTACAATTTTTTTTAAAGACATTTGTATTTTTTTATTCTTGCTGTATTAAAAGACGAAAAATAATAAACTTCAATGGAAGTTAATCCCAAATCTAAATGAAGCGGTGACTCACTATTTTATTTTCCTAACAACATAAATACGAAGCAGCCAGACCGGAGTAACGGTGCATAACGGTAAAACTATAAACTTCATAGTAAAGACATCAACGCAGATTCAATGAATTTTAATAGCTCTTTCATCAATTTTAAGCTCGTAAGTCTAAAATAAACCGCAATTTCCTAGAAAGTACCTATTCGTACGGGATTCGAAGACAGCTATGTTGTAGATATGAGAAAAAGCAGACTCCGGAAGTGAGTTTCACTCTTTTTCTTAAGGTCACCTTTAAAAAGATGTGCATATTGTACGAAAAGATTAATGAAAATAAACGAAGAGGACCGTAGGAAATGGAGATACGTTAACTTCTTTTTTTTAATATTTAAGGCTTGGCAACGAGGCCTGATTAATGAAAATAAAGGAAGAGGACCGTAGGAAATGGAGATGCGTTAACTTCTTTTTTTTTATGTTTAAGGCTTGGCAACGAGGCCTGATTAATGAAAATAAAGGAAGAGGACCGTAGGAAATGGAGATGCGTTGACTTCTTTTTTTTTAATGTTTAAGGCTTGGCAACGAGGCCTGATTAATGAAAACAAACGAAGAGGACCGTAGAAAATGGAGATGCGTTGACTTTTTTTTTTTAATGTTTAAGGCTTGGCAACGAGGCCTGATTAATGAAAATAAAGGAAGAGGACCGTAGGAAATGGAGATGCGTTAACTTTTTTTTTTTTTAATGTTTAAGGCTTGGCAACGAGGCCTTTAAGCCAGACACCGTTGTATTGTAGGCTACAATCGACGTCATTCAACGGAGTTCTTGTGAAAACTCGAAAGGCCACATTTGGCCTTACGTGATTCTTATTTAGTTTGATGCGGAATAGTTGCCATTTGCTCCCCTAAAAATTTCACATAGTTTGGCCCAGTAGTTTTCATTATATGAAAATTTTTTTGTTCCCGTTTCTTGGGACCTATATTTTTTAAGGAGCGCGGCACCTTTCGTAGGTCTACCGATACATAGCTAGACACTAAAAAGTAACAAATAAAATAAAAAAAACTTCGTTTAAAAAAACCGACTTCACAAACTAAAAATTATAAAATAACTTATTTCTAAAGCTATTATTATTAATATATATTCTCTAAAACCTCTTAAGTCGGTGCTTAGTAATTTTCAAAATATAGTAATTTTTATGTTTTACTTTGCACCGACTTCAAGATGTTTTAGATAATATATATTAATAATAATAGCTTTAGAAATAAGTTATTTTATATTTTTAGTTTTTGAAGTCGGTTTTTTTAAACGAAGTTTTTTTATTGTATTCATACAACCGTTACATTTCCACAAACAAAACTGCTCGCCCTTCAAAAACATGACCTATATATCCATCCCTTTCTATCTCAAGTGACCTATATCGCCATCTCACCTCACGCATCTCAAGAAAAACCCCGTTACTTTTCACCGTGCAAAAAGGCTTTATCTGCGGCTTCGAGCACGCGCCACTGGAATTATAGTCATCCTGCTCTGGCTTACGTATTCTTGGTATAAGAAGGAAAGAGAGGTTGTTGAATGTTGTGTCGACGTACACCGGTGGTGCAAGTTTTTGACATTACGAACTCGGAACGTGTCTTAGTAGTACATAAATGTTGTCGTGTTATTTTTCTTTTATTGAATAAATATTACATTATTATTATTATATATATATATAAAAGTTAAGTGAAATGTGTGTTTTGTTGTATTGTAATATATAAAAGGAATTATAGACGAAGGTATGTAAATATATATTTTATATTGAAAAGCTTTTAGCACTTTCTTTGCATAACTTTGGATCAAGGTCAGGTTTTCGTGTCAAATGCAAGTAATCATGTGTAACATACTTTGCAATTAATATACACTAACGTTCAAAAAAACTGAGCACCTTAGCACACGAGTGTTTTATATTATACTTCGTAAACAAGTATTTCTTTGCTTCTATACTTGCAGATATAGTTTGTTTCCTTGTTATTTTATATACGTGTTATATTATAAAATGACGCTTGTCGGATGTCTATCAAAGTTAAGTACAATATCCTGCTTTGTTTATTTCTTTATCTGTAGCTCAGTTGTTTGCACACTTGCGTCGCAAACTCGAAGGGAGCAGAAGAAGTTAATATTTTTTTATTGCAGGAGTTCAGCAGGCAGGCAGACGGCCCACTTGATAGAAAGCGGTTACCATCGCCTATGGATATTTGCAACACCAAAGGTGCTACGAATGCGCTGCTGCTCTCTTAAGGGAGATTGGAACCTGGTTATTAATGCCGGAACACAACTCAAGGTTGTTCTGGCGGCATACTCTAGACCAGAGGTGGTCGCCATCCAGTCGAGAAAATACCCACCACCTGGCTGGGGGTTGTTTTTTCGCCTCTTACGACGGACCGAAATATACTATATTTACTTACTTTACTCTTATTACCACATGTTAATTGGTGGGGGAAAAATTCGTGATGAAACCTGCAAATCGAGATAACCGATATATCAACCCGCCAAGGACATGCATGGCGATATATTTTACATTCCTCTAGCAATTAGGTGGTCCGAATCCAGCAATGGGACCTTTATGGGATATTATTAATTTATCCGTGCAGGGACGGAGAAAGAATACAATTTCCTGCGTTGGGGCGGCCTGTCGTAAGAGGCAACTAAACAACCCACACCCAGGTGGTAGAGTATTTGCTCGACTGGATGGCGACCACCCCTGGTCTAAAGTATGCCGCCATAACCACCTTGTGTTGTGTTCCGGCATTAGTGACCGGGTTCCAGTCTCCTTTAAGAGAGCAGCAGCGCATTTGTAGCACCTTTGGTGTTGCAAATGTCAACAGGCGATGGTAACCGCTTTCCATCAAGTGGGCCGTCTGCCTGTCTACTGAACTCCTTCAGTAAAAAAAAATGTCTTTAAAATTCTCAAAACGTCTCAAAAAGTGTGTCGATAAGCATCGAAAACCATCGAAATTTTATCAAAAACCTATGTATAGAAAGAAATACATAAACAAACAAATAGTATCAAAAACAGCGTATATTATTACACTAATTGATATTTTAGATTTTCTTTTCGTAAGAATTTTTTCCGTCTAGCCCCCTTTCACAAAGCGCGATAAGGAACTTCGTTCCAATAATAAAAAAAAGAACGCGCTAATGAACATATGATTCAGACACTCACTGAGGCACGTACGCCCGGTGATTGTCAGCATCACTTAGGTGCCAAGAGGTCGCCCTGGAACATTACTGCTCCATTGAAGTCTACCCGCAGTATCGATATATCTTATCTATTGACTTCCTTAGTTTCCATAGACAACCACCTCTAACAGATATGGCAAACTAAAATACTTCGGTGTACTGTTTAGTCATGGTTCAATAGAGCTGACTCACCGGATTCTTTAGTCATTAACAACTTTTGATAGTCAAAATGAAAACTTTTACTTATATATATACATATAACTAGCTGTCCCGGCAGACGTTGTTCTGCCTTGAAGAAGTAAAATTTAGAACCCGATCTCAGCGCCACCTACCAGTTCCAACGGTTGGAAGCTATCCTATCTTTCAAGTTGGATCAAACTGCACACGGTGTGCAAATTTGATTAAAATCGTTCCAAGTAGTTTAGGAGTCCATCGCGGACAAACAATTTATATATATTAAAATGACTTCACCTCACTGACTGACTGACTAATCAACGTACAGCCCAAACTACTGGGGCTAGTACCGTGAAAATTGGCATGCGAGTTCTTTCTGTACCGTAGATGCGTATTAAAAAGGATTTTTGAAAATTCAACCTTTTTCAAATCAAATCAAATTTATTTGTAACATGGTTATATAGTTGGTAGTTATATGTCTAGCCACGCCGCCTCCACCAGGTCCCGGTCGAAGGGGAAGTTCCAAGAAATGTTGGCTTGACGTTGTGAAGGATGACATGCGTGTCAATGGTCTCAAAACGGGGGATGCTGAAGACCGCGCGAAGTGGAGTAGAAAAAGTAGGAAAGCGGACCCTGGACGTTGGAGTGAACGCTCCTAACGCAACCGGGATTTAACACTCGGATGATGATGATGATGATAGTTGGTAGTTATATGTTGTAGTACATACATACATAACTTTACGCCAGTTCCCTTGCGGGGTAGGCACGAACAACAGAGCGTTATTTAAGCCCATTCTTACACACCTCACTTGCTTCTTTGACATTCATAACTCTTGTCATGCACGCTCGTCTGTTCTTAAGGCTCCTGACATCAATTTGATCATGGAAGGTGTGTCGTGGCCTTCCACGACTTCTGCATCCATCCACTTTTACATTGTATATCTGTTTAGTCATTCTTTCCTTACCTTCACCCCGACACTCTCTTTCAGACCAACTCTCTTTCGTATTTCGGTATTACGAACGAGGTCCGCGAGCGTCACTCCGCAGATTTTGCGCAGTGCTCGCATCTCGACCGCGTTTACTCTACTTCCATGCTCTCTCTTCCATACCCAACTATCGCTTCCATACGTGAGCGTAGGTACTAGCACCGCGTTGTGTATGGCGAGCTGGGCCTGTTATAGTGTTGTAGTGTACACATATTTTGCTCACATAGGAGCATACAAATACGATTATATGTATGTAACAAATATTAAACTACAATACATGAAATTTACTATTACTGATCAATGTCAAAAAAAAAATTGACTATTATTATTACATATCTATACATATAATAAAACTGTAGAGGTCGGATTTCTGTACAATGAAAAAAAATGCTAAAAACCGAGTCAGGGGGTGGTAAAAAATGAAATAGAACTAATTTAGATTTTTTCAATTTTTTTTGTTTTTCTGTTTGTACCGGCTAATCTCCGAAACGACTGGACCGATTTATATGAAACTTTGTATGGTGGTAGAGTCGAAAAATTAAAGAGTTCCCGTAGGATAGTTAAAAAACCGCACCACGCGGACGAAGTCGCGGGCATCAGCTAGTATAAAATAATGTCAATGTACAAACTCTTTGCTGAATTTATGGTCGTTTAACTTAATATAAAAAAAATGTTGTAATGTCAATTGGTAAAAATATATATCAGTGATTTAATATTTAATTTTTTATTTGGAGTTTTCGATTCGAAATTCGATATAACCATCGTCCTTAAGTCCACATTTTGGTGCCGAAACGGGAATGAACCGGGGACCTTTAGATATTAAAAATGTGGACTTAGGGACGATGGTTATATCGAATTTCGATATATTTCTGAAGAAAACTCCAAATAAAAATATTAAATCATCCATACATATTGTTACGAGTGTGAGACTCGAATTAAAATGCCGTTAGAATTATTATAGAGTTTATTAGAACTATACAAACTCGTATAACACAGGTACAAATATAACCGAACGCAATAAGTCCAAACGTAATGCAGAAGATCGTAATTCAATAACACGCGCAAAGTCCGTCACTTACCGAATTACCGATTACCGAATGTACACAAGTTTTGCTTCGCTCGCGGTTATCGCTCGACTGCCTCGTCCATCCATCGAGGCATTGCTTTATACTGCACAGATGCAATATGTCTGCCCGGCCGCGTGGACCGAATTTCCTAGAATCAGTTTGTACTTTTAAATCCGAGACACCTGGCAATGATCACAATACATCAATAGGCCGTAAAAGATTACAATTTACAATGGACTGTTTTCTTAATCACAAATTTTAAATACACAGTAAACAAAAGAAGTTCAAATGCCGAAAGGTAACAAAATGTGTTTCTACGAGTATGCAGGTGTGAATTTGTCTTTTGTCGGCGTCTAGGTCGTAACAATATTTTTATCAATTGACATTATAATGTTTTTTCTATATTAAGTCAAACGACCATAAATACAGCAAAGAGTTTGTACTGTCAAAGTATCTATGTATATTTGAAAAAATCGTCCACCGAGTAAAACATTCTATTTAGGAGCCATTTTTTTAATTCACTTTTAAATTTATTTATTCGGACCTCTTTTAGGTAGTTTGCAAATTTATTATAAACTAACTGTCCCGGCAGACGTTGTCCTACCCTGAAAATATAAAAATCTATGCCCCGATTCTAGTGCCACCTACCGGTTCCAATTGTGAATCTAAACCATCCGGCAACCCACTTAAACACACAAAAACAAAATCATCAAAATTCGCTCAGGACATTAGGGAGATCCTAGAACCCGATACCAGCGCCATCTACCGGTTCCATTTGTAAGTCTAAACCATCCGGGGACCCACCGAAACACACACAAAAAGTTTAATCAAAATCGGTAAAGTCGTTCTCAAGTTAAGTGTGTATATACATTTCTAAGATTCATCTTAATATATATAAATCTCGTGTCACAATGTTTGTCCTCAATGGACTCCTAAACTACTTGACCGATTTTAATCAAATTTTCACACCGTGTGCAGTTTGATCCAACTTGAAAGATAGGATAGGTTACATTTGGACCCGGTAGGTGGCGCTGCAATCGGGTTCTAAGTTTTATTTCTTCAGGGCAGAACAACGTCTGCCGGGACAGCTAGTATATATATATATATATATACATAAAAATCAATTGCTATTCGTTAGTCTCGCTAAAACTCAAGAACGGCTGGACTGCTTTGGCTAATTTTGGTTTTGAATTATTTGTGGAAGTCCAAGGAAGGTTTAAAAGGTGAGTAAACATGAAAAAAATGCTTGGAATGTAGTAAAAACAATAATTTCGCTTTGCCTTAGAAACTATTCATACCTGTCAAACATTTGATGTTCGTCCCGTCGTTTAGAAATCAATTAAATTTAAAAGTCCTTCAGAAATTAAATTAAATGAAAAGTGAAGTATATTTTTTTCAATTTTTTGGTTTTGAATGTCAAACGTTTGATGTTCGTCCCGTCGTTCAGAAATCAACGTATTTTATTTATTGATTCTGAGGCGGTACGAAGTTTGCCGGGTCAGCTAGTTGTTATATATAAAGAAGATAAGGAATCTAAAAAAATGCATCCATCGTTTATACCTATATAGTCTATTCTTTAAATGCGAAAATAACTCTTGTCTCTAATGCTTTTACGGAAGAACTATTAGACCGTCTTTGCTGAATCTTATACTAATATATTAAGCTGAAGGGTTTGTTTACTTGAACGCGCTAATCTCAGGAACTACTGGTCTGATTTGAAAAGTTATTTCAGTGTTAGATAGCCCATTTATCGAAGAAAGCTATAGACTATATATCATCACGCTATGACCAATAGTAGCGGAGCACCAATGAAATATGTTTCAAAATCGGGGATGTTTTTTAACTTACTTTTTTTTAAACTATTCCAAGCGGCCGAAGTCGCGGGCAGAAGATACGTTAGTATAAATGTAGTCTCAATTCATAGAATGGACATAGGATACTTATTATCCCGGAGTTTTTTTTATAAATTATGCATCTTAGTAATACAATGTTAAAATTACAATCTAATCTAGGAAATAAGACTAATGAGTAATTTAAACCTGACCTAAAATAACTAGATATAACTTAAACTAAGAAAGTGTCCTACTGTCTTTATTAAGGAGAAGACACTTTGTTCTTTGTTAATATTTAGCACATAGCACTACACTTTATTATTATGAGAGTATTATAACACTAACTCGAATGGTTTTGTCCTTTTGAGTCTTCTTAATAAATCTGTATTATCAAGGAGCTGGATGGTCTCGACATTCCCATGGTAATGAAGCCGTTGTTGGTGGGCTTCAGCGTATTTTTTTATTATGTTAATGACGAGGTCTACTTTTAAGTCTCGATGGAGATCGCTTGATGTTCTGTACCTAGGAGCATTGACCATGTCCTTGAGTACTTTATTTTGGAACCTTTGTATAATGTTTAAATTGGTTGGCTTGGTGCAGCCCCATAGTTGTATACCATAGGTCCATACTGGCATTAGAATCTGTTTATACAGAAGTATCTTATTAGATACGGACAGAGCAGAATATTTGCCGAGAAAAAAATGTACTGGCCATTTTTTTTGCGTAAATCTAGCTCTTGATGTTTCTTTTTGACATGGGCTTTCCAGCGAAGCTTAGCATCGCTGTATTTTCGTATGGTATAATTTGGATCCCGGAAATTGAATAGTTTATTTATTGGGATAGATGGAATTATCCGCAGGCACTTAGCGCCTAAAATGTACTTTTGATATTTCATCAAAAATTTTATAGCAAAATATACACAGTTGAAATCAGAGCTTCAAGAGGTCTATAATATTGTTCAATTCTAAACATGTCGTGTCTGTACATTGAAGCTATTAAAAAAAACTGAAATAGACTATATAAACGATGGAGAACACGATAGATTTCTTGTCTGTTTGTTTGTTTGGAATTCACGAAAAAACTATGAGCCGATATCGATGCGGTTTTTGCTGACAGACATTTGATTCTTAGACTTAAAATCTGCGCTACTTTTAATCCCGGGATTTTTCTGGGAATGATTTTAAATGACCAGATTTAAACAAAAACTCGAAATCCAATGTGATTGTTTCACTGATCGATAGCAAATTTTATGTCAATATCAAAAAAATGTTTTTTTTATCCTTGAATCCCGCGGGAATTTCGAATCAAGTGTGGATGAAGTCGCGGGCATATCCTAGTTATTCATATAAGTGTTTTTTTTTTTAATTTTTGGTCTTTGTAGATATACATATATATATTTATATTGTATTTAAGTACACACGAGCGTCATGGCTTTTATGACGGCGCGTTTAAAAACCGTCATGTTGGTATACTTAAAAATTACTACAGTAATAATGTCAGTGAACCTAACACAATGGTGTGTGGGAAATTAATAATTACTTGTTTCTTGTATTTGAGATATAGCTGTTTTTATACTAATGAAAAGTTGTGATGATTATGAGTTCAGATTTACCACACGATGGTGTCTTTTTCCATTCGGTTTTGGTAATAAATCTTCTCTTATACTAATATATAAAGCTGAAGAGTTTGTTTGTTTGAACGCGCTAATCTCAGGAAATACTGGTCTGATTTGAAAAATTCTTTCAGTGTTAGATAGCCCATTTATCGAGGAAGGCTATAGGCTATACATCATCACACCAAGATCAATAGAACAGGAGCACTAATGAAGAATGTTTCAAAATCGGGAGGTTTTAAAAACAAATTCCACGCGGACGACGTCGCGGGCACAGCTAGTCTTTTTATATAATGATACCTGTTAACAAAAATGAAAACATATTTGTTAATAGGTATCATTTTTGTAGTAATCTATACTATCTATACTAATATTCTAAAGAAGTAAAGTTTGTGACGTTGTAGGGGTAATCTCTGGATCTACTAAACCGATTTTAAAAATTCTTTTACTGTTAGAAAGCTACGTTAACAGGGAGTGTCATAGGCTATATAACATAACGCTATATACCACGGGAGCGGGACAGAGCGCGGGTGAAACCGCGCCGGCCGCTAGTATACTATATAATATTATAAAGAGGTAAAGTTTGTGACGTTGTAGGAGGTAATCTCTGGATCTACTGAACCGATTTTAAAAGTTCTTTTACTGTTAGAAAGCTACGTTACCGGGGAGTGTCATAGGCTATATAACATGACCCTATATACCACGGGAGCGGGACAGAGCCCATGTGAAACCGCGCCGGGCTGTTAGTACTTGTTATAAAGTTTTTAAGTTATAACTGTAGTTATTTAAATAACAAATATATAATTGAATTGATAAGACAGGTAAATACTGATGTAAAAGGTCGCCGTCATAACGGCGGAGGAAAGTAAACAAACATACACAATATAACTCTTAAGTAAGAGAATCGGAATCAGACCCTAATCAATGAATATCTTTTTTTCACTTATAAACGTGTATTACCTGTTGTTTACCTAAGAGGAACACAGATAAACAAAATTTGAATGATCAACGTATGTTGTACCCAAAATATTCGACTAAAGAGGAGTTTATGGGTAAGATTTTCACTAATCAGTTGCTGAGCAGTTTCTTTAAATTTATATAAGGATTATAAGTAAGGCCCTAAATGTATATTTATCGTGCAGGAACGGAGAAAGAATACAATTTCCTGCTTTGGGGCGGCCTGTAAGAGGCGACAAAACAACCCACAGCCAGGTGGTAGGGCATCTGGCCGACTGGATGGCTACCACCCCTGGTCTAAAGTATGTCGCCATAACAACCTTGAGTTGTGTTCCGGCATTAGTGACTAGATTGCAGTTTCCCTTAAGAGAGCAGCAGCGCATTTGTAGCAACTTTGCTGTTGCAAATGTCCATGGGCGATGGTAACCGCTTTCTATCAAGTGGGCCGTCTGCCTGTCTGCTGATCTCCTGCAATAAAAAAAATATATATGTGAAAAATGTTTTTAAGTGGACAATGACTAAACAGATATACAATGCAAAAGTGGATGGATGCAGAAGTCGTAGAAGGCCACGACACACCTTACATGATCAAATTGATCGTGTACTAGCAGAAGGTGATGTCAGGAGCCTTAAGAACAGACGAGCGTGCATGACAAGAGTTATGAATGTCAAAGAGGCAAGTGAGGTGTGTAACAATAAGCCTGAATGGCACTCTGTTGTTCGTGCCTACCCCGCAAGGGAACTGGCGTGAAGTTATGTGTGTATGTATGTAATGTCGTTGGCTTCAATGTTATTACCTGATCTTATTATAACTTTTTATTCTGTATATTATATTGTAGCTGTTTGTGATTCCTTTAAATAAATAAAATAATAAAAATATAATAATTTAACTGCGCAATATTATCACACTATCACACGGAAGTTCGTGATCTATCCCATTAATTTCCGTCCAATGAATAGATGTCGTAATGATATGAAATGTTTTATCATGCGAAAATAATTACGAAAGATAACATGTGTTTCATTAATACGCTTTCAAAAATTGTATAAAAATAAATAAGCATATATATTTTTTTTTAATATGTCCTGTGACATTTTTTCTTATTGCTGCTGGAGTAAAAAAGACATCTTATGGCCCACCTGACGGAAAGTGGGTTTTTTTTTTTAATTGCAGGAGACCGGTAGACAGGCAGATGGCCCACTTGATGGACAGCGGTTACCATCGCCTATGGACATTTGCAACACCAAAGTTGCTACAAATGCGCTGCTGCTCTCTTAAGGGAAACTAGAACCTGGTCACTAATACCGGAACACAATTCAGGGTTGTTATGGCGACATACTTTAGACCAGGGGTGGTAGCCATCCAGTCGGGCAATTGCCCTACCACCTGGCTGTGGGTTGTTTAGTCGCCTCTTACGACAGGCCGCCGGGCCGCAGGAAATTGTATTCTTTCTCCGTTCCTGCACGGATACCGTTGCCTGTAGACATTTGTAATATTGTTATAACTTTGCCCCCCGACAAAGATAAATTCCACGAAGCCGCTATTCCCTGTCGGCAATTGAACCAATTGTAATACCTTTATGATTGTCTTCTTTTGTTTACTTATTCATTGGTTATTGTGGAGAACAGCCTTGTACAGAATTGTACTCGTTTATGGCCGTTTGAAGGTATAATTAACCAGGTGTGCGGATTACGATTTCTAGGAATTAAGTCGACGATACGAGCGAGCACACTTGTATTCGTGAAGTATAAAACGACGACAGGATGGAAAGAGGGGTCAGTCTAGCGAGAACCACGATCAAGGCGAGAGTTGTGTACATTCGATAAGCGATATAGTGACGGACTTTGCGCGTGTTATTGAATCGTGCATTACGTTTGTACTGGCTGCGTCTAGTTATAATTGTACCTGTGTTATACGTGTTTGTATAGTTCTAATAAATTGTATAGTAATTCCAACGGCATTTTAATTCGAGTCCCGCACTCGTAACAATATCAAAAGTGTAACAAATAGAGCTAGATCCAGGCCGCTGATACTAGAACAGGACTAAAGGATGTTATGGCTGCAGTCTCAGGACAAGGGTTGGTAGCCATCCAGACGGACAAATCTCTTACCGCTTGGCTATGGGTTGTTTTAACGCAAGAATTAATATTATTTCACGGATAGAATTATTAAGTAGTATAACGTAATCCGTCGGGCTCTTGTCACCGCCATGGTGTGTACGGATTGTGCCGCGACGATGGCAAGAGACCCGATGGTATGTCATTAATTCCCTGGAAGATGGGTCACCCCTTAGTATGGGACGCGTCTTGCGTCGATACTTTATCAGCGTCCCAACAACAGGAGGCCCTAAAACGCCGCAAATACTCAGCCATCGAAAATGGCTACATATCTGCGGCTTTTAGAGTCAAGACCCTGGGACCATGGGGCCTGAGGCGCACAAGCTTTATCGAGACATAGCCAAACATCTGGTGGGCGTCTCACGTGACCAAAAGAGTGGTAACGCGTTAGCGTTGCCATTCAGCGAGGCAATGGGGCCAGTCTTTTGGGCACGTTTCCAACTGACAGCGGTCTTGTACTAGATTTTATAGTTTAATTTATAGTAGTAATTAATATACAAAAATCTAAAAATGAAAAAATCTTCAGACTCAAAGAGTTGAAGGAAGTATTAGTCATTAGTATTCTGTTTTAGTCATTAGTATTCTGTTGGGTATGGAAGAAAGAGCATGAAAGTAGAGTAAACGCGGTCGAGATGCGAGCACTGCGCAAAATCTGCGGAGTGACGCTTGCGGACCGCGTTCGTAATACCGAAGTAAGAAAGAGAGTTGGTCTGAAAGAGAGTGTCGGGGTGAAGGTAAGGAAAGGAATGCTCCGGTGGTTCGGGCATGTGGAAAGAATGCATGATGAAAGAATGAATAAACAGATATACAATGCAAAAGTGGATGGATGCAGAAGTCGTGGAAGGCCACGACACACCTTCCATGATCAAATTGATCGTGTACTAGCAGAAGGTGATGTCAGGAGCCTTAAGAACAGACGAGCGTGCATGACAAGAGTTATGAATGTCAAAGAAGCAAGTGAGGTATGTAAGAATAAGCCTAAATAGCGCTCTGTTGTTCGTGCCTACCCCGCAAGGGAACTGGCGTGAAGTTATGTATGTATGTATGTATGTATTCTGTTTTCGTTTACAAATAATACAAATTGCGGTTGTAACGAGTACTGTTTGTTTATAGGTACAATGCTTTTGTAAACGAGAACAGACTGCTAATTGATGTTTATTAGAGAAAGGTTTTTGGGTCGATATGATATGTACGTTTGGTATTATACTGTTACAACTTAGGCCCCGACGATCATAAATTCCACGTATAGATCTGTAAAAGCACATTTTATTACCTGTCGGTATTTGAACTAATTAATCCTTTTATGATCGTTTTCTTTTGTTCACTTATTTATTGGCATACGTTTCTAGTTATTGTGGAGAATAGCCTATTGTGCTCGCTCAGTAACATCATTAGCCAGGTGTTACGGATGACAATTACAAGCTAATTCTAGGAAATTGTGTCGACCTTGCCGGGTGGGCAAAATTTGCATTTGTGAATAATTAAACGACGGCCTGACTGAGAGAGGGGTCAGGTCATGACGTGTGTACATTCGGGAATCTAATAGTGACGGACTTTGCGCGTTTTATTGAATTACGACCTTCTGCATTACGTTTGGATTTGTTGTGTTTGGTTATATTTGTAACTGCGTTGTACGTGTTTGTATAGTTCTAATAAACCCTATAATAATTATAAGGGCATTTTGATTCGAGTCCCGCTAACTCGTAACAATACCTTATAAGGTTCCGTAACCATATTGGACTAAAAAGGAACCTTTGTGATAGATAGTTTCTAGTTAATGACTACTTACTCATAGATGAAATTTGGTAGAAATATGTGACATATCTCTATACTAATATTATAAAGCTGAAGAGTTTGTTTGTTTGTTTAAACGCGCTAATCTCAGGAACCGCTGGTCCGATTTGAAAAATTATTTCAGTGTTGAATAGTACATTAATCGAGGAAAGCTATATAGGCTATATTATATTTTCAAAAAAATTAGGGATCCTTACTAAAAGTCCAATAATGTAACCCAAGGTGTAAAAAAATGACCCGAAAAAATCCTTACACGGCGTGCGCTGCGAAAACTGTTGATTATAGAACAAAACAATGTACTACCACTTTGCAGAACATATAATTGTCTACAAAAAATATCGCGTAACCATATATCTAACTATTGTAGTTATCTCACAATAAGTGTTTTCTTTTATTTATTTTTAATAATTAAAATGCCGTCGCTTCAAAAGCTCTTTTTTTGTACCTTGGTATTAATTCTTATCAAAATAAATTACTCCATACTCAAGACGAATTCAATACCTTTCTTAAATTATTCAATTCGGACGGTTCATTCAAAAGATATCGCGATATTTAAAATGTAAGTATTAGTGTTGTAGCCAAATATACTAATATTGTTTGATTGAACGCGCTAATCTCAGGAACTACTGGTCTGATTTGAAAAATTCTTTCAATGTTGGATAGCCCATTTATCGAGGAAGGCTATAGGCTATATAACATCACGCTAAGACCAATAGGAGCGGAGCAGCAATGAAGAATGTTTCAAAATCGGGGGGGCTTTGAAAACAAATTCCACGCGGACGGCGATGCGGGCACAGCTAGTTATCTAATAAGGCTCTTATAGAGTTTTGCAATACTTGGCATCACCAACACGCTGCTAGCATTTAAGATGGGATAGAATGAAGGCATAAAAAGAATGAGATAGAGAGAAATGAAACGAGATCCCTTGCCCTATGGGTGACTAGAAGTCACATGAGGAGTTTTAGTGGGTATTCCGGCAATAGCGACTTATTATTATTTATTTAGTTTTATGGCCTGGCAGCTAGGCCTTTAAGCCAGATCTTAGATTACAATATAGTTTCTTCATTTTCTTAAGCCTATATATATAGCTCAGCAGAACTGTAGGTTATCAGCTAACGCCATTCAAAGGAGTTCGTGTAACAACTCGAAAGGCCACATTTGACTATATAGTTCACATTTCTCATAAAAACACATAATTACTACTCAAAAACTATTGTTCATTTTAAAGTAATTTTACACATTTTTAGAAAATAAAACTGCACAGCACAATATCTCCTTTCAGTTCCCGTCAAAAACTCATAGCGGAACCTTCACTAGAGTAGGACCAGGTCAGCAAGTCCCACTCGTCCTCACCGTGATCGCCAGTAGATAAAACCGCATGTATTATAAAATACAAAAAAAACCGACTTCAAAAACTAAAAAGTATAAAATAACTTATTTCAACATAAAAATTACTATATTTTGAAAATTACTAAGCACCGACTTTAAGATGTTTTAGATAATATATATTAATAATAATAGCTTTAGATATAAGTTATTTTATACGTTTTTGGTTTTTGAAGTCGGTTTTTTTAAACGAAGTTTTTTTTATTTTATTTGTTACTTTTTAGTATCTAGCTATGTATGGGTAGACCTACGAAAGGTGCCGCGCTCCTTAAAAAATATAGGTCCTAAGAAACGGGAACAAAAAATGTTCGTAAAATGAAAACTACTGGGCCAAAACTATGTGAAATTTTTAGGGGACCAAATGGCAACTATTCCACATCAAACTAAATAAGAATCACGTTAATCGGATTATAAATCTCAGCGTAATCGGTGTACATATGGAACGGAATGGAAATTTTTTCATAAAAAATGTTCATAAAATGAAAATTACTTAGCCAAACTATGTCAAATTTTTAGGGGACCAAATGGTAGCTATTCTGCGTCGAACAGAAAAAGAATCACGTAAATCGGATCATAAATCTTGGAGTAATCGGTGAACATAGATAATAAAAAAAAAGATCCCGACGAATTGAGAACCTCCTCCCTTTTTTGAAGTCGGTTAAAAAGATGAGAAGAGGTATGTTGGCTCTCTGAACTCTCTGATAGACAAGCATTGCCTTCTTGCCAAAATGGGTACAGATCCTTATAAACTAGACCCTTTAGCTACTTCAAGCGTGACTTTATAGTTTCATGTACTTCTCTAAATTTCAATATATTTATTACTGTGTGTGTTACCCACGAATGTGTGAAATGTCTCACCAAGTGACCACGAACAAAGCACAATAGTTAAGTTGCAAAAGTATATAGCTTACCAGACCAACGGTATGACGTAAGCAATTGTTTTGCCAGCCTCTGAGCGAATACCGTTTAGCCACATTGCTTCGGTGCTGCGGCTGCGGTGTAACATTTAGCGATTTTAATAACAAGTCAAAAATTATAGTTATTTAAAATTCTTCGACGAGAGGCTTCAGAGCCTAAGTCATCGACGTAAGGTCGCTAGTTTGTCGGTATTCTATAGGATACACTTCGGGGAGTGTGCCACGGAATTACATGAATTGGTTCCTCCCTCACCATTCTACCACCGGACAAGCAGACGTACGCACTCACGCCACCGATATATGGTGGAAATACCAACGAAGCGGACGAAACGCTATGCTTCCTCTTTCATCATACACACCGCTGAAGAGTGGAACTCTTTACCGTCGTCTGTTTTTCCTGAAAAATATAATCTAGGTGTCTTTAAGTCTCGCGTGAACAGGTATCTTCTAGGTAAGCGTGCTCCACCTTAGACTGCATTTCCACCTGACGTCAGGTGCATTGTCAGTCAAACGCGAACCTATTCAATATACAAATTTTACCGCCCCTACCGATAAATCGATACCCTAATTCACAATCATATCAATTAGATATTTTTTTTGTCAATGAAATTATAACTTCATGATTTGTGTGCATATCCTGAGACGTGTATAGTCTTTAATTAGACCTCCTTTTTACCGTAGTTTGAAGATTGTGCCAGACATAATATATAAAAAAATTGGGCCTTAATTTGCCGCCCTAGCCTCCAGCCTACTCAGCCTATTGGTAAATCCACCACTGGTTCACCACATATGCATAAAATAAATAATTTACAGTAGTCACATTAAAAAGTAAAAGTAGGAGCAATGGGCGGCCTTATCGCTTTAGAGCGATCTCTTCCAGACCATCCGGGCTATGGATTTTATGAACGGGAGATTTGCAAGTGTATGACGGCGGTATGCAAATTAAACATATAAATAAATATCAGTCAATCAATAACATTATAATTACTATAAATAAAACTAAACCATAAATTAACTATAAATTACAAATATACAAACCTAGTAGTAGTCTTAGGTAGGTGATGTCAAAGAAGCAAGTAAGGTGTGTAAGAATAAGCCTAAATGGCGCTCTGTTGTTCATGCCTACCCCGTAAGGGAACTGGCGTAAAATTATGTATGTATGTATGTAGTAGTAGTCTTAATATAAATTATATATACAAATTAAAATAAAAGTAATTCATACATATATATAAGAAAATCATGTTATGTGACATATTATTACGAGTGAGGGATTCGAATTAAAATGCCGTTTGGAATTACTATAGAATTTATTAGAACTATACAAACACGTATAACATAGGTACAAATATAGCTAAACACTACTAGTACAACTGCACGATTCAATAACACGCGCAAAATGCGTCACTATATCGCTTGTCGAAATGTACGTCTTACTCGAAGACGTAAGAGAAGTCTTCCGTAATCTTCGATCGACTGCCCCACCCCTCCGTTCAGGCATTGTTTTATACTAAACTGTATAATACCGACAAAGGACCGCGTTCACTGAGTTAATCCGCACACCTGGCAAGCTTCGACGCAATGCAATCAATAACAACAAGTATTAGTTCGAAACTAATGACGGGCATAAAACAAGTACGATAACAATAGGATGTTTTGTTTAGAATTTGTAATTACAAATTCTAAACACAAAGTAAACAAAAGAATTCCCAATGCAGGAAAGGTGATAAAGTGCGTTTTACGACAAGCAGGCGTGCGCATTCCTTTGACGGCATGTAACAATATTAAGGGGGTTTTTTTTTCGCCGAATGAAGTAATGGGCATACAAACATGTTTTGACCTCATTTGTTAGTTTCTAAAGATACAATCTATCTGCTTGCTAAATTTCATTGATATACGTTCAACCGTTTGGCTGTGAAAAGATATAAATATTTAATACAAGCGTAACTTGGTAATGTTTTGAGTTATATATTTAGTATAATAATATAGTCTGCGTTAAAGCAGATATGAGCAGGAGTAGAGAAGTCACAAAAAAATGATTTGATAAAAAAAAATTACTTCAAGTAAAAGTATTATTTTACTTAAATAAATTTTATATTGTGATTATATTGTTTTGTATAATAATAATTATTATATATAGGTATAGTATCTAATTATAAATAAACTAAATTATAAATAAATTAAACTATACAATAAATTAAACTAAAAATAAACTATATATACAAACTAAAATTAAAGTATAAAATCTAGTTCTAGACCGCTCTCAGTCGGAAACGTGCCCAAAAGACTGGCAACATTGCTTCTCTGAATAGCAATGCTGATGCGCTGTGCGAGGTATAAACCAGTCTTTTGGTCACGTGAGACATCCACCAGACGTTTGACTATGTCCCGATAAAGCTTGTGTGCCTCAGGCCCCCATGGTCCCAGGGTCTCGACCCCAAAAGCCGTCATATAATATTTCTACATTTAATAATAGAACACTATTTCAATGACCTTCATATTTTACTCCTTTTGAATTCCGCTATTAGTCTTACCGAAGCCGAAAAAGCTGTTTGACTTGTATAAAATTGAGTAACAGCTCTAGTAACTACGGTGTACACACCCAATGTTTACAAGAGACTTTTTGAAAAAATATCGATACTTTTATTGTATGTATAAGTAATTGAAGACATGAGTAGATGAAGGAGTTTTGTGACATTAAAAAAAATATGTTAAAGGAAAATGTAATGTGTAAAATATGTAATGTAAACAGGCAAGGAAACCATATTAGAACTTAAAAGAACGCTTTTTGAATTTGATTTTGAAAATAGTAAATAATGAAGGAGTTATGTGTGTAATTGATCGTGTACTAGCAGAAGGTGATGTCAGGAGCCCTAAGAACAGACGAGCGTGCATGACAAGAGTTATGAATGTCAAAGAAGCAAGTGAGGTGTGTAAGAATAAGCCTAAAAGGCGCTCTGTTGTTCGTGCCTACCCCGCAAGGGAACTGGCGTGAAGTTATGTATGTATGTATGTGTGTAGCAAAGTGATAGTAAAAAAGCTTTGTAGGCCAATTTATCAATATTTACCTATTGTAACATATCCCTTTCATTCACTCATGTCTTCAATTATATCTCAGATAAATTTATGTTTTACATCAATAAAATACTAGGCAATTTGAAGCGGGTTTGCATAAGTAATTCGAAACCTGCTGCAGAACTAATTATAGCCCGGAGTGTAAGCTTGTATTCATAACTGGTAGTGCTAGCGGAACTTCATACACGTTGCCATGTTAACGTGTGTCTTAATGAGTTGCAACAGCGGCTCAAATCTCAAGGAAACGATGAATTTAGGGATAAAAAATATTCTACATCTATACCTAGACTAGACCCGGGACAGAAGCTAGCTCCTTGTAGAGTTACATTAAAATCCGTTCAGCACAGTCTACTGCTGCCAACTGCTAACCTCCAGCAGTTGGCAGCAGTGGACTGTGATTACATTAGTTGTTTGTTATATCAGGTACGCGCATTACTTCCCTCCCTGAGTTAGGTTCCGTTTACCGCGGGGGGCCTTTATTACATTAGTTGTTTATTATATAAAAGAAATAAAGTAAAAACAAAATAAAACCCTCTATCCTAACACAAGATGGAAGAAGGTGATTAAAAAATAATTGACTGTGATTGGCTGACGACGAGAGACGAGGAGCAATTTTCATGAGATGCTCTAGTAGACCGAATGCAAAAATGCGAATGCGGTGGTACGGCCACGTTTTACGGAAACCGGTTAGTTACGTGGGGAACAAATGTCTAGCCATGCCGTCTACGCCAGGTCCCGGTCGAAGGGGTAGGCCCAAGAAATGCTGGCTTGACGTTGTGAGGGATGACATGCGTACCAATGGTCTCAATACAAGAGATGATGAAGATCGTGCGAAGTGAAGAAGAAATAGTAGGAAAGTTTTTATCTGTACAGGAACGGAGAAAGAATACAATTTCCTGCGGCCGGGCGGCCTGTCGTAAGAGGCGACTAAACAACCCACAGCCAGGTGGTAGGGCAGTTGCCCGACTGGATGGCTACTACCCCTGGTCTAAAGCATGTCGCTATAACAACCTTGACTTGTGTTCCGGCATTAGCGACCAGGTTCCAGTGACCCTTAAGAGAGCAGCAGCGCATTTGTAGCACCTTGGTTGTTGCAAATGTCCATAAGCGATGGTAACCGCTTTCCATCAAGTGGGTCGTCTGCCTGTCTGCTGAACTCCTGCAATAAAAATAAAAAAATAAAAATAAAAACGGACCCTGGGCGTCAAACAACGTCAACAAATCTGCAACTTACGCATGTGTAATGTATATGTATTACACATCAGACAACTCTGAAATTGTCCCAGTAACACTCAGATCAGAAGAAACACAATATGTTTAAAAACCTTCTCAGACACTGAATCGGGAACCTCAGAGCTATCTTTTGCCAGGTGTAGCAACCACCAAACCACAGACTCTCATGGCCATCAATGAATTTAAATATATCGATATAATATACTTATGTATCGATATTTTGACTATTTCGGACATCCCTAATCTATGAAACGAACTGGTTTTTCAACGCTTGGCTTAATTAATTCTCATACTAAATTACTGTGTTGCCGCAAAATTAACAAGGCAGTTCGCAGTGGCGCTAGTTTCTATGAAAATTGTCTAAGCTCTTAGAAAAAAGAAAAGTTTGGAGTTAATTCCATTTTTGGCCACCGGCTCACATATGTTTGTGAAAGTATAATTTCTTAGTTAACGGTATTAAGTTTATTACAAAACGGATTAACTATGCAGTTGATATTACTATTATTACAAGGTTATATGTTTTTTTTTTGTTTTAATTCCCCTCCTAACCATTTATTTTGTCAGGGTTTTTATCTTAATTTATTTTATTGCTACTCCTTTGTCTCGGCTAATGTTATAGTTGTTGACCGTTTCACGCAGATGAAGCGATAGGTTTAATGTCTTATTCATGATGCAATATTGTTATTAATTGTTAATAATGACAAATATTGACAGATAATGTATGTAATAATAATAATAATAAGGCGTGCTTGTCTTAACCAGCCGACACGAGGTGGAGATCGAAAGAGCTAAGACTCAAGCTCCAGGGGTGGAAGTGATAAATGACATCACGTCAGAAGTAGCTTCGGTGAACCTGCAGCCCACCTCTCTACACCCCTTAGCCACTCAGACCCATGTTGCCCCTGTCTTTGCGACATTGCGACGGGCAGACGCCATAGTCCCCATATTCCCAGACCCCTAGTACCACTACCAATTCACCCCAATAGCCCGGTACTTTTTGTCCTCATTTCCCACAATAGTCCTACACTGGCCGGGGCTTGTCCTTGGGTGCATTACTATACGGTGTATACAAGGATAATCGCCGGTCAGTGTCACGCCACATTTACATTAAATTTGTCACGGGCCTCTACGTGTTGACATTCCCATGCCCCCCCCCCCCCCACGCAAGCCCTCCAAATGTCCGGGCCATTTTTATGGCCCGTGGTCTACAAAGATATACATAATAATAATAATAATCGGCATACAAAGTCACATATTGTATATCCCCAAATTAAGCAAGTTACGCTTGTGTTATGTGTAACACACAACGGACTACTCTGGGGCCGATCCCAGACTCCCAGACCATAGTAAATAACGGGCAAAATTCACAGAGATTGTCCGTGTGTATATACACTAATGTAGCTATTCATTAACGGCGTCATTTTTAACGCTTTAAATAAGACGCATTTGACCATTATCAATAACAATAACAATATCCCAGATAAAGCCCGAGCGCAAAAATATTTTATTTAAATAGAACTCTGTTTTAATTCCAGAATGGCAGAAATTGTTATAGTACGTCGTAAGGTGGCGACAGTGATAAGCGACACGAATCCACTGATCATCCTCCTCATCATATTCATCATCCAAACATGCGTTAGTCAAGTGATCAACAGGGCGCCGCACTTTGTACCGCAAACTGGTGATATGTCCAAGTTCTCTTTGTCCGAAGACACGCAAGTTGGAACTCCTGTTTATCATTTAAAAGGTAATTTCAGTAAATTATTTCTACAAAAATTGCCCGGAATTTTCTTAAGTTTGCATAAAACCCCCGGGAAAACTAACAAGTAGACTCTTTTTCGACTACTTGTTAAAACGTGGTGAAACATCGATACGTACATTAACACATAAGATTGCATTAGTGTAGGATTTTAGTAACGAAATAAAAGAAAGAGGACTGGACGATTTAGACAGACTGCTAATGGGGATCTAAAACTTTGGAAGAGAAGAAGAGATTACGATTTAAAGGCATGGATTGTATGGTAATTTCACTAAAGCTGCTTCTAGCTATATGCCTTTTACACCTCCAACCTGGATCTCAAGTGAGCTAACTCTTAATAAGTTTGTTAAATAGAATGTATTATCATGATTTCAGGAATCGATCCAGAGAATGGTCAGTTGAAATATTCAATATCTGGCCAGTATTTCTCAGTAGATCCACTGACGGGGGTCGTGACTCTCGCCAAAACCTTAGACAGGGAGGAACAGGAATCATTAGAAGTCATCATAAGTATTACCGGTGAATATTTCTCAATAATATCAATCTATCAATCTTCCATTACTCGATACAGTTAGTAATAGATATTATAGATCCGTGCAAGGCAATGAAGATAAGGTTGGTGTAATGATAATTATATGTGATTTTCGAGCAAGACTTATATTTGTGTTATAAACATCAACAGTTTTGTAGATGTCAGAAGATCTACCTCGCATGTCATTCTAAAATCTTCATTTTGGCTAAGCCTTAAATTACTTAGTGCTGGCTTTAATCTCGTGTCTATTTGCTTGAAGATTATTCTGATACTCTAATATTTAAATGACTACATACACAAATTATGCAGAGCTGAATTATCGTCGCTTATGGACTTTTGCTGCGAAAGCAACACCAGGTTCATTCCCAACGCATTTCCGGTCTTTCATGGATACAGAAACCTGGCTGCTGATGCTGGCACATTAGACAAGGTTTTTATGGCGAGTGGTTCTGCTACCTGGCTATCGGTTCTTTTGTCACCCCATGCACCAGGCGAGGCCGTTATGGTCAGGAATTAGGTTTCTTTCTTCATTACTATACGGATAAAAGCGTTCTTTATATAGTGTATTTTTCTTGCTTACTATACATCAAGACAATGAATTAAGTGAATCAATAACAATCATCTTAATTTCAGATGAAGGTGTAGCGAACACAGAACCTAATACAGTATCTCTAAGAAGAGTAATACCAGTAAGGGATGTGAACGATAACCCACCTCTTTTCCGCAATAGGCCTTATATTGTTAACATTAGTGAGGCAACTACTGTCGGTGATGAAATTGAGGCAAGTTAAGACAATAAAACTTCAAAGTATATTTAGGATTTGAGAATTCCTTTTAGTGTTAATTTGACCATCTTTTGTAAAAGTTAGAAAACATACTATCTGCTAAATAATGCTCTAAAACTATAACTTATGAAAATTTTTACAATTAATTTATATGAAAAACCGTGTTACAAATGTTTGTAGATTCTTTTTCCATGTGGAAAAAGAATAGAAGAAAACATGAATTTGTGTAATACTAATTATTCCTATTTTTTATTTTTTTTTATTTACATTAGAGCTCCGTTCATCGACGTTGGTTATAGATTACGAAACTTAAAAAGCTAATATGCAATACTCCACGATTATGACCCTTTTATGAGTCTAAAGAAGGGGTCTAAAATCTAAGAAATATAAACAAACGTTCAGAGGTTTACAATAAATGGAAAATAGAAATTATATTCTGGAGTTAGATTTAAATAATTAATTTGTATTTTACAGGTTAATCCAAAGATAATAGTGACAGATCGTGATGAAGGTGATAATGCTAAAATAAAAGTGATATGTTCCACCAAAGAGAAAGGAAGTGATACAGAAGCGTGTGACACATTTAGGATTGTTACTGATATGGTAAGCGATTTTAGGATAAATAAATTTAGTTAGAAAAAAAAAACACATTTTCTTCAGTAAAGTAACAATTGTAAAGTGCTTAGAACTGCATGAAACAGATAGAAAAGAAAAATCTTAGTAAATGACAAGTAATAGAGTAAGACAATTTTTAAATAACTTCAGTACACTTCAAAAACATTTTTTTCTAAAGTTCAGCAAATTACTTTTGTGTTATCGGTAACATACAACAGCCAATACATTTTTCGGATTATCGTTGACCGCCTTTTTGACCATTACACCATAGATGCTTTATCATAATTTTAGCAGTACTTCATATCATTATGAAAGGAAATAAGAACTAATTTGAATATATTAATAACTTTTAGATATCGCCAAACGAATACCAAGTACGGTTATTTCTTAACCGCCCTCTCGATTTCGAGAGTAGGTCGGCGTACGTCGTAAGTCTTGAGGCAAGTGACTCTTCACAGAAGCCCTTAAAGACATTGGCCAGTGTTGCTGTTGCCATTTGGGATGTTCAAGACCAGCCGCCTGTGTTTGTTAATGCCCCATATTCTGCCACAGTGCCTGAAAACACTCTACCAGTAAGTATGACTTTCTGTTTTCTTTCCATCATCTAAATATCGGAGCGATATCGCGCGACAACTAACCGTTTTCTATAGGTCTATGTTTTTTATTTAACAGTCAAGGATTTTATTGCTTGGATACGTTTAATTTTTCGTACAAATATGTATTGCATTAAACTATATTTCCTGTGTCTGGTGGAGAAATCTCTACCAATGTTCTTTATTTCTATCTAGAATTTTCTTCTTTAAAACTTAATCTACTCACGTGTGAAACGTGTGTGGTTTAGCAATCTATAATGTTTACGTCTGGTATCGAAAGGACAATTTACCAGGTTTCATAAAAATCGGTTCACTATAAAAAACATGAAAAAAAAAGAATAACTAGGATTAGTCCAAAGAAAGTCACTTCCACGTTTATATTTTAATACGAGTTAGTGTGTGATAGTAGACCGATGAATTTTTGATGTAATTTCAGGACACGAGCATATTAGAAATAATAGCAAAAGACGGTGATACAGCAAACCCTCGACCAGTTCTTTTGACTCTTGAAGGTGACACTGAACAGTATTTCAAGTTATTACCTGATAGACCTTTGGGAAGAGCTACTCTTGTAGCTTCAGATATACCTATTGATAGAGAAAGTGATGTTGTCATACAAAATGGTGGTGTGTACAACTTTTTTATAAAAGTATGTTGTAACATTTTATTTTTATTCAAATTTACTGATTTAATTCAAACTACGATTTTAATTAGATATATTATTTCTAGGCTACAGAATTAATAAATAATGAAGTCCCATCAGATTTTACAGTAACGCCTATTACAATAATAGTAACAGATATGGACGATCATGTTCCTAAATTTAATAAAGACAAATTTGATATTTCTATACCAGAGAATATAGAAAATGGAAGTCCTATTCCTGGCCTATCTATTTATGTTGAAGATAGTGACATTGGAGTAAACAGTAAATACGACCTTAGACTTGAAAATGTATTTAACTCTGAAGGAGTATTTGCTATTAGTACTGACCATGGTGAAGGAAGAACTCCTATTAGTATTAAAGTAAAAGATTCTTCAAAGCTAGATTACGATGTTGATGATGACGATAAAAGATTATTTAGTTTCGATATAGTAAGTTCAGTTGGTGATATAGACTTATCTTCTGCTAGAGTTAATGTCAAACTCCTAGATATGAATGATAATGCACCTGTTTTCGACGAAATAAGTTACAAGTTTAATGTTTTGGAAAATGCTACTATTGGCACTAAAATTGGTAATGTTCACGCTACTGATAAAGACTATGGAATCTTTGGAGAAATTGAATATACACTGACTGGTTTTGGATCGAATTTATTTAAAACTGACAGGAGTAAAGGAGGTTTGTATGTAAGGCAAATGTTAGATTATGAAAAACAAAAAAGCTACAGCCTTACACTATTTGCTAAAGATGGAGGGGGGAAAGGTACTACAACAAGTATATTTGTTGATGTCATTGATGTAAATGATAATGCTCCTTTGTTTGAATTGGCTGAATATACAAGAACGATAAGAGATGGTGCCACTAGCTTTGAACCTCAACTAGTTGTACGGGTGAGTTAGCAATATTTCTGATTTTGATTTCTAATCTTTTTTAACGAAGTAATACTTGGTCATGGAAAATAAAAAGCTGTGATGACTTTATGGCTAATATAACTATGACATCCGAATTGTGTTGCTTTATGATTCTTCTTGCATATTACGCTACCACGTCTGGCAGTATAATGGCTAGCGCACATGTCCCAAACACAAGAGGTGCAGAGTCGAATCGTAACCAGAACGCATGTACCACTTGGGCAGTTTTCCGACCTAATTTTCTTGCTAAAAACGGTGAAAGAAAACATCGTGATGAAACCGGCACATCGAGATAACCGATGTATCAAATCTGCCAAGCCACGTTGGACAAGTGTGACGGGTGTACTGTCCGTTCCCCAATAGTGGAAGGTCCGAGCCCAGCCGTGAGACGTTTATGGGTTGTTGTGCGTATTACTAAATAATAGCACTAACACAACTTTACATATCTAAATAGATACTTGTGAATTCGCTGGATTTATTTGAAAAAAACATATTAACACGCAAATTTATGCTTGGTGTTAAAAAATAGAAGACTTAGAAGATTTTAATACTCCAGACAACACACATTGGATTATTCGATGTTTTCTTTAATCTGATAATCCATCTTGGACAATAGTAACAAAAATAGCCTTCTCTACTTCAAAGGAAAAGTCAGCCGATCATTTGAAGTAAGGTATTTTAAGCCCAGTAATAAGACATTTATAGACTGAAAATATTTAAATAGAAGACATATAACGAAAAATAAATCAACAATAATTTGAAGATCACCTTTCGTTAAGCTGCAATCTAATATTATTACTATCACTTAACAATGTTTTCAGGCCACAGATGCAGATGGCCCAACACAGGGTGATGGTAGAGTAAAATATTCGTTAGAATCTGATAATAGTATTAGCCACAAAGGAAACGTGTTCACTATCGACGAAGATACTGGAGAAATTACAATTATCGACAAAGTAGAGACTATGGATACGCCACGCGGCCAATACGACTTGATTGTAAGAGCAACTGATTATGGTAAGGCAAAATGAAAATAACAATAAAATTATTAATAATTCTCAAAATACGCCATAATAAACTTACTTTCGCTTTGAAATTGACCATAAAGCCCTATCGGAAATAATATCGACCCAAACACATCCCACTTCAGGGTTTAAGGCCCACTATTTCACAGAAACGGATTATACGCTTATTAATTTTGCCCAAGAAGATTGATAGGCTCCACGTGTAATTGTGTGGCGAAACAATAATATTGAGATAATAGATTTTCTCAATGTCAATGTTTCGTTACAAGATTATACTTTAGCGAATGAATCACCCTTGTGTAAAGTATTGTTAATAGCCATAGCATTCTTAAATATTTCAGGCATTCCTCCTCTTCATAACGAAAGCCGCGTATACATCCGCGTCGGTGTTCCTGGCAACCAACGTCCTACATTCAAAGGAAATTACCACCACTACAAATATACAGTCGCTCAATTCCCTGACACTACTGAAGATTTTACTTTCGATATAAATCCTATGAACTACAAAGCTACGATAAGAGAAGACGCGAAACCCGGGCAAAATGTTACGATGGTGGTAGCCAATGATCCAGATGGGCTTGATGACCTTTTAAGATATCGTATTGTATCAGGTTCCAAAGACAACTTCGTTATCAATGAAAAGTAAATACTTTAATTTTTTTTTACATATTACAGGAATTATATATAATATCAGCCCACAAATGTCCCAATGCTGGGCTCGGGCCTCCCATTGTAGGGGGAACGGACAGTATACCCACCAAGCTTGTCCAAGGAGACTTGGTAGGTTTGACACGTCGGTTATCTCGATGTTCAGGTTGTATCACGATGTTTTCCTTCACCGTTGTTAGCACGTGGTAATTATAACAATATGGACATTAGGTCAGAAAATTGACTAAATGGTGCATGCGTTACGGCTAGGATCGATCTTGCGCCCTTTGTGTTTGGGACGCGTGTGCCTAGCCATTAAGCTACCACGGAAATTATATTTTGAGGGAATTAACTCATTTTTATTAATCCAACTTTATTATAGGTGCTGTCTTTATTTTGTAAAAACTACACACCAAATTTCATGGTCATCAGTTAATTCGGTTAATAGACGGCCTCTGTGGTTGAGCGAACTAAGCCCTTGCCAGCCTAGTTCACTGCAACGCCGAGGTTCCGGGTTCGATTCCTGATATGGTAAATTTCGGAAACGAATTTTCTCCTTATTTACTACTGTCTGGTTATCTGGGATCGGCCCCAAAGTAGTCCGTTGTTTATTACCCATAACACAACCGTAACTTGCTTAATTTGGGGATATACAATATGTGTTTGTCTGCCGATTACTTATCATTATTTATGTGTGTTGAATTCGTAAGATCGCGAAAAAGAAATAAACCTCATCAAAATAGTTAGTCCAAAATGATCCAATGTAAATTTTATTTTAGAACAGGTCTAATCACAGTATCGAATGATGCGAATCTGGATCGTGATTTAAACTCTGATAGATATGAAATTCTTATCTCTGCTGTGGATAGCGGAATGCCAATACCGGAAACTGCTACTACAACTGTATTCGTCACCATTCTGGATGTAAACGATAAACCACCAAAATTCAACATGAGCGAATCAACAACTTATATTTCCGAAAAAACTAAAATTGGAGATGTTGTAACTAAAATGATTGCTTATGATACCGACGTTAATTCAAAATTAAAATACAGTATAGTTGAACCCATTAAAGCTTTATCGAAAGCCGGTGTACAATTGAAATCAAACTCACCTTACGATTTTAAAAATCTGTTTCGAATTGATGAAGATACCGGTGAAATATTTGTTAATGGGACATTAGATTATAGTCAAGCGAGTATAACGATACTTTCTATTAAAGTTATTGATGTAAACGCGGAGCTGAATAAGGAAAAGCAATATGATATTATTGAGCATACAATATACATACAACCGTACGCTGATAAAAATCCACAGTTCACAAATTCAGGTTGGACTACTGCTAATCCAGTGATATATCAAAAAGTCAAAGAAGAGCAGCCCATAGGTATAACAGTTCTAGTTCTAACAGCTGAAGACCCAGTGTCAGGGCATTTAGTTTCTAATTTTAAGGTGATAAATGCAGAAACTGGTCTGTTGCAAGTTGACCCTTTGAGTGGTCAAGTTGTTTTAACAAAGCATTTGGATTATGAAGAACTTACTAATCCAAATTTGACTTTAACAGTCAAAGCGACAAGTAATGATGGTAGTAAACACAGTATAGCGAAAGTAATTATCGAAGTAATTAACCTGAATGATAACGCACCAGTTTTTGAAAAAGAGGTAATTTTTAATATTTAATAGATTATATAGAAACTAAATTCTATCATGTTTGTTAAGCAACATTTTATTTTAGATGTATAAAGTCAGCGTTCCAGAATCAGTCAGATATCCAGAACAAATTGTAACGGTAAAAGCAACAGACGCAGATGCGCTTCTAACAGACGAAGATAAAGTAAAAGGGTATTCAGATGTACGATATACGTTGAGAGGAGAGAACTCAGATTTATTCTCTATTGACAATATCACTGGAGTGATTCGGGTATGATTTATAAATAGTACTAGTTGTATATAAATAGCCATTCATTAATGAGATCATGTTGTATTGCTTAACTAACAACTACATACAAAATACTTAATTTAATTAGTGTGTCAGCAGAATATTGTAAGACCCATGAGTTTATAATGTTATAAATGGATCATAAAATTGCCATTTAACATAATATGTATACATTTACATTAGTGATTTGTAATTTGGGATGCATACTTGTGTTAAATAGTACATCGCAAAATTGTGAATCTTACCTTAGTAGATATATGGGTGATTTCTAATAATAGATTTCGTATAAACCAAAGTGCGCAAGCCGCGCCGCGATAGCGGCCGGCGAATATTAGAGTCGATTGAAAAATTCGATTCCAATTTTAGCCGGCTACTACTAACATATTAAAGATAAAATTTATAATATTCTTAATTTAATTAAAACAGTAATTTGGTTTCAACGCGCATTCCTCAAAGCCTTGAAAATGAACCGATATACATAATATGTAGAATTATATATGTGTACTTTTTGTAAAGTGGATAAATATTTGGTACTTATTATCCCAAAAAAAAGGGATTAGTTTTCATGGAATATGGATAAAAAGTTTATGTAGATATTAAATGTATAGTCACTTTATCAAATGCAGCTATCAGCATACCTTTTTAAACAAAGACTAGATATTTTTAATTTTATATTTTCTAGGTAGCGGAAAATAAAACACTAGACAGAGAACGTCAGTCCATGCTTCGTCTAGATATAGAAGCTGTTGATATACCTAAAGGTGGTTCAGATAGACTTAAAACCACAGCACCTATATTAATAGACGTTTTAGATGTTGACGATAATGCTCCAACCTTTGAGAAGAATGTTTACACAGGTACATCTAATATCTTATATACGATTACGTCACAATCTAAACAACAAGTTGGCCATTATGTCTCGAGAGAGTTACCAATTTAATGATATTTTGTTACTCAGTGTAATTTAGCTCTTAAATTTCCTATATTTTATTTTTCTGTAGTCTTTTTCATCTACTAATAATTGAAAGGCAAAACACTACTAAAATTTAATTAAGTTTTGGTAATACTACAAAGCGTACACACAGCTACAAGGGTTGTAATCATCTAAAAACTTTTAAACTATTTACCAATATTAACTGAAGTCAAGTCGTCGATATCGTCCACACATGCGAAGTACTCCTACTACCTAGTATTGTACGTGTGGATCGTTGCGATATTTTAGGAAAATTCAAAGGCGATGTCTCAACTGAAGATTTTGTTTTTATACTCTAATAATAGCATTCAGTGGGACCTGGTTGCAATTTGATTCTTCAAGCAACGAAGATATCTGATAATCTGGATATATTACTTTGCGATATTCTCCATGATTTCATATATTTACTATAATTTAATTAAATTGAACCTCTCACTTTATTATAGTCATTTCTACAGTTGAAAATATTTTTTATATGTTCATACAGCTGTTGTTCCTGAAAACGTACCAATTGGTATAAGCGTAATAAATATCACGGCTACAGACCCTGACGAAGGCTTAGGAGGTGAAATTAAATATGACTTTTTGGATGAAGGGGAAGCTAATGGTAAGAGAAATATATTACTTGTTAGAGATTTAAATTTCGATATTGCTGTAAAGAAAAATCACGTAAGTCTGGGGTGACTGGGATCTCACTCTATGAGTGAAGTCATGTAAATGTTTTTAGGTAGATTTGAAAACAAAATTGTAAGTTGCAAACTCACACACAATACTTGTGCAGTGTTCCTAAACTATAATGTTCATTATGACATTATGCGCTAACACGAGAGAGTTGAATGATAAATATTTTTGTATTGTAATTTATTTTTAGGTCTTTTCACAATAGACCCTAAAACAGGAGAAATCAAGACACGTAAAGATCTAACAGGTCGAGGTCGTACCGATCCATATCGGATATTAGTAGGAGCTACAGACGGCGGAGGCCATAGTGGAGATACATCATTGTCTTTGTATATTGGAGACGTTAGTGCTAATGATGGTGTGCCCAGGTTTATTAGACCTGCTGCGGGGGAAGTATTAAGTGTCAGTGAGGTGAGAGACAATACATAATTATAATAATAATGGTTAACGTTAACTCGTTGCTTTTGTATTCATCATTACTATCCTAGCGATAAATTCCAGTTCCATTCAGAATATTTGCTAGGAGCTAGATTTCAGGTTACGTACTGTTTCTTTTCCATCTTTGAAAGTCCTTAGCGTTCCTTTAAATTGTGACATCATTATCAAATATGTACCCCTCATAATATCAAGCTATCAATTCTTCATCCTATCCTTTCTACCGGGACCTAACTGACGCAGAATGTTTAAACACTTGATCTTTGACTTGATTATATAACTAGGTGGTTTATTTATCTCATTATTTTTTAGTTATCTACTAGAAATTTGCTGCTGTTTGATCATGTATGTTAAATGTCGGTGCACACCAGCATAAGTAGATTTTGTAATAATAGCATTCAAATATTAGTATTTAAATTATTATTTACAAGATATGAAGTTCAAATTATTTAATATGTCAATGGACTAATGTTAGATGTCACTAAAACATTCTAAATTATATTTAATTTTTGAAAATTTTAGTTCACTTATTATTTTTTTGGAATAGAGCAGACAGGCTAACGGCCTACCCTTACAATAGTGCTACAATAAAATGCTATCAATGGCTATAGACATATTGGAATAAAAACTGTATAACCAACAGGCTCGGCACTTAAGAAAAGTTTTGAAGCAATACTTAAAAAATAATATTAAAATAATTTCTGCTCAACATTTAAAGTTCAGAAACTTAATATATCTGACTAATATCAGAAATATACGTATACTGTTCGTAATATATTTGAAACTTTTGTTATATTCTAGAATGCAACGATCGGATCACCAGTTTACCAAGTGGTAGCTAGTGACCCAGATGACCCCACACAACCTTCCGGCCAGTTGTTTTATTCCATACAACAAAGCAATGCTGATGCTAAGATATTTGCTGTTGGTAAGACTATATACATGGTATTGAGACACATACAGAAACATGATATATTGTGAAAATATTGCTTAACCATTTTTTTTCGATGAAACACAAACAAAAAATTGGATAAGTATCATTATTTTTATTATCTAGGCATTCCTTCTTCGTCGTCTTAGATATGTATCGATAATCAAGAAAGAGTTTTGAAGTAGTTTTAATAACAGGAATTATATAGGGCGCTTTTTATCCTAAAAAATATTTTGATGAAAATATTAAATCTGCAGAAGTAAGATAGATAAATGTACAAATATATATTACTTTTTCAGATCCCCATTCAGGGTTAATAACCTCTCGCCAAACATTAGACAGAGAACGTAAAGACTCATACACATTGGTCCTACTAGTGACAGACAAAGGTCAACCACCTCAACAGAGTACTAGAATCGTAACCGTCATGGTCACAGATGTGGATGATCATAAACCTCACTTCGGACGAAGTTTGGTAAGTATTCATTCGAGATAAGGCTGTCTCTCACTTATAATATGTTTTTTGCTCACGTTTTCGAAAAATCTTGAACTAAATTTCAATTACTTACTAAATACGTTGAAGAGCTTATCAAAAGTTTAATCTTATATTATTTTTTAACAAAAGGCATATAATTACTATTACTTGTGAAGCAACACTAAAAATTAAGTGAGAATACAAAAAAACAAAAGGCTTTCATGATCAAGCAGGCATTATTAATATCAGTCACATTAGGGACAACCGCTGCTTTGAAGCAAACTGGGGGATTGGTAAAATAATAATCTACTACTCACTATTTTCTGAAACTAAATAGATTTTTATAGGCGTTTGAGTTATTTGTTTTTAGGATGATCCTCCTGTAGTTATGATTGTTAAAGAAGAAGTGCCTGTTGGTACAGTTGTTGGTGAATTACAAGCAATTGATGAAGATATAGGTGATAACGCTGCCATAGATTACGCAATAACAGGTATTCAATGGAAATTATTATATATCTGACAGATATAGACTTACTTGTAATTTATATAGACGACATAAAATAACTAAACCATAGAAAGCAAATCAAATGTCCCAATGGTTTAATAATATACCATATAAGCAGTTACTCTATATCTAATAGAAACATTGTAGCAATTGTTATACACTGACGGTGAAATAAAACGACAACAATTCACAAAAGTAAACCTGTACATCAAAAACTCTGTGGCATATAATTTGCCTATCCGATATGGACAAGCATGATGGTTATATTGCCATTTTTCAGAAAAATATAAAGACCTAAGTCCAATAATGAAACATCTAAGACGTCCAAGTAGTAAATCATTAATATATTATACCTTATGTTCTAGCTGGAAACGAATTAGAACTTTTGAAACTAGAAAGAACCAATGACAGTAAAGCACTTGTCATAGCTGCAGCAAGACTTGATAGGGAAACAGTGGCCAAACAACTAATAACAATTAAGTGTTTTAAGTATGATACTACACCAAAATTAAATAGAGCTTATAATAGATTGGTAAGTAAATAACTTCTAAATTATAATTATACTAGCGGTTCCGGCACATGTTGTCCTGCCCTGAAAAAATTAAAAATGTAGATTTCCGATTCCAGCGCCATCTACCGGGTCTAATTGTGAATCTAAATTATCCCCGAAACCACTCAATTACTAATTTTTTTACACCTTGGGTTACATTATTGAAGTTTTAGTAGGGATCCCTAATTTTTCCTAATAATAAATATAGCCTATATTAATTTGGCATAATTTAGCAATCTAATGGTGGAAGAATTTTGAAATCAGTCGAGTAGTTTATGAGTTTATACGTTAGAAACATATAAATATATAAATATTTCCTCTTTATAATATTACTATATATTAGAATGGTATCGAAATTGCGTGGAATGCAGCGCGGATTACTAATAATAATATTAAACCCGCAAGAGGGCTCAGTGGCCGTTAGGTGAGTAGCGCCTCCGTGCTTGCCTTAGCCAGCCGACATGAAGTGGAGATCGCTAGAGCTAAGACTCAAGCTCCAGGGGTGAAAGTGATAAATGGCATAAAGTCGGTAGTAGCTTCTGTGAACTTGCAGCCCACCTCTCTACACTCCTTAGCCACTCACACCCACGTTGCCCGTGTCTTCTATAGCATTTTTGGGGACCCATGCAGCGAATGGTGACTCACTGTGTGCCCACTTTTCCATGTTCCCTAAACATTGCGACGGGCAGACACCATAGTCCCCATAGACCCACTAACAGTTTAAACCAAGAGCCCGGTATCTTTTGTTCTCATTTCCTACAATAGTCCTACACTGACCGGGGCTTGTCCTTGAGTGCATTTTGATGTGGTGTAGACAGGGATAATCGTCGGTCAGTGTCACGCCACATTTACATTAAATTTGTCTAAGGGGCCTCCACGTGTTAACCTTCTCATGGCCCCAGGCAAGCACTCCAATATTCCGGGCCATTTTTATGGTCCGTGTATGTGTAAACCAGAGTATAATATAAATTTAATTATAAATTTATGTCATATTTTTAACCAAACTTTTAAATTAATTTTCAGGACCCATCAGAAATCCAGGTGCTCATAAAGATTCAAGACATAGACGACCATTTACCGGAATTCGAAAGTGCCAACATGACGATTGGAGTCAGGTTGAACGTGCCTATAGATACCATTATAGCAAACGTCAAAGCAATCGACAAAGATCCAGATGCCAAGATCATTATGTACAATATAGTAAACATGAGTTTTGAATCACCAATCAAATCAAAATCTTTAAGCAATATCACTGATGTCCTTGTATTGAATAATGTGACAGGGGATTTGAAGATAATGAAGAACCTCATTCATTATGCGGATGGTATATTCAGGTACACCCATAAAAATATCATAAATGTTTATTTGTTTCTTTAAGGCTTTTTAAGTAAATCGATTATCATGAAAAGTCGTAGCTGACCACGTACAATGAATTGTGTAGAGATAATAAACGTCAACTATAAATTTTAATCAGTTAGCTATAGACAAATCATTTCATCGACATTAACCGACTCTTAAAAATTACTTAATGAATCATGCACACACAATTTTTTGTTGATTGCATTATCTACATTATCTATTATATCTATTAATACCGATACTTTTATTATATGAAAATCGCTAATAATAAATATTTTTCAGGCTCGTAATACGCGCAAACAATTCACATGATCCTGATAGATTCAGTGATATTTTAGTAGAAGTAAGTAAATTTTGTATTAGAATTAATGATTGACATTTTTTAACAAACTCGTTTGCTGTCACCTGCGTCTTACGCCATGTTTAGCAAAATGGTTACGAGTGTGACCTACCCTCAATACATCTGAGAGTTTGGAAAATAAAATAATATATTTTATATATTATAATTATATTCATATTGTTCTATATTCAAAGCTTTGTGGTTGAGTAGGCTAAGCCTTTATTGGCCTACTTCACTACAGCGCAAAAGTTCCGGGTTCGATTTCTGGCATGTAAATTTCGTATACGAACTTTTTGTTTTTTACTTTGTTTGTCTGGGTGTTTGGAATCGGCCCCATTGGGATCCGTTGTAATTAACCCTTAACACAAACGTAACTTGCTTAGCTTTGGGAACGAGAGGTACAGTAGCGGAATGCAAATGTTCGCCAGTTTTCAAACTGATCCATTTAACGTTTCGCGAGCACATGTTAACCTTTTCAAACTAACTCACAGAACGGACGGTTCCACAGAAAATTATATTTAACTATTTGACAATAACGTTTAAAATTACTTAGATTTTTTTTTTATTGCAGGAGTTCAGCAGACAGGCAGACGGCCCACTAGATGGAAAGCGGTTACCATCGCCTATGGACATTTGCAACAATAAAGGTGCTACAAATGTGCTGCTGCTCTCTTAAGGGAGACTGGAACCTGGTCACTAATGCCGGAACACAACACAAGGTTGTTATGGCGGCATACTCTAGACCAGGGGTGGTCGCCATCCAATCGAGCAAATACTCTACCACCTGGCTGTGGGTTGTTTAGTCGCCTCTTACGACAGGCCGCCGGGCCGCAGGAAATTGTATTCTTTCTCCGTTCCTGCACGGATAAAGCTGTTTGATTTTCTATCTTGTCTAAATAGATTGTTTAGACATGTCAAACCTTTTCATTGGTTTTAACATTTATGTTAAACGTAGAGGTTCTAATTATCCTCTTTTGTTGCTTATTGTTAATCTCAAGGTCTGTCATTGTCAACATTGCAATTTTATTTTTTCAATTTTCTATATTTTACAAACGTAACATTTATTAAAATCTTGGAAGTATTGTTTCTTATACTCGTACAAGCACGACTTTTGCATGCACGAGTACAAGAAACAATACTATAAGGTGACGAACATTTTCGTTCCGTGGCTGTACACTGTGTGCGTTTATAAAAAATATGTCGTTTGCAAGCGAGATAAACTATTCGCATAGCACCATCTCTCGACCATGTTGATGCTATACATTATGTATATATGTGTGTATGTATTTACGATATGTTTGTAGTCTGTGTATACTTTATTTCCACTTGTAACTCTGTAACACCTTCAGGGTAATTTTTTAAGCCATGCATTAGTGTTGGGTAAAACATGATTATAAAATGAGTTTATAAGAGTAATATCACATTTTGTTCTGAACCAGTACAATGTACGGTCAACCGAATTCCTCCTTGATCAGTTCATTGACATTTTGCTTTGGATCGCTCATAAAGTTTCGAAATCCACGTACACACTCTCAAATTTCATATACATCAATCAGGACGTTTTTGAACTGTTTAAACTAAAGGAAACAATTATTCGTGTTTAGTTGCAATATGCACTTTGCCGATTGACGACGCATTTTTTATTTTATATTCTGCTTTGTTTACTTGCCTCTTTTTAAAACCTAAAGCAGGTAACAATAAAACCCCGCCCCTTAAAACTGATGTTTTACTGTGCCTGTGCTTTCGCGCCATTTTAGTCTTATCACTGATTCACCGCGCCTTTTGGGGATTGTATCACTTCAAACGAGGCGAGGAGATTTGTACAGTATACACCGCGGCAGTTCATTTGAAACGATGCGGCCGGTGAGGCGTTGAGCGTTGTTCTCTCATTTGTCCCGTTCAAAGTTCTAATTCGGAAATGTTCGCTAAGCCTCGGATGTGATCGGCCTCGGTCACCTCATTTTACTAGCAGTCGTACTACGACATGTCATGTTGTCCCTCTTTGTCATGTGAAGATCCGTGGAGGCGTCGTTGTTCTGTTGTATTATAACCCTCGTTTCATGCTTCCTCTTACATTTGAAGCGTGAGTAGTCCCGCGAGAAAATTTTTGAATTCTTACATTTTCAAATTTTTGAGCATTATCAATACAAATGTATTTTATACGTATGTATTCACATAAAAACTAAGTCAGTGTTTCGTTCCTAGGTCGTAGTAGTAAGAGAAAGAGACCTCCTCCGACTCGTGATGCCCGGAGGTACTCGGCAAAGGTACAACTCACTACGGGACAGAATGTCGGCTGCTCTTGCGCAGAAAGGCTTGAGGATGCAGCTTCATGACGCTAACACAGCATTTTATGCTAATCTTGGGTGAGTTAAACCATCGAAAACATAACATACTTAAATAATCGGATGGAGTAAATGAAATATGAAGGTTTAATTTAACTGGTAACATGTATCAGAATATACATATATTATACATACATAACTTCACGCCAGTTCCCTTGCGGAGTAGGCACGAACAACAGAGCGCCATTTAGGCTTATTCTTACACACCTCACTTGCCTCTTTGACATTCATAACTCTTGTCATGCAAGCTCGTCTGTTCTTAAGGCTCCTGACATCACCTTCTGCTAGTACACGATCAATTTGATCATGGAAGGTGTGTCGTGGCCTTCCACGACTTCTGCATCCATCCACTTTTGCATTGTATATCTGTTTAGTCATTCTTTCATCATGCATTCTTTCCACATGCCCGAACCACCGGACCATTCCTTTCCTTACCTTCACCCCGACACTCTCTTTCAGACCAACTCTCTTTTTTACTTCGGTATTACGAACGCGGTCCGCGAGCGTCACTCCGCCGATTTTGCGCAGTGCTCGCATCTCGACCGCGTTTACTCTACTTTCATGCTCTCTCTTCCATATATTATATATATATTACATATATTATACATACATACATACACAATACTACATAACTGGCGAGATCCCATCGCTTAATCTTCGGGAGAAGCGAGGCAGGACCGCTGGAGAGTTTTGTATAACATTAGACGAGGAGTACACCTATGGGTATAAACTATAATTATGTTGAATGGTGTGTTGATGGGTATTCTGTTGAATGAAGTAACACACCATGGCGAGAGCCTATGGCACAATCGCCTAGTTTGACTGGACAGCTGGAGAGGGGTGTACAAAGTAAGACAAGAAGTAGTTGTATTCTAGATATGAGATTCTAGACAGTATTTGATAGCTTAATTTATTTACCTCCTCATTATAACATCAGCTAACTGCCATTGAAAGTCCTGTCAAAATTGGTCCAGCCGTTTCGGAGATTAGCCGGAACAAACAGACAAAAATATTAAAAATTATTTTTCAATATACGTCACGTATATACTCGTACTTTCATATGCATTTAATAAACAGCTATTATTTTGACATTACAAACAGACTCTTCAATTTAATTTATTTGTGTAGATTTTAATCTATACTAATATTATAAAGCTGAAGAGTTTGTTTGTTTGTTTAAACGCGCTAATCTCAGGAACCTCTGGTCCGATTTGAAAAATTCTTTCAGTGTTGAATAGTACATTTATCTAGAAAGGGCTAGAAAGGCTACATTATATTTTCAAAAAAATAGGGATCCTTACTAAAAGTCCAATAATGTAACCCAAGGTGTAAAAAAAATAACCCGAAAAAATCTTTACACGGCGTGCGCTGCGAAAACTATTGATTATAGAACAAAACAATGTACTACCACTTTGCAGAACATATAATTGTTTATAAAAAATATCGCGTAACCATATATGTAACTATTGTAGTTATCTCACAATAAGTGTTTTCTTTTATTTTTTTTATATAACTAAAATGCCGTCGCTTCAAAAACTCTTTATTTTGTACCGTGGTATTAATCCTTATCAAAATAACTTACTCCATATTCTAGACGAATTCAATACATTTCTAGAACTTTTTGAATTATTCAATTCGGACGTTTCATTCAAAAGATATCGCGATATTTAAAATGTAAGTATTAGTGTTGTAGCCAAATATACTAACAATGTTTGATTGAACGCGCTAATCTCAGGAACTATTGGTCTGATTTGAAAACTTATTTCAGTGTTGGATAGCTCATTTATCGAGGAAGGCTATAGGCTATATATCACGCTAAGACCAATAGGAACGGAGCACCAATAAAGAATGTTTCAAAACCGGAGGGTTTAGAAAGCAAATTCCACGCGGACGACGTCGCAGGCACAGCTAATTAAGAATATATACAAGAATCTTAACCGCTACGTGATAAAATTAAAATATCCTGAAAATATTCGTACGATTTATCACCGACATTTTATCACGTACATGGACTACTCAAAATTTTAACCTTGATATGCAGCAACAAATTAATTTACGTACGTGACGAAACATCACACATAACACTCTTGGGGCCGCTTGCATAACCATCGCCTTTAAATAAAATTAGTTAATCATATTAAACTGCCTAAATACGTTATACACAAAACGTATTGACAGTTCTTTAAACGTATTTAGCGGCATATTTTGCGTTGCGCAAGACGCTAATTGCATTTAAGGGTGTTAAATACGTTTTGTATTTCTTAAATAAATTTAAGCTACCTTATGCAAGCGGCCCTTAGATTACGTATATATACCTAAAGTGTGTGTTTGCATGCCGATTTTTATAAACTACGCAGAATAATGATATGTTTTAATAATAAGGAGACGAGCCGCACGTTGCGACGGGCCGCCATAGTCCTAGATCCTAAGTCCTATTAGCAGTTCATACCAATAGCCCAGTACCTTTTGTTCTCATTCCCTACAATAGTCCTACACTGACCGGGGCTTCCTTGTTTTTATATGATGTAGACAGGGCTAATCATGGGTCAGCCAGTCTTGCCACATTTACGTTAGGTTTTGTGGAAGGCGTCTTTTTTTTTATTGCAGGAGATCAGCAGACAGGCAGACGCCAACTTGATGGAAAAAAGGTTACCTTCACCTATGGACATTTGCAACACCAAAGTTGCTACAAATGCGCTGCTGCTCTCTTAAGGGAAACTGGAACCTGGTCACTAATGCCGGAACACAACTCAAGGTGGTTATGGCGACATACTTTAGACCAGGGGTGGTAGCCATCCAGTCGGGCAAATGCCCTACCACCTGACTGTGGATTATTAAGTCGCCTCGTACGACAGGCCGCCCGGCCCCAGGAAATTGCATTCTTTCTCCGTTCCTACACGGATAAAATTAACGGCGTTTCTACGTGTTGGTCTCCCACGGTCACACACAAGCCCGCCAAAAGTCTGGGACATTTCCATGAACCGTAGTTTTCAACGACATATAAGAGGAGACGAGTCTATTCTTAGTAACTTGTTGATAAGATATCCTATATATATATATATATATATATATATATATATATATATATATATATAAATGTGTGTGTGTGCTAGTTCACACGCAGTAGAAGTGAAACTTCAGAAAATATACTCACAGATAATTCTTCTCTAACTTTGATTAATATACATATAATATATCCGTGCAGTAACGGAGAAATAATACAATTTCCTGCGGCCGGGCGGCTTGTCGTAAGAGGCGACTTAACAACCCACAGCCAGGTGGTAGGGCATTTGCCCGACTGGATGGCTACCACCCCTGGTCTAGAGTATGTCGCCATAACAACCTTGAGTTGTGTTCCGGCATTAGTGACCAGGCTCCAGTCTCCCTTAAGAGAGCAGCAGCGCATTTGTAGCAACTTTGGTGTTGCAAATGTCCATAGGCGATGGTAACCGCTCTCCAACAAGTGGGCCGTCTGCCTGAGATAGATAGATAGAAAATACTTTATCGTTCACCACATACACCTAAAGTAAATAATTTACAGTCATTTCTTGTCAAGGCAGGAACAAAGGGCGGCTTTATCGCTTTAGAGTTTAGAGCGATCTGTTCCAGACAACCCGGGCTGTGGATTATGTGAAAGGAATCAAGAGTGTATGACGGTAGTGTGCAAATCAAATACATGTAATTAATAGGATACATAGATATTATACAATACATATATAATTAAGAAAAATAAAAAGAAACTAGACAATAACACATATGAATATTATATATATCCAAATATATACATTATTAATATGTGTATAGCAACAACAATAGCTATACAATATTAATAATAGTAATAATCAATATATCAATATTATATATATTAATATACTAATATATACAATATTAATAAATATATTAACAAATTTAAATACATACAATTTGATATGAAATATTAATTAAAGTAAAAGATATTATTCTCTTACCAATTTTTTGAAAGTGATTTTGCCTGTCGTATATTTTCGGGCAATGAGTTCCACAGTCGAACATGTTAATTGCAGAAAATTATATTCGGGTCATTTAATAATTTTATTTTGGAGTTTGATTAGAATATATCGGTCACATGATATAACCATCGTTATTATTAGTTTCATTTCAGTCCAAATTGGACCTATGTTTAATCATCGGTCTTATTAACTCTCTAATCTGTGCAGTACAATGTGAAACTCGTATCTCATTCTCTCACAGGCTTAGTCCTATAGATTTATATGTTTCTCTTTTTAGCTTTTTGGTTTCATCGAATTTCAAATCACAACGATTCTAAAGAAGTTACACTTCAAAAAATAAATTGTTCCGATATTTATTATATTGAGGAAAGAAGTTAAAATATTTTAGACCTAGAAAATATGTAAATATGGTCTGTTTTTGTAATTGTATATTTTGGTATGCAATAAAGTGTTTGTTATATATATATCTCTCTCTCTCTCTTTTTCTCTTTAGACCTTGCTTCCAATTCCGAAAAATCGAATCTGGCGAGGCGCAGACACCAAAGGCGATGAAGGCAACCATCAGATCCCTCGGTACTGAATTCCAAGAGATACTGGAGCATTTCAATGTTCACAACATCACCAGCTGTGGAGTTTCCAGGACGAAGCACTCCCCAGCGCAGCACGCGTTGCTGATCCTGGCCGGAATACTCCCCGTGGCAGCATTTATAGCAACCCTTGTGTTGTGCTGTATGCATTCTAATGGTACGTATATAATTGCGAAACACAAGACTTGATTTATTTTCTTTTTTTATTTAATAAGTTCAGCAGACGGCCCACCAGATGGAAAGCGGTTACTGTTGCCTATGGACATTTGAATGAATGAATGAATGAATGAAATCTTTATTTGTAGAAATACAGGTAATAGTTGTACAAAAGATGGTAAACAAAGTCGATTGGTCTTACTGTATTTGACCTAATCATGGTCATACAAATATTTGAATACATGTCAATTTAAACTATTATGACATATCTAACTTTATAGTGTGTCGTGTCGTGGTAGCGTAATGGCTAACGCACGCGTCCCAGACCCAAAGGACGCGGGTTCGATCCTGGCCGGAACGCATGCACCACTTAGGCAGTTTTCTGACCTAATGTGCATATTGTTACAATTACCACGTGCTAACAACGGTGAAGGAAAACATCGTGATGCAACCTGCACATCGAGATAACCGATGTGTCAAACCTGCCAAGTCGCTTTGGACAAGCGTGGCGGGTATACTGTCCGTGCCCCAGTAATGGGAGGCCCTAGCCCAGCAGTGGGACATTCATGGGCTGTTATTACATTTTATTTAACTTTATAAACCTAGTTTGATTTATTGAGATAAAAGAATGTCAAAAATATAGAACAAATTAGATGTCAGAGATAAAAATATATAAATATAATCATTTACATAATAAAATCCCCGTTTGTAACCAAAGGGGCTGCCGCTCTCTGAAGGGAGATTGGCACCTGGCCACTAATGCCGGAACACAGCTCAAGGTTTATTATGGCGGCATACTCTAAACGAGGGGTGTTAGCTATCCAGACAGCAATTTTCCAGCAAAAAAGAAGCCATCTTCAAGAGTGACTAAAACGCAAAAATAAATATTGTCTACAACATCTTTGTGCCGGAAAATTAAAATTCATTTAGTTGGTTACACCATTTATAACTTAATAACGGCTGGATCAATTTTTATGCTTTTTGTGTTTTTGGAATTTTCTTCGTCCGGAATAGAATAATAAGTATTAAAATATTGTAACGAGTTGCGAGGGACTCGAATTAAAATGCCGTTGGAATTATAATAGAGTCTATTAGAACTATACAAACACGTATAATTCAGGTACAAATATAACCGAACACAACAAGGCCAAACGTAATTCAGAAGGTCGTAATTCAATAAAACGCGCAAAGTCCGTCACTGTTAGATTCCCGATTGTAATACACACATCTCGCTTTGATCGTGGTTCTCGCTCGACTGCCTCCCTCCCTCAATCAGGCCATCGTTTTATACTGCATAAATGCAATGTGCTCGCCCGGCAACGTGGGCCGAATTTCCTAGAATCAGCTTGTACTTTAAAATCCATAACATCTGGCTAATGATTACAATGCAACAATAGTCTGTTCTCTAGAAACGTATGCCAATAAATAAGTAAACAAAAGAAGACGATCATAAAAGAATTACAATAGTTTCAATGTTATTTAGTTATTAGTTCAAATGCCGACGGGTAATAACTGTGCTTCTACAAATATGTACATGAAATTTGTCTTTTCCGGCGCCTAGGTTGTAACAATATGATATTCATCAATAAAAAAACATCAGTCTAGTCATTCATTTGTTATAATCTTTTCCGGACCATTTCGTCAATGGTGACTGCAGTAGAAGTGGGTCCCGGGATGATTTAGATAGAATCGGGCTCCAGGATTTAGGTGTAATTATTTTTGTGTGTGCTCAAGTGGATCCCAGGATGGTCTAGATTCACGATTGGACCTGGTAATTTGCTCCACTGAACACCTCTTTAACAGTGGGACCGATTTTAATCGCTTAGATTAACAATTGGCCCCGGTTGATGGCGCTGCAATCGGTTTCTAGTTTTTTATTTTTTAATGGCAAGAGAACGTCTGCCAAGTACAGCTAGTATACATATCTAGGTAAAACACAAGTTATAACAATAAGTCGTTAGTATCTTCTTTATATATATAATTCTTCTGTACGTGTGTTGACAGTGAACTCCTCCTAAACGGCTGGACCGATTTGAATGAATTTTTTCTGTGTGTTCAAGTGGATTCGAGGATGGTTTAGATTCACAATTGGACCCGGTAGGTGGTGCTGCAATCGGGTTCTAAATTTTATTTCTTCAGGGCAGAACAACGTCTGCCGGGACAGCTAGTCTCTATATACAAATATACATCTAAAACATCACAAATAAAGGAATTCATATTCTCAGGATTTTAATCATTAGTAAATACATACATACATAACTTCACGCCAGTTCCCTTGCGGGGTAGGCACGAACAACAGAGCGCAATTCAGGCTTATTCTTACACACCTCACTTGCTTCTTTGACATTCATAGCTCTTGTCATGCACGCCCGTCTGTTCTTAAGGCTCCTGACATCACCACATCACTAGTAAATAAATATGATAAAATATATAAAGTCAAGTTCAAGGTTGCTTTACACACCAACCGCAATTTGTTGTTTTATCACAACCAAGTCAACATGAGCATCACTTAACGAGGTATAAAAATTGTAGACAAATATTTAATTTTAGCGCATATTCAACTAATCAAATAGGCTTTTAAATAATCATTTATGTTAGTAAAACTTTTGGAATCCGATTTGAATGGAACGTGATTTTTTAATATACGTATTTATAATGTGGTAGAGCTCTCATGGTCAGAGTGATACCACGCTCTCACGTGATATCGGTGTGAAGCGATTAGCTTTGAGCCAATCGTGTTTCGTACAATGAGTGAGAGTTCCAATATGGAGTAGGGGACTCCATCCTCCCTATTCCGTCGCCCTATCTCATCACTCCTATTCCATTCTTCATAATAGTAGTGGAGCCCAAGAGGCTAAATGTGGAGTTACTCCAGCGTCGCGGAGACCCTTTTGATTGTGAAGATTAGATGCTGACAAGAAAAAAGGTTATATGATGTATGCCCTTTCACTGGTGGGGGGGGCGTGTACAGGTTTTCGAAAATGTCAAAAAGAGTCACACAGTAATACTTAAGCGCGTCAGATATTAATAATGTATGCGCCCCATGTGTTTCTGATAACGGAGAACATAATCTGCCCGTTTGCATGGTGGGGGTGACCGTACGAAAGTGTTGGAAATGGAAATAAAAAAAATTCATTCGAGCTCGTCAGTATTCGTATTCAAAATACTGACAATTTAGGCGGGACCAAAAGTAATGGCCGATATTCGAAAGTGCAAAAATAATCGTAACATTGAAATACTCGAGCGTGTCAGATTAATATATAGACGGTTCAGCTTGATGTCCTTATCGTGTTGACCCATAATCTGACAATGACGTGGAGGAATTTCCTTAATCTGAAGTTTGAATAAAACACTATTTTTAAACTCGTGATATCTTTCGAATGGAATGTCCGAATTGAATCATTCAAAATGTTATATAAAGGTATTGAAGCAGTTTTGATTATGAAGTAATTTATTTTGATAAGGATGAATACCAAAATAGAAATAAAGAGCCTTTTCTAGCGGCGGCATTTTAATTAAATTATTAAAATAAAAGAACACTTATTGTGGAATAACTATGATAGTTAGGCATATGCTGTTGCGACACTTTTTGTAGATAGCGATGTGTTCTACAAAGTCGTAGTACATTATTTTATTCTATCATCAATAGTTTTCGCAGCGCATGCGATGTTAGGTATTTTTTTTACACCTTGGGTTACATTATTGGAGTTTTAGTAGGGATCCCTATTTTTTTGTAAATATAATATAGATAGATAGATTGTTAATGCAGTTGTCCAATTTGAAAACCTGCCCGTAAAACTTCAAGTTAAATTTTTGTTGCGATTCATTTTGTCACTTATAAGTTGCTATTTATTTTTCCACTTGTCCGTTGAAGTTTCACATCTAATATGTATCCCAGCACACATTTTTTTATGGATTCATAGGTTTGCGTTTGACCACTGTCTCGCCTGATGTTGAGTGATGACGCAATCTAGGGTGAAGCACGCTTACCTATAAGATACCTATTCACTCGTGATTTGAAGACTTCGAGATTGTATGGTATAGTTTGTCTATAAGCGAACATAAAAAAACACCGGTTCTTTACGTGTTGGCCCAGGATAAAAGCTCACAGGGTCACCTTGCACCCGGGGTGGCCCGGTATTCCCGAGCGTGACGCGTCACGGTGCAGTAACTTTGTTCTAAATCCCGTGACGCCCCGTAAAAGCGCGGATACAGGAGCGCAGGTTTAGGTTTAGTGGGTAGTTTGGCGATCGGTTTCTCGCGACTGCTTCTGTTTGAAGCTAGCGTGGAGAACTGGTCGCTGAGAGCCCCACACACCCTCGATGCATGCGTCTGCGCTTTTGGCTCTTCCTCCGAAGAGCCCGAGGACGGAGTCCAAAGACATTCCCCTGCGTTATAAAAAAAAAAGGATTCCAAGCTTGCGGACTTCCCTCCCTGTTGTTGAAGAGGGTGTACTTCCTCGCAGGACACTCTGGGTTCGTTTACAAGCGTTGGGGCGTCACAAATGCAATGCCTATTGGTCTAGTTCCTGTGGTGCCCCGTAAAAGCGTGTGAGCTAGAGACGCAGGTTAGGTTTAGTGGTAGTTTGACTACCGACCATCCCCCTGTCCTCTGCATGGAGGCCATGGGGGCCACGGTGTCCTAAGAAAAGACATTTACCCTGCGTCATCAAAAAAAAATGGTATGCAAGCTAGCTCTGTGTCATGTGCGTGCTGATGTGAATTGCAAGAATAAAGATTATGGCATGGATTATTTTGTTTCAGCTAAGAAACGAACGAGGTCAGCACTTCTAATACAGAGAGAGCCTCCACCGGTCGCAGCAAGCAATATCTCAGCGCCTACGAGGCTGTACGCTGAGCCCCTTTACACCACGTGACGAGGCCCATTCAAACCCACTCAAGAGTATTGTCATTCGCTTGCCTTTTTATTCTATACTCTAATTTTTAATTACCAGGACTAAAATGACAGTTGCGCTTGACCTTATTTACGTTGCAAACTGGAGTCTTGTATTATGGCTCAGTCATAAGTGCGTTTTTGATTCAACTCTCGCCTGTGAGTTGAATCCTGTAGACATTTCTACAGAATTAGTCCTGGTAATTAAGTCAGAGTGTAATAATGAAATGAGGAGATTACGTATATTATAATCTGTTTCAAATAGGACGGTATGAAAGAAATTACATAAATAAATAAATGAACATCGTGATTCTAGGTACCTATAAAATCATTATTAAATAGCAACAGGATTAATAGTACATTATGGTACTAGTGTGTAACATTGGTGATTACCGCCGAGGCGCCATTGAGACTCGAGCCGTAGGCGAGGGTCTTAAGAGAGCCGAGGACGGTAATCATCAATACACACGTGTATCATACGACGTTTTTCAACACACTTGTGAATAAAATAACAACAAAAACTCATTTTATTTAGTAGATAAAAAAAAGTTATATATGAGTGAAAGTGTTATTTATTAAACACATACGAGTTAAAATTATCTATTTAAATAAGAAGTTGCATGAAATGAGCAAGCAATAGGAACATTAATTTATTTATTCTATAGAACACGATCTTTTTTTTTTGAATAAAAACTTTTTTAAGAACAAAGCAACTCAACCAATAAAATTTAAAAAAAAAATCTATAACTCACTAGTGAGTTATAATGTTTTTTACTCACAGTTTGATAATGGGTGTCATTCTGTGCCTAATTGCGGTGACCATAGAGCCACTTTACGAGCAAGTGTGTTGAAAATATCTTTATATATAAATTTCTTCTGTTCTGTGTGTACGTCACTGAATTTATCTTAAACGATTGGACCGATTTTGATGATTTTTTTTTGTGTGTGTGTTCAAGTGGATTCGATAATGGTTTAGATTCACAATTTAACCCAGTGGCGCTGCAATCGGGATCCAGAATTTTGTTGAAATGTTTTGTGTGTATTTGAGTGGGTCCCGGTATGGTTTTGATTCACAATTAGACCCGGTAGATGGCTCTGGAGTCGGGTTCTAGATTTTCCTATTTTCAGAGCAGAACTTCTGTCGGGTCCGCTAGCATTTTTATTTTTGTATATAATTAACATTTATTTCGTAGGAAAGTTTATGGTAACACAAAAATTACGTTTTATGGATGTGTCAACCATACCGTCTTATTTGATATAGACTTTAAGACTTTTTAAGCTACTATTAGACGGTTCAATTTTGTCTTTTAATTGAATATCATAATTTCTTTTAGTCTTTGCGCTTTTGAACGAAGTTGATTCAATCTGTTTGAATCGTGTAATATCTGCATTACGCAAAGAGTTGTTTACATTATCATTGAAAAATTAAACTTTGACTCCTTTTGAAAGTACTTGAAACTATTAGTTTATTTGCGAAACTCGTGATCTGAGTCCTTATCGTTGCTTGTAATAATTTTCCATTTAAATAATAAGTTATACATTAAGTTAATGTCTATTCAAATTATGATAAGAAATTATTCATAAGTTAACTAACTACCTAACTAATGAAAGTGTAAACCAAGTGTAACTGTCCGTGCAGGAACGGAGAAAGAATACAATTTCCTGCGGCCGGGCGGCCTGTCGTAAGAGGCGACTTAACAACCCACAGCCAGGTGGCAGAGTATTTGCTCGACTGGATGGCTACCACCCCTGATCTAAAGTATGTCGCCATAACAACCTTGAGTTGTGTTCCGGCATTAGTGACCAGGTTCCAGTGTCCCTTAAGAGAGCAGCAGTGCATTTGTAGCAACTTTGGTGTTGCAGATGTCCATAGGCGATGGTAACCGCTTTCCATCAAGTGGGCCGCCTACCTGTCTGCTGATCTCCTGCAATAAAAAAAATCTGTTACTAGTCTAAGATATATTATGTACACATCACCGTGATCAAATTTAAGAAAGTTCAAATGTAGCACTTTAAATAAGCGTGTATGCATGAGGAGACTAATGAAAGTTGATGAAGAGAAAGGTGTTTGTTATGATCGCAGTAGCTGGGAATTCATCGTCTCTGCCTACCCCAATGAGAAACATGACAACATATTATTGTATATACTAGAATATGCCCGCAACTTCATCAACGCTTGACTTGAAATTCCGGTAGTATTCCCGGGATACAAAGTACCACATCTTCTCGATATCGTCATGACGGTATATATATGTATAGTATATATATATTATATATATGTAAACTCCATATAACGTCGCTCGATTTAACGAAAAACTCCCTCAGGCGTTGAAATCACTTGACTTTGGTTGGTTTAGCTTGTCTTCCATTCCGTATCCCCGTAGCCCTGGCATAAGGCGTAGGACGGAACACCCGGTGGTTTTAGTGAGTAGCCCTAACAGGGGAGTGGCAATAGCGTGGCACCAGTTTTGACTGGGCATGCTAGTGCCACCCCCGATCTGGCGAATCCTACACACGGGTCGCGAATTATCCCCCAAAGGTTCTGCCCTTGTCGCAGCTTAGTTAGCAAGCTTAGCTTAGCAAAAACGGATTTCCCCTGGAAAAAAAAAGCTTGTCTTCCATACAATGATACACTCTATATAGCATTACACCCACTCTCAATAACGACGATAATTAAATAATAAAAAGTACCTTCTAAATTGCTAAAATTAATAAAAACTGCGCAGCTGTGCACATTCTTTTATCGCTTTATTATTCTAGCCCGTAATAAACTCGACTGTAGGCATCATGCATACTGAAATTTCTAAGAAATTCCGAAATATCGAAATTTCTAAGTACTTCCTTTGTCACCAAGATGTATCAATCAATATCGCAATATATTAATAATTTATGTTAAAAAATACAACAAAATTATAGGTGCAGCAAAAGACGTCAGACAAAAATAACAGGCTTCTCTCCATTTAACGACAACTCTCTATAGCGCCATAAATGCAATGTTCCTTCAGTGTCGTTATATAGAGTTTACACTGTATATATAATATTTTTTTTATTACTCGGGTTGGTTTAGATTTACAATTGAACCCGGTAGGTTGTACTGGAATCGAGTTCTAGCTTTCCTTTTTTCTGAGCAGGACTACGTCTGCTGAGCCTAGTGTTGTGTAAAATATGTACATTAATATATAAAACAAAACCCATCTCCACCAGCAACCAAGCTACTGGTGGATAAGGCTCCAGAGGTAGGAACCTCATCACAATACTGGCCGTGTCAAACAGAGCTGCCTTCTACACATCTGACCCTTCACCCAGATACCTTATTATTTATAAAAAAAAATACAATTCGATTCATGTACATTTATGGCCCGGCCACAAGCTTGTTGCTGTGACCAAGAGCATAGTGGAACGCGTTGGGCGACAAAAACAAAAATATATAATTTAAGATCGTGGCCGGGCAGTTAAAGGTTCCATAAATTCAATTCATATACAAATTCAAAAGTTTTTATTCAAAATAACTTCCACTGGAGAACGCTTTTTGAAGGTCTATATAAGTTAAAATTTAATTTTACTTCCTATTATATATACACCGCTTGGCAACGTGTTATTGCTGTTAAAGAGAAGAAGCGGCAAAAAAAATCCCCAGCAACACGTCTAGCTAAAAATTGTTTTTCTTTATATTTCTCATTCTATAACTAACTACAACGGCAACAAACATGCGTCATCAGTCGTCAGTTACCAAAAAAAAATTCAAAGAAACTGCAAAATAAGGCATGTAATTATAAGATTATAATAAGATTTCGATCTTAATATTAACATTATAAGCTTCCTCATTCGAGGGTCATGCTCAGAAAAGTGTACATTTGAAATTTGTAACTAAACTGACATTACGAACCTGACATCGTAAAGCATTGAACACATTAAACCATAATTAATACATTACTAGTTTACCCGGCAAACTTCGTACCGCCTCAGAATCAATAAATTAAAAAAGCATTTCTTTTCAATATTTACTCACCTTTTAAATCCTCCCTGGATTTCCACAAATAATTCAAAACCAAAATTAGCAAAATCAGTCCAGCCGTTCTCGAGTTTTAGCGAGACTAACGAACAGCAATTGATTTTTATATATAACATTATTGTCTATAGAGGTAGAAAATCTAGAAAAACTGAAATCGTCTTCAGATATGGATGATTTCTTAAATAAGCTTGCCGAAAAAATGCGACAAAAGTGTATCTTTGATGTAAATTGTTTATCTAACTTAGCTTTTAGGAGCATTAAGTATTATAAGTAATAACTTATAATCAATATATAAATATTTTAATTCAATTCGAGCATTTTTTGAGCTTTTATAAAAAAATATCCTTCCTTTGGGCCCCCCAACACATTTTGATACAGGGCCCATCTAAGGCCAGCCATATCACTGTTAAAATGTCTTTGTAGTCTGCGATTGTTTTTCCTTTATTTATTTATGTTTTGTTGCTTTAAACATGCTTATTTTACCTATGTATGTTCGTCCTAGAAATAAACCTGTTTTCTTTCTTTCTTTCATTTCAATCTTCCGTAACCTATTTGCTTATTTCAATACCACGTCCCATCCCCTCTATCTTACGCCCCTATCCTCTACAATTATTCCCATCTTAAAGGCTAGCAACTTGTTAGCTTCGCTGTTGGTGTTGCAAACGTTTATAGCTACGGTAACCACTTTCTATAAGCTGGGCCGGCCGTCTGTCTGTTTATCAGCTTCAGAATTTAAAAAAATGTGTACAGTTCACACGTAGTAGAAGTGAAACTTCAGAGAATATGCTCATAGATAATTCTTCGCTAACTTTTATTAATACAAATATAATTCCTTTAGCCTACATTTATGAACATTTTATAATTCAAAAAATCAATCTAAATTACACTTTAAATCACTCGCATTAAGTTTAAAATTCAATGCACATGCGTACAATTTCCTTTGATCTACGTATAAAAGAATATCTGCCTTATGTATATACAAATAGAGGTAAAATTCATAAGTTTTGTTTAAATTGAAAATTAATACCAACGGGTAAAGAGAAATGTGTTTTGTTTTGAATTTTGTTGCATGCAGTTGCATTTTTAAATGTATAGGACTAAGCCTGCGAGAGAATGAGATACGAGTTTTAAATTGTGCAGCAGCTCGCAGATTAGAGAGTCAATAATACCGATGATTAAACATAGATCTAATTTCGACCGAAATAAAACTGATAATAATATTTTTTAGACTAAAACAGTAAAAAATTGAAAGTAATACTGAAGAAGTTTGTTTTGTATTATAATATATTGACGGATGTAGGCTAAAGGAATTACATAAATTATATTAATCAAAGTTAGAGAAAAATTATCTCTGAGTATATTCTCTGAAGCTTCACTTCGTGTGAACTGCCCACAAACAAATTTTTTTATTGCCTGAAGTAGGCAATAATGATGATGATGAGGCAGACGGCCCACCTGATGTAAAGTTGTTACTGTCGCCTATGGAGGTTTGCAAAACCAGAGGCGTTGCCAACCTGTAAGAAATTATCTAATGCCCTTCTTAAACAACCCCTTGTCGTAGCGTAATAGAAAAACCGTGGCGGGAAGTTCTTCGTGTGCGAACTGTCAAGCACTTGCCCACATTTTTTATATTTCAAACAGTTTTTGCTATTTGTAACAATAATCTAAGGTCAACGGATGGAAATTTTAATAATTAGTTATATTATGTACATATTTTTAATTCAAAGTAAAATTAACAATAGGCTATTAATTACACATAATAATTATAATTATATAATTTTTGCAATTATACAATTACTTCAATTATAATGAATTTTTTTTCTTAATGCTTTACTTTAGTATTTAAGAAATAAAATAAATGAAGATTTTATTATTTATTATCTATAGAAACCACGGGCCATAAAAATGCCCCGGATTTTTGGAGGTCTTGCATGAGGCCATGAGAAGGCCAACACGTAGAGACCCCTTGACAAATATAATGCAAATATGGCGTGACACTGACTGGCGATTATCCCTGTGTACACCATATACTAATACGCCCAAGGACAAGCCCTGGCTAGTGCAGGACTATTGTGAGAAATGAGAACAAAAAGTACCGGGCTATTGGGGTGACCTACTAGTGGTACTAGGGGTCTGGGAATATGGGGACTATGGCGTCTGCCAGTGGCAATGTTCGGGGAACTTATTTATTATAATTAAATGAGCTGGCTTTTGATGTCGTGTCAACGTGTATTACATCTACGTGAGACTAAAAGCAAGTATGATTGAACGACACGCTTGTAAGTGATCGTTCAATCAGACACATCACTAGAGTTGTAGTACGAATGAACGGATGAATGAAAACACTTTATTGTTCACCAAAAATTAAAACTACGATCTTAAAAACAAGATAGAATAAATGTTAAACAAAGGGCAGCCTTATCGCTTGAAGCGACCTCTTTCACGCAGCCTGACTAAGAGTTCATTCTTAAATTATATATTTTATTATATGTTTGTAATCATAACCGTAAGTGGTCATAACTTATTTTATGATTATATAATATTAAACATTTAAATATAATAGGTGGTAAGTAAAGAAATTGTGGGCGCTCTAGAAAAAAATATCCTTGACGTGGGCGGTGGGCGAATAAGGTTGAGAATCTACGGTTTGAACAATATTCGACAATTATTGTACACTTTTAACCAATATAGGTACATTTTAGGTTCCGTAGACATTGGCAGAAACGGAACTTGCGTATTTGTTTATATTTGTACAAAAAAGTGTCATTGTTGTGTGATAATAATGTAAATTATAATATCTAAGTCAAAAGTTATAATTATTTTAATTTTAAATTAAATATAATAGACTAATTAATTTTGTAATCACCTTACAATGTAAAATTATGGAAATAAATTATTTAAGTGTTTTTAATTGTACATTTTATTCATAAAATAGCCCAACACTTCGTTCGCGTATGACATTGATTACGTTCGAATTTTTTCAATATTGCAAAATATCGAAATGGAACTGTAGTGGAGCACTTACAAGCCAATAGATGGCGCTGTGCAATAATTGATGTCACAAACGTTTCCCGAAACATACAAAGAATATATACACAATTTCAACTGTAACAGATGATTACAGATGGGTCTAGGCCTGCGAGGAACAACATTAACCTCGCTGGAAGATCTCCCTTTGAGACGGAGGAGCATTCCATCTCGCTCCTCCACCCTATACGGGTCACCCCCTTCAGAACAAACATTTCGTTTCCTGAAATTTTAATCAATAGTCATTTGGCTCTTCCAGACCTATTCGATAGATAGATAATTCTTTATTATACACCGAAGCACATACAAACAGAAGAAGAAAAAGGTAAGTGATAGTACAACGGGCGACCTTTTCGCTAAGAAGCGATCTCTTCCAGGGAAGCCTTGATAGGGATTGATAGATTTTTAATACTGACTGTGGCGCAGTTAATAAATAATGATGAATGATAAATAAACGTAGTAAATAAAGTACAAACATAATATAAATATATATACACATATCACACACACGTATATATATTTTTTTGTCTCTTGTATTCTTGTTATCTTGTATTTGTTGTCCTTCTATACTACATCCAAAGGTTGTCTGGAAGAAATCGCCATCGGCGATAAGACCGCCGATTGTACTTGTATATTAATGTTCTTGATTTTATGTTGCATTTTTGTACAATAAAGTATATTCTATTCTATTCTATTCTATATATATACATACATACATAACTTCACGCCAGTTCCCTTGCGGGGTGGACACGAACCCCAGAGCGCCATTCAGGCTTATTCTTACACACCTCACTTGCTTCTTTGACATTCATAGCTCTTGTCATGCACGCTCGTCTGTTCTTAAGGCTCCTGACATCACCTTCTGCTAGTACACGATCAATTTGATCATGGAACGACTTCTGCATCCATCCACTTTTGCATTGTATATCTGTTTAGTCATTCTTTCCACATGCCCGAACCACCGGAGCATTCCTTTCCTTACCTTCACCCCGACACTCTCTTTCAGACCAACTCTCTTTCTTACTTCGGTATTACGAACGCGGTCCGCGGGCGTCACTCCGCAGATTTTGCGCAGTGCTCGCATCTCGACGACGTTTACTCTACTTTCATGTTCTCTCTTCCATACCCAACTCTCGCTTCCATGCGTGAGCGTAGGTACCAGCACCGCGTTGTGTATGGCAAGCTGGGCCTTCTGGCTGAGGTTCTTAGCGCCTAGAAGTTTACCTATTCAATCAATTCAATTCTTCTTTGTTTATGGTTATAGTTCCCAAGGATTTTAGCATCGCTTTGCCAAATAATTGTGGTTGACACAATATTTAAATTTAAACTTCCTCGAGCCGCTTTGCTTATGTATGCAACGGTTCTCCAGGACGTTTTTCTTACGTACAGTGGGGATTTGGGAAGAGCTCCCAGCTGAGGTTTTCCCACAGCGCTACGATATGGAATTTTTCAAAAAGGGTTTCATAAAATTTCTTCGAAGCCGGCAGCACACTGGTAACACCTCTAGTGTTGCAAAAGTCCATAGTAGACGGTAACCGCTTTCCATCAGGCAAACCGTCAGCCTATCTGCTATATTCCAGCTTTTAAAAAAACTGTTTGATACTTGTCTATTCTAGCATACTTCCGCTGTCAGACTACGAATGACCATGTCATCCTTCAAAGAATCCATCCATCTCTCTTACATAATAAATAAAAGTTTGAATTCATAAATGACTACTTATAATCTATTTTGATAGAATATACACAAAAACTGACAAGGACAAGTTTCAAAGTCAATTTTTAATTCACGTAAACAAGTTTACGTGACACACGTTTGTGTACAATCAGCAAAAAAGACGGTGAACCAGTCATAAGACTAAAATGGTGTGACAAAAAATTCCGTTAACAACGTAAGCAAGACATCAGTTTTAAGGGGCAGGGTTTATCGTTGCCTGTTTCTGGTTTTACAAGGAGGCAATAAAATTGAAGTCTGTAAACAAAGCGAGAGCAGAATACAAAAGAAAAAGAGAGAGCGTCGTCAATCAGCAAAGTTCATATTGCATCTAAATACGAGTAATTGTTTCCTTTAGTTGTAACATTTCAGAAACGTCCAGATTAGTCTATATGAAATTTGAGAGTGTCCGTGAATATCGAAACTTCGAGCCGATAAAAGCAAAATGTTCGAGAAGTGATCAAGGACGAACTTTGTTGATCGTACATACCTAGATTGTTACGTACGTATTTACTATATACATGTAGGCAGACAAAAGTTAGAGCAAGTCAAAGAATTTGTTTATCTAGGGTGCATATTTACTAGGGACGGAAAGCATGAAAGTGACATCGAAAGAAGAGTAATTGCAGGTACTAAGGTGAATGGAGCGCTAAACTCTTTTATAAAAAGTCAAAAAGTGTCTGTAAAGGCACGCTTGGCTGTCCATCAAGGGGTGTTGGTGCCAACATTAATGTACGGCAATGAAAGTTTGGTGTGGCAGGAGAAGCATGAAAGTAGAATAAATGCAGTTGAAATGAGAGCTTTGAGAAGTATATGTGAGGTAAGCATGAATGATATGATACGGAACAGTGTAATAAGGGAACGTTGTGGATTGAAAGAAGATATAATAGAATCGAAAAAGGAATGTTCAGGTGGTTTGGGCATGTAGAGAGGATGGATGAAAATAGAATCACAAAATAAGTGTATGACAGTATCGTGAATGGTAGAGTTGGTATCGGTAGACCACGACGTACACACCATGATCAAATAACAGAAGTGTTAAAACGAGGTCAGATAAAAAGCATATCAAATAAACGTGCATTTATGAAGAGGTTAATGAAAGTAGATGAAGCGAAATTTGTCTGTCAGGATCGTCGCAAGTGGAGATCTATAGTCTTTGCCTACGCCCATGGGAAAAAGGCGTGATAATATGATATGATGATGATGTATTTACTATATCGTATTTAATAATGGACAATGTCTAAGAGTTCTTTAAATTATACCACAATTCACCTTGACATTGAACCCACTTTGATAGGCTGCTCGTTTCAAGCGATATTTTGTGACAGACTTGACATAATAGCGTTTTTAGATCAAGATGTTTCAAATATAAAATATCGTGATGTACCTGGTTTTCAATTAAAATTTGTACATGTGTTATAAAGTCCTTGGTATGGAAATTTTATGAGGAGTGAAATAATAAAAGCGTTAACTCAAACCCATTGTTTTCCTGATTATACAATTTCGAAATTTAATACAATGAAATAATATCCCTCAGTGTGAGATACAGTGTTTTTTAAATGTATTGTGAACGCTCTAATTCGGTCGCAGCATTGCATATTTAAACACAGTCATACTTAAGGAGTAAACTCTAGTCGTGCGTCGGAGCTGACATACATTTTTTTTTTCAAAACTAGTACATAGTTGATTAACTATCTTTTTTTCAGTCATCGGAAACCTTAAACTCTTCTTTCGACATTAATAAAATACACAACCCAACATATAACGGATTATATGTTGGGTTATATATTTTATAAATGTCGAGAGAAGAGTTTAAGATTTCCAATGACTCAATATAACTGTATCGGCATACAGTGTCGTGATAATAATATACGTTGCGTACTCTAGTGAAGAAACCAGAAATTTATACGTTCATTGATGATAAACTATTGCTGATATTAGATGAATCAACCAAATCTAGAAAAAAAGTTGTCAAGCACAGAAATAAGTAGAGACAACGCTAATCAATGACAACGAATGATTCAAATTCGTGTTCAAAGAATTAGGATTAAAGAATTTATTGGTCTCCAGTAATAAACTAAACAAGTATAGTATTATGCTTAATTTAACACATATAGAATATTTATATGGAACACTTGGGCTATTTATCTAAATTCAAGAACAGAAAGAACTATCTAATATTGGTATAAGGTGCAATACATTTTATATTTAATTGCCACTCCATATCTTCCACTTGCTTTCGATATGAAACTCTGCTACTTCCCAGATGAGGCTTTACGTCACCAAAAAACTTTTAACAAGTTAAACCGTAATCGCAGCGTTGTATTCCTCGTCGCTCAAGTTCACCAGTCTTCTAGACTCTTCCCATAGAAGTTGAGCAGCCTCCTCCCTGTACATAACCGGCCAACCTCTACCTTCTCGGCACGTCATGAATAACTTTCCACTCATTCTCCCAGCCTTATCATCTAGAGCAGCGTGTAGTGCGGTTTGAGCTCCTTGCCACGACGTGCGAAATAACCAATAATTAATCCAAGTCAACAGATGACCAATTCCGTAAAGCGATTTTGAGTATATATCAGTACTTACAATTCCTGGTGTTACAGCATTCACAACTACATTAGAATCTTTCAAACGCTTTGCCAATTCTTGTGCAAAATATATTAATGACAATTTACTATTGCAATATGTAAAAAATGAATAAATAGAATTTGTTCTGTTGAAATTTTTCACATCAGTGCTTGCCATTGAATGCCCACAGGATGACATATTTATTATCCTTGCTGATTCATCCTTAGTCCCAGTTTTCCTTAACAAGGGCAAGAGGAGAATAGTTAAATAAAACGCACCGTAATAATTAACTTGCATAATGAAATTCATTCCATCTTTGGTTAAATGATCTCCCACGGCTCCTACTCCAGCATTATTTATAAGGATATCTAGTCTCTCTTCAGTCTTCAGAATATCATTGGCGAATTTTCTTATCGATATCAAACAGCCTAAATCCAAAAACTTGAAAATAACGTTTTCATTTCTGGTTTCGCTTATTATCAGTTTTTTTGCAGAATTTCCTTCTTCTTCAAAAGGGCATGCGATAATGACTTTTGCACCTCGATTAGCCAAATCTTTTGCAACCTCCAACCCAATGCCAGTAGTTCCACCTGTTACAATCACAGATTTTCCATCTAGTCTCTTTCTAGATTTACAATCAACTAAATTGGACTTTTGATACACCGCTGTCACAAGCATAACTATTAATGTGAAAATAATTATCTCAACTAGCATTTTGACTACCACAGCTTCTCGCGTCGATATCCAATATTGACTGATGGTGGTACTGTTGTAATTTCGCTTTTATAAACAGTGCCGTAATTATAGCAAAAAAAATTAATGATATGCGTTGTTATTTTGATTTAGATGTTGTTTATTTTTCAAATGAGCATGAGTGCGTCTATCATTACAGTTCATTTAATTACAATACTATAAACTAATACGATAAAAAACACTTTTTTTTTTGTTATTGCAGGAGTTCAGCAGGCAGGCAGACGGCCCACTTTATGGAAAGCGGTTACCATCGCCTATAGACATTTGCAACACTAAAGGTGCTACAAATGCGCTGCTGCTCTCTTAAGGGAGACTGGAACCTGGTCACTAATTTATTGCATGATTTCAGCAGACAGGCAGACTGCCTACTTGATGAAAAGCGGTTACCATCGCCTATGGACATTTGCAACACCAAAGGTGCTACAAATGCGCTGCTGCTCTTTTAAGGGAGACTGGAACCTGGTCCCTAATGCCGGAACACAACTCAAGGTTATTATGGCGACATACTTTAGACCAGGGGTGGTAGCCATCCAGTCGGGCAAACCACCTGGCAATTACACTTAACGCATAGGTCCTCAAAGTAGCCCTTACGGACCCCTGGGGGTCCATATCGAACTTCAGGGGCCACATTACCGAAAACAAAATCTGGGGTTCGCGAGTTGCAAATAGGGGTCCACAATAGTGGATTATATTTATGCAAGTCGTGATGAAGATTTTAACTTTCTATAAACATACATACATACATAACTTCACGCCAGTTCCCTTGCGGGGTAGGCACGAACAACAGAGCGCCTTTCTTTCTATAAACAGTATAATATAATATGAGAGTGCATTTGTATTTTACATAATACTTTTTTGTAATACAATAAACTTAACATATATTAAATATTTCTAAAAGATAAATGTACTTAACCATGTTTATAACGCTTTAGTAAGAAGCCACTTAGAAAGCAACGCAATCATCTGGGCTCCACATGTAACTAAATACAGCCTCATGTTGGAGCGCATACAAACTTGATTTACTAGATTTTTATACCCAAGACTTTATGGCGTTTACCAATTTTATTCTTTGATGAACCCCACCTTGTTTGTCTTAAGCATAGTTGGGTATAATAATTTGGCATCCAGACGAAAGCTTGCATTGGTCTCCTGCTTATTTAAATTGTTAAGAGGTAAATTGTTTAACCCAGGTTTATTTATGACGGCCTCTGTGGTTGAGCGGGCTAAGCCTTTGCCGGCGTACCTAACTGCAACGCAGAGGTTCCGGGTTCAATTCCTGGTATAGTAAATTTCGGAATCGTATTTTCTCCGTTATTTACTATGGTCTGGGTGTCTGGGATCGGCACCATAGTAGTCCATTGTATATTACCCATAACACAAGCGTAACTTGCTTAATTTGGGGATATACAATACGTGTGTTTGTCTGCCGATTATTATTATTATTATATTATTATTATTAGCCGAAATAAACTGAACATTCCAGCGAATTTTAGACAGCCACCAATGTTCGTAGTACCATATGGCAGGACCAACTTACTTAATAAGGCACCGATGACACAGCCCTTGCGAACATTGAACAAGATATATATATATTTTTATTGCATGATTTCAGCAGACAGGCAGACTGCCCACTTGATGAAAAGCGGTTACCATCGCCTATGGACATTTGCAACATCAAAGGTGCTACAAATGCGCTCCTGCTCTCTTAAGGGAGACTGGAACCTGGTCACTAATGCCGGAACACAACTCAAGGTTGTTATACCGACATACTTTACACCACGGGTGGTAGACATCCAGTCGGGCAAATGCCTTACCACCTGGCTGTGGGTTGTTTTGTCGCCTCTTACGACAGGCCGCCCGGCCACAGGAAATTGTATTCTTTCTCCGTTCCTGCACGGTATATCATATGTCAACAAATTGACATTTTTAATTGTACTGTGACTGATTATGTATATATCATGTATTATGTGTAACAGGCTATCGTATTGGTGACAACTGTAATAATAGCAATGTTTGTGAGTTAATAAATAAATGCTAATGGCATTTGATGAGGATATGGAGCTAGATTCGAAGAATTTCATGATTATATGAGATCCAATCACCGTATTAATAGTAGAAAGGTAACATATTTAAATATCTGCGCATGCGAATTTTCAGAATAGAGGGGGACACCAGTGGCTCAATTCTGTCATTTCAATAGCTTGGCATTGTGAGATATTCAAAGTACGATTCCATTGCGATAGTATCAAAAATCGTATTCTACAAAATCCACAATATCTTCTCGATATCGACGCGGCGGAGTTATAATAGCAATAAATAAAGGCAAAACAATACACATGGCACTAGTTAAGATAATATATATAGGTATAGACATAAGGCCCACACTGCACATGCACTTCCGCACAACACCAGCATGTAACGGATACACTCTACATTAGTATAAGTTTAGTATTAAAATTAGAATAAATTAATATAATGAGTTAATCGTAACACCACAACACAAACATGCATTCATTAAATATCACACACAGTAACAAAGTAAGAAATAAGCGAGTACAACTTTCCAACTTTTTTAAATTTAATTGTAAAAAAGGGTACGGAACTAGAGTCCGTAGTTGTTAATAATAAAATAAAATAAAATAGCAATAAATTTGTATTATCATCAACAGAAATGACATTAAACGTACATACACATACATACATATATAGCTTCACGCCAGTTCCCTTGCGGGGTAGGCACAAACAACAGAGCGCCATTTAGGCTTATTCTTACACACCTCACTTGCTTCTTTGACATTCATAACTCTTGTCATGCACACTCGTCTGTTCTTAAGGCTCCTGACATCACCCTCCGCTAGTACACGATCAATTTGATCATGGAAGGTGTGTCGTAGCCTTCCACGACTTCTGCATCCATCCACTTTTGCATTGTATATCTGTTTAGTCTGACATTAAACGTATGTAATGAATATGGAACAGCTACCAACATTTTAAATTTTAATTGAAGAGATCGCCTCGAGCGATTAGGCCGCCTATTGTATAGCCTAGAAAATATCGTAAATACAGTCTGTTAAGTAGTATAATTAGTTTCATTAATTTAACAAAATTGGGGCATTTTAGTCTTACGCCAAAAGGAAGGTTTACACTGAAAATCAGCGTGGTGTCGGATATAATTCCGGCACAGCAATATGCTGAGGCCAAACGTTGTTTGTTGAAAATGCGGCGTACAAATTCTCAAAATAGGCTCTGTGTATAAGTTATTATTACGTCGATATTTCTTCAAATAAAGTTTTTCTTTCTTTCATAAGGCGGTAGCTACGACCCTGTTTTGGATATAACGCCGATTTCGGTTATAGCGTCCAGTTTTAATGAACCATTTGTTACAAGTTCCTAGAATCCCCTTGCAGATTGCGAACGAGTCAACAAACAAACACACGAATGTATACATTAAAAGAATCATAAAGCTTCTCATCTTTTGTATGTAAATATTCAAGTAGAGTCACTCCGACTTCCAAACGTGCGTTGCACTTGGGTCCGTCCGATAGTGCGCGGCGACCCCGTCTGCGCGGTCACGCCGCCGTCCCCTTCGTCGTCAGCCATTCGCAGTCCACTGCTGGACGTAGGTCATCCTAAGATGGCGCCACTCATCCCTGTCCTCTGATTTCCTCATCCAGCGCCTACCCGCGACCTCGCACTGGTCGTCGGTCCATCGGGCTGGAGGGCGTCCGACACTACGTTTACCGAGACGCGGTTTCCACTCCAGGACTCGTCCTCTCCATCGGCCATCGGTCCTGCGGCAGACGTGACCGACCGGCCCACTCCCACTTCAACTTGCTAAATTGGCGAGCTATGTTGGTCACCTTGGTTCTCTTACGGATATCCTCATTTCTAATTTTATCCATATACGAAACACCCAACATAGTTCGCTCCACAGCCCGTAGAGTGACTTGGAACTTGTGGACCAATCCTGTCGTCAGTGCCCATGTCTCGGCCCTGTAGGTTAGGACGGGGAGGACGCACTACTAGAAGACTTTTGTCTTCAAGCATTGCGGAATGGTCGACTAGAAGACTTGACGAAGCTTACCGAATAATGGTTAAAATTTATGATACAGTGATAAGCCTTAAACTTCGTCTCGGGGTTACATTGGTCAACTCGTTTGTAAAAACCAACAACGGCATATGTGTCATATAACGTTTTTCAATACATTTGCGAGAAAACAAAACAATAGATAATAAAATAATACAATTGGTAACAAAACAATGCAATAGATAACAAAATATTAGGTCGAAAACTCGTAACAATCTCTGACACATGTGTGTCCGCGTGGTGAAAATTATAACGATATCTTTCGTCTCATTTTCTCTACAGTATTTAGTGAGACAAATGTATTGATCAAATCGCTTCCAAAGAGGTTCGATTATTCAGCTTATTTATTCTCATAATTTGATATTCCTAATATTTTTTATTTTTTACTACATGGTGTTCCGTAAAATAGGTACTTAGGTGAGAGTAACTATTTTCCGCACGTTTCGCACAATCTATACAGGCTTCGTATTGGAAAAATGTTTTAGTATGAATCTAAGATTTTATAGTAAATATTAAGGAACATAATATATAACTACTGTTTACTTTCTTTCTACCTTTGTATATAACGACTTCTGGATATAGCGACGGAATGATAGTGGTCCCTTCATAGTCGTAGTAACCTTTTATCTGTGCAGGAACGGAGAAAGAATACAATTTCATGCGGCTGGGCGGCCTCTCGTAAGAGGCGACAAAACAACCCACAGCCATGTGGTAGGGCATCTGCCCGGCTGGATGGCTACCACCCGTGGTCTAAAGTATGTCGCCATAAAAACCTTGAGTTGTGTTCCGGCATTAGTGACCAGGTTCCAGTCTCTATTAAAAGAACAGCAGCGCATTTGTAGCACCTTTGGTATTGTAAATGTCCATAGGCGATGGTAACCGCTTTCCATTAAGTAGGCCACTTCACCTAATTCTAATAAGTATTTTAACATTCCTCTTCGCATTTTGCGATTTGCACAGTTTTATAGTTTTAGCGGTTATTTTATTTTAACCATAGGTTAAATGTCTTATATACACCAACTTTAGCGATTACTTTATTTTAACAATTGTTTAAATATCTATGCATACCAGTCTTATTAATTAATATTTTGTAAATTTAAATTAGTCCTTAGTAGTAAGTGAATTGTCTGTTACTTAGGCTTGTGTTCATAGATATTTAACTGATGGTTAAAATATTTCAACATTGGTTAAATATCTATATTTATGTATAATTTCGTTCCTATAATTATAAATATATATAAAGTTGAAGAGTTTGTTTGTTTGTTTACTTGAACGCGCTAATCTCAGGCACTGCTGCTCTGATTTGAAAAATTCTTTCAGTGTTAGATAGCCCATTTATCGAGGAAGGTTATAAGCTATATACAATCACGCTAAGACTAATAGGAGCGGAGCACCAATTGATAATGTTTCAAAATCGGAGTCATTTTTACCTCACTTTTTTTTAAACTATTCCACGCGGACGAAGTCGCGGGCAGAAGCTGGTGAGTATATAAACTGCAACTTAAAGCTACATATAATCTATCACGCATAAGTACGTATATCGCAGGTTATAACGTGAGAATATTCAGTTTTTAATCCAAAACCCAAACAGGTTAGTATTTAAAATTCCACAGCCAATGATTGAAGTTTCTTTCTTGTTAAAAAATAATTTACATTTATACACTAAATAATAATAATAATAATAATCGGCCCCGCTGCCGACGGATGTCATCTTTTTATATTTTTTTAATATGTGTTTATTTTTTATATATATATATGTATTAAAAAAACATAAAAAAGAATATAAATAAATATATGTGAAATAATAATAATAATCGGCAGACAAACACACATATTGTATATCCCCAAATTAAGCAAGTGACGCTTGTGTTATGGGTAATATACAATGGACTACTCTGGGGCCGATCCCAGACACCCAGACCATAGTAAATAACGGAGAAAATACGTTTCCGAAATTTACTATACCAGGAATCGAACCCGGAGCCTCTGCGTTGCAGTGAGGTAGGCCGGCAAAGGCTTAGCCCGCTCAACCACAGAAGCCGTCAAATGCAACAATAAGCGCTACAACGGCACATGCCTGCTTTCACTTCCTTCGAAAACCACTTTAATTCAAAACAGTGTAACACGGAGGTTTCATTCTTCAAGGTCAACCTCTAGCAGACGTCTACGAATAATAATGATCACGTCATGTAAGACAGACTTCGCTTATGCTGTGATATTATAAGACGTTTTCTAATTATTAAACAAATCCAAATTTATCTCTAACACCTTTTACAGTCGTAATACCGAAGTAAGAAAGAGAGTTGGTCTGAAAGCGAGTGTCGGGGTGAAGGTAAGGAAAGGAATGCATGATGAAAGAATGACTAAACAGATATACAATGCAAAAGTGGATGGATGAAGAAGTCGTGGAAGGCCACGACACACCTTCCATGATCAAATTGATCGTGTACTAGCAGAAGGTAATGTCAAAGATGAATGTCAAAGAAGCAAGTGAGGTGTGTAAGAATAAGCCTAAATGGCGCTCTGTTGTTCGTGCCTCCCCCGCAAGGGAACTGGCGTGAAGTTATGTATGTATGTATCTTTCACAATTAATTGTGGTAGCTTAAAATATATAAACTTGTAACGTGCTTAATATAAAACAACGTGGGAGTCGCCACTGTGCCGCTGTTTACCCCTCCCGCTCCTACGATACGTGGATACCGGCGTTTGGGCCGGCCGTGAGTCCTCTGTTCCGTCTTAAACTACTATAACAGTCTATTCTGCATGGCGACTAAAATTTACAATAAACTACCACTAAAAATGAAGGAACTCAACATCAAAAGCTTAAAAATAAAATTACGACAATTATTAATAAACTCGCTGATGCCCGCGTGGTGCGGTTTTTGAAGTACCCCACGGGTACTCTTTAATTTTTCGGGATCAAAAGTATCCCATATGTTGACCAGGGATACAAGCTACCACCATACAAAATTTCATTTAAATCGCTCCAGTCGTTTCGGAAATTAGCTGGTACAAACAGACAGACAAACAGAAAAGAATTAATTTGAAAAAAATCCAAATTAAAATTCTATTTCACTTCTTACTTGCCCCTGCCTCGGTTTTCAGCATTTTTTTCATTGTACAGAAATTTGACCTCTACAGTTTTATTATATTGTTACGACCTAGACGCCGACAAAGACAAATTCACACTTGCATACCTGTAGAAACACATTTTATTACCTTTCGGCATTTGGACTTCTTTTGTTTACTCTGTGTTTAAAATTTGTGATTAGAAAACAGCCCAATGTGTATCTTTTATGGCGGTCATTAGCCAGGTGTGTCGGATTAAAAGTACAAACTGATTCTAGGAAATTGTGCATCTGTGTACTATAAATCAATGCCTCGATGGATGGACGAGGCATTTGAGCGATAACCACGAGCGAAACAAGACTTGTGTACATTCGGTAATCTATTTAGTGACGGACTTTGCACGTGTTATTGAATTACGATCTTCTGCATTACGTTTGGACTTGTTGCGTTCGGCTATATTTGTACCTGTGTTATACGTGTTTGCATAGTTCTAATAAACTGTATAATAATTCCAACGGCATTTTAAATTGAGTCCTGCAACTCGTAACAATATGTATATAGATAAAACATATTACACAATACATGAGTATCGTTCTGACCCAAATACTGATACAGGAGTCTGATTTTGTCACATGAGGAATCCTAATTATTACTACTAATGATCTGATCTCATCTCGGACCGCTGTTATTTAATATTTTTATTAATGACATATTAAACAAAAAATACTACCTGTAGTTGGAATATGATATTTGATTTATAAACATTTATATATTTTGTAGATATGTATTTGTATGGTATGTATATTAAGTATATATCTATGTATATGTTACATAAACCACCATCGCCATTATCATCTCAATTCATCCCTGGGGTTATCTGGAATAGAACGCTTTTTAGCGATAAGACCGCCCTTTGTACATCTTCTTCTTCTTCTTATATATAAAAATGAATGTTTGTCTGTATATCCTTTATAGAATCGTAACACATTTGATCATGTGATGATCTTTAGCAAAGTTGTTGTGCATGAGCCAAAGAAGGTTTCTGAGTATTTTTTTTTTTTTTTATTTCTCCTTCCATCGGACGAACAAGATTTATCCGATTTTAGATATCTTTCTTTTACATTTTGATTCTAATTTCTAAGTACACTTTTTTCTTACTTTTTTTTTTTTTTTTTTTTTTTATTGCAGGAGATCGGCAGACAGGCAGGCGGCCCACTTGATGGAAAGCGGTTGCCATCGCCTATGGACATTTGCAACACCAAAGTTGCTACAAATGCGCTGCTGCTCTCTTAAGGGAAACTGGAACCTGGTCACTAATGCCGGAACACAACTCAAGGTTGTTATGGCGACATACTTTAGACCAGGGGTGGTAGCCATCCAGTCGGGCGAATGCCCTACCACCTGGCTGTGGGTTGTTAAGTCGCCTCTTACGACAGGCCGCCCGGCCGCAGGAAATTGTATTCTTTCTCCGTTCCTGCACGGATAAAATTCTAGTGTGAACTTACTGTTACTTGGCTAGGCTATTACATTGTTCTCTTATGTGCTACTATATACCTATATGTGCTGTTTTTTTGTTCTATTATTGCTATCTTATTTACTATTTATTAATACATTATATATATATATACTTAAATATATACTTTTGTATTTTTATTTATCTAAGTTTTATTTCTATATACTGTTTTCTTAACTATCCTTAAAGGTTTCTGAGCTGGTTCACAATTGGACCCGGTAGGTGGCGCTGCTGTCGGCATATCGATTGAAGCTTTTCCGGGCAGGACGACGTCTGCCGGGATAGCTAGTAACTATATATAATTTTAGTCTGTAAGTTCATTTTTGTATTGGTGTATAATAAAGTGTTATCTATCTATCTATTAAGCAATTTCAACAATTCTCATATATAACTTTATGCAAATGTTATGAAAAGTTTTAAAATAATTCAATCAAATAATTATTGTATTCTTCTCCAAAATGATTCAAATTGTCCTTGTAACTATTGTACCAATAATGGATTAAAACTTAATTCTATTTATATATTTAATTTATTTGCGAAGCATATTATAAAATATATGTTATATTATATATACAATTATTATAATTTTTACAATATAAAACACATATCAACTAAGTTTGCACTAAAAAAATAATTCACGTAACGCATTTGACTCATCGTACAACTATAAGAAAATTGTAATATATTTGATACAATATTGGAAAATTAGATTTAAAAAGGATTTAAATAATACAATACCGCACCAAAAAACTACAATGTCTATTTATCTATATCATTCTTAAGTCATAATTATAATGTCATAAAAAAAATCGTGATACATCTTAAATATAAAAGTGAAATCAAAGTCAAAATAATAAAAATAAAAACGTCATTTATTTTTATTTTTTTCAATGTCGTGTCATTCACGAGAAGTACTAAGACTAGAAGCTTTTATAGTTTGGACATTATACCCCTCAAACGAGTGTCCGAAGCAGTGCCGTAAATAGCCTTTATATGTATAATAGGTAGCCTAGCTAGAGCAGTGCTATGTATAGGCCTACTTTATTTCATTCAGGGTGATAAAATAACGCACAAGGACCTTGGTGCTGGTGGACCAATTATCTAATATTTTGGAAGAAAAATCAATTTTCTTAAAGAACTAGAACACAAATACGCTCATGCGCTGCCAAAAAAATGAGCGCGATGTTTTGTCTAATTTAATAGACTTTTTTGATGATACTGCCATGTTTGAGCCAATTTTTATTATATAAATTAATTTTTAGTGGAAACTTGATTGCTATAATATGTATTAATTTTGTGTTTTATAATTAAGAATATAAATAATTATCTGTTTTTTAAACAAATTAAATAAATAAATGATATCCACTTGGTCGATTTTTTGCAGATATACAGTTGCTACTTCAGAGTGTCATCAGAATATTTTTAACATTTTAAACCGTAAAGGCGTTATTGTATTCCTTATCGCTTAAATTCACTAGTCTTCTGGATTCTTCCCATAGAAGTTGAGCAGCCTCCTCCCTGTACATAACCGGCCAACCTCTACCTTCTCGGCACGTCATGAATAACTTTCCACTCACTCTCCCAGCCTTATCATCTAGAGCAGCGTGTAGTGCGGTTTGAGCTCCTTGCCACGACGTGCGAAACAACCAATAATTAATCCAAGTCAACAGATGACCAATTCCGTAATGCGATTTTGAGTATATATCAGTACTTACAATTCCTGGTGTTACAGCATTCACAACTACATTAGAATCTTTCAAACGCTTTGCCAATTCTTGTGCAAAATATATTAATGACAATTTACTATTGCAATATGTAAAAAATGAATAAATAGAATTTGTTCTGTTGAAATTTTTCACATCAGTGCTTGCTATTGAATGCCCACAGGATGACATATTTATTATCCTTGCTGATTCATCTTTAGTCCCAGTCTTCCTTAACAAGGGCAAGAGGAGAATAGTTAAATAGAAAGCACCATAATAATTAACTTGCATAATGAAGTTCATACCATCTTTGGTTAAATAATCTCCTACGGCCCCCACTCCGGCATTATTTATTAGAATATCTAGTCTTTCTTCAGTCTTAATGACATCATACGCGAATTTTCTTGTAGACGCTAAACAGCCTAAATCCAAGAATTTGAAAATAACATTTTCATTTCCTGTTTCGTCTGTTATCAGTTTCTTTGCAGAATTTCCTTCGTCTTCAAAAGGGCATGCGATAATGACCTTTGCACCTCGATTAGCCAAATCTTTTGCAATCTCCAAGCCAATGCCAGTAGTTCCGCCTGTTACAATCACAGATTTTCCATCTAGTCTCTTTCTAGATTTACAATCAACTAAATTGCACTTTTGATACACAGCTATCAGAAGTAAAACTAATAATATGAAAACCTCAGCTAACATTTTTACTTAAAACTTGTGCGAACCTGGCACACCGAAATAATGGTATCGGCTGACGTCTTAACATGTACAATGTACTCTACGAACTGAAGACAATATGTTTATGATTTTATAACTATAATGATTATGCAGCTACAGAAGCGTAAAAGACTTGATGGAACTTTTTAGAATGTATTATTTTTCATAATTTAAATTTATATGTAATATCATACATATATACATACATAACTTCACGCCAGTTCCCTTGCGGGGTAGGTACGAACAACAGAGCGCCATTTAGGCTTATTCTTACATACCTCACTTGCTTCTTTGACATTCATAACTCTTGTCATGCACGCTCGTCTGTTCTTAAGGCTCCTGACATCACTTTCTGCTAGTACACGATCAATTTGATCATGGAAGGTGTGTCGTGGCCTTCCACGACTTCTGCATCCATCCACTTTTGCATTGTATATCTGTTTATTCATTCTTTCATCATGCATTCTTTCCACATGCCCGAACCACCGGAGCATTCCTTTCCTTACCTTCACCCCGACACTCTCTTTCAGACCAACTCTCTTTCTTACTTCGGTATTACGAACGCGGTCCGCAAGCGTCACTCCGCAGATTTTGCGCAGTGCTCGCATCTCGACCGCGTTTACTCTACTTTCATGCTCTTTCTTCCATACCCAACTCTCGCTTCCATACGTGAGCGTATATGTAATATAATTTCTTTGTTTTTTGTTTATGTCACTTTTAAGAAAAATTTCCTAAAAGCAAGTCAAATATAATGTTTTAGAAGCGAATTTTATTTATTTACGTTTTTGCTAATAAATTTATAATACATAAAAAAATAATCTGTAACATCTGGCGACCGTGACAAATATGGAATCATTACGCACTACATGAATTATCAAGCACTGATGGATCTCAGGACTTGTGTGATGTGAACGGGACCAGCTTTTCGATGTATCTCTACATATCTAATGGCCGCCGTTTGCTACACAATTAAAAGTTTTCTGAAAGATCGAAAATATATGAACACAACAGTTATATTTAACCAGATGTTGAGGTCAGAAGATTTCGATCAAATTGAGAAGGTAAGAAGGCTTTACAGAGAACCATGCAGTGAGGTGACAAAAAAAAATATTTCTGAAATGGAAACAGAACCTATATAGGTATAGCTGAATTTTTGCAATTTTTCCTTGGCGGGGAGGATTTTGGAGAACAACTCACACAAAGTTATACCCATTGAGATATATATGATCTAAAGTTATATCATTTTGTATGTGAAATTTTACGGATTCTTTGTTCATTTTAAGAAAATAAAACAGGGACACATGGCTTGCACTGAGTTGCATATGAACGAGTAGAATGATGAACAAGTTAGAGCAATCCAAAGCCTGGAGTTCGAGAGAATCCATATGAATGATGCTCCAAAGTCAGTGGACGCGCTCCACTGTGGTTGAACAGTGCAAATGATGCTGCGCATACGCATCGCCGGGCCCGGAGTGTGATGGAACTTTTTAGAATGTATTATTTTTCATAATTTAAATTTATATGTAATATCATTTCTTTGTTTTTTGTTTGTCACTTTTAAGAAAATTTTCCTAAGAGCAAGTCAATTATAATGTTTTAGAAGCGAATTTTATTTATTTACGTGTTTGCTAATAAATTTATAATACATAAAAAAATAATCTGTAACAAGACTATTGCCCAATTGTACTGACTGTATAGCCAAAAAAAAATTAACAACGATGTTCTTTTTTTTTAGATGTCGTTTATGACCAACTAATATTATGAATATAAGTGTAAGTTTGTTTGTTTGTTAAGCTTGGTTAACCCTGAACCGGGAGCTTGGAACGGCATCTTCTCCTTCTGCGGGCATGTCAACTTTGCAAAAGAGGAGGACCGCGGGAGCACCGCTCCCGCCAAAGGAGGATGCGCCGGCGCCGGAGGGCGGATTTCGATCTTCAGCTGCCGTAAACGGGCGGTGTGGGTGAGGCCCAGGAACACCCAGGGGTTTTAATCGCTAACTGGGGCGCGGCAATAGCATAGCACCAGTTTTAACTGGACATGGTAGTGCCACCCTCGATCTGTCGAATACCACACACGGGTCACGAACTATCCCCCCAGCTTCAGTGCTTGTCGCGGCTTACGTTCCTCAATCGGATTTCCCCTGGTTAAAAAAATATGGGCCGGAAGCTACTCCGAACGGGCTGAAGGTGAATGCATAAGTGAACCCACAGTCAGGATAAATGATGTTCACGGATCGGCCAGTAGTTTGTCCTCAAACGGATATCTCTTGTTGCAATAACAATGAACCGAGAGTTGGCGAGTATTTTGGAGTAGTGAATTTTGTACAGTACTTCTTGAATTATATCCGAATAAAAAAACCAAGAGATGCTGCATGAAATTGTTGCAAAACACATCTTTTCCAATAGTTGTAATACCCGTTGCACTATTTCGTTCCGACCTCTAGTAATTAGACGTTAAACTTTTTATCCGTGCAGGAACGGAGAAAGAATGCAATTTCCTGCGGCCGGGTGGCCTGTCGTAAGAGGTGACAAAACAACCCACAGCCAAGGGGTAGGGTGTTTGCCCGACTGGATGGCTACCACCCCTGGTCTAAAGTATGGCGCCATAACAACCTTGAGCTGTGTTCCGGCATTAGTGACTAGGTTCCAGTCTCCTTTAAGAGAGCAACAGCGCATTTGTAGCACCTTTGGTGTTGCAAATGTCCATAGGCGATGGTAACCGCTTTCCATCAAATGGGCCGTCTGCCTGTCTGCTGAACTCCTGCAATAAAAAAATGTAAAAAAAACTTTTAATTAGTGTTCCCAACCGTACTAATATATAGTGTCTTAATATATTTTATCCAGTTGTACTATATATTATTATTATTATATTTTTTTGTATAAATAAGGTATTTAGAAAGAAATACCTTATTAATATTACCATCTGATCTAAAAAGATTAATAAGTAATTTAAATATAACCTAAATTAACTAAAAGTATTCTGTCTAAGAAAGTGTCCATTAACACTTTTCTTATTGACTCTATTAAGGCGAAGACACTTTGTTCATGTGTTCTTTATTAATAGCTAGCACATTACACTACACTTAGTGTAGTGTGCTATATATATATTATAGAAAAATAATAAGTATACTACAAAATATACTATATTTTCATCGCTATTTATGTTATACTAGCTGTACCCGGCAGACGTTGCTCTATCCTTAGAAATAAAAATCTAGAACCCGATTGCAGCGACATTTACCCGATTCAAATTTTAATCTATACCATCCCGGGACCCATTTGAAAACACTTAAAAATAATTTCACCTAAATATTGGAACCCGATTACAGCTAAATTTATTATTTTGCATGTATTTTATCAATAAAATAACTCCGACCGAAGCATCTCTTTTAAACGATATTCACTTTTTTACATTCTCTTTGACGATATTTGCAGCACGCATTCTGTCAATTCTATGTCAGACGTCATAAGGTTATATTAAAATAGTTTATATTGTCCAAAGCGCGAAGGTTAGATTATAAATAATTTCATATGGTGGTTAAGTATTCTTAAATTTTCTAATTTATCGCGCAATTTTATTAATTTTTTCGTTCATAACAACCAATAATAAACACAACAAAAAAAAGAATTAGCGAAATCGGTCCAGCCGTTCAAGGGTGATGGCGTGACCAAGGAAAATAGGGATTCTTTTACTGCAATAATTTTGCACGCATAAGTATATCGCGTGACAATGCAATAAGATGGTACCATAGAGCTGATCTGATGATGGAGTCGGGAGGTGGTCTTAGGAACTCCAGTACTAAACAAGAAAGACCCGTCGTGTTTGGGCTCGTTTTACTTGTCTTGGCTAGCACTCTGCTGCTACATGATATCCAGGATCTCAAAAGCTTGTAATAAAAAACCTTTTTAAAAAAGCTTATTTATTAGTAAAAATCCTTGTATTTTATGTATGTGCATTTTTTTATGTTTGCTTGTAGGCAGAAGTAAGAAAGAGAGTTGGTCTGAAAGAGAATGTCGGGGTGAAGCTAAGGAAAGGAATGCTCCGGTGGTTCGGGCATGTGGAAAGAATGCATGATGAAAGAATGACTAAACAGATATACAATGCAAAAGTGGATGGATGCAGAAGTCGTGGAAGGCCACGACACACCTTCCATGATCAAATTGATCGTGTACTAGCAGAAGGTGATATCAGGAGCCTTAAGAACAGACGAGCGTGCATGACAAGAGTTATGAATGTCAAAGAAGCAAGTGAGGTGTGTAAGAATAAGCCTAAATGGCGCTCTGTTGTTCGTGTCTACCCCACAAGGGAACTGGCGTGAAGTTATGTGTGTATGTATGTATGCTTGTAGGCAAACTGGCAGACGGACCACATGGTGATAAGTGGCTACCGTCGCCCATGGACATCTGCAACACTAAGGGAGCCGATGCGTGGCCTACCTCATTGAGACTTTAGGTATCTGTTAACGCCCTTTTTGAAGAGCCCCATTCCATAACTTGGACACATACGGACGACAACTTGGACGCATTTATTTGCGACAATAAATACTTTTCTCTCTTTCTTACATTTGGGTGGCGGCGACGGTAATATCTCAACAGTTGAGACGCCGACTCTTTCACATGTAAAAATATTTGATTTTCAAATTAAAGGTGAGGCTTCATCTGCGTTAATGTTAAGGCTCCTGTTGCCACAAAAGGTCGAAAATGAGGTGCAAATAAAGCATCTTTTCATTGGTATTACTGATCAACAATTTACTCAAAAACATATTATAAATCTTCAGGAGTCGTAACATAGTTTTTAAAAAATTTTCAATATTATTTTAAGTTAAGAAAAAATTACCTCCCAATAACTGACATGAAACCATTTTGCTCCTTTTTTTTATTACAGGAGTTTAGCAGAGAGGCAAACGGCCCACTTGATGGAAAGCGGTTACCATCGCCCATGGATATTTGCAACATCAAAGGTGCTACAAATGCGATGCTGCTCTCTTAAAGGAGACTGGAACCTGGTCATTAATGCCTGAACACAACACAAGGTTGTTCTGGCGGCATACTCCAGACCAGGGTTGGTCGCCGTCCAGTCGAGTAAATACCCTACCACCTGGCTGTGGGTTGTTTAGTCTCCTCTTATGACAGGCCGCAGGAAATTGTATTCTTCCTCCGTTCCTGCACGGATAAAAGTCCTTCAGTCTTTATATGAAAACAGTATAAAAAATATCTACATCTTTATAAAAGAAAAATAAAGAAAGCTTTATTGTTTTTTAAATACTGCTTTATTTTATTTACAATAAAATAATGTGGCGAGTGATGGTGGAACAATCTACTTGGTTTAAGAAGTTCTAGAAAAAGGTGGAAGATTCTGGAAAGAAAAGACAAGGACAGATAGATGTTTAGAAAGGGATGGATAGTAAATAAAATAATAACGAAAAGAAGATCGATGGGTTGCAGAACATTCTTCAGCAGTTCAGTTCAAGACAGTGAAGCGACAAGTGCAATACGAAAGAGTAGGAAGAAAAGTTTAATAGAAGATAGTAATGAGTTTAGTGGTGAATTTAGTGAAAAGTTTAGTGGCCAGTTCAGTGAAGGAGGTAGCGTAGTTTAAGAGAAGATCCAGAAGCGAGGTACACGTGGTAAATTCAGAGGTGAGCACTGCAGTAGCAGGAGGTGGTCTACGCAATATCGGCGACGGTATCGTGAGTGAGACATCTTATCGTCGGGACAGTCATTAGTTGCGCGTGTAGGGGCAACACTGCGAAGGGGAATCACTTACGGCTGTGTAAGTTAATAAAAGCGTTTAGTTTTAAACTGGTGTTTCCTTCCAATCCTAAGTGCGTACCCCCGCTCGCACGTAACAATAATAATGCATCTGAAGAAGGACCGCGTCTATAGAATCCCTGCTATCGCCCGAAAAAATAGCGCCGAACAATCTTCAAGGACGTTGGCGTTGCTACAAGCCTTAAAGATTTATATCGTGACATTACTAATGACGTTAAATATTGACAGATAAAGTATGTATATATATATACTAAGTGTGTTAAGGCGTTATTTTTTAATGCTTTAAATAACATGCATTCGGCCACAGCCCAAATCTTTAACAATAACGGAAATGAAGTCCCAACATTACATGATTGTCCGCATCCCTATTCAATAACAAACAGGTTGTTATAGCAACGCGAACTAAACTTCGCTGGCACACGCCAGTACAAAAAAAATACTTTGGTTTAATTTAAACCCTGTTTTCTAACTGCACCGCGAAATTGTCAACAGCTTTCATCATCACATCGAACTTGACTCTTAGAGGTTTGTGCTTCCCATTACTGTCGGCAGGTGTCGCTGGCATTATCCTGTACTTGCGGACTATCGACGCAACTGCTGTTTTCATCGATATCATTGCATATCGGTATCCTGTAAAATGTTGTTACAAGAACGGATAAGAAATGAGCACATACGGGGTTCTTTGAAACTTACAACCGTGACTAAAAATCTACACATACGTATAATATATACATATGACAATACAAACATACATACATATATACCTATATATAACAGAGAAGTAATGCTTCTGAACCTGATTTTCAAAACACTAAGGATTTGGCTTGTCTTTTTTACATACATACATACATAACTTCACGCCAGTTCCCTTGCGGGGTAGGCACGAATAACGGAGCGCCATTTAGGCTTATTCTTACACACCTCACTTGCTTCTTTGACATTCATAACTCTTGTCATGCACGCTCGTCTGTTCTTAAGGCTCCTGACATTACCTTCTGCTAGTACACGATCAATTTGATCATGGAAGGTCTTGTCTTTTTTATTACTTTATTTATTTCTTACTTCTACTTATTCTATACAGTTGTCAGAATTTAGGATGGTGTAGGCAGAATGGGAGATGAGGTATGGAAATGTCGTCGCGGGGTGCTTTGTGCCCTACGGCGAGACTGGACGGAGCTATCTCGTCCGGCGTTTGCTCTTTTTTAACGAGGGGATTCCGTTTGAGAACTATCCCTGTACGGAGGTACCCATTAAAACCCCTCGGTGTTCCGTCATTCGCCCTTATGCCAGGGCCACGGCCCTACGGCCTCTTCCACTGACGGGGAGAGGCAAACCCCCGGCCACGTCATACTTTCTGTGCGTTCTTGTGTCTGTTTGTAACATGCCCCACGCAAGGTGAGCACGCACAGAACACCGGCGCGCCTCCATCTCGCAGCGACCAGAGGTAGTCGACGCCTGTCACGGCCAACGCGGAACAGACGATTACCATTTCCCTTGGCCTTGGCTATAGGCGATTAGTAGGAACACTTGCGAGTTTTAATGCGTATTCTGGCAGTCATAACCTACCTCCAATAGCGTAAGACCAGGCCGGTGAGTTTCCAGATGCCCAGACCGTGATCCCTCCACACAGCGACAAGTCCGTAAGTGGATTTCTCCTCGTCAAAAAAAGGAGTATGTATAGGAGGGATGGGATTAAAGGGATAGGATTGATATATGGAATAGGGGGAAAAGTAGGGCAACGGAACTCTCAAGACAAAAAGAAAATCCTCGAAATAGTGAACTTTTATACAGGGCTATTGTCATACGTTAATATTCTTATTCTAAGTCCTTATACGTCAAAGCATGAAATTCAATTATAAGCTAACATTTACCTATACATCCTCTAGGTCCAAAACTGAACGTCATGAAAGCAGCTGGATGTTTCAAGGTGAGGTTCAAGAATCTTTCGGGTCTGAATTCTAAAGCGTCATCACCCCAATAATCTGGATTCCTGTTGATTGCCCAAATGCAGACAACGATACCACAGTCCTTGACCAGTGTGATTCCTGAAGCTGGAAGACAAAACTGTGATATAAATACAAGAGTCCAAGCTAAGCAAAATCCAGACTAATATTATAATTGCGAATGTGAGTTTCTTTGTTTGTGCGATCATCACGAAGTATTGCATAAGTACGTGTCGTCAGGAATATAGTAAAGGGTTCTTCATCCAGAAATATCAGTGTTCCCGAGGGATAGATGATTATTTTCTTTCTACTGCACGCGTTCCTCAGACAAGCAGATGAACCACCTGATGAAAAGCGGTTACCATCGCCTATGGACACTTGCAACACCATAGGTGCTACAAATGCGATGCTGCTCTCTAAAGGGAGACTGGAACCTGGCAACTAATGCCGGAAAATCACTTGAGTTTGTTATGGCGGCATACTCTATGGTAGCCATGCAGACGGACAAATACCCTAGAAGCTGGTTGTGGGTTGTTTTGTCGCCTCTTACGACAGGCCGCCTGGCCGCAGAAAATTGTATTATTTCTCCAATCGTACGCGGATAGCAAAAATATTGCACTGCGATCACGTTTTCTTGGCGCCACCTACACAATTCACTATCAAATACAGTATCATGGCAACGATAATGGCAACGCCATTTAATGTTGCTCTCATGGTTATTTTCACGCTGCGAATTTCTTCTAATAATTATTAAATTGGGTAAGTGCTTAGCAGATCCCTCACAACCAAGACTTCCGTAGATGTCAAAAAGATCGACATTTCTCGTTATTTGGCTACGCAACCATAAAAAAGTAATTACTCGAAAATAACCTATATTTAACCGAATTCCAAAAGCAGGAATTTTTCAATTCGACTGCATGTTTGTTACGTGATTTCTCCGTTAATTGTGAACCGATTTTAATTTTCTTTTTCTTTATTCGAAAGAGTATACTCCTAAGATGGTTTCATTGTCACCAAGTCAAGATCTTATGAGTGGATCCTAGGGAAGAAGAGAGTAACCCTTGTTGAAGAGCGACGAGCGCCTACACTCTCCGGAAGGCAAAACTTGTATTCGCGCCAGTAGTTAAATTTGTACAGGCGCTTAATTAAAAATACAGTTTTAACGACTTTAAATATATCCACACAATATATTGATATAGAACTGGAAATATAATCGCGATTTAGATTGTCAGCAGAGGGCTAGATTATAATATTGGGTTAGCATAACAGCAAATGGCTGCGTATGGTCCTGGGGTGACTTTACAGTAAATAATTGCAACATGATTTTGATTTGGCTTGACAGCAAATGGCTGTAGCATGTTAATGGGATAGGTTGAAACAAATGGCTGCAATATGATCCTAGGTTAGCAGCATAAAAACTTGCAGTACGATTCCGACTTGCTTTGACAGCAAATGGCTTCAGAGTAGATCCTTACTTTATAGAAATAAAATATTCTCACTTACGAAGAGTGACGTCTTTGTCGACCCTTCTGACAATGAGGGGTACTGGAGGGTACAACCTTATGGTCTCCCTGATAACAGCTTCCAAGTATTTCATTTTAAGGAGGTCTTCCGTTACTATCGGTCTGTCTGAATCTCCGTATATTTCATTTATTCTGAAATTGTGAAAAATTACATCAATGTTGAACTTCTACTCGTCTCTTCAGTTTTTCTCATCTTTGGTGCATAATGTTGGAATCACCATGTACTGAAGATGAAGGGAAACATTACAATGAAAAATCCTCAAGAGGCGTCGAAACAGCCCACAGCCAGGTGGTAGGCTATTTGCCCGACTGGATTGCTACCACCCCTAGTTTAGAGTATGGCACCATAAAATCCTTGAGTTGTGTTCCGGCATTAGTAGCTAGATTCTAGTCTCCCTTTAGTGAACGACAGCAAATTGGCAGCACCTTTGGTGATACAAATGTTTATAGGCCATGGTACCCGCTTTCCACGAGGCACACCGTCTGTCTATCTAATGATCTCATGAAATAAAAAAGTTTTGCATTGTAGCCTTTAGGAATATAACTTAACACAGAGTTTTTTTGGGGATCTCCAGGAGTCGTGTAAATTCCTACTGAAAATCAATTGCTCTACTAGAAAGGGGTTATCCATTTAGTCATGCGAGACTCAAAAGGGTTATCACGAAATATCACAGAAGGGATATAACGAAATATCGTGAGATAGGTACGTAATCACATGTACTTTTTTATTAAAAATCTTAAAATACTTTGTAGAATACATGTGATTTTGGGTAGAGGGTTAGTCTAAAACCTCCCCAAGTGTCATAGAAAGGGGAGAGGGGTTATAATTTTTAACGAATACTTTTAAAAATTAGAGTCGTGGTAGCTTAGTGACGTACCTGGTTCGAATATTGGTCTAAAAATTACTGCATACACAGTTTTTCTAAAGTTCATATTATTAGAATTATCAGTTTACGACATACGAAACTGAAAGGTTACTTCGCAGGGAAAAATTCTCATCGAGGTAAGCGATGTGTGCAAGCCGCCAATCCATCTTAGAGAAGTGTGGAGGATGATGTCTGTCCTCTATATATCGGAAAACCCGAGTCCAGCAGTGAGACGTCTATGGGAAAATGTTTATACCAAAAATCCAAAATAAAATACCTACTCTTTGTAAACCTTTTCTTGGACATCAGGATGTCTGGACAGCATCACAGTCGTGAACGCAGTGCCTACAGCCGAAGTGTCAGTCCCGGCTAAAACTAGAACTAACGTCTCTTCAAGTAGTTCCAAGTCTGTATACCCTTTCTCACCTCCTGTAGATTCTATTAAGAGCTCCAGGAAAGTTTTTGTGCGCTCCTTGATGACATCTGAAGTTAAAAAATATTAATATCTAGTGGATTCAGCAGACGTTGTCCTGCCCTGAAAAAATAAAAATGTAGGACCCGATTCTAGTGCCTCCTACCGGTTCTAATTGTGAATCTAAACCATCCGGGGACCCACTCAAACACACAAAAAAATTCTTCAAAATAGTTCCGCGAAATTAGGAGGCTGGCCGTGGAAGGCCACGACACACCTTCCATGATCAAATTGATCGTGTACTAGCAGAAGGTGATCTCAGGAGCCTTAAGAACAAAAGAGCGTGCATGACAAGAGTTATGAATGTCAAAGAAGTAAGTGAGGTATGTAAGATGAAGCCTAAATGGTATGTATGTATGAAATTAGGAGGATCCTAGTAATACTGTGTAGTGGAACACTTACAAGCCAATAGATGGCGCTGTGCAATAATTGATGTCACAAACGTTTCCCGAAACATACAAAGATTATATACAAAATTTCAATATTGTTACAATTACCACATGCTAACAACGGTGAAGGAAAACATCGTGATGCAACCTACACATCGAGATAACCGATGTGTCAAACCTACCAAGCCGCCTTGGACAAATGTGGCGGGGTATACTGTCCGTTCCCCCTATAATGGGAGGCCCGAGCCCAGCAGTGGGACATTTGTCGGCTGATATTATTATTATAAGAAAGAAATAAAAACACTTTATTTGATGAAAAGTAACGTAATTACATACCTTATACATTATTATATGTATTATTATTTTTCTATATATGTTACAGGCAATTTGATTAATCGGGCAGTATTAATATGGACCGATTATTATGACCAAGAGCGGCGGTTAATTTGTCAAATTTATTACTTTGGGCGGCCTATATTAATAATGAACAACGGCCCGTCGTCCATTAAAAATCATGGTTTCGGACACCTTGAATTTATCACTTGGACCGGGCATTATGAATACTTCCCTACTTCTAGCCGGACAATGTGATCAATTCGGTTGCCTTTCCATAAGAATTATGTAAGTTTTAATTCATTTAAGGATGAGGATGATAGTTATATGGCACTTTTATTTTGAACAAATCCATTTTTTTTTAAATATAGGTCAGAAGGCTAGCGCGGGAGCAAAGCACAGCGGAGCTCCCGCCTTAGGCTTCGTGGTTATTTTTTATAACCACCCAAAATTCACTTTAATCTCAAATAATCAATAAAAAATGTCATATAACTATATTCTAACTTTACTTCATTCAACTGTGTTTTATTATATTGCACAAGATAAGATTGCCATTATTCATACTGACCGGCAAAAGTGATTAATCATGCAGTTTTATTTATATTGCCCACTTGACACGGGCATTATGTATACAATCTGGCCATTAATCATAGTGACCGGATTTATCAATTGCCCGTAACATATACATACCATACTTTGAGAATTTGTGCGCCGCATTTTCAGCAAACAATGTTTGCACTCAGCATATTGCTGTGCCGGAATTATATCCGACATAACGTTGATTTTCAGTGCAAACCTTCCTTTTGGCGTGCGATTAAAATGCCCCAATTTTGTTAAACTAATTATACTATTAAATATTTATATTAGATCTTAATTCTATAAATTAAGAAGATCTAAGAAAAACGTACCTGAATTTTCATCATTTCTTTCTTGGATAGATTGCCTTTTTGATTTTATTATCTGAAAAGGTTTAATTATTAAATTAATCAAAACGCGTGTTACATTTGATTTTTGTTTTTAATTTTTAGTCATTTTTTATTACTGGAACATAGCAGCCAGATGACTATCTTGATGGTAAGTAATTAACATCGCCTATTGACATTTGCAACACCAGAGGTCGAAGGCGGAGCTGGAACGTAGCAATTGATGCCGGAACACAGCTCGACGTTTTTATTGCAGCATACTACAGACCAGGGTTGGTGGGCCATTCAGACGGGAAAGTACCTACCTACCATCTGGCTGTGGGTTGATTGTCGCCTCCTAAAGGCCATCCACAATTTACGTCACACAAATTTCATGATTTTTAACCCTTTCCCCGTCTTTGTCACACTCCCCATCTTATACTAATATATAAAGCTGAAGAGTTTGTTTGTTTGAACGCGCTAATCTCAGGAACTACTGGTCTGATTTGAAAAATTCTTTCAGTGTTAGATAGCCCATTTATCGAGGAATGCTATAGGCTATATATCATCACGCTAAAACCAATAGGGGAGGAGCACCAATGAAGAATGTTTCAAAATCGGGGGGATTTGAAAACAAATTCCACGCGGACGACGTCGCGGGCACAGTTAGTTTCATATATTTTACAAATTTACATCAAGAAATTATTCAATTAAAACAGCAATTCCATAATTAATATTTTCTTAAGTTTTCGCGACTTGTATACATAATAAAACTACGTTTTAACGGTTTTAAGCGCGGTAATTTTATTTGATTTTGGTTTTTCCGACGTTTCGGCCACTTTTCAGTGGCCGTGATCACGGCCAAAAGTTTTATTAATTCCATAATTAGTTTTATTTTCAATTAAATTATTTTTTCATTCAGATAAAATTGGAAATATTTTTAAGTTTCTCGTTAACACCCTTGTGAGAGGCAAAAAGAGATTTTTGATTGATTCCTCAGAATATTTGCACACTTTATGGTGGTGAAAAAAATATGTGTCAATCTTGATCATATTTCTAGTCAAAACGCAATTTCGTGTTTTAAAGCTCATATATATCATACAGAGTTATGAATGTCTAAGAAGCAAGTGTGTAAGAATAAGCCTAAATGGCGCTCTGTTGTTCGCGCCTACCCGTCGTGTATATATCATACATACATACATACATACATAACTTCACGCCAGTTCCTTTGCGGGGTAGGCACGAACAACAGAGCGCCATTTAGGCCCATTCTTACACACCTCACTTGCTTCTTTGACATTCATAACTCTTGTCATGCACGCTCGTCTGTTCTTAAGGCTCCTGACATCACCCTCCGCTAGTACACGATCAATTTGATCATGGAAGGTGTGTCGTGGCCTTCCACGACTTCTGCATCCATCCACTTTTGCATTGTATATCTGTTTAGTCATTCTTTCATCATGCATCATATATATATCAAATTTTGTAAAGTCACGTCACAAAATTTAGGCTCCTTCCCACCCATTGTCACACAATGTCACACTTCGTCAAACCAGATCCCCTAAGGATTATTATTAAAATACGTTAAAACGTAGTTTTATTAAACTAGTGGTCGCCCGTGGTCGAAAAACGACCATCATAATTAATTTAAATTATAAGTTTGAACATTATTAAGGTTCTGTTGTCATACTAGGCTACACTGTTAATTTGACTTTAACAATAAACAAAAAAGTATGTATGCGTGTGTGTATCAAATACATGGTAGTGTATGTAATGTTTTTTTTTTAATATTAGCATTCTGCACTCCTTCTCTATATAAAGTATAAGTGTGCGAAATTTCGTGCTCCTCCGTCCGCGCAATTTTCGTAAAAATGGATACAAAGTTTTTGCTTCACGTATTAATATATAGACTATATTACCTTATCAATAAACCCGCATAGAGTGTCCTTACACTCCATATGCTCGGTGTATCTCGGCATCATGCTGTAAACGGTGTCGTTGTGCAACCAAGGTTGGCAAAGCCTCGCGGAGTCCAAGCGACATAACCTCTCAAATGCTTTGAGAAATGGAAGATCATACTGCTTCTGGGCGTCCACTCTCACACCGAGGGTCGTTTCTGCAGAATTAAAAAAATACTATACATACATACATACATAACTTCACGCCAGTTCCCTTGCGGGGTAGGCACGAACAACAGAGTGCCATTTAGGCTTATTCTTACACACCTCACTTGCCTCTTTGACATTCATAACTCTTGTCATGCAAGCTCGTCTGTTCTTAAGGCTCCTGACATCACCTTCTGCTAGTACACGATCAATTTGATCATGGAAGGTGTGTCGTGGCCTTCCACGACTTCTGCATCCATCCACTTTGCATTGTATATCTGTTTAGTCATTCTTTCATCATGCATTCTTTCCACATGCCCGAACCACCGGAGCATTCCTTTCCTTACCTTCACTCCGACACTCTCTTACAGACCAACTCTCTTTCTTACTTCGGTATTACGAACACGGTCCGCGAGCGTCACTCCGCAGATTTTGCGCAGTGCTCGCATCTCGACCGCGTTTACTCTACTTTCATGCTCTCTCTTCCATACCGAACTCTCGCATCCATACGTGAGCGTAGGTACCAGCACCGCGTTGTGTATGGCGAGCTGGGCCTTCTGGCTGAGGTTCTTAGCGCCTAGAAGTTTACCTAACGCTCCATTCACACTATTCCCCAAATTCACTCTTCTTTCTATATCACTCTGCTCCTCTCGACCCGCCAGGTTTGGCGCTGCGTGAAGGGTGGCGGCCCCCTTCGCCGCATGCGCGAGAATTCACGCCACGCGTAACGAACGATGATTCCCCGAAAAAGTAATTTACCCCGCACTTCCGCGTCTCAACGATCAGTCTGAATCGACCCGTCGTAAAGACATTCACGCATCGCGCGCGCATTTGAGATATCCACCCAATTGCAATACTAATCGGGTTCCAAGAGCTTGGTGATAAGTGGCAAGTGAATCTAGTTGTGAAGCGGGAGATATATAACAAGAGAACACGCACTGCTGCTCCTGTATCGCAGACGCTCCGGTTACTCAGCTCATATTATTACGGGTGAGTCCATTTATCTCCATTCCCTCTTACCCTTGCACCCTTGAAATCTGGCAATCGGCCAGATCATATGGTCTTTCGAACCGAATATTCCAACTGGCGACCTATTTATACAGTCTGCAACAACCGTATTTTGCCATTTTATGGTTAATTCAAACCAAATTGTAAATTTTCACATACCTAAAAAGTTAAATAAACAATCATTATCAATCTGCCCATTTACCCGTTTTCTGCCCTTGTTTTTTCTTTTTTGTTTTCTTATAAACATATTACTTCTGCCCTTATATATTTGAATACCCATTCCACATTCCTCAGATAATTACGCAAATTGCTACACGATAACTATTTTTTGGTACGTAGGTAGGTTAATATAACCTCGAGTACGTATTCTGTACTTTATTCAGCACACCTATTCTCGAATACTTGCACTAAACGTGATATCGGATCGATATAATAATATTGAATATTATATTCGTTTCACTCGGTGTGGTTAGCTTGCCGTGCAACTTTTATAGCTTATATATAGCTTCGTGTTTATTAAGACTCAGCGCACACGACAGTTTGATATATATTTTTTTTTCCTAATCATTTTTATTTATTTCGTATTTCTTACGTTTCTCTGGCTGCTTTCTTGCGTGTTCTTTATTAGCATTAGTAAAAGAAAAAAAAAAAAAAAAGAAAAAAAAAAGAAATAAATAAAACAAAAAAAAAAAAAAAAAAAAAAAAAAAAAAAATTTTTTTTTTTTTTCGTTTGCTTTTCCTTTTCTTATTGTGCACTTCTCATCGTCATGCCTACCAAATCGCAATCTGCCATCTTTATGCAAACCCATAAGTACATAACTTTCCTATTAGAGATAGCTAACCTTATATTAAAAGGAGACAAAAAGTATAGTGTAAACGATTTCATAGGGCGCTTTACAAAATTGGACGATATAAAGGGCAAGTTGGATACAGTATATTATGAGATCTTGGACTCTAAAGACCTTGACGACAAAGTGGAAAAATGGTACTTTGACTACTACACCTCGGCTATAGAAGCATATGAAAAAATTTTGGTGGCAAACATCACCATCAGCTCAAGCATCAAACCAAGCTCGCCCACATTCTCCACGTCTACTGTTCTGCCCAAAATAGATCTACCCAAATTTTCTTCCAAGCTTGAGGATTGGCCATCTTTCATAACTATTTTCAAAAGCCTTACGGACACTGCCGGTAATTTGTCAGGTGCAGTTAAATTACACTATTTATTTTCTTGCCTCTCCGGAGAAGCTCTCAGTATGGTATCACACCTCAAGGTTACCGATGAGAACTACGATGTAGCGATGACAACACTTGCCAATCGCTACGAAAATCGCCGAGTTCTCATTGATAGGTTTATAGATATGATACTAGAGTTACCCCACATCACCACCCGCTCACAAATCAGACAGTTATTTTTAGCCCCTCTTATTTCAACCCAATCGGCGCTTAAAAACCTAAACTTACCACTACATGACTCAGACTACGTCCTAGTGTCAATAGTAGTGCGGAAGTTAAAGGGCGAGCTTCGCACATTATTTGAACGAACGCATGGGTCTTCAGACACTCTGCCCACCTTAAAGGATGTAATCACATTCTTAGAAGACCATGCACGTTGCACAGAAACTGAGACATATAACCCACCCCCCCCTCCCCTCAGCCCGACATACAGACAAACTGAACGTGCTTCTCCCTCAGCACGGTACCAACCACGCGCTTCTGCACCCAGACCAGAAATTCGGCACGTTCGTTTTCAGCCCACTACTTCCGTCCGCCCACCTTTAACGCGCCCTGCATATCCTCTACAAAGTCAAGCGTACCCTGTACAGTACGCTCAAGGATACCCACAGTCTACACAATATTTCGAGCCCATAGCACAAGATTCCGCCCACCCACCAGCACCGACCAATAATTATTACTGCCCTTGGTGTCACGTTAGAGGACACAGGTTGCTGAACTGCGGTGAATACCTAAGACAGCCTACGCAAGGGCGCTGGGATTTTATCCAAGCTCATGAACGGTGCCGTAAGTGTCTAGGACCCCATTACTCTGACGAGTGCAGATCCACAGGACGGTGTAGAGAATGTGATAGCGAGAAACACCATACCACCTTACATCGCAGTGGCTTTGAATCACCCACATATGACAATTCTCACCTCTTGCCCCCACAACTAAGAGGACAAGAACACACCCGCCCAACCACGGAATCAAGAAACTCTTCTCGTCGTAATTCACCTATTAATTCACAACAATGACTACCTGCTACTCACTTACACAATACTACACTACACCCACCCATACCATCGCTACAATATACACCATCCACTACATCACGTAAACAAAATAAATCCCAGTTTCATACTCAGCACTATGATAATAAAGTTTATCATAATAATCACTTGCCCGGCAGCCCTGTTACTTCCTCTGATAAAGCTAACCAAAATGACAGTCATATTTCAGCACATACTCAGCACATTACAGTACACGATCCACCAGTTTTATTACCCACTGTGTCCCTAGAACTAGCAGACAACGCTGGAGAATTTCATAAGGCAAGAGCATTATTAGACAGCGGTTCCATGCTAACCTTGTTAACTAAAACTATGACACAAAAATTACGTTTGCCTGTCGAGCACACAGAACTAAAAATTACAGGAGTCGGTAATCAGCAGACTCAAAACTCTAGTTCTTCAACTACCATCACATTCCGCCCTATTCACACCGAAGTCCCAGTAATTAGCGCAAAGGCATACATTCTACCAGATTTGACAGGTCTTTTACCATTAACAATGTTACCTGACGTTGTTCCACTCCTCGACTCGACACAGCTTCCCCTAGCAGACTCGTCTTATCGTTTTCCAGCCGCTATTGACTTAATTTTAGGTTCTGATGTCTTGGGCCAAATTTTGGATGGTAACAAAATTTTTTTGGGCCCCGGCAGACCAATAGCCTTCGGCACGATCTTCAATTTCGCTCTTTTAGGTCCTATCAATCCAAACTACACAAAGCCTGAGCCTCAAGTTAATTCAGCACTAGTAAATATTGACTGTTTACAACCCCAACACTCAAATAAAGAAATACACTCCGCTCTGGAGAGATTCTGGGAAGTCGAAGAAGTGCAATCAAAGGACAACTCAACCTCTGACGAGTGTGAGGAGAACTTTCGTTCTACCACCACACGTGATCCCACAGGGCGATACATAGTATCCCTTCCCTTTCTTACAAAGGCACCTAAGCTCGGTGCAACCCACGCTATTGCACTACGACGATTCCTTAATTTGGAGCGCAAACTCCAAAGAGATCCTACCCTCCGCTCAAAATATATCGACTTCATGAAGGAATACATTGACATGGGCCACATGGCTCTTTGTCACCCCAGCACATTCAAAGGAAAAGACCATTTTTACGTCCCGCATCATGGCATCTTCAAAGCCAACTCTGAAAAACTTCGCACGGTTTTTGATGGCAGCTGTAAGAGCTCTAATGGTGTCAGTCTTAATGACTGTCTGCACACTGGCCCACCGCTCCAACGTGATATTACTGACATCATTCTAAATTTTCGTACTCACAAAGTGGTCTTTAGTACAGACATCCAGATGATGTTTAGAAATATACTAGTTCACCCAGACCACAGACGGTTCCAACTCATTCTATGGCGCTCTTCTCCAGATCAACCTCTGCTCACTTACGCCCTGTCCACTGTCACGTATGGCCTACGACCCAGCCCCTTCCTCGCCAATCGATCTATTATACAGCTGGTCACTGATGAAGGTCACCGTTTTCCCCAGGCTGCACAGGTTCTTACGCACTCCATATTCGTGGATGACATTCTGACTGGGCATGATTCAGTTGACAAGGCAATAGCTCTGCAGACTGAACTCATTGAGTTACTAGCCCTAGGGGGATTTCATTTGCGAAAGTGGACCTCAAACTCTCGTCAGCTGTTAGAACGCTTCCCGGATGATCAATGTGACATACCCAAGGATTTTGATGTTGTACCCGACTCCAATGCAATCAAGGTACTTGGTATGCAATGGATACCCCAAACGGACGAATTTACATATCACATTTCGGTACCTACACTGGAAAAATTTACCAAAAGGTCAATACTCAGTACCATCGCTCGTTTATACGATCCTAGTGGATGGATCAGCCCAGTTATTTTCCGCGCAAAACTGCTCATTCAGCACCTATGGACTCTAAAGTTAGACTGGGATGAATCGGCTCCCAATGATGTCACATTTCAATTTCAGCACATTTTTGAAGACTTACCTCTACTCTCTGCTCTTCGACTCCCCAGAACAATTTGCACCAGCAAAGATTCCACCTACACCCTACACGGTTTTGCCGATGCATCCGAATCCGGATATGCAGCCGCAGTCTATCTTCATGAAACGAATATCACGGGTCAGGTACACGTCAGACTACTTGTTTCTAAATCCAAGGTAGCCCCCATTAAAACCCGACAGACTATACCAAAGCTGGAACTTTCAGCTGCACACCTCACTTCGCTGCTCATTTCTCGCGTCTCTGTTCAACTTTCTGCCCACATTACCATTCAGCAACACTTTTGTTGGTCAGACAGTACTATCGTACTCGCCTGGCTTAAAACTCCTTCTCAATCCCTACAGGTCTTTGAGGCCAATCGAGTCTCTGCCATTGCAGCCAATCCATGTAACCCTACTTGGAGACATGTACCCTCAGCTCTTAACCCTGCCGACTGTGCTAGCAGGGGAATATCAGCACAGGAACTCTTAGCCTATGACCTATGGTGGTCGCCTACTTGGCTCAAGGCCCCACCTGATACCTGGCCCACGATGCCCCCTGCTTTGGGTCATCACGTACTGCCTGGTCTAAAACCAAGAAAAATGGTAGCTCACATCGCGGTTCCTGATCTAGACACGGATTTACTCACGAGATTCAGCTCCTTAGACACACTTGTAGGCGTAACCGCATGTATTAAACGTTTTGCACACAATTGCTTGGTATCTTCTCACTCTCGCATCGTTGGTCCCATTACCGTAGACGAACGTAAGAAAGCGCTCTTACACTGGGTACGCTCAGTCCAACAAAATATGTTCGCTGAAGACATCCACCGACTGCAAACTAACAAATTATGTACAGTGCGAATACAACGCCTCTCGCCCTTTCTCAAGGATGATCTTCTTAGAGTAGGAGGGCGCTTGTCCAACTCAGCCCTTAGATATGACACACAACATCCCCTCATCTTACCCAGTTCAAGCCCCCTTGTGGACCTAATTATAGATCATTTCCACACTATACACTGCCACCCGGGCGCAGATACACTACACACACTACTCCGTCAACAATACTGGATTTTATCTGGAAGGCGAGTCATTCGTCACCGTGTCTTTAAATGTGTACGCTGTTTTAGGCATCGAGCTCAGCCGAATCCCCCTTTTATGGCCGACCTACCGGCTGATCGAGTCAGCCCACAACCGGTGTTTAGTCAAGTGTCCACGGATTTTGCCGGACCATTCCTAATTAAATCAAGTACTCTACGCAATGCCAAACTTCTCAAAGGCTACTTTTGTGTTTTCGTTTGTCTCGCCACCAAGGCAGTGCACTTAGAGGCTGTCTCGGAACTTTCTACGGACGCCTTTTTTGCGGCATTGCAAAGGTTCGTTAGTCGGCGCGGAATCCCTACCCTAATTCGCTCTGATTGCGGTACAAACTATGTCGGCGCAAGAAATCAGCTCATAGAAGTACAAAACTTCTTAAAGGCCAATGATGATAGAATTACGCACAAGCTAGCCACACAGCAGATCACATGGTTGCTCAATCCGCCCTCAGCTCCTTCTTTTGGCGGTCTGCACGAGGCAGCCGTGAAATCTACTAAGCAATTACTCTATCGCGTATTAGGTGAGCAGCATCTGACCTTTGAAGAATTTTCTACACTCTTAGCCCGTATTGAGGCCGTTCTCAACTCTCGACCACTCTGCCCTCTGTCTTCAGACCCTACAGACTTCGAAGTCCTAACCGCTGGTCATTTCCTTATAGGTCGCCCACTTACCGCATTACCCGAACATTCCCATGAATCCTCTCCTCCATCAACCCTACGACGTTTTCGCTTAGTGCAAGCGTTGGCTCAGCGATTTTGGACCTTGTGGTCGAAATCCTACCTGCACACTCTCCAATCCCGATCTAAATGGACTACGGAAACCAGTCGACCCAAGATTGGTGAGCTGGTACTCATAAAGGAGGATAATCTTCCCAGACTCCAGTGGAAGATGGGAAGAATAAAGAAGATTCTGCCCGGAAAGGATGACGTCGTCCGAGTCGTAGAACTCAGCACCAAGGATGGCAGCTTAACGAGACCAGTCACAAAGATTGCTCGTCTTCCCCTCGACGACAACAGCACTTAGTCAGCACTATAAATGGGAGCCGTCACCTTTTCCCCGGGCCCCAGGATGTTCACGCCACGCGTAACGAATAATGTACGGAATACAGGAAGGACACAAAAGGGCGCACCGAATTTCCTTCAAATATTATGCTCGGCAACACAATTCTCTGTTATAGTACATTGTACGTATTATGGCCCTTATTATCAAGTCTGATAATTAATTATGATGTTATTGGCATCACCACACAATTTAGTTTAAATATTGAAATAATTATTACATTTGTATAACGCGCAAGAGTTAACTTGAGACTTCGCTCGGATGACGTAAGCGCGAGGTACTGACGCGTCGATGGCGAGAGCGGTAAGAAAGCGAGTGTCGGGAGGGTAGCGCGCATTCCGCTCAGGACTCAAGTTAACTCTTGCGGATAGTAATAAGCTTACGCACAGGGGTCAATTGGTCTACTCCCTTTCTTACCGGCGATTTCTTCCGACTGTAGGTAATTGTGTAGGAAAGAAAGGGATGGACAACTACACGTCATACACTCAAGTGACGTTATTTCAGTTTAATAATTAGGCGAAGGCTTATGTATTGTACTACCATAATTCTGCCTTCCTTAATAACAAACGCAGTATGTTGCAGTCTCGTGCTTGTAAAACCTATTTTGTTCATAGTATAGTGTTTTTGAATGTGTTTTTTTTATGTCTAAATTTTGGTTTGTTTTTTGTCGTGTAAAAAATATTGACGGGAATACATGAATTAATTTTAATTGTGTTTATTAGGTTGAAATAACAGTAAATTAATACAAAAACAGAGCATTTATTTATTAAAACCACGGGATTTATCCTCACCGACCACAACACAGTACTTGCAAAATGGCGACTTCGAAAAACGCGGTAAACATATTTAGATATCTAATCAATATGTCTATAAGACTTGTGACGCAAATAAAATTAAAGCTGCCTATGTAAACTGAAGTAAATGCGGGTATTTAACTTAAGCTTTCAGCTTATAATATAGTCTGGTAAACCGAAGAAAAGTTTACTTTGTTTATAGTTTATTTTTTTCTATTCTCAATTTCTTTCAGTCTTTAGTGAATTACTTTTAAATTGTCTTTTTTGCGGTTGAGTTTTTGTTTTTTTTTTAAATTATACTAACCGCAAACTGAATCCATAGAATAAGTAGTAATATACTTCCAAATTGAGAATGTGCCTTTTCCAGCGGCTTTCTGAAGTTGGTCCACCATCACCGTACTTTGCCTGGAGAATATGTTCATGAACTGAGCTAGGTTCTTCGGACTGAAAGTCGGCGCTAAAAATTTTCGACGTGGACGCCAGATTGGTACTAAAACAAGATACATTTTATTTTCTTAAGTTTTCGCGACTTGTATACATAATAAAACTACGTTTTAACGGTTTTCAGTGCGGTCATTTTATTTGATTTTGGTTTTTCCGACGTTTCGTCTTCCGTGATCACGGCCACTGAAAAGTGGCCGAAACGTCGGAATAACCAAAATCAAATAAAATTACCGCGCTCAAAACCGTTAAAACGTAGTTTTATTAAAGATACATTTTGAAAGTAACACGTAATAAATTTAAGCAAATTCCGGAACTGCTGTTTTAATTTAATTATTTAATTAAGCAATAAAATTAAGTATTATAAAATTATTTAAGGTATAAAAACCATTTAAGTATTAATGATTAAATCGTGGCAGCAATTATAAATAATACGAAGAAAAACTTAACTAAATACTTAAAAATAAATTAAATTATAAATAAATTAGTAGGTATAATATACTAATTATAGCATAATAACTGTGATAAACACTAAAAGCAATAACATAAATAAAACTAATTATAAATTAATATCAACTAAAATTAAACGACAATATATGGCACGCTGCATGGCAATGCTGATTCGTTGCGCGAAATACGAACCAGCCTTCTGATCACGGGTGGTATCAAAGAGTTTCTTACAAATTTCCTTGAAGAAACCCTTTGCCGATAGACCCCTCGGACCTAAAGTTTCAACTTCAAACGGCACAAATATGTAACCCCTTTCTGGAGTTCCATATGCGCCGTTTGAGATCTTCAGCTGTTCAAGCAGAGTTGCCAGCCCCTGACTTAGTCACTGGAAGACATGATGCCGCCAGAGTGCCAACACATATCGCGTCCCACACAAGCGGCCTTCCCATCTTCCAGGTCTAAGTGACATTCCATCCGGCCTCTTGCCATCGTCGCGCACCAAGCCACTTGGCTCTAGGATGGTCGGTACGCCGACGCTGACAAGAGCTCGGCGGATGATGTCATTGAGGCTGGTATGGCGAGATGTAAGGCCAAATAATTGAATCATTTTTTGATGTAAAATTGCCTAATATGTGATGTCATACTAGGGAGGGAGGAGTCCACGAATATGACCAGCAATGACAAGGACGGGGGAGAGGTCTAAAAATCATTAAATTTTTGTGACGTAATTCGTGGATAACCCGTAACTAGGTATAACGCCATAGGTACAAGTAAAAGGAATCAAAACATTTTTTTTTTTGAAATATACATACATACATAGCTTCACGCCAGTTCTCTTGCGGGGTAGGCACGAACAACAGAGCGCCATTCAGGCTTGTTCTTACACACCTCACTCGCTTCTTTGACATTCATAGCTCTTGTCATGCCCGCTCGTCTGTTTTTAAGGCTCCTGACATCACCTTCTGCTAGTATACGATCAATTTGATCATGGAAGGTGTGTCGTGGCCTTCCACGACTTCTGCATCCATCCACTTTTGCATTGTATATCAGTTTAGTCATTCTTTCATCATGCATTCTTTCCACATGCCCGAACCACCGGAGCATTCCTTTCCTTACCTTCACCCCGACACTCTCTTTCAGACCAACTCTCTTTTTTACTTTTTGAAATATTATTTTAAATGTTAAATGATATGAAAGAAAAGAAAGAAAATCATTTTATTCAAAATTACATTGGATACTGTAGGTATAATTGTTAATAAATGTAAAACTAAAGTAACATAATCTTGTCGTAAAAGGGGCATCAGACTCAGCATAATGCTGGTCTGTTAAAACCAGCGCTGATCTTCCGCTGAACCCTTAAGGTACCGTCACGGCAGACGTTACATCATTACAAAGCATGGAAGTAGAATCATATTTTTATTTTATTTAAGTTTATGGCTTGGCAGCTAGGCCTTTAAGCCAGATCTTAGTTTACAATATAGTTTCTTCATTTTCTCAAGCCTATGTGTAGCACAGCTGAACTGTAGGTAATCAGCTAGTGCCATTCAACGGAGCTCTTGTGACAATTCAAAAGGCCACATTTGACTATACAGTTCACATTTCTCACAAAACACATAATTACTACTCAAAAACTATCAATATCCTACAACTATTGTTCATTTTAGAGTAATTTTACACAGTTTTAGAAAATAAAACTGCACAGCACAACATCTCCTTTCAGTTCCCGCCAAAAACTCCCAGAATCATTATATTAATGCGTGAAGAAGAAATGTTGTCCCCCTCTTTACGAAAATTGCGCGGACGGAGGAGTATGAATTTCGTACACTTAATAGAGAAGGAGTGCAGAATGCTATATAGTCTTTGACAACAGGACCTCAATGATGTTCAACCTTATCATTTAAATTAATTATGGTCGAATTTCGACCACTGCGCGACCACTAGTCTTAATTATTATTAAGGATGGGCCGAAATTCGTTACACATTCGGTTTGACCGAATTTCGGCAGCTTGAGCCGAACTTCGGCATTCGGCCGAAATTCGGTTTGAATGCCGAACATTCGGTGCAAGGAAAAAGTAAAATATCTACTTGCACTATTTTGACTGAAGTTAATAGAAATCATATCTATCATATAGACTCATGGTCATTTATTTTAGTTATGTGATATATAATGTGATAAAAAATAAATAATATTCGTTCTTGATTGCGTTTTTGCGTAATTAAATAGACATCAAATTAAAACAAAAAGTAAGTGACAGTGGTTTGGGACCAATAACTTATCTTTAGATATTTTCCCCTTTTTTATTTAGTTTTAGTTTTTATATTGTATAGTTTGTAGTTTATTTTTAAGTTTATATTTATTTGCATAACAATTAGTTGATTCATTATTTATTTACAAATTAGTTTAATTTTAAAATATTTGTTAATTGTTTTTAGTTTCTTTGGACCATATCTCCGAGACTGAAAGAATTGGAAAAATCAGAAATGTAGGTATATTACAAATATATATTTCTTGAGTTATATATTCACACTTCCCTTCTATGATTTGAGCCCACAGCATTTGAAACAAAAATAAATTAAACTTATTATTCCTCTAAGAACATCAGTAAGTAGTGCAACTACTTAATTATATGGCGTAACTTGAATTTAAAAAAACAAGTCTAAGGGTCATCAGCAATTATAAGTTTAATTTTGATTGAAATCACTTTTTACGAATTAAACATTAAGACTTTATTTATTTTCAATCAAAGGTCTAAAAATCTATTCTTTTATCAAGAACAACATGATATGATATGACGTTATTTTATTCCCTGTTCTTTTATACGTAAAAATATTATAATTTATTGTAATACATGTCCTCATCCCTATTGGGAGGATTTCAGAAGTAAATAGTACCTGGTGCAAATACACTCCCGTTTCCAGTAAGCAGTCGGGAGCATTTCATTACGTAGTCCTTTTCCAAGCAGGCCTTAGTAACTGCTTCAGCATTCACCGGGTCTGCAACGACTGCAAAAATTTAAACAAACATCAGTTGAAGGATTACACCCTTGTATTTACTTCTCAATCCATACTACATAGTTAATTTGAGGTTAATTTAAACTTATTTTCATTTTTCTGATTTTAAACGCCTTTTCATTTTTTATAAATGGTATAACAAAACGCAACTGACAGCTCACCTAATGTTGTCTATGGTATGATTTCAAAATACCGTAAAGCGTTGAAATTGAAGTTGACCGGTCGATGTGTTTGTTTTGTGCGAGTGTCACAAGTTTCTGCTAGTATTATTATAATAAATGTTTTTGTGCCGATATTATTATTAATTAAGATCGACGCGACCAAGAAGCTCTAATCTTCTCGACAAAGCCGTAATGCAGTTAGGATTCGAAACATCACGAATGGAACTACTGAAGAAGAACAAGAACAAAAAACTGAACTTAATAATTTTGAATTACTTTTAATTAATCTACTCATTCATTGACTGTTAGGCGAAACGAAGTTCGCCGGGTCAGCTAGAAAACTTATAAAAGTTATTAACCTAAAAATTCTGTAATTCCCAACTGACAGCTCACGTAATGTTGTCTCTGGTTGGTTTTGAAAATACCGTAAAGCGTTGAAATTGAAGTTGACCGGTCGATGTGTTTATTTTGTGCCAGTGTCACAAGTTTCTGCTAGTATTATTATAATAAATGTTTTTGTGCCGATGTTATTATTAATTAAAAATGCCGCGACAAAGAAGATCTAATCTTCTCGACAATGCCGTAATGCAATTAGGATTCGAAACATCGCGAATGGAACTACTGAAGAAGAACAAGAACAAAAAACTGAACTTAATAATTTTGAATTACTTTTAATTAATCTACTCATTCATTGACTGTTAGGCGAAACGAAGTTCGCCGGGTCAGCTAGTAGATATATAAAAGTTATGAACCTAAAAATCCGACTTCAAAAACTAAAAAACTAAAAAGTATAAAATAACTTATTTCTGAAGCTATTATTATTAATATATATTATCTAAAACATCTTGAAGTCGGTGCACAGTAAAACATAAAAATTACTATATTTTGAAAATTACTAAGCACCGACTTTAAGATGTTTTAGATAATATATATTAATAAGAATAGCTTTAGAAATAAGTTATTTTATACTTTTTAGTTTTTGAAGTCGGTTTTTTTAAACAAAGTTTTTTTTAATTTATTTGTTACTTTTTATTGTTAGCTATGTATGGGTAGACCTACGAAAGGTGCCGCGCTCCTTAAAAAATATAGGTCCCAAGAAACGGGAACAAAAAAATGTTCGTAAAATGAAAACTACTGGGCCATACTATGTAAAATTTTTAGGGGACCAAATGGCAACTATTCCGCATCAAACTAAATAAGAATCACGTAAATCCGATCATAAATCTCAGCGTAATCGGTGTACATATGGAACGGAATGGAATTTTTTTCATAAAAAATGTTCATAAAATGAAAATTACTGGGCCAAACTATGTCAAATTTTTAGGAGACCAAATGGCAACTATTCCACGTCGAACAAAAAAGGAATCATGTAAATCGGATCATAAATCTCGGAGTAATTGGTGAACATACATAAAAAAAATAAAAAACCCGACGAATTGAGAACCACCTCCTTTTTTTGAAGTCGGTTTAAAAAATCTATAATTCCCTCGTGTATAATTTAGAAGTAAATTAAATTAGAAATAACCCTTCCTTGCAGTCAGGTAAAAAGGTAAAATAAATAAAGTTTAACTTACTTATGTATAGTCGATTCCCTTGCCAGATTGACATTAGTCCCCCGCTGTCCAACGCTTTCATGCCCAAATCTTGAAACACATTCATACGATCTGAAAATAATATTTTGGTATCATTATTATCTACCCTGCTAAGCCGTGGTAGCTTAGTGAGTAACAAAAATCGCGTTTCAAGAGACGCGGGCTCAAATCCTGATTGGAAAGCATGCACCACATGGCAGTTTTCTTATTACCTAATGCGCGTTATAATTCAAGTACCACGTGCTGTCGGTGAAGAATTTATTTTTTTGATGAAACCTGCAAATCCCAGTAACAAATGTGTCAAATTCACCAATCCGTCGTGCACAATGTGACGGGTATACTGTCCGTTCCCCCAATACAGTTTTGGAGGTCTAACCTAGCAGTGGGTTGTTAAAGGCTATTATTGTTATTATTGTATGTCTTTCAAGACCACGGGCATAAAAATGGCCCGGACTTTTGAAGGGCTTGCGTGGGAAGGCCAACACGTGGAGGCCCCTTGACAAATTTAATGTAAATGTGGCGTGACACTGACCGGCGATTATCCCTGTCTACACCATATAGTAATGCATCCAAGGACAAGCCCCGGCCAGTGTAGGACTATTGTGGGAAATGAGGACAAAAAATACCGGGCTATTGGGGTGAACTGCTACTGGTACTAGGGGTCTGGGAATATGGGGACTATGGCGTCTGCCCGTCGCAATGTTCAGGTAACATGGAAAAATAGGCAGACGGTGACTCGCCACTCCCTGCATAGGCCCCAAAAAATGCCATAGAAGACAGGGGCAACATGGGTGTGAGTGGCTAAGGGGTGTAGAGGTGCGCAGCAGGTTCACCGAAGGTACTTTAGACGTGATGCCATTTAGCACTTCCACCCCTGGAGCTTGAGTCTTAGCTGACCGATTTGGCTGAAACTCGATATATACTACATATATATTTTCGATGCCGAGGATGAACATAGGATACTTTTTATCCCGAAAAATGAGATAGTTTCCGGGATAAAAATGTATTTATCTCTCTTTTTATTATACTTTTACGGAAAAGCTATTGGACAGATTTGACTGAAATTTTAAACATATTTACAAATAAAAGATGTAGTCCAGATCGCTGTCGGTGGGGAGCGTTCCCAAAATGCGCATTCCCACGTTGTATGGCAACGCTAATCCGTTGCCCTAAATATTTTAGGCCTATAGGCCAGCCCTTTGGTCTCGCGAGATTTCTTTCAATCGCCTTGAAGGTTTCGATAAACTTGGTAAGCCTCGCGTCCTCATGGCTCCAAAGTCTCAACCCCGAAAGCCACAAATATGTATTCGTCACCGATGGATGCATATTCACGACGTTTCAGGGTTTCTTGACGTGGCAGCTCCTCCGCCAGTGACGCCTGTATTTGGAAGATGGAAAGCCGCTAGCGTATCGACACACATGTAATTTTAATACCGAGGGTGGACAATTGATACTTTTCATCCCGGATAATGGGATAGATTTATGTAAAGGTAATCCTTGAAAGTTAGCCAGGTGGTAGGGTATTTGTCCGACGGGATGGCTACCATACCTGGTCTAGAGTATGCCGTCATAACAACCTTGAGTTATGTTCCGGCATTAGTGACCAGGTTCCAGTCTCCCTTAAGAGAGCAGCAGTAACCGCTTTCCATCCAATGGGCCGTCTGCCTGTCTGCTGACCTCATGCAATAAAAAAATAGGATATTTTTTTTCTGATTTGTCATTTTGGTCATTTATGTAGTTTACATAGACGGGGCATAGATAAAACTATAACGGTTTTAAATAGGGGGTGAAATTTTGTATAAGACCAATCATTTCTTAAGTTTTTAGATATAAAAGTGCATCATATATAAATTTTTAATTACTTATTAGTCTTTTTAGATTGTAATATTAATGTGGTACTTTTAAATACAACATTTAAAAAAAAGTAACATTTATTTTGATTTATGTAGATTTTTTGGGCTAGAAACCGTTGAGCGTCAGAACACTCTACCAAAGTTTCATCATAATCTGATCAATAGTTTAGAAACATGTAGAGGACAAACATACAAATATTTGTTTTTATATGTATAGAATATTATATAGATTTACAAAAATTAAGAAATAAAATTTCCATTCATAAATTAATTTATTAGTTCGTTTCCATAAATTATAAACTTCTATTCTCAATTGAAAATGTGATAAATAAATCATAATATATTTATTAACTGAAATAATAAAAAATATATGCTTGATTTTCATCACAATATTTTACTTCATTAAGTAAAACATCGTGATGAAACTCGCACATCCTACTTCCGAAAAAAGTTTGAGTTAATCAATTTTTAGCTAGACGTTCTGCTGCGGAGTTTCTTGCCCAATAACACGTCGTAAAGCAGTGTACATAGACTAGGAAATAAAATAAAATTTTAATTGATATGTATGACCTTCAAAAAGTGTTCTCCAGTGGAACTTATTTTGAACAAAAACTTTTAAATTTGAATTTAAAAGTAAATAAGCTTTTTTTACATACAAGCTTTCGAGATCGTGGATATCATGTAGCAGCAGTGTGCTAGCCAAGACAAGTAAAATGAGCCCAAGCACGACGGGTCTATCTTGTTTAGTACTGGAGTTCCTATGGCCACCTTCTGACTCCATCATCAGATCAGCTCCATGGTACCATATTATTGCATTGTCACGCGATATACATATGCGTGCAAAGTTCAGCTCAATCGAAAACCGGGAAGTTGGTCAAATTTAACTTGCAAGGTTCCACCCGAACTTACATACATACATAGGTACATCCATTGCAAGTTAAATAAAAGTGTAAAACCTGTCAATATTTCTTTGATGAGCATCTGTTAAACTCGCGTCATTAGAATAAGGCGCCGATCGAATAAAAAAATATTCGAAATCATAAAACTAAAGTTAATAATAGCATTTAATCAAATTAAAAACGAACCTTCATCGCTCCCCAAAAACATATAAGCGTGTCCCACGAGTGGGATCTGTATATTTTCCACCATCTTGATTTTCTTAGACAACTCCACCATTCTTCTGCTTTCCCATCTTTGCACCAGTAGCCATATAATAAACACCACTAATAAAAGTAGCACCAACATATTCAAGAAACCACCGGCCTGTTTTAACTTATTGATGACATATGACAAATATTCGGAATAGCGAGCCGTTTGTTTATATATGTATGGTTATCCAGCTAAAGTCCTTGATCGGCCATACATATACCTACTTCTATTTACAACTAATCATAGTTAAATATAGTGTCGTACGCATCTTAATAAAAAGTTTAAAAAAATGGTATTTGTTTGGTACGTCGAAAAGTTCCGTAGAAATATACAAGTGCTACGGAAATTAGATAAGTAACAAGTATTGCAATCAAATACCACTTTTATTGGTCATAAATACCGCGTCTGTACGTTGAAAAGTTCCGTAGAATTGACAATAATTAATAGTAATTTTAATAAATATACAAGTGATATGAAAATTAAATAAGTAAGAAATATTGCAATCAAATAACACTTTTATTGGTCATAAGTAGACATCGGATTATATGTACTATCAAAATGCCAAAATATGCACTAAAAAGGGGCAAAATATGCACAATCAATAAGCCATTTATTATTAGATTAATTAGAATTTAAGTTTATTTTCACATTATATTTATATATTAAACATATCTTAATATTATTTATAAATTATTATAATAATAATTTACTTATTATAATTCTTGTGGCAGTAAACAATAACATATTTTTCTAGGTTTTCAGCAGCAAACTTGTGACGTTTGTCACTTAATATTAATTTATAGGCTGAAAATGACCTTTCGACGTCAACTGACGTCACCGGACCGAACTTCAAATTTGGCGCCATTTCTGCAGAGACTTCTTCAGGTAGAGTTTGTCCGGTGCCGTTGATAAATGCGTAAATTTTCTTTATTCTTTCAAGACCGGGGTTTTTATACAAAACTGCTTTTAATTTGCCACAAACCTGCGGTAGTGAACTTGGAAGGGCGTTACTCTGTTCAATAATTTTTTCGTCGTGTCGTCGGCATAATACAAGACGCCTAACAAGTATAACTACAGAAATAAGCACTGTCAATGAAAAAGTACCAAAATATGCAATAACGCTATAAAAATAGATTTATATGCATTGGCATATCCAAACATGCAAATGCATATAATCCGATGTCTAGTCATAAGTATCCCATATGTACGTTGAAAAGTTCCGTAGAATTGCCAATAATTAATGGTAACTTTAATAAAAATACAAGTGTTACGGAAATTAAACAAGTAAGAAATATTGCAATCAAATACCACTTTTAAGTTCATATTATACTAGCGGTCATGGCAAACGTTGTTCTGCCTTAAAAAAATTAAAATTTATAACCCGATTCCAGCGCCACCTACCGGGTCTAATTGTGAATCTAAACCACTCCGGGATGCATTCAAACACACATAGAACCCGACTCCAGCGCCAAGTATTTTGTTTCGATGGATTACATTATTCCAGTTTTAGTAGAGATCCCTAATTTTTATATAGTCTATATTAATCAGGGATTCGTAATACCGAAGTAAGAAAGAGTGTTGGTCTGAAAGAGAGTGTCGGGGTGAAGGTAAGGAAAGGAATGCTCCGGTGGTTCGGGCATGTGGAAAGAATGCATGATGAAAGAATGACTAAACAGATATACAATGCAAAAGTGGATGGATGCAGAAGTCGTGGAAGGCCACGACACACCTTCCATGATCAAATTGATCGTGTACTAGCAGAAGGTGATGTCAGGAGCCTTAAGAACAGACGAGCTTGCATGACAAGAGTTATGAATGTCAAAGAGGCAAGTGAGGTGTGTAAGAATAAGCCTAAATGGCACTCTGTTGTTCGTGCCTACCCCGCAAGGGAACTGGCGTGAAGTTATGTATGTATGTATGTATGTAATCAGGGATTATATTAATAGGGAATGTAGCATTCGAGAGGTGTAAGAATTATTGGAATCGGTCCAATAGTTTTGAGTGTATTTGTTACAAACATACAAATCTTTCCTCTTTATAATATTAGTATAGATTTTAATTATGTTTATTGTTAGTAGTAGTTAGTATAGTTAGTAGTGTTAGTGTTTCTGATGATAATTAAATACCACTTGTAATAATGTAAAATAATATTAGGTTATTATTATATTTATAGGCATCAGTCTCCCTTAAGAGAGCAGCAGCGCATTTGTAGCACCTTTGGTGTTGCAAATATCCATAGGCGATGATAACCGCTTTCCATCAAGTAGGCCGTCTGCCTGTCTGCTTAACGCCTGCAATAAAAAAAGGTTCTTTCAAAGTCTGTCTTACTATCAAAAAAATTAACCCTTCAACCTTAATCTACGAAATTTGTCATGACAAGAATTCAACCTAGATCGTCTGCGTTTCACACTTGCAGTGGTTTCGGCAAACGTAGACTAATCAACTCAAAAGTGTATAATTCCTCGAAGTATTTATGCACAATTTATACGTTTATTTCTTTAATATTATAAATGAATTAGAAAAATGCATTAACAGTTCAAATATAGTTATCCTTGTCTACGTATGTCGATGTTTATAAACAGTGAATTCCCTTGATATGACGCTTCGTCAAATACTTGTAAGCTTTGCTTATTCGTGATTATTTTTAGTTCCTATTTAAAAATAAATTGGATAAAATTATTATATTAATACGTGAAGCAAAAGCTTTGTATCCTTTTTTACGAAAATTGCGCGGACGGAGGAGTATGAAATTTCGCACACTTATAGTTTATACAGAGAAGGAGTGCAGAATGCTAATGTTTTTAATTTATACATAAAAAATACATTAAATCAATAAAAATCTCTTTGTAGTGTAGACAAACAGTAGTGTAAACAGTGTAGCCTTGGCGATATCTGAGATTATAGAAGTATAGTCTTCGACAACAGAACCTTAATAATGTTCAAACTTATAATTTAAATTAATTATGGTCAAATTTCGACCACTGGGTGACCACTAATAAATCAACAACGAATTATGAAGGGTTCCGTAAAAAAATATGATAGCTATCTACTGTTTTCGTAATTGAACTACAGAACCATAAAATAGAGTTTAAAAAAAATCTTAAAAAACTCGTACTAAAAAATAGAAAATATTTTTTTAGGAATGAACAGTTTGTTCTACAGTGTTATTGTGAAAAAAGTGAGATGCATTATACAAGTATATCGAAGGGTGAAAGGCTATTTGTTTTAAGCGACATTTTGTGACAGAATTGTCTTGATGGTTTTCTTGTATCCTAATGTCTCAAAGTTAAGGAATTATAGTGAACCTGATTTCCAATTAAAAACTACAGATTTTTTCATTTTTAAATATAGTATGTAGTTTACTAATGAAGTCTTTTTGTGGCTCATTGAAACTTCAAACTCCTCTATCGACACCATTTCGCAAATGTCGCTTAAAACAAATAACCTTTGACCCCTCGATATGTACATAATAACTTTATTTTTATAAATAGTTATTCAAGAACCACACGTATTTCACTTTTTTTTTATTATACAACTTTATCAGACAGGCAGACGGCCCACCTGATGGAAAGCGGTTACCATGGCCTATGGACATTTGTACTACTAAAGGTGCTACCAATGTGCTGCACCTCTCTAAACGGAGACTGGAACCCGGCCATTAATGCCGGAACATGACTCGAGGTTGTTATGGTGGCATACACTCTAGAGCAGGGGTTTTAAATATTCAGTCGGGCAATTACTTGTCGCCTCTTGCGACAGGCCCCCCGGCCGCAGCAAAATTGTGTTCTTTAATAATTATAAGCCCGCAGGGGGGCTTTGTGGCGAAGCCTTAGGTGAGTAGCAACACCTCGTATCTGATTCCGGGAACCAAGACAAGGCCCCCACCTCCGTGCTAGCCTTAACCAGCCGGCACGGAGTGGAGATCGCTAGAACTAAGACTCAAGCTCCAGGGGTGGAAGTGATAAATGGCATCACGTCAGAAGTAGCTACGGTGAACCTGCAGTACATCCCTTAGCCACTCACACCCATGTTGCCCTTGCCTTCTAAGGCATTTTTTGGGGCCCATGCAGGGAGTGGCGAGTCACCGTCTGCCCATTTCTCCATGTTCCCCGAACATTGCGACGGGCAGACGCGATAGTCCCTATATTCCCAGACCCCTAGTACCACTAGCAGTTCACCCCAATAACCCGGTAATTTTTGTCTTCATTTCCCACAATAATACTACACTGGCCGGGGCTTGTCCTTGGGTACATTGTTATATGGTGTAGACAGGGATAATCGCCGGTCAGTGTCACGCCACATATACATTAAATTTGTCAAAAGGCCTCTACGTGTTGGCCTTTCCATGGCCCCACGCAAGCCCTCCAAATGTCCGGGCCATTTCTATGGCCCGTGGTCTGGAAAGACATAAAAATAATAATAATAATCAACAGACAAACACACACATTGTATATCCCCAAATTAAGCAAGTTACGCTTGTGTTATGGGTAATATACAACGGACTACTCTGGGGCCGATCCCAGACTCCCAGACCATAGTAAATAACGGAGAAAATACGTTTCCGAAGTTTACTATACCAGGAATCGAACACGGAGCCTCTACGTTGCAGTGAGGTAGGCCGGCACAGGCTTAGCCCGCTCAACCACAGAGGCCGTCAGAAATTAATTTCTATCTTTTAATCTCGAAACCAACTTATAGTAATTATAATCAAGTTTATGTTTACATGGATCACTTTTGATTCAACGAAATTGAAAGACAAAAGTGAACCGTCTAAATTTAATATCGGCTTTAATATTCATTCTATTGCCTTACCATCGGTAGACATTTGACATTACAATATTGATTGCCCAGATCTTCTAAGTAAAGTCCACTTTAATATTCCAGGGAAATCTATAGTCAAAGAAGCAAGTGAGGCGTGTAAGAATAAGCCTAAATGGCGCTCTGTTGTTCGTGCCTACCCCGCAAGGGAACTGGCGTGAAGTTATGTATGTATGTACGTAAGTCTATACGATTTAATCAACCAAATAAATGTACCTTTAAGTTTTACTAATTACAGACAAAACCCATTTCTAGTGCGAGCAACAAATTATTTAAATAATGTAATTAAATGCGATGACATCGACACGTTTGTAATCAGTATTTCAGAAGCCAAGCGGTGTCTAAGCCTTAAATTTTTCAACAGTGACTAAGCATCTCGGTGCCTTTTTTACGTCTGCCTGTTACTTTTAACCAATAGTTTATTTGTGAAAACCTGTCATTGGCTTCTTTTGTTAATTATAGTAATCTAATCAAATGTATTTAGCTATACGTTCCCCAGATTTTTTTAATTGTTTTTTTTATTTTATGGCTTAGTAGCTAGGCCTTTAAGCCAGATCTTAGATTCAATGTAGTTTCTTCATTTTTTTAAACCTACGTGTAGCACAGCTGAAGAACTGTAGGTTATCAGCTAGTGCCATTCAACGGAGTTCTTGTGACAACTCAAAAGGCCACCTTTGACTTTACAGTTCATATTTCTCACAAAACACATAATTACTACTCAAAAACTATCCTACAACTATTGTTCATTTTAGAGTAATTTTACACATTTTTAGGAAATAAAACTGCACAGCACAACATCTCCTTTTAGTTCCCGCCAAAAACTTTTTTTATTTTTATTGGTCTGCTAAATTGAATATAGATTATAAACATGTTTTTTTTTAATATATTGACTAAACCGTTTCATAGCTTAACACTATATTCTGTTTATGCAAACACGGCATGCATAATATAATTGATTATCAAAGTTAAGAGGATTTGAACAAAGCCTTGATGCGTTTCTTAATAGAAGGAGCAGAGTCGGCGAATATGTCAACCTTTGTACGTACGTAATTACTATAGTTCATCATTTTTTTATTTTTTTTTATTGCAGGAGTTCAGCAGACAGGCAGACGGCCCACTTGAGGGAAAGCGGTTACCATCGCCTATGGACATTTGCAACACCAAAGGTGCTACAAATGCGCTGCTGCTCTCTTAAGGGAGACTGGAACCTGGTCGCTAATGCCGGAACACAACTCAAGGTTGTTATGGCGACATACTTTAGACCAGGGGTGATAGCCATCCAGTCGGACAAGCCCTACCACCTGGCTGTGAGTTGTTTTGTCGCCTCTTACGACAGGCCGCCCGGCCGCAAGAAATTGTATTCTTTCTTCGTTCCTGCACGGATAATTCATTCTGTATAGGGGAGAATGTTGACCTATATTAGTTCTTATAAGTCCCGTCACGTAAAAAGAACGCTGAGCGATAGTAGACGGGATGTCTCTGCAAAGGTGTACAGTCGTATCCTAAAGTACTAGGGTAATATTTTATGAGTAATTGTTTTATTGTAGAATCTTATTAGGTACTTTACTAACTACTAATACCGGTGCGGCGGGGTGTCACCCCGTCTCGCCCCCTTCATACCACCAATTTGATCGATAAAACGCTCACTGCGCAGGTCCAGAGCCAGCGTCTTTGCGATTAATTAAGCGACTTTCGTTCTGGTGGACGTAAATTACTTGTAAAGAGCTTTGGTCAAATTTTAACCGATATATAACGAACTGGCCATTAATCTGTTCAAACGGCGATAAGGACTTATTCACAAGTTAACTACTTAACTAATGCAAGTTTTAATCAAGCTTTACAGGAAGGAGTATCTTGTAAAAAAAAGTTTTATACGTCAATAATCGATATCCAAATCAATACGAGCCAAAAAAAAACACCAGCAAGCTTACATTGGAAATCTAAATAAATATGTTTTAACTGAAGTAGGGGCTGATGGTCACTACGAAGTCGTCATCTAATTTTAAGCAGTTTTACACATCCTCGCACTATGCGGCTAGCCGGAGTTCTGTCAGACGCCCGGCTGGCCGCATTGTATGCAGTTGATTCTGCGGCTAGCCGGATTGCGACAGTCGGAAGCATACCGAACCGAATAATCCGGTTGGCCTGCGTACAGTGAGCAAAAATTCGACTGTAACGATAATAGGATCGGAGAATCTTTATTAATTACTAGCGGACCCGACAGACTTCGTTCTGTCAAAAAGATTTGGAATGTAGCAGTTTTTTATTCCTACCTATTTTATAGCCGGGGCAAAAAATTCTTTCTCCTGAACAGAACCGTCACCCTGGTGATAGGGCGGTGTGTGGGGTTCAGCTCGGGTGACCAAAGTATCTTCGCTTGCACGAACTTTGGCCACCCTTCTGGGACCCACTTGACCAACCAAATTGAATAGTCACAAAATGTAAGAGCTATAGATCATTAGTACTGATTTTCAATTTGGTCGGCTTCGCGATATTATTTCTTTTGTTTTAGTTTCGGCACGCGACATTAGATCCTCCAACGCGCACACGCACACTGTTTTGATAGATATGATTGAATTTGAACTTTGTGCAGCGGTAATAAAGTGCAAATTGACTCTTTAGCGTTAGGAACACACCTACATTGCTTAGACAACAGTGAAAGCTTGTAATTTAATATGAACTTTATTGAATAGCAATAAAGTTCAAATTGACTCTACATTTTAGTTAGAAAACGTTTGTATGGGAAAAAGAAAAGGGCTGTTTTTAGGGTTTTCCCGGCAATTATTCGAATTTTTCTCGCCGTAAAAACCATCCTTGGACTTCAACGAACATTTAAAAAAAAGAATTGGCCAAATTGGTCCAGGCGTTGTTGAGTTATGCGCTTACCAACACATTTTGCGATTCATTTTTTTAAGCTTTAAACTACGACATTTGAAATATTAACGAAAAACGTCAAAACAGTTCCAACTCTATGTGTATGAGCATAGTGTTTAAATTATTAAATATAATGTATTCTTTCTCATTCTCTCTCAGGCTTAGTCAGGTTTGTTTTTATCTCTTTTTAATGTTGCTTTTTCGTTTCATCGAGATTCAAACCACAACGATTCTATAGAAGTTGCACTTCAAAAGTAAATAATTCTTTATAATTATGGTCTAAATCAAAGAATCTACATAAACAGTTTTGAAGTGAAACTTCTATATAGACAGGGTTTTACTATTTTTCTGTCACGAGAAAAGCGTTACGGCCGCGTGGAAGAGCGGCATATATTTAGACTAGACGTGGTAAGAGGCGTCATAATGTTAGAGTAGACTATCGATGTTTTTATTGGTTCCGGATCGAATTCAGTTTTTTTGTTTGATAAAATAAAATATGTTTAAAATAAAAAGTGCATTAATTAAAATGCGCCTAACCTAACCAAATCATAATTTTCATTAAACCTGCGAAAAATCGAAATATGTGCTGGGACATATAGTAGAAGTGAAACTTCAACGGACAAGTGGAAAAACGAATCGCAAGAAAGTTTTGCGGGCAGGTTGTTAATGTACTTGTCCAATTTGAACACCTGCCAGTAAAACTTCAAGTTAAAACTTTGTTGCGATTCGTTTTTTGTCAAAAACAAAAACTCTCTAATCCTATTACCGTTACAGCCATATTTTTGTACAGTCCGCTTGTAGCGACCGCGTCGCGACGCCCCAGTTCGTCGGCAGCCGCAGCGTAATGCAATCGCTTCCGATCAACGGGACGGCTGGCCGGACTACAGCTAGCCGTATAGTGTGTACGGGCGCTTAGTAACCTTGTGGACAAAAGGCCGGTGATTTAAAAACACTAAACAATTGTTTACTCTACACATATTTTTTACCTTTGTATAATGTTAAACAAATAATTTTCTACACTATATAATTAAAACTAAAATTGTCTAACGGCCTTACTTATAATCGTTTCTTAAATTTAAAGCAACTGCTCAGCCACTTATTAGTGAAAATCTTACCCATAAACTTCTCTTTAGTCGAATGTTTTGGGTAAAACCTACGTTAATCATTCAAATTTCGGTTATATGTGCCCCTCTTAGGTAAACAACAGGTAATACACGTTTATAAGTGAAAAAAAAGATATTCATTGATTAGGGTCTGATTTTGATTCTCTTACTTAAGAGATGCCTAGTCGTCTCTTAACGAGATTATTATAAGTAAGGCCGTAAGTGTTTTATGATATCGATTCGAACATAGCTTGGCGTAAAAAAGTACGATCCCATAATAATCTATTTATCTATACTATAATAAATCTGTAAATGGTTCGACTTTGTACATTGCGTTTGAAAATGTGAAAAAAATCGCGGGGCTAATCCGGACCAGGACATTTCGAAAATAGCGAAAAAGATGGCGCTGCTATCGCATTTTTTTTGGAAACGAATGAACGTATATAAATAGAACTCGACATGAGCTGTAGGATATTAATTGTACATTTTAATTTTAATCTGAATCCATTGGTCTGTAATAAATACATAATTATTCTCAGCGGTAGACAATTAAATTATTTTTATTAATTGACTAGTATATGCCCGTGACCTCGTCCATGCTTGATTTTAAATTCAAATGGTTTCATCCAAACGGGCAAATGCCCTATCAGCTGGCTGGGATTTGTTTTGTCGCTTCTGACAACAGCCCGCCTATATATTATAGTAGTTTTCTTTGTCTATTCCTGAAGGCCTAAAGCGACCGGTTTTGGAGAAACGCTTAGTGAAATTGATATGTGTCTCTACATACTAGTGGTTGTAAGACAAAATATAAATATTTACTCTATTGTGATAGTTTTTATATTCTTATACAAATTTGCGAAAGCTGCCGCTTTAGGCCCTCCGCACTGTTTTTGTTTTAACGTCGTTTTATACTTTATCGTTAAATGTATCTAACCTACCCAATATCCACCGTTAAGACGACATGTCGCAAACATAAATAGGCGTTTGTGATAACTTTCCATCAGATGAATCGCCGACCATCACCATGTTTCTTTGACCATCCCGCAATGCCTGAAGACGAAAGTTTTCGAGCAGTGCGTCTTCCCCGTCCTGATCTATGGGCCGAGACGTGGACACTGATGATAGGACTGGTCCACAAATTTCAAGTCGCTCGACGGGATATAAAGCGACTTATGTTGGGTGTTTCTCTTATGGATGGAGTTAGAAATGAGGATATCCGTAAGAGAACCAAGGTAACCGACATAGCTGGCAAAATTAGCAAGTTGAAGTGGCAGTGGGCCGTTCACATTTGACGTAGGATCGATAGCCGATGTTTCCACACCCGTTGCGATGGCTCTCGCGGAAACGCGGGACCCTGACCTTCAGGATGACGCAGATACTTACCGAGCATGGGTGCTTCGATAAGTATCTGAATCATATCGTGGGCTGCCTGCCTTCACCCCAATGTGGCGCAGAAGACACGGCGTTTCATACGCTAGTCGAGTGCGCAGCATGGACACCACAGAGGTTTGAACTCGAGACAATAGTAGGTCCGATCGATTCGCTCGGCAGTCTGGTGCAAGCCATGCTGCAGAGCGATAATCATTGGGTGGGTGCGTCCAATTTCTGCGAGACTGTAATGTCTCAAAAGGAGGCCGCAGAACGAGATAGGGAGAGGTACAAGTGCGCACCATGCGCCTCACGGGTACCGACGTCAGTCGGGGTCCCGGAGGCGCAGATATGCGCATGACTTCCCTCCTTGAAATACCGTTGCAGGGGCCCTCTAGCATCTAGGGAGCAGAAGAGTCTTCACCCCTGTTGACGAAGTGAGTTCGCACTGCTCGGAGCATTCTCAACCACTGATGCGCTAGGATCAGCGTTGGCGTAACTACGTTCTAAGTCTCACGCTCTTCCTGCCATAAGAGCGGGGCACATGGGAGAAGAGTGGTTTTAGTGGGGTATTAGCCCCTGGGCATTTCTCCATCGGTTCGAGTCACTACACAAGCCGGTCGATTACTGTTTGGATTGCCCTCAGGGGAATGCCTCCATGATCGACTATGGTCTAATCCCTAGCATAGGACCCGGTATGTGCGAAAAGCATTTCCACGGCCTGAAAAAAAAAAATGACCGATACCCGATGGACCGACGACCTGCGCAAGGTCGCCGACAGGCGCTGGATTAGGAAGGAGAGGACCGTAATGAGTGTCGCCGACTTACGAAGGCATACGTCCAGCAGTGGACGGTTATTGGCTTCCGACGAGATGAATCGCCTGTTTGCCTGCTTCAGTTTGGCTAGATGAGTAAACAATATACAAGATGCAACGAAGCGTTTTGTATGTTCAATCGTACGTCGACACTTGAGCGTGTAATGACGCAATTGAAGATTGAATAAATATCTTGTTCAAATTATAATTTGGTAAATTCCGTACTCGTATAACCTTTAAATAGATATGTTCAAATTCAAGTGCTTATTTAAACAAAGTTTCACTGGAATTTTTTTTATTGCGTGGCTGATAAACACGAGACAGACGACCTACCTAATTGAAAGGTGGTTAGTGTAGCTTGAAGACTTTAACCGATTTCCAAAAGGAGGATTCTTGTTTCTCCGTAAGATTTTGGGCCCAACAAGGAGAGACGATGGCAGCTGAAGTGTACGAACCAACGTGGATATTGAAAATCTCGTGGCCGAGCCTAAGATTATAGGAGAGATAAAATCTCACCGCCTCCGTTGGATCAGTCACGTGGAACGGATGGGAGAGGATAGAAGCGTGAAGAGGGCCTATTTGGGACGATCGGATATGCGACGCCCCAAGTACCGGTGGAGGGAAAGAGTGGAGGCTGACCTGTGTGAGCTTCAAACCCATAACTGGCAAGAAATCGCACAGGGCAGAAACAGATGGCGTGTTCTCGTCTCGGAGGCCAAGGCACATTTTGGGTCGCTGAGCCAACGGAGTTAGTTAGGTAGTCCAAAATCAGGAGGGTTTTCAATTCGTATAAGCTTATTTTATGTATGTTCCTCGATTTCTCCATCAATTGTTGACCGATTTTCAATTTTTTTTTAATCGAAAAAGTCCGCTCTCGAATTGGTCCCATAGTCACCATGTCAGGATATGATGAGTGAATTCGAGAGAAAACCTCGAAAATTGTTAACCAACTTCTTTGTTAAGCTATATCTCTGTTAATTGTGAACCGACTTTTAAATTTTTTCCTTAATCGTAAGAACTCCCGAGATTGTCCCATGATCATCAAGTCAGAATCTGAGAGGTGTCACCAACGCGCTGCCGGCCTCGAAGAAATTTTATGACACCCTTTTTAAAAAACCCCATGTTGTAGCGCTGTGGGAAAACCTCGGCTGGGAGCTCATTCCAAATCCCCACGGTACGCAAGAGAAACGTTCTAGAGAACCGTTGCGTACAAGAGCGAAGCGGCTCAAGGTAGTGGGGATGAACTCCCAGCCGATGGCGTGCGGTGCGGTGGTAAAAAGAAGACGAAGGCACCATTCTGAACAGTTCCTCGGAACACTCTCCGTTGTATAGTCGGTAGAATACGCAGAGAGACGCGAAGTCTCTCCGAAGGCCAAGCGTATCTAAACCGTCTGTGAGTATGGGATCGTCAACAATGCGAGCGGCTCGACGTTGAATACTGTCCAGGGGGTTTAGCTGGTAGGCGGGTGCCCCGGCCCACAAGTGTGAGCAGTACTCCATATGCGGCCTCACCTGGGCTTTGTAAAGCACAAGGCGTTGCCGCGGAGTGAAATACTGCTTGGACCGGTTTAGCACTCCCAGCTTCTTGGAGGCAAGTTTTGCCTTGACTTCAAGGTGGCCCCTGAACTGTATATCGTTTGCAATGTCGACACCAAGGATCCCAATACTCTTAGAGGTGGTAAGGGGTGTTCCTTGGAACTGAAGCGCATGTACGAAAGGGGTTTTCTTGGCAGAGAATACGCAGACCTGTGTCTTTGTAGGGTTGAATTGGACAAGGTTTTGTCTTCCCCACTCGGAGACTCTCTCTAAGGAGTTCTCTATCTTAGACACAATTCTAACCCGACTTTCCTCCACAAATGATCGAGGGACGTTTGCACGTCCAGAGTAATGTGCGTCGCCGGTGCTGTCATCCGCATAACAATGAATGCCGTCAATGGACAGCATATCATTGATATGCAAAATGAACAGCGTCGGCGACAGCACACAACCCTGGGGCACACCAGCATTGATGGGCTTGATGCTAGAGCAGCAACCGTCGACAACGACTTGTATGCTGCGGCCATCAAGAAAGCTGGATAGCCAGGTGCAAAGTCCCTCGGGTATCCCGTAAGATGGTAGCTTTGACAGAAGAGCCCTGTGCCAGACCCGATCGAAGGCCTTAGCAATATCTAGGCTGACAGCCAGAGCTTCCCCTTTGCTCTCAATGGCTTCAGCCCAACGGTGGGTCAGGTACACCAGAAGATCCCCAGCGGAGCGACCATGGCGGAAGCCATATTGCCGGTCATTTAAGAGCTGGGAATCTTCAAGGTACCCCAAGAGCTGCACGTTGATAATTCGCTCCATCACCTTTGAAAGCAAAGAGGTTATTGCTATAGGCCTATAATTCGATGGGTCCGTTCGGTCACCTTTTTTGGGGATGGGGTGAACATGGGCGATCTTCCAGGAAGCTCAGCTGAACACGTCTGCAACACAATTGCTGGTATGCCATCTGGACCGGATGACTTCTTGACGTCGAGGGAGCGGAGGGCACGCCGGACTACTTTCTGAGTAAAGCGAATCTCCGGCATGCTGGACTCACACCCAGGGATCGTAGGTGGAGTTTCTCCCCCGTCGTCAAGAGTCGAATTGGCCGCAAAGATTTCGCCCAGAAGATCGGCTTTATCCTTGGCGGCGTGTGCCAGACGGTTGTCCGCTGTGCGCAGAGCTGGAAGAGACGCGTGACAAAAGTTTCCCTCGACAGATTTGGCGAGGGCCCAAAAAGCTCTACTCCCGGAGGGGTAGCTTGAGAGGCGCTCGCCAATTCTGCCGATGTGATCGAATTTTGCTCTCGCGAGCTGCTTTTTGAGGAACCTGGAGGCAGCGTTGTATCTCTTTTTCAGGTCGGTAGTACTTGGATCATGACGAGCCCGCGCTATGGTCCAGGCCCGACAAGCCTGTTGCTTCAGCTTTACAGCTTCAGCGCTAGGCTTGTCGAACCATGGTTTACTCTTACCACCAATGGGTACTGTTGAGTTTGGAATGAAACATTCCATTCCCTGCAGCACCACATCGGCGATCGAGTTTGCGCATGCATCAAGATCTTCCGACGAGAAACACAACTGCCTCCATGGGTAGGATGCATAAAATTCACGCAGTCCATCCCAATCTGCTGACCTGTATCGCCACACCTTCCGTCGTCCAGCGGGGCGAGCCCGATCGGGAATAGGAAGGGGCACCAACGAAGATACCAGACAATGATCAGAAGTTCCTAATGGAGCTCTGATCGAGATCTGATAATTCTCCGGGTGTGTGGTCAACAGAAGGTCCAACAAAGAAGGCTCATGATCCACTCTATCCGGTATACGGGTAAACCCCGTGACCACCTGGGTAAATCCATGGGCGAGAGCAAAATCATAGGCAGTAGTCCCTGGCAAATCAGTCCTCGGGCAACCCAACCACTCAGCGTGACCCGAGAATGACTACCTCTGCTGCTGAAGGGTACTGCCCGAAAACCTTGTCAGTTGCCTCTTGGACGCGTTCAAAAAAGCGAGCTGTGTCAGTCCTTGCGCATTCTCTGCCATGGGACCGGTATAGGCACGCATAAATCCGGGTGGAACCACTGATATCCACGCGTACCCACATGATAGATAGGTCCCTATCTTCTAGGCCGTGAAGACGGCGACAGCAGATATCTTCCCGGACGTATACACATACCCCGGCTTTTGAAAGGAATAAGTGTTCCAGATTGTAGCCAGGGTAGTGAAGATATGATGTATCGGCCGGAGAAGAAATCTGTGTCTCCGTCAGGAACAATAAGGCCGGCTTTGCCGTCTCAAGGTGGTGATGGACGGCATTAAGATTAGCGTGAATGCCTCTGATATTGCAAAAGTCCACTTTGAGTGTGGAGTCAAAACCCGCTGTGGTACGTTTATTGTTCTTTGTTCGGCTCATTAAGAAATAAATAAAAAGGGAAGTCAATTTTTTATTGAACCCTTTCAATAAAAAAAAATATTTGAATACGCCAAATTGGTGCCATAGTCACCATGTCAGGATCTGATAAGTGATTCTCAGGGAATTGAGAGAAACCCTCAAAAACTGTTAACCGACTACTTTTTTACACGATATCTGCGTCAATTGTCGACCGATTATTATTTTTCTTTATTCGTAAGTGTATACACCCTAGCTGGTTCCATGGTCACCAAGTCATGATCTGATGATTGAATCGCAGAGAAATTTTCATTTTTAGTGAATTAATTCCCTTCTCCGTGGAAACTTTGAAAAAAGAATTAAATACACTCTTATGATAAAATGGAACGTTGTGTAAAAATAAGCTTTTTTAAAAAGGTTTTTAAATACTAGCTTTTAAGATCCTGCATATCATGTAGCAGCAGAGTGCTAGCCAAGACAAGTAAAACGAGCCCAAACACGACGGGTCTATCTTGTTTAGTACAGGAGTTCCTATGGCCACCTTCCGACTCCATCATCAGATAAGCTCCATGGTACCATATTATTGCATTGTCACGCGATATACACATACGTGCAAAATTTCAGCTCAATCGGAAACCGGAACGTCGATCAAATTTAACTTGAAAGATTCCGTTACATACTAACATACGTATGAAGCTAATAAAAGCGCATTAAAAACGGGCCGTTAAGTCGATAAAGAAATCGCGCGGACAACGCATCCGTGGTCGCTCTCTATAACACGAGAAGCGACAACGGTTGCGTGATTATAGACACCGGCTAGTGTTATCGGAATTCAAGGCCGGGTATAGACCTTCAATTCCCATAAAAAGGGGATGATAAAAACACAGAGTATTTAGAGCAGACACTTTAGTTTAATATATACCCTCCAAGTCAATGTATTGGGGTCACCAATTGCAATACAACAGTAGCATTTAATAAAACGAATTAAAGAGGGGGACCACGCGGTCTCCAACTCTGCCTGCGAGGCCTTTTAGAGCCTTCGGTCAATACTGTATGAGCAGCGTTTAGACGCGAAGATGACCATATATGGTCCGAAAATTAACATTCTTTAGAGCACAAGAGAATGGACAGGAAGGTAAAATAACGCTTGTCAAAGATCAAACACGCAGAGCGTGCGAATCACTACGCGACATGTGATGCTAAGCACTACATTTATAAAATTTAGGAAAAGTATTTTTTTTATTGCATGATTTCAGCAGAGAGACAAACTGCCTACCGGACGGAAAGCGGTTACTATCGCCTATGGACATTTGCAACACAAAAGTTACTACAAATGCGCTGCTACTTTCTTAAGGCAGTTTGGAGCCTGGCCACTAAAGCCGGAACACAACTCCAGGTTGTTATGGCGGCATGCTGTAGATCGGTGGTGGTAGCCATCCAGACGGGCAAATATCTTACCACCTGGCTGTGGGTTGTTTTATCGCCTATTACGAGGGGCACTACACGTTCCTGCACGGATAAAACACGTGGTCGCTTTCTCTCTGATATCACCCTCTTTAACTGCATCGCATATGCATTATTTGTACCGATCCTTATCCTTTAACTCGTATCCTTAGAAGGATTCAAATACTGCTTTATAAATTAAATTTCCTGTTGTACATGCAGGGCCTGCCCGCTTCGCAGTACAAGCGATCCCAGAATTCTATTCTGTCTTTGTCGGCATGTTCTCCCATTGACAACTGTTCATTTAATTCCATATATTCCCGATTTGATTTTGTATATGGCTTCCATTCGATGCCTAGACTGCTATCTGGTGTTGGATTGCTATAAAAAAAAATCTAATTACTTATGTTGCGTTTCTTCTTGATCACACCGAAACTCAGTTAAGGACCATGTCCGTAGTTATTTGTAGGTAACCAAATAATACAAGATAATTGATGTGATGATTTATTTTATCTATACCGAGGCTTGTATATTAAATTATAATCATCATCAACACCAACTGAAAATTTTTCATGTCACAACAATTAAACAATAAATTATGACACCACACAAAGTCACAAACACATAACTAACAATAAAACTTATACACATACTCAAACCAACGCGCACTACCATCGCATTGCATTACACGCACACTTCACAAACAAACCAAGACACACAAAGAGCCTAAAAATTAATAACCCAGGCACAGAAAAGAAAAAAACAACACACATGGCACTAGATAGGACTATATATAAGTATAGATATAAGGCCAACACTGCACATGCGCTTCCTCACAACACCAGCATGTAACAGATACACGATACATTAGTATAAGTTTAGTATTAAAATTAGAATAAATTAATATAATAAGTTATTCTTAAGGTACACCATAACATAAAAATCACTAAATTAATGTCACACACAGTAACAAAAATAAACAATAAGCGTGTATGGACTCTAAAATTTTTCATAGAAATTAAGTACGTAAGTTACGTTCCTATCGCTTAGTTTTAAGGTGCTATAGTTACGTATAAAAAGACACGATAAGATAATACAATTTGTCTGTTCGATAATGACGCTACACTTAAATTAAAGTAGCACTATATAATTTATAGAAATAAGTGTAAATGTATATCAAAATGAAAATGATGTATTTCATGAAGTATATCGACATGCCCAGAAGGTAATACATAGCCACACTGCAGCAGTGGCGTGGACTTCATACAACTCCATTTCCCATAGCCTACTCTTAAGAAACTAGCTCCGCGTCCGATTATAAGCCTCGTCGAAAGGCTCTTGTGCGACGACCGCGTAAGGTCCTGACGGACAGGGTCGACATTATTACGAAACGGCTGGCCCGGATCAGTCCGCCCGCGATTAGGACGGTAGGCTGGCAAGCACCGACAGACAGACACAGACGGCGGCGTCTCAGTCGCCGTCAACCAAGATCTCTCCACGTCCCCGCGAGGGACGCTGGAGACATAGCTCCCCCCACAGGATAAACTAGACGTGTTGCTGGGAACTTTCTTTCACCGTTTCTTCTCTCTCAGCCATAACACGTTGCGAAACGGCAGTAAAATAGCGTAGGCCGCCGCGAACCACCGATTCCGGCCCGCCGGGATCCTTCCTCTCGGGCTTTATATTACCCGTCGCCCGTTCTCAATTATTGCTTTGTGTCGCCCTATGGTGGGCATCATTAAATTCATTCCCCTCTCCATGGCAACAGTCCAGCCGAGGTAAAACTCCTTAGGGAACTCCCTCGAGCAAGTTACCTCCCGGGCACGAGCGCCTTCGCTTCGCGAAGGCACTCGCCCCAAACACCCCGTTAAAGTTGTAAAGTCTTCGGACCAACAACATAAAGTCAAGTCCAATAAAAAAAAAAGAAACTAGAGAAGCGACCGCGTAATAAAGAATGTATGACGTTTTTGACCTTTTGGTCGCTTCTCTAGTTTCTTAGAGTACCTATGATATGGGAAATCGAGTTGTATGAAGTCCACTAGCAATAACTAGTGTATTTATAAACTAACTAGTGAAAAACGGTCAAAAGCACCATGAGTTTATTGGTGCTTGCGCTTTTAATAATATTAAATCGCGCCAAATAAATTCAGTTTTATGCAGTATTCTTGAGTATCAGGTATTGTCGTGAACAGAGCAGAGTCCGCGCCACAAAGTCCCACGGGAAAAAAAGAACTAAATGTCTCAGCTCCGCTATTTGATAGGATTTTGTTCGTAAAATAGCCAGAAAATAAATTAGCAGCTTTAATTAGGACATATTTTGTATTTACATACATACATACATAACTTCACGCCAGTTCCCTTGCGGGGTAGGCACGAACAACAGAGCGCCATTTAGGTCCATTCTTACACACCTCACTTGCTTCTTTGACATTCATAACTCTTTTCATGCACACTCGTCTCTTCTTAAGGCTTCTGACATCACCCTCCGCTAGTACACGATCAATTTGATCATGGAAGGTGTGTCGTGGCCTTCCACGACTTCTGCATCCATCCACTTTTGCATTGTTTATCTGTTTTGTATTTATTACTCAATAATTACCTGCATCGATTTACGGATTAGGTGCCATTGATATATTGCGTCACACGTTAAGGGGTGGAGGGGGTCGACGAATTGTGACATTGTGTGACAAGGCGTGGGAGAGGTCCTAAATTTCGTGACGTCACATTTCAAATCTAATATATCTAAGCTTTAAAATACGAAATTAGAAATATATATTAAAGAAAACCTTCCAAATATTTCCAACTCCAACTGTATGAACAGTGTGTAAATTATCATAATCATTTTAATGGAAACATTAGTAATTACGGAACTGCTCTTTTAATTTAATAATTTCTTGATGTAAAATGTAAAATATATGTGATGTGACACTAGGGAGGGAGGCAGGGAGGAGTCCCACGAATGTGACCATCTGTGATAAGGGAGGGCTCAAAAAATCTTGAAATTCGTGTGACGTATGGCCCCTTAGCAAATAATTGCTCTCGCAGAATTAATCAGGGCAATCGCAGCGACTGTGAAACTTCTTTAGTTGCACGGACTCTAAATATTACTTTGTTTGGAGAGTGTAGCTTGGAGCTAGACCGGAAAAAGTGTAACCGCAACGAAAATGCTGACCGCCGTATAGGGTATTTACGCCATCTGTGGATTCTGCGCGATACTACTGTACTTTGGTGTTAGTTGTATACTTATTATCCATATATATTCGAGCAACTTTCACAGATGGTGTAATTTAGTTTCGAGTTTTCACAATATTTGCTACGCATTGGTACAGTTCGTTCGTTTATGTAGATTGACATATTATGTTACATTTTAATATATCTTATAATAAAGCTGAAGTGTTTGATTGTTTGCTTGAACGCGCTAATCTCAGGAACTACTCGTCTGATTTTAACAATTCTTTCAGTGTTAGATAGCCCATTTATCGAGGAAGGCTATAGGCTCTATACCATCACACTAAGACCATTTTTATTAATAATATTTATATTTGTATGTCTTTGTAGACCACGGACCATAAAAATGGTCCGGACTTTTGGAGGGCTTGCGTGGGGCCACAGGAAGGCCAACACGTAGAGGCCCCTTGACAAATTTAATGTAAATGTGGCGTGACACAGACCGGCAGTTATCCCTGTCTACACCATATAATAATGCACCCAAGGACAAGCCCCGGCCAGTGTAGAACTATTGTGGGAAATGAGGACAAAAAGTACCGGACTATTGGGGTGAACTGTTAGTGGTACTGGGGGTCTGGGAATATGAGGACTATGACTATTTTTATATTATTGTTATGCCATGCAATAATATGGACCCACAAAAGGTAAATCAACAAATTAGTTTCATATAAAGCAGTAATTTTGTTGCTTGGTGCAATACTTGCTCAACACTATATAGATAAACAGTTTAGTACAGAAAACAGAAATATTAACATGATTGTAAAGATGTTATTAATAACCTTCAGAAGGTACGTAATGTATATATTTAAATTTAATAATTTAGTGTGTTTAGTTTTCCCGTTAGAAGTGTCACAGTATTATGTTAAATTGGATAATTAGTTTCGGTGTAGTGCATGTGTAACTTGCTATTTTTATTTCGGTTATTTTTCTAGATCATAAGTATCTATTTTTGGTATAGATGTATTATTTGGCCTTAAATTTATAGAAATACTGTAAGATATTTTTTAATAATAAATAAAGTAAAAAACACGGTCGAGTTGCGAGCACTGCGCAAAATCTGCGGAGTGACGCTCGCGGACCGCGTTCGTAATACCGAAGTAGGAAAGAGAGTTGGTCTGAAAGATAGTGTCGGGGTGAAGGTAAGGAAAGGAATGCTCCGGTGGTTCGGGCATGTGGAAAGAATGACTAAACAGATATACAATGCAAAAGTGGATGAATGCAGAAGTCGTGGAAGGCCACGACACACCTTCCATGATCAAATTGATCGTGTACTAGCAGAAGGTGATGTCAGGAGCCTTAAGAACAGACGAGCGTGCATGACAAGAGTTATGAATGTCAAAGAAGCAAGTGAGGTGCGTAAGAATAAGCCTAAATGGCGCTCCGTTGTTCGTGCCTACCCCGCAAGGGAACTGGCGTGAAGTTATCTATGTAAAATAAAAAAAAAGATGTAACAAATTTTACTCACCCAGTTCTTGCAAAATCAGTCCAAAGCTTCGTTACTTTAAAAACGATTTCTCTCAGTTTCTCCTGTTTAACATAATAGTCCTTATTTAACTCATTGGAGAACAAATAGAACAGCTCATCTACATGACAAGCTCCCTTCATATCTCGCATGCCAAACAATTTTTTTATAATATTTAAATCCGTTTCATAATTAAATCTATACATATATACAGGTTTGTCCTTATCTTTATACAAATGTACAAATCTATGTGTATTATACACAAAAAGAATATCTGCTTGCATATTAACAATTTCAGCAGCTGTGTCCTTTGATAATGATTTATTACCAAAATAAAAGCTTTTCACCATGTCTCCGAATACCTTTAATTTTTCTGTTCCTACTATTTCTGCAATCTCTCGAGGTACCAAATAAGAAGGATTTTTATTCATAAATTCAGCTTTTTTCAGTTGATCTTCAAGTACCATGAGCCCTTCAGCAGAATTGTATCCGATTAAAAGTGGAACATTATTATATTTGTTAGCTAGAACTGTATCAATAGGATCTTCAGCCATAAATGGTTCCACACTATCAAATTTCGTCTCCACTACCGGTATAAAGTACACAGGAAAACCTCTATATTTTTCCTCTGCTGTTCTAGTTTGAAATGTTAACCTTGCGAAATTATTTTCTGGTAAGCTTCTCAAGAATGCTAGTAATACATCTTTGTCATCAGTATCTTTGCCTAAAACTTTACCAGATCTAAAAGCACGATTGACAGAATCTTTACCTATCGCCCAATCATCAAAAGCTGTTCCACTTTGTGCAATTGCCTTATTGAACAGCCCTCTTGACATCGGCGACAACATGTGATAAGTCACAGATGCAGAACCGGCACTTGCCCCAAAAAGGGTAATATTGTCTGGATCTCCTCCAAATGCAGTTATATTCTGCTTGACCCATTTCAATGCTAGCACTTGATCCTTCATACCAGCATTACCAGGGACTTCTGGGGTATCTAAACAAAGAAAACCTAGTGCTTCCAGTCTATAATTTATAGTGACTAGTATTACATCATGTAAAAACAAATACTCTGGACCATACATATCTGCATCTCCAGATCCTGATATAAAAGCACCAGCATGTATGTAGACCATGACAGGTACTTTAGCAGTCTTTTGAAGAGTCTTAGTATAAACATTTAGAAATAGACAGTCTTCATTCCCTTTACCAAATTGTGGTAAGATCCTGTTATATTGGGGACACACGGAACCATGATCCAGGGCATCTCGAATGCCATACCATGATTTTAGAGGTAAGGGGTCCTGAAAATTGTTCATAATTTATAAGCAGACTTATATATATACTTTATAATTATAATTATTATCTATACTAATATTATGAAGAGGTAATGATTTATGACGTTGTAGGGGGAAAACTCTGGATCTACTAAACGGATTTTAAAACTTCTTTTACTGTTCGAAAGCTACGTTAACATGAAGTGTCATAGGCTATATAACATGACGCTATATACCACGAGATCGGGACAGAGCGCGGGTAAAACCGCGCCGGGCCGCTAAAACACTTATTGTGGAATAACTATAATAGTTAGACATATGCTGTCGCGACAATTTTGTAAGGCTACGTTAACAGGGAGTGTCACAGGCTATAGTCTGTGACAGGCTATAGCCTGTGACACTCCCTGTTAACGTAACTTTTCAACAGTAACAGAATTTTTAAAATCGGTTTAGTAGATTCAGATATTACCCCCTACAACGTCACAAACTCACAATCTCACAAACTTTACCTCTTTATAATATTAGTATAGATTTAATTAAAATGCCGCCGCTAGAAACGGCTCTTTATTTGTATACAGGTATTAATCCTTATCAAAAATTAATTACTTCACATTTAAGTCTGCTTCAATACCTTTATATAACTTTTTGAATTATTCAATTCGGACATTCCATTCGAAAGATATCACGAGTTTAAAAATTTAAGCACTATTAGAAAAAAGTTGCGTGGTCGCCGCGCACCCTAATCGGCTAGATAGGCTTATGCGATGTAACCGTCACTGGGGTACGGGCAGTACGAGAGGGGAAATATTTTGAACTCGCTTAGTAGGTAATTAAACTCAACAAAAAATAAAGAGGTAAAGTTTGTGAGTTTGTGATGTTGTAGGAGGTAATCTCTGAATCTACTAAACCGATGTTAAAAATTCTTTCACCAATGGAAAGCTACATTATTTCTGAGTGACATAGGGTATATTTGATTGTGATTAATAATAAGTATTTTTTATTTTTTTTCTGATGCCCAGCGAAGGGGGCACGGGTCAGCTATTAATATAATAATTGTAATCAACAGTATAAATATTAGGTCTTTACCTATGAAATTGACATTTTTTATGAAATAAGTTAAAGTATTTTTTTCTATTGTTTTTATTTGTATTAATCAAAGTAATCACCCATTGCAATCGATGCATCTTTGACAACGCAGTGGCAGTTTATTGATGCCTTTTTTGAAGAAATCAGCTGGACGTGAGGCAACTAATTCTTCAACGGCATTTTTCACTGACTCTCGGATATCTATTATTTTCCTGCCAAGAAGTTATCCAAATTCTGGCAAAAGTAGAAGTCTGTAGATTCAAGGTTTGGCGAGTAAAGCATATGACGGAGAGCTTCCAACGCCAGCTCTTGTAACTTGGAGAAGGTCTGCTGTGTAATATAAGGGCGCGCGTTGTCGTGCAGCGGAGACGTGCGAACTTCTTCATTTGTGTTCAGTTATTTACAGTACACATCTGCAGTAATGCTCCTCCCGTTTGGTGCTATACCACCAAACATTGACCATTGCTTTTCTAGAGGTAAGTTCTCGTTTAGTGCATTGTTTAGATGTTGAATCAGGATCCAACCAAGTTGCTGAGCCCTTCGATTGTCAAACAGAATCTATTCATCGTCAGGTAACAATGCGGTTCAAAATTTCTTCGTTTGTGTGCCTGTTGAGCAGTGCAAGGCACGTCTCGACGCGTGCTTAGCGCTGGCGATAATTGAGTTCGTGGGCTACCCATTTGTCAAGATTTTACCTTGCCAATTTGACGCAAATGGACCAATGTTATTTTGACGCTAACGTCGAAAGCTGCTGTTAATTCAGCCGTAGATTGAGTATCATCAGCTTCCGCAATCGGCTTTAATTCGTCATTGTTGACCAGTTTTCAAACGACTACGAGGTTCATTTTTGATCTCGATATTTCCAGAACGGAAGCGGAGAAACCAATAGCAGGTGGTGCGTTCGTTTGTAGTTTTCACACCGTGAACGTCGTTGATGTTGCGTGTCGCTTGTATCGCGTTGCTACTACGACGGTACTCATATTCCATAATTATTCGAATTTTTAACGTATCTATGATGACGAAAAAGATTCAAATGCGATGAAAACATAACGCTAATCAATAGACAAATTACTAATTTTAAAAAAAAAAAATCAATTGAAAGAATTCTAATTTCAAATGAAATAAAATTAATTTGAAATTAGAATTCTTAGCCAAACAAAAATTATTTTGTTTTGAAATGGCCAGTACTGGAGAACGGCAATTTCATAGGTAAAAATCTATTATTTTGTAAGTCAGAAAGATAAATTGAATAAGGGTTTGACGTTTAATATTCACATTGTATTTTTAAAGAAATCCTTTATTATATTATAATTATTACTTAAAAATTAGACGTATTGTTATATTATACAATAATACGTATAATTTTTAAGTAATAATTTGGGGAATAGTGTGAATGGAGCGTTAGGTAAACTTCTAGGCGCTAAGAATCTCAGCCAGAAGGCCCAGCTTGCCATACACAACGCGGTGTTGGTACCTACACTGACGTATGGAAGCGAGAGTTGGATATGGAAGAGAGAGCATGAAAGTAGAGTGAACGCGGTCGAGATGCGAGCACTGCGCAAAATCTGCGGAGTGACGCTCGCGGACCGCGTTCGTAATACCGAAGTAAGAAAGAGAGTTGCTCTGAAAGAGAGTGTCGGGATGAAGGTAAGGAAAGGAATGCTCCGGTGGTTCGGGCATGTGGAAAGAATGCATGATGAAAGAATAACTAAACAGATATACAATGCAAACGTGGATGGATGCAGAAGTCGTGGAAGGCCACGACACACCTTCCATGATCAAATTGATCGTGTACTAGCAGAAGGTGATGTATACCAAATTTTGCCTTAAAATTAAGACTAGATACTAACACCTAGACTAGGCCGAGCCTGTATCCTAGGTGTTAGTTGCTTCCAGTGACGTAATAACTAAATTTTATAACAAATTAAATGTTCTACATTACAAATAAAAATTACAACAAAAAATTGGAGGTAGTTCTAAAATTGTTAATGTAGCGGCTTGATAAACATGAACTTGAATTGTCTACAGAACGAGAATTCTGTATTCTGGGGACTTAGGAACATTTTTCTTCTAGTGAGTGTAGTGGGTTTACGAGTACAAAGTTAATTTTATTATTTATATACTTATGAACAATATATATGATTACTGTACATATTTCGAATAATAAACATAATTTATAATAGACTATAATAGACACACCACACACACACATATCTTTCAATATTTTTTAATATTTGCTGTTGTATGATAATTTCTTCGTAAGTTTTTGTTTTTAGCCAATTTATTAATATTATTTTACATCTGGAGGGTGGTAACATTTTTAAAGCTTATAATCTTAATGTCTTATTCCAAATAATCACAAGCCCATGCGATTTTTTCTTTAATTAACAGCTTTTCTTACCCTGAACCTTAATTCTCCAACTGGTGGCTGTGCGTATGGTATCCCTTTAAAACTGTAGTAAGAAGTGCCATTAATCAACTTCTTTACCTCACCTCTTAGCTTGCCTTGGTTAACCGTGACTATTGGGTTTTTCTGTAACATTTAAAAATTAAACAAAATTAATTAAGTGTACAATGTTGTTTATTACTTCTGCATGGCCTAGGCTACAATATAGATCAAATTCCATGACATTCTAAATATAGGTTCTTTTTATTGCTAGAATAAATTGAATTGCCTAGTGGAAAGTGGTTCGACTGCTTGTGTATTTTTGCAACACCAAAGCACTAATGTGCTGTTGCGGGCTTCAAAGGAGAAACTGGAACCTGGCCGTTGATGTCGGAACACAACTCAGCGTTATTATGGCAGCATACCCTAGACCATACCCATACCTACGCTCACGTATGGAAGCGAGAGTTGGGAATGGAAGAAAGAGCATGAAAGTAGAGTAAACGCGGTCGAGATGCGAGCACTGCGCAAAATCTGCGGAGTGACGCTCGCGGACCGCGTTCGTAATACCGAAGTAAGAAAGAGAGTTGGTCTGAAAGAGAGTGTCGGGGTGAAGGTAAGGAAAGGAATGCTCCGGTGGTTCGGGCATGTGGAAAGAATGACTAAACAGATATACAATGCAAAAATGGATGGATGCAGAAATCGTGGAAGGCCACGACACACCTTCCATGATCAAATTGATCGTGTACTAGCAGAAGGTGATGTCAGGAGCCTTAAGAACAGACGAGCTTGCATGACAAGAGTTATGAATGTCAAAGAGGCAAGTGAGGTGTGTAAAAATAAGCCTAAATGGCACTCTGTTGTTCGTGCCTACCCCGCAAGGGAACTGGCGTGAAGTTATGTATGTATGTATGTATACCCTAGACCATTGGTGGTAGCCATCCAGCTGGGCAAATCCACTCTTGGAGCTTGAGTCTGAGCTCCAGCGATTTCCGCTCCGTGCCGGCTGGCTAAGGCAAGCACGGAGGCGGGGCCTTGCCTTGGTCCCCGAAGCCAGGTATGAAGAGTCGCTACTCACCTAAGGCTTCGCCACAAAGCCCCCTGCGGGTTTATTATTATTTGTTACAAAATATATACAGAAATATTGAAAAACAACCTATAGGAGACGAAGGTGGTATGGGCATATAATGAGAAGGGATGAAAGTCATGTGACAAAAAGATTTTTAAACTGGGCGATCGATCGATATAAGTGTAAAGATAGACCAAAAAAGAGATGGATAGATTGTGTGAAAGATCACAATCATGACGTTTTGTATTGTGAAGGAGGACGTACGGCAGAATTTTGAAAAGTGGAAAAAAAACAAGTTGTGCAATAAAAGAAAGAAAGAAAGAAAATATTTATTTCAAATTGCGACTCACACAATACAAACTGATAACAAAATAACAATAAAAGAAAGCCGCAATATATGAAATGAGGTTGGCACTCAGTGTTTCGCTGTGCCGAAACATGTTCCGACACAGCACTGGTTTTCATACAATTAGTACCTACTGAATTTATAAACAATACTTACAACACGGTGATTTAAACGTTTCTTTTCCAATATTTCTGCATATGACCTTTCTAATCAAGTAATTAATGATAATGCACTATCTCTTGTTGTTGTTACCCCGCCAATAGTGTATTTCCAGTGATACCACATTTTCCCTTGGACTGTATTTTACTTAATATATATATACATACATAACTTCACGCCAGTTCCCTTGGGGGGTAGGCACGAACAACAGAGCGCCATTCAGGCTTATTCTTACACACCTCACTTGCTTCTTTGACATTCATAACTCTTGTCATGCACGCTCGTCTGTTCTTAAGGCTCCTGGCATCACCTTCTGCTAGTGCACAATCAATTTGCACGACTTCTGCATCCATCCACTTTTGCATTGTATATCTGTTTAGTCATTCTTTCATCATGCATTCTTTCCACATGCCTGAACTACCGGAGCTTTCCTTTCCTTACCTTCACCCTGACACTCTCTTTTAGATATGTATATACATACATACATATATATAGATATATAACTGTCTCACATGTATTTAAAATACGAAATACAAAATACTTTTAAGTCGGGTATTTAAAATATAAAATACAAAATACAGCATTTCAACTATATGTATTTAAAATACAAAATACAAATTACAAAATACAAAATACCGTCAGGTGTTAGGTTATGTAAATAAAATACTCACAAAAATCAAATAATAATCATTATTAGGTCCCTTGCCTATGAAATTGCCGTTTTTTCTGAAATAAGTTAACCTAATTTTATTATATTTTTTTATTCTAATCTCCACGGCCTTGAAGATAGGGATATTTCCATCTTGTAGGTACGCGTAGATTTTGGTGGTTCCACCCGAATCTATGCGTGCGTATATCGGTCCCATGGCAGGGAATGCACAAAGACTAAAACAGCTTGCTTTTTTGAACTCGTTCATGAGGTGATCGACAAAGTTTTTGGGCAGTATCCTTTAGCAGAGGTAGTCATAATCGAAATTTTAATGCTCATTACGTTGAGTGGTTGGGTTCCTCGAGAATTGATCTGTCAGGAACTACTGCCTACGATTTTGCTCTCGCCCATGGATTCACTCAGCTGTCCAAGGAAACTTTTGTCGGGCGTCTCTTCCACCTCTGCGCACAGTGGACGACCGTCTGGTACACGCCGCCAAAGATAAAGTCAATCTTCTGGGTGAAATCTTTGAGGCCAATTCAACTCTTGAGACATAGGAGAAACTCCACCTACAATCCCTGTGTGAGTCTAGAATGTTGGAGGTGCGCTTTACTCAAAAAGCAGTCCGATGTGCTCTCTTCTCCCTCGACGTCAAAAAGTCTTCTGGCCCTGATGGCATTTCTGCCATTGTGCTGCAGACGTGTTTAGCTGAGCTGTCCCCAGCCAGTCCTTGCCCGACGTTTCACTCTCTCTTACTACAAGGGTTGTGTCCTCGCTTCGTGGAAGATTGCCCACATGCACCTTGTCCCCAAAAAAGGGTACGTAACAGACATGTCGAATAGGCCTATAGCAATAACCTTTTACTCTCAATAGTGATGGAGCGCATTATCAACGCGCAGCTCCTGTGTTACGTCGAAGATTACCAGCTGCTAAACGATCGGCAATACGGCTTCCGCCACAGTCGCTCAGCTCAAGATCTCTTGGTTTACCTAACCCACCGTTGGGCTGAAGCCATTGAGAGCAAAGAGGAAGCACTGGCAGTTAGTCTAGAATTCTAGATATTGCTAAGGCCTTCGACCGGGTCTGGCACAGGGCTCTTCTATCGGAGCGGCCATCGTATGAAATACCCGAAGGGCCTTGCACCTGGCTATCCATCTCTTTTAATGAGCGCAGCATTCAAGTCGTTGTCGACGGTTGTTGCTCAAGTTTCAAGCCCATTAACGCTGGTGTGCCCCAGGGTTGTGTGCTATCGCCAACGTTGTTCATCTTACATATCATTGATATGTTGTCTATTCGCAACATTCATTCAAATGCGGATGCCAGCACAGGCGATGCGCAGTACTCTGGTCATGCAAACGTCCCTCGATCATTTGTGGAGGAAAGTTGGGTTAGACTTGTATCTGAGTAGAGTATTCCTTAGAGAGAGTCTCTGAATGAGGGAGACAAAACCTTGTCCATTTCAACCCCAAGAAGACATAGATCTGCGTATTATCTGCCAAAAAAACTCCATCCGAGCAATCGCTTCAGTTCCAAGGAACTCCCCTTACCACCTCCAAGAGTATTGGGATCCTCAGTGTTGACATCGCGAACGATGTTGAGGAGCCATCTTGAAGGCAAGGCAAAACTTGCCTCTAAGAAGCTGGGAATGTTAAACCGGTCCAAGCAATACTACACACCGCGGCAACGCTTTGTGCTTTGTAAAACCCAGGTGAGCCCGCATATGGAGTACTGCTCACACTTTTGGGCTGGAGCACCTGGCTACCAACTCGATCCCCTAGACAGTATTCAACGTCAAGCTGTTCACGTTGTTGATGATCCCATACTCACAGGTGGTCTAGATACGCTCGGCCTTATGAGAGACTTCGCTCTCTCTACGTATTCTACTGACTGTATAACGGAGTGTATTCGGAAGAACTGTATAAAATGGCGCTCATGTACGCAACGGTTCTGTAGAACCTTTTTCCTGCATACCGTGGGGATTTGGAATGAGCTCCCAGCCGAGGTTTTTCCACAGCGCTACGATATGGAGTTCTTCAAAAAGGGTGTCATAAAATTTCTTCGAGGCTGGCAGCGGGTTGATGAAATCTCTGGTGTTGCAAATGTCCATAAGCGACAGTAACCGATTTCCATCAGGTGGGCCGTCAGCCTGTCTGTTGTGCTCCAGCTATAAAGAAAGTTCGAAATTTCCAGAATGGAAGCGGGAAAACCAATAACAAGTGGTACGTTCATTGTAGTGTTCGCTCATAAAGGTTGTTGATGTTGCTTGTCGCTCTTGCCGCGTTGCTGCCACGACGGTACTCTTATTCCATAATTACTCGAATTTTTAACTATCCATGATGAAAAAGATTGAAATGCGAAGAAAACATAACACTTATCAATAAACAAATGACTAATTTTAAAAAAAGAATTTCATGTTTTCAAAGTAAAATTAATTTGAAATTATATATCTTAGCGAAACAAAAATATTTCTTTTAAATGGTCAGTACTGCAGAACTTACCTAATATTTAGCGGTCACCATTTTCTTATGAAACTTATGAAAGCTATCGAGCGCTATTTTCTAAAGAAGACACCCATCAATAAGGTAGCTAAATGTATTTTGTGAAATGTATTTTGCAACCATAAGTATTTGAAATACTAATTACAAAATACCTCAGCGTCAGGTATTTGAAATACTAATTACAAATTACATTTTGAACAAGTAATTGAAATACAAATACAAAATACGTATTTGTATTTCAATTACGTATTTCAATTACAAGTATTTCAAATACTGCCCAACCCTGTATATATATATACACACATTTTTATATTGCCTGAGTTCAGCAGACAGGCATACGGCCCACTTGATGTTAAGTGGTTATCATTGCCTTTTTTTCTTTTAATTGCAATACTTCAGGAGACAGGCAGACGGCCCACTTGATGGAAAGCGGTTACCATCGCCTATGGACATTTGCAACACCAAAGGCGTTACAAATGCGTTGCTGCTCTCTTAAGGAAGACTGGAACCTGGTCACTAATTCCGGAACACAATTTAAGGTTGTTATGGCGACATACTCTAGAGCAGGGGTGGTAGCCATCCAGTCGGGCAAATACCCTACCTCCTGGCTGTTTGTTTTGTCGCCTCTTACGACAGGCCGCGCGGCCGCAGGAAATTGTTTTCTTTCTCCGTTCCTACACGGATAATAAAATAAAAACAAAACTGGCTCTTATCATTCGAACTATCAAAACATTGTCAACCTGTAAAGTAACAAAAACTAAGTTAAAATGATTAACTCTTGACCTGGGACAACAAAAAACCAAATACCATATACCCATATAATAAAAAGTTTGGTTTATATACAAATTTATTAAATTAAACAAACAAAATAAAAATAAATATTACCACTGTATCGATTGTTGAATTTCTAACCTGCTGCTTCGTAAGTAATACAAACTTATGTGGGTTTCGTAACAGGAACATCATAATGATATTATTTGATGAATAATAAAATTTAACCGTAGGTAACACTAAACTTTGAAACATTCGAACTTTGCGCTCGCTAGCTGGCTAATGCACAGAACACTAGTACTTTCTGACGAGTGGGCTAATGGGTGGTTATCGAATTAACACATTTGCATCGTTTAGCACCTACATGTAACGTCTAGGACAGTCGCGGTCATAGATGATACACTGTATACAAGGGCGAGGTCACGATCTCCCGATGCAACGACGTCAGTATGGCAAAAAATTTTGGTTGAATTTAAAACGAAACGATTTATTGTTGACATCTCACTCAGCTTATATATAGGATTTGTATATTGAAAGTGTAGCTCAGCTGGCTGCTAAAAAGCTGAGTATACTTACAAAGGTGAGTCGCTACTTCACTGCAGAGCAACTACTTAATCTTTACTGTGCTCAAGTAAGATCTTGCATGGAGTACTGCTCTCACCTTTGGGACGGCTCAGCCAAATACCAGCTTGAGGCGCTGGAGTCAATTGAGAGAAGAGCCAAGAGGTTGATTGGTAGCGACCAGCTTGTCAATACAAGGCTTCAAAGCTTAGAGCATCGACGCCGGGTTGCTAGTCTGTCGGTTTTTTATAGGATTCATTTCGGAGAGTGTGCGGTTGAACTGTTTGACCTGATTCCCCCTACACCATTCCATCTTCGGACCACAAGACGCTCTGGTTTACGCCATCGTTTCACAGTGGAAACGCTACCAGTGCGTACTAAACGTTTCGCCTCCACGTTCCTTCTGCGTACGGCAGAATTGTGGAATGCACTACCAGAGTCCGTGTTTCCAGAAAAGTACAATCCGGGAATCTTCAAGTCTCGTGTGAATAGGTATTATCTAGGTTATATATATAAGTATACTAGCGGCCCCGGTAGACGTTGTCCTGCTCTGAAAAAATCTAGAACCCGACCTCAGCGCCACCTACCGGTTCCAATTGTGGTTTTAAACCATCTGGGGACCCACTCAAATACACAAAAACAAAATCACCAAAATCGGTCCAGGTGATTAGGAGGATTCTAGAACCCGATCTTAGCCCCACCTACCGGTTCCAACGGGATAAAAAGTATTCTATATCCGTCTCCTGGTTCTAAGCTACCCTCCCCATCAATTTTCAGCCAAATCGGTACGGCCTTTCTTGAGTTATAAATAGTTTAACTAACACGACTTTCTTTTATATATATATATATATATATCTATATATCTACACTAATATTATAAAGCTGAAGAGTTTGTTTGTTTGTTTAAACGCGCTAATCTCAGGAACCGCTGGTCCGATTTGAAAAATTCTTTCAGTGTTGAATAGTATATTTAACGAGGAAGGCTATATTATATTTTCAAAAAAAATAGGGATCCTTACTAAAAGTCCAATAATGTAACCTAAGGTGTAAAAAATGACCCGAAAAAATCCTTACACGGCGTGCGCTGCGAAAACTATTGATTATAGAACAAAACAAAGTACTACCACTTTGCAGAACATATAATTGTCTATAAAAAATATTTCGTAACCATATATCTAACTATTGTAGTTATGTCACAATAAGTGTTTTCTTTTATTTTTTTAATAATTAAAATGTCGTCGCTTCAAAAACTCTTTTTTTTGTACCTTGGTTATTAATTCTTATCAAAATAAATTACTCCATACTCAAGACGAATTCAATACCTTTCTAGAACTTTTTAAATTATTCAATTCGGACGGTTCATTCAAAACATATCGCGATATTTAAAATGTAAGTATTAGTGTTGTAGCCAAATATACCAATATATATTGTTTGATTGAACGCGCTAATCTCAGGAACTACTGGTCTGATTTGAAAAATTATTTCAGTGTTGGATAGCCCATTTATCGAGGAAGGCTTTAGGCTATATATCATCACGCTATGACCAATAGGAGCGGAGCACCAATGAAGAATGTTTCAAAATCGGAGGGTTTTGAAAGCAAATTCCACGCTGACGACGTCGCGGGCACACACTTATTTTATTTTTTTGGACGATAAGAAACCAGTTTTTTGGATAATAAACAGATTTGGCATCTGTGATCGGTATTTCGGCTATTGAACAAAGGTCGGTTTTGAATCCTATGTGGGATAAAAAATTTGAGAACCAGATCGGATCCAAACAACTTAAGATAATGGGTCTAAGCTGGAAATTATGCTTACAGTGGTCGACTTTTCGTATGTGTAGATTAATTTTGTCTATTAAGTATATTTTCTGTGTAACGTTTTATTTTGTCAAAGATATTTGAGATTTCTGGAGATAAGTTGTAGTATTTATTAATAAACAATAAATTAAATCGGCCAAATCGACCACATGGACTATACCGATCACATCGATCACACCGACCACACCAACCACATCGACCAAATCGGTAACATCGACCACATCGATCACATCAACCATACCAACCAAATCGACCAAATTAACCAAAATGACAAAAATGGCAAATCACAAAATAAAAACCTGTGCTACTTTCTGGGATAATCTTTACATAAACCTATCCCAAAATCTATTCCGTTTATCCGAGATAAAAAGTATCCCATGTCCACCCTCGATATTAAATTTAAATATATACCGAATTTCAGCCAATTTGGGCCATTAGTTTTTCCGTAAAAACAAAGCAAGCAGGAAGACAAATATATTTTTATCTCGGAAACTGTCTCATTTTTCGGGATAAAAAGTATCCTATGTTCATCCTCATCGAAAATATATATATATACTGAGTTTCAGCCAAATCGGTCCAGTAGTTTTTCCGTGAAAATGGAAAAGACAGACAGACAGAGTTACTTTCGCATTTATAATATTAATAGGGTTATTCATGGAAATGTAGGTATATTTATTACACGAGAAATGAAATTGATAAAAACTTATTTATAAATGAAGCCGACCTTTATAACAAATTGAGCCGGTAACGCATTAAGATGTCATCAAGGTGTCAAAAATAAATAGTTGGAAAAGGTATAGAACATCTTTTGTCTTATTTTCTCTATTATATTAAAGTGACACAAATATTAATCAAAAGCACTTCCAAGGAAGTTCGATTATTCAGCTTATTTATTCTCGTAAAGGGAGACTCCTTGGTGGACTTCATATAATTACCTATTTTCCCCGCACGCCGTGCGATAAAATAGTGTAGATACGCTTCGGCCGAATGTTTCGCGTAAGATATGTGCAATTGCCGCGTGGTAAGTTAGTATTGAAGCAATAATTTATTACGTAGTATTACAGTAGTATCCATAGTAGTTTGTGGTTCGTACGTTCTCACGAATGACAGGTGCACGTAATTAAAACTACTTATGTTTTAACGGTTTTAAGACCAATGTTTTTTTATGACATTTGAAAAATGGCCCAAACGTGATATTAAAATACCAAAAATAATTAAAATCGCATTCAACACTGTCAAAACTAAGTTTAACTGTTGGACATGCGAATTGTTAGAGATGCGAATGGACTCTAGGTATTTTCGCTGGTCTTAACCTGGAGTTTCGGAAAAAAATCCACCAAAAATGATACTACAGGAGTCTTGCAACTTCGTAGGCGTCGGCGGGAGGGAGCTATTTTCTCTTGTTGGCTGCTTAGCGCAAACTACTGCTTATCATCAACTTAAAATCACCTCATAAGGTGCCCTATATTTATAGAAGCTTCCTCCCCCCGATCCGTTTTTACTTTATTTTACATATTTATACAAAAACCCAAGCCTTATTCTACCTTATCCTTAAAACTAATTTCAGTACACCATAGACCCTGGCCCCGATACGTTGTTACACTCCCTGTACTATATGTAATACTTGCAAGAACTCAGAAGGGTTTATGGTGGTAAGAGAACAGCAACTGGTCACAATACTGTATAATCGGAGAACCTTACGGTTTTAACACATTACAGACAGTAAATTTTTACACTACAAGCATTTTTAGAACACCTCGCCATCCCTCCAACAATTTTACAGTACATGAAACTTAGCAACTGATACAACTGATAGCGGACTGAAGTAATTGATAAACTATACATGACTGTTTGGAAAATCCAGATAATGTTTTATAAAGATATCATATAAAATATTATACTTCAAGTTTTACATGTAATAAAACAAACCGAACACAGCACAAATCTATCGCGTCTACCAACATAAAAACAAAATGTAGTGAATGCCATCTATAGACAATTGAGAGATTTTGAATTATACATACATACATACATAACTTCACGCCAGTTCCCTTGAGGGGTAGGCACGAACAACAGAGTGCCATTTAGGCTTATTCTTACACACCTCACTTGCCTCTTTGACATTCATAACTCTTGTCATGCAAGCTCGTCTGTTCTTAAGGCTTCTGACATCACCTTCTGCTAGTACACGATCAATTTGATTATGGAAGGTGTGTCGTGGCCTTCCACGACTTCTGCATCCATCCACTTTTGCATTGTATATCTGTTTAGTCATTCTTTCATCATACATTCTTTCCACATGCCCGAACCACCGGAGCATTCCTTTCCTTACCTTCACCCCGACACTCTCTTGAATTATAATCTACACAATTACCACATCATATTATTGTTATATAAAATGGAGGTAAATTATGGAGAACTACTCTATACAAAACAGGCGCTAATCACAATAAATAAAAATATAACATTATTATTCAATGAAGGAAATGGCCGATTGTATCGTTTAGAAATAAGAGGGTACATAACAAAATTATTTATTAACTTTTAAAAGAAACATGAAAAGAACAACCAAAAACCAAAAAATTTTACAAGAGTCCATAAACGACCTGGCAACACAGGTCCGCCAAATAAAAACAACACACGCAAACACACCACCCCCTCCACCAATAGAGCTGGGAGAACATCTCCAGCCCATAACGGAGAGACTAGAGGCAGTCAAGTCCGACATTAGGACCCTAAAAGAGAACCTGCAACACCAACAGCAGGCCCCGCCGGCAACTAGCCTGGCGGAAGAACTCTCTTCCTCTGGCCAATCCAAGGTCGCCTCACACGCGGAGGTCGCGGTAAAGAAAAAACCCGTCCTAAAACCCAACCATACCCTCATCATCTCCTCGCCGGATCCATTAAAGACCGGCGAAAAGGTGATAGAGGAGATCCGACTAGCTTTGGACCCAAGAAAAACTGGGGCAAAGGTTGATAGGATCAGGACGGGCAAAAACCAAAAGGTTATTCTTAGCTGCGGCACAAAAGAGGACCTAAAACTGGTGGAGGACAGGGTGAAAAATCACTCAAAACTAAAGGCGGAGATCGCAAAAACGAGCCTCCCCCTAGTCATTGTCAAGGACGTGATGGCCTACCACACCGACAAAGAGATAGAGGAGCAACTAGCGGTGCAAAATGCGCACCTGCTGAAAATCCTATCTCCCAAAGCCATCCACATCCGAGTCCGTTCGCGGAAAAAGACCCGCAACCCACTCCAGTGTCACGTGATACTGGAAGTGTCAGCCCCAGTCCATAAGCGGTTCACAGAGGAAGGACACCTCTACATAGGGATCCAACGGAGACCAGTAGAGGACCAGTCCCCTCTGGTGCAATGCGCCAAATGCCTGGGATATGGACACACTAGAGCGCACTGCCAGGAAGCGCAATCCTTCTGCAGTCACTGCGGAGGAAAGCACACCTGGGAGGAGTGCAACCGGCGCAAGGACGGCGTTAAGCCGGCATGCAGGAATTGCAAGATGGCCGGAGATAAAAATCCGGACACCCTGCCCCAGCATGCTCATAATGCCTACAGCCCGGATTGCCCCGAGCGCCACAAGTGGGATGCTATAGCGAGGACTAAGATCAACTACAGTTGTTAAGGGCACCTCAACAGACCCCAGCACGCCTGAGGGTGGACGGAGAAAGCACAATCTGCGCTTCGTACAAGCGAACTTACAGCGCTCCAAAACTGCAACCCAGGAGCTCCTGCATGAAGCGAACGAGAGAGGTATCGACGTTGCACTAGTCCAAGAGCCCTATGTAGGCAGGACTGGATGCATGTCTCAATACCCGGGCACTAAAATCATCCAGTGCACTCTCGATCGCAAAAAACCAGTCAAGGCCGCAGTCATGGTCTTTCGCGACTACCTGGAGGTAATACATGACCCCCAGCTGGTAACGGAGACCGAGGCAGCGGTAAAGCTGGTTGCAGGCAACTTGCAGATTGGCGTAATCTCAGTCTACTTCGAGGGCAATAACGATATTGAAACCAATATCAGGTCTGCATCAACAATTATAGCTGGTCTTAAGACAAATAACATCATACTGGGGGGAGACGTCAATGCTTGGAGCTACTGGTGGGGCAGCAATACTGAAGACCACCGCGGCCGGGATTGCGTTGCCTTTTTAAATGACAGAGGCCTCCATATTCTCAACGAGGGTGATACACCAACCTTTGAAGTCTGCAGGAATGATCGGCTATGCACTAGCATAGTCGACATCACCACATGCAGCACGTCCCTGCTGGACCGAATGGATGCCTGGAGAGTGGACCGAGGATTCACCTCGTCGGACCACAATGCGATCACATTCAGTCTGCGCCTAGATGCTGAGCTTGAACCATTAAGCTCGACAACAACGCGTAGATTCAATGTGTCGCATGCCGACTGGGGGGAATTCGAGACACAATTCGGCATCCAATTATCAGGGACGGGCATGGACAAAGCGTCCATAGAAGGAATCACCTCTCCTGGGGAGCTGGAGTCCTCTGTCAGTGCCTACTTGCAAGTAATTTACACAGCGTGCGAGAACACCAGCACAATCAAAAAAGTGGGCACCTATCAAGGCAAGCTAAAACCGCCGTGGTGGACAGATACTCTGCAGCACAAAAAGGCAGAGGTCCTCCGAACTAAACGGAGGATAAGAAACGCTGCACCCCATAGGAAGCATGCGGTCTACCTTGAGTACAAAAACACTAAAGAAGACTATGGCCAAGCTGTAATGGAGGCCCAAACAAGGAGCTGGAAAGAGTTCTGCACAACCCAAGAAAAAGAAAGTATGTGGGACGGAATCTACAGAGTGATCAGGAGAACGACCAGAAGACAGGACGACATGCTTCTTAGAGGCGCCGACGGGAAAACCCTAGACCCGGAGGAGTCGTCCAAACTTCTTGCAAACACGTTTTATCCTGATGACTCAGTAGAATCGGACACGCCGTCACACACACTACTCAGAGAGTTAGTCGAAAATAAGACCCAGCAGGAGGCACATCTTTCACCAGACGATCCACCCTTCCAGGAAGCAGAACTGGACTCAGTGCTACAAACACAGAGTCCAAAGAAAGCTCCAGGACCGGATGGATTAACGTCAGATATATGCGCCCGGGCGATAAAAACTGACGGGGGAGTCTTCCTAGCGATAGCGAATAAATGCTTGTCGCTCAGCTACTTCCCCAAGCAGTGGAAAATCGCTCACGTTATCATCCTGCGTAAGCCTGGGAAAGAGGACTACACACACCCTAAGTCCTACAGGCCCATAGGCTTACTCTCTGTTCTTGGAAAAACAGTGGAGAAACTCTTAGTGGGGCGCATACAATACCACATTTACCCCACGCTCCACACCAAACAGTTTGGCTTCATGCCGCAGCGCGGAACCGAGGACGCCCTCTGTAGCCTCTTAAACCATGTAAGATCTGAAATTGAATCAAAACGGATCGTGATCATGGTTTCTTTGGATATAGAGGGTGCTTTCGATAACGCATGGTGGCCGGCGCTAAAACATCAGCTCATCGTCAGAAGGTGTCCGAAAAATTTGTTTGACATGGTGAACTCCTACCTACAAGACCGGAAAATCTTGGTCAACTATGCCAGAGCAGTCAGTGAGAGGTCCACAACCAAAGGTTGCGTCCAAGGATCCATCGGTGGACCAACTTTTTGGAATATCATCCTGGACCCACTACTGCACAAACTTACTGGCATGGGAGTTCACTGTCAAGCATTTGCGGACGACGTGGTTCTCACCTTCTCCGATACTACGGTCCAGGCCATGGAAATCTTCATCAATTCGGCCCTGGACACGGTGACGGAATGGGGAAGTCAAAACAAGCTAAACTTCGCAGCTCACAAAACCAACGTGATGCTCCTAACGAAGAAGCTTAAGTACGACCAACCAAACCTAACCATGTCCGGGAACAGGCTAAGTCTAGTCTCCGAGATGAAAATCCTTGGCCTAAACATCGACCGAAACCTCTCCTTTATACCGCATGTGGCGGCTGTTTGTAAAAAGTCTGCGAACATATACAAGCAGCTGGCGTGCGCGGCAAAGGTGACATGGGGCCTCAACGGAGAAATAGTGAGAACAATATACGTCGCGGTCATAGAGCCCATCGTAATGTACGCTGCAAGTGCGTGGTATCAGGCGACAAAGCTCCAAACGGTTCGTAACCGTCTGGGAGCACTCCAAAGATGCTTCGCACAAAAAATCTGCAAGGCGTACAGAACGACATCGCTCACCTCGGTGACAGTCCTCTCAGGGACCCTACCGCTGGACCTCAAAATCCGGGAATCCGCACTACTCTATCAAGCCAAGAAAGGCAAACTAACAGACTTTCTACCACAAGAAGGTAAACTGGAGACCAGGGTGAATCACCTCGACTTACCTCACCCTGCAGAACTCACAAAAACTGAGTTCGAGCTCCTGGAGAACCTTGACTCTGAAACCATAGAATCCCACAATCTCGCCGGCCCGTATATATATACGGACGGCAGCAAAATAGAGGGCAAAGTAGGAGCGGCCCTCACCTGGTGGGATCAGGATAAGGAGACAAGTAACTCCACCTTCAGTCTGCACCCCTTCTGCACTGTGTTCCAGTCGGAACTTTATGCACTCCTCAGGGCGGTGAATATGGCAAAAGATAGCAGCGAGTTGGAAATTAACATCATGAGCGACTCAAGATCTTCGCTCGAGCTGCTATCTAACCCAAAACCATATCACCCCCTAGCGAAGTCAATCCAAGAGGGCATAAAGAAAATCAATGCGGAAGGGAGGAGAGTGCGCTTATTCTGGATCAGAGCCCATACGGGAACAGCTGGAAACGAGCGAGCCGACGAACTGGCTAAGCAGGCGGCGCTGGAGAGAAAGGATGCCCCCGACTATGACGAGCTACCCATTTCCTACGTCAAGAAAAAGATCAGAGAGGAGTCTGTCCGCCTATGGCAGGACAGATATGACTCCTCCAGTACCGGGTCAGTGACTAAAACCTTCTTCCCTAACGTAGCCACAGCGTACCGCGTGGTGAGGAAGGAAAAACTGACCCATTTACAAGTACAGATCTTGACGGGACATGGCGCCATGGCGGAATATTTACATCGGTTCAAGCTGAAAAGCAGTCCCGAATGTGAATGTGACCCCAATGTCAACGAGTCGGTGTGGCACATTGTTCTCGAGTGCCCACGTTTCTCGGCAAAGAGAATGGACTGCGAATCCCAAATTGGTGAGCCACTCACCAAGGATTCGTTGCACACCATCCTGGCAAACACCGAGGCAAGACCACACCTATTGGCGTTTTTCGACCACCTTATGGCTATAGTCTTCAACAGAAATAGCACATTACATAAACAAGTCATAACAGAGACCACACACACACAAGAAGACCCCCCTCAGTCACAATCATCTACCCCACCACCCCCACCGGCGTTGCGCAGACTAAATCTGCAATACCATGGTGAGGAGGGAACACCGGGCATACGACTGAGAGGGGTAACATTATTTATGGACTCCAATAAAGAAAAGATAGGCATTGCCTTCTGCGAAGCCCACGGCCGTAAAAACGTCACCATCTCACCGGGACTGGCAAGCCTCATAAAGGGCAGCACTACCAGAAACATCATGCGCCGCCGCGACTACGACTCGCTAGCGCAAGCGCAAATAGCCGGCATAGATTGTCGAATAGCGAGAGAGAGGGGGAAGGAGATCCTGCTATTCGACAAAGGCAATAACATCAGCCAATTTCTAAAAGCCAGGCAAGTGCTGACCGAACTATGGGGAGCTAGTACCGGTAGCCTGCACACCCCGAGGAGAATCAGCTTGGATACCATGGTGGTCGGTTACGAAAGGGGACAGGTCAGTGACTACTGGGGAGCCGTACTGGCTTCCGAGTATCACGAGATAGTGGTTTACGAAAACAGGGGTGGAAACCTCAGTTTTCTTAAACCGTACCAGCCTGGCTCTGACGTACTCAACCCAATCGACCACAGAGGCCGTCAACTACCACAAGAGGACGGCCTAAGTGGATCCGAGCGTCTCCAAAAGGAACTTGAGGCAGGATGGCAAGAAGCCAAGCAGAAGCCTTTAAAGCCTATCTCAAACATAACTGCCTTAGTTTTCACGGAGCTGGCCACCAGGTCAGCCCTAAATGAGCCAACAACATCGGCTATAAGCATCTCAACTTTAAAAAACATAACGGTAGGAGATCCTCTCCTATCGAAAAGCATAACCAAACAACAAACTCTAACCCCACCCGTGAGGGAACCACCAAAGGCAAGATTAAAAGCCGATATGGGGATAGTGGAACCTCCAATCTTACTCACTCCAATGAAACCGAGTGACCATTGGGCAAACGCCTTCATCGAGTTTTTAGCAGTCTGTAGAGCAAACATCATCCTCAACAAAAAGGTGGGCCAGTCCATCTTGGACACCTATAAGTTGGGAATCGACAGACTGCTTAAAACCAAACTTGAGACCGCAGAGGCAGCCGTGTACGACAACGCCACCTCCACCGTGCTAGCGGGGGAGATGTCGGGGGAATACATGGCAGCCTACAACGCCACAGGCGGTCTGGTCATTTTGGACGAGGAGGAGAGGAAGAAAGGAGAGGAAGGGAAACTACGCTTCCTAACCCCCCCAGAGGATCCAGTGGTAGTGGTGATGAAGTCCACAAGGATAATGCTAGACGACAGAATCCTGGAAAAAGCTAAAACTTTGACCGAGGAATCTGCCGGAGGCAAACCCTTCGACGAATGGACCGTCCCCGACATCACCTGGATTAACGGCGTCCCGGGCTGCGGTAAAACAACAGCGATGCTCCGTGGCTTCAACACCAGCGAAGACATGGTCATCACAGCCACCAAGAAATCCGCAGAAGAAATACGGGAAAAGCTCCAACCCATCCTAGGCGACGATGCCAAGGCCCGAGTGCGGACTATGGCCTCTTTCATAGTCAACGGGCTCACATCCACCTTTAGCCCGAAACGTCTCATCGTAGACGAAGCACTAATGAGCCACTTTGGTTCAGTGGTCATGGCAACTCGCCTAGCCGGAGCGGCTTACCTCACCCTCATGGGTGACATTAATCAAATGCCTTTTATAGATAGGAACGACTTGTTCCCTATGCTGTATCACCGCCCTACTCCATCGGCGAAGATCACCCGGGAACAGCTTTGTACACACAGAAACCCACAGGACGTAGCGTATGCCATGAGTGACGTATACTCCGGCATATACTCGTCCAAGAAACAGTCTCGCTCCCTGGAGCTGAAGCCGTATTCGCAGGAAAGCATACCCACAGACCTTGCCAATACTCTCTATCTGACGCACACGCAGTCAGAGAAAGAGAACCTAATAAAACTAGGTTGTGGCAAGGGCGAAGGGTCTGCAGTCCAAACGATACACGAAGCCCAGGGATTAACATTCGAGACAGTGGTCATTGTGAGGTCCAAAACCAGAAAAATGGACCTGTACAGAAGCATTCCACATGCGGTCGTGGCAATCTCGCGGCATACGGACAAATGTTACTATTATACATCCGTATGCGAAGAGGACGCCACTGCAACCTTCGTCCTCAAAGCACAGAAGGCCACCACCGCGGAGATTAGGGATTACATACTTAAAATGGCGATCCGCATCAGGGATAAGACGGTCGTTAATAATCTAATGGAGGCAGAACAATCCCTATAATCCCCCTACAAATCCCACCCCAAATCATCAATAGCAAAATATCACAACTCACCTAACACACACCCCACACACCAGAACAACAAAACACAAATAACACAGAACAACACAAGTCACAAAAGACACTATGACACACAATAAACAAACAGCACACCAAAATCACCAACACACAACGAACAAACAAAAATTCCACCCTGACACAAAAATAAATAAAAAACAACAAAATGTATTAGAATAAGCTATTTTTAAGACTACTTGTAATGTACATTTTAAGGAAAAAAAAAAAAAAAAACAAAAAAAAACAAAAAAAACAAAAAAAACAAAAAAAGAAAAGAAAAAAAAAATATACATATCCTAAGAATAGCATAATAATATTAGCACCTAAGACTCCACACACGCCAAACACCACACCCACTTTATAACAGCAACACTACACAAGTTAGAATAAGTAATATAATAAGTCCAATACATCTATAAACCAATATACAAATAGCAAACAATAATAAAAAAAAAAAATGTCATATAACATAAAATACTTAGAGATTAAGAAATTAATCAATAAGCACCACCCGTGTCTATGTCGTCAACTTTAATACAATAATAAAAAAAAGAACAATGTTATCAGCGCAATAAAAAGACACAAACCAATACAACTAATAAACTTCAAATTAAAAAAGGTACGGAACTTTAGAGTCCGTAGAATTGTCTCATTTGAAAAAAAAAAAAAGCAGACCTTTGCTTGCACATTACGGCCTACTCGCTTATGGAGTAAGCAGGAGTGCAGGCATTACCTTACAGGTCCCGTACTTCAGGTTGCGTTCTGCATCCTGTAGCCATTCCCGCTACCCTTTGAGTCCCGGGTGCCAGGTTGCGTTTTGCACGCCTGTAACCCGGTCCGATTTATATTGAGTCCCGGGCTCCAGACTGCGTTCTGCCTGCCTGCAGCCCGGTCTCACTTACCGGGATATACTGAGGTCCTACTTTTAATGAAAGTCAAACGCTATAACATTTAATTCCTAGCAACTTAAATCTGTTACAAATGTATTTAAAACTAAACATAAGTAAAAGCAAATTAAAATAATTTATTCGTAAACTATATCCGTCTCACTCCGACGCCGTCCCTTTCGCGTGCCCAATGGTCGCTTCTACGTTATCTATAAGACTTGGTAAATTATATGAATTTCTCATCAGCTGTTTAGACGGTTCCGTGAGTTTTGCACATCGTTGTCGTCGCCAACATTAACTATCAATTTTTGATCGAAATATACACTATTTTGAGCAACATGTGCGTTTCTTTTACTATTTGGTATTCGGTATTCGGCCGAATAGTATATAAGTATTCGGTCGAATACCGAACAGTTACAAAAGTGGCCGAATAGGCCGAATACCGAACAGTTACAAAAGTGGCCGAATATCGAATAATTACAAAAGTGGCCGAATACCGAATAGTTACATAAGTGGCCGAATACCGAACAGTTACAAAAGTGGCCGAATAGGCCGAATACCGAATAGTTACAAAAGTGGCCGAATAGGCCGAATACCGAACAGTTACAAAAGTGGCCGAATAGGCCGAATACCGAATAGTAGCCGGATATTCGTGGCATTTCTAATATTGAGGCTAACCATTTCACGATGATATTCTGTGAAAGCATGGTATTGACTTATAATCAAGATAATGATTCCATTATGGCTCTAGCCAGTCTGTAAAAGTATTGAATATTGATCATTTTGATTCATTTCTTATCCTTTAACTCGTATCCTTCGATGGATTCAAATACTGCTTTATAAATTACATTTCCTGTTGTACATGCAGGGCCTGCCCGCTTCGCAGTACAAGCGATCCCAGAAGTCTATTCTGTCCTTGTCAGCGCATTCTCCCATAGACAACTGTTCATTTAATATCATATATTCCCTATTGGATGTCGTATATGGCTTCCAGATGATGCCTAAACTGCTATCTGGTGTTGGATTCCTATAAAAAATTTGAAAATATAATTACTTTATAATAAGATGATAGTTACACAAAATTGATAGACATATGTTAAATGTAGGCCAAAAAGAGGTTTATGCATTGCATGAAGGATATCATCGTGCCTAAGAAAGTAATGACATACTGTAGTGAACTCAATTGAATATGAGAAGGCTGAAAATAAAACAGAGATTGTATTCCCGACATTGTATTATTGATTGGCCTCAAAGGAGGCTAAATTGCTAACACTAGATTGTTAGCAAACCCTCGCTAACTCCTTAGTATTCGGGAAGTATACCATCCCTTATAAATAGGAAAGCCTACCAGCAGTAGGATTTATGGCCTCTTGTTACATTATTTTCACTCTAAATTACTATCCAAACTTTTTTAATATAGGCTAGCCTGCCTTAGCCATCGTGATTTTTTTATAACTATCCAAAGTTTACTTTATCTCTCAAATAATAAAATTTAAAATGTTTTATATCTATACCGCACCCATAAAATATTGGCTCATAAAGATAAATCAACCAATTAGTATCATATAAAGCATAGTCATTAAAATTTATTGACTTGATTACTTAAATATATGTAAAAGCTACTCAATACTACACGTGACACTTTAGGCCAGAATAAAGTGATGAACATGATTGTAAAATAGATAAGTGTTGACTTACCCAGTTCTTGCAAAATCAGTCCACAACTTAGTTAGTTTAAATACAATTTCTCTCAATTTCTCCTGTTCATTATAATAATCCTTATTTAACTCGTTATAGAACAAATAGAACAGGTCGTCTGCATGACAAGCTCCATTCATATTTTGAAAGCCAAACACATTTTTCATAACATTCAAATCTGTTTCACAATCAAATCTGTACATATATAGAGGTGTGTCCTTATCCTTATAAAAATGTATAAATCTATGTGTATTATACCCAATTCTAATATCTGTTTGTATATTAACAATTTCGGCAGCTGTTTCGTTTGATAATGGTTTATTTCCAACATAAAAGCTTTTCACCATGTCTCCAAACACCTGTAGCTTTTGCATTCCTACTTTCCCTGCTATTTCACAAGGAATAAAATATGATGGATGCTTATTCAAAAATTCAGCTTTTGTTAGTTGACTTTCCAATATCAATAATCCTTCATGTGAATTGTACCCGATTAGAAGTGGCATGTTATCATACTTTTTCGCTAGAGCTGCATCAATAGGATCTTCAGTCATAAATGGTTCCACACTGTCAAATTTCTTCTCAACTACCGGTACAAAGTACATAGGTAAACCTCTATGTTTTTCCTCTGCTGTTCTAGTTTTAAATGTCAACTTTACCAAATCAATTGCTGGTAAGCTTCTCAAGAATGCTAATAATTCATCTTTATTATTAGTATCTTTGCCCAAAACTTTACCAGACCTAAAAGCACGATTGACAGCATCTTTAACTATTGCCCAATCATCAAAAGCCGTTCCACTTTGTGCAATTGCCTTATTGAACAGCCCTCTTGACATCGGCGACAACATGTGATAAGCCACAGATGCAGAACCGGCACTTTCCCCAAAAAGGGTAATATTGTCTGGATCTCCTCCAAACGCAGTTATATTCTGCTTGACCCATTTCAATGCTAGCACTTGATCCTTCATACCAGCATTACCAGGGACTTCTGGGGTATCTAAACAAAGAAAACCTAGTGCTTCCAGTCTATAATTTATAGTGACTAGTATTACATCATGTAAAAACAAATACTCTGGACCATACATATCCGCATCTCCACATCCTGACATAAAAGCACCGCCATGTATGTAGACCATGACAGGTACTTTAGCATTCTTTTGAAGTATTTTAGTATAGACATTCAGAAAAAGACAGTCTTCACTTCCTTCGACTACTTGTAGTGAGGTTATGTTGTATTGGGGGCACACAGAACCATGCTCCAGGGCATCTCGAATGCCATACCACGGCTTTCTTGGTAAGGGATCCTGAAATTTTTTCATATTATACAGGCCGGCTCATAATAGTTGTAATTAACCGTAAACATATTTTGTAAAGTCAGAAAACTGAACCGAATAAGAATTTGCCATTTAATATCCATAGGAAAATCGTCCATATGAGATCATGTAGCCACTCCTTTCAATATTTTTTAATGTATATTATTGTCCTAGCTTCTGCCCATGACTTCGTCCGTGTGGAATAGTTCCTTTGGACTAACGCTAACTTCTGTCATACATGATTTTCGTGAAACTTTAAGTGGTTACGCAGCGCACGCTCTTAAAAGGAAAAAAAAAGCGATTTTGAAACATTCTTCATTGGTGCTCCGCTCCTATTGGTCTTAGCGTGATGACATATAGCCTATAGCCTTCCTCGATAAATAGGATATCTAACACTGAAAGAATTTTTCAAATCAGACAAGTAGATCCTGAGATTAGCGCGTTCAAGTATATAAACAAACTCTTCAGCTTTATATATTTGTATACATGATAATTTTATTAAGAGAGTGTACATTTCTTTAAAATTACTTCAATGTCTTGTAGTATTTTCTTAATTTTTTGGGACTAGTAGACATAGCAAATTAAACTTATATAGTTAAAACGAACAAGTTGGCGGTAGGCCAAATAAAAACTTTAACATTACTTATTGACACTTGAAATCTTTGTCTTATTTGATCACGGCTACTGAAAAGTGGCCAAAGCGTTGGAATAAAAATTAAATAAAATAACACACTGAAAACTGTTAAAACATCTTATCATGTTAAACCATCCACCCCTGGTCTAGAGCGCGCCGCCATAACAACTTTGAGTTGTTTTCCGGCATTAGTGACCAGGTTCCAGTCTCCCGCAGCGCATTTGTAGCACCTTTGGTGTTGCAAATGTCCATAGGCGATGGTAACCGCTTTCCATCCAGTGGGCCGTCTGCCTGTCTGCTGTACTCCTGCAATAAAAAAATAAACATTAAAAAAACACAGTTTTACAGGTAGTGCGATATCTTATATTAATAATATTTCTTACCCTAAACCTAAGTTCTCCGATTGGTGGTTGTGCATATGGTATCCCTTTAAAACTGTAGTAAGGTGTTCCATCTAGTAATTTCTTTACCTCCCCTCTTAGTTTGCCTTGATCAACTGTGACTATCGGGTTTTTCTGTAACATGTAAAAATTAATCAAAATTAATTAAGTATTCAATGAACTGAATTCGGGGTTACATAGTAATGTGGCTGATTCTAGTTGAAGACGCACAGCACTAGAGGTCCCGCAAAACCACGTTCATGGTCGCAATTTTTACCGTTTCATTTGCTTGCGGGCATTACAATCATAAACTCTAGTGGAACAGATTATGGATGAAATACACAACTGTTATTAGTTGGTGAATGCCTACTTCGACCCAGCTCTTGTCACGAGTCGTTGTGAGTGCTCTGTGATGGAAAATGATGACATCATTAGTGACATTTTTGCCATGACCATAACAACAGTGGTCACCATGTGGAATGGTTGACGGAGCATTTCGGACGTTGTGAGCTACTAACAGAACATGTTAGTGGTATACTAAAAAATAATACTCTATTCCATTATATTATATACTATCTAAAAATGACAGATGCTGGGTTATCAGAAATTAATTTATAATGACAACTAAACGGTGGAGAACGTTTTCTGATGACCTGAGAACAAAACACAAAACATTAATTGTATTAGACTAGGTACGTTATAAATAAATATTATTAGTATTAAAAAAATTACATATAGTATATATTAATTTAGAATGGACAAGAGTTAACAAGTAAGGGACAATCATAGGACGATCACAATTTGAAGTTATATAAATATGATTGGTAATTTTGGGGCAATGAAGAAATATATGCTCCACTGTTCCTTCGTCTAGACCACATTCACATAACGAATGATGATATTCACATCTGTGAATATAGGCAGCCAGACCATATTTCTTGAAAAAATTGATTGAATCTTTGATTAGCTGCAGAAGTTTTGTCAATGCCAAAATTGAGAATAATATTAGGTACAAAGATGAGACTATCGAAAGTAGTTTCAAATAGAGGATGACGGTAATTTTTAACAAGACTAAAAGGGATACTCTTGATTTTTTTGAAAATATTTTACTAAAAAGGGGACTTGTGGTTCCGATAAAGAGATAAAAAGGTTTGATCATTAAGGTCTCTTAATAAGAGAGTCAAGAAGGGGATTACTTACTGTTTGAACGACTCTACAAAAAAAAAACAGTCTGCACGCAGTTGACGGCGTAGGGGTAACGGGGGATCTAGGCACTCGACCTGGAGGACTCTAGCAGGAGACGATTTCATGGAGCCAATAATAATTATTAAATATTTTGCCTGTAACCGATCAAATTTAGCAAGGGCAACTTTACTGCAGGGTTCCAACAGAAAGCTCCCATAATCAAAATGGCTCCTTATAATGGCGTTGTGTAACAGTTTCTGGTTACATGGATGAGAACCCCACTTAGCATCAGATTAAGCTCGTAGAATGTTAATATTTTATCAACTTTATTTGAAATGTAATTTAAATGGTTCACACCAGAGAGCTTAGAATCTAGATATAGTCGCAAGAATTTTACATTATCTTTAACTGTAATTATATGATTATTAACACTTATATCTAATGAAGGGACAGATCTTTTCCGAGAGAAAATTACAACAGAACTTGTAGGGGAAAAAAATTCCAGACCGTGATCTGCAAGTCAGTATAGTCATAGAAGAGAGCGCTGTTTAGTCGACTGCAGCAATCAGTGAAGGAATCAGATGTAACATAAAAAGAAATGTCATCTGCGTATTCTAAAATTTAAAAAAAGCAATTGACAGAAGTCTCTAAGTCAGCTGTATAGATACTATAAAGAAGGGGCCTTGAAACTGAACCCTGGGGAAGACCTTTCCACACGAAACTGGAAGAAAGAGGACAAACAGGAAAGCGGATTGAAATGAAACATTCCGTGAACATGTTGCATATAATGATTATGATTCTTTCTTGAATACTCAGCTATTGCAATTTTTGCCTGAGAAGAGAGAGATATACATTGTCACATGCTGCTGTAATGTCTGAAAAGGCACCGCGGGGGGGAAGAGCAAAGGACCTTCTACCCCCGCACAACGAAGTGGGGTGTGTTCTCCCAGGGCACACTCCAGGCACTTTATTGCGCTGGATCGGCTGGGCGTAACTATGTTCTAAATCTCAGCCTTTCCAACACATTCAAAGCGCAGGGTCGTCAGGGAGTAGGGGGTTTTTAGTGGGTATTGGGGTCGCTCGCCCGTGCAGCAACGCTCGGAGTCTTCCACACTATTCTGTGACGTCGATCGCGGACGGAGCGCTGCCAAGAGCATACTATTGCTGCAGTGTTATCGCCCCCGACCGACGCGTGTCGTTCCCCTAGCAACGACCCAGTTTGTGCGTAAATCGGTTAAGCATTTTCCCTCGCCTCAAAACAAAAAAAAACAAAAAAAAAATGTCTGAAAAGGCACCAAAAACATGTTCATTTTTCGAGAAAGCTAAGCGGATATCAGAGGTGAGAAGGCTAAGGCTATCTATCGTGCCCATTCCGTTCTAAATCCATATTGGCTTCTACAAAGAGACCTCGATTTTCTACCATCCATTCAAACTGGTTTTTGAGAAGATGTTCCATGATTTTACATAGAACAGAGGAAAGGGCAATAGGTCTATAGGAATCGTGGTCTAAGGGAGGTTTTCCAGGTTTTAAGATGGGAACAATCAATTGAGTTCTTCAAGTATCGGGAACCCTACCAGTTACGAAAAAAATGTTAATTAAATCAAGAAAGAATAATTTAGTAGCTTTGGAGGATTTTATTATAAAGGAATAAGTAACTCCAATAAAGTAAATAATAACCATAAACAAAATTAAAACTAAATAATTAAAATTAACAACTTGGCGGTAGGCTAATAAAACTTTAACAATACTCGTGGACACTTGATATCTTTATCTTCCATGATCACGGTCACCGAAAAGCGGCCGAAACATCGGAAAAACAAAAATCAAATAAATTACCGCGCTCAAAACCGTTAAAACGTAGTTTTATTATGTGTACAAGTCGCAAAAACTTAAGAAAATATTAAGAGTCATTGACATTAATTCAGCCAGGTTATCATTAGGAGACCATATTTACGCACAATACTGGGTCCTTTGCAAGGGATTAGACCATAGTTGATCATGAAGGCTTTCCCCTTTGATAAGTGGCAATCCGAACAATAATGAAGCCAGTTTGTGTGGAGACTCAGAGAAGTTGCACGGGCGACAACCACTACCCACTAAAACCACCCTCCTCCCATGTGCCCCGCGTTTTTTATGTAGGAAAGGCTGAGACTTAGAACGTAGTTACGCCCAGTCCGATCCAGCGCAAAACTTTTCAAAATAATATTTCATGCCTAGGCAACAAGTGGCAGCCACCATATATTTTATTATACATCTATAGGATAGGTTATACTTTATTGTATAAAAATACTAAATGAAATCAAGAACATTATATTATAGTTAGAAGTACAAACGGCGGTTTTATAAGTGTTTATAAGGTAATTAAATAAATATAACACAATACGTAGCGACAGAACACTTTTTCTGTAGCCATACCACAAATTATACTTACTTACCATACCACCAAACCATACTTACTCTAATATCCATATAAACCAAGTAGTTTTGGAGGAAAATGTTTGTGATAGACGCACAGACGGATGGACTTGGACGATCGACAAGGGTTCCGCTTATCACAAAATACCTACGGGAACACTAGCAAAAACAATATATAGCAAAAAAAGTTTAGTTTTTAAAATAAACGAACAAGGTATATGAAATTACCGCTGCATCGATTGTTGCACTTCTAAACTGCTGTTTGGTACGAAGAATACACTTTTCTAGCTTTCGTAGTAGGAACATCATAATGTATTATATTATTTTATGAAGAAAAAAATTAAATGAAAACACTAAGCTTTTGAACCATTTAAACTCTGTGGTCGCCAACCACAGACTACTTTTATATACTGGAAATCGCCAACTGGCTATAAACGGTCAACGGGTGTATAATAGAATCGATTTTTCAGCAAAAAAAAAAAAGATTCTAAAATCGATCATTTCACGGAATCGATATCTATTTCACGCAGTTTATAAGATGAACTCAAATGAAAGCTAGCCTTACATGCCTCTATGGAGCTCATCACGCCATTCGCCCGCTGTCGTTCGTCGCGCGCGCACGTCTCCCGTTCCGCCTCGGCAGTCCGTTATTCGTGTTCGTTGTGTTCGTTCGTTCACCCGGTCGATCTGTGTTTTTTCTGTGACAGTGCAGTGAAAAGTGCGTCATCAGGTGGTTTTTCCACCAAATCGTTCGTCCCCCTCAGGGACTATGGACGGCGTGGAGCCCTCTCCGTCGCTGTTGGAGGGTTTGCTGTCGTTTTTACGACAGCAATTCCCTCAAGCACTCGACCAATTTTTGAGGACTCCGGAGTCCCAATCAATGGCGTCCGTTGTTGTCTCGGAACTTAATTCCGAGAAACCTGTGTCCCGCGAGTCACACGTGCAAAGGGCCCCCGCGCAGGTCCCCCTCCCCGCGCCCGCATCTGCCGCGACCATCGCACCCCCCGCGACCCCCGCCGCCGCGCATGCCGCAGACCACCTGCGCTCTGCCGCAGCGCCCGCGCCCCCCGCGTCCGTACCCGCCGTGTTACCGGTGCGCCCGCCGCCCGCACCCCCGCTCAACGACGCCCACCGTGTGGCACCAAAGTCGCGCGCTTCGTTTTCTCGCAGTTCCGCACCGGGAAAACCGCGTTCGAGCTCCGCGAGTTCGACGACATCGCGTTCACGTTCGCCCATCCACCGCGTAATCGATTCTCGTCGCGAAATCGACTTAGCCCCTGAAGGTTCGCAATACCTCAGGGTTGCCCCTCTTACACCGGCCGATGAAATTACCCCCATGGATGTCGCGCCTCCCGCGAACATCCTCTTAGACCGCGCAGACGATGACGGTTTCATAACCGTCAATCGTAGTAAAAAGCGTAAGACCCAGAGGGAGGTCCCCCCCAACCCCGCTCCCACTGCGGGCGCAAAACCGACAGTGACACCTTCCAGCCGCCCTGGACCACCTTCACAGCGCCCGCCGCCACCCCTGATCATCCGCGAGAAAGCCCATTGGCTTCAACTCGCTAAGGAACTGCCAGGTAAGGCAATCTCCATAAAAGAGGCCCGTGATACCCAACACGGCATCAAAGTTATGGTCACATCTTCAAGTGACCACCGCGCCCTAACTACTCTATTATGTGACCGTAAAATCGGTTACTACACTTACGCCCTGCCAGAAGAAAAACGCCTTCGGGCTGTAATCCGCGGACTTCCTCAGGAAATTGAAAGTTCCTACATTCTAGAGGACCTTAAGTCCCAAGCCCTACCAGTGCACGAAGTGCACCGTATGCACAGAGGCGACGCCACAAAGTCGCCTCTAAACCTAGTATTGGTTGTCCTCGACCTCTCCCCAGAGGGGAAAAAGATCTTCGAACTTGAGAAGGTCTGTGGCCTCTCTGGCCTTCGTGTGGAACGTCCACACGAAAAACATACACTGCGGCAGTGTCATCGCTGTCAACTTTATGGGCACTCTGCCCTACATTGTCAATCCCGTCCCAGGTGCGTCAAGTGCCTGGGCGACCACGGGACCTCGGAGTGCACTCGCACCCGGGACTCCCCGGAGCCACCGAGCTGCATCCTCTGTGGCCAAGCGGGTCACCCCGCTAACTACAGAGGCTGCCCTGCCGCCCCCCGACCCAAACGTAAGGTCGGAAAGGGCAATGCCCAAAAAGGCACTAGAAAAGTGCCGAACAAACCCGCATTCGTGGCGGCTCCCCCTCCAGTGGTAAACCACTGGACGGGTCTTCCCACGACGGAAGCGTTTCCTCCGCTAAGGACGCGTGCCCCAGTTATGGCCGGCCTACCCTCGGCCACCCTCTCCCCCGCCCCCATTTCTAAGGCACCTTCTGGGCCATCGGCCCACCACTCTATAGCGGAGGACTTAGCTTTGGCGACTAAATTCGCCAAGAACTTGCCCTTCGACCTGGAAGAGGTCCAACTCTTGGCTCGGAAACTGAGACAAGTTTCAGAGTCAACTCAACCCTCCCTCCGGGATCAACTCGTGATCGAAATGGATCACGCGTACCTCCTCCAAATACTTAGATCGTTGTAACTAAACAACCTAGTACAAATTATTGTTACCGGTAACAAATGGAACATGTAGGTAGAAATAAACCACGCTCATTGACTCTGGCGACTTATAACGCCAACGGCCTTCGAAACCAGCGCGACTTGGTCCATGACTTCCTGGTTACCAATCAAGTAGATATACTACTAGTACAGGAGACCTTCCTGAAACCGAGTAATAGAGATCCAAAGATCTCTAACTATCGGGTCACTAGACATGACAGGGTAGGCCGTGGTGGCGGCACCCTGATCTATTTCAGAAGATCCCTACACTGCATGCCTGTAGTCACCCCCCCACTAGAAGGTATGGAGGTATCCGCCTGCAGACTAGCAATGACTGGCCACCAACCTCTAGTTATAGTCTCAGCATACCTCGCATGCCAAAAAACCCTTATTAAAAAAGACCTAGAAGCCCTATTCAACTTAGGCCCGGCTGTTATAATAGCCGGAGATCTGAACTGCAAACACGAGCAGTGGAATTGCAATACCACTAACCCCAATGGCAGAGCCCTAATAAATATATCAGACAATCTTTTGTTTGATATACTAACTCCCATGACCCCCACAAGATACCCCCCCAACCGCGACTGGGGGACCCCAAACACTCTCGACCTAGCATTACTGAGGGGCGTAACCCTTCAGTTCCATTCGATCGAAACGATGGACGATATCGACTCGGACCATCGTCCGGTTATCCTCAGATTAGGACCACAGACAGACCAGACATCTGAAACTAGGACCTCTGTGGATTGGTTGAGACTTGAGACCCTCCTCAAGGCAACCAGCTCACAAGACCTGGACCGCATCCCGGACCACATCGTGTCCCGCCAAGACACGGAGACGGCAATCGAGGCCCTCACCAGCCACCTTCAATCCGCAGTGCGGAACTCGTCCAAGCAGGTACCAGTGGAGGATGACCGCCACTTATGCCTGCCGGACGAGGTGAGGGTACTGCTGAGGGAAAAGAGAGCCGCCTCCAGAGCTCACGACAGATATCCTACCGAGGATAACAGAGTCCGACTCCGCGAACTAGAGCGCGAGGTCAAACTACGTATCCGGGAAGTCAGGGAACAACGTTGGGACAGAACGTTGAGGGATATCGAACCAACTCACCAGGCGTACTGGAAGCTGGCTAGAGCTCTCAAATCAGACACCCTTACTGTCATACCCGCGCTAGAAAGAGCCGACAACACCGAGGCGTTCGATGACGAGGAGAAGGCCGAGTGCCTTGCTCAGAGTCTAGAGCTTCAATGCTCCCCCACTACGCAAAACGTCGACCAGTCACACCTGACGGAGGTAGACTCCGAGGTCGAACGTAGATCCTCCTTACCAGCGGAAACCACACTCGACACGGTCACGGTCGAAGAAGTGCAAGATCTGATCAAGTCTCTCAAACCACGAAAGGCCCCAGGGACCGATGGCATCAACAATCGCGTTTTAAAACTCCTACCCGCCCATCTAATTATAATTCTAGTGAGCATCTTCAATGCCGCCATAACAAACTGCTCCTTTCCCGCGATCTGGAAGGAAGCAGATGTCATCGGTATTCACAAGCCGGGAAAACCGGCTAATAAACCGTCCAGCTACCGTCCAATCAGCCTACTGAGCGCACTCAGCAAGCTTTACGAGAGGGTCATCCTCTCTCGACTTAGAGATTTTGCCTTCAGCAAACATCTAATACCCGATGAGCAATTTGGCTTCCGTGCCAGACACTCATGCGTCCAACAGGTGCACCGCATCACGGAGCACATATTATCTCACTTTGCCCATCGCCCCCGCCCTATAGGAACAGCCGCACTGTTTCTAGACGTAGCAAAAGCCTTCGACAAGGTCTGGCACAACGGCTTGATTTACAAGCTGTACCAGTTCGGTATGCCAGACAGACTCGTGCTCATCTTGCGAGACTTCCTCCTAGGTCGTAGCTTCCGTTTTCGAGTGGAGGGAACGCGCTCGTCCCCTCACCCACTCACAGCCGGTGTACCGCAGGGCTCGGCTCTGTCGCCACTACTCTTCACGCTGTACACCAGCGACATCCCAAAAACTCCAGATGTGGAGTTGGCCCTCTTTGCGGATGACACCGCACTCTATACATCAGATAAAAACCGACAAATGGCTTGCGTCCGGCTGCAGGCAGCTGTCACAGAGCTAGGCGAATGGTTTCGCAAATGGAGGATAGAGGTAAACCCGGAGAAAAGCGCAGCAATGTTCTTTTCCCCGGGCACGCTTCGCTCCCCCAAACGCGCTAGCCTTCGCCTAAAAACCATTTCGCTCTATGACCAACAAATCCCCTGGGCAAAGTACACCAAATATCTTGGTGTCACCCTAGATCGGAACTTGCGCTTCAACGAGCATATCACTATAGTCCGAAATAGAGCGCGATTTGTGATGGGTCGTTTAGCACCCATGATAGACAAACGAAGCAAAATGTCCCTCAGACACAAGCTTACTCTGTATAAAACATGCATCCTCCCGATCATGACATACGCGAGTGTGGTATTCGGCCATGTCAAGCCTGCCCTTTTAGATAAACTGCAAATCGTGCAGAATAAATTCATGCGCAGAGCCGTCGGTGCTCCCCTCTATATGCGTAACGTCGACCTCCACCGCGATCTGGAGCTTCCCTCCATCAAAAACTACATTACGTCGCTCTCGCGTAAGTATTTCGATCTCGCGCCGCACCATCGAAATCCGCTCGTCGTGTCCGCGTCCGATTATAAGCCTCGTCGAAAGGCTCTTGTGCGACGACCGCGTAACGTCCTGACGGACAGAGTCGACGTTATTACGAAACGGCTGGCCCGGATCAGTCCGCCCACGGTTAGAACAGTAGGCTGGCAGGCACCGACAGACAGACACAGACGGCGGCGCCTGAGACGCCGCCAATCAAGATCTCTCCACGTCCCCGCGAGGGACGCTAGGAGACATAGCTCACCCCACAGGATAGACTAGGCGTGTTGCTGGGAAGTTTCTTTCGCCGTTTCTTCTCTCCCAGCCATAACACGTTGCGAAACGGCAGTAAGATAGCGTAGGCCACCGCAAACCACCGATCCCGGCCCGCCGTGATCCTTCCCTTCGGGCTTTATATTACTCGTCGCCCGTTCTCAATTAGTATTTTGTGTCGCCCTATGGTGGGCATCATTAAATTCATTCCCCATTCATGGCAACAGTCCAGCCGAGGTAAAACTCCTTAGGGAGCTCCCTCGAGCAAGTTGCCCCCCCGGGCTCGAGCGCCTTCGCTTCGCGAAGGCACTCGCCCCAAACACCCCGGTAAAGTTGTAAGCATGAGTTTTATGCATCCTACCATAGCTGGGCGTTAGCTCGTTAATCCGTGAATAGTTAATTAACGAAGTTAACATTTCGAGTAACGGATTAACTTTTAAGTTAACTTAAAAATGTTTTTTTTTTACTACAGGAGATCAGCAGACAGGCAGACGGCCCACTAGATGGAAAGCGGTCACCATCGCCTATGGACTTTTGCAACACCAAAGTTGCTTCAAATGCGCTGCTACTCTCTTAAGGGAGACTGGAACCTGGTCACTAATGCCGGAACACAACTCAAGGTTGTTATGGCAACATACTTTAGACCAGGGGTGGTAGCCATCCAGTCGGGCAAATGTCCTCCAACCTGGCTGTGGATTTTTAAGTCGCCTCTTACGACAGGCCGCCCGGCCGCAGGAAATCGTATTCTTTCTCCGTTCCTTCACGGATAAAAAGGACTCGTTAACTTCCCTTAAATTTCCCCTGTCCCTTAATCGTTACTCCAACAACAAATCTTTAAAGAGCAAAGCTCAAATTCTCGTTAAAATGTGGCTAGACATAAAGTCGAAAGACTCGTTAAATGATGGGCCATTCTTCGGAGAACAGATTCAAATATATTTATCGAATATCATACTGCCATACAGTTGAACGTCTTTTCTCCACGGGAAAGGATATGCTACAGACGAAACGAGCCGGGAAGCAGGTAATGCTAATGTAAACAACAATAATCCTTTTTATAATTTGTCCACCAATATAAAAATATTAAAACATTTTCTCGTCTTAAGACTACCAAGGGAATGTAATGTGAGGCCATATCGGCCTCTTCGCCAACACAATGGAAATAAATTAAAATGAATTACTTCAATGATAACCAATACAACTTAAAACTTAGAAAAAAGTATAGTATAAAAATGCAGATTTATAGAAAACAAATCGAATATTTCGCCCAGTTATGTAATTGCTTTAATAATTTCTTCAGGCGCAAAATTATTTCCATTGCATACAAATCTTTCAGACTCTTTCATAAAGAAACGATAGTAGTGCTGATTGCATCTAATACAATATCCAAATTGAAATTTTAAATACATTGTGTATTAGCACATTAAACATAATCAATCAAATACACATTAAAAACATTTAAAACATCTTTACTGGAAAACATAAATAACAAATCTACTAAAATAAATTTTATCATCTTACAAACCGTTACACCCTTCTTGGTTTTCTATGGACGTATTGCGTGTACACGTCATGATTCTAATAACTTATTAATTATCATTGTTTAAATAATAATCTATACTAATAATACAAAGAAGTAAAGTTTGTGAGTTTGTTTTTTAGTCTAAGCAACGAAGACCAAAAAAGGCCGAATAGGCGAAACAGTTCGTGTGGAAGCGAATTTCAGCACAGTTGTGGAAGGTGTCTTGAATAACATACTAAAAGTACTGATAGGTGGGGGTGGAATTGAAGGAGGAGGGGGTCCATGAAGGTCCCTATTTTAATTTTTTTGTGTATAACTAAAAAACTAGTCTACAGCAAAAAGTATCTACTATTATACTATATAGTACCACTATCCTATAACTAAATTAATCTACGTAAAATTATGTAAACTTTTCGCTGGGATCAATATTTAAAAAGATATGGACGGGGGAAAATTGTATTTTTTTTTAAATCGAGTTTTATTGCAAAGTAATGTCAAGACTAATATTTAAGACGACATATTTAATTCTCCTAATATTACATAAATCAAGTAAAATCATATTCTAAATCTGAAATATCGTTAGCAGTGTCTTCGATGGATGCAGCATTAGTGCACGAGTCAAGGCATATGCCACAGGCCCTGGAGCAGGAAATGTCTGCTTTCCGGTACCCACAGCGCACGCCACATCCAATCGCATCAATCGGGCATCGGCAATACATGCTGTTGATTATGGATTCAGGTGCCACAGGGTCATTTGTTGTCACCGGACTCAGGAACTCATCGTCTCCCCGTGCTTAACCTCATTGGGTAGGCGGTAGGGGGTTGGCGAGCCAATGTTGTATCTGTAAGAAATTTATCAGACCAGCATAAATACTTATGGTTTATATACTTGACACACACATAGACACACACGCGTACTTACGCATACGTAAGCTGCAGGAGAGTACCTAGCCTGCGTTATTATTGCCAATGATATTGGTAACCGGCTAGGTACGTGAGGAAGAAATGTCTAGCCAGCCATGCCATTTCCGCCGGCCCAGGCAGGAGCGGTAGATACATGATATTCTGGTTTAGCGTTGTAAAAGGTGGTATACGTGTCAATTGACTAACTACCATTGATGGCAAAGTCCGTGCGAAATGGAGAAAAAAAAGTAAGAAAGCACATCCCGAGCGTCATCTAAACGGATCTAACCGGGATCTAAGGCTAAGATGATGATGATGATGATATACTTGTAACTTGAAGAATACAGTATTTGATAACTATATATAATTATATTAACCCACAGCCAGGTGGTAGGGCATTTGCCCGACTGGATGGCTACCACCCCTGGTCTAAAGTATGTCGCCATAACAACCTTGAGTTATGTTCCGGCATTAGTGACCAGGTTCCAGTCTCCCTTAAGAGAGCAGCAGCGCATTTGTAGCGCCTTTGGTGTTGCAAATGTCCATAGGCGATGGTAACCGCTTTCCACCAAGTGGGCAGTCTGCCTGTCTGCTGAACTCCTGCAATATATAAAAAAAAAAACACTGAATTAGCAGCAACAACTTGGCAAAATAAATCTTTCAGTCCAGATCCATCCATTATGTGACAATTTTTTTTATTGGACTTGACTTTATGTTGTTGGTCCGAAGACCTTACAACTTTACCGGGGTTCTTGGGGCGAGTGCCTTCGCGAAGCTACGACAAGGGTAACATTTTGAAATGTCTAAGCCTGTCGGAATATGGAGTAAAACGATTTCCTACTGATATTGCCCAAGAAAGATGCCTTAAAATTTTTTTTTGAACGCGCTCGATCCTAAGCGAGTGAGTGGCATAATGCGGCCTCCAAACAACGCTACAATACTCTAGGTGACTTCTAACTAAAGAATTATAAAGAGAAATTTTAGTACTCGGATTTCGAAATTCTTTTCCGTTACGACACATAAATCCTAACATTTTATATGCCTTTCCAATACACGATTCAATGTGTGGGACCATGGTTAGTTTATTGTCAAGTATAATACCCAGATCTCATACAGCATCTACCTTTCCAATTTTGTTGTTTTCTGTACAGTAATGTGTTATAATAGGTTTTGTCTTTCTAGTGAAAGTTATTTGAGAGCACTTTTTATGATTCAATGACATTAGGTTATTTTTACACCATTCTACTAAATTATTTAGATCAATCTGTAATAAATTCGCGTCAATATGGGATTTTATCTCTCTGCCAAACTTTAAATCATCAGCATATAAATAAGTTTAACAATGATGTAGGTGACTAGGAAGGTCGTTAACGAAAATATTAAAAAGTAATGACCCTAAATGAGACCCTTGCGGTACTCCTGAGGTGATTTTAAAATATGAAGATTTAAATCCATTTATTACAACACAAAAACTCCGTTCACTTAAGTAAGATTCAATCCATGATAATAAAGAGCCACCAATTCCATACGCAAATAGCTTTTTAATTAGTAGTTTATGTGGAACTTTATCAAAGGCTTTACTAAAATCGCTATAAATTACATCAATTTGACTTTGCGAGTCAAGTGCTTTAGCAATGTGTTCAGTAAATAACACTAAATTAGTAGAAGTGGATCTAGAAGTTACAAAACCATGCTGATGGAGAGTGAGATAACGAGAAAAATAATGATGAATATGGGGACATACAAGTGATTCCAGAATTTTTCCAAAAGTAGATAAGATAGATATGGGTCGATAATTAGTCACATTGTTTTTATCCTCAGACTTAAAAATAGGAACTACTTTAGCTATTTTCCATTGATTCGGGAAGATGCCCGTTTGCAATGCTTCATTATATATCATATATAAAGGAATAGAGAGTGCGGAAGCACAGGAAGAAATAAAGGTGGGTGGTATTCCACCTAAACCTGCGCCTTTCGTTTTATCAAGATTTTTTAATTTACACTTAATTGTATCTCTATCCAACACAAGGCGCGAAAAATGATCGCTATAGTTATGTGGTATAGTGCTAAGACATCTAAAATCATCGTTAGAAACTTTAAAATCACAGGTGTAAACAGAAGAAAAAAAACTAGCAAACAAATTACAAATATCAGGACCCGTTGAAGCTGTAGTGTTATTAAAAGCCATAACATTTGGATAGCTATTAGTATTAGCACGTTTAGCTTTAAGAAAAGACCAAAAATATTTAGGACTCTTAGGAATATTACTTTCTATAGAATTTAAGTACTTATGGTGGCATTCTTTAGCAAGTTTATCACAGCGTTTTTTAAACATTTTAACGAAAGTTCATCTAAAGGATTTGTATAAATTTTGTATCGTCTTCTAAGATTCTCCTTTTCCTTAAATAAATTTTTTAAACTAGTATCAAACCATATCGGACATTTTCTTGTTCGCTTGAATGACGCTACAGGTGTATGCAATTTGACAGCTGTCCATAACATATCATAAAAAGAGTTTACCATTTCATTTATATCCATACATTCAGAGAAAAGGCTATGCCAGTTGATATTGTTAAGGTAATTGTTCACTGCTTCAAAATTAGTTTTAGAAAATTGGTATCGACTATTAATATTATAGTCAAGTTGAATAAAGCGTTGAAGGGATACGTCAATTACTAAAGGTGGATGTAAACGATCAATATTAGATAAAATGTCCATGGCTTCACTAACTGCACAATTTAATCCGTTACATAAGATTAAGTCGAGCATTTTACTTGAATAATTTTTTATGTTATTGTGTTGATGCAAATTATTTACCGAACAGAAGTCAATGAATATCTGTTCCACGTGAGACAGTTTGAATTGCTTTGAATTATTATCAAGTGTCTCCCAGTTAATACGACCAAGGTTAAAATCTCCTAATAAAATAGCGTATATATTATTTTGATCCATAATTGTGTTACAATTGTCAATAAAATTGTCTAAATTAACTTTATTTATAGGTGGAGGTAAATAAACACCACATATTGATAAGTCTTTGCCCTTAGTTTTGGTATGATCTTTTATTACAACCCAGATATCTTCTTGATCGCTTTCCCATTCCCTCATACGCACAGAATGTATACTCTTTGTAACAGGTATTAAGACACCACCTCCATCTTTTTTTAGAATTAAAACTAGATAAGTCCCTATCCCTTCTGTACACCACATAATTGTCGTTAAATAACTCAGTGTTGAAAATATTATTATTTAGCCAGGTCTCTGATAATACAATGACATCGTAAGAGCAATTACATACATTATTGTAAAACAAGTTGGTCTTAGATCTAAGTCCTCGAACATTTTGGTAATAAATATTAAGTATATGTTTTGTGTAGCCTTTATTAGCCATGGTTTATGAATTAAAATTAAGAAATACAAAGATAAGGGGAAAAAATCTATAGAAGCAGAGTTACTTCAGTTTATCGAGGAATTCCATGTTTTTTATTATAACATACTTAGAAGATTCGGACTTCCGCATGAGAATTTGTCCATTCCTGACCCAAATAAATTTATAATTTAACTCTTTAGCCTTTTGTCTAGCTGCTGCATGAAGTGATTTATTATACGTCGATAGATGTTCAGTAACAAATATAGGTTTTCTTTCTCCGACAATGCCAATATGTGAAGTGTTTAATTTAGAATCTGGATTAGCTTTATTGAATTTTATAACAGAAGCCAAAAAACAATCACGAATGCGAGGCGAGGAAAGCTTGACAACAATCGAACGACGTCGGGTACTTTCTTTATTAAATTTTGCTATTCTCGTGCATTGTAATATATTTTCTTCTGTTACAGTACACTTTATTAATTTAGATAATTGAATGACAATAGAATTTATGTTCTCAGGCACACATTGAATCTCTATATTATTATTCCTAGATTCTTGTTCAAGCTGGTTCACTTTGGCGTTCAAGTTGTTAACCATCATTTGCATTTTATCATTGTTTTCCCTCAGATCCTTAACGGTTTCTTTAGTGGCTTTAGTCTTTAAGAATGTCATCATATTGCTTGCTCATGAAGCTAACGGAATCTTGTAAATCACTAATTTCATCTCTGACGACTTTGATTTCTTTGCTTATCGTTCTTGACACATTCTCGTTCACTTTCTCCAAAAAACGTTCCAAGTGAATTTCCATGACATCACTTATAATATCTCGTACTTTTTCCTCGGTCATAGGCTCATTATTATCTTTTGTTTCTGGAGGTGAAGATAAAGCTTGCCTTTTGGAGGATCTCTTCGCGGAATAATTTTCAATATTTACTCGATCATAGGATGGTAATGGAGAATTGTCCAAGTTACGAGCTTTCCGTTGTGCACCTTTACATAAGGGGCACACCCAGTCTGGTTCTAAACTTGCTCCTTGGGCATCTCTTGGTACAATACATTCAATATGGAAAGCTTTTGAGCATAGTTTACATTTCACATAAGCACCTGTTTCAGAGCCCTTACAGCAACCCCAATTTAAAACTATTTTAGACATTGTTAATAAATTCGACAGGTATAGTCACGGGTAAAACCAATACGTGTCAGCCCTGTATGTATTTTTACATACATACATACATAACTTCACGCCAGTTCCCTTGCGGGGTAGGCACGAACAACAGAGTGCCATTTTGGCTTATTCTTACACACCTCACTTGCCTCTTTGACATTCATAACTCTTGTCATGCAAGCTCGTCTGTTCTTAAGGCTCCTGACATCACCTTCTGCTAGTACACGATCAATTTGATCATGGAAGATGTATGTATTTTTCTTTATGGAATTTAATATTGTGGCGGTCTAAAAGTACTCAGGACTTTAATTTGCACACTTTATGTAATAACTAATAGGTTCACTCACTAATAACAATGTTAGTTAGTCTTCCGTGAAGTAATAGTTTAGTTAAAACACTCACGATATGCACTTTTCAAGAAAACTGTTTGGCCGGTAAAAATTCTACGTATTTTAGTATTTATATAGCACAAGCTTTTTATTAATTAAAAGTCAATAATAAGTTAAAATAGTCGGAACTAGCGTAAACACATTAGATTTTTTTACTTATATATAGTTAGAGACTTTGGTGTAATACTTGATAATAAATTGCACTTGGATCTGCATATAGATACCATAATTAATAAATCTTTTAAAATGTATGGCCTTGTCATGCGTTCCAGTACAAATTCACTCGACCCTCAAACATATATTTATCTCTATGTTACACTGCTTCGCTCGCAATTAGTGTACAAACTCTTTGCAGGTTTTTATGGTCGTTTGAATTTATGTATAAAAAAAGAGTGAAGAAATGTAATGTCAATTGGAGAAAATATATTCGGGTCATATAATAATATTTATTTGGGGTTTTCTTCTTGAATATATCGAAATTCGACATAACCATCGTCCCTACGTCCACAATTAGATTATGCTGTGTACTTATTTATTTTTATTTTTTTTGTTTAGGATAATAAACAGATATACACTAAAGTTACATAATAATACAGTAATTGGCTACATTCATATTAAACAGAGTTGATTGTTTTTAAGTTATAAATATAGCTGTTGGATATGTAATAAATAAATAAATAAAATATATAGTATAAAATCAGTGCTTATCCACGAACTAAGTGTAGTAAGTAACTATGCTGTGTCCTTATGGAACCCCTTTTATATAATAATAAATATAACAACACATTAGAGCAAGTTCAAAGAAAATTTCTACGTTGTGTACAATATGAATGTTTTCATAATCGCTTGTCCTACGAAAATCTGCTTGATAAATATAATTTTACTAAACTTGAATACAGAAGATTGCAGCTTGCTGCAATGTTTCTATATGATTTGTGTCATAATAGATACTATAGCGCGGCAAGTATGTAAAAGCGCTGGAAGTATACGTGTTGGGAACATCGTATCCCCGATGCGGGCCCCCGCTCCACCCTCGCGTTGTTCGGGTCGCCCGACCCGCCCGCCGGCCAAGCTACTCAGTTAATCCTGCAACCTTGTGACGTACGCATGTATGTAGGAACTCACGCGCCGGCCTGCGCGCCGCGCGTTCGGGGTTCGTTCAGTAGGTTTATTCATTAAAACAAGTTTACCAATCAAGCTTTATTATTTCAAGTGCCCGCTATAATAATTGGCAGCCCAACGTGTGGCACGAAATATAGTGTTTTAAATCAGTTTTAGTGTGTTCTAGTTATAAACTTTGCGATACCTGTGTGTGCCTAATACGTTTGTTCCGCGTTTGTTCTGAGTTAGTACTCAACGCGACGTTTTGGTGGCTATCGTAAGTCTAGAACTAAACTGTAGGTTCGTGATTTAGTACCTAATGACCTAACGTGTTCTGAATAGGTTTCTATAGGACTTGTGAGTGAAATACACGTTCGTACGAGTGTGAGTGCTCGACGTGTTTGGACTTGTTTGGACTGGTTTGAACTTGTTCGGACTCATTCGTTTTTATTCAAACTTGTTCGTACTTTTGCATACTTGTTTATAACTTAAGTTAGTACTTTGAATAAACCTAGGTACCCTAAAACGGTTCAAATGTTTATTTGTGTTTGTTTTACGTGACATTTTGATTTAAATTTAATTTATTGTTTTATATAAAGTGACTATAAGTATAAAGAACTAGAAATTAGTGTTTATTTTCATATATGTAAGTACATACGTACGATGGTTCCGTAAGTACTTTTGGACTTATTTATACAGGACTGTACTTACCTACTAGTTGGAATAATTTTGGAAGAATAATTTTATACAAAGACTTTTTTTTTCGTTAATTGGAACATTGTGTTTTGTGTACAGACAGTGTTGTTTTCCAATTTAAGACTTTTAGTGTCAGACTGTTTTGAACTTAGAACTTTATTTTCAAGTTATCTTTTATAGTTGAAGTTATTGTTTATTTAGGCTACGATGAACAATTATTTTGTGTTGAACTATATTGTGTTTTCCGTTTGTCTTGGTGATCGGACAATTTATCACCGTGGAAACATAGAGTTTTCCGATTAGGCATTATGGTGCTTACACGGTCTGGTGCAACCAGTGACGGGATGGATCAGCATATACCCTCTGTGGATAGGGGTATCGCTGGAGAGTCTGAGACTCTCTTGTCCGCGTCCGGCGTGGCTCATGTGCCGCCGGGCGCGCCTCCACCGCCTACTGCGGGCCCTAGCGGGGCCTCCACCTCTGCTGCGCCGTTTGCGCAGTCGCCGGCGCCGTCTGTTCAACCGGGAACTCCAATAGTTATGACGGATCAACACTTGGCGTATCTTTTGTCTTTGATACGCGCTCCAGCTTCACCGCCTGCGCCTGTTACGAGTGCCTTGTCTGGTAACTTTGCAAATTGCTCATCGCGCTTCGACGGTGCAAAAGGGAGCGACGTTTTAGCTTTTGTCGACGCTATAGAAATATATAAGGAATGCGTCGGTATAGAAGATCACATAGCCTTGCGAGGCTTACCAATGCTTTTGTCTGGTCTTGCAGCATCCTGGTGGCAAGGTGTGAAAGCATCTGTTAATAGTTGGCCTGATGCCATAGAATTATTAAAGCAAACTTATGGTCCTCGTTTGCCGCCACACAGGGTTTACCGGAAAATATTTGAACGGGAACAAGGCGATGAGCCTACCGATATTTTCGTCTGCAAAATAAGAGCATTGTTAGCACAGTTGCCGTCGACTGCTATCTCTCAGGAAGCTCAGCTCGACATGGTGTATGGGCTACTGCATAAGAGAATAAGGGAGAAGATATGTCGTAAATCTTTTATGTCTTTCTCTGAGCTATTGGAACAGGCCCGTTCTATTGAAGATATTTTAGATGAAGGCCGTAGCTCTCAGCAGTCACAGCTTAGAAAGAATAAGGAATCAGTGACTCCGATTATAGACACAGCATATCCAGCAGTACCAGCTTCGTCCAGTAAAGCAAGTAGAGCTCGTTGCTATTATTGTAAGCAATTCGGCCATTTGAAAGAGGAGTGCCCGAAGCTGTTATCTAAGAAGTCGTTTCCTAGTAACATTAAGAAAGAAGAAGACAGTTTGACACCTTCAGTTACATGCTTTGGATGCGGCACGCCTGGTGTTATACGAGCTAATTGCTCTACTTGTAAGAATAAACAGGGATCGTCTGCTTCTTTTTCCGCTTTCCAGTCAATTGCCGCTATTGGAAGCAAGGTCATTGACCCGCGTCAGAGACCCGTAGTGGAATTGGAGATTTATGGTGCTCGTGGAAGTGCGTTGTTTGATACTGGTGCAAAGCAATCGGTTGCTAGTGAAAGTTTACGTGCACATTTAGTGAAACACGGTCATAAGTTCGATAAAACGTGTACTAGTGTTAAGTTAGCTGATGGTTCATGTAAAAATCTTGTAGTAGATGTAGCTAAGGTGGATGTAAGGGTGCCGCAGGGGCCTGTTGTTCCCACTCTTTTTATCATTTTGCCTGGTGCAACTGATACCTTGTTAGGTATGAATTTTTTATTAGACGCAGGTGTGGTACTTGACTTTAAAAATTCTCGTTATACTTTTAGACATATACCGCGATATTTTACGATGAGATTTGAACCAGAGGTAGGTTCCCATTTTGGGTCGGATCAACGTCAACGGCTCTCGGAACTCCTGAATGATCAAGAGGACATTTTTACTCCAGGGGGAGCGCCAACTTCTTTTGCGCTGCATCGTATAGATACGGTGCGATGCTACGCGAATCCCTAATCAACAGCGTCGGAGGAAGATTTACGCCGACAGGGGGCGTCAACCCGCACCAAGCTACAAAATTGGTGATTTAGTTTTGGTTTCGGCCCACGTTTCCAGTAATGTTGACAAAGGGGTTACTAGTAAGTTTACGCCCAGACGACTGGGACCGTTCAAAATAGCTGAGTTAGTTAGTCCTACCACCTATAAAGTAGTAGATAATAATGGAAACACTACTAAGTACCACGCTAGTGCTCTCACTTTATATCAAGGAGATTCTGCCGTAATTCAGAGTAGGAGGAGGGGTAGGCCTTCCAAAGCCAAGTCCTCTCCCGGGGTGTCCGAGGACTTGGAGGGGGAGACTATAGCGCGGCAAGTATGTAAAAGCGCTGGAAGTATACGTGTTGGGAACATCGTATCCCCGATGCGGGCCCCCGCTCCACCCTCGCGTTGTTCGGGTCGCCCGACCCGCCCGCCGGCCAAGCTACTCAGTTAATCCTGCAACCTTGTGACGTACGCATGTATGTAGGAACTCACGCGCCGGCCTGCGCGCCGCGCGTTCGGGGTTCGTTCAGTAGGTTTATTCATTAAAACAAGTTTACCAATCAAGCTTTATTATTTCAAGTGCCCGCTATAATACGACTGTACACCTATTATTAATATATATTTTTTTAATGTTTAAGGCTTGGCAACTAGGCCTTTAAGCCAGGCGCAGTTGTATTGTAGGCTACAATCCACACCATTCAACGGAGTCGTGGTAGCGTAATGGCTAGCGCACGCGTCCCAGACCCAAAGGGCGCGGGTTCGATCCTGGCTGGAACGCATGCACCGCTTAGGCAGTTTTCTGACCTAATGTGCATATTGTTACAATTACCACGTGCTAATAACGGTGAAGGAAAACATCGTGATGCAACCTGCACATCGAGATAACCGATTTGTCAAACCTGCCAAGCCGCCTTGGACAAGCGTGGTGGGTATACTGTCCGTTCCCCTATAGTGGGAGGCCCGAGCCCAGCAGTGGGACATTTATGGGCTGCTATTATACAACGGAGTTCTTGTGAAAACTCGAAAGGCTACATTTGACTATACAGTTCACATTTCTCACAAAAACACATAATTACTACTCAAAAACTTGTTCATTTTAGAGTAATTATACACATTTTTAGAAAATAAAATAGCACAGCACAACATCCCCTTTCAGTTCCCGCCAAAAACTCTTAATAACCTGTGTTACAGGGTTCCTACTCTTCCTACTAGGACGCATTGCCTGGGCCCTTGCCGAACATACTCCGGCAAACAATCTCCGCTTTACCAGCTAGTGCATTCATATAATCATAATTTCTACTTAATAGATGTAGCGGCAACTAGGCCCAGCACTTATAAGCAAATGATCCTTGAATGTTTGAAAAACAAGTAAACCACTATATCAAGTATTTCTAGCAATTAGCGCCCTCCTTGCAGCTGGTCGCAGGCATTGGGTTTGCTCTTGGCTCCGGCTCTGCGTTCTGGTGAAGTCTGCCTTTCTTCTTCTTTTCTTTCTTCTTCTCTTTAGATATTGTATACCGAATCTTGTTTTTTTCCTTTCTTTTGCTTTTACTTACGGTAGCTAGTATAATTTCAATAACTCAATATGTGGCAAATGATGTTGGTGTTGTATTAAGTCAAACTACTTATGTATAAGATTCATAATACAAAATTCTGTACAATACTGTTTTTTGTCCAATGAAAAAAAAAAAGAAATATCCGTCTCACTCCAACACCGTCCGTTTCACACGTTCAACGGTCGCTTCTACATTATCTACGAGACTTGGTAAATTATAAGAATTTATTATCAGTTGTTTAGACGGATCGGTGAGTTTTGCACATCATTGTGGTCGTTGTCAACATAACTATCAATTTTTGATGGAAATATATAAGATTTTGAGCAGTATGTGCGTTTTTATTCTGTGAGAGAATGGTATCGACTTGTAATCAAGATAATGAATCCATCATGGCTCTAGCAAGTCTGTCTGTAAAACTATCAAATATCAATTCTTTGATTCATTTATTATCCTTTAACTCATATCCTTCGATGGATTCAAATACTGCTTATAAATTACATTTCCTGTTGTACATGCAGGGCCTGCCCGCTTCGCAGTACAAACGATCCCAGAAGTCTATTCTGTCCTTGTCAGCGCATTCTCCCATAGACAACTGTTCATTTAATATCATATATTCCCTATTGGATGTCGTATATGGCTTCCAGATGATGCCTAAACTGCTATCTGGTGTTGGATTCCTATAAAAAATTTAATTACTTTATAATAAGATGATACTCACACAAAATTGATAGATATATGTTAAATGTAGGCCAAAAAGAGGTTTATGGATTGCATGAAGGATATCATCATGCCTAAGAAAGTAATGACATACTGTAGTGAACTCAATTGAATATGAGAAGGCTGAAAATAAAACAGAGATTGTATTCCCGACATTGTATTATTGATTGGCCTCAAAGGAGGCTAAATTGCTAACACTAGATTGTTAGCAAACCCTCGCTAACTCCTTAGTACTCTGGAAGTACACCCTCCCTTATAAATAGGAAAGCTTACCAGCAGTAGGATTTATGGCCTCTTGTTACATTATTTTCACTCTAGATTACTATCCAAACTTTTTAATATAGGCTAGCCTGCCTTAGCCATCGTGGTTTTTTTATAACTATCCAAAGTTTACTTTATATCTCAAATAATAAAATTTAAAATGTTTCATATCTATATCGCTCCCTTAAATTGGCCCATAAAGATAAATCAACCAATTAGTTTCATATAAAGTATAGTCATTAAAATTTATTGACTTGATTACTTGAACATATGTAAAAACCTACTCAATACTACACGTGACACTTTAGGCCAGAATAAAGAGATGAACATGATTGTAAAATAGATAAGTCCTGACTTACCCAGTTCTTGCAAAATCAGTCCACAACTTAGTTAGTTTAAATACAATTTCTCTCAATTTCTCCTGTTCATTATAATAATCCTTATTTAACTCGTTATAGAACAAATAGAACAGGTCGTCTGCATGACAAGCTCCATTCATATTTTGAAAGCCAAACACATTTTTCATAACATTCAAATCTGTTTCACAATCAAATCTGTACATATATAGAGGTGTGTCCATATCCTTATAAAAATGTATAAATCTATGTGTATTATACCCAAAATTAGTATCTGTTTGCATATTAACAATTTCCGCAGCTGTTTCGTTTGATAATAGTTTATTGCCAACATAAAAGCTTTTCACCATGTCGCCAAACACCTGGAGCTTTTGCATTCCTACTTTCTCTGCAATCTCTCGAGGTACCAAATAAGAAGGATTTTTATTCATAAATTCAGCTTTTTTTAGTTGACCTTCTAGCATTAATAATCCTTCATGTGAATTGTATCCGATTAGAAGTGGTATGTTATCATACTTTTTGGCTAGAGCTACATCAATAGGATCTTCAGTCATAAATGGTTCCACACTGTCAAATTTCTTCTCAACTACCGGTACAAAGTACATAGGTAAACCTCTATGTTTTTCCTCTGCTGTTCTAGTTTTAAATGTCAACTTTACCAAATCAATTGCTGGTAAGCTTCTCAAGAATGCTAATAATTCATCTTTATTATTAGTATCTTTGCCCAAAACTTTACCAGACCTAAAAGCACGATTGACAGCATCTTTACCTATTGCCCAATCATCAAAAGCCGTTCCACTTTGAGCAATTGCCTTATTGAACAGCCCTCTTGACATCGGCGACAACATGTGATAAGCCACAGATGCAGAACCGGCACTTTCCCCAAAAAGGGTAATATTGTCTGGATCTCCTCCAAACGCAGTTATATTCTGCTTGACCCATTTCAATGCTAGCACTTGATCCTTCATACCAGCATTACCAGGGACTTCTGGGGTTTCTAAACAAAGAAAACCTAGTGCTTCCAGTCTATAATTTATAGTGACTAGTATTACATCATGTAAAAACAAATACTCTGGACCATACATATCCGCATCTCCAGATCCTGACATAAAAGCACCGCCATGTATGTAGACCATGACAGGTACTTTAGCATTCTTTTGAAGTATTTTAGTATAGACATTCAGAAAAAGACAGTCTTCACTTCCTTCAACCAATTCTAGTGAAGTCATGTTGTACTGGGGACACACAGAACCATGCTCTAGGGCATCTCGAATGCCATACCACGGCTTTGGTGGTAAGGGATCCTGAAATTTTTTAGTATTATATAGGCAGACTGATAATAGTTGTAATTAACAGTACACACACAGTTTCTCTGTGCAGGATCGGAGAAAGAATACAATTTACCTGCGGCCAGGCGGCCTGTCGTAAGAGGCGACAAAATAACCCACAGCCAGGTGCTAGGGCATTTGCCCGACTGGATGGCTACCACCCCTGGTCTAGAGCATGCCGCCATAACAACTGTGAGTTGTGTTCCAGCATTAGTGACCAGGTTCCAGACTCACTTAAGAGAGCAGCAGCGCATTTGTAGCACCTTTGGTGTTGCAAATGTCTATAGGCGATGGTAACCGCTTAACATCAAGTAGGCCGTCTGCCTGTCTGCTGAGCTCCTGCAATAAAAAATATATAAAAAAAAACATTTTTTGTAGACAGAAAATTGAACTGAATAAGAGTTTGACATTTAATATCCATAGGAAAATAATCTATATGAGAGCATACAGCCACTTCTTTCAATATTTCTTAATATATATTATTGTATGATAATTTTATATGTGCAGGAATGGAGAAAGAATATAATTTGCTGTGGCCGAGCGGTCTGTCATAAGAGGCAACAAACCAACCCACAATCAGGTGGTAGGGTATTTGCCCGTCTGGATGGCTACCAACCCTGGTCTAGAGTATACCACCATAACAACCTTGATTTGTGTTCCGGCATTAGTGACTAGGTTCCAGTCTCCCTTAAGAGAGCAGCAGCGCATTTGTAGCACCTTTGGTGTTGCAAATGTCCATAGGCGATGGTAACCGCTTTCCATGAAGTGGGCCGTATGCCTGTCTGCTGAACTCATGCAATAAAAAAAATTAACAGTGTACATTTTTTTAAAGTTACAATTTCAATGTCTTGTATGTAGTATTTTCTTAATTTTTTGAGACTAGTAGACATAAAAAATTAGAATTTTATAATTAAAATGAACAAATTAGCGGTAGGCCAAATAAAAACTTTAACATTACTTATTGACACTTGAAATCTTTGTCTTATTTGATCGCGGCTACTGAAAAGTGGCCAAAACATCGGAATAAAAATCAAAACAATTACCACTCTTAAAACCGTTAAAATAATGTTTTCTTGAAAATAGAATATCACATGGCAGTGTGATATCTTATGAACAAGATTTCTTACCCTAAACCTAAGTTCTCCGATTGGTGGTTGTGCATATGGTATCCCTTTAAAACTGTAGTAAGGTGTTCCATCTAGTAATTTCTTTACCTCCCCTCTTAGTTTGCCTTGCTTAACTGTGACTATCGGGTTGTTCTGTAACATGTAAACATTAATCAAAATTAATTAAGTATTCAATGGTCCTTGCCCAGTCTGCATGGCGAGACTACAATGTTCTATGGTCGCAATTTTTGCCGTTGTACTTGCTTGCAGGCATTACAATCATAAACACTAGTGGGACTGGTTATGAGATGTTGATGTCATAAACGACAAAATACATAAATGTCATTGGTTGATTTTAAAATTTATCAATGTCAAGAGATACAAAGAATTAATTCTCTGTGGTCAATTCCCACTTCTTGACATGGGTCGTTGTGAGTGCTGTGTGATGGAAAATGATGACATCATTAGTGACATTTTTGCCCTGAGCATAACAACAGTGGTCGCCATGTGAAATGGTTGACAGAGCATTTTGGTTGTTGTAAGCTACTAATGGAACATGTTAGTGGTATACTAAAAAATAATATTTCATCCCTAGGCAACGAGTGGCAGCTACCATATATTTTATTTACATTACTATAGGTACAAGTACAAAGGGCGATTTTATCTATGGCGATATCTTTGATTGGAGTATAAGGACCAATAAAGTCCTAGTTGCTATACCAGCAACTAGGACAGACGAGTGTGCATGACAAGAGTTATGAATGTCAAAGAGGCAAGTGAGGTGTGTAAGAATAAGCCTAAATGGCACTCTGTTGTTCGTGCCTACCCCGCAAGGGAACTGGCGTGAAGTTATGTATGTATGTATGTATGTATGCTATACCAGCACTCGTACAATAACCTAGCAAGTAGTAATTGGTTTATAAGATAATTTAATAAATACAACACAATACGTAGCGGCAGAACATGTTTTTAGTATCCATACCATAAATTATATACTTACTCTGATATGCCTACTAACAAGTAGTTTTTGAGGAAAATGTTTGTGATAGACGGACAGAGATGGACTTGATAATCGACAAGGGTTCCGCTTATCACAAAATAGCTACGGGAACCCTAGCAAAAACAATATATAGCAAATAAAGTTTGTTTTTAAAATAAACAAACACAAGGTAAATAACATTACCGCTGCATCGATTGTTACACTTCTAAACTCTTGTTTGGTACGAAGAACACACTTTTCTAGCTTTCGTAGCAGGAACATCATAATATATTATATTATTTTATGAATAATAAAAATGACATGAAAACTAAAACACTAAACTTTTAAATCATTTGAACTTTGTGCTCTGAAGTAGGAAACCTATGGAAATGAAACGTCAATAAAAAATGCGTGCCACTGTGACGTCATTTGGCCACTAAACATGGCGGTTTTAGTGCTGTCCAGAAGATTTTAATGTTATTAGGTTTTATCGATAAACGTCCTTGGCTCATTTTATTTTCAATATTATTGAGTATTAATTATTTGTAGAATTTATACTTTAATAGGAAGTAAGTATATTGTTATGTGCAAAGATACTTTGATTTAGATGTGTGAAATCTAAGACAAGTTCGTGTTTCAAATTTATCAAGTAAACGATATGACGATTTTTAAAAGTTGCTACACTGATTTGATAAAGTTGTCGTTTGACAACACAGTGACCACAAAACATAAACATATGGCGTAGTACAGTGCCATCTGCCCATCTCTAGCATGCTAAATTTTATCGTCGTTTCATATGTTGCCGTCTCGCTCGCACTTGCGTATATGCCGGAAAGGGATGGAAGCTTTATGTCGGCGATAAAACGTTAGCATGCTAGCTAGCTATGCTGTTTTGGATATCAAAATAAGAGTACGTGTTTTTCCTATGAAAAACACGTACTCTTATTTTGATATCCAAAACAGATTAATTAGATTGTAATAGAGAGGTAAGTAGTCTAAACTACTTACCTCTCTATTACAATCTATTTTAATTGTGTTGCTGACTCTAAAGTCCGTAACACATTACCGCAACGCACCTCAAGATAGGTGCGCTGCACCATAAGTGAGAGTGATTCAAATTTTAAACTTATTAAGGGCCGCGTGATAAAAAAAAAACAAAACACCTTCAGAACATTTATTTAATAAAAAACGTCATTCCTTATGACTTACGCTCTAAAATCACTTAATTATTAAAAATTTAACGAATTTACAATAGTTTTTATTAAAGTAAAACTAATAAAGGCATAAGTTTATAATATGAGTTTTATTTGTACCTTAGATGTTTTACATGGAATACAAAATTCAAAGAAGTGACACCATCAGTTTTGGTTTATTCCTCTAAAGATGTCAAAGCATATTACTTTTATCTAAGTAGGTTCAATAGCTTCACTATAAAGAGTCTGTATATACAAAATCTAACATCTTCTCTTGAAGCTAAAGAACAGCAGAATCCTTAAATGTGCAGCATTTACCAAGGTAGAGGTGTCAGGACCGGCCAAAACAGGAATTGTTTCCAACTGATTTTCTTTTAATATGCCAGTTTTATGTTGGCTGGCATGTCGCTGCAAAATATTGAAATATTAGTTTAGAATAATTGTGTCCACAGTATTTTTTTCATAAAATTTGCTTAAATTATGACATTATCATTCAAATTGGGCAAATACATTTCTTGGATGGAATCACAGCCACAAAACCCATAAGTTTTTCTAAAATAGTTATATAGAATGAGAATGACATAGACTACAACTAGTAACTAGCATATCAGTAATAAGGTAGCAGCAACAAGTATATCAAAGGCTAAAAGTGAAAGTACAAATTTCAATTATACGAGCAGTCTCCATGAGTGTGAGAGGCACGAGAAGACATATTAAGGCCTTCGACTGCGAAGACGGAGCAGGAATTATATAATAAGCCGACAGTCCAACGACTATCCTGCTGATCATCGTCCCACCATACAAAACTTGTATATTAATTTTGATCCTTTTATAGCACGTTTTGTTATAAAATAATATGTATGTATTAAAATATGTATATAATTTAAAAAAAGTATATCAATACTAACTATAAAAGTATATACAGTATTAACTTACTCTTACAAATTTGAAGGGCACGGCATCATCTCGTAGTCGAGTCACATCCAGAGTTTTGTTGAAACATTTATCATCAAAATGTAGCGAGCAAATATAAATATATTTTGCATTTGGCTTTATATTTTCCATTCCAATGGCTTCCAGCCACTTTTTCTTTATACGCTCATTTCTTGGGATCCTATAAAATATGTTTTAATTATTATTTTTGTATGTTTTAAGCGGGGTAGCATGATAAAATAAGAAATTTTATATAAGCAATCATATTATATCGATATCAAAGTCGATAAATAATGTACAACCCCAGCTAATAAATTAACATTATTTAAGCGTAAAAATATAGTTAAATAAGTTAAATCCATTCATGACCTATAACTGCACATAAGAACCTTGCTAATTATAATGAAAATCTTCCTTTATTTTCCCGGAAACATTAACAATAAGCAATATTTTTAATGTTATTTACAGCGTACCTGTGTATGGTTAAAGATGACTGATTTGGTGTTTTTCTTATGCCGCACCCTATTACACTGCACACGGACATATCTGCGACGTAATTATTTATATTTGGCTTCAATTATTTTAAATCACAAGCAAAATATTGAAAGATAATTAGTTATTTTCATTTATACCACGACTTTTTGACAAGACAAGTACCGGGTGCACTGACTGATAATGACATTTGGTGCACTAAACATGGCGGATTTTCGGCCTCATTAGGTATTTACGTATATTCATGTTCCACTTTATGTACGCACTGAAATACTGTTATATTGTTTTCCTGCGAGTTACAGTGCTGAGTAAGAACGAGATAGATATATGTTTATGTGTGTGCCTTCAAAATGGATGCTATTTGTATAAGCAATTGTACGTATAGAACAATATGTCGCGTCCCTATTACATATTTTTACGCCCGTTTCCCATTGGGGTAGGCAGAGACGATGGATCTCCACTTGTTATGATCCTGACAAACACTTTTCGCTTCATGAACTTTCATTAATCTTTTCATACATACGCGCTTATTTAAACTACTTTTTAGCTGACCTTTCTTCAAAATATCTTCAATTTGATCATTGTGAGTTCGTAGTACGTACGTACGTAGTAGTGAAAATGAAGAAACTATATTGTAATCTAAGATCTGGCTTAAAGACCTAGCTGCCAAGCCTTAAACCTAAATAAATAAATAATAGTTTACAGCTTACATAATATTACCAATCATTCTATTTGCCTTATTGTTTGTTAAAATTTGACTTCAGCCCCTAGCCGTTGCCCGCCGCCTATCAGTTACGGAGCCCATTCACGGACCTGCTTTACAGTCTACCGCGCAGGACTGCGACTCAGCGGACAGGCTGAAAGTCCAACTGTGATGAAAAGTGGTTGCTGTTGCTTGTGGAGACTAGCGATACGAGTGGTGCCGCCAATACGCTGCACGGCTTTGAAGGAGAAACTGGAACCTGGCCACTGATGCCGGAATACAACTCCAAGTTGTTATGGTGGCATACTCTACACCAGGGGTGGTAGCCATCCAGTCGGGCAAATGCTTTACCACCTGCCTGTGGGTTGTTTTGTCGCCTCTTACCGACAGGACCGCAGGAATTAATATTCTGTTTACGTTTCTGCACGGAATAAATATACATAACAGTCCATCATCAGTCCTTTACTGAATCCAACGGATAAAAAACATCAAAATCGGTTTAGAAACAAAAAAGTTATGGCTTAACGTAATTAACAATCTGCCCGTAAAACTTCAAGTTAAAATTTTGTTGCTGTTTGTTTTGCCATTTATCCGTTGCCATTCGTTTTTCCATTTGTCCGTTGAAGTTTTTATTATTGTACAGTAGACTCATTCTGGTAAATTTTAATCCACCTATTTTATTTATGCTAGATGCATAGTCTTGTACTGATGTATATCAATTAATGTATTTGAAAGAAATAGCCTTACAAAACAAGTAGAATACTTCAGCCAGTTATATAATTGCTTTAAATATTTTTCAGGCGCCATAATTTTTAAATTGCATACAAACCTTTTGAGTCCTTGATATTGATGAAGACACGGTAGTATTGCTAATTGTATTTAAAATAATCTCTAAGTTGAAATTTCGAGTACATTATGCATTGAACATAAATCAGATACACATTAAAGACATTGAAAATACCTTTTTTCATATTGTTCGCGTTTGATCGACATTGCGTCTGATGTCAGGTGGAAATGCAGTCTATATGGAGCACGCTTTCCTAGAACTGCCTAGAAGATAGGTACCTGTTCACATGGCACTTGAATACAACTAAATTGTTCAAAAACATAAACAATAAATCTACTGAGACATTTTTTATAATTTTACAAAACGTTACAATCTTCTTGACTTTTTATGGACGTATTGCGTGATTCTAAAGAAACCAAGCCATAAAATAAATAAATAAATAACTTATCGTTTATTATTAAAAATATGAAACATGTTAAAATATATTCGATTATTTAAAAAAAAGGAAACTATTTCGGATGAAATTTTTTATAATATATTTTTACCAGTCATTACATCAACTACAAGCCAATTCAAGGTTATCCACCTATTCGTGGACATTGACATTTACATCTCTCTGGACCGCTCTCTCTATCTCTCTCTCTTTCTGAATGGATAAATTGACGTGTAACTTTATTATGAATAAAAGATTTCTGATTTCTGGACCTTATGTAATATCTACAGAAGTATCGAACATTTATTCTTTGAGTCTTCAAAGGATTCAAACACTGCTTTACAAATTACATTTCTTATTATTCATGCAGGGCCTGCCTGCTTCGCAGTACAAACGATCCCAGAATTCTATTCTATCACTCTCAGCGTATTCTCCCATAGACAACTGTTCATTTAATTTCATATATTCCCTTTTGGATGACGTATATGGCTTCCATTTGATGCCTAAAGTGCTATCTGGTGTTGGATTCCTGTAAAAAAATCTTATTACTTTAAAACAAGATAATAGATGGACCTATTCTATATGAGACAAAAAGAGATAGATAAATTGCATACAGGATAACGTCATTATTGTTCCTCGCAGGCCTAGAAGGCCCATCTATTATAGTTGGATATTTGGTATAGGGCGGAGAAGCGAGATGGAATGCTTCCCCGTCTCAAAGGAGGATCTTCCAGCGAGGCTATTGTTGTTCCTCGCAGGTCTAAGCCCATGTATTATAGTTGGATATTTGTATACCAGTGAAGAGAGCGCCCCGTATAGGGCGGAGAAGCGAGATGGAATGCGTCCCCGTCTCAATGAAGGATCTTCCAGCGAGGCTATCGTTGTTCCTCGCAGGCCTAGGCCCATCTATTATAGTTGGATATTTGTATACCAGTGAAGAGAGTGCCCCGTATAGGGTGGAGAAGCGAGATGGAATGCGTCCCCGTCTCAAAGGAGGATCTTCCAGCGAGGCTATTATTATTCCTCGCAGACCTAGGCCCATCTATTATAGTTGGATATTTGTATACCAGTGAAGAGAGTGCCCCGTATAGGGCGGAGAAGCGAGATGGAATGCGTCCCCGTCTCAAAGGAGGATCTTCCAGCGAGGCGTTTATTGTTCCTCGTAGGCCTAGGCCCATCTATTATAGTTGGATATTTGTATACCAGTGAAGAGAGTGCCCCGTATAGGGCGGAGAAGTGAGATGGAATGCTTCCCCGTCTCAAAGGAGGGTCTTCCAGCGAGGCTATTATTGTTCCTCGCAGGCCTAGGCCCATCTATTATAGTTGGATATTTGTATACCAGTGAAGAGAGTGCCCCGTATAGGGTGGAGAAGCGAGGTGGAATTCTCTTCCGTCTCATAGGAAGATCTTCCAACGAGGCCATTGTTGTTTCTTGCAGGCCTAAACCTATCTATTATTGTTGGAAATATGTATATATTCTTTGTACGGTTCGGGGATCGACATGTCGTTAGAGACGACAAAACAACTCGCAGCCAGGCGGTAGGTTATTTATCCCTCTGGTTGACTTGTCCAATATCAACTTGAGTTGTATTCCAGTATTAGTGGCCAGGTTCCAATCCCCCTCCCCCTTCGAGGCCAGCACCACATTTGTAGCGTCTTTGATGTAACAAATGTCCATAAACGACGGTAACCACTTTTAATAAAAAAAACCTAACAAATTTAAGATAAGAATTTATGAGGTTCATACAAAGAACAGTCATTTAGCGACTTGATTGCATGAGTGGATGACATGACTAATAATAATATTCTAAACACAAGCTTTGGCTTACAATTACAAATGATACATGTATTGCTTCTTACCCAGTTCTTGCAAAGTCTGTCCACAACTTTGTTAATTTGAAAACAATTTCTCTCAATTTCTCCTGTTCATTGTAATAATTCTTATTTGCCTCAACGTAGAATAAATAAAAAAGGTCTTCTGCATGACAAGCTCCCTTTATATCTTGCAAGCCGTAATATTTTTTTATGACATTGAAATCTGTTTCATAATCGAATCTATACATATATACAGGTGTATGGTTATCTTTATAAAATTGTATAAATCTGTGTGTATTATACCCAAAATTAATATCTGTTTGCATATTAACAATTTCAGCAGTTGTTTCCTTTGATAGTGGTTTATTACCAAAATAAAAACTTTTCACCATGTCTCCAAACACCTTTAATCTTTGTGTTCCTACGGTTTCTGCAATCTCTCGTGGTAGCAAATAAGAAGGATTTTTATTCATAAATTCAGCTTTTCTCAGTTGACCTTCTAGCATCAATAAGCCTTCATGTGAATTATAACCGATCAGAAGTGGCATGTTATTATACTTTTTTGCTAGGACTTTATCAAGAGGATCCTCAGTCATAAATGGTTCGACACTGCCAAACTTTTTCTCAACTACTGGTGTAAAGTACATAGACAAACCCCTAAATTGTTCGTCTGCTGTTTTGGTTTTTATTGTTAATCTTGCCAAATCAATTGCGGGTAAGCTTCTCAAGAATGCTAATAATTCATCTTTATCATTAGTATCTTTGCCCAAAACTTTACCAGATCTAAAAGCACGATTGACAGCATCTTTTCCTATCGCCCAATCATCAAAAGCCGTTCCACTTTGTGCAATTGCCTTATTGAACAGGCCCTTCGACATCGGCGACAGCATATGACAAGTCACAGATACAGAACCGGCACTTTCCCCAAAAAGAGTAATATTGTCTGGATCGCCACCAAACACAGCTATATTCTGCTTAACCCATTTCAATGCTAGCACTTGATCTTTTATACCAGCGTTACCAGGAACGTCTGGGGTATCTAGACAGAGGAAACCTAGTGCTTCCAGTCTATAATTTATGGTGACCAATATTACATTGTGTAAAAACAAGTATTCTGGACTGTGCCTATCCGCATCTCCCGATCCTGACTTAAAAGCACCACCATGTATGTATACCATGACAGGTACTTTAGCATTCGTTTGAAGAGTCTTAGTATAAACATTTAGAAACAGACAGTCTTCATTTCCTTCAAGCAGTCGTCGCAGGTTCAAGTTGTATTGAGGGCAAACTGGACCGTGCTCCAGGGCATCTCGAATGCCATGCCACGGTTTTGGAGGTAAGGGATCCTGGAAAATATGCATAATCTATAAGCAGAAACATAATGATAAAAAACACACTCATATCGTACTTTAAGGAAATTCTTCATCTGAGTAGGTAAATAGCCACTTCTTTTAGTAATAACAGAGTATTTTTTTTAATAAGATTAGGTACAATTTTAAATGTCTTGTTCCGAATAGTTTCCAATTCACATGACAGTGTAATTAATATCTTCTTTTTTTTTATTAGCTTGTTCGCCTCCGATACTGTTCGGACATCTGAAATACATATGTATAAATAAGGCTTCTCTTATACTACCTAAAATTACCTAAAATCTAGTTTAAAATTAAAATTAGTTATACAATTAAGCTATATATACAAATTAAAATTAAACTATCAAATCTAGTGCCAAACCTGCCAGGTGGTAGGGTATTTGCCCGTCTGGATGGCTACCACCCCTGGTCTAGAGTATGTCGCCATAATAACATTGAGTTGTGTTCCGGCATTAGTGACCAGGTTCCAGTCTCCCTTAAGAGAGCAGCAGCGCATTTGTAGCACCTTTAATGTTGCAAATGTCCATAGGCGATGGTAACCGCTTTCTATCAGGAGGGCCGTCTGTATGTCTGCTGATCTCATGTAATAAAAAAAAACCGCTGTCAGTTGGAAACGTGCCCAAAAGACTGGCTGCATTACCTCGCTGTATGGCAACGCTAATGCGTTGTCCGAGGTATAGCAGTATTTTGATCACGTGAGACGTCTACCACGCGTTTCGCTGTCTCGATAAAGTTTGCGCGCTTCAGGCCCCGATGGTCCCAGGGTCTCGACCCCAAAAGCCGCAAATATGTAACCATTTCCGATGGCTGAATATTTGTGGTATTTCAGAGCCTCCTGTTGTGGACCAAATTAAAATTGTAAAAGTTATACAATTTAAATATAAATACCTATTATATTCTTAAGTAAATTAATCACCAGTACGAGTCTGTATTCGACCACATTAATTTCGTACTTGATGACGCAACATGGTGACTGAGATATAAATCGACGTAATGATAACATTACGTAGATTTATTTCTCCTCACGGCGTCCTCCACCACCCTAATTACAAAAAGCTTCTAGCCAAGACCTGGACTCTTGACCTTCCAACATCTTGGACAATGTTGAAAGAAAGACTTTATTTGAAGATATAGCGACGTAATTACATTCCTTATACATTATTATACACAGAGCATATTTTGAGAATTCGTACGCCGCATTTTCATTTGCACTTAGCATCTTTCTGTGCCGGAATTATATCCGACACAACGCTGATTTTCAGTGCAAACCTTCCTTTTGGATTAAGACCAAAACGACCCAATATATTAAGTAAATAATAGTCAATAAAACTAATTCTACTTAGGTAATATTTAATTAGTAAAACAAATGAACAAATTTTAATAAAACCAACAATAAATACGTTACTTCACAATTAAAATAAATAATGACTCTTAATTCCCTGGTAGCGTGGCAAGCGTTTGGTGTGGGATGCGACTTGCGTAGACACGTTGGCCGCATCCCATTTACCAAACACGTCTAAATCAGCCGGTTCAGCGGCGGGAACAGCCGAATCACTCAAGCGGCGCAAATATGCAACCCTCTGTGAGAGTTATATGTTTGTGCCGTTTGATGTCGAGACGCTTGGACCGTGGGGTCCTGAAGCCATGAGCCTCTACCAAAATTTATCGAAACGACTCATTGACTCTTTGGGTGATCAGAGGGCTGGTGCTTACCTCGGCCAACGGATCAGTATGGCGATCCAGCGAGGAAACGTAGCCAGCCTTCTGGGCACCTTACCCATAGAAGACGGTGATCTGGGCAAAGTATTCTACTTATAGTCTTGAGGGACTATGAGTAGAATACAATACAAATAAGTTAAGTTTTCTTGCATTGTATTCTTCTTCTTCTCTTCTTCTTCAGCTACTCTCAGTCCACTGCTGGACGTAGGCCTCCCCAAGTACGCGCCACATATCCCGGTCTCCCGTCTTCCTCATCCAGCCCCTGCCGGCGATCTTGCGCAGGTCGTCAGACCACCGGGCTGGCGGGAGTCCTACGCTACGTTTGCCGAGTCGTGGTCTCCACTCCAGGACTCGTTTTTATTCGATAATATGTAATATTATGTTCGTAGTTACATTTTAAAAAAAATACTCGTGTAACAACTTGAATCAAATCATTCATTCGAATACAATTTGCTTGAGTGGCTGCCGAGTATTACCAAATTTGTTGACTCCATCTTCTAGAATGTACAAGATTTCTTACCCTGAACCTAAGTTCTCCGAGTGGCGGTTGTGCATATGGTATTCCCTTAAAACTGTAATAAGGTTTTTCATCCAGCAATTTCTTTATCTGCCCTCTTAGTTTGCCTTGATTAATTGTGACAATCGGGTTACTCTGTAACATTTGGAAATTAATCAAAATCTATAATACTACTAGCTGTCCCGGCAGACGTTGTTCTGCCCTGAAGAGATAAAATTTAGAACCCGATTGCAGCGCCACCTATCGGATCCAATTGCGAATCTAAACCATCCTCGACTCCACTTGAGCCGTTTAGGAGGAGTTCACTGTCAACACACGTACAGAAGGATTATATATATAAAGATTATAAAATTCTAAAAATGCCGTGTCTGTACATTGAAGCTATTTAAAAAAAAAGCAACTGAAATAGAATATATAAACGATGACACGATGCATTTTTTTAGGTATCTTGTCTGTTTATCTGTTTGGTCGCGACTCACGTAAAAACTAGAGGGCCGATTTCAATGCAGTTTTCGCTGATCGACAGCAAATTTTACCTTTTATCCTGGGAATCCCGCGAGAATTTTTCTGGGAATTATTAAAAATTACTAGATTAATAAAAAAAACTCGAATTCCAATGTGACTTTGTCACTGATCGATAGCAAATTTTAAGTAATAAAATGTGTGTCATTTTTTAACCCGGTAATCCCGCGGGAATTTTAACGGGAGCGGTTTGTAGTTTTTCGGGCGTATAAAAATTACCTTATTCCGTTACAATTTTCACTACAACGATAGCTTACGTTGTTTTTTTATATGCTGCGGTACTGTCTGGGGATCCAGCAGGAATCTCAAGTCAAGCATGAAAGAAGTCGCAGCCATATCCAATTTTTTTTTATTGCACGAGTTCAGCAGACAGGCAGACGGCCCACTTGATGACTTGACTTTTGCAACACCAAAGGTGCTACAAATGCGCTGCTGCTCTCTTAAGGGTGACTGGAACCTGGTCACTAATGCCGGAACACAACTCAAGGTTGTTATGGCGACATACTTTAGACCAGGGTGGTAGCCATCCAGTCGGGCCGCAGGAAATTGTATTCTTTCTCCGTTCCTGCACGAGACAAATGAGGGAACGACGCTCACTGTCTCACCGGCTTCAAATGTACTGCCGCGGTACAAACCATACAAATCTCCACGCCTCATTTGCAACGGTAACGTTGTACTGGTTCAGTAAAAAATGTCCTGTTACTCTTACAAACCTTAAACTTTAAAATCAAGTCCTTTTTTTTTTTGATAACGCAGGGGGAATGTTTTTGGACACCATCCTCGGACCCTTCGGGGGAAGGGTCTGTATGCAGGCATAAGGCCTGCATCGAGGGTGTATGGGATTCTCAGCGACCGGTTCTCCACGCTTGCTTCTAGAACGAAGCTGTCGCGAGAATCGGCCGCCAAACTACCCACTAAACCTAAACTTGCGCCCCATTTATAGCGCTTTTACGAGGCGTCACGGGATCTCGTACAGAGTAACTAAACCGTAACGCCCCTACGCTCTGTAACTAGGCCACTCCGGGGAGCAGAGTGACCCACTTCGTACAGCAGGGGGGGGGGGGAAGTCCGCTGTCACCCCCGTGACACAAAGCAGCCTATGTTAATCAAATCCTACCCAACTCTAGCATAATCATACCAATCCCTTTATACCGCCATTGCGCAAAACAGCTCTTGGTTTTAACTCGCCTATTCCTCGTATATGCAGGTTATATAATATTATGAACAGTATAGACATATATCATGACTCCTTATACAAATTTAAAAAATACATTCATTCACTATTAATTAATAAAACTTAAGTCTAGGGTTTTACCCTTTTTTTTGGATATTTTCCTTATATTAAGCAAGCTATGTTTGCCTGTAAGAGACTGAACATGTAGTATAAGACAATTAACGTGTATATTTAATTTAAGCATATCATTGAATCACTTGCTGGCAAGCTTAATAAATAAAAAATAAAAAAAACAATGGCTAACGGGTCAATCCTGGCGACCGGTTTTACAAGTTTCTTTTTCACCTTTTAATGTTTCTTACTCAATGCTGTTACTAGTTTTGAATTTCACATTGTATTTAATCCTTAAGACAATTATCGATATGCTTATCGATATACCAAAAAGCCGCAAGACTAGCACTATCACTATCTCGTAATATACGAAGAAAATATACCCATTTCATACAAATCATACAACTCCTATATAAACAGAGTGAGACAACAACACAATTAACGATCACGTGCACAAACGCGATCTGCACTCTCATCGCGGACATATTGTGCTAATAGTGAGCTAAAGGGTAGAGGAAATAAAGAATTATATTATTATTATTATTATACAAGTATTTATTGTCGTGGTAGTGTAATGGCTAGCGCACGCGTCCCAGACCCAAAGAACGCATGCACCGCTTAGGCAGTTTTCTGACCTAATGTGCATATTGTTACAATTACCACGTGCTAATAACGGTGAAGGAAAACATCGTGATGCAACCTGCACATCGAGATAACCGATGTGTCAAACCTGCCAAGCCGCCTTGGACAAGCGTGGCGGGTATACTGTCCGTTGCCCTATAGTGGGAGGCCCGAGCCCAGTAGTGGGACATTTATGGGCTGCTATTATTATTTATAGATTTACAAAAATAATCTATATATATATATATATATAAATCTGTTCATTAGTCTCGCTAAAACTCGAGAACGGCTGGACTGATTTGGCTAATTTTGGTTTTGAATTATTCGTGGAAGTCCAGGGAACGTTTACAAGGTGAGTAAATATGAAAAAAATGCTTGGAATATAGTAAAAACATCAATTTCGCTTTTCTTTAGAAACTATTCCTACCTGTCAAACATTTGATGTTCGTCCCGTAGTTTAGAAATCAATTAAATTTAAAAGTCGTTCAAAAATCAAATTAAATTTGAATGTGAAGTTTTTTACTTTTTTGATTTTGAATGTCAAACGTTTGACGTTCGTCCCGTCGTTCAGAAATCAACGTTTTTTATTTATTGATTCTGAGGCGATACGAACTTTGCCGGGTCAGCTAGTACGGTATAAGTAAGAAATATCTGATCTCATTCGGGTTAGATCAAATTAATTGCATCGTCCATAAAATTTATTATTATAATCTCTGGTCTCTAGACATATCTCTAGAGACCGGAGTTTTTGGCGGGAACTGAAAGGGGACGTTGTGCTGTGCAGTTTTATTTTCTAAAAATGTGTAAATTCACTCTAAAATGAACAATAGTTGTAGGCCATTGATAGTTTTTGAGTAGTAATTATACGTTTTTGTGAGAAATATGAACTGTATAGTCAAATGTGGCCTTTCGAGTTTTCACAAGAACTCCGTTATACGGCGTCGATTGTAGCCTACAATACAATTGCGCCTGGCTTAAACGCCTATTTGCCAAGCCATAAACATAAACAACCTCTAGAGACTACATACTGTAAAAAACGAGCCCGACAAGACAAGCCCCGGTCAGTATAGGACTATTGTAGAAAATGAGAATAAAACGTACCAAGCTATTGGGATGAAAACTAGTGATCTGGGTCTATGGGGACTATGGCGTCTGCCCGTATCAATGTTCGGGAAACATGATGAACCAGAACAAACAGCAGCAGTGGCCAAAATATTGAACTATAAAAATAAAAAAATAAATAAAAAAGTATTAAAATCAAATGAAAATACTGAGTTAACTTTTAGAGTCATGTGAAGGTGTAAAAATATCCTTAAGAAATAAAAATGAGTTTTTTGATTTTAATGAAACCAACAGACCATAGCAATCTGTATAATAAATCTGTAAACGGTTCGAGTTTGTACTATGCGTTTAAAAATATGAACAAATCAGAGGGAATAATAATTCCGATTTTTGTCTCTGTCTGGATGTTCCGGCTAATCTCTAAAACGGCTGGACCGATTTTAACGGGACTTTCACTGGCAGTACTTTAGAATTATTACCTGTCAATTTGTTTATCTGCCTTTCTGTCTGTTAGAGAATCACGTGAAAACTACTGAATGGATTTAAATGAAACTCGACATAAAGCTAGCTTTCATTCCGGGGCGTAACTAAGGATACTTTTTATCCTGATAAATGACGTCGTTTCCGTGGGATAGACGAAAATAGCGAATAAGATGGCGCTGCGATTGCATCCTTTTTAAAAACTACAGAACGTATATGCACTAAACTCGGCACATAGCTGGCTTATATCCTGTATCAACACTTAGGATGCTTTTTATCCAAGCCAACGCGTTGCCAATGTTTTTTTTTTCTTTTTTATTGCAGGAGATCAGCAGACAGGCAGACGGCCCACTTGATGGAAAGCGGTTACCATCGCCTATGGACATTTGCAACACCAAAGTTGCTACAAAAGCGCTGCTACTCTCTTAAACTGGAACCTGGTCACTAATGCCAGAACACAACTCAAGGTTGTTATGGCGACATAGTTTAGACCGGGGTGGTAACCATCCAGTCGGGCAAATGCCCTACCACCTGGCTGTGGGTTGTTAAGTCGCCTCTTACGACAGGCCGCCCGGCCGTAGGGAATTGTATTCTTTCTCCGTTCCTGCAGGGATGGATGAATAGACAACACTTTATTGTACACCATTACAGAAAAACTTACGAACTAGTATTACTCTAGTTGGGTACAAAGGGCGGTCTTATCGCTAAAAAGCGATCTCGTCCAGACAACCCGTGGCAAGAATATTTTGCTTAGGAGTGGCGATGGTGGTATACATAATTATTGTACGATTACTTACATTTTAATAATAAATATATAACTATACTATATATACAAATATACACATAAGTTATATACATATACAAGATATGGTGATAATATGCAACTATTTAAACATAATAAACATATAACTATATGCAATATAATATTTACTAATTATATAAAATTACATATCATTATATTGCAGATAGAATTTCCTAAATTCTTAAATGTTATTAGGGATTTTGCTTGTCTGACAGCAACAGGCAATGAATTCCAAAGTTGGACAGCCTTAACCGTGAAAGAATTATTGAAGAACGTTGTATTGTGATTAGTAGTAATAAGTCTATGTTGACTGGAAGGGCGTAAATTGTGAGTTTAGGGTGGGATATAAAAAAATCTAGTAAAAAAGAAACCGACTTCAATCTATACAGATAAATAAAATTGGAGTGTCTTTTTCTAATGTCAAAATAACAACTTTTTACTAAATGTATATAATAAATATATACATTACAGTACTTATATCAAAAAATCATTTTTTAAAATTGTCTGTTTTTTTTATTGCACGAGTTCAGCAGACAGGCAGACGGCTCAGTTGATGGAAAGCGGTTACCATTGCCTATGGACATTTGTCACACCGAAGGTCCTACTAATGCGCTGCCGCTTTCTGAAGGGGGACTGGAGCCTGGTACTATTGCCTGAACGTAAGGGGTTGTCGTCATCCAGACCCACTTGGCTGTGGACTGTTTTCTCGCCTTACTTACCGACAGGCCACACGGCTGCAGGAAATTGTATTTTATCCACGTTCCTGCACGAACAAAAGTAATGTATATATTTCTTATAAATACCATTACCGCTGCGTCCATTGTTGAATTCCCTCTCTTCTTCGCACGAAATACAAACTTTTCCAGGTTTCGTAAATATAAAATTAAAACTTGAACTTCTTGATATGAAATTGTTGGTTAAATTCTCTACACTGGCAGGTGCACGCGTTTTGGCGCGATACCCAAACACGGTGATGATGAAAGAGTGATAATAAAATTATGATGGAATATGGTGAATTATTATATAATTATGAAACTAATAAAATAAGTAATGATTAAAATAATAAACATAAATACGATAATATTGACCGTTTGTGATCAGTGTCAGAAGTCAGGCGGTGTCTAAGTATCAAGTTTTTCAACAGTTACAACGATTACTGTCTCGTTGTATTTATTACAAGTCTGCATGCTTTAATCAATAGGTTGTTCGTGAAAACCTGTCATTGGCTTTCTGTTGATAAATATAAATATTTATTCAAATGTGTTTTAGTAGCTGTAGGTGTTCGATAAATAAGTAAGTAATTAATAAAAGGTTAAATACAATGATAAAATGACATATGAGAGCGAGTGAACTAGTTTGCTGATCAATGCGGACTATAATTGAGAGATGTGTGTATGTTTGTCTTCATTATCTTCGTATCGTACACTTTAATATACACAGTCTATATGTTATTTATAAATCGGAAGGATTTTGGTTTACGTGAGGGCAAGCAACAAGCGCGAGAACTGAATTTGTATACGATGTCGTGTGCCCCCGGTGACGACGTGTGTCGAACTGTACAGAACTGAGAACACTAGTACTTTCTAACGAGAGGTCGAACTGTCCCGAACTGTTTTCGCGCCAAGAGAATCGGCGGGAACGTTGTGATCTCGCGCTGTCATAAAACGCTGTTTAGCATGTTACACAGATTAATATTAGCTTCGCGCTTGCGTGCTTGTTTATAATGTTGGCATTAATGTTGCCACATAATAATAAGTTTACTTCAGACTCGTAGATCGATAAAAATAATTACAATATTGTCGTATACCAATTAAACGAAGACCTCTATAGAATAGCTCTATTGTCTGAATGTAATTCTTTACTCCTTAAACCTGTTAAAACTAAACATCTTTGATTGTTTGATTGGTAACAAGTAATGTTCATGGGTGAACTAGTAGATCAAGTTTACGAAGCACGAAACTGAGCTAGTCCGCACAGCGAATAAAATCGCGCGAATTTTTCACACACCCATGGAGTTTTTTTTTTTTATTCCTCTCTCCGGACGAACGAGATTATCCGGGCTTATTGTCTTTTTTGAAGTTTGTATATATATTTTTATTTTTATTCTTACTTTTTTTTTTTTCTTTTCTTTTAACTCTTTTACACATAGGACACATTCTATTTTTTTAACTTATACTCTACTGCTTTTGCAAGCTTCTTATATCCTGATATCTATTTCTTACTATTGTTTCTTATATTTTAGGCTTAATTACTATATATTTATTTATTTGCTTTTTTTTATGTGGATTATGTTTATGTATCTATTCTATTTTCTACATTATCTATATATTCTTAAATATATGTTAAATGTACTCTTATCTATCTACTTTGTGTTGTTTTATTTCGCTCTACCACTTTCTTGACTACCTTTATACAAAATTCCAAAAAGTGCTCTACATTATTTTTTGACATTAATTCGGCCATATTTGAAGATTTTACTACTTGGCGAAGCTTGCCTTCGCAGTCAACTCTCTCCCGGGAGTATGCCGGGCATCGGAAAATGATGTGCGGGATATCTTCTACCTGCTCTTCATCGCAGATGCACGAGGGATTCTCTTTGCACCCGAACCGGTTCAGGTACTCCGAGAATCCCCCGTGCCCCGTGAAGAGCTGGGTGTGCAGGCCAGTAAGGCCGACCTGCCTAACTACCTTATAGGCCCGCGAGACTTCAGGGAAAAAGAGTTTCGTGACGGATGCAGTTGACTCTTGACAGTATCTCCGGTTCCATTCGTCAACTGTCCCCATGCGGAACTGCCGTTTGACGAAGGAAACCGGACACTTGTCGTAAAGCGGCCTCACTTTCAGAAAAAGTGCAGCCGCTTTCGCCAACTCATCCGCCCGCTCGTTTTCTCTGACGTCAACGTGGGCCTTCACCCAGTACAAACTAACTTGCTTACCGTGGGAAACACACCGCCGGATGTTGTCCCTCGCTGCGACGGCAAGTGGATTGACGGAGCCCCAGTTGCACAGCGTTTACAATGCCGATCTAGAGTCACTATAAATGCCAAAGCTTCTTTCTGGGCGCTTCCAAGCCGACGCCGTAGCCTCACGTATTGCCAGCATCTCTACCTGATAGACCGTGCAATAGGACGCTAGTTTAATCTTCCGGCTTTTGGTCTCGACCTCATTATCCCAAAAGGATAATGAAGCTCCGACCTGGCCTTCTATTACACACATGGAGTTATAAGCGGGTGTCCACACAGGCGATTAAAAATTTGCGTGACTTAAAATTCCGTAGATTTTCACAGAATTAGCCACAGCGCGGCGCGAATGTTATGTGCAAGTATAGACTTGTTTGAGCTAGTCCGTACTATGAAAAAATTCTAGCGGGGGAAGTAACCGGCGCTCAATATAGTATTTCATCCAAAGCTTGAAAACGTTATCTTTTACCTTTAAAAATATAGTACATAATTACCGGTATTTTCGAAAAAGCGGTATTTTTTTATCCGTGCAGGAACGGAGAAAGAATACAATTTCCTGCGGCCGAGCGGCCTGTCGTAAGAGGCGACAAAAGAACCCACAGCCAGGTGGTAGGGCATTTGCCCGACTGGATGGCTACCACCCCTGGTCTAAAGTATGTCGCCATAACAACCTTGAGTTGTGTTCCGGCATTAGTGACCAGGTTCCAGTTTCCCTTAAGAGAGCAGCAGCACATTTGTAACATCTTTGGTGTTGCAAATGTCCATAGGTGATGGTAACCGCTTTCCACCGAGTGGGCCGTCTGCCTGTCTGCTGAACTCCAGCAATAAAAATAAAAAAAGCCTAAACTTTTTTACCGTTAATTAGGAACTTTTTATGATTTAAATGTTATAATATTATAACGTTAAAAATTGTATGTATAACGTTACACGTATCGGTAATTTTTACGGTATTTCAAGCGACGTTGCCATTTTTAAGTATTGGCTTTATTACGACTGCATATTACGGAAACAATCGACAAACACAACTCTAAATATTACGCGCGCTCTTAGCAAAGTGCTGATTGACAATCTTTGCGAATGAAATAAAGGAACGATTGACGATGGTAACAAAACGTAGTTATAACAGTAAAATCACCGATAAATTGTATTAACGTTATATTTTTACCGATAAATTGGCTACAAATAACGGTAAGTTTTATAACGGCATTTATTATTTTACGGTTATCTGATAATAGCATAAATAACGATACCACCTTTTTACCGCTAATTCAAGCCCTGGTTTTATCTATGCAGTAGTCAGTAGTGCATCAGCGGTCGTGGAAGGATGACGTAGACGTGGAAAAATTAATTACCCTGCATAGAAGATCTCCTCCGTGAGAGAAATTTGATATTAAGTACCACGACAGGGTACTAAACGAAGTTTGTGAGAGGAACTTTGTTTAAAATTGTTTATTTATTGGGAATGGTTTTTTTTTCATTTCTCTTATTCTGAAAGTACGCTTGGAGTTGCCTAATCACAGAGATGAAAACAGCAGTTTTTGTCCTTGGAAAGTGATTCTCCCTGCTGTCAAAAAAATTAAAAAACTGAACCGTAGATAAATACATGCGACTCGTGTCCCAACTTTTTTTACAGCCACTGTTAAATTGCGGAATAAGTTAATATAAATAAAAAAACATTAAGAAATTTGATTTGAAATTTGAGCAAAATATTTACTATCATCAGTAACAAAAAGAATACTGGCTGATAGAATGCCACAGAAAAAAACTTAAGGTTGCATATATGACGTACGTGATGAAGTTTCGTTAGATTTAACGCCTGATTTTATTAGAGAAGTAGCTGTTTGTTTATACTAAGAATACCAGGAAGTGTAATGGGTGGCCTTATTGGCCTCTTCGCCCAACTTGAAGCTAATTACTTCAATGATAACTAATACAATTTAAAACTTAGAAAAAAGTATAATATAAAATAAATATATATTTTTTTAAACTATCAAAAGAAGGACATTAAAGGGATTTTTAACAAAACTTTAAACATAAGCTAATCAAAATTATAAATAAGAACTATGATAAAAACTAAAAACAATAACACAAATAAAACTAATTATAAATAAATATCAACTAAAATTAAACTCCAATATAAATATAACTAGACTTACAAAATAACAAACTATAAGTAAAAAATAGACTCTAAAAATAGACTAGAATAAAATAAGTTAAAGTCAAATGCCCGGCATAATTTATTAGTATAAGAAAAATACAATATTTTGTTTAAAAGCAACCCTTGCCCTTAGTTTACCGTTTAATATCCCTTAACAGAATTTAATCCTTATAAGCCTATTATTTGGTATAATAATTTAGGCTGTGTTTATATTTTCAAAATCCGGCGATTTGATTCCTGAGAAGGGTAATTGATTTTTCATAAATCTAATGATACCACTTTAGTTTTGGTCAAAATCGGCCTCGAAACTCCTTTGAGTGGTATTCGCTATCCCGTATAGTTTAGGATTTGACCCTAAAGGCCCTCTTGAAAAGTGCATTCTGTATATGTTATGGGACCTGCATACGTGTAGTCATCGCAGCGTACAACGAACAACTGGCTAACGCAATGCGGGAGCGCACATATTAATAGTTGGTCTATCTCGCTCACACATTGTGCTATATATTGTATTAGCAGTACGACTTGTGAATATTTGTACTTAGGTTACCATTTCCAAAAAAATGCATAGCTCACATTAGGAGTTAGTATCGCCGCTTCATCTTCTTTAACAGTAACTAAAATTGCTATGGAAGCATTGGAAAACTCATGACTTTCAATAAGTAATCTGTAAGAATCCATTTCGAAATAAATACATTCATTTTCATTTTCTATATCAGTATTGAACATTCGTTTTTTGATTTTATTCTTGCCCTTTTATTTGTACGTTTTCTGCAAAGGATTCTAGTACTGCTTTACAAATTACATTTCTTATTATTCATGCAGGGCCTGCCTGCTTCGCAGTACAAACTGTCCCAGAATTCTATCCTATCTCTCTCAGCGTATTCTCCCATAGAGAACGGTTCATTTAATTTCATATATTCCCTATTGGACATCGTATATGGCTTCCATTTGATGCCTAAACTGCTATCTGGCGTTGGATTCCTGTAAACAATTAAAATTTTATCCGTACAGGAACGGAGAAAGAATACAATTTCCTGCGGCCGGGCGGCCTGTCGTAAGAGGCGACTAAACAACCCACAGCCAGGTGGTAGGGCATTTGCCCGACTGGATGGCTACCACCCCTGGTCTAGAGTATGCCGCCATAACAACCTTGAGTTGTGTTTCGTCTTTAGTGACCAGGTTCCAGTCGCCCTTAAGAGATGCAGCAGCGCATTTGTAGCACCTTTGTTGTTGCAAATGTCCATAGGCGATTGTAACCGCTTTTCATCAAGTGGGCCGTCTGCCTGTCTGCTGAACTCATGCAATAAAAAAAAATATATATTAATGGTCTTCTTTATAAAGACTTAGAATAAGTTTGAACGCTTTATGGGATCTGTATGCGTCTAGTCATCGCAGCGGACAACGGATAAGTGATATATAATAGTTGCTCTATCTCGCTCGCACATCATCCGTCCCGCTCACACATTGTGCTATGTATTGTACTAGCTGTGCGACTTGTTAATATTTGTACTTAAGGTCACCGTTTCCAAAATAAATGAGTTCACTCCAGTTCTCATCAGCGCTCGACAGTGAACACTACTCTCTGCCATCTGAAGTATCTTTAAGAACCATAAAGAAGCGTCGTTCAAACTTACTTTAAGGCCTACGCCACCACTTGACGGAAATTGCGAGGCCGAAGTTACGTTACGGTAAATCCGTTATTATTAAACATTGCAGCCACCACGGAATACCATGGCACATTATCAGTCGACTAGCGGAGGACGGTACGGCCGAGCGACCGTTTTTTCGCGTAGCTTGCCCGTTATACGCAATACCTGCCAATAACATGTATTGGCGTTTAGACGCGGAAGATCCGTGACGGCATTTCCGTCAAGTGTGCCGTAAGCCTCTCTATAAATAAGACCGTATTACTTTAGAATAATATATAAAAGCAGCGTGTTAAGCCCTGGGTAGTATGTTTATTGTAGGAGATCAGCAGACAGGCAGACGACGCACTTGACGAAAAGCGGTTACCATCGCCTATGGACATTTGCAACACCAAAGTTGCTACAAATGCGCTGCTACTCTCTTAAGGGAAACTGGAACCTGATCACTAATGCCGGAACACAACTCAAGGTTGTTATGGTGACATACTTTAGACCAGGGGTGCTATCCATCCAGTCGGCAAATGCCCTACCACCTGGCTGTGGGTTGTTAAGTCGCCTCTTACGACAGGCTGCCCAGCCGCAGGAAATTGTATTCTTTCTCCATTCCTGCACGGATGACTTAATTAGGTTTGTTATCTATCTATCTGTAATATTATAAAATTCTAAACATGTCGTGTCTGTTCATTGAAACTATTAAAAAAGCAACTGGATAAGACTATATAAACGATGGAGAACACGATGCATTTTTATACGTTTCTTGTCTGTGTGTTTGTTCGGGATTCACATAAAAAAAGTAAAGAATTTCAAGTCAAGCATGGACTAAGTGGCGGACATATCTCAGTACGTAAATATTTTTTCTTTTCTCATATTCTGAAAGTACGCTTGGAGATAACAAAAAATATTGTTTTGATGCCTGATCACAGGGATCAATACAGTAATTTTCATCCCTGGGAAACGATTTGTGTCATCGGCGCCTTATTAAGTAAGTTGGTCCTACCGTATGGTACTACGAACATTGGTAGCTACCTACGTCTCATCACTAAATTTAATAAAACAAACTTGTGCATGATTCCCGCTTACTTGCCTTTGTAGCGACTTCTACTAATCTTTATTCTTTATTATTTTTGCTTTTTTTCTATTATTTTTTATTGCTTTATTAATGTATTACATAAAAACTTATATCCATTACATTGCTTATCAACGAATTTAAGTACAAAGCTTCTGTTACTTCTATTTTATGTCGATCTTAGATTCTATCGGTTATTTATACACATTCTCCTTATTTTCCTATTTATTGTGTTCCAACTATTCTATCTAAATACTTTATTTGCTTATATCTATGTTTTATGCTAATCGATGACCACTTTCCTATAGGTGCCTGTCTGCAGTACTCTAGCGATAAATAAACCCAGCAAATTTAAGATAAGAAATCAGTTTCATTCAAAGAACAGTCATTTAGTAACTTAATTGCATGAGTGGATGGAACCACTGTTAATAATGTTATTTTATTTTAATTTTTTTATTGCAGGAGATCAGCAGACAGGCAGATGGCCCACTTAATGGAAAGCGGTTACCATCGCCTATGGACATTTGCAACACCAAAGTTGCTACAAATGCGCTGCTGCTCTCTTAAGGGAAACTGGAACCTGGTCACTAATGCCGGAACAGAACTCAAGGTTGTTATGGCGACATACTTTAGACCAGGGGTGGTAGCAATCCAGTCGGGCAGATGCCCTACCACCTAACTGTGGGTTGTTAAGTCGCCTCTTACGACAGGCCGCCCGGCCGCAGGAAATTGTATTCTTTCTCCGTTTCTGCACGGATAAAGGTTATACACAAACTCTGGTTTACAATAAAAAATATTAACATATTGTAAAATTTCTAATAGACATGTTGTTACTTACCCAGTTCTTGCAAAGTTAGTCCAGAGCTTTGTTAATTTAAAAACAATTTCTCTCAATTTCTCTTCTTCATTATAATAAAGCTTATTGAAGTCATTGTAGAACAAATAGAAAATTTCTTCTGCATGGCAAGCACCTTTCATACTTCGCAAGCCACATACACTTTTTATAATATTCAAATCTGTATCATAATCAAATCTGTACATATATACAGGTATATTATTACCTTTGTAAAACTGTATAAATCTATGTGTATTATACCCAAAATGAATATCTGTTTGCATATCAACAATTTCAGCAGCTGTTTCATTTGATATTGATTTATTACCAAAGTAAAATATTTTGACCATGTCCCCAAATATCTTTAATTTTCGTGTTCCTACTTTTTCTGCTATCTCTCGAGGTATGAAATAAGAAGGATTTCTATTCATAAATTCAGCTTTTTTCAGCTGACTTGCTAGCATCAATAATCCTTCATGTGAATTGTATCCGATTAAAAGTGGCATGTTATTATACTTTTTCGCTAGGACTACATCAATAGGATCTTCAGTCATAAATGGTTCCACACCATCAAATTTCTTCTCCACTACTGGTACAAAGTACATAGACAAACCCCTAAGTTTTTCCTCTGCTGTTTTGGTTTTAACTGTTAATCTTGCCAGATCAATTGCGGGTAAGTTTCTCAAGAATGCTAATAATTCATCTTTGTTATTAGTCTTTTTGCCCAAAACTTTACCAGATCTAAAAGCGCGTTTGACAGCATCTTTTCCTATCGCCCAATCATCAAAAGCCGTTCCACTTTGTGCAATTGCCTTATTGAACAGCCCTTTCGACATCGGTGACAACATATGATAAGTCACAGATACAGAACCGGCACTTTCTCCAAAAAGGGTAATATTGTCTGAATCCCCTCCAAACATAGCTATGTTCTGCTTGATCCATTTCAATGCTAGTACTTGATCCTTCATACCAGCGTTACCAGGGACTTCTGGAGTATCTAAACAAAGGAAACCTAGTGCTTCCAGTCTATAATTTATAGTTACTAGTATTACATCATGTAATAATAAGTATTCTGGACCTTCCATATCCGCATCTCCGGATCCTGATGTAAAAGCACCGCCGTGTATGTACACCATGACAGGTAATTTAGCATTCTTTTGAAGAGTCTTAGTATAAACATTTAGAAATAGACAGTCTTCAGTTCCTTCAACCAATAATCCCGCCTTTATATTATATTGCGGGCATACTGACCCATGTTCCAGGGCATCTCGAATGCCATGCCACGGTTTTGGCGGTAAGGGATCCTGAAATTTTTTATAATAAACAGCTCAAATATTTTATAAGTCAGAAAGCTGAACTAAATAAAAGTAAGACATTTTTAGTGTGAGAGTGAGAGTAAGCAATCACATTCAATATTTTTGAATGTTAATTGTTAAATATGTTTTTTTATTTCAGAGTTGGATTTTGACCCCAAGTAAGACAAAGACATAACAAAAGGAAACAAAAATGATTACATACATACATACATACATACATAACTTCACGCCAGTTCCCTTGCGGGGTAGGCACGAACAACAGAGCGCCATTTAGGCTTATTCTTACACACCTCACTTGCTTCTTTGACATTCATAACTCTTGTCATGCACGCTCGTCTGTTCTTAAGGCTCCTAACATCACCTTCAGAAAAATGATTATACTTCTAATAATGACATGATGTACTAAAAATTTATACTACGACAAAAAGGTGACTGTGAGCTAGTTGATAATAAGGTTCAGAGCCTAGGTCAATACAGGGCGGCTATTTCGTTGATACTCTTTAGGATACACCTCCGCTTGCCTGCTGGCAAGCGGCCCATCTGATAGAGAGAGGTTACCTTTTGCTAATAATTTTTGTAACTATGGAGTAGAACAAGGGCACTACATCAACAACTTTGGGACAACCTGGAGAATTGCAGGCAAGCCAAGCTGGCAATGCCTCGAGTAAACCTGCGTTTCTCCAGGAATATCTTAAAGCGCAGTCGGTCCCGGCTGAGACTAGTTATCAGTGCAGCCACTGGACATGGCAATTTTAATAGACATCTTTTCAACATAAGTGTCAGCGACCTGTGCAGAGCATGTTTGGAGGAAGAAGAAACAGCCGCCCATGTCCTGCTTGAATGCGGAGAGGTGGCCCAATACAGGGCGAAGTATCTGGACGCCCTAGGTAGCCTCCGAGAAGTCTTCAGCAACGTCAAGAAGCTGGTGGACTTCCTGGAGGAGCTAAGCTGGATGGAGTAAACCCTCATCCACCCTCGCACGCAAAATAGGCGCTTTGTCGACCACCCGCTTGCAGAAGAAGAAGAAGAAGAAGAACCAAGGAGTACTGTTCCCATCTCTGGGTTGGGGCATCTCAGTACCAGCTGCTCCCACTTGACTCCTTGCAGCGCCAAGCGGTCCGGATTGTCGACGATCCCGTACTAACAGACGGTTTAGAACCTTTAAGTCTCAGAAGAGACGTTGGCGCTCTGTACAACGGGGAGTGTTCTGAGAAACTGTTTGGTTTGGTACCTACTGGGAGGTCATCCACACTTCCTTGACACCTAGAAGTTATCCACTGTACGAGGCGCTCGCTCCTTTATCCTTTATCCCGTACGTGAGCAAGCTGTGGAATGAGCTCCCTCCCGCGGTTTTCCCAGAGCGCCACAATATGGGGCTCTTCAAAAGGGCGCAAACAGATATTTAAAGTCTGAACGAGATAGGTAAGGCATCGGCTCCCTTAGTGTTGCAGATGTCCATGGGTGACGGTAGCCACTTGCCAAGTAGACCCGTCTGCCAGTTTTTTTTTATTTTTTTTTATTGCAGGAGTTCAGCAGACAGGCAGACGAGCCACTTGATGGAAAGCGGTTACCATCGCCTATGGACATTTGCAACACCAAAGATGCTACAAATGCGCTGCTGCTCTCTTAAAGGAGTCTGGAACCTGGTCACTAATGCCGGAACACAACACAAGGTTGTTATGGCGGCATACTCTAGACCAGGGGTGGTCGCCATCCAGTCGAGCAAATACTCTACCACCTGGCTGTGGGTTGTTTAGTCGCCTCTTACGACAGGCCGCCGGGCCGCAGGAAATTATATTCTTTCTCCGTTCCTGCACGGATAATAAGTTTGCCTATATGCAAACATAAAAAAAACTCGAGTGTAAAATTTTAAAGGTTACGACTTTATCGTCTTATTCCAAATAGATTATCATATGACAGTGTGATATATTTTTAAATTAACAAGATTTCTTACCCTGAACCGAAGTTCACCGATTGGTGGTAGTGCGTATGGTATTCCTTTAAAACTGTAGTAAGGTGTTCCATTAAGCAATTTCTTTACCCCCCCTCTTAGTTTTCCTTGATTAACTGTGACTATTGGGTTCTCCTGTAACATTTGGAAATTAATCAAAATTGGTAAAAAAAATAATCAATTATCTTAGAATGTATTCTAATAATTTACACAAATACACAAAGTGAGATTGGCTTGTATAAAAGTTTTCATATTTGCTTGTTGTTTTTTTTTTATTGCAGGAGTTCAGCAGACAGGCAGACGGCCCACTTGATGGATAGCGGTTACCATCGCCTATGGACATTTGCAACACCAAAGGTGATACAAATGCGCTGCTGCTCTCTTAAGGGAGACTGGAACCTGGCCACTAATGCCGGAACACAACTCAAGGTTGTTCTGGCAACATACTTTAGAACAGGGGTGGTAGCCATCTAGTCGGGCAAATGCCCTACCACCTGGCTGTGGGTTGTTTTGTCGCCTCTTACGACAGGATCTATGTTAATTATATTTTATTTCCATTATTTTTAATCACTGTAAAGTTGGCCTGGAAGATATCGCCGGCAGCGATAAGACCTCCTGTTGTATATGTAACTTATGCAATAAAGAAGAATGCATAATTTTTTTTTCTTTCTGCCAGGTGGTAGGGTATTTGCCCGACTGAATGGCTACCACCCCTGGTCTAAAGTATGTCGCCATAACAACCTTGAGTTGTGTTCCGGCATTAGTGACCACGTTCCAGTCTCCCTTAAGAGAGCAGCAGCGCATTTGTAGCAACTTTGGTGTTGCAAATGTCCATAGGCGATGGTAACCGCTTTCTATCAAGTGGGCCGTCTGCCTGTCTGCTGATCTCCTGCAATAAAAAAAAACAAAATTCAGCCCCCAGATAGTTGAGCCTAAAATTTCTAAAAATAATTCGTCCGGCATTTTGTTGATTTAATCCAAGGTTCGGCAAGAAACATGCCTTAGCTGTTACCTTAGTCATATTTCTTCATTATTCGCAGCCCATAAAAGTCCTGGCATTTTTATTAACATACATACATACATACATAACTTCACGCCAGTTCCCTTGCGGGGTAGGCACGAACAACAGAGCGCCATTTAGGCCCATTCTTACACACCTCATTTGCTTCTTTGACATTCATAACTCTTGTTATGCACGCTCGTTTTTATTAAAATAGTATAAAATTGTTCAGACTCAGTTCACAAGACGTCAAAAATTTTATCAGTTGATTCTATAATTGCCATCTTGCTTATTCGTTTTCCGCAGAGTTCAAAGAATGGACGAATAAAAAATATGCACAAATTAGCGATACGATCGTTCAAAGTGCAACTTGTCTACAGTTTTGTTTGAAAATAGTAGTCTAGTCATCAAGACTCGTTTTATCGTATACGATTAGTTACGCTTGGCTAGCAAACTCAAGTTTGATATGTGGTGGTGCGGGTGGCAAAGCTAAAAATATGTTGGTGGTGGAAGCAGGGCCGGGTAGAATGAAGCTCGACGTAAAAGCACGTCTTCAGAATTAGCGTATGTTCAAGAAAAGGAAAGAAAAATATTATTATAGTTTAATTTCTTCGAGGCCGGCAGCGCGTTGGTGACATCTCTGATGTTGCAAACGTCCATAGGCGACGGTAACCGCTGTCCACCAGGTGGTCCGTCAACCTATTTGCTGTACTTCAGCTATAAAAAAAATGACATAACGTACTAAAATTTTATTCTGCAACACATCTCCATAAATTCCTTACAAGCTTGCATTCCATTGCGTTAGTGCCAAAAAATCGTATTCTGCTAAATACACAATATTTTCTCGATATCGTCGCGGCAGTAGACATAGTAGCATAGTAGAAAAACTAAATAACTAAAAAGTATAAAATAATTTATTTCTAAAGCCATTATTATTAATATATATTATCTAAAACATCTTGAAGTCGGTGCTTAGTAATTTTCAAAATATAGTAATTTTTATGTTTTACTTTGCACCGACTTCAAGATGTTTTAGATAATATATATTAATAATAATAGCTTTAGAAATAATTTATTTTATACTTTTTAGTTTTTGAAGTCCGTTTTTTTAAAGGAAGTTTTTTTATTTTACTTGTTACTTTTTAGTATCTAGCTATGCATGAGTAGAGCTACGAAAGGTGCTGCGCTCCTTAAAAAATATAGGTCCCAAGAAACGGGAACAAAAAAATGTTCGTAAAATGAAAACTACTGCACCAAACTATGTCAAATTTTTAGGGGACCAAATGGCAGCTATTCCGCGTCGAACAAAAAAATAATCACGTAAATCAGATCATAAATCTCGGAGTAATCGGTGAACATACATTAAAAAAAAAAAGATTCCGACGAATTGAGAACCTCTTCCAATTTTTTTGAAGTCGGTTAAAAAAAAGTGTAATTACACCATCAGAAACGACGTTAGCCGAAATAATCATTGAAACCTACGATTATATAGATAGACTACGTGCTTCGAGTATCCCATTGGAATTGACAGAATACTGAATTCAGACAAAACTACGATAGAGATAATAGTGTCCAGCGATTTTAACGCGATAGCAATAGCAGAATTGGGCCCCAGGCCACTGATGCCATATGTATCTTTCATACAGACACTTGAAACTCAGTACTTAATTGAATTACTTATTGGTAAAAGTGGGCAAATGGACATATGGCCTACCTGATTATGAGTGGAGAAAAAGAGAGAAAAGCGACAAAAAGGTAATGAGAAAATATCCTAAAAGAAAGAAATACCCTGACATATTTGTACGTCAGGAGAGGGAGAAAATAAGTTGTCAGTTACCCCATCGCTGGCTTCTAAGAAATTATTACACCATTCTTAAGTAGGTAACTATTGCATAGAGGAACAGGTAAACAAAGCTTAGCAAGAAGTTCGCGCCAAGCATTGACTGATATGTACTCAAAGGCGCCAAGTCCTCATTATACGTAGAATGAACATTCTAAAGTACAGTTGCACAAATGAATTGCATTGCCAAACGCCTTCCTCCATATATCCATTTATAATAAAGTATGCCAAAACACACCCTCCGCCAAAGAAATGTCAGCACCAAAGTTTAAACACCAAGTTAGTGAGTGGTTAAAAATATTAAATTACAGTGACACAGAAAGCACAATGCTAAACTGACCACAACACTAGGGGCACACACGCCGACACACACACACACACACACACACACACACACACACACACACACACACACACACACACACAGACACAGACACGGACACACAGACACACAGACACACAACACACACGACACACAGACGCACAGACGCACAGACGCACAGACGCACAGACGCACAGACGCACAGACGCACAGACGCACAGACGCACAGACGCACAGACGCACAGACGCACAGACGCACAGACGCACAGACGCACAGACGCACACACGCACACACGCACAGACGCACAGACGCACACACGCACACACGCACACACGCACACACGCACACACGCACACACGCACACACGCACACACGCACACACGCACACACGCACACACGCACACACGCACACAGGCATACAGGCACACAGGCACACAGGCACACAGGTACACAGGCACACAGGCACACAGGCACACAGGCACACAGGCACACAGGCACACAGGCACACAGGCACACACGCACACAGGCACACACGCACACAGGCACACACGCACACAGGCACACAGGCATACAGGCACACAGGCACACACGCACACACGCACACACGCACACACGCACACACGCACACAGGCACACAGGCACACAGGCACACAGGCACACACGCACACACGCACACACGCACACACGCACACAGGCACACAGGCACACAGGCACACAGGCACACACGCATACACGAACACACGCACACACGCACACACGCACACAGGCACACACGCACACGCGCACACGCGCACACAGGCACACACGCACACACGCACACACACACAAAACCACACGCTCTCATAGTTTTAGGTTAATTAATTAATAAATCAATTATATTTGTTTCTATAATAAAATTGTGTTGGGTGCCGCGATACAGACCTAGAGTCTAGTGCAGCAACCGCCGCCAAAAAATTTGTAGCCTTAATTTTAACTACTATATAAGTTTTAGATATAATTATATAAGGCCTAGAAATAACTTTGTATAAATAAATGAATTTGAATTTGAATACAGTACTAGTAGCCCAAAGAAGGATGCTTGGCAAGTGGTATTTACTATGAAAGTGACGTGTTGGCACCATAGTAGCTCAGAAAATTAAAAATATTAAAATAACAGAATTGGATAGAAAACACTTTATTGTTCACCGCATACACACAAAATAAACAATTTGCAGTAGTCACATTAAAAAGTAAAAGTAGGAGCAATGGGCGGCCTTATCGCTTTAGAGCGATCTCTTCCAGACAACCCGGGCTATAGACTTCATGAACGGGAGATTCGCAAGTGTATGACGGTGGTGTGCAAATTAAATACATGTATAAATAGGATATTAAATATCACACAATACATATACTTAAAATGATTACAAAATAGAGAATAAACAATAACACATATTAATATTATATATTGTTACGAGTTGCAGGACTCGAATAAAAAAAAATGCCGTTGGAATTACTATAGAATTTATTAGAACTATACAAACACGTAAAACACAGGTAAAAATATAACTGAACACAATCAGTACAAACGTCCGTCACTATATAGATTATAGAATGTACATACGTCTTGTCTCGCTAGTGGTTATCGCTTGACTGCCGATCTCTCCATTTGGGCATTGCTTTATACAGCACCGATACAATATGGCTGCCCGCCCGCGTAGATCGAATTTCTTAGAATCAGTTCGACACACCTGTCTAATAACTGCCATAAAATATGACAATACACAATGTACTGTTTTTCTAATTACAAATTTTAAACACAAAGTAAACAAAAGAAGACATAAATAGTTTCAATGTTATTAGCTCAAACGCCGGCAGGTAATAAATGTGCTTTGTCTATAGGTATGCAGGTAGCCCAAATTGTAACAATATATACTAATATATACATCATTAATATGTGTACAGCAACAGCAATAGCTATACAATAATAAATCAGTTAAAATATTAAATCAGTATAAATATTGTAGTTACATTATAATTGATCATGTTAACTTCTCGACACGTGTAGAAGCATAAAAATATACATAATTAATTAATTAAACAATGGGTTGTTCATATTAATTTGGATTTACAGAAATCACCAGACCATGAAATTATCTATATTTCAATAACAAAGGAAACTAGTAATTAAATACTAATGCCATCTACCTGCCATTGCTTACTTCATTTTGTTTAACTATTCTGTGATTTCTTGCTTTGCTAGGATAAAAGAGTTATTCTAAAGAAGGAAAGTATTTTTCTAGTCTTAGATCTTGTATTTTTACAAAAAAATCATTTTTTCATCCCTCAATAATAAGTGGTGACTACCATATTATAATATTTTTCTCGTTTTCAATAGATAAGAGTAATATTTATTATACAATCCGCAAAAGATGCGGTGAATCAGTGATAAGATTAAGATGGCGTGGCAAGAACTTTCGTTAACAACGCAAGCACAGGCACACAAGTAAAGTATTAGTTTTAAGGGGCGGGATTTTATTGTTACCTGTTTTGGGTATTTATTACAAGGAGGTAATAAAATCGAAGTCCGTAAACCAAAGCAAGAGCAGAATACAAAGGAAAAATGGCGTCGTCAATCGGAAAGTGCATATTGCAACTAAACACGACTAATTGTTTCTTTTAGTTTAAACACTCCAGAAACGTCCTGATTGGTTTATATGGTTGAAAGTGTGTGCGTGGATGTCGAAACTCTGAGCTGTTCAAACCAAAATGTTAGAGAACTGATCAAGGAGGTATTTAGTCGACCGTACAAAAATCTATACTAATATTATAAATCTGAAGAGTTTGTTTGTTTAAACGCGCTAATCTCAGGAACCGCGTGTCTGATTTGAAAAATTATTTCAGTGTTGAATAGTACATTTATCGAGGAAGGCTACAAACTATATTATATTCTCAAAAAATTAGGGGTTCTTACTAAAAGTCTAATAATGTAACCCAAGGTGTAAAAAAATGACCCGAAAAAATCCTTACACGGCGTGCGCTGCGAAAACTATTGTTTATAGAACAAAACAATGTACTACCAATTTGCAGAATATATAATTTTCTACAAAAAATATAGCGTAACCATTAGTTATCTCACAATGTTTTCGTTTATTTTTTTAAATAATTAAAATGCCGTCGCTTCAAAACTCTTTATTTTGTACATACATACATACATACATAACTTCACGCCAGTTCCCTCGCGGGGTAGGCACGAACAACAGAGTGCCATTTAGGCTTATTCTTACACACCTCACTTGCCTCTTTGACATTCATAACTCTTGTACCTTGGTATTAATTCTTATCTAAATAAATTACTCCATATTCAAGACGAATTCAATACCTTTCTAGAACTTTTTGAATGATTCAATTCGGACGTTTCATTCAAAAGATATCGCGATATTTAAAATGTAAGTATTAGTGTTGTAGCCAAATATACTAATATTGTTTGATTGAACGCGCTAATTTCAGGAACTACTGGTCTGATTTGAAAAATTCTTTCAGTGTTGGATAGCCCATTTACCGAGGAAGGCTATAGGCTATATATCACCACGCTAAGACCAATAGGAGCGGAGCACCAATGAACAATGTTTCAAAATCGGATAGTTTCGAAAGCAAATTCCACGCGGACGACGTCGCGGGCACAGCTAGTGCTACATAAAAACCAACTTCAATTTTCAACAAGTCAATGCGAAGTAAAATATAAAAATACTATATTTTGCAAATTTGTTGTTGTTTTTTTTTTTTGTTTTACTTAGCACCGACTTCAAGAAGTCGGTTTTGATTTTTGTTAATACATTTCTCATAGTCGCGAAAGTGCGCTTGAAGTGACCTGATCAGAGGGATGAAAGCAGTACTTTTCGTCCCTGGGAAACGATTTTCCCTACTGAGAAAAAAATTAAAAACTATGCGAGCTATATCTTATTTTTATATGCTTACTAGCTGCCCGGGCAGACGTTGTTCTGCCCTGAAGAAATAAAATTTAGAACCCGATTCCAGCGCCACCTACCGGATCCAAATGAAAACTATCCTATCTTTCAAGTCGGATCAAACTGCACACGGTGTGCAAATTTGATTAAAATCGGTCAAGTAGTTTAGGAGTCCATTGAGGACAAACATTGTGACACGAGATTTATATATATTAAGATTAGCTTCTGCCCGCGACTTGTCCACGTGGAATAGTTTAAAAAAAAGTAAGTTAAAAGCCCCCTCGATTTAGAAACATTATTCATTGATGCTCCGCTCCTATTAGTCTTAGCGTGAAGATTTATAGCCTATAGCCTTCCTCGATAAATGGGCTATTTAATACTGAAAGAATTTTTCAAATCAGACCAGTAGTTCCTGAGATTAGCACGTTCAAACAAACAAACTCTTCAGCTTTATATATTAGTATAAGATACAAGATGTGTTAAAGCGTGACAAAAAAATGTAATTACAACAGCAAATTTTTTTACATGATTTTATAGGTACTTATAATTTAATTTTTACACAATGATTATTTAATTTACATACATACATTTGAGCTAAATATCAACAATGACGAGAACAAAATCTGGCTGGTAGAATGTCACAGAAAAAGAAATTGATTTCGTCAGATTTCTATTAGAGAAGTAGTTTTTCTCATATTAGAAATGAAAAACAGTGTTTACCTCGGGTGTGTTGGCAATCTAAATTTATGGCAGCTAATTAATGCATGTTTATGAAATTAAAATGTCGTTGGAATAACTATAGAATTTATTAGAACTATACAAACACGTATAACATAGGTACAAATATAGCTAGACACTGCGCGATTCAATAACACGCCCAAAGTCTGTCACCATATCACTTGTCGAATCTACGTGTTACTCGAATCGTAATCCTCGCTCGACTCTTTGGGTTCTTATAACATTTACAACCTCTCGTAAATCGTGTTATTGAATCATGCAGTTTGTACTAGTAGTGTCTAGTTATATTTGTACCTATGTTATACGCGTTTGTATAGTTCTAATAAATTCTATAGTGATTCGAACGGCATTTTAATTCGAGTCCTGTGTAGCTCGTAACAATATTATGAAGCTACAGTTGTAGTTGTTACTTGTATAATAATGTTATCATGTAGTAGATTATATTAAGTATCACGAAACATTAGCTATTTTAAGCCAGATATTTGTTGATTCGTTACAGTTAATAAAGGATTAGTTAATAAGTACAATGCCGTCATGTTTACTAAATGTTTTGGTGGCATTTGTAACAGGTATTAACACACATGGCACTAGATAGGACTATATATAAGTATAGATATAAGGCCAACACTGCACATGCACTTCCTCACATAATAAGTTATTCTTAAGGTACACCAAAACAGAAAAATTACTACAAATAATGTCACATACACTAACAAAAATAAACAATAAGCGTGTATGGAGTCTCAAACTTTTCATAGAAATTAAGTAGTAAAAAAGGGTACGGAACTCGAGTCCGTAGAGATATTATTAATAATTAAAAAAAAAACAGGTATTAATAAGTTGCTGAATATTTTAGATTGCGAACATTTAATTGACGGTAGTTTCAAGTAATATATAGTATTTAAGCGGTGCGTGAAGCCAGGCAGACAATTGTACTACCGATCAACATTCGCTACGATCGTCAGTACACTGAGTAAGTGACTTGTTATTTTAAAAGGTTCAAGAAATTATTTACGTGTGATTTGATAATATGTCTAATCTAAGATGATATAAAGTCTTTAAAATAGTGAGTTGTTGAAGTTGTGAGGAACGGGGTGACTGTAAAGGGAGTTTGAACGTCACCGCCTCACCGGGCCATGTTAACCGGTCTCGGCGCCGGAGGAATACGGACCTCCGGCCGCCATGAACGCGCGGCGCGGGTTACGGTCAGGGGAGGCTATAAGGCCGTCACCCGCATCTAAAGCCGCCGAGTAGGGGGCGCGTCAGTGGCCGCGCGCGCCCCTCTCAATTATGAGTACGGAGAGGCCTGCCCCACTGCTGGGGTGGGCCCACGCCAGCCGGGGTCGCGGAAGAAAAGCTCACGCATATCCCGTGTCCCCGGCTCATAGCGTCAGGTGGCACCAAGGGGTTTTAGTGGGTATTCCGGCTCCTCTAGCCGGCGAGTCCCACACTCCCTCGCCGAAGTTACCCCGGCGGGGGGTCCGCAAACGGATTTCCCCGTGTAAAAAAAAAAAAAACCGCGCCATGTTGGGCACATTATTTATGTCGTCTTAGTTGTATATCTGAATGTGTTTCTATACATACATACATACATACATATATAACTTCACGCCAGTTCCCTTGCGGGGTAGGCACGAACAACAGAGTGCCATTTAGGCTTATTCTTACACACCTCACACACACCATACCTGTGTTTCTATGATTACGATATATGTGTTTATTGATTTATTGTGGTAAGTTTCGATAATGCTTACAGGTGAAAGGCCTATTTAGGTCACTTTCTTCCCTTGTATAACAATATACTATTTCTACTTTTTAGTTGTTGGTTGAATAGCTTTAGGTATAACTTATTTGAAGCGCCTGTAGAAATTGTACTAATTGGGCGTGTATAGGCGCTTTTCAACGAGGGTTGCTTTCCATTTCCCTAGGATCCTGACAAGGGGACTACATCAAGAGTATACTCGTTCCAAAAAAATTGAAAATCGATCCACAATTTACAGAGAAATTGCGCAACATACAAAAAAACAACATACTGTCAAATTGAGAACCTCCTCTTTGAAGTCGGTTAAACATTTCCCCTTAGTTTAACAATTCTTCATAAAAATTGACCTTTATAAGCTAGTTTGCCTACTGGTGTAGGTAGTAACACAGAACGTGATTTCAAAATCGGCTGCTTTGATTCCTAACTAGGGTAATTAATGTTTGGATTTGAATCTGTAGGTGGCCCTGGAATCGCATTTTAGGATCCTCCTAAGCCCCTGGATAGATTTTGATGAATTTTTTTGTAGGTTCCCGGATGTTTTAAATTTACTATTGGAACCGGTAGTGATGTAATAACGTCTGCCGGGTCTAGTATTAAGAGATAAAACTTAATACGATCTACGTCGTCAAGAGACAGAGGAAGACAAAAATAACAACATACTGTCAAATTGAAAACCTCCTCTTTGAAGTCGGTTAAACATTTCCCCTTAATTTAACAATTCTTCATAAAAATTGACCTTTATAAGCTACTTTGCCTACTGGTGTAGGTAGAACGTAATTTCAAAATCAGCTGCTTTGATTCCTGACTAGGGTAATTAATGTTTGGATTTGAATCTGTAGGTGGCACTGGAATCGCATTTTAGGATCCTCCTAAGCTCTTAGATCTACGCCGTCAAGAGACAGAAAAAAACAAAAATAACAACATTAAATTAGTAAATACTAATTATTTCTAAGGTAATTTGAAAAATATACGCCTATATGTAGCGGCAGAATAGTTCAGTTATTACCTAAAGAGCTACTATCTGTAGAGCTCTAAAAAGTCGCTATATACCAAAAAAGTAACCTATGTACAGTCGCGGAATAAAATGTTCGGCAGGTCGACTTTTGCTTGCACGAGTAAAAGAAATAATATTAGCAACATTTTAATGAATGCTACGTTTATAAAATACTAGCTGACCCGGTAAACTTCGTACCGCCTCAGAATCAATTAATAAAATGGCTGAATGATAATTACAGAATGTTTCAACTTTAGTAAAAAAATGTAGTCAAAACTTAACCGGAACATCAAAGTTTGACATTCTAAACCAAAAAAATGAAAAAACTTCACTTTTAAATTTAATTTGATTTCTAAACGACGGGACGAACATCAAATGTTTGACAGGTAGAAATAGTGTCTAAGAGAAAGCGAAATTGTTGTTTTTACTATATTCCAAAATTTTTTTTTCATATTTACTCACCTTTTAAACCTTCCCTGGACTTCCACAAATAATTCAAAACCAAAATTAGCCAAACTAGTCCAGCCGTTCTCAATTTTTAGCGAGACTAACGAACAGCAATTAAATTTTAATAATTAGAAACGTGAAAAAAAAATTTCAATGTTGACAATAACAGATTATCTTAAGATAGATAGAAAATCAAATAACTTTGATTTAAGTGATTTTAAACATTATTATCAAATAGTTATACTCAGGCCTTTTTTTTTTTACTTCACTTTTGGGGGCACGCGAATTCTCAAAAATTGTAAATCTATAAATATGATACCCGACGCGGTAACTGTTCAGGGAAGATATACTAGATTTTGAATTTAGATAATTCTGACGTATTAAAAAAAATCTTTTTTTTGTAAAGGTTACTAGAATTCTTTTGTTTTTTCATTTTTTTCAAATTATTTTTTTTTTTCAGTTTTTATGGCAATTTTTTGATATTTTCGAAAATTCGTTTAAAGGCACTGCGTGTCCCCACGTGTCTTCACAAAAAAGCCCTGATAATTTACTGTCAAACAGTCTGTTCTGTGATTTAGTTTGAATAGATAACATGTGCTCGCGGGACTTTAAATGAATCAATTTGAAAAGCGGCGAACCTTTTCATACCGCGACTGTATCAATTTATTAATTTTTTTATGTATACCATTACCGCTGCGTCGATTGTTGAATTTCTAACTTCCATCTCCTTATGAAGTAGTAACTTTTGTTTAAATACAATGATAAATTAATAGTATGATTAGTAGGCCTTATGGGATATATAAGCGGCTGAGCGTGTTCGCTGATCAAGGAAGACTATTGTGTTTGATTCACATTGTAAAACGAGTATTTAATCATTTGAAACAAAAAGTAAATATATTTAAATTTTGATGTTTAATGTTTGGAACGTTATAAAAAATGTGTTCTATAATATTGTAAAGGCGGTGCAGTCGGGTTTTCTTAGTGCCACCCTTGCAGTTCACTAAAAAAATATTGTCATGGCAATGGCAGAAGGTGATGTCAGGAGCTTTAAGAACAGACGAGCGTGCATGACAAGAGTTATGAATGTCAAAGAAGCAAGTGAAGTGTGTAAGAATAAGCCTGAATGGCGCTCTGTTGTTCGTGCCTACCCCGCAAGGGAACTGGCGTGAAGTTATTTATGTATGTATGTATGTCATGGCAACGACAATGACAACGTAATTTTATGTGTTGCTCTCATGGTTGGTTCCACTTTCGCTAGATGGCGTTAAGGGTATATAAATAAGTGTTTAAATTAAGCGGCCCTTAGGGCCGCTTGCATAACGTTACTTAAATTTATTTAAGCAACACAAAACGCGTTTAACACCCTTAAATACGATTAGCGTCTTGCACAACGTAAAATTTGCCGCTGAATATGTTTAAAGAACTGTCAAAGTTAATCACCCAAAAATAGATATTTAACTGCCCTAAACGCATTTAAGGACAGAAAAATGTTGAATACATACTCTTTTCATAAATTAATATTTATTCTTTATGAAATTATAAGTTATTAAAAAGTCAATTACAGATTGTCACTCGTATATTATTTGCTTTAATTATTTATTTCAATAAGAAATACTCATAAAATGGAAAATAAAACAGCACAACAAAAAACATTTTTCAGGATGCCGCCATAAGCCGAATAAGCCTAAATGGCGCTCTGTTGTTCGTGTCCACCCCGCAAGGGAACTGGCGTGAAGTTATGTATGTATATAGGTTGCCGCCAAAAATTCCGAAGTAAACTTAACCAAACGAACGAAATTTCAAATGTCAAGTTGACTTTGGCCAACTAAAATCCCTTTTTACGCAAGAAATAACTAGCATTAAAGCTAAATATCGTTTGTTTGTTAAAAAAAAATGGATCGCAGCGTGAAACGGAACACATCTGGCTGTTTTACCGACGGCATAAATACATTTAGCTAAATAACATAGGAGACCGCCTTATGCAAGGCATCTTAAATACGTTTTGTGTAAAACGTATTTAAGCAGTTTAATATGATTAACTAATTTTTATTTAAACGCGATCGTTATGCAAGCGGCCCTAAGTTTGATTTTTCTAAAAATTATAATATTCCCACTTCATGACATAAATATCCTTTTCATTTCTCATGTTCTGAAAGTAAGCTAGAAGTTACCTGATCAGAGGGGTGATAATACTACTTTTCGCCCCTGGGAAACGATTTTCCCTGCTGACAAACAATTAAAAACTATGCGAGCCATAGATAATACATGAGACTCATGTCCCAACTTTTTTACAGCAACTGTTAACCCTTAAGACAATTATCGATATACCATAAAGCCGCAAGACTAACACTATCACTATCTCGTAATATACCAAGAAAATATACCCACTTTCACATCTCGTGTTTAACTCTGAGTCTAGGATGAAGTTACTGGAGGGCGTGTAGGACTACCAATTATCGGTTCTCCATTCTGTCTACAACATTGACATTAACATTAGGGAAGCGGGGTGCAAATGGTAGTACGCTCATATGCTGTAAGTCACATACCATAGAAAAGCTCATTTTACGTATATAGCAATAACCTTAGAAAATAAACAGAGTATTTCGCCTAGTTGTTACATTGCTTTAATTATTTCTTAAGGCGCCCTATTTTTTCATTTCATACAAGTCTTTTAATATCTAAATACATCTAGATACACAACATACAAACGTTTTACATTAAAAGAGATGCCAAAAAAGCCTGGTCAATGGCTTGCCCTAATTCTGTCCTGCTCACTGCCCTGACTTCACAGCGGGCTTGAGACGAGCCGTTCTGCGAACTGGCATGGGAAAATCTCCTGTAAACATGTTCCAGTTCGACAGAGCCTAGTTGGGAGTCGGAACAATGGTTACAGACACACCCATCATTTAATACAGGTGCAGTTTTAGACAACTCTGCTTTCGGGTTCACTTCGAGCCTTCTCCTGGGGTTCTATGTTCCGTACCACACCGCTGCCAGTGTGGAACTCTGGCGGACCCGTATGGACACCCCGGATTATCATGTTTACATAGTGTTGGCCGAAGATCTCGCCATGCCAGCCTCAATGACATCATACACCGAGCTCTTGCCAGTGTCGGCGTACCAGCCATCCTAGAGCCAAATGGCTTGGTGCGCGACGATGGCGAGAGTTCGGATGGAATGTTACTTATACCTGGGAAGATGGGATGGCCGCTTGTGTGGGACGCGACATGCGTTGACCACTCTGGCGACATCACATCTCCAAATGACTAGTCAGGGGCTGGCAACGCTGCCTCAACAGCTGAAGATCTCAAACGACGCAAATATGGAACCCTAGGAAGGGGTTACATATTTGTGCCGTTTGGAGTTGAAACTTTACATCCGTGGGGTCCATCGTTTCTTCAAAGAAATTTGTAAGAAACTCTTTGATACCACCCGTGATCAGAAGGCTGGTTCGTATTTCGCGCGACGAATCAGCATTGCCATACAGCCTGCCAATGCAGCCAGCCTTCTGGGCACGCTTCCCTCTGGCAGCGATGTCAAGTGTCAGTAAGTATTGTTAAAGTTTTATTTAGCCCACCGCCAAATTGTTCATTTTAATTATTTAGTTTTAATTTTGCTTATGGTTTTGATTTGCTATGGATGTACTACTGTAGTTTCGAAAGTAAGTTTGTAGCAAGGTATTAATAAAGCGTATGGTCTTTTTTACATATTTGCGTAGAATTTATTGTAAAATGCGTCAAACAATCAATTATAAATTACATTTCTTATTGTTCATGCAAGGCCTGCCCGCTTCGCAATACAATTGATCCCAGAATTCTATTCTCTCCCGTTCGGCGTACTGTCCTGAAGAAAACTGTTCATTTAATTTCATATATTCTCTCTTTGATATCGAGTATGGCTTCCATGTAATACCTAAACTGCCATCTGGTGTTGGGTTCCTGTAAAAGATTAAAAACTTTTAATTAAAAAAAAAACATGTGTAAGGGCCAAGTGCCCAGATAAAACAAAAACAGCTGGCCGAGGCCACAGTCCACCGGAAGGCTGGCGCTTAACTCAAAGATTAGTGTATGTATTCAGCGAGCCAGCCTTCTAGGAACACTGCACAGTGATAGCGGTCTAGTCGGACTGGAGCGATTGTTGTTTTTAGTGTCTTTTTATTACAAGCTTTTATTTGACTTGCAATGGATATACCTATGTATGTATGTAAGTTCGAGTGGTATCTTGCAAGTTAAATTTGACCAACTTCCCGGTTTCCGATTGAGCTGAAATTTTGCACACATGTGTATACCGCGTGACAATGCAATAATATGGTACCATAGAGCTGATCTGATGATGGAGTCGGAAGGTGGCCATAGGAACTCCTGTACTAAACAAGATAGACCCGTCGTGTTTAGGCTCGTTTTACTTGACTTGGCTAGAACTCTGCTGCTACATGATATCCAGGATCTCAAAAGCTTGTAAAAGAAGCTGATTTCTTTTTAATTTATATATTTGTTATTATTTCAGTCAATAAATAAGAACAGCCCATAAGCGTCCTACTGCTGGGTTTGGGTCTCTCATTTATAGGGGACCGCGATACCCGCCATGCTTGTCCAAAGAGGATTAGCAGGTTTGACATATGGGAAACCTCGATGTGCAAGTCACTGCAGGTCATCATGATATTTTCCTTCACCGTTAGAACGTGGTAATTCTGACAATATGCATATTATGTCAGAAAACTTACGGCCAGGATTCGGATCCACGCCCTTTGACTTTCGGACAAGAGTGAGCCAAACAATAAGCTACCACGGGTTTCCATTTTCTTTCCGTTCCAGTAATGATACTTACCTATTAATCTCTTGCTCTTCCTAAGACCTTTTTTTTATGGAAAAGCTTTCCGATGGAAAGCGGTTACCATCGCCTATGGACATTTACAACACCAAAGGTGCTACAAATGCGCTGCTGCTCTCTTAACGGAGACTGGAACCTGGTCACTAATGCCGGAACACAACACAAGGTTGTAATGGCGGCATACTCTAGACCAGGGGTGGTCGCCATCCAGTCGAGCAAATACCCTACCACCTGACTGTGGGTTGTTAAGTCGCCTCTTACGACAGGCCGCCCGGCTGCAAGAAATTATATTCTTTCTCCGTTCCTGCACGGATAAAAAGACCTTTCTAAGACCTTTCAACACATACAGTATCCGTACATATTGTAATATTCCATGTAAACAATGCGTAATAATTTACTTGAAGTTGCTGTGAATCATTTGGCAATGACAATCGTTGGGTATTTCCAAGATACAAATGAGGAAACTCTTGAAGTTTTGTCGTCATACGATAGTACATTTAAATCGCTTTAGTAATAAAGACAAGTTAATAGATTTAGTTCTACGAATAACCAATTAGTAGATAAATTGAAAATACTTAATGACATTATTTTTTATGTTTACTTGTAAGCATATTTTGAAAGGGAACTTTATAGCAAGTAATTCTTGTCACTCATGAAGATTTCCAACACTCAAAAAGACGTTGAAACTATAAACATCGGTTTACGCCCTTTGTGAAGAGCCACATATTTTAGTTAGTGGAGAAACTACGGGCTTCATTACACAGCTTAACACGTATGACATGAAGGACTTCCAAGTCTCGTGACAGTGTAGATGAAACCCCAATCATCCCAAAACTTTAAAGCGAAAGAAATGTGTATATAAAAATTTAGGCATTTTAAATTCCTAATACTGGATCGGATTTTGCCGTTTATAGATGAATGAACGCTGCATCTTTTTTTAATTTTTTATTGCAGGAGATCAGCAGACAGGCAGACGGCCCACTTGATGGAAAACGGTTACCATCGCCTATGGACATTTGCAACACCAAAGGTGCTACAAATGCGCTGCTGCTCTCTTAAGGGAGACTGGAACCTGGTCACTAATGCCGGAACACAACTCAAGGTTGTTATGGCGACATACTTTAGACCAGGGGTGGTCGCTATCCAGTCGGGCAAATGCCCTACCACCTGTTTACGGCCTTTATGAAGAGCCACATATTTTAGTTAGTGGAGAAACTACGGGCTTCATTACACAGCTTAATACGTATGACATGAAGGAGTAAGAGCTACGTACGGTAGACGACTTCCAAGTCTCCAATCATCCCCAAACTTTTAAGCGAAAGAAATGTCTATATAAAAATTTGGGCATTTTAAATTCATAATACTGGATCGGATATTGCCGTTTATAGATGAATGAACGCTGCATCTGCCGTAATTGTCCATGAAGCAGGTCGGTGCCTTTCACTTAACAGTTGTCTCGATGTTCTATTTATTGTGTGTTCAGTCTTTAAGGCCCTAGATTTACACTGTTATGCACTTAAAAATTACCACGAACCTTAAAGATTAGCTTAACTACTACTTACCCAGTTCTAGCAAAATCCGTCCATAACTTGGTAAGTTTGAAGACAATTTCTCTTAATTTCTCCTGTCCATTATAATAATCTTTATTGAATTCATTGTAGAACAAATAGAAAAGATCATCTGCATGACAAGCTCCTTTCATATGTCGCAAGCCTATCGAATTTTTTACAACATTCAAATCTGTTTCATAGTCAAATCTGTACATATATACAGGTGTGTCCTTATCTTTATAAAACTGTATAAATCTATGTGTATTATACCCAAAATGAATGTCTGTTTGCATATTAATAATTTCGATAGCTGTGTCGTTTGATAAAGATTTATTACCAACATAAAAGCTTTTCACCCTGTCTCCAAACGATTTTAATTTTTGTTCCTCTACTTTCTCTGCAATTTCTCGAGGAATAAAATATGATGGATGTTTATTCATAAATTCAGCTTTTTTCAGTTGATATTCAAGCATTATTAAGCCTTCAGCAGAATTGTAGCCGATTAAAAGTGGCATGTTATTATATTTCTTAGCAAGGACTGCGTCAACAGGATCTTCGGTCATAAATGGTTCCACACCGTCAAATTTCTTTTCAACTACTGGCACAAAGTACTCGGGCAACCCTCTAAGATTTTCCTCTGCCGTACTGGTTTTAGATGTCAAATTTGCCAAATTAATCGCTGGTAAGCTTCTAAAGTACGCTAATAATTCGCCTTTGTCGTTAGTTTCTTTGCCTAAGACTTTACCAGATCTAAAAGCGCGATTAACAGCATCTTTTCCAATAGCCCAATCTGCAATAGCTGTTCCACTTTGTGCAATTACTTTATGAAATAATCCTTTCGACATCGGTGATAACATGTGATAAGTTACGGCTCCAGCACCTGAACTTTCTCCAAAAATGGTAATATTATCTGGATCACCGCCAAATTTAGCTATATTTCGCTTAATCCATCTCAACGCTAGGACTTGATCTTTTATACCAGCGTTACCAGGGACTTCAGGAGTGTCTAAGCAAAGGAATCCTAGTGCTTCTAGTCTGTAATTTAACGTAACTAGTATAACATTGTGTAAAAACAAATATTCTGGGCCGTATGTATCTGAATCTCCAGATCCTGACATAAACGAACCGCCATGTATGTAGACCATGACTGGTATTTTAGCGTTCTTTTGAAGAGACTTCGTATAGATGTTCACGAAAAGACAATCCTCACTTCCTTCGACAAACTGCGATATTGTTGTATCGTATTGAGGGCATACTGGACCATGTTCCAGGGCATCACGAATACCTTGCCATGGTTTTGGCGGTAAAGGAGCCTAGAATTTTCAAAAATGTATTAATTATGTTTATGGATTGCTTATATTAGCGTAGCGCCCACTGATAAAGGATGGATTCTTTTTCTTTTTTTTATTGCAGAGTTTAGCAGACAGGCAGATGGCCCACCTGATGGAAAGTGGTTACCATCGCCTATAGACATCTGTAACATCAAAGGTGCTACAAATGCGCTGCTGCTCTCTTAAGGGAGACTAGAACCTGGCCACTGATGAACAGAACACAACTTAAGTTTATTATGACGGCATACACTAGACCAGGGCATTCTCTGACCTTATGTTGATATTTCTACAATTGGCCACGTGCTAACAGACAAAAAACTGAATTGGACAAGCGTAGTGATAGGTAATATGGCTTTTGTTCTCTTGAAATGGTTGAATTTATATACCGATGCTATTTGTTGTCTATGTTCATGTACATTGTGTATACGTTCACATTATTTTAATATTTATTCCTAGTTCACGATAACTAGACGTGTAGGGTTACCAAATTCTAAAAATTAACATCGCTTTATATATAAATAACGGCTGGAGTAATTTTTCTGATTTTTGTGTTTTTGGAATTGTCTTCGTCTGGAATAGGATAATAAGTATTAAAAACTATGATATTCATAATTAAAAAATACTATCATTAAAAAAACTTCAATCACAACATAAGTCTAGCCATACATTTGTTATGTTCTTTCCTGGCCGATTTGGTACATACATACATACATAACTTCACGCCAGTTCCCTTGCGGGGTAGGCACGGACAACAGAGTGCCATTTAGGCTTATTCTTACACACCTCACTTGCCTCTTTGACATTCATAACTCATGTCATGCAAGCTCGTCTGTTCTTAAGGCTCCTGACATCACCTTCTGCTAGTACACGATCAATTTGATCATGGAAGGTGTGTCGTGGCCTTCCACGACTTCTGCATCCATCCACTTTTGCATTGTATATCTGTTTAGTCATTCTTTCATCATGCATTCTTTCCACATGCCCGAACCACCGGAGCATTCCCTTCCTTACCTTCACCCCGACACTCTCTTTCAGACCAACTCTCTTTCTTACTTCGGTATTACGAACACGGTCAGCCGATTTGGTGACTGCATTTAAACTTATTTTCATTTGTCTGATTTAGGTGAATTATTTTTGTGTTCAAGTGCGTCCCGGGATGGTTCAGATTCAAATTTTTAACCAGGCAGATGGCGCTGCAATCGGGTTCCAGGATTTAGGTGAAATTATTTTTGTGTGTGTTCAAGTAGATCCCGGGATGGTTTAGATTCACGATTGGACCCGGTAGGTGGCGCCGCTGAACACCTCTTTAACGGTGGGACCGATTTTGATGGTATTTTTTTGTTTTTTTCAAGTAGATTCGAGAATACTTTAGATTAACAATTAGTCTATGGCGCTGCAATCGGTTTCTAGATTATTATTTTTTTAAGGGCAACACAACGCTGCCGGGTACAGCTAGTAGGTTATAAATAGAGATTATTACAAAATGTAAATTATTCCTTGATGAAATTTTCTAGTAGTTATCACGATTTTACTTGTGTTTTTACTCAAGCTTTAGGTGTTAATATTTTTGATGGTTGGTAACTCTGCGCGACAAGTCATCGTGGACGGGGCGTGAATATTTTGAAAGTAATTAACGATGTGTATGTAGACCCCGTTAATTACTTACAAAGCAAAGGCATTGTTTTCAGTCATAAGTATTACTTCCTTATTGAAATAAACATTATAATATTATTCACTTATCATTAGTAGTGTGTACATATACGCAACATTTTAAACATCACATGAAATGATAAGAATAAAGCACCTAGTAACCCCAAATTATAATTTCATATTTCATATACGGCCTCTGTGGTTGAGCGGGTTAAGCCTTTGCCGGCCTACCTCACTGCAATGCAGAGGTTCCGGGTTCGATTCCTGGTATAGTAAATTTCGGAAACGTATTTTCTCCATTATTTACTATGGTCTGGGTGTCTGGGATCGGCCCCAGAGTAGTCCATTGTATACCCATAACACAAGCGTAACGCGTTTGTCTGCCGATTTTACAATATATTAAAAAAATAGATATGCCGTGGTAGCTTAAGAGGTCTAAAAGCATGCACCACTTAGGGAGTTTTCTGATCTATTATGAACATTGTTACAATTACCAGATGCTATAGATAAAGGAAAACATTCTATAAAACCTGCACATCGAGATAACCGTTGTGCTAGAATCACTAATACGTGTAGGAACGGAGAAAGAATACAATTTCCTGCGGCCTGGCAGCCTGTTGTAACAGGCGACTAAACAACCCACAGTCAGGTGGTAGGGTATTTGCTCGACTGGATGGCGACCACCCCTGGTCTAGAGTATACCGCCATAACAACCTTGTGTTGTGTTCCGGCATTAGCGACCAGGTTCCAGTCTCCTTTAAGAGAGCAGCAGCGCATTTGTAGCACCTTTGGTGTTGCAAATTTCCACTGTCCACTTCCCTAGACCCGAGCCCAGCAGTGGGATGTTGTTATCTATCTATATAAATAAAATTGAATCGTAGAAATCTATGTATATAAGCCGCGCGCAGAAGGTTTGCCGATGACAATTTACTATTGTTGCATATTCTTATGTATAGTATATACAATAATAATTTTATTGCAACAATTATTTATGTAACCTTTTTTGTCAACCCTACTGACCATCGACGCGTGACATCATGAGGCTATCGCCAAACCTGTGCATGGGTTGTATGTACGCATAATTTGAGAACGAATTTACTAATTTTGATTATTATTTTTTTTGTGTATGTTTTAGGTTCTCGGATGGTTTAAATTCACAATTGGATCTGGTAGATGGCACTAGAATCGGGTTTCAGCTTTTTATTTTTTCCGGGCAGGTCAACGTCTGTTGAGACCGCTAGTTATTTATATATTTTCTTAGAGAGGGTCGCTAAATCAGCTTAATTATTACACTATAAGTCATGCGCAGAAGGTTTGCCGATGATAACCTCCCCCGGTACCTCCAACCGCGACCTGTCTAGTTCTTAGTACTACTTAGACAAGCCCCGGCCCCAGTCATAGGAAGCGGGAGGGGTGATCATCGGCAAATCTGCGCACGACTTATATATTCATTTGAATAACATCTTATCCGTGCAGGAACGGAGAAAGAATACAACTTCCTGCGGCCGGGCGGCCTGTCGTAAGAGGCGACAGAACACCCCACAGCCAGGTGCTAGGGTATTTGCCCGACTGGATGGCTACTAACCCTGGTCTAAAGTATGTCGCCATAACAATCTTGAGTTCTGTTCCGGCATTAGTGACCAGGTTCCAGTCTCCCTTAAGAACCGCTTTCCATCAAGTGGGCCGTCTGCCTGTCTGCTGAACTGCAATAAAAAAAAATACTTACTCTAAACCGAAGTTCTCCAATCGGCGGTTGTGCATATGGTATACCCTTAAAACTGTAGTAAGGTGTTCTATCCAGCAATGTTTTCATTGAACCCCTTAGTTTACCCTCATTGACTGTTACTATGGGGTTCTCCTGTAACATTTAAAAAATAAGAATATTTAATGAGAAAGAAAATTTAATGCGTATTTAATGGGTATTGACGGAAATCGTTTAACATAATGTGATAACACATTTTCACAGAATATTGGCGTGAAACGGCTTGAGTTAATGCTGTTTTATGCGATGACCCGTTCAGGAACGGTGAAAGAATACAATTCCTGCGGCCGGGCGGCCTGTCGTAAGAGGCGACAACACAACCCACAGCCAGGTGGTAGAGTGCCCATCTGGATGGCTACCACTCCTGGTCGAGAGTATGCCGCCATAACAACCTTGGGTTGTGTTCCGGCATTAGTGGCCAGGTTCCAATCTCCCTTAAGAAAGCAGCAGCGCATTTGTAGCACTTTTGATGTCCATAGGCGATGGTTACCGCTGTCCATTAGATGGGCCATCTGCCTGTCTGCTTAACTCATGCAATAAAAAAAATAAGCCAATGAGTGAGAGATCCGATATCCTACTTCCTCTTCATCATCCTTATCCTTCTATTCCAGTCACATATCCCCTCTAATCCGTTCTACTGTCTGATCCCTATATCTCGTCCCCTTTTTATTACCAGATGAAACCCATTTGCCCCCCCCCTCCCCCTGCCGGGGGAAACAAGACTTCGGCGGGGGAGTGTGGGACTAGTCGGCCAGAAGGGCCGGAATACCCACTAAAACCCCTTGGTACTACCGGACGCCGTGTGCCGGGGTCACAGGATGTGCGTAAGCTTTTTTTGTGACTCAGGATTGAGAGGACGGCCTTATAGTCTCCTCTGAACGTCACCCGCGCCATGGGTTCATGGTGGGCAGATGTCCTGGTTCCTCCGGCGCCATGATCGGTTGTTTCGGCGGGAGAGGAGCGTGGCTGCTCGCTCTCTCTCCCGCTCCGCCATATCTCATCCCCAAACCCATCCTAAAGACTGTGATTACATTGGCTTCACCCCTGGTCTGGCAAACATCTATAGGCGAGGATAACCACTTTCCATGAGCTGGGCCGTCTGCCTGTTTGCCAGCTTCCCAATAAAGAAGAAACACTAACAGAGAACAACCTTAATACTTTTAACATCCATAATCTACCTATATACTAATACTATAAAGAGGAATAATTTGTGTTTGTAACGAATAAACTCAAAAACTACGGGACCGATTTCAATAATTCTACCACCATTCGAATGCTACATTATCGCTGATTAAAATAGGCTATATCAAAATTAGGGATCCCTACTAACACTTCAATAATGTAACCCATCAATAATGTAACCCATCAATCTAAACAAAATACTTCAGATATAAATAGAATAAGAAATATAAAGAAAACAATTTTTAGCTAGCCGTGTTACTGGGGAGTTTCTTGCCGCTTCTTCTCCTTAACAGCAATAACACGTTACGAAGCCGTGTACATAGAATAGGAAGTAAAATTAAATTTTAAATTATATGTATGACCTTCAAAAAGTGTTCTCCAGTGGAACTTGTTTTGGATTTAAATTTAATTTGAATTTGGCTCTGGAATCGGTTTCTAGATTTTAATTTTTACCTGCACCGTGTTTGTGTGATTTGAAGCACAGAAGCAGGCACCCAAAGACACCACTAAGTGAAATATCACGACGACTCTCTGTTCAGCGCCAATAGAATACAAAAAGAACATAATTACATCAAGTTGTCAAAAAATTTTTGGCGAGAAATTAAAGCGTGATTTATTGCTTTTCAGTTTTGTTATTAAAAATTTAAAGTTATTGAAGAATAAATTACACATATCACATATATTTTAATTATTTTTGGTCCTCAGGTATATCAGTGCTACTTATACTGTTTGTATTGTGATATCGACGGCTTCATAACATATAGGCGTATATGCAAAAATACAATTTGTTTGTTTGTTTACTAAAAACTATGCATGTTTTAGAAAGTCTTGCCGGTATGCAAGTGTACCTATAAAGATCTTCTATCCGTGCAGGAACGGAGAAAGAATACAATTTCCTGCGGCCCGGCGGCCTGTCGTAAGAGGCGACTAAACAACCCACAGCCAGGTGGTAGAGTATTTGCTCGACTGGATGGCGACCACCCCTGGTCTAGAGTATGCCGCCATAACAACCTTGTGTTGTGTTCCGGCATTAGTGACCAGGTTCCAGTCTCCTTTAAGACAGCAGCAGCGCATTTGTAGCACCTTTGGTGATGCAAATGTCCATAGGCGATGGTAACCGCTTTCCACTAAGTGGGCCGTCTGCTTGTCTGCTGAACTCCTGCAATAAAAAAAAAAAAGAAGGCTATTCCAAATTTCAGCCTTATACAATCGACCAATTTTGTTTTATTCAAAATTTTGTCCTTGTGTAAAACTGCATTTTTGTCTGTACCCTTGATATGTAGTGTTTATATAGGCTACGTTCCATTAGGGGCTCACAACGACCACGTTCACGACCGCGATATTTCGCGTTCCACTTGCTTGCGGACATTATAATCATAAACGCTAGTGGAACGGGTTATGGAGCGTTGATGTCATTAATGTCATACGCGCTACGCAAATGTCATTGGTTGATATTTGAAAATCGCGCCTTTTTCAACGTATTGACAAGAGAGAATTAATGCTCTGTGGTCATCGCCCACTTCGACCCACCTTTTGACATGGGTCGTTGTGGGCGTCGTGTGACGTCGTGCGGTCGCCTTGTGGAACGGCTAACTGAGCATTTTGGGCGTCGTGAGTTACTAATGGAACGCCCTAATCGTGTATAATTAAGATTTTTATTTAATATGTTTTGAATAATATTTTCTTAAGTTTTCGCGACTTGTATACATAATAAAACTACGTTTTAACGTTTTGAAGCGCGGTAATTTGTTTGATTTTGGTTATTCCGACGTTTCGGCCACTTTTTAGTGGTCGTGATCACGGAAGACAAAGATATCAATTGTCAATTGTCCAATTAGATTAGGCTCCCATATAGTAAATAATAACCATAAACACAATTTAAACTAAATAATTAAAAAGAACAAGTTGGCGGTAGGCTAAATAAAACTTTAACCGTCAACGTAATTTTATTATGTTTTGAATGTTTTATATTACCTATGATCTACACCGCCACTGTCATGTTTTAATATTTTCCTTAGTTTAGGGGGTTCCCTGGAAGAGGTCGCTTTAAGAGATGAGGCCACCCTTTGTTCAACATTTTGAATTTTGATGAACAACAAAGTGTTTTTATTCATTCATTCTGTTCGATCCTTGCCTAGTATAAAGTAGGTAGAATATCGCTCCATCAATTTTGCTGTCTACCCTCTTTCTGTGTGAGGCGACGGCCAATGCACAGCAGGGTAGGAGCAGCCATTTTTTGACGACTTACTGTCGCCGTTTCACGAGACAACGCGCCGTGCGCTCATCATTTTAGAATAAAATTAATTATACTAGTACTTATTATGATTACTGGCCGTGCTAAGAACTGACTATATGTGCTTAGACTTTGTCAAAAGTGTTAGCTCTAAGGTGGAGTTTAGTGCCGTGTGCAACCTGAACCGAGTCAGGAGAGGGCCGATCTCAAGGTTGATGGAGCTTCTACTTTTCTAGTGCAAGGATCTAGGTCATATCTCTCTCATACAGTCCATTACAAACTGAACCAGCATTTTATCCACGGGCTACAGCGCCCACACATTCATATATAAGTATAAAATATATCCACATCGTAAATATAGATAAATATTTGTACTTATTAGTTTTAGTAGACTAGGTACATACACATACATACATACATAACTTCATGCCAGTTCCCTTGCGGGGTAGGCACGAACAACAGAGTGCCATTTAGGCTTATTCTTACACACCTCACTTGCCTCTTTGACATTCATAACTCTTGTCATGCAAGCTCGTCTGTTCTTAAGGCTCCTGACATCACCTTCTGCTAGTACACGATCAATTTGATCATGGAAGGTGTGTCGTGGCCTTCCACGACTTCTGCATCCATCCACTTTTGCATTGTATATCTGTTTAGTCATTCTTTCATCATGCACTCTTTCCACATGCCCGAACCACCGGAGCATTCCTTTCCTTACCTTCACCCCGACACTCTCTTTCAGACCAACTCTCTAAGTAGACTAGGTACTCATATTTAAATTTTTACTTTATAATTTTAATAAAATATAATTTGTCAGAAGCCTTAAGAACAGACGAGCGTGCATGACAAGAGTTATGAATGTCAAAGAAGCAAGTGAGGTGTGTAAGAATAAGCCTGAATGGCGCTCTGTTGTTCGTGCCTACCCCGCAAAGGAACTGGCGTGAAGTTATGTATGTATGTATGTACTTTATAATTTTAACCCAAAAATCTTTATTTGAAATAAATTAATATAGTAATAAACTATTACTAGATATAAAGACGAAGAAGATAAATAGACGAAGTCATGGGAGCGTAATAGCTAGCGCGCATCCCAACCTCAAAGGGCGCAGGTTCGATCCTGGCCGGAACGCATTTCTGACCTAATATATTGTTACAATTACCACGTGCTAATAACAGTGCAGGAAAACATCGTGATGCCACCTGCACATCGAGATAACCGATGTGTCAAACCTGCCAAACCGCCTTGGACAAGCGTGGCGGGTATACTGTCCGTACCCCACTAGTGGGAGGCCCGAGCCCAGCAATGGGACGTTCATGGTCTGTTATTAAAAAAATAAAAATATACATAGATAAGCTTTAAACCAATAATAAAAGTAAATACTTAGTATTAAATGTTATCAAAATTTAAATTAGATCATTTACCGCTAATAATAATGCAATAAAACATACCATTTTTGAAGCATAAACTATTGTAGAACACACAACCTGCCTCTTCGTAGGAAGAGGAAAGACTAACGTAGTGCTTAAATCAAGAGAAACAATTTAATTTGTGATTCATATTCACGCGTAAATATTACCGTATGAACGTCGTATTATTGTCTGGCTGGGTTGTATGCACTTAATACGTTTGCTTGGTAATGTTCCAAATTAAAGAACAACAACGTTTTTAGTGGGTAATTTAAGGATGGTATTTTTGGTATATATCTTACTAGCTGTGCCCGCGACGTTGTCCGCGTGGAATTTGTTTTTAAAAACCCCCCGATTTGGAAACATTCTTCATTGGTGCTCCGCTCCTATTGGACTTAGCGTGATGATATATAGCCTATAGCCTTCCTCGATAAATGGGCTATCTAACACTGAAAGAATTTTTGAAATAAATAAATAAATAAATACATATATATATATATATATATATATATATATATATATATATATATATATACATACTAGCGGCACCGAAGACGTTGTTCTGCTCTGAAAAAAAATCTAGGACCCGATCCCAGGGCCACCTACCGGTTCCAATTGTGGATTTAAACCATTCGGGGACCCACTCAAACACACAAAAACAAAATCTCCAAAATCGGTCCCGGTGATTAGGAGGATTCTAGAACCCGATCTCAGCGCCACCTACCAGTTCTAATTACGAATCTAAACCATCAGGGAACCCACTAAAACACACAAAAACAAAATCACCAAAATCGCTTCAGGTGATTAGAAGGATTCTAGAACCCGATCTCAGCGCCACCTACTGGTTCCAACGGGATAAAAAGTATCCCATGTTCGTCTCCTAGTTCTAAGCTACCTCCCCACCAATTTACAGCCAAATCGGTACTGCCGTTCTCGATTTATAAATAGTGTAATTAACATATATATATATATTGTATGTATTTAATTGATAAAATATGTAGTTTAAGTATATTTATTTATGATATACCTAATAATCTGCACCGCCTACATCGCCCGATTAGGTTAAATTATTCCTTAAGTTAGGTTGCCTGGAAGAGGTTGCTTTAAGCGATAAGGCCGCCTATTGTTCCTACCATGACAATATTGTAATTGTGTATTTTTGAAATTGTATATTTGGTGAGCAATAAAGTATTATCTATCTATCTACTTTATTGTACAATGAACTTAATAAAACAATACACGAAAACAGATTAGAATTAGGTACAAATGGCGGTATTATCACTGACAACGATCTCTTCCAGACAACCTTGGCATGGAGAAAGAAATATGACAAAAAATAGGTAGATCTATAATCTTAACCATCCTGGGACCCACTTGAACCCACACAAAACCCCCTCTATCCGTGCAGGAACGGAGAAAGAATACAATTTCCTGCGGCCCGGCGGCCTGTCGTAAGAGGCGACTAAACAACCCACAGCCAGGTGGTAGGGCATTTGCCCGACTGGATGGCTACCACCCCTGGTCTAGAGCATGCCGCCATAACAACTTTGAGTTGTGTTCCCGTATTAGTGACCAGGTTCCAGACTCACTTAAGAGAGCAGCAGCACATTTGTAACACCTTTGGTGTTGCAAATGTCCATAGGCGATGGTAACCGCTTTCCATCCAGTGGGCCGTCTACCTGTCTGCTGAACTCCTGCAATAAAAAATAAAAAAAACAAAAATAATTTCACCTAAATATTGGAGAACCCGATTACAGCTAAATTAATTATTTTACATGTATTTAATCAATAAAATAACTCCGACCGAAGCATCTGTTTTAAACGATATTCAGTTTTTTGACATCCACTTTGACGATATTTGCAGCACGCATTCTGTCAATTCTATGTCAAACGTCATAAGGTTACATTAAAAAGTTTATATTGTCCAAAGCGTTAGGGTTAGATTAGAAATAATTTTATATGGTGGTTAGGTATTCTTAATTTTTCCTTTCATAAATACCTTCTCCTGACAATAACAAACACAACAAAAAAAGAATTAGCGAAATCGGTCCAGTCGTTCACGCGTGATGGCGTGACCAAGGGAAATAGGGATTCATTTATATATATATAAGATATACGTATGTATATATGTACTAAACTATAGTGTAAAATCGGAAAGGAGCAATCCTAAAATAAAACACGCAATCTATTAATTATTCTGTGAACTACTCAATCAGAAGCTTCTCTCTAGTTGCCGATAGATAGCGCTTTTTTAAAACGCGCGAAATTTAAACGCTCTGGCCAACTGCTACACAACTTTCCGTGACTACAACCCTTACTTCCAAGCTATATTATTATCGATTAATTCATACTTTTAATAGTAATATAGTGTTATTTTATTCATAATATAACCCTTGATATCGCTGCGTAATAACAAAAACACCGCAACTCAATATTTGCGATATGAAAACAAAAAAATAATAAATTGAATGCATCTGATTGGTCTACCTGCTCTCTTATCAGGACCCCAATTTACACACCTTCAAAGTAAACAAGGATTAGCAATATTATCAATTTTATTATAGACTTTCAAATATTTTTCTAACAATCCGAAGCGATACAGAGAGTGCACATTTGTGCAAATATTTCGCACTTTGTTTGTATATTACATGATTATTTTAGTTTTGTGGCTTATTTCAATGTTATTTTATTTGTGCTCTGTTTTTTTTTCTAACGTATAAGCAACGTGCGTAAGCGCAAGCGGCTGTAACCGCGCGCTTTGAGCAACAGAACTGCGCTGTCCCAACAAACTGTATAGCTGGTATAGCTGGTTATATTTTAGCTAGTTTAATAACACATAACAAAAATATAGTCTACATTTTCATTTTTATTATTATTAATTAATCAGGCTCACTATTTTGCAAAAGGATTTTGTTGTTCAATCGTTGAATATATTATGAGATTACAAATAAACTTGGCTACTCGTGGTTACTTTATGGTAAAATAAAAATTGCGGTGAGATTTATAATTACATTATTATATATTGTAATTATTTTAGGAGTTTAATGATGACGATGATAAAACATATTCTATTAGGGTCTTTTTTATTTCTTTTTTTTAATACCGCATCAGTATAAGATTTAAGACTAGACCCAGAAGTTAGTTTTTGCACATAAAATTAATTGCCACAAAAAACTAAACACCATTAACGCTATGAAAAAAGTTGCATTGTATTACATCAGAATTACTACAAAGCACAAGAGAAAAGTATTTGATACTTCATTTCTAAATTGATTCTTCATTCAAATCAATATTCGATATTAACCTTACTTAACAGTAATTTGAATATTTATTAGGTACAGCTTTTCCTTAGTTCTTTTCAATCAGCTAAATATACTTAAAAGTACGATATAAGTACCTTATTTAAACAAATATCTAAATGCGTTGTTAACCCTTTAAAATAATATTCGTAATAGTTTTTTTTATGTAATTAAAATAAAATCATTATGATTCGCACATTACTAACTTAATGCAAGGTAACTCGTATAATTAATTAAATTTCGAAAGCTACACAAATATCTATTTCTGCGGAGTCTTATACTTTTAAATATATATTGATACAGTAATAAATTGAAAAAAAAACCTATTTTTTGTTTTTTTATTTCATTGCATGAGTTTAGCAGACAGGCAGACGGCCCACTTGATGGAAAGCGGTTACCATCGCCCATGGACATTTGCAACACCAAAGGTGCTACAAATGAGCCGCTGCTTTCTTTAGAGTGACTTGGACATCGTTTCTAATGTCAGAACATAAATCAATTAAAAGCAAGCAGCAAATTCAACATAAATATACTAACATCTTATCAACGTGATTTCGTTAGCCTATTTATGATAGAAAAAAAATAAAAAACAAAAAAAATCGAGCTACGAAAATTATCATAAACTTCACCACATATTATCCTTTTCCAATAATAACCCTTTTTCTATGTTGTTAATATTAAAAATAATATATTATAATCTCTTGTAGAACTCACAATCAAAGTGCTGTCAAACAAAATATTCATTACAAAGAAAACAGTTGCAAAAATAAATCAAAAACGCTATCATATATTACACCTGTTGAACAGAAGTGTTTTTTCACACGCTTTTATCAAAGAATTTGTTTGTATTATTCTAATTATTGTACCCTTAACAACTGAACATCCGCAACGAAATGAACTTTTATTAATGTTTGTATCATTATCGACTGGTTTTATTACTTCATAATACTTATTGTAATAAAATTATTACAATAAGTATTGTGAACGTCTCCACTCAGATGAGATGAGAATGTTGAGATGGATGTGTGGTGTTACAAGAATGGATAAGGTGAGAAATGAGTACATAAGGGGATCTTTGAAAGTTGCACCTGTGACAAAAAAATTGAAAGGAGGAAGATTAAGTTGGTATGGGCATATAATGAGGAGGGATGAAAGTCACGTGACAAAAAGAATGTTATACTACAAGATCGATGGGTACAAATTTAAAGGTAGACCAAAGAAAAGATGGATGGATTGTGTGAAGGATGACATGATGATATGCGGTGTGACAGAAGAGGTATGTCAGAATAGAAGAGTGTGGAAGGAAAAGACATATTGTGCCGACCCCAAGTAATTGGGATATGGTGAAAGAAAAGAGAGAAGTATTATGAATGCAATCATCATTATTAAAAGATAACCCGTGCATTTTACTTCTTATTTGGTAGGATCATTTACAAGATTGCTAAATTACGTTGCATCTAATGCTTATTTCCATCGAACTGCTTGCCTGCCAAATCTATAAGTATGTCCCAAATAGACATGCAAAAATTGATTATTGAAAATATCAATATATTATTTTAATCATAATTAGCGTAATCCCATTTTATAAAACCTAACTTAAGGTATTTAAGATTAAGTACAAGTTGATTACTGAGCCTAGGTCACCTTCTCACGTATTGTACGCAACATGCTGGCCTCATTTTCTATCATTCACTTACAGCAAACTTATTTTACATCTGACTTCAGTTATATATAGTAATATTGAGTGCCAAAGTTTTGTATAAAAAAAAATTTAACTAGTGTGTTTAATTTAATTTGACACTTATTTCCAGGCTCCTTCTAACGAATTAATTCGATTTATATATATATAAAAAGCTAGCGGTTAAGGCAGATGTTGTCCTGCCCTGAAAAAATAAAAATCTAGAACCCGATTCCAGCGCCAAGTATTTTGTTTAGCAGTCTAATCAACATTTTAATAATCGTAATATCTTTTGTATGGAATATGCGATTTGAATAATTCAAAAAGTAATCTATAGATATTGAAACAGTCTTGAATTGAATTTGACGGCCTCTGTGGTTGAGCGGGCTAAGCCTTTGCCGGCCTACCGCAACGCAGAGGCTCCGGGTTCGATTTACTATGGTCTGGGTGTCTGGGATCGGCCCCAGAGAAGTCCGTTGTATATTACCCATAACACAAGCGTAACTTGCTTAATTTGGGAATATCCAGTAGTGTGTTTGTCTGCCGATTAAAAAAGATAAGAATACGAAATTATTATTTTGGATAAGGATTAATACAAAGGTTAGTTAAGTTAGTTAATATGGTATCACGAAGTTTTTTGTAGACATTGGTATGTTTTTCAATATTGTAGAACATTTTTTTTGTGCTATCATCATTGGTTTCCGCAACGCATGCGATGAAAAACATTTTATGACCAATTTTTTTTACACCTTGGGTTTTATTATTTAAATTTTAGTAGAGATCCCGAAATTATTATTAATTAAAAACCAATTAATTTCCTACAGCTATTATGCATTTTTAACTAATATCATAATATAGTTGTGCAAATAAAACCATGGTTCAACGTAGAACGTTTTACTGACGCTGCAGTCTACTTAGGCTATTTTAATGTAAACAACGCTCACAATTATTTTGTCGATGAGTGACTAGAGGTCGCTAACGAGTTGCTAACAACGTAGTAACACAGGACTTCAATTACTACGAAGTTGGTCAGGCAACTTCAGGGATCAGCATCCAGGCACTTCTCCGTCGTCACACTCTTGGCAGAGTGGTCGTGGTCCTCATGACAGGGGTGGTGGCAAGCTTCACAATTCGTCGCCATTCCTCTCGCACTGTAGCTTTCCTCGTGCATTCATGAAGTGGGCTATTTAGTGCGGATTTGATTTGGTCGGTCCAGCGCATTGGTGATCTACCGCGCGCCCTCGTGCCCTCCACTTTGCCCTGGACCACGAGTCGCTCCACCGACGTGTCCTCTCGTCGTGTAATATGTCCAAAGAAAGTGAGAATACGACCTTGAACGATGGAAGAGAGACGTTGTTTTATGTCGAGTTCTTCGAGGATTGAGACGTTGGTTCGGAACTGTGTCCAGGCTAAGCGAAGCATTCGTCTCCAACACCACATTTCTAAAGCGTCTATCTTCTTTCTCTCACTTTCTCTTATAGTCCACGTTTCGGCGCCATAAAGAAATATGGGAAACACTAGTGCCCTGACAAGTCGCATTTTAGGATCCAGGCACTACTGGAGAATAAATCCATGAAACTTCAACCTCCTACAACAAGAATGCATCCGAAGAACTAATACCAACAACTACGGACGCAGGTGTACCAACTGTACAGCCAAAGACTCTTGACACTCGACTTTTAAAAATAAAAATGTTACATATTTTTTTCTATAGCAGTTTTTTAAAACTTCTGTAAGGGCCGTTTAGTTTGAAAAGACCTGCATCGTCATTATTTACAACCCTTTCGGATAAGCCCTTGACAACAAAGCTTTTAACATTTTAAAATACGACCCACAATGCATGATGTATTGGTTTTTTTTTTTAACCCTTCACAGATTAAGCACAGAGTCCTAGTTCTGTGTAAATGTTTTTAATATTTAAAAGATTAGCGTCATGTAAGGTTTTCAACATTAAATAAACAATTTCATATGTGTAATTATTTAGTAATTGTTTGTCGAAAATATTTTCAATTTATTTGTTTGGTTTTGCTTTTAAATATTATATGGTGAAACGCAAATCTTCTTATATATAAAAATCAATTGCTGTTCGTTAGTCTCGCTAAAACTCGAGAACGGCTGGACTGATTTGGCTAATTTTGATTTTGAATTATTTGTGGAAGTCCAGGGAAGGTTTAAAAGGTGAGTAAATAAGAAAAATAGGCTTGGAATATAGTAAAAACAACAATTTCGCTTTCCCTTAGAAACTATTCCTACCTGTCAAATATTTGATGTTCGTTCCGTCATTTAGAAATCAATTAAATTTAAAAGTCGTTCAGAAATCAAATTAAATTTAAAAGTGATTTTTTTTCATTGTTATGGTTTTGAATGTCAAACGTTTGATGTTTGTCCCGTCGTTCAGAAATCAACGTTTTTTTAATTATTGATTGTGAGGCGGTACGAAGTTTACCGGGTCAGCTAGTTGAAAATAATGATTTTGTAATTCACATTCGAGTTCGTAAGTTTCTTTTGCGTACACTCCGTTTTTTCTAAATGGAACAAAATCAATTTCTTTTTTATTTTAAGATGGCGCAAGTTCTTTATTCAAAATATGTTCAAACATTTCTGGCCAGTATTCAAAATTTAAATTAGATAAGAATGTGACAGAACTTACAACCCGGCTGCGTATATTTATTGCGTAGAAATTCCAAATTTTTACATGAAATTATTTTGTTTGCTTGGTTGTTTTTTTTTTCACAGCTTTGCGAGTGAAGAAATTGTTACCAATAATGTATTTTCAAAAACGGCTGTTTGCACGACACTTTTATCCGGAAATCGGGAAAAATGTATAGTATTAGGTAACTAGTAGTAGTATTTTGTTATAAGTGTTTTAAACTTTATCTCACTTCTTATTTAGCATGAAATGTCTATATTTGCTTGAAAACATGTATTATTAGAACTTGATAATATATTCATATAAAAACTTCGTTTAAAAAAACCGACTTGAAAAACTAAAAAGTATAAAATAACTTATTTTTAAAGCTATTTTATACTTTTTAGTTTTTGAAGTCGGTTTTTTTTAAACGAAGTTTTTTTATTTTATTTGTTACTTTTTAGTGTCTAGCTATGTATGGGTAGACCTACAAAAGGTGCCGCGCTCCTCAAAAATTTAGGTCCCAAGAAACGGGAACAAAAAAATGTTCGTAAAATGAAAACTATCGGGCCAAACTATGTTAAATTTTTAGAGGACCAAATGGCAACTATTCCGCATCAAACTAAATAAGAATCACGTAAATCGGATCATAAATCTCAGCGTAATCGGTGTACATATGGAATGGAATGGAAAAATGTTCATAAAAAATGTTCATAAAATGAAAACTATTGGGCCAACCTATGTCAAATTTTTAGGGAACACAAAAAGAAAGATCCCGACGAAGTGAGAACTTCCTCCTTTTTTTGAAGTCGGTTGAAAATTAGATGGAAATTCTTAGAAAATAATAAATCTGTAGGTGAAATGAAATCAAAGCAAGTTATTAAACGGTCCTAAGTCGTAAACAAGAGAGTAATTATCACAGCATCACACGTGATACGGGTTAAGTCCACAGAATTATGCTCGGTGGCGGGCTGGTCTGTTTTGGACGGAGGGGGCGCGCACCGAAAGGGTTGGCCATATAGGGATGAGGTTTCTGTTATCGATATAAATTTTTATTGTATTAGACTTGCGTCTGAGGTAGTTCTATCCGTGCAGGAGCGGAGAAAGAATACAATTTACTGCGGCCGAGCGACCTGTCGTAAGAGGCGACTTAACAACCCACAGCCAGGTGGTGAGGCATTTGCCCGACTGGATGGCTACCACCCCTGGTCTAAAGTATGTCGCCATAACAACCTTGAGTTATGTTCCGTCATTAGTGACCAGGTTCCAGTCTCGCTTAAGGGAGCAGCAGCGCATTTGTAGCAACTTTGGTGTTGCAAATGTCCCTAGGCGATGGTAACCGCTTTCCATTAAGTGGGCCGTCTGCCTGTCTGCTGATCTCTTGCAATAAAAAAAAAGTAAAAAAAATAGAGGGAGCCTCTAAGTGGTGAAGACAAAACCTTGCCCAATTCAATCCCAAAAAGAGACGGATCTGCGTTTTCTCTGCCAATAAAACCCCATTCGTACATGCGCTTCAGTTCCAAAGAACATACCTTACAACCTCTAAGAGTATTGGGATCCTTGGTGTCGTCATTTCAAACGATGTACACTTCAGAAGCCACCTTGAAGGCCAGGCAAAATTTGCCCTTAAGAAATTGGGAGTATTAAACCGCTCCAAGCAGTACTTCACTCCGCGGCAACGCCTTGTGCTTTACTTTTGCTTTCCCAGGTGAGGCCGCGTATGGAGTACTGTTTACACTTGCATGCCTGACCTCCTTTTTTTTTGATAACGCAGGGGAAATGTCTTTGAACACCATCCTCGGGTCCTTCGGGGGAAGGGCCAAAATGTAGGCATAAGGCCTGCATCGAGGGTATGTGAGACGCTCAGCGACCGGTTCTCCACGCTCGCTTCTATAACGAAGCTGTCGCGAAAAACCGCCGTCAGACTACCCACTAAACCTAAACCTGCGCCCCATGTATAGCGCTTTTACGGTGCGTCACGGGATCTCGTACAGAGTAACTGCAACATGACGCCCCTTCACTCTATAACTGGGCCACCCCGGGGAGCAGAGGGGCCCACTTCATACGGGGGGGAGGGGGGGGGAGTCCACTGTCACCCCCGTGACAGTGGCCCCTGATGCCCCTGAGGCCCCTATGGGAGGAGGAGATGTGTGTACCGGTGCCTGCGACCGCCGATCCGCTTCCTGCGAACGGGGTCCACGTACGCGTCCTCCTCCCTCGCTTTTTCAGCGGCCTCCTTTTGCGACATGACGGATTCGCAGAAGGAGGAAACCGCAAGCCAGGAATGTTGACCCTGGACCAACGACGTTCTCTAGGAGGGCCCTCTGGGGCCCCCAAACGGCGCACTCCATGAGCGTTTGAAACGCCATGCCTTGGAGTGCGCCGCACTCGTGGCAATACAGGGAAAGCCGTCAATGTATCAGCACATGTGTTGTTAATTTTTTTGATTATGATTAATTTATAATTAATGCATAAATATCGATTTGTCGATATTCCAAGTCACAGCACTACAAACAACCCTTCGACTGCACATAGGAGCACATTTTAATGCATTCATGGGCTCTCGAGCGTGGCGACGCCAAAGTAACTAAACGGCCACCCTATTCTCAACCATACACCCCGCTTTTTATTTATTATTTCAAACGGCATAGTTATAATTTTGAGATTGGAGCAATAAGGGTTTTTATGTCGTACGAACGATAACACCTGTTTGAGCAACGTCAGAAACTCATAAATGCGCAACGAAAACTGGCTTATTTTTGACGTTAAGGAAAGAAACTTTATTCTATTTTCTCACACAACAATTTACAAGTGATATAAGACCATTTGCGTGAGACTGGTGACCATTGTAAAGTACATCTGTGCACATCTGTATTACAGGTCAGCAGTGCTCCGCTCCATGGCGAAAAACAAACTAAATACTAATTATAAGGTAATGAGTGTGCGTGTGGGTGTGTGTGCGTGGGAGTGTGCGTGCATGCATACATGTGTGTGTATGTAATAATTCCAATTAAGATAAAGAACGAAGTAATGTTAAATTATCATATTTTCACTTCTAAATTAATTTCGTTTTGTTTTTTAAATTGACCTGACCGCATTACAAGTCCGCAGCTGGCAAGACACTGCGCAGGACAGAGGAAAGTGGCGTGCTCTCATTTTCTTTTATAAAATTTCAATTTTAGAACATCCTACCAACATACCTACGTTTTATCCGTGCAGGAACGGAGAAAGAATACAATTTCCTGCGGCCTGGCGGCTTGTCGTAAGAGGCGACTAAACAACCCACAGCCAGGTGGTAGGGTATTTGCCCGACTGGATGGCGACCACCCCTGGCCTAGAGTATGCCGCCATAACAGCCTTGTGTTGTGTTCCGGCATTAGTGAGCAGGTTCCAGTCTCCTTTAAGAGAGCAGCAGCGCATTTATAGCACCTTTGGTGTTGTAAATGTCCATAGGCGATGGTAACCGCTTTCCATCAAGTGGGCCATCTGCCTGTCTGCTGAACTCCTGCAATTAAAAAAAAAACCTGTTGAAGGGTTTAACACTAAATATTGCAGAAAAAGCACCATATATATTCACATTCATAATCCCTATCTGTATTATTATATAAGATAACTAGAGTTCGCCACGCGGGTGCGCCGCATGTCAAACCCTAAGCAATGGTTTTATTTTACTAAAAACTTTATTCGGTTTTTTACATATAATAATAACAAAGAAACTAAGTTCATACAGTCTACACAACTACCCAGCAAAATATAAAGGAGAGTCGAAGCCAACCTGATTTGAAATAATACAATGAACGACATGTTGTTTATGACAACTTAGGTGTTTGTTAGTGAATTTAAAAAACGCGATTGCAGCGCCATCTATTTTGCTAATCCGTCTATTCTAAGGAAACACTGTCATTTGTCGGGATAAAATGCTTTGCAAGTGTTAACTCGGGTTATAAGCCAGCATTATATTAAGATTCATTTATATACGTTCAGTAGTTTCCAAGAAAGATGCGATCGCAGCGCCATCTTTTTCACTACTTTCGTCTATACCTCGGAAACGCTGTCATTTATCGGGATAAAAAGTATCCTATGTTACAACCCGGGATATAAGGAAGCTCTATTTCGAGTTATATTTAAATGCGTTCAGTAGTTTTCACGTGACGCTCTAACAGACAGACGGACAGACAGACAAAAAGACATGCAAAAATCGCATTTTTCGCATAATCGATTTATTAGAGTTTAGATGGTTTGCCTAAGTATAAAATATTATAAAAACTTCTTGTCGGTATTGATTTTCACTTTACTCTTTTTTCAGAATTGAATGTTGTTGTTGTTGAATACGAGCAAGGCCCTTTGAATGAGAGTAAGGAATCTATAAAATGTTACTGAAATACGTCTAAGCTATCTTGACGTGCGTTTATCTTTAGTCAATATGTATATTGTTACGAGTTGCGGGACTCGAATTAAAATGCCGTGTGAATTATTATAGAGTTTATTAGAACTTTACAAACACGTATAACACAGGTACAAATATAACCGAACACAACAAATCCAAACGTAATGCAGAAGGCCGTAATTCAATAAAACGCGCAAAGTCCGTCAATATTAGATTCCCGAATGTACACACGTCACGCCTTGATCGTGGTTCTCGCTCAGGTGTCCCCTCTCTCCATCAGGCCGTCGTTTTATACTTCACAAATGCAAAAGAATCCGCAACACCTGGCTAATGATGCTAACATGCGAGTACAATAGGACATTAGGCTATTCTCCATAATAATTAAACACATATGCTAATAAATAAGTAAACAAAAGAAGACGATCATAAAAGGATTACAATTAGTTCAAATGCCAACAGGTAATAAAATGTGCTTTTACAGATTTGTACGTGGAATTTATGTCTTTGTCGGCGCCTAGGTTGTAACAATATCTTACAGTAATCATTTAATTTTACTCTATTAATAAGTTCTCCATTTCTGCAGATATGAATATTTAAAAAAATATTTCTGGAGTACAACAGATAGGCTGACGGCCCAACTGTGATAAAAAGTAGCTGCCGCAGCTCTTGCCTATGGACATTTGCTACACCAGAAGTTCTACTAATGTCCTACTAAGCTCGAGTTGGTGACTGGTATCTGACCACTAACGGCGGATCACAAGTAAAGCTAGTTGTAGCGGCTTACTCTAAACCAGGGTTGGTAGCTACCCAGAGACAAATTCCCTACTACTCAGGGGTGTTTTAATGCATCCAGACAGACCACCGGGCTGCAGGAATTAGAATTCTTTCTTTATCCTGGACGGACACATTTTTTTTTCATAAATGTTGTATTGAAAATACCACATTAATAATACAATGTAATCAAAAAAGACTAATAAGTAATTTAAATATAACTTAATTAAAAGTATTCTACTAAAAAAAATCTTGTTGTCTCTATTAAGGGGAGGTCACTTTGTTCATGTGTCCTTTAATAAGTTAGCACAGTACACTACACTTTAGACACATATTTGAAACACTATGCATTAACACACATTCCGTCTTCGTCGGAATGCTCATATTCTATTCCCTTCAATATAATGTGCTATTTAATCCAAAAGCTCCTCCTTATCTCAAGGAGCGTTTTAAATATCTACACCTTAGTCATACTCATCACCTCAGATCATCGGAAAACATACGTCTCGAAACACCTGTATATCACTCGCGATTTTACAATAAATCCTTCACAGTTCAGGCAGTGTGCCTGTGGAATGCGCTACCTGTGAAATTCAGGCGTTCAACGGACTCCTGAAGGATTATTACCTCGGGCTCTAAAGTCATTCATAACATCTTCATCTCTACTACTACATTACTCTCTAATTCTATACATCATTAATATGATTATTATTTATGTATATATCAATATATGTATATTTTTGTCTTATTTCTATGTCTATTATACTTGCCATTTCAAAATTTTATTTTTATTTATTTTTTATTCTAGTTATGTATATATTTTTTTTTAATTATTAACATCTCTACGGACTCGAGTTCCGTACCTTTTTTTACTACTTAATTTCTATGAAAAATTTTAGAGTCCATAAACGCTTATTGTTTATTTTTGTTACTGTGTGTGACATTAATTTAGTGATTTTTATGTTATGGTGTACCTTAAGATTAACTTATTATATTAATTTATCCTATTTTTAATATTAAACTTATACTAATATAGAGTGTATCTGTTACATGCTGGTGTTGTGAGGAAGTGCATGTGCAGCGTTGGCCATATATCTATACTTATATATAGTCCTATCTAGTGCCATGTGTGTTGGTTTTTTCTTTTCTGTGCCTGGGTTATTAATTTTTAGGCTCTTCGTGTGTCTTGGTTTGTTTGTGAAGTGTGCGTGTAATGCATTCATCATTCTAGTTATATTGCAATGTTTCTCTGATCCATCCTAAGGTTGTCTGGAAGAAATTGCTTTTAGTCATAAGACCGCCTATTGTCTTCTCTACTTAAACTTCTTGAATTGTATCTTAATGTTATGCAATAAAGTATATTCTATTCTATTCTATTCTAACACCTCAAATAAATGTGGTTATATAAAGAGATTATTGAGAGTAGATGAAGCGAGAGTTGATCGTCTCTAGAGGAGATCCATCGCCTCTGCTTACCCCTATAGGAAACGGGTGTGATAATATGTACTATGCAAAAAAATTCAGTACACAAAGTACCTAACACTTTCCTACCCAGCAATTTTTTTAACCCTTTTAAAATATTAGCGTGACGCTGTTAGTCAATGCTCTACAAGGTAGAATCGCCATTGAGCCGTAGCCGATGACATTTGGCGATAAAACGCTCGTGCGTTTTTATTTGTCAACGAATCAGACGGAAACGTGACCGATTGAAGGGTTAAGTCAAATTGAAAGGATTGATTATTTTCTATACATCAACAAGATTTTATCCGTGCAGGAACGGAGAAAGAATACAATTTCCTGCGGCCGGGTGGCCTGTCGTAAGAGGCGACTTAACAACCCACAGCCAGGTGGTAGGGCATTTGCCCGACTGGATCGCTACCACCCCTGGTCTAAAGCATGTCGCCATAACAACCTTGAGTTGTGATCCGGCATTGATGACCAGGTTCCAGTGACCCTTAAAAGAGCAGCAGCGCATTTGTAGCACATTTGGTGTTGCAAATGTCCATAGGCGATGGTAACCGCTTTCCATTAAGTGGGCCGTCTGCCTGTCTGCTGAACTCCTGCAATAAAAAAAAAGATTGGGAACTTATTTTTCAAGGTAAGGGAATTAGTAAACATTGAGAAAATTCTCCTAACGGTAAGTTGCTGTCGCCAGGAAGCAATTTTATCTAAATACGAGTGTTGAGGACTTTTTTGTTCATCATAGGCTGGTTTCTATTGAATATAGAATTGTCTGATTATAACTGATTATGTCAACAGACTGCATTATCAGCGCGTTTCATTAGCAGCTCACAACGCCCAAAATGCTCCGTTCCACAAGGCGACCGCAGTCGTTGTGGTCGTGGAGAAAACGTCACTAATGACATAATCATTTTCGATCACACAACCCTCACTACGGCCCATGTCAAAAGGTGGGTCGATTAACCGTTAAACTTGGGTTTACGATTGTACCGCAGGCAGCAAGTGGAACGAGAAAAATCGCGGTCTGACCAAACACCAACTCGTTTCTCTTCCATCTTCCATCTGTACCACCAAAAGATAGCACTATTGATTCCTGAAATTGGAAGTCCTAATTAGCTCAAGCGCTTTAAAAGTTTAACCAAATTGATAAGTCGCTAATTAGGAATTTTAATTTATGACTGATTCAATAAAAAAAACCGTACCTTCTGGACCGGCACCTTACCCACCCATGGAAGACGGTGACTTTCACGTAACCTACTTATAGTCTTCAGGAACTATAAAGTTTTCTTTTATTGTATAAGTTTAGGGATGACCCTAATGGTTGGAGGAGCGAGATGAAGAATGCTCCTCAGGCTCAAAGAAAGATCTTCCAGTGAGGCTATTGCTATGACCGGCAGGCCTTGCCCATCTGTCATTGTTGGAAGTTTGTATATATCCTTTGTACGTATCGGGAATCGTTTGCGATCTCAATTATTGCACAGCACCATCTGTTGGCTTATTCGTGGTCCACTACATAAGTTTATATATAAAGTCATTGTAATTAAAAAAGTAATAATAAGAGGTTGAAAATTTTAATTGAGATTTTCAATAAAAAGAAGGTACGGCACCACACTGCACATGCACTTCCTTACAACACCAGCATGTAACAGAAACACTCTACATTAGTATAGATTTAGTATTAAAATAAAATAAATTAATATAATAAGTTATTCTTAAGGTTGTACCACAACGCAAAAATCACTAAATTAATGTCACACACAGTAACAGAAATAAACAATAAGCGTGTATGGACTCTAAAAACTTTCATAGAAATTAATTTGTTGAAAAGGGTACGGAACTCGAGTCTGTAAAGTAGTTAACTGTGATTCCAGAATTATGTTACGTTTTTCATTGCGCAATTCTCATACCTCATTATTCTTCTTCCATTCTAATTTTATGATTTTAATTGCCGTTCTCGAACCGAATGGCCTGGTCTGTGACGATGGCAAGAGACACGACGGTATGCCTTTAATTCCTTGGAGTTTAAGAAGGCCGCTTGTGTGGGAAGTTACCTGTGTCGACACACTGGCGCCCTCTTATCTCCAGGAGTCCGAAGTTGTGGCCGCTCGCACAAAACCTCAAACGGCGCAAATATGCAACCCTTGGAACAGGTTACATATTAAAAATTAAAATATTAAAAAACGACTAATCAATACAACAGGAGTTCGGAAGTCTGGAGCTTACCTCGCTCAAAGAATTAGCCTCTGTATCCAACGAGGTAATGCTGCCAGCCTTCTAGGTACAAAGTCCAGCGACTTGTGTAGGTAAATAGGTAACAAAACTTCACCTTTTCAGATATAGATTCTACAAACCTTGCTTATATATATATGAAATCGGAGTTTTTGGCGGGAACTGAAAGGAGATGTTGTGCTGTGCAGTTTTATTTTCTAAAAATGTGTATAATTACTCTAAAATGAACAATAGTTGTGGGATATTGATAGTTTTTGAGTAGTAATTATGTGTTTTGTGAGAAGTGTGAACTGTATAGTCCAATGTGGCCTTTTGAGTTGTCACAAGAACTCCGTTAAATGGCACTAGCTGATTACCTACAGTTCAGCTGTGCTACCACTGAAGTAGGAAACCTAAGGTCCATGTGTGCTACACATAGGCTTAAGAAAATGAAGAAACTATATTGTAAACTAAGATCTGGCTTAAAGGCCTAGCTGCCAAGCCATAAACTTAAATAAAATAAATAAATATATATGAAATCTGTTTATTTGTTAGAAATAATCCTCATCTTTTCCCAAGCATAGGTCAAACTATAAAACGCAATCGACGCGATAATAACAGGAGTTGCATTCATAGTAGTAAAACTACAGTAATACAAAAAAGCGTATTATGTATGGCACCAGTATTATACAATAAATTACCTGACAATATAAAGAAGCAAAAATCCATATTGGAACGAAGTTCCTTATCGCGCGTTGTGAAAGGGGGCTAGACGGAAAAAATTCTTACGAAAAGTTGTCACGACACTTTTTGCTATAGTAAGCTATCAACTTTAATGCAATGAAATAAAATCTAAAATATCAATTAGTGTAATAATATACGCTGTTTTTGATACTATTTGTTTGTTTATGTATTTCTTTCTATACATAGGTTTTTGATAAAATTTCGATGGTTTTCGATGCTTATCGACACACTTTTTGAGACGTTTTGAGAATTTTTAAGACATTTTAGGAGAACTTCGTTCCAAACATGTGTCCTAAAGACACCTCATTAGTTTTTTTATTATTTAAAGGACATCTAAAAAAATTGTTGCTAATTAAATGCTACTATAAAATCGAGGATTATATAATTGATCAATTCTAATGATTACTATGTATTCTTATAACTATTGCTTTGCTTAACATTTAATATAATCTAATTTATTCAATTATTATAGAAATTATTTCATTAATTTTTTTTTATTGCAGGAGATCAGCAGACAGGCAGACGGCCCACTTGATGGAGAGCGGTTACCATCGCCTATGGACATTTGCAACACCAAAGGTGCTACAAATGCGCTGCTGCTCTCTTAAAGGAGACTGGAACCTGGTCACTAATGCCGGAACACAAATCAAGGTTGTTATGGCGACATGCTTTAGACCAGGGGTGGTAGCCATCCAGTTGGGCAAATGCCCTGCCACCTGGCTGTGGGTTGTTTTGTCGCCTCTTACGACAGGCCGCCCGGCCGCAGGAAATTGTATTCTTTCTCCGTTCCTGCACGGATAAGATTTAATTTAATGATTGTAATGTTATTAGTTTCAATTCAGATTTAATTATAAGATGTGAAAATTGCACGCCTAATAAGGCAAAATGTATTGAGACAATTACCACAAAAAAACACCTATGTACGCATACATTTACAGCAATAAAAAAAAAACTACAACAAAATACCTTACGTGCATTACTGACTGGAATAATGACAAAAAAACACGACGAGATGCGTGTCTGATCAAATATTTATATAATTTATTGCCTGTCGATACCGACAAAGGGTTGGCAATAAAAAAGCACAGAAATTGCATGCACTATTAACCTATTAAATAAATTATACCGATTTGGTAAGTGGGGCAAAGACTGCAGTGGTGTTAGTAACATCTGTCCCTATTAACCTTTGAAATTAAGAGATACATGAAGAAAATTTTGATCCGTGCAGCAACGGAGAAAGAATACAATTTCCTGCGGCCGGGCGGCCTGTCGTAGGAGGCGACAAAACCCACAGCCAGGTGGTAGGGTATTTTCCTGACTGGATGGCGACCAACCCTGGTCTAGAGTGTGCCGCCGTAACAATCTTGTGTCGTGTTCCGGCATTGGTGACCGGGTTCCAGTCTCCCTTAAGAGAGCAGCAGCGCATTTGTAGCAACTTTGGTGTTGCAAATGTCCATAGGCGATGGTAACCGCTTTCCATAGGGTGGGCCGTCTTCCTGTCTGCTGAACTTCTGCAATAAAAAAAGACAATATAGATATATCTAGACTTAGACAAGTATAATATGCTGTACATGATCAAATAGCAGAAGTGTTAAAAAGAGGTCAGGTAAAAACCATCTCAGACGAACGTGAATTTACGAAGAGGTTAATGAAAGTAAATGAAGCGAAAGTTCTCTGTCAGGATCAGAGGAGAGGAGGATCAGAAAAAATATTACGCGAATACCGGACGAACTTTTTAAGCCAGGACCCCATTACCAAAAGTTGTCAACATTTTGGGTGATAAATAAAACAGAAGACGTATTAAATATTATATTTATTTCAATGCAAACTATTGAAACAATTCAGACAAAAAGCTTTTTGGCACGCTAGACACTCCATATCTTTTTTTTTGGTTTTGCGAGCTGCTTCCGCTGGTGTATGGGGTCATTCAACTAAAATTTTGTAACAACCAGAGCAACGCTTTCTATATATCCTTTTTGGACTTTAATCGTTAAATAAATTGACATTGACATTGTAAAGCAAAATTCTACTACTTGTCAAGGATTTTGACTATGGAAACCATAGATAATACAGTATCATATAGAGACAAGAGCATGCAAGACGTCATACTTGCATAACATACAGCTGGGTCAATAGATAAACTATATTTTTTATACAAAGGGCATACAAAAAAATAAAAACAATGCTATAATAATATCATTTTATACCTAACGCAACAGACATACATACATACATAACTTCACGCCAGTTCCCTTGCGGGGTAGTCACAAACAACAGAGCGCCATTTAGGCTTATTCTTACGCACCTCACTTGCTTCTTTGACATTCATAACTCTTGTCATGCACGCTCGTCTGTTCTTAAGGCTCCTGACATCACCTTCTGCTAGTACACGATCAATTTGATCATGGAAGGTGTGTCGTGGCCTTCCACGACTTCTGCATCCATTCACTTTTGCATTGTATATCTGTTTAGTCATTCTGTCATCATGCATTCTGTCCACATGCCCGAACCACCGGAGCATTCCTTCACCCCGACACTTTCTTTCAGACCAACTCTCTTTCTTACTTCGGTATTACGAACGCGGTCCGCGAGCGTCACTCCGCAGATTTTGCGCACTGCTCGCATCTCGACCGCGTTTACTCTACTTTCATGCTCTCCTTCCATACGCAACTCTCGCTTCCATACGTGAGCGTAGGTACGCAACATATTATCTATAATTTGGGTTTGCACTTATGGGATAGTCTGTCTCATCATAGCTGCACAATGAACGTGTTAATGAACAATATAAATATTTTTATTAACTTTATGATTTCAATAAAAAATATAACTCAAGCTTGTCTATGTTGTAACATGCTTGTATGTGATGTCCTAAACGTGGACCAACAGCAGTAGGCGTGGCCACTTCAAGACCCTATTGGGCCGTAATTATGATAAAATGGGGTGCGTAGATGCTCTGCCCACAGTTGGACGGCGCATGCGCGACCCGTCACGTCACAGTTATGCTAGTCATGATATAGTTTGGAGTTAGTTTAGTGTAGGTCTTAAGGATTTCGAGATATCTATTTTATTAACTTTAGTTAGTGCCAGTCAAAGTATTTTAAAACTAAATTTATTTATTTTTATCAGTAATTACAGTGTTTTTATATAAAGACTGATTATGTGTTGTGATTAGAAGCCGTAGACAAGGATTTGGATACTGACAGACAGGTAAATATGGCAACCCATAGTTATTTTCCGATTAACGCGTTTAAAAAAACTTTCCGAAATTAATCAATCAGTAAATTCTTTAAACGATCACAATGTAGTCTATACATATAAAAATGAGTCATAGAAATGTATGTACGCGCATAACTTGAGAACGACTTTACCAATTTTGATGAAATTTTTTGGGTGTGTTTGAATGGGTTCCCGGATTATTTAGGCTCACAATTGAGACCGGTAGATGGCGCTGGGATCGGATTCTAGGATCTTTCTAACTTCCTGCACCGATTTTGATTATTGTTTTTTGTGTGTTTGAGTGGGTCCCCGGATGGTTTGGATTTACAATTGGAACCGGCAGGTGGCGCTGGGATCAGGTCCTACATTTTATTTTTTTCAGGGCAGGACAACGCCTGCCGGGTCCCTTAGTTTTTAATAAACTTACAGAACTACGCAGCCTCATACATTTGGTATGACGTCATATGTCGGTACAAGTAATAGCAGTCAAATAGCGTAACGTTGTATCGGTTTTAAGCGCGGTAATTTATTTCATTTTTATTATTCAGTAAGTATTTCAGTAGCCGTGATCACGGAAAAGTGAACTGAAAAATGGTTACCACGCTTAAAACCGTTAAAACGTAGTTTTATATATGTATATAAAACTACGTTTAAATTTTACATTTTTATTTTTTTAAGTTACTATATGTATAAAGTGGCGAAAACTTAAGAAAATATTATGTATTAATTATTGTTTGAAAAGTAATTAAAATTAGTTCTCCCATGATATGTTAAAAATTAAATGACAAGATGTTATTTTAAAGCCTGTTCTGTTGTATCCTTATTACGGCCTGTTTGAATGCTAACCAAAAGAACAATGGGCAAAGTGACTTCTTGATATTTAGCGCTTGAACCACCACGGGTTCAGAGCACGTGCAGGTCGCGTGCCGCAAACAGGTGGCTAACTGCTCGCATGATGCATGTAACCACCCTCTTGTTTATACAAATCGAATTATTCATGGCATGGTCAAGATTGAGCGATTACTTAATAGCAATTATAATAAATAAATAATTTTTCAACTTTATTTGCAATAATAGTTATGTCTGATTAACAAAATATAATCATGCTACATACATACATACATAACTTCACGCCAGTACCCTTGCGGGTTAGGCACGACCAACAGAGCGCCATTCAGGCTTATTCTTACACACCTCACTTGCTTCTTTGACATTCATATTTCTTGTCATGCACGCTCGTCTGTTCTTAAGGCTCCTAACATCACCTTCTGCTAGTACACGATCAATTTGATCATGGAAAGTGTGTCGTGGCCTTCCACATATATATATATATATATATATATATATATATATATATACATATATATATATATATATATATATATATATATATATATATATATATATATATATATGTATGTATTTGTATATTTATTTCTTAAATTAGAGTATTTATGTATCTATTGCCTTTTCCTGCACCACCTATATCGCCTGATTCAATTTTTTAAATTTAGGTTGCCTGGAAGAGATCGCTTTGAGCAAGCCGCCTCTTGTATTGCCTAGAAAATATTATAAATACGGTCTGTTTTTGTAATTGCATATTTTGGTGTTCAATAAAGTGTTCTCTCTCTCTCTCTCTTTAATATGTTTAAAAATCTAGTATAGATAAAGAAAAGAATACATAAAATTATATATTACTAGTGGTCGCCCGTGGTCGAAATTCGACCATAATAATTAATGTCAAAGACTATACTTCTATAATCACAGATTTCGCCAAGGCTACACTGTTAATATGACTTGATCAATAAACAAAAGAGTAGGTATATAAATATATGCGTGTATGTGTCAAATACATAGTAGTGTGTAATGTTGTTTTTAATTGATTTAATGTATTTTTTACGCATAATTAAAAAAAAATATATTAGCATTCTGCACGCACGTCTTCTGTCACATCACATCATCATACCATTCTTCACACTGTCCAATCTCTTAAAATTAAATTTAATTATAATTAAACTATAGTTTTAAAAAACAAGGCTGGACCGATAACTAAAAGCAACAATCTAATGTCGCTTATATGTAACGCTTAAAATTAACCATTTGGCGTTAATTCAAGTCACCCTATAATAGGAAATCACGCACCGGAAGTCGGAAGTGATAGAGTTCAACTGACTTGCCGTACCATTCCGGTCACGCAAGGCTCGTGTTAGAGCTGATCACCTGTCCATACATGACAGTGGTGTTATTAAAAAGAAACAAAAGGGTCATTTCTAAGTTTTATTAAAGTCAAAACATATAATTGATATTACTATTATTATTCTTATACAAAAACTATACAGCTATATGATAGATAATACTGCTGTATGTTTTTTAGTAAATAATAAATATGTATGAGAAGTATATGTGAGGTAAGCATGAATGATATGATACAGAATAGTGTAATAAGGGAATGTCGTGGATTGAAAAAAGATGTAATAACAAGAGTAGAAAAAGGAATGTTAAGGTGGTTTGGGCATGTAGAGAGGATGGATGAAAATAGAATCATGAAACAAGTGTATGGCAGTATTGTGAATGGTAGAGTTGGTACCGGTAAACCATGACGTTCACACCATGATCAAATAATAGACGTGTTAAAACGAGGTCAGGTAAAAGGCATAGCAATCAATTCTCAAATAAAAATATATAATACCTATTTATATATAGAGGTTGAAGCAATAGTTTCTTGAAGATGAATCAGTTTGGAAAGAGTGTGTCATAAAATTAGTAGAGAGAGTAAAGTATATATAATAGGTTACCGTCGCCAATGGACATTAGCAAAACCAGAGGTGCTGCCGGCCTTGAAGAGGAAACTGGAAACCTGGCCAATGATGCCGGAGCACAACTGAAAGTTGTTACGGCGGCATACTCTATACCAGGGGTGGTAGCCGTCCAGACGGGCAAATGCCTTACCACCTGGCTGTGGGTTGTTTTGTCGTCTCTAACGACAGGCCGCCCCAACGCAGGAACTAATAATCTTTTTCCGTTCCTGCACGGATAAGCAACGACATTTCCGACATGACATTCTCCCTTACGATATTTGAAATTTCCAAAATTTTATACAATGTTCTGTGTATGTCGTAAATTCATACTTTAACGGATTTTATTTAGAAACATATTTGCTAAAAGCTTCTATTTATATCATAATCATACATCTGTTTTCTTTTTCCAGAATAAAAATGTTCAGCACGTCATTCGAAGATTATTGTGATTTTAACGAAAGCATCTGTAGCAATGACTCTGGGTTTGACAGATCATACAATGACACCCTTTGTACGCCAATCTCTACATCAACACCGGTGATCCATGACACGTCCGATAATGGAATATCGCTAACGCCTGCCAAACAAACTCATGCAAGAAGAAAACTTTTTAGCGACGACTACGAATCCCCATTTCCCAACCCAATTGAAGACATAACAGCATTCGAAGACAATATAAAAGTGGACAACACCTCTACGCCAATAAAAAAAGAACGGAAACCCAAAGATCCTAACAAACCTAAAAGAAAATATGCTAACGGAAAGAACAGGGTAACACGGTGCAAAAGTCCTACCCAAATCTTGAGAATAAAAAGAAACAGAAGAATGAAAGCAAATGATAGAGAAAGAAACAGAATGCACATGCTGAATGAAGCTCTAGATAGACTGCGATGTGTTTTACCTACGTTTCCTGAAGATACAAAGCTCACTAAAATAGAGACGTTAAGATTTGCCCATAACTATATATTCGCTCTAAGTCAAACTTTAGAGTCATTAGACAATATTAATTCGGGTCAAATACCGACAGAAGGATTGAGTTTAAACTATGAAAAGTTACAGAATTACTCCATCCAGGGAGAAAAGATAACTAAGGATGCATTTAGAGATATATTCTTACTACCAAGCAAGCCGGATGATCATGATGGTAGCTATAGAAATTTTCAAGGGTTTAGCAGACCGTTTCCAAATGGATCTAATTTCTTGCAAACACCTGAAGGAGTCCTTATTAATGTCGGGAATGTAACTGTTTCAGTGAACAATAAAGGTGGTAATTGCATAACTTCAACAACTGGTAGCGGATTCTTCACAAATCCCGCTAGTTTTGGAGACGATCTCAATCAACAGAATTATTATCAAAGACCTTATGGACCCTGTAATTATGAAGGATACGATACTACAAATACTGGGACTGAAGAATATTTTAATCAGAAAAATTATGAGTTGTTTAAAAATGCGTTTGAAAATGCAAAAGATAAAAGATATCAAAAAACTATAGAGTTTACAAACGACTATAGTAAATTTACAAGCCCTGTGTATAATTGTAACGATATGCATAGTTATAACGGAGAAAGTAATGAGTATTTACAGAATACCTATTATTATAATGACCAAAGGTATTACAGGAATTTTTATAGAAATAATAATATTGTAAATGCACAAATATAAAACTTATAAACTAGTCATTTTTATAAATGTATTTTTGGATATGTAATAAATATTTGTACAATACCAAAGACAATAAGTAAGATTTAATTAAGTTGAAATTATTGAAGTCTATTCTAGTCATGTTTGGTGTATTGAAAATAAACTTTTTATTTTTTCAATAATTTTGTGTTTCATTTTCTAATGACGTGGTTTCAAAAATGATTCAAATGAGTAAATTGCAATATGACTTAGCATAAAAATAAATTAAATGCTTCTGATAATGATTTTAACTATGGCAATGTAAATTTAGTAGCTGCTCTGCTAACGACAATTAAAACAGAAAAGAAAGTATTCACGAATGATTTACCGCTGCATAATAATACAAGTGCGCACCATGAATATAAATCAAATTGGAACAATGCACGTTAAAGAGCGAAAAGTTGTGAATAGTCGACGCACCCTACTGCATTCGCATTGTTAAAGACCTTTATAGCAACAACCACATTACTTTTGCCAACCAGAGCTTTGATAATAAGCTCTATTGCTTCAGAATAAGGTAGTACTAAATGCAGATTAAAGAGTTCAGATACAACATCAAGTATATTTATAAAATCATCTAAAATAAACTCTTCGTCATTGATAATAAGGCTATATTGGTAGCAAAATTGCTGTAGCAAATAAAATATTAGGGCACCCGTTGGTTCAAGTTACTGAAACACCGACATGTAATGTTTACTTTGGAAATTCGTTACGAAGGGTATTGTTGTAAACGTCTATGTTTGCTCCGATTATTCGGGTGTCATGTAATTCGAGTTTGTAATATTTGCAACTGGAATTTTGTGACAGAGCATTATTGACATATGACCGCCATTATATTAATTTTCAATAACAGGCGACGCGAAGTAGAAGTAGTTAAGAATGATAATCAATAAGACATGGTTGTCTAATTAATGTCTGATAATAATTTAATGAACACCTGAGGTTGAACTTCATGTTTTGATAAAGTAAAGAGCAAATTTAATTCTTCTGAACAAAATTGCGGAACAATTGAGTAGAAGTTATTAAATTGAGTACAATACATCATCAATCATTATATATTCCATTTATTTTTGGCTTTTTAAATTTATTATAATTAATTTATAATTTAAATGTATTCAGTAAAGTTACATGAGACCTATTAAGTAAGACCATCCTATAAATAAATCTAACTTAATAATATATATACAATAGTAAAAAACTAAAATTAAAATAAAAACCTATATTAAAACCCGTCCAGTCCCACCAGACCACTGTCGCTGGGCATTGTAACTAGAAGGCTGGCAGCATTACCTCGCTGGATACAGAGGCTAATCCTTTGAACGAGGTAAGCTCAAGCCTTCCGGTCTCTTGTTGTTTTATATGTTTTTGGCTTATATGGACTATATAATTGTAGTTTTAAAGAAAGAGAGTTGGTCTGAAAGAGAGTGTCGGGGTGAAGGTAAGGAAAGGAATGCTCCGGTGGTTCGGGCATGTGGAAAGAATGCATGATGAAAGAATGACTAAACAGATATACAATGCAAAAGTGGATGGATGCAGAAGTCGTGGAAGGCCACGACACACCTTTCATGATCAAATTGATCGTGTACTAGCGGAGGGTGATGTCAGGAGCCTTAAGAACAGACGAGTGTGCATGACAAGAGTTATGAATGTCAAAGAAGCAAGTGAGGTGTGTAAGAATGGGCCTAAATGGCGCTCTGTTGTTCGTGCCTACCCCGCAAGGGAACTGGCGTGAAGTTATGTATGTATGTATGTATATTTAAAGAATTCTTTGTTCTTTCTTTCTTCTATCCAAAATTGAAATGAAATGAGTGGACGAAATCGAAGGACGAAAGGCATTTGAGAGGGAGACCTTTGTTGTTGAGAAAATACTTGTTTGGGTGCCGAACTCAAGGAGAATTTGGTATAGTACAAATTTATAAAATACCATTTTCAAAACACCTGGATAACTTTCCAGGTGACAGCTTTTTTTCGAAGCAAATGACTATACTAAACTAACGCAATATTCTATTAAATTTTGGAACTCATAATAAAAATTTCAAAAATTTTGACTCCATGTTAAAAATGCTTTTATATATATATATATATATATATATATAGATATACAAATTAATAACTCTAAATATAATTCAAAGTAAAATAAAATTATAAACTAAACTATCTTATTATTTAATATACAGTACAAGCGATTATAGACTGTGTAACAAATCGCTGCCAGATGGGAGAGTGCCCAGAAGGCTGGCTGCATTGCCGCGCTGTATGGCGATGCTTATTTGTTGGGCGAAATATGAGCTAGCCTTCTGATCACGGGTGGCATCAAAGAGTTTCTTGCAAATCTCTTTGAAGAAACTCTTTGCCGACGAACCCCACGGACCTAATGTTTCAACTCCAAACGGCACAAATATGTAACCCCTTCCTAAGGTTCCATATTTGCGCCGTTTGAGAGCTTCAGCTTTTGAAGCAGCGTTGCCAGCCTCTAACTGAGTCATTGGAAGATGTGACGGGGCTAGGCTAAAATTCTTTTTATAGTTACGAATATAAAAAATATCGCCTTCATAAATTTAATATTAATCAATTTATTTTGCTAATAATTTAAACAGTTATAATAGGAACAAGGACTCAAAGCGGAAACATAAAATGTGGCACCTGGCTTTGAACAACTGTCGCAGTGAACATAATTACAATAATTACAAAACAAATCAACGCTTTAGTTGCGCATTATTGATCAGGCCCACACAGATTTTCATCATAGATTAATAATTTTAATGTTAACAACAAAACGATTTTGTCATCGGATACACTGGGATAGAGTGCTTGCTGCCTTAGAATTGAAGAAGCTGGTTCTCTTATCGTCATTTCTTTCACTATATGAAAACAGATGCATAGATTACTGACGATGTTACATGTAGAATCACTACCAAAAAAAAAAAAATCGTTTTACTCCCAATGTGTCTCACGCGTTCCGTTTTAAAATGAAACACCGTCAGAGTTTGTTTTTAACCGACTTTAAAAAAAGGGGGAGGTTGTCAGTTCGTCGGGATCTTTTTTTTTAACCGACTTCTTTTTTTTATGTATGTTCACCGATTACTCCGAGATTTATGATCCGATTTAGGTGATTCTTTTTTTGTTCGACGCGGAATAGCTGCCATTTGGTCCCTTAAAAATTTGACATAGTTTGGCTCAGTAGTTTTCATTTTATGAACATTTTTTATGAAAATTTTTCCATTCCGTTCCATATGTACACCGATTACGCTGAGATTTATGATCCGATTTACGTGATTCTTGTTTAGTTTGATGCGGAATAGTTGCCATTTGGTCCCCTAAAAATTTAACATAGGCCCAGTAGTTTTCATTTTACGAACATTTTTTTGGTTCCCGTTTCTTGGGACCTATATTTTCTAAGGAGTGCGGCACCTTTCGTAGGTCTACCCATACATAGCTAGACACTAAAAAGTTAAAAAAAAATAAAAAAACTTCGTTTAAAAAAACCGACTTCAAAAATTAAAAAGTATAAAATAACTTATTTCTAAAGCTATTATTATTAATATATATTATCTAAAACATCTTGAAGTCGGTGCAAAGTAAAACATAAAAATTACTATATTTTGAAAATTACTAAGCACCGACTTTAAGAAGTTTTAGATAATATATATTAATAATAATAGCTATAGAAATAAGTTATTTTATACTTTTTATTTTTTGAAATCAAATTCTTATACCTTAGCACGCTCGATCATAGATCGCATCTCATATTAGTCGATGAATTTCAATTAAAAATATCCAAAACCTGTTAACATCTAGCAGCCATGCACAATACCAAAAATAACTTATATAACAAGCGTGACCATTGTCAATCTAGCCATGACTAATGGATTATCATGGATTGGAAGCTTTGGCTAAATAGCACAACACCCGGGAAGGGTGTTGTACTATTTAGGGAAGATTTATATTAGACCGGGCCGTGTCCGGGGCGTGCCGTGTACGTGGCCCGGACGGGGCACGAATTTGAAACGTTACATACATTTTGTATCGCCCGTTTAGCACCCGGTGTAATATAAACGTGCAGCACGGAGTGGCTCCGCTCCGGCCCCGCCCCGGCCCGGACACGGACCGGTCTAATATAAATCTTCCCTTAGCCAAACACAAGGGAAACTGTTTGCTAAAATATTTGATACATTGATGTAGAATCTAAGTTTCGCTTCTTTCACTATTAATAAATATGCAAAACTAAATAGAACATAATTAAGTATGATAAAAAGAATTACCTGCAACTTTGACCACATTTTTTTAATTGCTGGAGTACACCAGACAAACTGTGGTTATTGTCGCTTATGGACATTCGGAAAAAAGGTGCTACTAATGTGCTGCTGAAACAGAACTGCTGGGACTGAAACTTGTCCAACGATTTTTTTTTAAATATTTTTTTTGTTTTGAGGCGAGGGAAAATGCTTAACCGATTTACGCACAAACTGGGTCGTTGCTAGGGGAACGACACGCGTCGGTCGGGGGCGATAACACTGCAGCAATAGTATGCTCTTGGCGGTGCTCCGTTCGCGATCGACGTCACAGAATAGTGTGGAAGACTCCGAGCGTTGCTGCACGAGCGAGCAACCCCAATACCCACTAAAAACCCCCTTCTCCGTGTCGACCCTGCGCTTTTGTCAGTGTTAGAAAGGCTGAGATTTAGAACATAGTTACGCCCAGTCGATCCAGCGCAATAAAGTGCCTGGAGTGTGCCCTGGGAGAACACACCCCACTTCGTTGTGGGGTAGAAGGTCCTTTGCTCTCCTAGAAAGCTAAAGGCCCCCCGCGGTAAACGGAACAAACTTGTCCAACGATGCCTGAACACAAGTCAAAATTGTTATGGCGACATTTTTAAAAGCAATGGTGATAGTCATCCAGAAGGGATCTAGCAGTCGATTGTTTTGTCTCCTGTTATGACAGGTCGCCTTGTCGCAGGAATTGATGTTCTTCCTCCGTTGCTGCGCGAATGGAAATAAGGTATAATGATGAATACATACAACAATTTAAATTTGGAACCCCACTTTCGAAATCTAACATCATACGAGTAAATATCTTGCTCAGGTCAGATGGAATCTCGCCAAATTAATATATGGAGTGCTTAAATGCGGTAGTTAAGAATATCTCCCCGCAAATCGGTACATTTATATTACAACCCACCAGCAACCGTTAATCCCTCACGATTGGGGAAAGCACCCTACTATTCAATCGTTGAAAGCAGTAATAATAATTATAAAGGAATTTCTATTAATATTGTTACGAGTGCGCGACTCGAATTAAAATGCTCGAATTGCAATTACTATAGAATTTATTAGAACTATACAAACACGTATAACACAGGTACAAATATAACTGGACGCAACCAGTACAAACTTGATGCACGATTTAATAACACGCGCAAAGTCCGTCACTATATAGCTCATCGAATGTACACACGTCTTGCTCGTATCGTAATCGTCGCTTGACTGCGGTTCTCGCTAGACTGCCTCCCCCCTCCATCCTGCCGTAGTTTTATACTTCACAAATATAAGTGTGCCCACCCGTATCGTCGACTTAATTTCCTAGAAATACGTAATCCGCACACCTGTTTAATTATTCCTGTGAACGGCCATAAACTAGTACAATACACAATAGACTGTTTTTCAAGTCCAAATGCGGGAAGGTAATAAACTGTGCTTTATGGCAGGCAGGTGTGCATTCACTTTTGTCGGCATGTAACAATATCTATGGATTGACATCGCCGTCGTTTGAAAATTGTTTTTTTTTTATTGCTTGAGTACAACAGAGTTGCTGTGGAAATTTTAAACACGTTACCGATGTGCTGCTGGCCTCAAAGTAAGGGTGGGCTGGAACCTGACTACTGATGCCAGAACACGAATCAACGTTGCTATAGCAGCATATTTCAGACCAGGGGTGATGGCTATCCAGACTTGCGAATGCTATACCACCAGCTTTTATCCGTGAAGGAACGGAGAAAGAATACAATTTCCTGCGGCAGGGCGGCCTGTCGTAAGAGGCGACTAACCAACTCACAGTCAGGTAGTAGGGTATTTGCCCTACTGGATGGCTACCATCCCTGGTCTGGAGTATGCCGCCATAACAACCTTGAGTTGTGTTCCGGCATTAGTGACCAAGTTCCAGTCTCCCTTAAGAGAGCAGCAACGCAAATGTAGCACCTTTGGTGTTGCAAATGTCCATAGGCGATGGTAACCGCTTTCCATCAAGTGGGTCGTCTGCCTGTCTGCTGAACTCCTGCAATAAAAAAAAAAGTTGTTTTTCCCCTTCTTAAGATAGACCACTCGGGTTGGAGGAACTAGTATTTTTTTCTATACTCCTGCACGGATAAGATATGATTTATATAATTCGTGAATGACTGCAAAACATTTAGATATATCATTTTGTTTATACTTAAATTACGTCAAAATAAACATACTAACCGTGCGCAGGTTTTCCGATAGCCTCATGATGTCACGCGCCGATGGTCAGTAGGGTTGACAAAAAAGCTTACATAAATAGTTGTTGCAATAAATTTATTATTTTAATTCATTATTGTATATATTTCATATAAGTATATACAATAATAATAAGTAATACAATACAATAATAATAAGTAATCATTGGCAAACCTTCTAAATAATACAGATAATAAATAATACAACAAAAAAGAAAATAAATACAGAGTTGGTAAATATTTTGAAGTTTTGAAGTTTGTAAATCAAATTGAAACTAGAGCATTTGTTTCCTGTTTTAGTTATCATAAGCCTCTCGTGTCATTTGTTCAAAGTGAAAACATGGAATCTGAATAACATGACTGTTATAATATATCTTAAATATGTAATATATCAAATGTAATATTTTGCAGCGTGCACGACAAGAGCAATGAATGTCAAAGAAGCAAGTGAGGTGTGTATGAATAAGCCTGAATGGCGCTCTGTTGTTCGTGCCTACCCCGCAAGGGAGCTGGCGTGAAGTTATGTATGTATGTAAAAACAAAGTAATATCTACCGAAATATTTGGCGCCAGCCACTAAGCTACGCAAATTGTCTTTCTCTTTTCTTTCATGTTCTCCCAATCATTTGTGGTTAGCACTGTCTTTTCCTGTCATACTCATCAATTCCGCCATTCAGGCAGTTTTGATGATTTAATGTGAACTTTGATTTAATAACCACATGCTGACGTTGAAGGAAAGCATCATGAAAAAACCAGGATAATATCAACTCGCTAATCCGCCTCGGACAATCTTGGCAGGTATATTGTTAGTTCATCTAATTGTTGTTGTTGGCCTATATGTATTGGTATGTATGTAATATTTTGCATTAAAATATAAAGTAATTTTTGAGCTTGTTAAAAATATTATAAAAATAATAGACCTTATAATTATCCTAGTACTCCTCTATATTTATCTCATTCTTTCGTAGACTACTTTTCTGAAGTTTCACTTCTGCCGTGTGTGAATTGCATACACACATTTTTTTTTTATTGCACATATACATATGTAAGGGCTTTTTTCGATCACCAGATAAAAAATATTCTATAGAATAAAACACATGGTAAAATAAAAAAATGTAGTTTCATGAATAAAACAGTTTATTTTTTAAATTTAGTCAGGTTATAACTTATTCGACTGATACCTTTGATTGTTGAAAAATAGGCCCCTAATATGGTATTTGTGGAATGTAAAGTAACTTTTAATTAAAAAAAAACTAAATACAGCAAAGACCGGAACGCTCTTTGCTATATTTGGTTCCTTTTTTAGAATTGATATTAACTTAGAAAAAGTTGAAAATTTAATAAAATGTTAACATTACAAACCTTACACTCTTTTGTTTTTGCTAACGGTAGCTAGTATATTTTCAATTATTCAATATGTGGCAAATGATGTTGGTGTTGTATTAATTGAAACTGACTACATACGGCTAATACCAAGCTTTTGAAGTGTCTGGAATATGACCGACGGCTCCATACCCACTTTGTGCAAGGCGATCACTGCAATCCTATGTTCTTTAACACCCCATTCCATATTGTAATTTGATAATGAACACGAAAAAATATGTGAAATGGCGCAAAATCGAATGAAGTTTTTAAAATAATATATGTGTGTTCCAAATTCAAAATAATTAAAAAGTTGAAAAAAAGAAAAGTTTTTATGTAACAGTATTTATTATTCATAATGCTAAATTCTGTACAATACTGCTTTTTGTCCAAATAATAAAAAATAAAATAAATAAATAACTGTAAATAAATGAAAGTTTAGTATGTAGTATGTTTCCTCCCCGTGTTCTGAATGCAGTTTCCATCCGCCTGAGCATGCTTTGGATGATTTTGTACAAGAACAAATCAATCAAATAAATGCCTGTCAACTTTTTTCTTTTTTCAAATGAGAGCTAATTAAGAAAAAATATATTACCAGCCAGTAATTTGAATTTAGAAGTTTTTACTATTGTTCCGCTTATTTTGCCGGTGTGTGTATTAACCAAATGTCTGATATCATATGTCCAGAATCCCGGCCTCGGGCTAATTGGTACATTGTCTGTCTGTCTGTTTGTCCTCATTTTAAATTCATGTGTACAAGCGCTGCCAGGGGCTAGTGTTTGTTCAGTCCGCTCAGCTAATATTTGAGTTTGTTTAGTTTTTTAAATAGATTGAGTTGGAAGGGAAGCTTTTTGATTTTTATTAGGTTGCTTTAAATTCTATTTTGATTGGACATTACCAATTAATGTAAGGGTACAGGGGCTTTTGCAATTCTCGCCTTTATAAGTTTATACGCTAATTTAATAATAGCTTATATATTATATGGGATTTTGCATAATGTTTTAAGACTTCATCAAATGTTACTATTATATAACTTATGATTTATGAATGACTTCTGCAGTTGGTGTAAGTAAGTAAGTAAGCAAGTAGACCACGACGTACTAACCATGATCAAATTGAAGATATTTTGACAAAAGGTCAGGTAAAAAACACCTATGTATGAAGAATCTATATACACATAAGTAGCTGTATACACAATAAACGTGTATGTATGTATGAAGAGATGAATAAAAGTAGATGAAGAGAAAAATATTTGTCAGGGTCATAACAAGTGGAGATACATCGTCTCTGCCTACTCTAATGGGAAACAAGCATGACAATATGTATGTATGTAAAATGCAAGAAAATATTATATATAATTAAAATACATCTGGAACGAACGAATGCAAGAATAATGGTCGATGATGTTATGCTGGAGCAAGTGAATGAGTTTGTATATCTTGGATGTGCTTTTAGCAGGGATGGAAGGTACACCGCTGATATAGAAAGAAGAGTGAATTTGGGGAATAGTGTGAATGGAGCGTTAGGTAAACTTCTAGGCGCTAAGAACCTCAGCCAGAAGGCCCAGCTTGCCATACACAACGCGGTGCTGGTACCTACGCTCACGTATGGAAGCGAGAGTTGGGTATGGAAGAGAGAGCATGAAAGTAGAGTAAACGCGGTCGAGATGCGAGCACTGTGCAAAATCTGCGGAGTGACGCTCGCGGACCGCGTTCGTAATACCGAAGTAAAAAAGACAGTTGGTCTGAAAGATAGTGTGAATGATGAAATAATGAGTAAACAGATATACAATGCAAAAGTGGATGGATGCAGAAGTCGTGGAAGGCCACGACACACCTTCCGTGATCAAATTGATCGTGTACTAGCAGAAGGTGATGTCAGGAGCCTTAAGAACAGACGAGCGTGCATGACAAGAGTTATGAATGTCAAAGAAGCAAGTGAGGTGTGTAAGAATAAGCCTAAATGGCGCTGTGTCGTTCGTGCCTACCCCGCAAGGGAACTGGCGTAAAGTTATGTATGTATGTAAAATACATCTGAATATTTGCACGACTATCACGACTATAGGTCAGAGACTGTAATACTAGCCATATTGTTTCCCAACTATTCTAGATATAGGTACAACCTATATCTCTTCAAATACCTCAACGATCTCTTTGATTGAGTGGATTACCTTTGCTGGCCTATCTCACTGTAAGGCAGAAGCTCCGTGTTCAATTCCTGGCGCGGTAAATGTTGTAAACTTACCGTTATTTTATACTTACTAATATATGAAGCTGAAGAGTTTGTTTGTTTGTTTGCTTGAAGGCGCTAATCTCAGGAACTACTAGTCTGATTTGAAAAACTCTTTGAGTATTAGATGGCTCATTTATCGAGGAAGGCTATAGACTATATAACATTACGCTAAGATCAATAGTAGCGGAGCACAAATGAAGAAAGTTTCAAAATGGGGGGTTTTTTTTTAACTTAGTTTGTTTTTTTAACTATTCCATGCGGACGAAGTCGCAGGCAGGAGCTTGTTTACTATAATTCTGGGTGTCTAGTACTCCATTCTTCATTGTATATTACCCATAAGAATAACTTGCTTATCTTGGGATATACAATGTGTGTTTGTCTGCCGATTGATTATATAAAAATATTCTTTTTTTATGTTTAAGGCTTGGCAACTAGGCCTTTAAGCCAGGCGCCGTTGTATTATAGGCTACAATCGACGTCATTCAATGGAGTTCTTGTGAAAACTCGAAAGGCCACATTTGGCTATATATATAGCCACCCCTGGTCTAAAGTATGTCGCCATAACAACCTTGCGTTGTGTTCCGGCATTAGTGACCAGGTTCCAGTCTCCCTTAAGAGAGCAGCAGCGCATTTATAGCACCTTTAGTGTTGCAAATGTCTATAGGCGATGGTAACCGCTTTCCATCAAGTGGGCCGTCTGCCTGTCTGCTGAACTCCTGCAATAAAAATAAATAAAAATAGTTCACATTTCTCGCAAAAACACATAATTAGAGAGAGAGAGAGAGAGAGAGAGAGAGATAACTCTTTATTGCACACCAAAACATACAATTACAAAAACAGACCATATTTACAATATTTTCTAGGCGATACAATAGGCGGCCTTATCGCTCAAAGCGATCTCTTCCAGGCAACCTAAATCAAAAACAAATTTGAATCAGGTGATGTAGGTGGTGCAGGAAAAAGGCAAGGGACACATAAATACTCAAACTAATTTAACAAATAAATATACAAATACATACATATATACATAGTCATAAATATAATATACAAATATATACATATACAATAATATATTACAAAATACATATATTATATAATAAATGTATTAGCATAATGCCAAACGCCTTCCTCCATATATCCATATATCCATTTATAATAAAGTATGCCAAAACACACCCTCCGCCAAAGAAATGTCAGCACCAAAGTTTAAACACCAAGTTAGTAAATGGTTAAAAACATTAAATTACAGTGACACAGAAAGCACAATACTAAACTGACCACAACACTAGGGCACACACACACACGCCGACACACACACACACACACACACACACACACACACACACACACACACACACATACACACACACACACACGCGCGCACACACACACACACAATACCACACGCACTCATAGTTTTAGGTTAATTAATTAATAAATCAATTATATTTAAGTTTCTATAATAAAATTGTGTTGGGTGCCGCGATACAGACCTAGAGTCTAGTGCAGCAACCGCCGCTAAAAATAAAAAAAAAAAAAAAAAAAAAAATTATATTGTGTTAATCTGACATGGCTATTTATGGACAAATAGTGTTTTCTGAGTAAATTTCTAAATGTTGGTAAGGATTTGGCCTCTCTGACAGTAAGAGGTAGCATATTGCATAGTTTGACAGCCTGCACTGTAAAAGAATTATCATAATAGGATGAAGTGTATGCAGGTGGCATAAGTTTTCGATACGTATCAGGGCGCAAATTGTGGGCAGTGGATAGGCGAAGGAATTTAAAACGTTCCTTAAGGTACTGGGGACTATTAGGAGTAAATAATATATTATACAGGAGAGTGAGAATGTGAGTATTCCGGCGAAAATGAATAGGAAGCCACTTGAGTCTTTTACGATATTCGGAAACATGGTCATATTTTCGCAATCCAAATATGAACCTGATACAAAAATTCTGAAGTCGCTCAAGCTTATTCAGCTGTTCTAAGGTTAAATCTAGATAGCAGGCGTCAGCGTAATCAAGTATGGGAAGTAAGAGAGACTCAGCATAATTACTACTCAAAATCTATCAATATCCCACAACTATTGTTTATTTTAGTTTAATTTTAGAATAGAATTCTATTCTATTAATTTTACACATTATTAGAAAATAAAACTGCACAGTACAACTTCTCTATTCAATTCCCGCCATAAACTGCATAAAAATATTCTTAAAATGTATAAACCCCGCAGAACATCGCAGACGATTTATACAAAAGCGAAATAATAGAAACGATTCTGTCATTCCCGAAGTTTAATACCAAAAGATGAATTGGCACCACCACAAATTGGCTTTACATCTGACAATGTATTCATTATATTAAATAATTTCAAAACGCATCTTATCTTGATTAAAATAAGATTAAATTTTGAATGCACAATTGCCAAAAATGGACCAGTATATGAAGATCTCTCTTAACATATCAATGTACAATAATTTGTTCGAAAAAATAGGGTTCACTCTGATTAGCAGGATCATATTAAAATGGTGTACGGAATGGGGAATCTGCAAGCTTAGCGGCTTGGTATACAATATTTGACACTTAGCAAATAGCATTAATCTATGGGTGTTGGTAATAAATTGGAAATATTTGAGTTTTTGGCGCGAACTGAAAGGAGATGTTGTGCTGTGCAGTTTTATTTTCTAAAAATGTGTAAAATTACTCTAAAATGAACAATAGTTATATATTGATAGTTTTTGAGTAGTCATTATGTGTTTAGTGAGAAATACGAACTGTATAGTTAAATGTGGCTTTTGATTACCTACAGTTCAGCTGTGCTACACATAGGCTTAAGAAAATGAAGAAACTATATTGTAAACTAAAATCTGGCTTAAAGGCCTAGCTGCCAAGCCATAAACCAAAATAAATAAATAAATTGGAAATATTATATTCATGGCCGTTAACAATTTTAATATGAATTTGGAATTTATTTGAGTTTTATTATTCCGATGTTTCGACCACTTTTCAGTAGCCGTGATCACAGAAGACAAAGATGTCACGTGTCAATAAGTATTGTTAAAGTTTTATTTAGCCTACCGCCAACTTGTTCATTTCAATTATTAATTGTAGTAGTTAGTTAGATTAGGCTCCCATAGAGTAAATAATAACCATAAACAACATTATAACTAAAGAGCAGGGATGGAAGGTACACTGCTGATATAGAAAGAAGGGTGAATTTGGGGAATAGTGTGAATGGAGCGTTAGGTAAACTTCTAGGCGCTAAGAACCTCAGCCAGAAGGCCCAGCTCGCCATACACAACGCGGTGCTGGTACCTACGCTCACGTATGGAAGCGAGAGTTGGGTATGGAAGAGAGAGCATGAAAGTAGAGTAAACGCGGTCGAGATGCGAGCACTGCGCAAAATCTGCAGAGTGACGCTCGCGGACCGCGTTCGTAATACCGAAATAAGAAAGAGAGTTGGTCTGAAAGAGAGTGTCGGGGTGAAGGTAAGTAAAGGAATGCTCCGGTGATTCGGGCATGTGGAAAGAATGCATGATGAAAGAATGACTAAACAAATATACAATGCAAAAATGGATGGATGCAGAAGTCGTGGAAGGCCACGACACACCTTCCATGATCAAATTGATCGTGTACTAGCGGAGGGTGGTGTCAGGAGCCTTAAGAACAGACGAGTGTGCATGACAAGAGTTATGAACGTCAAAGAAGCAAGTGAGGTGTGTAAGAATGGGCCTAAATGGCGCTCTGTTGTTCGTGCCTACCCCGCAAGGGAACTGGCGTGAAGTTATGTATGTATGTAACTAAATAATTAAAATGAACAAGTTGGCGGTTTTATTGAATTTTGAAAAATATTTTCTTTTATACCTACTCGTAAACAATACGACACACGAGATCTATGTCATGTATATATTACAAATTCATTCTTATGCCATTGTAATATGAATCAATTAAACGCAGAATTAAATTGGTAAAATGCACAAGTAATTTAATATGAAATAAATTAGACCTTATTACTATAACAATAAGAGTTAAAAATTAAGTCATAGTAACATTTGGTGCACTTTACTTTACTGTGCCACTCAAAATTGATTGAAAACTAACCATAGCTTTGTATGTTTGTTTGTAAAGATAATACGGGTTGCGTTATTGAAGTCGAGTGGACATCTGTAGGCAACTATGAGTGTTGTTTGTAGGCCCTCTTTTAGGCTACATCAGAAGTATTAAAACTATGGAAGGAACTTTGATTATGTAGACAAGTACATGATTAAAGAGAAGGAAATACATAAAATACTAGTGCAATTCATATAAGGAATGGTAAGCGCATAGTAAAAATGTATTATTTTATTTGGCTAATAGTTGTAATCAACTATATTACAAATGTAAGTAAGGATAAGTCATTAATAAGCCTCCAAATATGAAAAAAATAACCATAAACAAAATTAAAAATACAACAAGTTGGCGGTAGGCTATATAAAAAAAAATAACATTGCTCATTGACACTTGACATTTGTCTTCCGTGATCACAGATTCTAAAAAGTGTCCAGAATATCGAAATAAAATACCACGCTTGAAAGCGTTAAAACTTAGCGTTATTATGAACAATAATTCAAAAGTTATTAAAAAAATTTTGGAGGTACTTAAGAAGCAAAATAACTCGAAAAAGCTACTAAACCGTACCACCCTGCGCAAATAGATCGCGTATCCAGTCATTCTTCTATCGGTTTTTTACAAACGCACAGAGCCAGACAAAATATTTAAAAGTTCTATTTTCAAAATCGGCTGGTTTGAATGAACGCCTTTGATTTTTTTTTTATAAAATTCCTTTTATAAACAAGTCAAGTTTAAAAAAGGAATCTATTATACAGATTTACTATGTAATAGATACTATATATGTAAGCGGCAGGGATTCGCTTTAAAGGATAAATTATTAAAATGTTTATTTATTTGACCAAAGATAGGAGTAATAAAGGAGCGAGGGAGCACACGCAGTGGCCGCTATTCGTGTACTGACTATTTGTTAATATAAATTAATAAAGTAAAGTAAAAATGCATTGTATACAGTGTTCGGTTTCACCGTACAATATAATATAACAAATTAATAAATAAAAGATTATGTCATTTCAACTATTTTTACATTATTTCGTACAATTAACGACTGTCGCGCCGTGAAATTGCTTTGATATTAACACGTTCGTCATGCGTGGGAGCTGAACATACAAAGTGTGTTTGGAAACAATTTGACGGTTGTCAAAACCTCATTAATATATAAACTTGAATGGGATAAAGTTTAGTATTTTTCTACTTAAGAATTTATTTTCGATATAATAAAGGAATAACTTCGGCGGTGGTCTATTAGAAAAACCGCAGGCTGTAAGCGACTGAGGAATGGTTGCTCTGGGGCTTCATCTGCTCGAGGTGAGAGCGCGAGTGTTCTACGCGCGCTCATCCGTCTTTCCGTGGGGAGCGTTAAAAACCGCCCCACCCCCGGAATAGACTTAGTAGATGCCGGGGGATAAAAGAAGTCCCCCGGCAATGGAAGAGGCCTGTGTGTGAGGCCCACGCCTGCCAGGGTACGCGGAGCTGGGAATCCCATTTACCCTAGCCCTGGCATAAAGCGCAGGACGGAACACCCAGGGGTTTTAGTGAGTATCCCTAACTGGGGAGTCGCAATAGCATGGCAACTAACCGATCATTCAAACATTTACACATAAAAGTACATATAAGAAAATTGTAATAAATTAAGGAAACACACACAAAAATATTGTAACACAAAACAATAGATAAATAAAGAAATTCTAGAAATCCTACCAATCCTAACACATCACCAATAAATCCTACCTTATTTTCCCACCTTTTTTTATTTGTCCAGGGGAAATCCGATTGAGGACTAATCCTCGACAAGGGCAGAATCTTGGAAGGATAATTGGCGGCCTAGTGTGGGATTCGACAGATCGGGGGTGGCACTAGCAGCCCAGTCAGAACTGGTGCCATGTTATTGCCACTCCCCAGTTAGGGATACCCACTAAAACCCCTGGGTGTTCCGTCCTTCGCATTATGCCAGGGCTACAGGGTACATGACCTAGCCTCTCCGCAGCCCTGGCAGGTTCCACCTATATTACCTATGCCATTCTAACCTTGTCAATACTCACAAAAGTTAAAAATTTATTTACCCATGTAAAATAAAAATAAGTAGTTGCAATACAAATGTAATTTTTAATAAAGAATAAAATGCAATTGACTCGGGCAATGCTGTTCGCCCGCGCTAAAGAAAAAATAAAACAAAATAATCATTCAAAGAATAACAATTACTTTTCAGGCCGGCCGCCGTTTAGTTTGTTTCAACAACTCACTGCACTTGGCTTATTATTTCTTACATGTCTGTCTTTTTAACACCACAAACGAATCCGACGACAAAATGGCGACGTCTTCCATGTACAAACGCAAAATTGGGGGACAGAGATAGATATACATACAGTCATACATACTATTATACAAAAAGAGAATGAATATGTATGTATCAAGAATTTGTAGTGTGGTTTGAACAAAAGATGGCGGTACCATGACTTGAAAACCATAGTTCAATATTAAATAATAAACAGCATAAATTTAAAAAAAAACACGCAGTACCAACTTAACGAAAAAACACATAATATAATAATAACGGCATAAACATCCCGCTACTGGGCTCGGGCCTCCGGCTATTGGGGAAGGATTGGTTTACCCCACGATTGTCCAAGATGACTTGGCAGGTATGATACATCGGTTATCTCGATGTGCAGGTTTCGTCACGATGTTTTCCTTCACCGTTGTTAGCATGTGGTAATTGTAAAATATTCACATTAGGTGAGTGGTGGTGCACCGCATATCTTTAGTGATGCATACGATCTTGCCAGGATTCAATCCATTAGAAAGAAAGAAAGAAAATATTTTATTTAGGACAAAAACTAAATTAATGTAAATAGAAAAAGAAAATAAGTCCTAAATTGGACCCAGTCTCAGCATAATGCTAGCCAACAAGGACTAGCGCTGTTCTTCCGTCTGGGACCAAAAAGTGAAGTCGCGGTGGACAATACAACACATAACAACAAATAAATATATATATGGAATAATGCAGTTTGTTAAAGTTGAATAAAATGTCGACTAAATATATATAATTTAAAAACGTAATACCTACATATATAAAATAACAGTAGCAGCAACGAAACAAAATATATCTATCTATGAATTAACCAAATTTTATTAAATTACGTTGCCACGACTTTGGATTAATATACGAAAAAACATGCCTCGTTAAATTTTATTATTTTAACGAAAATTTAAACCAATATTCTTTGATAGTCGACTAAATTCCAAAAAACGACCACCTGGTATCTGATTGAAGTATGGCAACATTTGCCACTTGTAATTAGGACCAATTTGTCTAACAAAACAATAAACAGTATAACGTGACAATCTTTGGCACGCGGCGGACACACTTTCGCACTTGGGGCCGCGTGGCGAGCGGGTGGCTCGGCGGTGGTACATGGTTTGTCGAGCATCTGATATCTATACCATCATTTGTGGTTATAAGCTTATTATAATGATACGAGTTGTTCAAAAAGGAGGTTCACAATCCTCCGTATGTTTTTTCTTTTATATATATACCAACTAGCTTTCCCGGCAGACGTTGTTCTGTCCTGACGAAATAAAATTTAGAATCCGATTGCAGCGCCACCTACCGGGTCCAATGTAAGCTATCGTATCTTTCAAGTCGGATCAAACTGCACACGGTGTGCAAATTTGATTAAAATCGGTCAAGTAGTTTAGGAGTCCATCGCGGACAAACAATGTGACACGTAATTTATATATATTAAGATATAATATCGTTACGAGTTATGGACTCGAATTAAAAATACCATTGGAATGACTATAGAATTTATTAGAACTATACAAACACGTATAACACAGGTACAAATATAACTGGACGCAACCAGTACAAACGGGATACACGATTCAATAACACGCGGAAAGTTCATCACTATATAGCTTATCGAATGTACACACGTCTTGTTCGTATTGTAATCGTCGCTTGACTGCCTCCTCTCTCCATCCTGCCGTTGTTATATACTTCACAAATACAAGTGTGCCCGCCCGTATCGTCGATTTAATTTCCTAGAAATCGTAATCCGCACACCTGACTAATTATGCCTGCAAACGGCCATAATCGTTTACGTCGTACAAGAGGCTGTTATCCACAATAACCATTTAAGTAAACAAAAGAAGACAATCATAAAGGTATTACAACTGGTTCAAGTGCCGACAGGTAATAGCGTGCTTTGTGGAATTTGTCTTTGTCGGGGGGGCTAAGTTGTAACAATATGTTCAAACATAACTTCTTTCTATACTACACTACGTCTTTATAGTATCTAAGGAACGCCTCATAATTTCAATTCTCCTACTAAACTACCTTCTTTTTATTTTTAATTTTAGGCTTTTGAACGTACTGAGTATTAAGTATTTAGGTATACAGTGGGTAACTAAAACTAACTTAAAAAAATAAAACTAAATTATAAACTAAACCATCTTAAAAATTAAATAGTATCTATTATAAACATATTTAAAAAATGTAGTCCAGATCGCTGTCGGTGGGGAGCGTGCCCAACATGCTGGCCGCATTCCCAACTACCTTCCAGGATAATTTTATGACAACATTGAAACACGTATGTATGCCATTATTTCTAGCCCAAATATGATTTTTTATATCCTTAACTTGAAGAGCTATAGGTAATTTTCATTACTATGATTTTTTTCCTACATTTTTTTTATGGCAGGAGTTCAGCAGACAGGCAGACGGCCCTAGTTGATGGAAAGCGGTTACCACCGCCTATGGACATTTACAACACCAAAGATGCTACAAATGCGCTGCTGCTCTTTTAAAAGAGACTGGAACCTGGCCACTAATGCCGGAACACGACACAAGGTTGTTATGGCAGCATACTCTAGACCAGGGGTGGTAGCCATCCAGTCGGGTAAATGCCCTACCACCTGGCTGTTGGTTGTTTTGTCGCCTCTTACGACAGGCCGCCTATAGAACTGTGTTTCTATGATCTGTGGTTCCTATTCATCTCATCACATTATTTCATTTTTACTCATTTTAAGATTGCTTTTGTGACAAAAGCTTTGTCTTTCTCAGCCATTGAGTTATATGTACTACGTACTAGTACATTATGCATCAATGTTCTCGAAATACAATTTATCAAATTTGGCATTTTCTGTATTGAAAATTACCTATGTTTTCTCGTTCAGGACTGTTCATGTGGTATATTGCAAAACAGTTACGAAATCCTACTCCTACTAATATTATAAACGCGAAAGTTTGTAAGAATGTATGGATGTATGTATGTTTGTTACTCTTTCATACAAAAACTACTAAATGGATTTTGATGAAACTTTACAATAATATAGCTTACACATCAGAATAACACATAGGCTATAATTTATATAAATATAGTATGAATTATACAAAATATAACGATTTTCCATCACCAACGCGGTTGAAACCGCGGGGCGCAGCTAGTAGTTCATAATGATTTCGCGCAAAATATGCTATTTCACGTCGCCGGTATGGTTCACTTTAGGTGTTTTTTCTTTCTCTCACAAACTTTTGTTGGCAACACCAACATAGGATAATATTATTTTTAAACTTGTAACACTGTCGTTAATTTTGTTTTCTCTTCCATTTTGGTTGTAGCCGAGTGCGCCTGTATTTTTTTTTTAACCCTTAAGACTATTATCGATATACCAAAAAGCCGCAAGACTAACACTAACACTATCTCGTAATATACAAAGAAAATATACCCATTTCTAATAAAATAAACCGAACACTGCACAAATGTATCGCGTCTGCCAACATAATAATATGTAGTGACTACCGTCTATATATATACAATTGAGAGATCCTGAGTTATAATCTACACAATTATCACATCATATTATTATTATATAAAATGGAGGTAAATTATGGAGAACTACTCTATATAAAACAGGCGCTAATCACAAAATAAATAAAAATATAACATTATTATTCAATTATGGAAATGGACGATCGTATCGTTTATTTATTTATTTATTTTTATTGCGGGAGGTCAGCAGACAGGCAGACGGCCCACTTGATGGCAAGCGGTTACCGTCGCCTATGGACATTTGTTACACCAAAGGTGCTACAAATGCGCTGCTGCTCTCTTAAAGGAGACTGAAACCTGGTCACTAATGCCGGAACACAACTCAAGGCTGTTATGGCGGCATACTCTAAACCAGGGGTGGTAGCTATCCAGTCGGGCAAATACCCTACCACTTGGTTTAGAAATAAGAGGGTACATAACAAAATAAATTATTAACTTAAAAAAAAAACACGACAAGAACAACTATGCTATAACTGTAACATATACTTCCTTTTTGATCATCAGGTTTATTGCTTGATCCAATCAGAATACTTTTATTGTCCTCCAGTTACCCGTGTGAATTTTCATTTATGACACTTGAACCAGCAGTAAACCCAGTCAAATATTTATAATCCACGGCCTAAATACACACTTGAATATATTTGTCAAAAATCTCTCGCCTGCAACTTTTTTGGCCACTAAAAATGACACGCACAACCTCAAGTGGGATATTAATGGCAATTACAAAGCATTTAAAAAGCCATACGCAATTATAGGGTTAATTTCTGTCACTTGCGTCGTGTGAAAGCTGTTTTAGGACTTTGTATAGCTATTATTAGGTTTGGGATGTTAGCTGAAGTGGTAATTGAGCGTGGGATAAATATATATCTAAATAATAATAATAGTATATTCCCACAGGGGGCCTTTGTGGCGAAGCCTTAGGTGAGTAGCGACACCTCGTACCTGACTCCGGGGGCCAAGGCAAGGCCCGCGCCTCCGTGTTTGCCTAGGCCAGCCGGCACGGAGTGGAGATCGCTAGAGGTAAGACTGAAGCTCCAGGGGTGGAAGTGATAAATGGCATCACGTCAGAAGTAGCTTCGGTGAACCTACAGCCCACCTCTTTACACCCCTTAGTCAGTCACACCCATGTTGCCCCTGTCTTCTATGGGATTTTTTGGGGCCCGTGCAGGAAGTGGCGCGTCACCATCTGCCTATTTTTCCATGTTCCCCGAACATTGTTCTCCCAACTTGTATCCGTGCAGGAACGGAGAAATACAAGTTCCTGCGGCGGGGCGGCCTGTCGTAAGAGGCGACTAAACAACCCACAGTCAGGTGGTAGGGCATTTGCCCGACTGAATGGCTACCACCCCTGGTCTAAAGTATGACGTCATAACAACCTTGAGTTATGTTCCGGCATTAGTGACCAGGTTCCAGTCTCCCTTAAGAGAGCAGCAGCGCCTTTATAGTACCTTTGGTGTTGCAAATGTCCATAGGCGATGGTAACCGCTTTCCATCAAGTGGGCTGTCTGCTCAACTCCTGCAATCAGAAAAAAAAACATTGCGACGGGCAGACGCCATAGTCCCCATATTCCCAGACCCCTAGTACCACTAGCAGTTCAACCCAATAGCCCGGTACTTTTTGTCCTCATTTCCCATAATAGTCCTACGCTGGCCGGGGCTTGTCCTTGAGTGCATTACTATATGGTGTAGACAGGGATAATCGCCGGTCAGTGTCACGCCACATTTACAATAAATTTGTCAAAGGGCCTCTACATGTTGGCCTTCCCATGGCCCCACGCAAGCCCTCCAAAAGTCCGGGCCATTTTTATGGCTCGTGGTCTTGAAAGACATACAATAATAATATTTTTTTTAAATTAATATGTTGTGATTTTATTAGTTATAAAGATTTGTTAGAGAGTTTATTGAGCCAATTAATCTTTTTTTTTTTTATTGCTTTAGAAATAGTCTCTTAAGCTTGCAATAAGTAGTCTGTAAGATTCCATATTAGTTTTCGAGTTTTTGTTACAAAAACATAGTAAGTATTATCTGCAATATATTATTAAAAAAACTTTTTTGTTAAATTAAAAAAAATGTATTATAACATTTTTGAACACAAATAAATACAAGGAATATTAGGATAAGTAATAAAATTTAGTATTTTTTAAAACAAAACCTAACAATCAATCTTCAAAATATCTTTATTTGCAAGAATGTAGTTTATACAGGTGTTATACGATTGTAGACGCACAGTACATTCTACCACATATTGGTGTGCAAAATGAATAAAAAATAAAAAATAAATTCACATAAATATTCTAATTTTGAAAAATGTTAATTAAGCTTTAGTAATAAATAAGCTTTATCCGTGCAAGAACGGAGAAAGAATACAATTTGCTGCGGCCGGGCGGCCTGTCGTAAGAGGCGACTTAACAACCCACAGCCAGGTGGTAGGGCATTTGCCCGACTGGATGGCTACCACCCCTGGTCTAAAGTATGTCACCATAACAACCTCGAGCTATGTTCCGGCATTAGTGACCAGGTTCCAGTCTTCCCTTAAGAGAGTAGCAGCGCATTTGTAGCAACTTTGGTGTTGCAAATGTCCATAGGCGATGGTAACCGCTTTCCATCAAGTGGGCCGTCTGCCTAAAAAAAAAGCAATTAATGTTAAAAGAAAAAATAACAAATAGATCACTAAGATATGGACCTTTTGTTTTACCAAGTAACTATTGTCTTTTTTGTGCATTTTATGTAATTTTTGTTTTGGTGAACAATAAACTGTTGTCTATGTCTATGTCTATGTCTATGTCTATGTGGAGGCGAAGACTCAATTCGTATTATTCATAAGATCATCGAAAAAATAAAAAACCAAAGACATTATAACTAAAATACATTATGTAGCAGATCATTGCCAACGGGGAGAAAGTACAAGCTGATTCTAGGAAATTCGGTCCACGCTGCCGGGAGGACATATTGCATTTGTGCAGTATAAAGCATAGGCCCGATTGAGGGAGGAGTCAGTCGAGCGAGAACCACCAGCGAAGCGAGACGTGTGTACTACAATCGGGAATCTAATAAGTAACGGACTTTGCGCGTTTTATTGAATTACGACCTTCTGCATTACGTTTGGACTTGTTGTGTTCGGTTATATTTGTACCTGTGTTATACGTGTTTGTATAATTGTAATAAAGTCTATAGTAATTTTAACAGCATTTTAATTTGAGTCTCGCGACTCGTAACAATATATTACACACACACACAAAAATATTCAGCTCATAAAACCACGAACTTAAATAACTTGGAAACTTTGACCGATTGGTATGGTGTCAAACAGTTTACCCTTATCGCTTATTGCCAACACCCATCTGTCGTTTCTATGCGCCAGCGCATCCAGAACAATGCACGCATTCATGCAGCCATTGCTTTTTATCAAAAAAATGGATTTCAACCAAAAAATGTTGTTGGTCGCAAAGTAGGACGACGTGGGGTGCATTGGGGATATTCCGTCCTTTTTTATGTCAAAAAATAGTTTCGTCATCTTGTTAGAGCTATTTTACACCATAAACTAGAAGAACTAAAGACACTAGACAATAGATTCTAACTTAGGTACTTTTTATTAATTGGTTGATGTAAAGTACAAATGTAAATGTAGACCAAAAAAAATGGACGGATTGTATGAGGGATGGCATGGTGTTTTGTGGTGTGACAAAGGAAGTACGCCAAAATACAGGAGTATGGAAGAAAATATTGTGCTGGCCTCAAATAATTAGGAGAAGATGAAAGAAAAGAAAGAGACATAGGTACTTTTTATTTAACTAAAAAACTATTTGACACACATACAAAACCTATATTTTGTATTTATGTAAAAAAAAAACATATCTATCCCATTGTCTATATATATATATATATATATATATATATATATATATATATCCGTGGCTGGCGGGAATACATTGATATCTCGACATACATCTTTTTTTTTATTCGTTTAGACGCTTCCTACGCCTGTGTTTTTATAGGAAAAAAATTGACAGTCCGAAATATTCATAACTTTTTAAGATTTTTCATTACTAGTCATTACTTTTCATTACGATTTATCATTACTAGTCAAACTTTAAAATTGCGCCCCTGTAAAATTGACATTTTGAACATGTCAACATACTCACGCCAGCCACGGATATATACATACAGGTATGTATGTATATAGTTTAAGTTCTAATTTTATGCTATTACAATGATGTAATGTCTACCGTGACGATACTTCTTGGGCACAGCGGAAGATCAGCGCTGGTTTTAACCGACCTTCATTATGCTGACTCTGATGCCCCTTTTGGGACAAGATTGTATCACGCTAGTTTTAAATTTGTTAGCAATTATACTTAATGTATTTATATAATTTGTCCTAAATGAAATTATTTTCTTTCTTCTTTCTTTCTTTCTATCTGTAGATTTGTCTATTTATTGTTAGTCATTATTTTGGTCAACATAAAAATATATGTGATTGATAAATAGAAAGTATTATTATTAATTACATTTGTTACATAATAAATTAAGTGTCGATGTTAGACATTTAAATGAGGGTTGAATTTTTTCAATGCACATAGACGCGTGATATATATCTAGATAGTACACAACAATATTTTTTAATAATGTTGTAAACTACACTGTACTCTTTTACAGTGTAGGCTGTCAAAGTTTGGAATGCGTTGCCTTTTTACAAGCTTTTATTTAATTTGCAATGGATGTACCTATGTATGTATGTAAGTGCGGGTGGAATTTTGCAAGTTAAATTTGACCAACTTCCCGGTTTCCGATTTAGTTGAAACTTAGCACACATATGTTATCGCGTGACAATATAATAATATGGCACCATGGAGCTGATCTGATGATGGAGTCGGGAGGTGGCCATAGTAATTCCTGTACTACACATAGACCCGTCGTGTTTGGGCTTGTTTTACTTGTCTTGATTAGCACTTTGCTGCTACATGACATCCAGTATCTCAAAAGCTTGTATTTAAAAATCTTTTTAAGTCATTATTTTGGTCAACATAAAAAAAAATATATATGATTGAGAAATAGAAAGTATATTATTAATTACATATTCTGTTACATAATTGTGGTAGTTAAATGTCAAATTAAGTGTCGATGTTAGGCATTTAAATGAGGGTTTTATTTTGTCAATGCACATAGATGCGTGATATATATCTAGACACAACGATTTTTTTATTATTATTTTATTTAAATCAAAAAATGACTTAATATTTATTACCAATGTTATAAACTACATTGTACTCTATTACAATGCAGGCTGTCAAAGTTTGGAATGCGTTGCCTTTTTACAAGCTTTTATTTAACTTGGAATGAATGTACCTATGTATGTATGTAAGTTCGGGTGGAATCTTGCGAGTTAAATTTGACCAACTTCCCGGTTTCCGATTGAGCTGAAATTTTGCACGCATATGTATATCGCGTGACAATGCTATAAAATAGTACCATGGAGCTGATCTGATGATGGAGTCGGAAGGTGGCCATAGGAACTCCTGTACTAAATAAGATAGACCCGTCGTGTTTGGGCTCGTTTTACTTGTCTTGGCTAACACTCTCATAATATCCAGGTTCTCAAAAACATGTATTTAAAAACCTTTTTATTATATTTTATTATTATTTATTTGTAACTTTATTTTATTAATAACGACTAAAGATGAATCAGTAAGGCAAGCCATGCCAGGAATCGAACACGGAACCTCCGCGTCCTAGGGAGATAGGCCAGTAGTCAACCCCATAGGCCGTCCATTTAGATCCTTTTTCGACATCAATCTTCAAAAATGCCGTCATAAACACAATAGAAACTTCATCTAACAATAATATCTGATATAAAATAAAGTCAACCGACTGCTTTGTTGACTAGGCGGGCACCTGGCGCGGCCCGCGGCTCGTACGAACTCATTGTTGTCTCCCCTACCCCAGCTTCCCTCAAGATTTAATTACCGACCTTTACAACTATGGTTTTATGCCACCGTTTATTTTTACGATATTGCTAGTCAAATTTCTTTATGGCATAAAGGCGTTGGAGTCAGTACCAACAAAAATAGAAAGGCTTTATGGTATAAAACTTTTATTTAAATATAAGCTTGCAGTCGACAACGATAAGGGTCTAGAAACTTAACTGCTACACTTGGAGTCAAATAATGATCCATTAACCCTAACAAATTAAGTAAAATAAAAACTAAGTTTTGAAAATTACTTACAAACGGTACTTTATGGTTTTGTCTGTGATTTGACCATAAAGCTATATAACATTTCATGATTTTTAAATGACTAAACAGATATACAATGCAAAAGTGGATGGATGCAGAAGTCGTGGAAGGCCACGACACACCTTCCATGATCAAATTGATCGTGTACTAGCAGAAGGTGATGTCAGGAGCCTTAAGAACAGACGAGCTTGCATGACAAGAGTTATGAATGTCAAAGAGGCAAGTGAGGTGTGTAAGAATAAGCCTAAATGGCACTCTGTTGTTCGTGCCTACCCCGCAAGGGAACTAGCGTGAAGTTATGTATGTATGTCTGTATGTATGATTTTTAAAGATAAATAAAATTAAAGTGTCTGGTTGTCATGTCAAAACAAAAATATGAAAAAAATCTGGTGGGAAATTTCGGACCAGGAGATTCTGAAAATGCAATTCTTAGAATTTTTGTCTGTCTGTCTGTCTGGATGTCCCAGCTAATTTCTAAAACGGCTGGACCGATTTTGACGGGACCTTCACTGGTAGATAGCTGATGTTATAAGGAGTATCTAAGTTAGACTACTTTTTTGGGTTCCGCGAAAAAAATTCGCGGACATCTAATAATTTTTGTGCTTTTTTGTTGAATTTTGAAAGTGTAAATAAATTTCTATTCAGTGTGTTGTACAAACCGAATAAATATTTTCTTTTTTTCAAATTCAATGACAAACCTAGGCCTCGATTTTGGCCTCTAAATTAAATATTTACGGGCTTTATTTTTTTATTATTTCATTTGTTTTGGTAGATCTTTTATTTATATAAACTAATACTGTACAGAAAACATTTTTTTGTTGTTATGGAATAAATAATTGAATCAAATTAACTAAATTATAAATCTTAATATATATAAATTACGTGTCACGTTGTTTGTCCGCGATGGACTCCTAAACTACTTGACCGATTTTAATCAAATTTGCACACCGTGTGCAGTTTGATCCGACTTGAAAGATAGGATAGCTTACATTTGGACCTGGTAGGTGGCGCTGCAATCGGGTTTTAAATTTTATTTCTTCGGGGCAGAACAACGTCTGCCGGGACAGCTAGTAAATTAATATAAAGTATGTAACAAACCGGCGCCAGAGGGAAGCATGCCTAGAAGGCTGGCTGCATTGCCACGCTGTATGGCAATGCTGACTCGTTGCGCGAAATACGAACCAGCCTTCTGATCACGGGTGGTATCAAAGAGTTTCTTACAAATTTCTTTGAACAAACCCTTTGCTGATGGAACGCACGGACCTAAACATAAGTCTATTTTTTAAACTTTACATAACGTTCTATTTCTTACATCTAATTTTATAATATCAACAACGATAACAATTTGGGAGAAATATGTAACCGAATATCGGGCAAGTAGATCTCTTTTGATCCCCAAAACCCATCAGGATTCCGCGGGGAATGATCATGAATATCAAACGCGCATCGCATTAGGGGCTCCGTATATCTGATCCGGATTAATCCGGTAAAAAGCGGTCATTATTCCGCGTCCGTGGGCAAAATGAGATTTTTTATTTTGCCCACACCTATAGCTTTTGTCACCCGGATTGTCGGTGGAGCGGATAATTTGAACTTGTTTATAAATTCCTGTCCATATTTATACCAACTGTTTTCTAATGAGAAACGTAGCTATAATATAGTGTTACGAGTTACGGGAATCGAATTAAAATGCCGTTGGAATTACTATAGAATTTATTAGAACTATACAAACACATCAAAAAGTTGTAAAATTAAATATTGCTATGTTCGAGATATAGAGGTCCAATTTATTTTTTCGAGTTATAAAGAGAAAATGAGTACTGAATTTGCTTATACGGAGTCACTAATTATTTCGCTTTATAGAGGGTTCAGATTTCGAACAACGGAGGTTTTGGGGTCGAAGGGAAGGGAACATATTTCTTTCGAGTTTGGGAGGTCTTAGACTTATCGAGGTTCGAATTAAAGAAGTTCTACTGTACATGAAAATTTTGAAAATACTCTTCTCTTTTTGGAGGATTATGACTCCAACGCATTGGATAATAAAATTTCAGGTGCATTTAGATATATAAAATAATTAAAAAAATCGACTGATCAATTCACATACTGTGATCCTGTCGACAAAACAGACATACTTACTACAGTTACTTATTATACTACAGACTACTTACTTATAATAATCTTGTTAAGAAACGATTAGCCACCTCTTAAGTAAGAGACGCTTAAGGTGTTTTAATGCTGTCTACTGTACACCAGCATTAAGAAAAGAAGATCAACTAGTATTTGTTTAATGTCAACTATTTGCTACAAAAATTTTACGTCGATCAAAGTTGGAAAACTACCCTCTAAAGATCTTATCTCCGTACATTACAGTGCAGTACCGTCGTTTCACATAATAGTACCTATCGTGTTTCGATCTACCCTTTTGTAAGTCGGTGACAGTTATTTGTCAGTTTTATTTTACAATAAATACTATTTGATTTATTTTATGGTTCTTAGGTTCCAAAAAGCCGGCCTTTGTTTTGGCCAAGGTATCCAACTTGGTAACGCTAGAATTCTTTTGGGAACGTTTCCTAGAAATAAAAGATGGGTTGGGACCATTTTTTTGTCTGTAATTGTATTATTTATTTTTTAAGACATGAAGTAATTTTTTTTTGGAATACGCAGTCTAGTGTAATCATTTTAGGTTCTTCTTCATTAATCCTAACGTAATATCATAGATACAAATGTTTGTTTGTTACGCTTTTACATCTTTATTTCTCAATTGATCATCATGAAATTTTGCATACGTGTTATCAGAGGCACAGAAAAGCTACAGGTTACTTTTCATCCAGAAAAGCGTAGTGTTTCTGAATCATAAAAAATAAAGCCAAATAGATGGCGTTGTAGTAGCTTTCTTCTGACGCCACCGTGACAATTCACTAAACAAACACGTCGTTATGGCAATATCATACTAGTTTGTTAGATTGTGTGTATTTGTTAGGTTGTCATGACTACATGTTTGTTCAGGGTGCCATAAGGTACCTTCCGTTCGGGAAAAATGTATCGAGGCAAAGAAAAAAAAAATGCGAATCGATCGACAAAACATACGGTAAAGTGAGTGAAACCGCAGGAAAAATGTATTAGCAAATAAATAATTAACTATTTGACTGAAATATAAGATTTATTAAAATTGGTATAATATATTTGCCAAGTGGTAGGGCATTTGCCCGACTGGATGGCTACCACCCCTGGTCTAGTGTATGCCGCTATAACAACCTTGAGTTGATGACCAGGTTCCAGTTTCCCTTAAGAGAGCAGCAGCGCATTTGTAGCAACTTGCTGTTGCAAATGTCCATAGGCGATGGTAACCGCTTTCCATCGAGTGGGCCGTCTGCCTGTTTGCTGCTGATCTCCTGCCATAATATATATATATATATATATATATATATTTATTGACGGTCTCTGTGGTTGAGCGGGCTAAGTCTTAGCCGGCTGAACTCGCTGAAACGCAGATGCTCCGGGTTCGATTCCTGGCATGGTAAATGTCGGAAAGGAACTTTCTATTATTTACCATGGTTTGGGTGTCGGCCCCAGAGTGGTCCGTTGTATATTACCTATAATACAGTGCGTACTAAACGTTTCGCCTCCACGTTCCTTCTGCGTACGGCAGAATTGTGGAATGCACTACCAGAGCCCGTGTTTCCAGAAAAGTACAATCCGGGAATGTTCAAGTCTCGTGTGATTGGTACTATCTAGGTAAGCGTGTTCCATCTTCGACCGCATCATCGTCCAGCACTGGACGTGATCGTGGTCAAATGCAAACCTACTTACAATAAAAAAAACAAGCGTAACTTGCTTAGCTTGGGCATAAACAATATCTGTGTTTGTTTGCCGATATATAAAGAGAAACTGTGGTAGCGTAATGTCTAGCGCACGCGTCCTAAACTCAAAGGGCGCGGGTTCGATCCTGGCCGGAACGCATGCACCACTTAGGCAGTTTTCTGATCTAATGTGCATATTCTTACAATTATCACGTGCTAACAACGATGAAGGAAAACATCGTAATGCAACCTGCACATCGAGATAACCGATGTGTCAAACCTGCCAAGCCGCCTTGGACAAGCGTGGCGGGTATACTGTCCGTTCCCCCTAAAATGGGAGGCCCGAGCCGCAGCAGTGGGACATTTATAGGCTGATATTATTATGGTATAATAAGTTATATCTAAACCCTGCATTTTGAGTATAAACTTCTATATACCTGACAACTATACCCGCGGTAGGCAACACAAGTTGTTTGCAGTATCGGCCAGTAGGAATAATGTGCTGCTACAAGCACCTCTAACAAACTCTTCAGATACTGAACCACACTTATGAAGTACATACATACATACATAACTTCACGCCATTTCCCTTGCAGGGTAGGCACGAACAACAGAGCGCCATTCCGGTTTATTCTTACACACCTCACTTGCTTCTTGGACATTCATAACTCTTGTCATGCACGCTCGTCTGTTCTTAAGGCTCCTGACATCACCTTCTGCTAGTACACGATCAATTTGATCATGGAAGGTGTGTCGTGGCCTGCCACGACTTTTGCATCCATCCACTTTTGCATTGTATATCTGTTTAGTCATTCTTTCATCGTGCATTCTTTCCACATGCCCGAACCACCGGAGCATTCGTTTCCTTACCTTCACACCGACACTCTCTTTCAGACCAACTCTCTTACTTCGGTATTACGAACGCGGTCTGCGAGCGTCACTCCGAAGATTTTGCGCAGTGCTCGCATCTCAACTGCGTTTACTCTACTTGCATGCTCTCTCTTCCATACCCAACTCTCGCTTCCATACGTGAGCGTAGGTACCAGCACCGCGTTGTATATGGCAAGCTGGGCCTTCTGGCTGATGTTCTTAGCGCCTAGAACTTTACCTATCGCTCCATTCACACTGTTCCCCAAATTCACTCTTTTTTCTATATCAGCGGTGTACCTTCCATCCCTGCTAAAAGTACATCCAAGATATACAAACTCTTTCACTTGCTCCAGCATAACATCATCGACCATTACCCTTGCATTTACCCTACTTTCAGGCTTATACTTATGAAGTGAATGTAGATTTAGATATCTCACGTGTCCTTTAGAGAAATTCAAAGAAAGTGCATTGAAGTTTATAACTAACACAATAGACTAGGGATAAGGTGCTTACATTATCGCTATAGGTGTAAGACTGTTATGACATTGTAAAAATATATATAAAACAATTTGTAGTATATCAGTAGAAATAAAGATTTGTTTGTTATGTCCATTAAAAGGCGTGGTTCGTACTTTCAATAAGTACCGCACAAACAGCGCCGTGACAAATCAATTGCACGCTAGTCCTTTCAAACCGCAGCAACAATGATGCACAATTAAATATTCAAAAAAATGTAAACACTTGAAAGGGTTTGACGGACTTTTGCATATGAATGGATTACATGTGACAGTTTATAAGGATTAACGCGCAATGGCCGTGTGTGGCGAAACGATTTTGTAGTAGAAAACATGGTAGAGTCAATGTTATTGTTGCGGTTTGATAGAATATTGGTTACTGATAGTAATAATGACAGAATCAGAAATCTTTTATAAAAAAGTTTTTTTTTATTGCAGGAGATCAGCAAACAGGCAGACGGCCCACTTGATGAAAGCGGTTACCGTCGCCTATGGACATTTGCATCACCAAAGTTGCAACAAATGCGCTGTTGCCCTCTTAAGGGAGACTGGAACCTGGTCACTAACACACAATTTAAACACCAGGCAATGTAATAGACTGATATTGCCATCTTTTAGATTACAAAAAGTACTTTCCTCTTTCTTGGGGGTTCGTATACGCTTCTTCAATAAGATTCCGAGTGAAATGTTAGATCTGCCTTTCACTAAATTTATAATTAAATTAAAAAGCATCTTGCTAAAAAAAGGGATATACTATACTATACTATTGAAGAATACTTAAATGACAAAAATTCATTTACATAGCACCTCGCTCCAACCTCTTATACTAAATTTTGTATAACGTTTTTATTTATTTTTTATCTTGCCATGCTTGTAAGGAATTTGTGGAGACATATTGCAGCATACCATTTTAGCACGTCATGTCATTATTATAACTATAATATTATTTTTCTTTCCTTTTATTATCTTGGTCTTATTGAGTATGCATTGTTTGCTACAACTCCATTAATTCTTCAAAAAGTGATTCTGTAACATACTTCTGTACAAAACTTATTAAAAAAGAATTTGAGATATAAATAGAATATGAAATATAAAGAAAAACAATATTTAGCTAGACGTGTTGCTGGGGAGTTTCTTGCCGCTTCTTCTTAACAGCATCAACACGTTGCGAAGCGGTGTACATAGAATAGGAAGTAAAAAATTAAATTTTAACTTACATGTATGACCTTCAAAAAGTGTTCTCCAGTGGAACTTATTTTGAATAAAAGCTTTTGAATTTGAATTTGAATGCCGGAACACAACTCAAGGTTGTTATGGCGACATACTTTAGACCAGGGGTGGTAGCCATCCAGTCGGGCAAATGCCCTACCACCTGGCTGTGGGTTGTTAAGTCGCCTCTTACGACAGGCCGCCCGGCCGCAGGAAATTGTATTCTTTCTCCGTTCCTGCACGGATCAAAAAAGGTTATATGTTAATTTCAATAATGTAACTGGTCTCAACTTTTTGAAGTCAGTCCGCTCCCCAAGTCAGCAGCTGGATCATGTAAATCAGCCTTTATTATCAGTCATACCAATGTAAATGGTATGACTGCTAAATGGCCGCATCCTATTTACCAAACACGTCTAGATCAGCCGGTTCGGCGGCGGCAAAAGCTGAATCACTCAAGCGGCGCAAATATGTAACCCTCAGTGAGAGTTATATGTTTGTGCCGTTTGCTGTCGAGACGCTTGGATCGTGGGGTCCTAAGGCTATGAGCCTCTACCAAAATTTATCGAAACGACTCATTGACTCTTCAGGTGATCAGAGGGCTGGTGCTTACCTCGGCCAATGGATCAGTATGGCGATCCAGCAAGGAAACGTAGCCAGCCTTCTGAATATCTTACGCATAGAAGACGGTGATCTAGGCTCAGTATTCTACTTATAGTCTTGAGGGATTATGAGTAGAATACAATACAAATAAGTTAAGTTTTCTTGCATTGTATTCGATTATATTATGTAATTCAATGATTAAATGTCCATTATTTATTAGTACGGATGTACTTATTTATACCAATGTTAATGAGAAGTAAAAGAATTTTAGCTAGGCGTGTTGTTGGGGAGTTTCTTGCCTCTTCTTCTTAAACAGCGTACGTTGCGAAGCTTTGGACGACCTTTAGAAAATGTTCTCCAGTGAAACTTAATTTCAATAAAAAATAAGCTTTAAGTCTTCTATGATCACGGCTACTGAAATCAAAATTTAGATGTTTAAGCCAAACATCGAAATTTTGATTTTTTAATATTTGTGGTCTTCTTGGGGTTTTATAGCCAAATGAAAAAACGTTCGTCGCCTCTATGGAACACTTCAACTTGCGCGGTCTGACACGCACTTGGCTGATGTTATATTAGCAGGATATATAAATAATGGAATCGCGAGTAAACCAGCATTGCATATTTTTGAAAAACTGAGGGCATCAAGTAGCAACAAGTGGGGCAATAGAATTGAGCGGACCCTCCCTGCAACTATTAGGGTACAATGCATATCGATTGGGCCCACGGCTGGGCGAGGGTACAGCCCTAACGGGTCAGTCTACACGGTGTAAGTTAATTTGCATTATTTTTGGCCTCGTTAGAAATGCTGGTTTTGGAAATTATTTGCAAAATTGCAAAATTCTCTTTGGAATTTTAATAATATGAATATGAAGAAGGAAATAGTTATTGTGGAATTTTATTTTGTGAAATTTGAACTGAATAATAAAATCAAACTGACCAACTGTTATAGAATGTTGACTATTTTAACGATTAATAGTGTTTGTGCTATGTTTAGTAAAATGTGCCTTTTCAAGCTGCCATAACAACTTCCTAGTTTGGTGTCAGTCATAGACCTACAATTGGGTTGAAGTCTTTACAAGATTATTCTTTTATTTTATTTAGGTTTATGGCTTGGCATGTAGGCCTTTAAGTCAGATCTTACATTACAATATAATTTCTTCATTTTCTTAAGCCTATGCATAGCTCAGTGGAACTGTAGGTTATCAACTGAAGCCATTCAACGGAGTTCTTGTGATAACTCGAAAGGCCACTTTTGACTATACAGTTCACATTTCTCACCAAAAACATATAATTACTACTCAGAAACTATCAATATCCTACAACTACTGTTCATTTTAGAATAATTTTACACATTTTTAGAAAATAAAAGTGCACAGCACAGCATCTCCTTTCAATTCCCGCCAAAAACTCCACAAGATTATTCTTGACTTCAATATTTATAGATACCTATCACGGGCTACATACGCAAATCGTACACAGCCATGTTTAACAAAATAAATATTATTTTTAAATTAAAACTGTTTCATTTTTATTTTTCTCGTTCAAAATATGCTATCGAACTCTTTTCATAAAACTGGCACAATTTAAAAAAAAAAAACAAAATTGAAAGCTTTATACAAAATTCAAATTTAGAACTACAAGAACAATCGATCCACGCGGCCCATCAGACGGGCGTAGATTCGCATTTTTTTTACTCAAAATTTCAGTCCCGACCAAATTTCTGTTTTAAATCCATTTATTTTGCAGTTTTTTTAAACGTATTTACATTCTACAGGATTTTTTACAAAATTATCAAGTCTTTATCATGGTAAGTAGTCGTGTTGGTTTTTACTTTACTTTTTTCAAACTATTTCCTTCGTCTTTTTCATTATTGCATATTGAGCGTTTAGGAAAAAAACAAATGGCTTGGTATTGCCATTGCATTAATTTTACTAAAATAACTGCCTTGGGATATTCTCTTAGTTGCATCTTCGATGTTTCGCAATGGATTTTTAAGAGGAATTTCACCATCATAATCAGTTAGATATCTTTTTATAATTATTTTTCACATTTTTCCATTTCTTTATAGTATTTTATTCATCCCTACTACTCCACATTACCTTAAAGAACGCTTCGAATTTATTTCTTGCTCTCACAATTTACGCCCTTCCAGTCAGCATAGATTTATTACTCCTATTCATAATACGTTTTTAATTCATTCACGGTTAAGGCTGTCCAACTTTGGAATACATTGCCTGTTGCTGTCAGACAAGCAAAACTTCTATTAACGTTTAAGAGCATGGTCAAGAAATACTATCTGCAATATAACGATATGTAATTTTATATAATTAGTATTATATTGCATATAGATGTATGTTTATTATGTTTTAATAGTTGCAATGTCTTGTATATATAACTTATGTGTATATTTGTATATATGGTAATACCGAAGTAAGAAAGAGAGTTGGTCTGAAAGAGTGTCGGGGTGAAGGTAAGGGAAGGAATGCTCCGGTGGTTCGGGCATGTGGAAAGAATGCATGATGAAAGAATGACTAAACTACCTAGATATACAATGCAAAAGTGGATGGATGCAGAAGTCGTGGAAGGCCACGACACACCTTCCATGATCAAATTGATCGTGTACTAGCGGAGGGTGATGTCAGGAGCCTTAAGAACAGACGAGTGTGCATGACAAGAGTTATGAATGTCAAAGAAGCAAGGGAGGTGTGTAAGAATGGGCCTAAATGGCGTTCTGTTGTTCGTGCCTACCCCGCAAGGGAACTGGCGTGAAGTTATGTATGTATGTATGTATTTTTAATTCAAATTTATTAAAATTATTTTCTATTTTTTAGTTGAATTTTCTAAAAAGCGTATTTTTTAGTTTTTTTTTTCAAGGACGCAGCATTCAAATTTTGCTCCCACTTTATTTCGGCATTCGAACCTACTGGTTCGTAGTACTCTATATTTGCTGTATAACGTGTTGCGGATTTGTACGCGAGCAGAGGGAGTGCATTTCCGTGCACGTTGGCCAGGCCGGCGTGCAGATGGGAGTGGCGTGCTGGCAGCTGTACTGCCTGGAGCACGGCATCCGACCTGATGGCACTCTGCCCGCCTGCGAGACGGACCCCAACGCGGCGGACTCGTGCTTCAACACGTTCTTCTCAGAGGCTGACAGAGGCAAGATGGTGCCGAGGGTCGTGATGGTAGATCTGGAGGCTACTGTTATCGGTGAGTTTTTATTTCATTTTTTTATTGCAGGAGATCAGCAGACAGGCAGACTGCCCACTTAATGGAAAGCGGTTACCATCCCTATGGACATTTGCAACAGTAAAGTTGCTACAAATGCGCTGCTGCTCTCTTTAAGGGAGACTGAAACCTGGTTACTAATTCCGGAACACAACTCAAGGTTGTTATGGCGACATACTTTAGACCAGGGGTGGTAGCCATCCAGTCGGGCAAATGCCCTATCACCTGACTGTGGGTTGTTAAGTCGCCTCTTCGACAGTCCGCCCGGCTGCAGGAAATTGTATTCTTTCTCCGTTCCTGCACGGATAGACATGCATAACATCATGCCTGTTTCCCATTGGGGTAGTCAGGGACTATGGATGTCCAGTTGCGACGATCCTGACAAACAACTTTCGCTTCACCTACTTTCATTAACCTATTCATACATGCACGTTTATTTGAGATGCTTTTTACCTGACCTCTCTTTAACACTTCTGATATTTGGTCATGCGTTCGTCTCGGTCTACCGGCAACAACTCTACCATTCACAATACTGTCATACACCTGTTTTGTGATTCTACTTTTATCCATTCTCTCTACATGTCCAAACAACCTTAGCATTCCTTTTTCAACTCTTGTTATTACATCTTCTTTCAATTCACAACGTTCCCCTATCATATCATTTAAGCTAACCGCACATATACTTCTCAAAGATCTCATTTTAACTGCGTTTATTCTACTTTCATCCTTGTTCTGCCATGCCCAACTTTCACTGCCATACATCAGGGTTGGCACCAACACCCCTTTATGGACAGCCAAGGGCACTTTATTTTTATGGTATTAGGTATAGAATCACGTTTGACCATAATCTCGTCCGATGTCCAGCAGCGCTATGGTCTAATATGGAGCACGCTTGCCAAGATGGTGCCTACCTATTCACAAAGGACTTGAAGACATCCAGGTTATGAGTATCGGGAAAGACATACTCCGGCAATCAGTTCCACTTTGTGCGGTGCGCATATGAAGGTGGACGCAATGCGCCTCGTTCGTATAGGTGGAATATCCACCATATATCGGTGCCACATGCCGGTGTGTCTGGTTGTGTTATGATTGCAGGCGCGGCGGGATCAGATCTCTCACCAAAGTGTATCCGATAGAGAACCGAGAAGCTGGCAACTCAGAGTCGATGTTCGCGACTTTGATTTTGTCATCAAAAAACTAGTCATTGTCATAGACAATAAACTATATACGAGTCATTGCCAACCAGCCTCCTGAATATTTTATTTGTAATATAATTCACGCATGCTTTGGTAGGTCTATGATAATCAGTTTATTTCCAACTAGAGTTTTCCCCGCGGTTAAACCCTAGGTAGTAAGTAGCTCTATGTTACGTATATACAAATTTAATTAGTTGTTTTACGTAAAACTACTTTTTCTGGAAACTCAAGTCTATATTGTCTACTCAACTGCGCAGCGAAACAGTGGCGAGTCGCAGCCAACCTGATTTTAAGTAATACAATGAATGAGATGTTGTTTATGACAACGTAGGTATTTATTAGTGAATTGAAAGAACGCGATTGCAGCGCCATCTGTTTGCTAATCTGTCTATTCCATAGAAACTACATTATTTATCGTAATAAAAAGTATCCTAAGTATTAACTTGGGTTATAAGCTAGCATTTCGTAGAGTTTTATTTAGATAGTTGCCAGGTGGTAGAGTATTTGCCCGACTGGATGGCTACTACCCCTCGTCTAGTGTGCCGTCATAACAACCTTGAGTTGTATACCGGGATTAGTGACCAGGTTCCAATCTCCTTTAAGAGAGCAGCAGCGCATTGCATTTGTAGCCTTTGGTGTTGCAAATGTCCATAGGCGATGGTAACCGCTTTCCATCAAGTGGGCCGTCTGCCTGTCTGCTGAACTCATGCAATAAAAAAAAAGGTACGTCGTCGTTTCGATGCCTATTTTTCATCTATCCCAAACAAGTCTCGTAATTTACGAGCTCTATATCGAGTTTCATTTAAATCCGTTCAATAGTTTTCACGTGATGCTCTGACAAACAGACAAAAATACTGAAAAATGCATTTTCGGAATCTGCTGGTAACCGAATTATTCCCCTTGATTTTTTTAAACATTTTTAAACGCAATATACAAACTCGAACCATTTACTAATAGTATTAGTATTATTTATTATAGTATAAATATGGTATTTATTATAGTATAAATAATGTCCGTTTTTAAGTTTTTATCCGTGCAGGAACGGAGAAAGAATACAATTTCCTGCGGCCGGACGGCCTGTCGTAAGAGGCGACAAAACAACCCACAGCCAGGTGGTAGGGCATTTGCCCGACTGGATGGCTACCCCTGGTCTAAAGTATGTCGCCATAACAACCTTGTGTTGTGTTCCGGCATTAGTGACCAGGTTCCAGTCCCCCTTAAGAGCGCAGCAGCGCATTTGTAGCACCTTTGGTGTTGCAAATGTCCATAGGCGATGGTAACCGCTATCCATCAAGTGGGCCGTCTGCCTGTCTGCTGAACTCCTGCAATATAAAAAAAATGTCAAGAAGAAATAAATACTAAAACTCACGTCCATTGTATTTATATAATTTTTAGGATTTCGTAGTCACGGAACCCTTTGTCATCCTCGCTCGCCTGTCCGTCTGTCCCTTTCTATCTCGGCCATTTTACCCGAGAACGACCTACTAGGTCTTTATAGATGAAATATACTTGAGACTTAAATAATGTGTAGGTTGTACCACACAAAGTCACAAACACATAACTAACAATAAAACTTATACACATACTCAAACCAACGCGCACTACCATCGCATTGCATTACACGCACACTTCACAAACAAACCAAGACACGCAAAGAGCCTAAAAATTAATAACCCAGGCACAGAAAAGAAAAAAACAACACACATGGCACTAGATAGGACTATATATAAGTATAGATATAAGGCCAACACTGCACATGCACTTCCTCACAACACCAGCATGTAACAGATACACTCTACATTAGTAAAGTTTAGTATTAAAATTAGAATAAATTAATATAATAAGTTATTCTTAAGGTACACCACAACATAAAAATCACTAAATTAATGTCACACACAGTAACAAAAATAAACAATAAGCGTGTATGGGCTCTAAAATTTTTCATAGAAATTAAGTAGTAAAAAAAGGGTACGGAACTCGAGTCCGTAGAGATGTTAATAATAATAAAAATAAAAAAATAATGTGTAGGTAGTAGGTACCGTTGGTGCGCCATAATTAATTAAATGCTTTTATGATTCCGTAGTAAAATAATGAAAACAATGGATGTTTTTCACTTAGCAGAAAACCTCAATTGTTAGTGAACTGCCACGCTCTTGCCAGATTTCAATAATTCTGCATAACTAATTTACCATATTGCTCAGACGAAGTCCGTTCCGGCGAGTACCGTCAGTTGTACCACCCGGAGCAGTTGATAACTGGCAAAGAGGATGCGGCGAACAATTATGCTAGGGGACACTACTCCACCGGCCGGGAGGTCTTGGGACCTGTCATGGAGCGCGTGCGCAAGTTGGCGGATCAATGTACAGGACTACAGGTGGGACTTTGCCTTATTATGGAATGTAGGTATTGTCCGCGAGATATATCCTCTAATAGACGCCTTTTATTAGGGTAGGTTGCTTTATATATAGATTGCTTGCCTGAATATGTAGTCGTTAAATCGTATCTGAGATAACTCTAATGCTGATATTAGACAAGTCAATCACGAGTCATCAAAGTGAATCAATTTTGTGGGAAGGCACAGACCGGAAAGAACACGGTGGTATTCAATGACTTAAAGATTCGAGTTGGTTTATATGGTTCACTTTGGTTGATTGATCCTCGTTGAAAGATAAAAATGAATCGTCTAATATTGACTTCGCGTCATGATTGTTCCACCCTAAAGCAATGATAAAAAATTGCGTGTAATAATAACAATATATGCATTATATTGGAAATCTGCCTTTTTTATATTGCTGAAGCACAGCAGATAGTGGATGGAAGTGATCAAGTGTGGTGGAAAGATGAAGTGTGTGATGGAAAGTGGTTACCGTCGTCTATGGAAATTAGCAATACCAGAGCTGCTTCCAATGTGCTGCCGGCCTTGAACGAGAAACTAGAATCTGGCCATTGATGCCGGAAAACAACTCAAGGTTGTTATAGTGGCATAGTTTAGACCAAGGGTGGTAGCCATCCAGACGGGTAAATGCCCTACCACCTGCCTAAAATAGTGCATGCTTTCGGGCCAGCAATCGACCCGTATGCTTTGAAACGCAAGTGACCATGACTTGATTTAAAATAAAAAATAGTGAAATATTATTTTTCAGGGATTTTTCGTGTTCCATTCATTTGGCGGCGGCACTGGTTCAGGCTTCACGTCCTTGCTGATGGAGAAGCTGTCAGATGAGTTTGGAAAGAAGAGCAAGTTGGAATTTGCCATTTATCCCGCACCACAAGTATGTATTAAGATGCGACAAAACAATCCACAGCCAGGTAGGCCATTTGCCCGTCTGGATGGCTACCAATCCTGGTCTAGAGTACGCCACTATAACAACAGTGGCCAGGTTCCAGTCTCCTTTAAGCGAGCAGCAGCGCATTTGTAACGCATTTGGTGTTGCAAATATCCATAGGCGATGGTAACCGCTTTTCATCAGATGGGCCTTCTGCTTGTCTGCTGAACTCATTCAATTTAAAAAAACATTTCATTTCATTCATTTAAAAAAACGATCGTTTTTTGCTGGAATACAGTCGACAGACTTAAGGCCCACTTCATGGTGGTCACAGTCGTAGTTGCGCAATTGCACCACCAAAGGCGTTAAGCGTACTGTAGGTGTCGAAGAGAGGCTGGAACCTGACCACTGATGCGCGGAGTACAACTCAAGGTTATTGTGGCGACATACTTTAGACTAGGGGTGGTAGCCATCCAGACGGGCAAATGCTCTACCACCAGGCTGTTGGTTGTTTTGTCATCTCTTATGATAGACCGCCCGTTTTACAAATTAGAATCTTTTCTCAGATCCTGTACGAAGAATTTATAAAACTCAAAAGGTCTTCTTTTACCGATCATAATATAATTATTGTGTTGTTGGACTTGCAGGTTTCGACGGCTGTAGTGGAGCCGTACAACGCGGTGCTGACGACGCACGCGACCATCGGCCATTCGGACTGCGCCTTCATGGTGGACAACGAGGCCATCTACGACATCTGCCGGCGGCGGCTCTCCATCGAGAGGCCGTCCTATGCGAACCTCAACAGACTCATATCACAGGTGATCAGAGATTGTCATTCTAATATCAGCCTATAAACGTAAGTACTGGATTCGAGCCTCTTCTTTGTTAGGCCAGTACACTCGCCACCCTAGTCCAAAATGGATTAGTCGCTTAGATTCAAACCCGCATCATATGACTATCACGCCTTCGTTATCATTTTTCGACTTGTAAAGGCCAACAACAACAAATAGATGAACTAACAATATACCTGCCAAGATTGTCCGAGGCGGATTAGCGAGTTGATATTATCCTGGTTTTTTCATTATGCTTTCCTTCAACGTCAGCATGTGGTTATTAAAACAAAGTTCACATTAAATCGTCAAAACTGCCCGAATGGTGGAATTGATGAGTATGACAGGAAAAGACAGTGCCAACCACAAATGATTCGGAGAAGATGAAAGAAAAGAGAAAGACAATTTGCGTGGCTTAGTGGCTGGCGCCAAATATTTCGGTAGATATTACTATGTTTTTACATACATACATAACTTCACGCCAGTTCCCTTGCGGGGTAGGTACGGACAACAGAGCGCCATTTAGCCTTATTCTTACATACCTCACTTGCTTCTTTGACATTCATAACTCTTGTCATGCACGCTCGTCTGTTCTTAAGGCTCCTGACATCACCTTCTGCTAGTACACGATCAATTTGATCATGGAAGGTGTGTCACGACACACCTCACGACCACCAAGGCCACGGCCTTCCACAACTTCTGCATCCATCCACTGTGTTTTTAATGTGCAAATATATCATAGAATCACGGGCAAGCTCGGGCTACCGAGATGGGTTTTCCCGACCGTGAGTTCACTGATTTTTGATTGACTATCTTATAATGGCAAGTTTACAAGTTAGAGCGAAGTGAACATTTGGCTATAATACCTGAAAATGATTTCCAGGTGGTGTCATCGATCACTGCCTCGCTGAGATTTGACGGCGCCTTGAATGTGGACTTGACAGAGTTCCAAACAAATCTAGTGCCGTACCCTAGAATACATTTCCCTCTGGCGGCATATGCGCCCGTTGTATCAGCAGATAAGGTATGTGGTTTATTTAAATTAATATTTGGAAGTGTTTGTTTATGAGGTCTCGCTTCAGGGATTTATTGATTGATTTGGTATATCTATGATAAGCATTAAATCCGTTATGAGCAAAGCGTCAACTTTGGAGCCCGGCTATGATCTGGTAAAAATAAAATCTCAATACTTTCAATTCTTAACTAATTTGTGTAAAGAAATTTTTTATTATAACAAAAGGTCAGAATGTAAGAAAAAAATTACTTGTAATGCTATCAGCTTTGCTGTTCCGGAGAGAAGGGCAGGATAGGCACGGATATTACTGGTGGCATCGAAACTGAATAAGTAAGCAAAATTTTTATTAAATGTTTTGGTGCTGAATGGATCATTACTAGTTCTCATGTACCATAAAAATCTTCTCTTATAAAAAGATAAAACCTCCATAGAGGAACATAACTTTCTTTAATGAAAGACCGCTCAATGTGCAGCCATCTCTAGATTGGCCATCAAGTTTGACAAGAGAAATAATTTAACTTCATATATAATAAGCGTACTGTTACTGCTTTTACGAATATTTTAATAGCTAAGATTCATCTTGATGGGTTTCAGGCTTACCACGAAGGCATGTCAGTGTCGGAGATCACAGCGGAACTGTTCGAACCCCAGAATCAGATGGTGAAGTGCGACCCACGCGACGGCAAATACATGGCTTGCTGCCTCCTGTACAGGGGGGATGTGGTGCCAAAGGACGTGAACGCTGCAATCGCCGCTATGAAGGGCAGAGCCGGGATACGATTCGTCGATTGGTGTCCCACAGGGTTTAAGGTTGGCTCCAACATTCTTGTCTTTGTATCGAATTAAAAATGGAGCTCCTCAAAAGTAATCTATATGGATCTCTGTGTTGTGTTGGAGTTTTCCAAATCTATTAGGTCTGTCTCAGGATCTGGATCAGGATCAGAATAGACAAGGGAGATGAGCTGGAGTGGAAACCCCGTCTTAGTAACCCATAGTATAGGATGCTCTGTATTCCGATCAACCGACAGTTTGCGTAGTTATTGATAGATGCTCAGTGAGGATAGCGAAGGACCAGGAGTATGACACAGATTGAGGCACGTTACCAGTAATCGATTGTGCTTGGCTGACAGGCTCCTGGGCTTCATTTTGGGGCAAAGATGGTGTATACCTACAATTGTGCAAAGCATACTATTGAGTATATTTCAGCCGTATAATCCCGTTGTACAAATTTTGTCACGATGTATTTATAGATTATCAGAATGTGGTAATAGTAACATTGTGTACATTGTGGGTGATAACTCGCGATGGGTTTGCGTTTACAGGTCGGCATAAACTACCAGCCGCCGTCAGTGGTGGCGGGCGGGGATCTGGCGCAGGTGAAGCGCGCCGCTTCGATGCTGAGCAACACAACGGCCATTGCGGAGGCGTGGGGCAAGCTCGACCACAAGTTCGACCTCATGTACTCGAAGCGGGCATTCGTACACTGGTACGTATTCTCCTTGTTGCTGTGTATGTTGCGGTGGGTGTTTGGAATCACGTGAAAAAACCGCGTCAGGAACCCCGGCATCCGCGGTAGTTTTTGGGACCATGGAAGTATATTTTCCCATGTTCGTGGCAAAGCTAAAAAACTAATTCGGTGGTATGACCACGTTTTACGGAGACCGGCTAATTATGTGGAGAAGAAACCATGCCGCCGCTTCCGCAAGGTCCTGGTCACAGAAGAAAACCCTGCAGATGTTGGCTTAACGTTGTGATCGATGAAATGCGTAACAAAAACGGGATGCCAAAAAGCGCGCGAAGTGGAAGAGAAGAAGTAGGAAAGCGAATTCTGGGAGTCGAAGCGAACACCCGAACGCAACCACGATTTATTACTCGGATGATGATAGTAATGATAATGATGTACGTAATCTGCTTGTTATACTCGTGTCCCGAGATTTGTGGCATCTCCTTCATATGTGTGGAAAACCCAAAGTGTTAGTGGTTATCGCCCTTTATGGATATGTGCACTGTATTTATAAAAGAAATAAAAAGATGTTTTACATGTGCCTTCGGTATCCGCTCATGTTCTTTTCTAAAAATGTGGAATCGATTCAGAGTATAAAAAGCAATAAAAGTATCATTAGGATTAGGTTAATTGGCAAAATTTACTAATTTAGTAAGCCAGGGTAGCTTATTATCTAACTCACCTGCATCTCGTTCCAATAACGTGGATATCTGCTGGGAAAGCATGCACTACTCTGCTAGTTTTTCTAACCTAATATGCATATTCTTTAGTTTCTACATGCTGATAGTCAAGGAAACATGATGATGAAACCTGATTACTGATATATGAACCCCGTCAATCCGCCTTGAAGAAACGTGGCGAATATTCTGTCCATTTTCTCTTAATTGGAAGGCTTGAGCCCATAATCTGACGTTTAAGGCCTGATCATCACAAGTGAATGGATGAATAATGAATGCTTTGTGTATTCCAAAGCTAATTAAATTATAACTGTAAATAGAGTCAACCCTTGCCCTTGTACATCCAGACCAGACTACATATCAAAAAGGTCATTTATAATATTTAAACTTAAATTTATTATTAAGTCATATAAACAATATCGGCATTAGGGCACCACTAGATTACAGAAGCAGTCAAAACATCATTTAATGTCACAATATAATAATCTTTTAACATATGTTTTTTGACGTTTTACATACGCATACTATATATAGGTTTTCAGGATACTAGCCAATTTGCAACGTACCTTATTACCTTAATTTTGAGTGACGTAAATCCTTGTGTGACCTTTAAAGATGAATGTGATACTTCCAGGTACGTAGGCGAAGGCATGGAAGAAGGGGAATTTTCAGAAGCGAGGGAAGATTTGGCAGCGTTAGAGAGGGACTACGATGAGGTCGCCATTGAGACATCCGATATGCAACCAGGATGTGACGACGAACTTTGATATTCAAACACATTAACAGAACACCTCGCTTCAGTCCACTAGATCATGCGTTTCTACGATAATTTTTAGAATTCCACATATTTATTTCCCTGCAGACTTGGAATGAAAATTTACATGACCTCATTTATTTGGAATCATATACCCTTGTCAATTATTTATAACGTTTAAAGTGCGTGACGAATGCAACGATGTCGAATCGTGCAAGTCTCTAAATGTTCGATGAAGCTTTATTGATCTCAACTATGTCCGCTGTTACTGATAATTTATTATCAGCAGGGAAACGCGTTTATGACAAGATGTTAACTAGTCCTTGAAAACCTTAAGCTAAATGTATCAGTGCTTTTGCAACGCGATTGTGCCCGAGCGATGAATGAAAAGGATCAACATTTATTACCTACTGAAGAAACGATAAAATGAAACAGCCCAAATGAAATAACTTTGAAGTGGTGGTGTTCGGCTTGAGATTATGAAACTGGCACTAATCTCTGAATGTCGTTTGGTACTAAATGGTGATTCTGTTGCTTCGTCTTCGAATGTGGTGGCTGCAGCGTCGCCGCCGAGGCGGACGCCTAAAAAGTGCGGCCGCATTTGACAATATTAATTATGGCAGAACTGCGAAATTTTTTTAAAGGTTCGAAAATGTCCGCTGAGGTCGGATGATGCTCGGGTTGCTCCACTTTCTATCATTTCCGTCCCACCCAAATTTTGATTATTATCACGTGTATTTATTTCTCAATATTACCTTGCTGACGAAATTTCTATTTACATGCTCATTACACAAGCTTGTCGGCATAAATCTATTTGTAATGAAATTGGTACAATTATGGCTGTTTGCTAACAGCAAGATTTTGTAATATCCCAGCGTTAACTTGAGTTATACTAACTTGTCAGTTGCACTAGCGGCCTTATAATGTTTTTTTTTGGAAATTGCAGTTTCAGTAGCTGTATTTCATGGAAGTAAAAAGCCCTCTTCCTCTTGCTTCTTATTTCTTCATCCAGCAGTCTTGCGGCGTCTTTATTAATATTGGATTTTGTCGGAATTTTCTTAGCAAATACTGGATGAAGAAATTCTGTTAATGATCTGTGACCTTAATATATTTTTAAATTTGTAAACGTGTCGACTGGCGGATTTAGCGCTTTCAGTGAACGGGATTTATTTGTAAGTGTAATAATGTTTTAGAATTTGTCTTTGTCCGTCTGTGTATTTTGAAAATGTTTGAAAAAGTTACCAGTGTACCGTTTGTTTTCGTGAATATACAGTTTATTTTCAGTTTCGAAGTTCTATTATATTGTACCTAATCTATTAAAGTACGCGGTTCAACCAAATTGAATCTATTTAGTTGAAAGGTGGGGAATTGCAATAAAAATTCACTGATATTAAATAAATCAATTGCTTCATCCAAATTGAAAGAGAAGTGAACCATGTAATATCAAATTTATACTACAATTATTGTAACAATATGAAATGTATTATTACAAAATGTATGGAGAAACGAGATTCATTGTTCTAATGAAAATACAAATCGCGCTAACTTCCACAGATTACGAATGCTACCAAAACTATAAAAAAAATTATTTACCTCTTCACCTAGCGGATGAACAGATTTGCATGAAAATAAGTCTGGCTAAAAAAGTCATGACAGTAATTATTATAAGTACTAAACTAAATATTTGTTCCCAATAAGGGTTCCAAAGTATACTTCCACGGAATATGTTATTACTTATAGGAGAAAGGAAGAAAATTGAAACCGGTCTCTTTTAAACGTATATTTTCTTATTTAGAATACATTTATTTCCCTTATTTGGTAGATATTTTCATATACTACATAAGAAAATAATGAAATTTCACACAATTTACAAAAAATCTATGTAGTTACATTTATGGTGCTTTCTAAGCTTATTCAGTATATTGTTAAAATATTTAACCACACTTTGGAAGATAACAGTTTATGTTGTATCAAAAATTATATTCAATTCTTTTATATAAAAGCTTTTAATCGGGTGATAGACGAACGCCAGTATGTCGCTATAATGCTAGTAAGGCAAATATTAAATGGTTCAACCAAACTGAATGAATTTGGTTGAGAGAAGCAAAACTGAAAAGAAAAGATGATATTCAATGCCATTGAATAATGACAAATTTATGTTTGGATGGATCACTGCTTGCTTAATCCAGATTGCAAGGCACAAGTGAACCGTGTAATGTCAGCGTTACAATAGCTCACTTTTTACTTTGAACTTAGACCAAGCAGCGAAATTGATTCGTGAAAACATAAAATTTAATCGTCATTAAGGCACAGCAATATGCTAAGTGCAAACCTTGTTTGACACATACATACATACATACATAACTTCACGCCAGTTCCCTTGCGGGGTAGGCACGAACAACAGAGTGCCATTTAGGCTTATTCTTACACACCTCACTTGCCTCTTTGACATTCATAACTCTTGTCATGCAAGCTCGTCTGTTCTTAAGGCTCCTGACATCACCTTCTGCTAGTACACGATCAATTTGATCATGGAAGGTGTGTCGTGGCCTTCCACGACTTCTGCATCCATCCACTTTTGCATTGTATATCTGTTTAGTCATTCTTTCATCATGCATTCTTTCCACATGCCCGAACCACCGGAGCATTCCTTTCCTTACCTTCACCCCGACACTCTCTTTCAGACCAACTCTCTTTCTTACTTCGGTATTACGAACGCGGTCCGCGAGCGTCACTCCGCAGATTTTGCGCAGTGCTCGCATCTCGACCGCGTTTACTCTACTTTCATGCTCTCTCTTCCATACCCAACTCTCGCATCCATACGTGAGCGTAGGTACCAGCACCGCGTTGTGTATGGCGAGCTGGGCCTTCTGGCTGAGGTTCTTAGCGCCTAGAAGTTTACCTAACGCTCCATTCACACTATTCCCCAAATTCACTCTTCTTTCTATATCAGCGGTGTACCTTCCATCCCTGCTAAAAGCACATCCAAGGTATACAAACTCATTCACTTGCTCTAGCATAACATCATCGACCATTATCCTTGCATTCGTTCTGGTTTCTTCTCTTTCAAACACCATAACCTTTGTTTTCTTCGCATTTGTTTGACACAAATTGTCAAATTATGCTCTGTCTATAATAATGTATAAATGTTATTACGTCGCTATTTCTTCAAATAAAGTTTTTCTTTCTTTCTTTCTTAATATCGTTGTTTGCCTGATTCAACTTGGTTGAACCATGCAAGCATGTACCTTTAAATGGGCGAACTTTAGAAAGCGGACAAGATCGACGAGCCATAACTGTATTTGCTCTCGCACGTCTATCACCTGCTTAAGAGTTTATTTAAATGGAAAATATAGACTTAATAATCATTTTGATGAGATATTTGAACATTATAAAGTATTTATTAAATTCACGCCAAACGTTATGGCCTCTTTAGATTATGTTGAGGCTTCATTTGCGATAATTTTATAGGTGTAGGCCGTCTCACGCAGATATGACGATGAGCTTAATTCGTCATTTAAGATAGGACACGACGAAATATTGACAGATAACGTATATAGCGTTAAGACGTCATTTTATAACGCTCTAAATAAGACGCGTTCAGCCACAGTCTAAATCTTTAACACTAACGCAGATGAAACCCCAGCATTAGAATTCTGGCCTGTTCCTATATATTACTGACTGTTCATTTATATTATTTTTTTTTTTTTTTTTTTTAAATCTTTATTTAGAAAGGGCTTTGCCGCTTAGCGGCTATGTCACCCCGTAAAGTACCCAGATCCTAAATAACATTTCTAATATAATCTAATTAATTTGAACTAAAAATAGAGTAATATAGTTTGCAAAACATCTTGGCATCTCTCGATAACGGAAATGCCAGAATGCTATTGCATTCTCCCACGGCAGATAAATTTCGCTCTCGAAGTAACTCTTTTCGTAGTTCTTCGTTCCGAACACATTCCATCAGAACATGTTGGACATCTTCAGTCACATTGCATGTTATACAGTTGGGGGAGTTAACTTTCTTAATGAGATATCCAAATTTGTTTGAAGGAATGTGTCCAGAACGTAATCTGAACAATGTTACAACATCTTTTCGCGTCATGGAGCACTGATTTATCCACATCTGGGCTGGAAGTTGTGGCTGGATTGTCTTAAACCAAATTCCCTTTTCTACGGATCTTTTGTCAAAATATTCACTCCAAATCTTAATACAATGATTCTTTAAGTCACCTAAATAATTAGAATGAAGTGGCGAAACCGTAAAAGAGGTACCATCTGAGGTAGCTTGTTTAGCTAAGGCATCTGCTATTTCATTACCACTTATATGGATATGTGATGGAATCCATTGTAAAATAATGGTTTTGGACTCAGCTATCAACTCGAGCAAAATTTGCAAAATTGTGTAGGCTATCGGTATTCCTTGTATGGACAAGGAGCATCGAGCCAAGTGTTGGAGAGCGCTCCTTGAATCTGTAAGGATAACAAATTTCTCCTTATTTAAAGACTTTATATATGAAAGTGCTTCTGCTATAGCTAACAGTTCTATATGCATTATAGATATCTTGCAATTTATGCTCAGTTTGATGTGAGTGTTACATTGTGGATCGAAAAAAGCACAACCACCATCCATATCATCTTTAGAGCCATCAGTGAATATTTTATAGAAATCGCAATATTCATCATTAATTAGTTTTAAACAAGTTTGTCTCAGAACATCAATACAATATGTTCGTTTAGGTTCTTTAATATATTGTATATTAGGTTTAATTATGTTATGTACCTCAATATTACTAACCCAGGTGCTCAAACAAAACATACCAAGAGTTTTAACTGCATGTACTTCTGAGGTGTTGAAAGAATTGTAAAGTGCGAACATCAACGGTTGCTTTCTCGTTCGCCAATAGTTATATATATTCTGTACATTGCTAGACTTAAGTAAATTAATAGTTTTATTCTGACTAAATGCTTTAGCTTTAAGAACATATTTTCCGGCTAAATATCTACGGCGTATGTACAAAGGAGGAATACCTAATTCGGCTTCCATCACATGAAGGGGGGTGCTGCGTATAAATCCACCTATAATTCTAAGGGCTTGATTCTGAATTCTGTCCAATTTGGACAAATTTGTTTTGTAACTAGAATCATATAAAAAACACGAATAGTCTAATCTACTTCGAATTAGTGTTATATATAAACGGCGGAGATGTTTGGGATGAACACCCCAATTTGAACCAGCTAAAATTTTTAAAATATTTAACTGTTTACTGGTTTTTTCAGTTAACTCTTTAATATGTTTGCCCCATCTGAGCGACTGATCCAGCCACAATCCCAAATATTTAACATTAATTACTACTGGAAGTAAGCTATCATTAACTGTTAGATTTAATGAATCTCGGCACATACCTCGTTTGAATATACAGACCTTAGTCTTTACGGTTGATATTTCTAATCCTAACTTCATTATTAAATCATTGAACGTATCTAGAGCATGTTGCAAGTCTTCTGCTAAACGTAAAATATTCTTTCCCGTTTTGAATAATACAAAATCGTCCGCGTATTGTGATATACCAACCGTTACAATAGTTTTACAAATATTAGAGGTAACAATATTAAAAAGTAACGGAGACATCGGATCACCTTGTGCTAAGCCGCGACGAGTTAATCTACTAATGTCATAATTGTCCATTGTAATTTTTAGGTACCTTTCATTTAAGAAATTCCATAGGTAATTGCAAATTTTGCTACCTATTCCTAACTTATCTAAAATAGAGAAAAGCGCCGTTAAATCGATGTTATTATAGGCGTTACTAATATCAATGAAACATCCTATTGTAGTCGTATTTTCAGCAAATCCGAGTTGAATTTTAGTTGTTATATAACTAAGACTGTCTAAGCAAGAGCGTGCCCTTCGAAAACCAACAGTGTCTACAGAGAAAATATCATTGCTTTCCACATACCATTCTAAACGTCTATTCAGAATAGTATGGAATATTTTACATAAACAAGATATTAAAGAAATTGGTCTAAAAGATGATTGGCCTGGTTTGGGTATAGGTATAACGCGAATATTCCGCCATTGCTTGGGAACAAATCCTGAACTTAGACACATATTATAAATATGGACCAGGACAGTTTTACCTATTAGAGGGAGATTTTTAATCATAGAATAAGAAATTTCATCTACACCAGGTGCAGTGTCTTTATCTTTGATACAGTTTTCAAATTCATGAATAGTTATTTGTGTTTCTAGGTTTGCATTATATGATTTAAATATGGGAGTAACAGGAGGAACAAAATCAGGTGCTAATTCAGAGAGAAGTTGTTCAGCGTTCTTAGAGTCAATATGTTGCTTACTACACCGGTAACCCTTCGCCCATTTCATTTTATTCCACATATGAGAGGAAGAGGTTTCTTCCCCAAGTGAATTGCAGAATTTTTGCCACGATTTGCATTTCGCATCTCGAATTATTTTTCGAGAAGTCTGTATGCGTTCCTGAAGTATTCTATAATTATGAGGTGTTGGATTTCTCCTAAACCTAGAGAGTGCTAATCGTCTTTCAGCCACTAATTTAGAAAGTTCTGGAGTCCAATACACTTTTGGTTTAAATTTGGTGGGAATACGTTGGGGTATAACTATGTAAGGGATGTGGCAATCTGCCGCTTTCTGCAATGAGGCTTCGAAATAGTCATAACAGGCTTGCGGATCAGTAGGACTAGACGATGTGTTTAAGATGTTTTCGATAGCAGTTTTAAATTTTGACCAATCACTATTTTTGAAGTTTCTTTTCCTTATATTTGTAGATTTTTCATGAAAGTGAAATGTTAATTTAATAATGAGATGATCGCTACCTAGTGATTCGTTTAATACTCTCCACTCACAGTTTAATGCCAAGTCTAAGGATACAAATGAAACATCTGGGGACGATTGTTGCATAGATCCATTCACTAATCTCATGCGAGTTACAGAACCATCATTTACCGAGATAAAGCTGTTGTCTACCATAGAATCGAATATCTGAGACCCGCGATGGTCATTTTTATAAGACCAGTTAGTGTGGTGACCATTGAAATCACCCAGAATTAGGGTTTTTCTACTAGTAATTGAAAAAATCGAATCCCAATCTCTAGGGAGTGTTTGAATACTAGAGGGACAATATAAAGCAACGATATTTTCAACTGATTCACAATTAGACAGTCTTACATAAAGAGTTTCAATACCTGGGTTAGACGGATGTATACTACAGAGTTGAGCTTTTAATGAAATGTGTACTAAAATAGCAATACCTCCATAGCCATCAGGTCGGTCTGATCTAAAAATATTGTATCCTGTGACATTAAAATGACTCTCAGGTTCGAGCCACGTTTCGCAAATGACGGCAACATGAATTTTTTCTTGTGTCAATAATTGTTCAAATGATACATACTTAGGTCTTAGACTTTGTGCGTTCCATTGAAGTATATTCAACGAGGATGATTTAAGATTGCAATCCATTAAAAAAATTCATAATAAGAGAACCGTCCGCTAAATATTGCATCGCTACTGACATTAACCACTCCCAAATTATCTTTATAACACTCTCTATTTTGTTAGCTAGTGAACACTTATCCCGTATAATTATCTCGCTAATCCTACGCATTACACTTAGAAATGATAAGTATCCTTTCCTCTTTTTATGTTCTTCTTTCGATTTATCATCACAAGCAGTTGGCTGCTTGAGATCAAGGGGCGTCGAGGTAGATGTATCAAACGATTCGAATTCCATAATTTCTTCTTCGTGTTCTTGATGTTTATTCGTATTTGTATGCTTCCTTTTTGTTGTTTTAGGACTTTTGCTATTAGTTGAAGTCGAAGGCATATTATTTAAATCAGATACAGGTAATTTAACTTTTTCAGCATACGTAGGACCTTTCTTGTGATAGTTTGTATCTATGCTGGTAGTTGTAACATTGTTAATTGTGGGGAAATCGGCGTAATTATTTTTGTTTATTGGACGTAGAGGTGCTGGAGATACTGGAACAAACAACAAAAGTGCTTTCTGATATGTACAATTAAATTCAGACATTAATTCACGTATAGTTTTTTCTTTCTTATAAACTGGACAGTTTTTGTCTACAGCCCTATGGTTCTGACAGCAATTTACACAAACGTATGAATTAGTCTCACAATCTGGGTGATTTTGAGCACACTTAGAACAAGTAATTTTATGTGCTCCGCACTTTAGTGATGTATGCCCGAATTTCCAGCATTTAGAGCATTGTGTTACGGGAAAGATATATTTATCCACACTGATATTTGTATTAAAAAGTTTTATATATCTTGGAAGTGAACTACTCTTGAAACCCAAACGAATGGTTTCACTAGGTATCCAGCCATTGGAGTCATCAGTGCTGATTTCTCCTTCTTGTTGTCGACGATTAAGACGTTTAGCAGATACAATTTCATAATCCGAATAAATGTTATTCAGAATTTGTTCCAAAGATTGATCAGTCTCAATATCCTTAATTATTCCATAAGAAATGTTAACTTCTGAAGTATCCTGACATCGCCAATCCATATCTGTCAATATTTTATGTTTCATAAAGGTATCTGCCTGATTTCTGTCATCAAATATAATATGCATTTTAAAGGGACCAATATATTTAATACGTTTAACTCCACAAATAGAATTAGCGTCTAATAATCTGGCTAATGTGAATTGTTTTGGTAATCGATCTTTACTTGCTGTAACGCTTATTTTAATCTCTTCTTCTAAATTGTATTGTATTGCTTCATCTTTGCCCCTAATTTTCTTTCCTCTTCTCGTAACAGTGGTCCACTGTTCCAATGATTCATGTTCTTTTACTTTCTTTCTTTTTGGCGTATAACTATCTCCACTTGACAAACTGTTGTCTTCCAAATGTGTTATGTCCTCTAACTGTGTCATATTTTCTAAATGTGTCATATCCTCTAAATGTGTCATGTTCTCCAAACGCGTTATATCCTCTAATCGTGTAATACCCTCAATGTTATTTAATTCATTGTTTGTAAAATCATTACTATTATTTGATTCACTCATAGCACTTTAACGTAAACAAAAGACCAACCGGCCGGCGCACGATGCCGCGTCGGCCAGTAAAAACCGGTTATCGGATTAGCGTGGCTTAATAAACGCGTGACTACTCAGTTCGGCGAGCAAACCAATACTGATTTATATTATTATAGATTAAAATTTGACATATGATACAAGTAATGTCCAAATTCAACCAATGGTAGGGCAAGTGAATGGATAGTAAGGTATAGGAACTGGCCACTAACTGTTGGTAGAACCTATTGTATGAAATATGAGAGAGACGAGAGATATCTCTTGTTCACTATAAGAGACATGACACTCGCTACGAATAGGATTCAAAAAATTTCAACAATTGCAATAGCTATTTTTACAGGTGTGTGAATATTTAAAAAAAAAAACTAATTTAATAAAAATCTACATTTTGTTAAAGAATATATGCTTGAAGAAGTTTTCCGACCAGCAGAATTTTCAATAATATACTGCAAATTAAACATTTAGTGCACTCTTTACTATTTTATATAGTTATATAGTTTCAAACAATGTCGATGTTTTAACTTGATATATCAAATTTACTTTATGGCATAAATCGAGTTCTTCTTTAATTCTAGAATAAATTTCTCTCTAAACAATGATCCTTTGATTATCTTCTAACAACTTTACTTTAATTTTATGATTTCTTTTTACTATAGTCATCTTATATTTTATCTCATAATTTCATCGCATACAATGCATGCAATACATACGTTCATATAACAGGAAATCAGCTAAGGCCCTAGAGCAATTCCAAAAAGGTCTACCAATATACTATTTTACTTAGAACAACGTCATATACATAAATATAACTATGATATTATTATAAACAAAATCAAAGGCAACTCCCACACAATATGGAATCTGAATGCTGTATGGGGATTAATTTAAACTGCACATTTACAATGATATAAGTTATTACTTGCCAATGACATGCTTCGTTAATTAAAAAAGGATATTCATCAAAAAAATTTCATAATGATCAAACTATGATAAAAACAGCATTCCTCCACTTAGAACACAATCCACTTTTAGAATACATAGAACCGTGTAGAGTTTGTCGATCTCATTGATTTCATAGAACAGTCTACCCTTCCTAAATTTTCCTTCAATCTCTAATCTTCCTGAATTCCAACAACATATAAGTGCTCCAAGATTGATAGCATATTTATAGCTAGTCAAAAAGTCTAACCGTCTTTTAACATCAATTGTTTACTTGTTTTCTAAACCTTTGATAAAGTGCAAATCAGCTTCTAATTTATGGTCTTTTACAGCAATTTCAACCTGCGAATCAAAATTGTGATTCATTTCAACATTATATCCATCGTAAACGTTTTTCTTAAGTTTCAGCTTAGTTTCAATAAGTGATTCACAATAGGAGATCATGTTGCAGGGTCAATTGTACCCAAAACAATAATTTACATGGGTACGGGTTGTGATTGTTGGGCAATAAGGAATATAGATGAACCGACCTTGGAGGTTTATCGTTTGTCGCATTTACACCGTCTCCTCAGGCAGGGAGTCGGTGGGGATCATCTACAACTTCCTATGCGGAGGGGACTCAGAGACGCTCGGTGTGAGAGACAGCCGTCGAATGTTGGGTTTGTCATACTCTTCCATAGACATGGCTCGAGACATCCGACGTTCGACACCTGGTGGTGGGAGAGATGTCAGGAGACCTTGTCCCTGGCAGAAGAGTAGAAGAGACTGTGCTACTTTTGCCGGCTGGAAAAGATTAAGTTTATTCGTTAGTTATTTTCACTTCGACAACATTCTATGCGTGATATCAGTAAACCTCAAGAGGCTGCTTTTGGAGGATTGCTTAGAGAAATTGATACTATCTAGATTTACTGGTGGGTGTGAGACATATCATAAGGTTCCAATTCATTTTGATACTTGTCATATTAGTAATACGAATCTGCGAAAACGACCGCATTAGGCCCTGCAGGTCGTTCAATCACATGTTACTTGGTTTGTAAGTGTTACTAAAATTAATTATAGTAGCCAGCAGCTTACACGTCAGATATCGTGTTACAATATTTGACTATTTAAGTGCATCGCTGTTACGTGGTTATTTTTAATGTCTATCCATGTATGTCCACTTCTTAACTTTTTTTTTATCTCAACAAAAACTATCAGAACGAGAAGTGAAACAAGTTTATTGAATAAATATTATTAGTGACTAGCGTGTACTTTCTCTTAAATTATAATTTATTGATGTCTCGAGTGCTTTGTGTGCAGCTGGTAATACATTCTTCGTCTTGATTATATTCTAGTGACCAGTTTTGAAAGTCTATTATAATTAATGAAGAAACCAATCGATTAAACGTAACCAAGTGGACCAACTACTGGCAATCAACATATACTAAAATACGTGTTCGTATTTCAGTGCTGTATATTGCTAATATTACAGATCCATTGCGTTTTTGCAATTTAGAGACAGTACATACGTAATATTCCTACTTTCTGATATTCTTAAGTAACATTAGGTACCACTTAGTTGGAATCGACCATTATTGCTTTAACTACGAGATAAAATTGATAGCTTTTCAGACTACTTGTTTCTTACCTCGTATCTTAATTATAAAAGCGAAGGCACTATATAAGCATACCCGAGATATTGAAACTAATGTTTAAGTTTTTTATGAAAATCACATAAAATTCAGTGTATAGACTAATATAATGTATATGAGTCTACTTATTATTGTACAATAATAAGTAGACTAATTTCACGAATGGAAGCGAGAGTTGGGTATGAAAGAGAGAGCATTAAAGTATACTAAACGCGGTCGAGATGCGAGCACTGCGCAAAATCTGCGGTGTGACGCTCGCGGACCGCGTTCGTAATACCGAAGTAAGAAAGAGAGTTGGTCTGAAAGAGAGTGTCGGGGTGAAGGTAAGGAAAGGAATGCTCCAGTGGTTCGGGCATGTGGAAAGAATGCATGATGAAAGAATGACTAAACAGATATACAATGCAAGAGTGGTTGGATGCAGAAGTCGTGGAAGACCACAACACACCTTCCATGATCAAATTGATCGTGTACTAGCAGAAGGTGATGTCAGGAGCCTTAAGAACAGACGAGCGTGCATGACAAGAGCTATGAATGTCAAAGAAGCAAGTGAGGTGTGTAAGAATAAGTCTGAATAGCGCTCTGTTTGTCGTGCTTACCCCGCAAGTGAGGATGTATATAATTTCACGAAAACATAAGTTTTAAATGATTAAAAGGCTTTATAGTTTCTAAAGTAGAGGGTAAACGATTGGCCTGACAAACGCGTCTTTTTTGTGCCGGTGTGTTTATGGTTGAATATACATTCTTTCTCCTTAGAAAATCATTTTGCTAATTAACACAAATGGTGTTTACAATTAATATGTAGTAATGTTTAAATATCTTATTATAGTAAACATAAGGAACATCTAAATTAAAATAATAACGTGGAAAATGTTTTAAATAAAATGTTAAACACAAAATTAACTGAAACTTTATTCAAAAAAATATCTTCTTAGAAAAAGCAGGGTGTAAATTTCAATACCTTATACTGTATAGTGGTCGGCGAAAGTTCGATCGCCGACTTGGTATATAAGTACCTAATTATTTATCAATACCAATGCACCAAAACTTCATTATGTTCATAATAATCATAAATTATTTTTAAAATTTGCCAGAACAACACTTATTTGTGTTCTATATTCTGTTGTATAGAAGTACCTTCTATGTGCAAATCCGACATCGAAACTTGTATTATAATAAGAATCAAAGCAACTAACCAGATTATAATGGCTTGTAATATTTCTGGTAATCTTCATCACTTATTTTAACAAGCTTCATTGATTCATCCCAAAGTTTCTTCGCTAGATCGTTATTATAAGCTTGATGAGAAGCTCTAGATCGTTGACAATTCATGAAATATTCCCCACTAACTTTCTTAGCAGTTTCACTAGTAGCTACATATATAGCTGTTTGAGCTCCTTCAAACGGGTGCTTAAAAAGAATGCCAGAAATAAACGTAGCTAATGACCCAACTCCCACAATTGAAGTCTGGAAAATATTCGTCCCAACTAGTCCAGGATCTGCATTATTTACTACAACATTGGAACCTTTTAATCTGTCTGCCAGTTCTCTTCCAAACATTACTAGACATAATTTACTGTTAGCATATAATTGCAATTTATACCAATAATTAGTTTTATTAATATTTTCCAAATCTATTCTTCCAATTTTGTGCAAAACTGATGAAACATTCACTATCCTACTTGGTTCCGACGGTGTTCCTGTCTTTATTAAAAGTGGCAAAAGCAATATAGTCAGCAGAACCGTCCCAAAGTAATTCACTTGCATTACAAAGTTTAGTCCGTCTGCTGTCTTAAAATCACTATGAGGAGGGATTCCAGCATTGTTGATTAAAACATCTAATCTGTCTTCAGAATTTATGATGTCAGTTGCAAATTTTCTTACTGAATCAAAAGATCCTAAGTCAAGTAATTTGAAGACAATATTTTTGTTTCCCGAACATTTAACTATTAGTGCCTCCCCACGCGTTCCTTCATCAACGAAGGGACATGCAACGATGACTCTCGCTCCTCTATGAGCGAAGTCTGTAGCAATCTCTAATCCCATTCCGGCTGTACCACCTGTCACCAGGACGGTTTTTCCATCAAACCGTTTCTTTGACTTGCTGAAACGGTTCGTGTTTTTCTGATACAATCCCAGTATCATTCCTCCGATTAATATCATTTCTATGACGGTCAGTATGAAAGACATTTTGATCTGTCTGTTTACTTTAAAACACCTTTTATCTTATACCGTTCACTTTATATATCTATGCAAATACATTACTATTACTTATCACAATAATGTTAATTAGTCAAGATACACAATGTTAAATAAATTAACAATTTATAAGCAACACGTTTATCGTGAACTGTTTAAATTTGTAGAATAGACTATAGTGCAACACGGTGCGATAAATGAGTGGGGATGGGTGAATGCAGATTGAAGGGCTAGAACGTATAGCAGAAAGCATGTTTCGATATTTTGATAAATAAACAAATAATTTTATGGTTTCAAAAGACTGCACTCAACACATTTTCTCATTACATTAATTATTAATAATAAATGACGAAAGATACTTTGTTTACAAAAAATCCCATATCTTTCAGCTAATTTTTTTTATAATATTGTAATTCTTGCATCTTACCAATAATAATTTCGAATCTATTGCTATTTAATAAAATATATAAATATAATTATTGATTTTTAAGATTTCATAAACATTTTAGCAAAAATGAAACCCTCATACCATCAACAGTATCTCGTCTGTATGTTCGCATGTCTCGGTCATTTTTCTCAAAAACTACTGCATCTTGCCAGGTGGTAGGGCACTTGCCCGACTGGATGGCTACCACCCCTGGTCTAAAGTATGTCGCCATAACAACCTTGAGTTGTGTTCCGGCATTAGTGACCAGGTTCCAGTGACCCTTAAGAGAGCAGCAGTGCATTTGTAGCACCTTTGGTGTTATAAATGTCCATAGGCGATGGTAACCGCTTTCCATTAAGTGAGCCGTCTGCCTGTCTGCTGAACTCCTGCAATAAAAAATAAAAAAATCTATTCGGGGTGATTTTTTTAAATAGATGCGTACGACAAATGTAATTTCATCATTTAATTAATGTTTGGAAAAAATAAATTAAAAAAAAAACCCCTGCCGGTTTGGCGTTTGGCGTTCCTTCACAGAAATTGATTCTTACAAACTATACTATGATTTGGTATAAAGATACAGTTGTATTTATTTTTCCAAAATCAGCCGATTCAACTCCTGACAAGGAAAATTGATTTTCATAAATCTAATGATACTTTAGTTTCCGCCAAAGCGGCCGCGAGATTCCTTCGAGTGTTTTTCTCTATTTAACATAGTTTAGGATTTGACCCTGGGGGCACACTTGAAAAATTCATATGTATTAGGGTGGCGCAAAAACCGACTTTTTTTTTAGTCCCGAGTGAAAAAATGGTAGTGTTTGATGTTTTAAGAACTCCCTCCAAAGGACAGGTCAAGAAAAAATTTTAAGATTTCAAAAATCGCCAGAAACCGTTTTTTTTTTCTCGTTACGGTATAATTTTACAGACCAAAAAATAATAAGTTTCTGAAAGTTTCAGTTCAAAATTTGAATTTTAAAAGGTCGCTCATATTTTTTTTTAATTTACTGGTGCATAACCACTAGTGCCTACATTTAAAAAAAATATGAGTAAAAATAGTCGGTTATTTTTGCGCCACTCTAATATGTATAGATGACATTATTACTATGTTATATTTCATAGCTATACAATAGTAATATGAGTATGATTCTATATCAAAACACAAAAGAAGCAAAACTTTTGTTGCCTTCAAGAAATAAGTTGGATTTGAAATCTCTTTCCAATTAGGTATATTCTTATTGACCGACTGTCATTTGTAGTATTTTTCTTGCGTAATCGTAACCAGCAGCGTCTTATCGCATGATGCTACACGATATGCTCTAACTCCTTTCGAATAAAATCTTATTTTATGTTTGTCATTCTAATTTGAACCATAATAGTTAGTGATAAGACATATTTCGTTTAATCAAGTCGATGAGTGTAAAATTATTTACGTAAGAGATCAAATTGACCGGTATTTATGTATATACCTATATTGCGTAATTTCGTTGTGGTTGGTATTTCTAAATCTTTATCATCCAAGTTTTATGTACTGTGTGATGGACTCGAACGAAACAAAATCATATGTATATTTAAATAAAAATGGGACTAAATAAAATGAAACACCATTTTTTCTTTACGTTCGAATCGCAATCAACTCGATTTCTTTTAATATAAACACGTCAAAAATCGAGCTGCCAGTATGACAAATTAGGGAGTACAAGCGACAAAATTAATCTATACATATAATAGAAATGTAGAGGTCGAATTTCTGTACAATGAAAAAAAAAAGCTAAAACCGAGTCAGGGGGGTGTAAGAAGTGAAATAGAACTAATTTAGATTTTTTCAGATTTTTTTTATTTCTCTGTTTGTCTGTCTGTTTGTACCGGCTAATCTCCGAAACGACTGGACCGATTTAAATGAAATTTTGTATGGTGGTAGCTTATAACCCTGGTCAACATATAGGATACTTTTGATCCCGAAAAATTAAAGAATTCCCGTGGGATAGTTAAAAAAGCGCACGGGCGGCCTGTCGTAAGAGGCGACAAAACAACCCACAGTCAGGTGGTAGGGAATTTGCTCGACTGGCTGGCTACCACCCCTGGTCTAGAGTATGTCGCCATAACAGCCTTGTGTTGTGTTCCGGCATTCGTGACCAGGTTCCAGTCTCCCTTAAGAGAGCAGCAGCGCATTTAAAGCACCTTTGGTGTGACAAATGTCCATAGGCGATAGTAACCGCTTTTCATCAAGTGGGTCGTCTGCCTGTCTGCTGAACTCATGCAATAAGAAATAAAAATGTCAAATTTTAATCGATCGTAAGGCCAATGAACGATCGGTAAGATATAGGACCCAGGCATAAGATATTAGGTAGAATACCCACGATAGAAGCTACCTCCTTGCTCAATTTTATTAAGATTCGTTTAAATATTTTCCTCGTCAAAAGGTAGAGAATGAAAAGAAGAGAAAGACGGAGTTACCCTCGCATTTATATAGTAATATCAGTCTATAAATATCCCACTGCTGGGCACGGGCCTCCCATCATAGGGGAACGGACAGTATACCCGCCACGCTTGTCCAAGGCGGCTTGGCAGGTTTGACATATCGGTTATCTCGATGTGCAGGTGGCATCACGATGATTTTCTTCACAGTTGTTAGCACGTGGTAATTGTAATAATATGCACATTAGGTCAGAAAACTGCCTAAGTGGTGCATGCGTTCCGGCCAGGATCGAACCCGCGCCCTTTGGTTTGGCACGTGTTCGCTAGCCATTACGCTACTACGACTTATATATACATTAGAAACCATACTTAAGTTGATATTTTTAACTAACCGCTTCGGCCAGCACGTCGCCAGCTCTTTCCACTTTCAGGATGGTGACGCGCTCCTTATCGAGTTCCTTGTACATCTTCTCGATGACGCTGCTGTAGGGACTGAGCATGCCAGTGATCAGCAGAATGTCCGGTTGACACCCGCGGAGGATCAGGTCTTTCCGGCTGAAGAGTAGGAATCAGTTAATTGTGCTCAACGAATAGTGGAAAGTAATTAAAGAAAACAATTGCCTGAGGCCGGACGGCCTGTCCTAAGAGACGACAAAACAGTCCACAGCTAGGTTATAGAATTTTTGTTCGACTGGATGGCTACCACCCCTGGTCTAAAGTATGCCGCCATAACAACCTTGAGTTGTGTTCCGGTTCCAGTCTCCCTTTAGAGAGTGGCAGCACATTGGCAGCATCTTTGGTGTTACAAATGTCCATAGGCAACGGTAACCGCTTTCTATCAAGTGGGCCGTCTGCCTGTCAGCTGAACTCATGTAATATAAAAAAAATCGATTCAATGATTTTGGTGCAAAAAATTGTCCAGAACGAGTATAATAATAATAACCCGCAGGGGGGTTTTGTGGCCAAGCCTTAGATGAGTAGCAACACCTTGGACCTGACTCCGTGCTTGCCTTAGCCAGCCGGCATGGAGTGGAGATCGCTAGAGCTAAGACGCAAGCTCCAGGGGTGGAAGTGTTAAATGGCATAACACCAAAAGCAGCCTCGGTGAATCTGCAGCCTGTCGACACCTCTTAGCTACTCACACCCATGTTGCCCCTTGTCAATTGGGCATTTTTAGGTGCCCATGCAGTGAGTGGCGAGTCATCGTATGCCCATATTTTCCATGTTCCTTGAATATTGCGACAGACAGACGCCATAGTCCCCGATCTTAACTTCAGTAGCAGTTCATCCCAATAGCCCGGTACCTTTTGTAATCATCTCCTACAATAGTCCTACACTTATCAGGGCTTGTTCTTGGATGCATTTTTATATGGTGTAGATAAGAACAATCGCCGATCAGTGTCACACCACATCGACTCTATTAGGTACTCCGGATCATTTGTATGGCCCGTGGTCTGCAGAGACATACATATAAATAATTTAGTTTGACTCACTTGATGAACGCCCTGACGTACTGCTTGATGTTGTGAGGATTCAGGTTGCCCCTCAACCGAGATCTGTAGTCCGAAAGCATCCGCTCGCGCTCACCCGCCTCGAAGGAGTCACTCGAGATTTGCTATAGTTACAAAAAATGTATTCAAATCAACATGTTCATGAATAATAAAAGTGATACATCTTGTAAGTGTTCTAAAATGTTTGAAATGATATGAACCAAAGTAACTACCATATTACAACAATCTATATATATAAATCAATTGCTGTTCGTTAGTCTCGCTAAAACTTTAGAACGCCTGGACTGACTTGGCTAATTTTGGTTTTGAATTATTTGTAGAACTCCAGGGAAGGTTTAAAAGGTGAGTAAATATGAAAAAAATGCTTGGAATAAAGTAAAAACAACAATTTCGCTTTCCCTTAGAAACTATTCCTACCTGTCAAACATTTGACGTTCGTCCCGTCGTTTAGAAATCGATTAAATTTAAAAGTCGTTCAGAAATCAAACTAAATTGAAGTGTTTTTTTTTCATTTTTTTGGTTTGAATGTCAAACGTTCGATGTTCGTTTCTGTTAAGTTTTGACCACATTTTTTACTAAAGTTGAAACATTCTGCAATTATAATTCAGCTTTTTTATTTATTGATTCTGAGGCGGTACGAAGTTTGCTGGGTCAGCTACTTAGTTTTGTAAAAAGAAGCCATAATAAGTTTTTATACCAGATTGCTGCCAAAAGTAAGAGTGTCCAAAAGGCTGGCTGCATTACAACAAATAAATAATAATAATATCAGCCCATAAATGTCCCACTGCTGGGCTCGGGCCTCCCATTATAGGGGGAACGGACGTATACCCGCCACGCTTGTCCAAGGCGGCTAGGCAGGTTTGACACATCGGTTATCTCGATGTGCAGGTTGCATCACGATGTTTTCCTTCACCGTTATTAGCACGTGGTAATTGTAATAATATGCACATTAGATCAGAAAACTGACTAAGTGGTGCATGCGTTCCGGCCAGGATCGAACCCGCGCCCTCTGAGTTTGGGACGCTTGCACTAGCCATTACGCTACCACGACTCTCGCAACGCTAGATAACAATGCCGATTCGCTGTGCAAAGTATCAACCAGCCTTCTAATCACAAGTAGTGTCAAATAGATTCTTACAAGGCACTCTTTACCTAGGACCTTGCGAACCCATTGACCTATCGCTAGTTATGGTAATATTCGTTGAATACGTTTGTAATCTTCAATAATTGTATTAGCATCAAATTATTCAAGAAGAAAAGATATTTATATCACCAGTTTTATGTCTTAAAATATACATTAATGAAAATTACATACATACATAACTTCACGCCAGTTCCCTTGCGGGGTAGGCAGGAACAACAGAGCGCCATTCAGGCTTATTCTTACACACCTCACTTGCTTCTTTGACATTCATAACTCTTGTCATGCACGCTCGTCTGTTCTTAATGAAAATTTATGTGATTAAATTCATTCTATAGTTTAGATCTCAACAACAAAAAATCTAATTGTTAAATTGGAATTAAATACTAATTGTTAAACAAATATAACACACACATACTGATCAGTGCTATTTAACACAAAAAAGCAAGTCAAGTTAAACAAGTAAATATTTGCACAAAAAGTTATCAAAACCAAACTATATTGCTAATACTAAAAGCAAAGTAGAAATTTAATAATAGAATTGAAAACTACGCTAATAGAGTTAGTTTGTTAGTAAACTACCAGGAAATGGAACACAGTATAATAAGATAACTAACAAATTAAATAAGTCTGTTCTTAGTATTGATGTTTGTTTCATACTTGGTATCTTTAAGCATTGACTTCGCACTACGTCTCTTCAAACCCACGGGCTATGAGAATTCCCTAGACTTTTGGAAGGCTTCTATGGCGCGAAGAGATGGCTATCACATAGAGACACCGGGCATTATGCCCGATTTCTGAGGTACTTTTTTTTAACTGTAGTTTATCTCTTCGTCAGCGCTATCGGTTCAGTCTATTATACTAATACTATAAATTTGAAGAGTTTGTTTGTTTAAACGCGCTAATCTCAGGAACCGCTGGTCCGAATTGTAAAATTATTTCAGTGTTGAATAGTACATTTATCGAGGAAGGCTATAGGCTATATTATATTTTCAAAAAAATTAGGGCTCCTTACTAAAAGTCCAATAATGTAACCCAAGGTGTAAAAAAATGACCCGAAAAAGTCCTTACACGGCATGCGCTGCGAAGACTATTGATTATAGAACAAAACAATGTACTAATATTTTGCAGAACATATAATTGTCTACAAAAAATATTGCGTAACCATATGTCTAACTATTGTAGTTATCTCACAATAAGTGTTTTCTTTTATTTTTTTAATAATTAAAATGCCGTCGCTTCAAAAACTGTTTATTTTGTACCTTGGTATTAATACTTATCAAAATAAATTACTCCATATTCAAGACGAATTCAATATCTTTCTAGAAATTTTTGAATTATTCAATTCGGACGTTTCATTCGAAAGATATCGCGATATTTAAAATGTAAGTATTAGTGTTGTAGTCAAACATACTAATATTTGAAAAATTCTTTCAGTGTTGGATAGCCCATTTATCGAGGAAGGCTAAAGGCTATATATCATCACGCTAAGACCAATAGGAGCGGAGCACCAATGAAGAATGTTTCAAAATCGGAGGGTTTTGAAAGCAAATTCCACGCGGACGACGTCGCGGGCACAGCTAGTAACTTATAAAATTGCGTTTTTGAACACACCATCGTAATTCGTACGATAGTTAAACTAGGTTCAACTTAACTCTCGGAGCTGGGAATCCCGTATACCCGTAGCCCTGGCATAAGGCGCAGGACGGAACACACGGAACACCCAGGGGCTTTAGTGAGTATCCCTAACTGGGGAGTGGCAAAGCATGGCTCCAGTTCTGACTGGGCATGCTAGTGCCACACCCAATCTGGCGAATCCCATACACGGGTCGCGAATTATCCCCCCAGGCTTCTGTGCCTGTCGCGGCTTAGTCCTCAAACGGATTTCCCCTGGCTAAAAAAAATTAACTTTTTAACTGACCAATATTAGGCGTTTATCTATTTCCATATAATTTGGTTTGACGTTTTGTTACATGTAAATAAGTATTAGACATTCCTTCTTAAATAGACCCATCTAGTGGCGACTTTTGGTACTAGTTGTAGGTTAACAGTTAACTTAAGTTTATCTATTATATAACTTTATGTAATCAATTGTTATGGAACTCATAACTGGTAACCTCAGAAGCCGGGCATAAATCATATAACGTAACGTGGCGTGACATTGACTAATTTAATATTATTTTGTTTCCTTCTACAGATTTGTAAGGCGCGCGTAAGTTACTGTTGTTACTGTAAATTTTTCCAAACAGGCGTCAGTAGTGAGACGGCGGTATGAATGAGCGGACAACATTCGCATATACAAAGAAGTTTACAGAATAAAAGAGAGATAAATGCGCACACGCACAATGGTGGTGCGACGTGACGGTTGAGTACACACTTTTATCTCGATAGAAATAGGAACCTTACGGTGTAGAAATAGGGGTCAATTTCGCTTCGAACTGCTTCGAGTCTGTGTCGGTGTGCTTTGACCCTTAATTAAAATAACTCAGAATGCAACGGTAGATATTAGAATACCTTCACCGGACGAGCTCAGCCGAGCATTAGTACAACATTAGTAACAAGAACTAAAGAAGAACTACCTGATAGCGGTAATCAAGGCTTTCGTGACTCACGTGGCCGAACTTGTGGTAAATGAGGAAATCTTCCTCGGATTGCGAGATATCAGCACCTCTCCATCTCGAGAACCGGCTGCGGAAGGCGTCGGCGACTGATGATGTGGATGCTGTGCAATTCACGAGGATCAAGCCCAGGAGTCTTCGTGGGTGAGCTAAGCCACATCTGGCTAGAACGTTAGCCCCGGCACCCTCGCCTAATCCGACTGCGTATCTGACTTGCAGAAAGTCTAGAACTGTTATCAGGTCTTCGCCGAGGGTTTGGAGCGATGGAAACTGGTAGCTGTGGAGTGGAAATATCACGCAAATTAAACAACAATTTCACTTTAATTAATAAGTTAGTTAAATAATAAATTTTCGTTGCGGCTCAAGCTGCAGTTTACTTAGAAAGCAAGCATTGATACAGGTTACATCGCATTTAATTTTTCGAAAATTCCGGAAAATTCCAACCATTTCATAAAAAAAACTATCCTATCTTCAGGCACGAAAACTATACAATGTCTATTATTGGTATAGGGACTTCATACATATATACCTTTTAGCAAAAACAGTCCAATAGTTTTTCCGTAATAGCGTAACAAACAAAGTTTCATTCGTGCAGGAACGGAGAAAGAATACAATTTCCTGCGGCCGGGCAGCCTGTCGTAAGAGGCGACAAAACAACCCACAGCCAGATGATAGGGTATTTGCTCGACTGAATGGCTACCACCCCTGGTCTAGAGTATGTCGCCATAACAATCTTTTGTTGTGTTCCGGCATTAATGACCAGGTTCCAGTCTCCCTTAAGAGAGCAGCAGCGCGTTTGTAGCACTTTTGGTGTTACAAATGTCTATAGGCGAGGGTAACCGCTTTCCATCAGGTGGGTCGTCTGCCTGTCTGCTGAATTCATGCAATAAAAAAAAGTTATTTTCGCATTATTAATATTAGAGAAAGATATTACAGTTATATGTATTGCCACACGTCTATCTAAACTTATTACAGGAATGAGTGTAAAGATAAATACTTACGAGTCAGGTAAATCGGGGGAGTTCTCCTCATGGCCTGGCACGTCCACGTGGATGAAGCAAGATCTTTCTTTGACTTCTATCATTGCAGGACAATTTACAAAATCCACCAACGATGAATCTGGAATATAATAAAATAGTATCTTGAAATTTAATTCCAAATATCTTCTAAAGATCATCCATGCACGAACGGAGAAACAATTCCTGTAGACAGGCGGTCTGTCGTAAAAGGCGACTAAACAACCCATAACCATAATCAGGTGAAAGTGGCTTTCCCCGTCTGTATGGCTAGCACATCAGGTCTAGCAATGCAATGCAATAATAACCTTGAGTCGTGTTCTGGCATCAGTGGCCAGGTTCCAGTACCCCACTTCGAGGCCAGCAATACATTTGGTGTTGCTATGAATATCGCGAGTATGTAAACTCGACTTATAAGAACATTTGATACTATCGCTGCCCACTTCACTCGCCACTTTCTTGCTTAGTGGCGTGAAAATGTGCATAAAATAAATGAGAAGTTATTATGTACTATACATCTCTTCGTAAAGGGTTTTAGATGTGTACTATTAGAAGGAAATCAGTTTACTCACGATTAGTTCCTAGGTCATGTACTGTGAGAAAGACGCATCTCTTGTCTTGCTGACTTAAGTCACCCTGAAAACAAAGATGTACAAATTTAGCCAATATTTTTTTCATAGCATATTTTTATTACCTGCAGCTGGCAAACAGCCGGACGGCCAGTGTCATGGAAAGTTGTTGCCGTCGACTAGACAACAGGCAGGATTGTAACGCTAGGGACAATGCCAATGCGTTGCCAGCCTTTAGGTCCCTCCCCTCCCCCCCATTAGTTAAGAGGGTACCCTCCCCCGGGATTGCCATTGCGGGAGTGACATAGCCAAGGGTCGGGGTGTTACAAATGTAGTACTTATGGTTTAGTTCCTGTGTCACCCCATAAAAGCGCATAGGAGAGGGGCGCAGGTTAGGCTTAGTTTGACGGCCGATATCTCCTGGTCCTCCGCTCGGAGGCTTCGGTGGGCATGCACGGCCATATGAGCCAAGAGTCCCACGTATCCCTCGGTTTAAAGCCTTACCCCCCAGGCCCGAGGATGGTGTCCCAAGAAAAGACATTGCCCTGCATCATCAAAAAAAGGGAGTTTACCCCTTTTTTTTGACGACAGGCTCAAAGGCGGACGCGTCGGTGTCGGAGGGCGTCATTGGACCTCCAGCTGTCGTGAGCTTCTCTGGGGAAGAGTCCCCACCCGCCGGTATCCTGCGTGCGCTCATTTCTCCTCCCGTGGGGTGCATTACAAACGGCCCTATATTATGGAAAGATTTAAGTCAACGGGCCTTTGCCTCCTCCCGGCAGTAGGAGAGGCATTATGGGCCTTCGCCTGCCAGGGCCTGCGAAATGGCTAAGTCAAATACTTGTGGCCCTGGTATAAGGGTGAAGATCGAAACACCGAGGGATTTTAGTGGGTATCCCGGACCGCGGTGAGGCAATAGCACTCTTTGCTTGCGGTGCTAGTGCCACCCCAATACGGTGAATTCCACACTCCTCACCGCGTTTCCCCCGCGGTGTGTAGACCCCGAACGGATTTCCCTGCGTTAAAAAAAGAGATGTGAGGTAGCCGCAGACGAAGACTTCGGCGCCGCGAGCGAAACCCAGAGGTGGCTTGGCAGGTTTGACACATCGGTCATATCGATGTGCAGGTTTCATCACGATGTTTTCTTTTCCGTTTTTAGCACGGTGCACATTAGGTCAGAAAATTGCCAAATGCTGCATGCATTCTGGTAAAGATTTGAACCCTCGCCCTTTGAGTTTGGGACGCGTGTGTCAGTCTTTACGCTACCACGGCTAGGTGCCTGTATACACAAAATAAATTACTTTAAATAAAATAAAAGAAAATGATTAAAAACAAGCCGTTTAATAGCGAAGTATTACGCCTGGCGCCTGGTTTTGTTTTCTGCAATAAATAAAGTTTACTGGGCAATTATTATATTACTGCTGAATGTAAAATCTATTTTCTACCAGCATTTACGTCAGTGTAACCTTTACATTTCGGTTGAAAATTTTGTTCACCAGCCCGTTTTAAAACTAGTTTTTTTTTTAAATAAAATATAGAATACAATTTAACACAAAACTATAATTTTCATTTAAATCTGTCGGAGTCTGTTTAAATAGAATTTTCAGACTAATGCTGATATTAGATATATCAACCAAGTTGAATCAATTTGGTTGAAATTTGAATACTTAACATAAATGAACCGTCTAATATCCGCTGATATAAAAGTTATAAAAATAGTTATTTGGTTAAACATCGTATAAGTACATATAATCTTTAGATAATTAAAAATAAAAAATTATTTAATTTTATCTAATGATCTAAAATCTAAACCATTCGTAATAGTCTATTGGTTACTTCAACAACATATTGTAATAAATAGTTCTGATTTTGTGCTTGAGATTCAAATATTATATAAAAAAATGCATAGAAACAATATCTTTATCATTATTCTGTCTTTGTAAACCGATTTTCACGCAATATGCAAAGATACTGAGAAATATACACATGCCCCCTCACTCACACACCTTCACTTACACACCTTCACTTACACACCTTCACTTACACACCCTCAATCACATACCCTCACTCACACACCCTCATTCACACACCTTCATTCTCACACCGTCATTCGCCCACACTCACTCACCCAATCTCACTCACGCATACACTTACTGACTCGCACACCCTCATTCACATACCTTCATTTACCCACACTCATTCATACATGCTCACTAATATACACTCACTCACAAAAACTCACTCACGCATGCACTTACTGACTCACACACCCTCATTCACACATCTTCATTTAGCCACACTCACTCACGCATGCTCACTAATATACACTCACTTACACAAACTCACTCACGCATACACTTACTGACTCACACACTTTGATTCGCCCACACTCATGCTCATTAACCCTTTTGAAGGTACAAAGTTAATATTATTTTTGTCCAAAGCTGCCATTAAAATTGCTGCGCCAAAACTAAGACAATTATATCGTCTCTTTTACTCTAATACAAATTCTGTGTAGTTAGAGGGAGAAAGAATCAGTTCAACATTCGTTTCAATTATCTGTATTTGACTACAAATTTGTGGTGCTTCCCAATTAGCCGTGTGTGACCGACTACCGAGACATATTACATTAATTCTTCAAAAGTCATTCTGTATAAGACTTATAAAAAACTTCTGTGTAAGACTTATAAAAAAAATGAACTTGAGATATAAGTAGAATAAGAAATATAAAGAAAAACAATTTTTAGCTAGACGTGTTGCTAGGGAATTTCTTACCGCTTCTTCTCCTAAACAACAATGAAACGTTGCGAAGCGGTGTACATAGACTAGGAAGTAAAATTAAATTTTAACCTATATGTATGACCTTCAAAAAGTGTTCTCCAGTGGAACTTATTTTGAATAAAAACTTTTGAATTTGAATTAATTTCACACCGCACTCTATCTCCGTGCTCTGCATTGAACATTGACTACTTATCGATCTTTTTTATAGACTGTAGGTATTTGTTTGTTTGTTTTTTTATAACAGTAACATACAATTCAATTTCAATATTAATTTATTATACTTCTTGTTTAAATTAAGCTTCTAAAGTACTCATTGCTATAGCCTCGTGTGCTGTGTTATTCAAATTCAAAAGTTTTTATTCAAAATACGTTCCACTGGAGATCACTTATAAGTTAAAATTTAATTTTACTTCCTATTCTATATATAATGCCTATTCTATGTAATGTACTGATTGCCAAATATATTCGTTAAATGAAGTAAATATCACGAACAAAAGGAATGTTACCAATAGTTACCAATCAATACAGTATCCACATGAAACTTTGTTGATAAAGTTTAGTTCGCTAGTACCTATTGAATGATCAGACGAATCTCCTTATTTCTAGGGAGAAAGTAAAACATTGTACGAAAGGTATTGTCGATATCAATCTGCTTTCAAGTTTGACAAGCTACTGTGAAAGTTGGGAGTTTCAATCTATACTAATATTATAAAGCTGAAGAGTTTGTTTGTTTGTTTGTTTAAACGCGCTAATCTCAGGAACCGCTCGTCCGATTTAAAAAATTCTTTCAGTTTTGAATAGTAAATTTATCGAGGAAGGCTATAGGCTATATTATATTTTAAAAAAAATTAAGGATTCTTACTAAAAGTTCGATAATGTAACCCAAGGTGTAAAAAATTACCCGAAAAAATCCTTACACGGCGTGCGCTGCGAAGACTATTGATTATAGAACAAAACAACAAAACAATGTACTACCACTTTGCAGAACATATAATTGTCTAGAAAAAATATCGCGTAACCATATGTCTAACTATTGTAGTTACCTCACAATAAGTGTTTTCTTTTATTTTTTTAAATTTCAAAACCTCTTTAAGTTTGACAACAATTCTCTAACCCAAGAAGAGGTTCAACCACAGATGGGGCCGAGTTCACGTTGTTCGGGCCCCGGTATACATGACGACAAGAGGTACACCGGGGTATTTAATGGGTATTCCAGCAAAAGTCCGACACTACCCCACCGTCATGTCTCTGAACTATGGAGGTATTTGCAAACAGATTCCCCTCGATAAAAAAATAAGCGTTTTCTGAACATCAGTCGAGGTCACGGTTAAACGCGACCCTAACTATGATAAAAAAATATATCTTCAATCATATTATTACCAAGTCATAATATCCTATCTTTAGATCAACGTATCGATAAATTCACATAGAAAATAGGCCAGTACTGCATAATATAGTAGCGTAAGCGGGTTGATTGGACACACACGCTACAACAGACAGTACTAGGCCAGAACTATAGGTAATCTAGTTCTCTGCAGGAAAGCTTAATGAGTGCAGCGAGTACTTCCGTCGCTTAGTTATGTGTATGTCAAGTTTAAGACGCAATCTAAGGAGAAAGATCAAATACAGGCTATTTCATTAAATGTGCTAGATCTCTTAATTATAAAGATTTTTATTAACCTCTTTATTAAATACAATTTCGTAAACAAAATTACAATTAGTATATGGGTCCCAAATCACCATCGGTAAAACGCTGTCCGCATTCCCGCGCTGGATGGCAACGCTGATCTGTTGCCTCAAGTACAGACCAGACTTTTGGTCACCTGAGACTTCTATCTAGCGAGATGATACGTCTCGATAAAATCGGGAATGTACTAGATTATTTAATAATGGATGCTGGCTGCATAACCATAGGCTCGCAAATCAAATTGTGACCCGCTGGTCCACGTTTGAGCGGCACATGTCTGTAGATTCACAACTGCTAGAGCGAGTTATGCTTGCTAAGGAGGGGGTGGAGCGGGAGCGTGAGCGCACGTCACTGCTTCGTTCCCGCCAAAGGAGGACGCGTCAGCGCCGTAGGGCCAGCTTGGACCTTCGACCGGCGTGAGCGGGCGGTGGGGTGGGGTAATGCCGTCGGGATGGGGGCGCGTCGTATTCCGCACGCGCTGAGATGAGAATCTGAAGATGCAGAGGAACAAAAAGATGTTCCCGGTAGTGGATGATGCCGTTGGGCCACCGCCTGCCAAGGCCAGTGAAGGGGCTAAGCCATATACCCGTGGCCCTGGGTTTAAGGGCGAAGGATGGAATACCGAGGGGTTTTTGTGGGTATCCCTGACTGCGGCGTGACAATAACATCTTTAGTTCTGGCTAGAGGTACTAGTGCCACCCCCACCTGGCAAATCCCACACACCAGCCGCAATTTTCCCCCTACGCGCGGCTGATGGCTCTCAATCGGGTTTCCCTCGTAAAAAAAATTAAGGTCGTGCCTACGGAATACGCCATAGCGAGTAGCGCCTCGAGAAGACGCGGCGGGACGTTAGTAGGTTAAATGGGTAGGCTGGAATCTGAAGAATCCTCCTTCCTCATGGAAGATGTCTGCAGAGCTGACCGTCGACAGTCCTACATTCCCTGAGGCCCGAGGGATTGTACAAACGCATTCCCTAACCGTTATAAAAAAAAAGTTTTGTCATAGGCGAGATGGGTCAAAGGATAATTGCAGGGCTTATTAGGCCTTATAATATAACAAAAAAACCCTACAATACTCTAAACGTATTACTTATATATCTAAAGCTAGTTATCTTTACACAGAACATTGATTTATTTTTGAAGAAACACTTAAATGCTTACAGTATCAAATTTTTTTCAAATAAAATAATTTTACATATTTACCTGTCCATGTCTAGGCACTATTCCCTAAAAAGCAGCGTGGAAATAAAATATTAAATAAGTTAAATATGTAATACATTGTAAAGCGTATGTAGCCATAATAATTTGGCCAAATTAACCAATGGATTATATTATATCATGAAATAAGATTTCTAGAAATGACTTCACTCTGTTTATTTTCAATTTCGTGAATTTAATGAAATTGAACAGGGGCGAATTAGGATGATATATATATGTATGTCGGGTTCACGCCGGGAGCGAACGAATGACGCTCCGAGAATAACACAATAATAATCTGAAATATTTATAATCAATGTTTATTACACTAGAATTATCACAATTACGATATTAAATATTGCACAATAATACACAGATATATTAGGACAACTCCAAGAGTTGCATCCACGCATGCCAGGAGTCGAGCAGCAATTTGCCCTCCAAGAATACTGCGATTATCAAGCAGTAATTATCGACCACAATATATTACGTGCACCTTGTCCAACACTATAAATGCAGACTCTCGGAAGTAGACTCGTAGACTGTCGGTTTAAGACTGCCCCTCTTCTGCCCGAACACCGCGTTTTAACAGGTCCTCAAAGCGCGCCGCAGTGACACCATCCAGTAATGCTGTGGCGCCACTTCAGTTACACTTGCTTCATAAAACCAACCTCCGCCATACGTATTAACTTCCAACATCCGTTTACTCCATTTCCGATATCCGTTAGCTTAATAATAAATGCTTCTACATTGACATCCGGTAAAACAACTTCCGATTGCTATATGAAAGAATACTCTATCCGGTTATTGACTAGTTCCGTCACATAGTTATTTTATAATGACAAATACGATTCCTACATATATATATATATATATATATATATATATATATATATATATATATATATATATATATATATAAGCCTAAATGGCGCTCTGTTGTTCGTGCCTACCCCGCAAGGGAACTGGCGTGAAGTTATGTATGTATGTATGTATATATATATATAATGGCCTGTCGTAAGAGGCGACTTAACAACCCACAGCCAGGTGGTAGGGCATTTGCCCGACTGGATGACTACCACCCCTGGTCTAAAGTATGTTGCCATAACAACCTTGAGTTGTGTTCCGGCATTAGTGACCAGGTTCCAGTCTCCCTTAAGAGAGCAGCAGCGCATTTGTAGCACCTTTGGTGTTGCAAATGTCCATAGGCGATGGTAACCGCTTTCCATCAAGTGGACCGTCTGCCTGTCTGCTGATCACCTGCAATAAAAAATAAAATAAAAAACATTTTCCTTTTTGAGCGCGGCATTTTATTTGATTTTTGTGTTTCAGCCACTTTGTAGTAGCCGTGATCACGGAAGACAGTGTCAGTGTTAAAAAAGTATTTCATTTCTCATATTCTGAAAGTATTCCAGGATTTACCTAATTACAGGGATGAAAAGAACACTTTTCATCCCTGGGAAGCGATTCTCCCTGCTGTTAAAAAATAAGTTTTTTTTGGATTTTATGGCTTGGCAGCTAGGCCTTTAAGCCAGATCTTAGATTCAATGTAGTTTCTTAATTTTCTTAAACCTATGTGTTGTACAGCTGAACTGTAGGTTATCAGCTGGTGCCATTCAACGGAGTTCTTGTGACAACTCAAAAGACCACATTTGAGTTTACAGTTGACATTTCTCACAAAACACATAATTACTACTCAAAAACTATGAATATCCTACAACTACTGTTCATTTTAGAGTAATTTTACACATTTTTAGAAAATAAAACTGCACAGCACAACATCTCCTTTCAGTTCCCACCAAAAACTCCAAAAGAATAGAAAACTATGCGAACCATAGACAATATATGCGAATTATGTCCCAACTTTTTTACAACCACTCCAAGACCAATCATATTTAAAAATTTATGCGCAGAAAATGATTAGACAAAGACGGGCGCGGATTCAAACAACAAAGCATATATTTATAGCTGCTTATTTATATCAGTTACGGTTGTGTACGCGTGGAGAAGCATGGTCAGTGTCATGATTGAAATAGATCGACCGATTTGATTGAAGTGGAATTGTTGTTTACGATTCGGACTCGTTGGGTGGGGTCCTACTGCTTGGCTTCCATCTGTAGAATAGCAAGACCTGTGGCTCTGGCATAAAGCCGAAGGATGGAACTGTAATATTATTAATAAAAGATGTTCTACGATCTTTGAATGAATGAATGAATAACTTTATTGCACATAAATTAAAGTACAATGGGCGGTCTTATCGCCAAAGGCGATCTCCTCCAGACTACCCTACACAATTATTATCGACACCGACTACATTATTTACTGACTTCATGGAAGATTACAGTGTGTACATTTATTTGCATTCGTCATAATTATATTATTAAATTTATCATTGTTACAATCTTGGTTTTATTATGGTTTTATTTTCAAGTACAGAATAAAGGTATCTTAAATTGAATGAATGAATTTATGAATGAATAACTTTATTGCACATAACATTTAAGTATGGGCGGTGTTGTCGCCAAAGGCGATCTCCTCCAGACTATCTATACAAATATTATCGACATTGACTACACTATTTACTGACTTAATAATTATTAAATTGGAAGATTACAGTGTGTATATGTATTTGCATTCGTCATAATTATATTATTAAAGGTATCATTATTATCATAGTCATTTGTTTATAATGTATGTATTTGTAGACCACGGGCCATAAAAATGGCCCGGACATTTGGAAGGCTTGCGTGGGGCCATGGGAAGGCCAACACGTAGAGGTCCTTTGACAAATTTAATGTATAGTGGCGTGTCACTGACCGGCGATTATCTCTGTCTACACCATATAATAATGCACCCAAATTGTGGGAAATGAGGACAAGAATTACCGCGCTATTGGGGTGAACTGCTAGTGATACTAGGGGTCTGGGAATATGGGGACTATGGCGTCTGCCCGTCGCAATGTTTTTTAATTTTTTTCAATTTCATCTAAATTCGTTTAATAGTTATTACGTGATGCTCTAGCACATAGACAGATTAAAATTCTAAAGCTTGTATTTTCCGAAATTCGAAACCCTGACTTTATTTATTTTTAAATCTTTAATATTATAAAATAGGAACACACTATATAAAAGAACACGATGCAACCGTTTTTAGATTTCTTGTCTGTTTGTTCGGGATTCACGTAAAAACGACCGTTCCGATTTCGATGCGATTTTCGCTGATCGACAGCAAATTCTTAGACTTAAAATCAGCGGTATTTTTTATCCCGGGAATCCCGCGGGAATTCTCGTAGAAACGAATTAAAATAGCCAGATTTTATGAAAAAATCCAAATTTTATGTAATAAAATGTGTGATATATTTTTATTCCGGAACTCCCTCGGCAATTTTCCCGGGAGCGGCCTCAGGGATTTCAAGTCAAGTGCGGACTAAATTGCGGGCATATCCTAGTTCATTATACGAACTCGAATCCTCTACAGAGTTTATAATAATATGGGGATGACTAACTACTTAGCTGAGATGAGAATGTTGAGATGGATGTGTGGTGTTACAAGAATGGATAAGGTGAGAAATGAGTACATAAGGGGATCTTTGAAAGTTGCACCTGTGACAGAAAAATTGAGAGGAAGAAGATTAAGTTGGTATGGGCATATAATGAGGAGGGATGAAAGTCACGTGACAAAAAGAATGTTATACTACAAGATCGATGGGTACAAATTTAAAGGTAGACCAAAGAAAAGATGGATGGATTGTGTGAAGGATGACATGATGATATGCGGTGTGACAGAAGAGGTATGTCAGAATACAAGAGTGTGGAAGGAAAAGACATATTGTGCCGACCCCAAGTAATTGGGATATGGTGAAAGAAAAAAGAGAGAGGGGATGACTAACTACTTATTTTATAAAAAAAAATTACAATATAAAACTAATCGGCAGACAAACAAACACATTGTATATCCCCAAATTAAGCAAGTTACGCTTGTGTTTAACTATAAAATAAACTATAAAATAGTTGTGATATACAAAGGCGAGTTTAACCCTAAAAAAGTCTAATAGCAAACCTAAGCATTTAGCGAGAGGGGAAAACAACAGGCAATAGAAGAGAGAAAACAAAAAACAATTTATAGATACTACCGGAAACTTCTGATATACTTGTGGAAATGCCAAGACCAGTTTTCGTTTGCTACCGTCACGGCAATTAAATTTAACAGGCGAACATTTTGAGGGGGAGTATTTGTAAAGGCCATGCCCTGAGTCTTGGTTTACGTTAATCGGTCTATATTTGAAGAATACTTCGACTGACAATCGTCCAATAAAAAAGTAACTGAAACAGTCCCGGATCTTGAAATTTCTCTTGCGGGGTAGGCACGAATTCTTACATACCTCACTTGCCTCTTTGACATTCATAACTCTTGTCATGCACGCTCGTCTGTTCTTAAGGCTCCTGACACCACCTTCTGCTAGTACACGATCAATTTGATCATGGAAGGTGTGTCGTGGGCTTCCACGACTTCTGCATCCATCTACTTTTGCATTGTATAACATTTTTCAGTTCAATAAAAATTTATTAAATTCATATCATATTATACATTGGCTTAAATTTTCTCAATATATAAGTCAAGGTGGGGCAGTCCGTCAATGGGGAAGTTCCTACAGCGCTCGTATTTTAACTTTTTTGAACGGAATTTAAAACCAATCACAACTCGAAGAATTCAATGGTGTCTTAGCTTCACTGACTGATTTGTTGTCGTTGTAACTATTCAAACACGTGGAGTTCCCCCAATTAGATTGAGTTCAGGGTAAATTTTCTTATTTGTACTAAGTAGTTTAACTTTATAATAAACTAGTTTCTGTACGCGACTTCATCCGCGTGGAATAGTAAAAAAAAATTTGGTCTTGGTGTGATAATATATCGCCTATGGCCTTCCTCGATAAATGGGTTATCTAACACTGAAAGAATTTTTCAAATCAGACCAGTAGTTCCTGAGATTAGCGCGTACAAACAAACAAACTCTTCAGCTTTATATATTAGACTAAGATAAGATTATATATTAGTATAAGATATAAATTTAATAAATTATTATTGAACTGAAAAATGTTACAAATTAAACTTGCAGTTACAATAATACTTAAACTAAACATTACTGCATACACATAACCTTAATAATAATACTTTATATATATATATATATATATATATATATATATATATATGTGTGTATATATATATATATATATATATATATATATATATATAGTGGATGGATGCAGAAGTCGTGGAAGGCCACGACACACCTTCCATGATCAAATTGATCGTGTACTAGCAGAAGGTGATGTCAGGAGCCTTAAGAACAGACGAGCGTGCATGACAAGAGTTATGAATGTCCAAGAGGCAAGTGAGGTATGTAAGAATAAGCCTAGGCACTCTGTTGTTCGTGCCTACCCCGCAAGGGAACTGGCGTGAAGTTATGTATGTATGTATATATATATATATATATATATACACACACACACACAAACACGAAGTATGGATTTATTGTATATTTAGTATATATATATTTAGTAAATAATATATCAAATATATTATTTACTAAAGTGAGTTTTTATTTAAATTTTAATAGTAAAACTAAACTATAGTATGAAAAATAAACTTAAATATTTATATATATTAGTATAAGATTTTACCAACCTGTACATGGACGTGTATATCTCCACTCCTGTCCGTGCTAACAACATACTTCTGTAACAAAAGAACATTGCGTTTAGAAATAAAAAGAATATGACTTTCCCTGTAAGGGTATGCAGTGTACACCTTAATTGCTTGATATTAATACAAGGTAAATATTCTATTTTCATTTATTGGATATTTGTGGGCGCCTGGTTATCTAAGATCGTTTACATTAATCTATATTAATACTAGCTGTCCCAGCAGACGTTGTTCTGCCTTGAAGAAATAAAATTTAGAACCCGCTTGCAGCGCCACCTACCGGATCCAATTGTGAATCTAAACCATCCTCGAATCCACTTGAACACACACAAAAAAAAAACATTCAAATCGGTCCAGCCGTTTAGGTGGAGTTCACTGTCAAAACAGGTACAGAAGAATTATATATATAAAGATTATAAAGAGGAAAGATTTGAATGTTTGTATATTTATAACGGATAAACTCAAAAACTAGTCGACCGATTTCAAAAATTCACCATTAGGATGCTACATTATCTCAGAATAATATGGGCTAGATTTATTACTAGAAAAAAATAGGGATCTCTACTAAAATTTAAATAATAAAACCCAAGGTGTAAAAAATAACCATAAAATGTCTTTCATGGCATGCGTTGCGGAAACCAATGATGATAGCACAAAAAAATGTTCTACAATATTGAAAAACATATCAAAGTCTACAAAAAACTTCGCGAAACCATATTAACTAACTTAACTAACCTTTGTATTAAACCTTATCCAAAATAATAATTTCGTATTCTTTTTTTTTTCGGGGTGAAGGTAAAGGAATGCTCCGGTGGTTCGGGCATGTGGAAAGAATGCATGATGAAAGAATAACTAAACAGATATACAATGCTAAAGTGGATGGATGCAGAAATCGTGGAAGGCCACGACACACCTTCCATGATCAAATTGATCGTGTACTAGCAGAAGGTGATGTCATTATCCTTAAGAACAGACGAGCGTGCATGACAAGAGTTATGAATGTCAAAGAAGCAAGTGAGGTGTGTAAGAATAAGCCTAAATGGCGCTCTGTTGTTCGTGCCTACCCCGCAAGGGGACTGGCGTGAAGTTATGTATGTAAAAAATTAGAGATTCCTACTAAAGCTTGAATGATGTAACCCAAGGTTTAAAAAAATAGTGTTTGTGTGAGTTCGGAAATGGCTTCGATTCACAATTAGACCCGGTAGGTGACGTTGGAATCGGGTTCTAAATTTTTATATTTTCAGGGCAACGTCTGCCGGAACCGCGACCGGTCAATACAATACTTAAAAAGTAGTGTTGCTAGAACCTATCCTAAAGTTTCCGCTTACACAACAATTGAGTAGCGACACGTCAAATCTGTCAGCCATGACTTTCAGGAAGTTTTTAGAGCTGGCCAGAATCCTGCAGAGCATCGAGGCCTCTCTTTTTCTACCAACTGTGTAATCGTCTACTCGTGCTGCTGCAAACATACCTTGCCGGCACTGCAGGGCATTAGCGACTCTGCGTACTGCTGGTCGATAAACTGCACTTGTCAAATACATGGCAGTAAGCTTTAAATACGCTTATTTACACTTTCTCACTACAGTCGCAGTCGTATTTAAGACATAAAAATTAATCTCATCAAATATAATCACGTCAAACTAGATGTCGCCACTTACAAGCCATGTCAAAGCGCATTAAATCTGTGTGCAGTAAACAAACAACGTAATTCCAAATGCTTCGTGCATAGAAACCTTGAAGTATGAAAATAACCGGGTTCATTGGGCGTTGCTAACCGATTCGGAACGTATATTAGATTACAATGTTATCATTATGAATCATTTTAGGTAAGTATTTCTAGTATAATATAGTAGTAGTTACAATATCATTAAACTAACTTTTATCCGTGCAGGAACGGAGAAAGAATACAATTTCCTGCGGCCTGGCGGCCTGTCGTAAGAGGCGACAAAACAACCCACAGCTAGGTGGCAGGGTATTTGCTCGATGGATGGCGACCACCCCTGATCTAGAGTATGCCGCCATAGCAACCTTGAGTTGTGTTCCGGCATTACTGACCAGGTTCCAGTCTCCCTTAAGAAAGCAGCAGCGCATTAGTAGCACACCTTTGGTGTTGCAAATGTCCATAGGCGATGGTAACCGCTGGGGGAAGCGTGCCCAGTAGAAGTAACTTTCACATAACGTAGAAAAATTGAAGCCTAACCACTTCACGTTAATATTCTGTGAGAGCGTAGTACATTACCGATCCAGTCGACCTAATGAGGTGTAATGAAGATTATGATTCTTGCACAGCTCTACTCTTTCTTCTCAGGACTAGCAATTTAGACCATGATTAGAATTACCTCTAAAATTTCTTTATATTCATTGTGTTTCCCGTGAAATCTAATTGTTACTATGATATACAGAAATAAACGTTACGCTTAACCCGTTGGCAACACCAACATCAGCTAATATTATTTTTAAACTTGCAACACTGCCGTTCCTTTTTCTTCTTTCAATTTGGACGTAGCAGAGGGCACACGTATTTGTTATGTGAAAGTGATTTATTATAAGTCTTCACCACTACAACCCGCAAGAGTTAACTTGAGACTTCGCTCGGATGACGTTAGCGCGAGGTACTGACTCGATCGTACGCATTGATGGCGAGAGCGATAAGAAGGCGGGGGTCGGGAGGGGAGCGCGCATTCCGCTCAGGTCTCGAGTTAACTCTTGCGGATAATAACAGTGCTTAACTTCTTTACCTACAACGACCAGGGTATCGCCCATACCATCAGCGTAGGACAAAATATATTATGTGTATGATGAGCTGCGCACAAACACTACTTGGAGGACTTCGACGGTCAACTATCATTGCGGATTGATCTCTGATGGCGAGAACATACATCCATATGGGTTTGCTGAGTGACTTACTCAATTTATTGTTATAATCAAATCCCAATACCTTGACACGAGGACACCTCAATTACTATAATAAACAATACGTGATGAAAAACAAAGCGCCCAAAATATGGGTAATCATATTACAGAACTCCTTATATTTTGAGCAAGTGAGGTGTGTAAGAATAAGCCTGAATGGCGCTCTGTTGTTCGTGCCTACCCCGCAAGGGAACTGGCGTGAAGTTATGTATGTATGTTATATTTTGAATTTTTGTCAGTCTATCTGTCGTCTGATTTAAACGGAGCTAACTTATATCACGGGGCGGGCAAATACTAGTTCGTAAGTTTTTCTGTAATGGTGTACAATAAAGTGTTATCTATCTATCTAAAAGACGTCGTTCACTTAGAATAGATAGATTAGCAAAATAAATGACGCTGCAATTGCGATGTAGACAACCATCGCTGTAATTAAGTAACAACCTGACAACGTATTTGCCCGTTGTCAGGTTGCCCATATATCATTAATTACGTATTAGGTAGGTACTTCAAATTAAGTTGGCTCCGACTTTTCTTTGTGTTTTGCTGTGCTACAATATATTGAGTTAGTTTCTTTGTCATTGTAGTGAGTTGAACAAGAAACTAAAGTATTGAAGATTTCTATATATCAAACACCTAATTAAATTTTTATGTACAACATAAAGCTAGGATTTTGCACGTGGCATAGCCTCGGTAAAAACTGTAGTGATAAAACCAATTTACCCAAAGGCGCATTTGCACCGGGTGACTACACACATAATGTGAACACAGACTTCAATAGAAATGGTAAGAACCATAATGAAGTCATTGAACAAAGGCTCGTTCTTCTATCAATAGCAATGTAAACAAATTCTTCAATTTTGTACCTCAGATTATCAATACGTAACAAAGAAATTATACTCTCATCAGCCGTGACCAATCAAGTAAATAAACATAGACAAAATAGAGTTGTTTACAATTAGCACAGAAATAATACTTCGTAGTCTGTGCCAAGAGAACACTGGGTGGGTAAGTACACAATGTTACAAGTACCCTACCCACGCATCATTATTCATTGTTTAGTAGTTTGTTGTACTTATGAAGACCAAATTACTTCAAAACTGAAACTTTTATCCGTGCAGGAACGGAGAAAGAATACAATTTTCCTGCGGCCGGCGGCCTGTCGTAAGAGGCGACTAAACCCACAGCCAGGTGGTAGGGCATTTGCCCGACTGGATGGCTACCCCTGGTCTAATGTATGTCGTCATAACAACCATGAGTTGTGTTCCGGCATTGGTGACCAGGTTCCAGTTTCCCTTAAGAGAGCAGCAGCGCATTTGTAGCATCTTTGATGTTGCAAATGTCCATAGGCGATGATAACCGCGTAACCGCTTTCCATCAAGTGAGCCGTCTGCCTGTAATGAAACAAACATAAATAACAATCGGAAAGTTGCAACAATATTTGACATTTCCAATATGAAAATGGTGCGCATTTGCAAAGAGCGCCACGTGCGCATGGTGAAAATTAGAACTACATCTTTTGTCTCTTTTTCTCTATAGTATTAAAGTGAGACGAATGTATTGGTCGAAAGCACTTCCAACGAGGTTCAATTATACAACTTATTTATTCATACAATCTGAAACTCCTTGATGGAGTACTTGTATTTTTTTTTTATTGTGTGGTGCGTAATTTTTAAATTTAGAACAATGTAAACAAGCTTCGTAAACATGCATTTTTTGAGCAAGTATATTGAAAAATATTTAGGACTCTTAATTGTGTAATAAGCACTTGCTTGAGTTTATTTTTTATTCAAATGCGAAATGATCCGCTTGCGAGCACTATTACGTATTCTACAAACCACTAATAACAAATAATTCAATTATACCAATGGTTAGACAGTTAAGCACTAACGATTAACTGTGAGGTGAGTCTGACCGTCTGGCTACTTAATGTGCTTGATTTATACAAGATTAATCAAGCACATTAAGTGCACAATCACATCTGATTCTATATATATTTCAATTTACAAATCATACAGAACTACATTATAATTGATCTGTCAATATTGAGGATATGGGTATCAATTATTTTATCTGTGACAATAAATAAAATTTCAGTACCTCTCTGTTATTTTAAAATACTTCGTAATTAAAGTATTATACAAAGTCATTCTATATCAAGACACAATAATGCCCGATTCATATATTTCATTAACCGTTCATTTACCTTACTACTTCCCATACATTTTCATTCTATTCGTTTAGCGCTAATGCCACTTGTCTAGGGGGTCAGAACTGAAAAGACGCGAACGCTATTCAATGACGCTGAACGATTCAAATTTATATTTATACGGATGGCTTTGGTTGATTCATTGAAATTGAAAGACAGAAGTGAACTATCTAATATCGGCTTAAGGCAAGTGAATAAATAGTAAGATATATAACCCGGTCATAAATAAATTAGAATAATACAACAGAAAACTGTAACAAGAACTATCTTGAACATTTCTGACTTCACTACGATCCGGTCCTTGTGAACGGATGAATGAAATGTAGGTCGTCTCGAAGAGCACTCATCTTGGGTTAAATTCATCGATGACATTCAAATCGACTTGTGTTCCGGTCTTTGATATTCAAATTGAGGTTTTCCGTATGCGCTTGCATAAATGTTTACCGTAATAATAAACATTGAAAGTAAAATCAGAAATTAACGTATAGCATAACAAAGGATATTTTTGCAAAGAGATGGACGTGAATATCGGACAAGATCTTTCTCTCCTGGTTGGGTTTTAGATCGCGGTCGGGAACATCAACATCGTCTTCTTCTGCAAGACAGTCATGATCGCAAAGGAAGTGGCGGAACAGGAGAGGAAGCGAACAGTCACGTTCCTCTTCCGTAGAGCCAGTATCTTACGGCACCTGATGCTCTAAAATGCCAGTCAATGGGTAACAGTTAACAGATACAAGAAGCCGCTTCACACAAAAAAGGATGACTCGGTGTTATTGAGCCAGAAGCTTGCCCATAGCTGTGGGCCTACGGCATCCTAGTCACGGCATTGGCAGTGCCTTTGTAATAGAAACGGAACGCGTCTGTCAACGTCATTTGACAGGCGCGTCAACCGTGACGTACAGGAGCTTCACACCCCCCTCGCTGATTATTACATGGAGCCTCTCGACTCACGTATTATATTAAGATTTACAAATTAAGATACCTGATTGTGGATAAGAAAATAAAACCATCGAAGACTGGAACATATCTTTCATTGGCAACAATACAGCCTTAGTTCTATAACTTCGACATATAGAAGGAAGACCGAGGAGATTGAATATTGCGATGACCATCAGATTATCGCGTTCCAAATAATCACTACTGTCACTTAAAATTACAGCGGAGTGTAAAGGGATTTTTCATTAAAAAAAAAACACTAGAAGTAGAGTTAAATAATTTAAGAAGAATTGAAGACAATTAACTCCACTGTTTTGTATTATCTCTTACTTCCTGTAACAAACAGGATTGTTAAAGACTTTACTATAGTTTTTACTTGCTGGTTCTTTTTTAAGTGGTAAGGGATTAAACGTATACCAGGCTTACAGCCCATTTCTACCGGCTGATCTCATTCATTGGCAAGGTCGTTAAAATGCCTACACTATTACTATCGAGATAGAATCATTGAAAACTAGTGATTTCTTCACTAAAGATGTGCTATTACTGGCTTTAAGTCTGTTCGTACAGTAAAAAGTGTTATATATCTTTCAACATAAAAGCTAAGCATATAACATGCCGTACATCCATGCTGTTTACCATTAACTCTATTTATATTAACAGTACACGTTGCCCCATATAGGTCATCGACATTTATTCTTCAGTGCTTGGTGTTTTAAAAGAAAGTCGGAAAATCATATTATGTATTTGTGATTTCTCTTTAATTATATTTTTAGGCTTTTACTTGCACAATGACGCATATGCAAAACAAAGTATATTAATTAAGGACAAAGTTTTGCAAATCATAAAGTTTTGAAAATTAACTGATAATAATTGAATTGAAAGTCGTGGTAGCGTAATGAGTAGCGCACGCGTCCCAAACTCAAAGAGTGCTGGTTCGAATCCTGGCAGGAACGCATGCACCTCTTAGGCAGTTCTTCGACCTATAGTAAAAAAATGTCGCCTAATGCCCCCTAATGCCGCCTTGGACAAGCGTAACGCGTATACTGTTAGTTATAGTGAAGGAATTGAATTGAAGTGTAATGCTGATGTTAGACGATTCAACCAAATTGAATTGATTTAGTTGAAAGACACAGAACTGAAACGACACAACGTTATTCAATAATATTGAATTATTCAAGTTCAGGAGGAGCCTTAAGAACAGACGAGCGTGCATGACAAGAGTTATGAATGTCAAAGAAGCAAGTGAGGTGTAAGAATAAGCCTGAATGGCGCTCTGTTGTACGTGCCTACCCTGCAAGGGAACTGGCGTGAAGTTATGTATGTATTCAAGTTCATATTGATATGGAACTTTGATTGATTCATTTTAATTGAAAGACAGAACTGTACCATTTGAATATTAGCTTTGCTCCAACCATTCAATGTATGATATTAGAATAAATAAGAAATAATTATTACATTTTTGGTTATAACTTCACTTAAATTGTGTTTTTAAATACTTAATTTAAAACTAGTTTTAACCTAATTTCAAAAAAGGAGGAGGGTTCTCAATTCGTCGGGATCTTTTTTTTTTATGTATGTTCACCGATTACTCCGAGATTTATGTTCCGATTTACGTGATTCTTTTTGTATTCGGCGCAGAATAGCTGCCATTTGGTTCCCTGAAAGTTTGACATAGTTTAGCTCAGTACTCAAAACAAAATAGGGCCCACTCTAAGTTAATCTCTAATTTCATGTAAAAAAAATTGTTAGGCAGTAAATTGTGAAGTTAAATATTTCAGAGTATTGTTGACATGTTTATCTAACGTTATCAATGTTTCAAATCACAAATTTAATGGTAGGTAGACAAAAAAAGTGAAGTACTCCAAAAATCGTTTATTACTCAAATTCTCAGTCACTTGTACCCTCAGTCACATTCTGAGTGTCATAGTCGCACGTCTACTTTTTTCTTTTTGACTTGATTTCGGTGTTACTCGCGATCATTATGCCTGGTTCTCGGCGTCATATGGATGTGGAAACCGCAACAAGAGAAGTGTTTATGCTTCAGGAGGGAGAATCTCAGAGATCGGTGGCAAGACGTCTTGGTGTGTCGCGACGAGCTATTCGAAATGCGTGGGAACGCTTTCTAGAGACAGGTAGTGTCGCGAGGAGACCTGGATCAGGAAGAGCGCGAGCTACAACCGTCCAGGAAGACCGGTATATCAGATTGACTCCACGTCGAGAGCGCACGATCCCCGCCCGCGTCTTACAAAATCGACTGCGGCCATCGACTGGCAAACGAATTAGTGATCAAACCATTCGAAATCGACTCCATGAAGACGGACAACGTTCCAGATCTCGTGTTATTCGTCTAAAATTAACAAGATCGCTTCGTGCAGCACGTTTGAGGTTTGCTCGCGAGCATGCGGAGTGGACAATGGACAACTGGAGAAATGTACTCTTTACGGACGAAAGTAAAGTGAAGTTTTTCAGCGATGATCGTCGAGTGCGCGTGTGGGAAGAGAAGGCGAACGTTTTTCAGAACCTTGCATACATGAAACGGATCGTTTTGGAGGTCCAAATGTTATGGTGTGGGCTAGAATAAGCTTGCTCGGTAAAACTGAGCTGGTAATTCTGGAAGAAGGCTCCATAACTGCCTCCCGGTATGTCGATCGAATAGTTCGGCCCCATGTCATCCCATTTTCACAAAGAGTGGGTGAAAACTTCGTCTTTATGCAAGACAATGCTCGCCCACATACAGCGCGAACAACCCAGAGAGCTCTCTCTGAAGCCAATATTACGGTTTTACCGTGGCCGGCCATGAGTCCCGATCTTAACCCCATTGAACATTTATGGGACCGATTGAAAAGAAGCCTCAAATTGAACTTCAGTAATGTGACTAATCGACAAGAGCTCATAAACGCCCTAAAATTGTGTTGGGAGCGAATACCCGAGGAAAACATCACCCACTTGATTGAAAGTGTCCCAGATAGACTCAGAAAGTGCATACGGAACAGAGGAGGACCTACTCGCTATTAAGCACCTTCAAACTCATTGATTTAGTCAAGAATAAAAATAAAAATCAAACTTTACTTAAATCAATAATTTCTGTAAACTTTCCTAAAAACTGTAAATTTTGACTAAATTCCATAAAATTGGCAAAATTTACTATTGTTTTTGTTCACACACTTTCAAAAACCTTAATTTATTCATTTCTAATCATAAAAATTGAAAAAAGAAAAAGAAGCTGTAAAATTCATTAATAAGAACATCGTATCCCCGATGCGGGCCCCCGCTCCACCCTCGCGGCGTTCGGGTCGCCCGACCCGCCCGCCGGCCAAGCTACTCAGTTAATCCTGCAACCTTGTGACGTACGCATGTATGTAGGAACTCACGCGCCGGCCTGCGCGCCGCGCGTTCGGGGTTCGTTCAGTAGGTTTATTCATTAAAACAAGTTTACCAATCAAGCTTTATTATTTCAAGTGCCGCTATAATAATTGGCAGCCCAACGTGTGGCACGAAATATAGTGTTTTAAAACAGTTTTAGTGTGTTCTAGTTATAAACTTTGCGATACCTGTGTGTGCCTAATACGTTTGTTCCGCGTTTGTTCTGAGTTAGTACTCAACGCGACGTTTAGGTGGCTATCGTAAGTCTAGAACTAAACTGTAGGTTCGTGATTTAGTACCTAATGACCTAACGTGTTCTGAATAGGTTTCTATAGGACTTGTGAGTGAAATACACGTTCGTACGAGTGTGAGTGCTCGACGTGTTTGGACTTGTTTGGACTGGTTTGAACTTGTTCGGACTCATTCGTTTTTATTCAAACTTGTTCGTACTTTTGCATACTTGTTTATAACTTAAGTTAGTACTTTGAATAAACCTAGGTACCCTAAAACGGTTCAAATGTTTATTTGTGTTTGTTTTACGTGACATTTTGATTTAAATTTAATTTATTGTTTTATATAAAGTGACTATAAGTATAAAGAACTAGAAATTAGTGTTTATTTTCATATATGTAAGTACATACGTACGATGGTTCCGTAAGTACTTTTGGACTTATTTATACAGGACTGTACTTACCTACTAGTTGGAATAATTTTGGAAGAATAATTTTATACAAAGACTTTTTTTTTTCGTTAATTGGAACATTGTGTTTTGTGTACAGACAGTGTTGTTTTCCAATTTAAGACTTTTAGTGTCAGACTGTTTTGAACTTAGAACTTTATTTTCAAGTTATCTTTTATAGTTGAAGTTATTGTTTATTTAGGCTACGATGAACAATTATTTTGTGTTGAACTATATTGTGTTTTCCGTTTGTCTTGGTGATCGGACAATTTATCACCGTGGAAACATAGAGTTTTCCGATTAGGCATTATGGTGCTTACACGGTCTGGTGCAACCAGTGACGGGATGGATCAGCATATACCCTCTGTGGATAGGGGTATCGCTGGAGAGTCTGAGACTCTCTTGTCCGCGTCCGGCGTGGCTCATGTGCCGCCGGGCGCGCCTCCACCGCCTACTGCGGGCCCTAGCGGGGCCTCCACCTCTGCTGCGCCGTTTGCGCAGTCGCCGGCGCCGTCTGTTCAACCGGGAACTCCAATAGTTATGACGGATCAACACTTGGCGTATCTTTTGTCTTTGATACGCGCTCCAGCTTCACCGCCTGCGCCTGTTACGAGTGCCTTGTCTGGTAACTTTGCAAATTGCTCATCGCGCTTCGACGGTGCAAAAGGGAGCGACGTTTTAGCTTTTGTCGACGCTATAGAAATATATAAGGAATGCGTCGGTATAGAAGATCACATAGCCTTGCGAGGCTTACCAATGCTTTTGTCTGGTCTTGCAGCAACCTGGTGGCAAGGTGTGAAAGCATCTGTTAATAGTTGGCCTGATGCCATAGAATTATTAAAGCAAACTTATGGTCCTCGTTTGCCGCCACACAGGGTTTACCGGAAAATATTTGAACGGGAACAAGGCGATGAGCCTACCGATATTTTCGTCTGCAAAATAAGAGCATTGTTAGCACAGTTGCCGTCGACTGCTATCTCTCAGGAAGCTCAGCTCGACATGGTGTATGGGCTACTGCATAAGAGAATAAGGGAGAAGATATGTCGTAAATCTTTTATGTCTTTCTCTGAGCTATTGGAACAGGCCCGTTCTATTGAAGATATTTTAGATGAAGGCCGTAGCTCTCAGCAGTCACAGCTTAGAAAGAATAAGGAATCAGTGACTCCGATTGTAGACACAGCATATCCAGCAGTACCAGCTTCGTCCAGTAAAGCAAGTAGAGCTCGTTGCTATTATTGTAAGCAATTCGGCCATTTGAAAGAGGAGTGCCCGAAGCTGTTATCTAAGAAGTCGTTTCCTGGTAACGTTAAGAAAGAAGAAGACAGTTTGACACCTTCAGTAACATGCTTTGGATGCGGCACGCCTGGTGTTATACGAGCTAATTGCTCTACTTGTAAGAATAAACAGGGATCGTCTGCTTCTTTTTCCGCTTTCCAGTCAATTGCCGCTATTGGAAGCGAGGTCATTGACCCGCGTCAGAGACCCGTAGTGGAATTGGAGATTTATGGTGCTCGTGGAAGTGCGTTGTTTGATACTGGTGCAAAGCAATCGGTTGCTAGTGAAAGTTTACGTGCACATTTAGTGAAACACGGTCATAAGTTCGATAAAACGTGTACTAGTGTTAAGTTAGCTGATGGTTCATGTAAAAATCTTGTAGTAGATGTAGCTAAGGTGGATGTAAGGGTGCCGCAGGGGCCTGTCGTTCCCACTCTTTTTATTATTTTGCCTGGTGCAACTGATACCTTGTTAGGTATGAATTTTTTATTAGACGCAGGTGTGGTACTTGACTTTAAAAATTCTCGTTATACTTTTAGTCATATACCGCGATATTTTACGATGAGATTTGAACCAGAGGTAGGTTCCCATTTTGGGTCGGATCAACGTCAACGGCTCTCGGAACTCCTGAATGATCAAGAGGACATTTTTACTCCAGGGGGAGCGCCAACTTCTTTTGCGCTGCATCGTATAGATACGGGCGATGCTACGCGAATCACTAATCAACAGCGTCGGAGGAAGATTTACGCCGATAGGGGGCGTCAACCCGCACCAAGCTACAAAATTGGTGATTTAGTTTTGGTTTCGGCCCACGTTTCCAGTAATGTTGACAAAGGGGTTACTAGTAAGTTTACGCCCAGACGACTGGGACCGTTCAAAATAGCTGAGTTAGTTAGTCCTACCACCTATAAAGTAGTAGATAATAATGGAAACACTACTAAGTACCACGCTAGTGCTCTCACTTTATATCAAGGAGATTCTGCCGTAATTCAGAGTAGGAGGAGGGGTAGGCCTTCCAAAGCCAAGTCCTCTCCCGGGGTGTCCGAGGACTTGGAGGGGGAGACTATAGCGCGGCAAGTATGTAAAAGCGCTGGAAGTATACGTGTTGGGAACATCGTATCCCCGATGCGGGCCCCCGCTCCACCCTCGCGGCGTTCGGGTCGCCCGACCCGCCCGCCGGCCAAGCTACTCAGTTAATCCTGCAACCTTGTGACGTACGCATGTATGTAGGAACTCACGCGCCGGCCTGCGCGCCGCGCGTTCGGGGTTCGTTCAGTAGGTTTATTCATTAAAACAAGTTTACCAATCAAGATATATTATAGTACGGTTGGCAACCCTAATCAGTACGCGCCCCAAAATACTCTGAATGTTTGTAAACCAACGTTTGCGAGGGTGTTATGAGGTCGGGAACGGTGTGGATTGAGAACTAACATTCAGGTAAATTGGGATTCTTGATGTGTTTATATTTGGAAGTACTACTAATTTCACACCCTTTGGTTCATAATGGATATCTCGTAAATACCTCTCCCTGCTTTAATAATATAATAACGTAACACAGAGGCTTCATTCATCAGCGCCAACCTCTACCAACGTTTACGAATATATCGTAACAACTTAGCCCCTTGACAAAGACAAATTCCACGAACCACGCTATTACCTGTCGGCATTTGAACCATATGTCTTCTCATAATCTTTATGATTGTCTTCTTTTGTTTAGTTATTTATTGGTTATTGTGGAGAACAGCCCATTGTACTCGTTTATGGCCGTTTGCAGGCATAATTAGTCAGGTGTGCGGATTACGATTTCTGGGAAATTAAGTCGACGATACGGACGGGCACATTTGAATTTGTGAAGTATAAAACGACGGCAGGATGGAGAGAGGAGGCAGTCCAGCGATAATCGCAAGCGAGGCTAGACGTGTGTACATTCGGTAATCAATATAGTGACGGACTTTGCACGTGTTATTGAATCGTGCATTACATTTGGACTTAATGCGTCCGGTTATATTTGTACCTGTGTTATACGTGTTTGTATAGTTCTAATACATTCTATAGTAATTCTAACGGCATTTTAATTCGAGTCCTGTAACTCGAAACATTATAATGGTCCCGTCATGTAAGACAGACTTCGCTTATGTCTGCGATATTACAAGGCGTTTTCTGAAATCTTAATAAATCCAAATTTATCTCTAACATGAATTACAATATCTTGTGGTAGCTTAGAATATTTAAACTACTATAGTGGCGCCCCACGTTGGGCGCCAGTTTAAATGTACTGCAAGATATTAAGATGTTTTAGATTGTAATCGATTTTAATTCATGGAAAAATCGTGTACAGCGGACACAAAGCAAGACAATTCGCTTCACACATATCCGCTGTGCAAGATTATAATTTATAGCAAAGAGCCTAGACCGTCATCTAGAGAGGCTGTCGTTAGGATTCTGGGTAAAAAGCCAGATACAGAAGGCAAACACGAATTGTGAGGAAGGAGGTTCCTATCTCTGGAGCTCTAACCTTCGGTAGCTTGGACCTCAGGCCCCCTCTACCGGCGGAATTAATAATTTTATGTATTTTTTTCAATTAATGTTTTCAGTTTTTTTTATAAAAGAATATTATTATATTTTCTTAAGGTTTCGCGACTTGTATGCATAATTAAACTACGTTTTAACGGTTTTAAGCGCGGTAATTTATTTGTTTTTTTTTTCGACGTTTCGGCCACTTTTCAGTGGCCGTGATCACGGAAGACGAAAATGTCAAGTGTCTTCTCTACCGCCAACTTGTTCATTTTGAATATTTAGTTTTAATTTTGTTTATGTTTATTATTTACTCTATGGGAGCCTAATCTAATTTACTACCGCTTCGCAACATGTTATGGCTTGAAAAGAAGAAGCGGCGCAAGAAACTCTTCAGCAAACATGCCTAGCTCTAATCTTATAGTTTTATACTAATATATATAAAGCTGAACAGTTTGTTAGTTTAAACGCGCTAATCTCAGGAACTACTGGTCTGATTTGAAAAATTCTTTCAGTGTTGGATAGCCCATTTATCGAGGAACGCTATAGGCTATATATCATCACGCTAAGACCAATAGGAGCGGAGCAGCAATGAAAAATGTTTCAAAATCGGGGGGGGTTTTGAAAACAAATTCCACGCGGACGGCGTCACGGGCACAGCTAGTAATTTTATATAATATTAAAATTAAAATGGGTGGAAGGAAAAATAATAAAAAAAAACTGACTGATAATTTCTTTTATGTCCATATATAATTTAAAAAAATCCTATAGACTAAAATAATCCGCATACCATGAAATTAATGTCACGACAGATTTAAATTCTATCGATTACTACAAATTTGGTATACATACGTCGTAGCCCTCAATCACTTACAAATGTAAGGGGCTAAGCTTTACAGTCAAAAAGCAAACTGACGATCTCTATAATCTCTATCTCTATTTCTATCCTATCTCTAGATCTCTATGAATATTATAAACGCGAAAGTTTGTAAGAATCGATGTATGGATGTATGTTTGTTACTCTTTCACGCAAAAACTACTGAATGAATTTTGATGAAACTTTACAGTAATATAGCTTACACATCAGAATAACACAGGCTATAATTTGTGAAGATATAGTGTGAATTATCCAAAGTATAACGATTTTCCATCACCGCGCGGATGAAACCGCGGGTGCAGCTAGTGCAGAATAAAAGCCAAAACAAACGATTTCGCCATTTTAAAATGCATTCTAATTAAAACGATCGATTTGACCCAGTCCAAAAATATTTTCAACCGTCGTTTTGTACAGAGCTTACGGATGAATGGTATTCGGTGATTTTGTTCATATGTTTCATGTTTCGACATTACTATGAAATCGTGCACCGATTTTATCAAAGACTAAGATACGCCCGCAACTTCGTCCACGCTTGATTTGTAATTCTGTACCGTACCGCAGCATTTAAAAAAAAAGTGTAAGCAATCGTTTTAGTGAAAACTGTGTCGGAAAATACTATTTTTTATACATCTGCTGCGTTTTATTTATAAAATTCATACATACATACATAACTTCATGCCAGTTCCGACGGCCTCTGTGGTTGAGCGGGCTAAGCCTTTGCCGGCCTACCTCACTCCAACGCAGAGGCTCCGGGTTCGATTCCTGGTATAGTAAATTTCGGAAACGTATTTTCTCCGTTATTTACTATGGTCTGGGTGTCTGGGATCGGCCCCAGAGTAGTCCGTTGTATATTACCCATAACACAAGCTTAAGTTGCTTAATTTGGGGATATACAATATGTGTGTTTGTCTGCCGATTATTATAAAAAAAAAAGTTCCCTTGCGGGGTAGGCACGAACAACAGATTGCCATGTAGGCTTATTCTTACACACCTCACTTGCTTCTTTGACATTTATAATTAGTGTAATATTATATACTAGCTGTGCCCGCAACGCCGTCCGCGTGTAATTTGTTTTCAAAGCCCCCCCGATTTTGAAACATTTTTCACTGCTGCTCCGCTCTTATTGGTCTAAGCGTGATTATATATAGCCTATAGCCTTCCTTGATAAATGGGCTATCCAACACTGAAGAATTTTTCAAATCAGACCAGTAGTTCCTGAGATTAGTGCGTTTAAACAAACAAACAAACTTTTCAGCTTTATTATATATTAGTATAAGAAGTATAAAATAAGATGGGGGTAGGCAAATCGAAAATCTAATAAAGTTAATTGATATTAATTTGCCCATAAGTATTACAATTTAGCAATTAAAATAACACTAATATGAGAAGCAAGTGAGGTGTGTAAGAATAAGCCTAAATGGCGCTCTGTTGTTCGTGCCTACCCCGCAAGGGAACTGGCGTGAAGTTATGTATGTATATATGTATGTATGTATGTACTAATATGACGGTAGGCATCCGTGCAGGAACGGAGAAAGAATACAAGTTCCTACAGCCCAGCGGCCTGTCGTAAGAGGCGACAAAACAACCCACAGCTAGGTGGTAGGGTATTTGCTCGACTGGATGGCGACCACCCCTGGTCTAGAGTATGCCGCCATAACAACCTTGTGTTATGTTCCGGCATTAGTGACCAGGATCCAGTCTCCCTTAAGCGAGCAGCAGCGCATTTGTAGCACCTTTGGTGTTGCAAATGTCCATAGGCGATGGTAACTGCTTTCCATCAAGTAGGCCGTCTGCCTGTCTGCTGAACTCCTGCAATAAAAAATAATAAAAAAAGGCAAATAGACTTGATAATAATGGTAAGACCTTTACTGTCATAATATTATATCCAGCTACTATGGAAATTGCTAGCGGAATTAATGAATTTATTAATATATTAAAATAGTGTTATAAGGTAATAAAGAAAACAAATGGTATTAATTGAGTTTTGTAATTTCATTAATCAATATATCACACGTGTATAATATTAATTAGACATGTTTTGTACACAAGGAAGATGTTAATTAGCATTTATAGAATCAGCTTAGACACACAAGTATAACGTCCTATAACGTTATAAGAATATCTTATCAGTTACATAAATCATGATACAAGGACGGTAATACCGAAGTAAGAAAGAGAGTTGGTCTGAAAGAGAGTGTCGGGGTGAAGGTAAGGAAAGGAATGCTCCGGTGGTTCGGGCATGTGGAAAGAATGCACGATGAAAGAATGACTAAACAGATATACAATGCAAAAGTGGATGGATGCAGAAGTCGTGGAAGGCCACGACACACCTTCCATGATCAAATTGATCGTGTACTAGCAAAAGGTGATGTCAGGAGCCTTAAGAACGACGAGCGTTCATGACAAGAGCTGTGAATGTCAAAGAAGCAAGTGAGGTGTGTAAGAATAAGCCTGAATGGCGCTCTGTTGTTCGTGCCTACCCCGCAAGGGAACTGGCGTGAAGTTATGTATGTATGTATGCATGATACAAGGAGGATTGTCGTTAGAGTAACTTGCTTGTTCTTTTACGGTCTGCATATATTATTAATGTATGACTGCCTCTTACGCTCGGCTTTTCACATGAAATAGCACCTCATAACCCAATCGGGCACCTGCTTTTGTTACAAAATATGCAGTAAGATTGAAGAATTAAAAATACAATTTGTGATAAGAAAATACGTCGTAAGTTAGCCGCTTTTATTTATAAGTGTATGTTTTATTTACAAAATTAATTCAGTGATAAGAAAATAAAATGAAATGAAATGATAGTTAGGCCTTAATTTGTACAACAGCGGTGTAGTCGGCGGTTGCATCATACTGTACATTTTTCAACCGGCTTACCCTAGCCGAATTTCCACACCGCGCCACTGGTCGCTATATAAAAAACGTTAACTAGTATTAAGATATACAGTGTAAACTCCATGTAACGTCACAAGATTTAACGACAAACTCTCTTAAGCGTCAAAATCACTTGGCTTTGGTTGGTTTAGCTTGTCTTCCATTCACGGGTACCGACGTCAGTCGGGGTCCCGGAGGCGCAGATATGCGCATGACTTCACTCCTTGAAAATACCGCTGCAGGGGCCCTCTAGCATCTAGGGAGCAGAGGAGTCTTCACCCCTGTTGACGAAGTGAGTTTGCACTGCTTCCCGGAGCATTCTCAAGCACTGATGCGCTAGGATCAGCGTGGGCGTAACTACGTTCACGCTTTTCTTACCATGAGCGCGGGGCACATGGGAGGAGGGTAGTTTTAGTGGAGTATTGAGTAGTTCTGGTGCGCCCATTCGTGGGTGATACCTCTCATCGTTTTGGTCTAGTCCCTAGTAAAGGACCCGGTAGTGTACGTAACGCATTTCCCCCGCCTCAAAAAAAAAAGCTTGTCTTCCATACAATGATACACTCTATATAGCAATACACCCACTCTCAACAACGACAACAATTAAGTAATAAAAAGTACCTTTTAAGTTGCCAAAATTAGTAAAAACTGCGCAGCTGTGTAATTTTTTATCCCTTTATTATTCTAGCCCGTAACAAACTCAACTGTCGGCATCATACATACTGAAATTACTAAGAAATTGATATCTCAAGATATGAATAAAATAAGTTAAAAAAATACAACAGAATTACTGGGGCAGCAAAAGACGTCAGCCATTTTTTTTAGTGCAGAAGTTCAACAGACAGGCGGACGGCTCACTTGATGGAAAGCGGTTACTATTGCCTATTGACATTTGCAACACCAAAGGTGCTACAAATTCGTTGCTGCTCTCTTAAGGGAGACTGGAACCTGATCACTGATGCCGAAACACAACTCAAGGTTGTTATGGCGACATACTTTAGACCAGGGGTCTACCTGCCAAGCAAAAATAACAGACTTCTCTCCATTTAACGACAACTCTCTATAACGCCATAAAATCACAGTCCCCTCGGTCTCGTTATATAGAGTTTACACTGTATTTAAAATATTGATTAGATAATTCTGTGATCATTCATTAGTACAACCCATCGTTTACCCTGTTAATGACATGTTTTAAGTACATCGTGTGATCGAGTAGGTCGTGAAAATAGGCTAATAAAGCTAGTACGAGGCAAAATGGTTTACTGGCCTGTAGGTCAATTGGACGAACACTCGGCGAACTGCTATTTGCAGCCACCACACACTACAAAATGTAATTACGTTCGACCCTACGTTGTGGTTATATATAGGTGATACTCTATAGTTAACCTCATGATACAGACTTTATATCATGAGGTTAACTCTACAGTATCACCTAGTTAACTTCATGTAATTCTATAGTAAATAATTCTATTAATGTTTATGAATGAAAGTTTCTTTGTGTGACTTCATCTGGGATAATGCTAAAAGTATAGACCGTATCACGCAGATGTGGCGATGGGTGTAATGCGCAATGCGTGAGATGCGACATTGTTAACGACGTTAGATATTGACAAATAACGTATGTCTCTATAATGCGGCTACGCGTTGATGATGTTATTTTTTAACGCTTTAAATACGCATTCGCGCACCATCATTTCATTGGCCGTGCATTTTTATTGTAATGTAGTTTTAATGATACAAAAACAATGTGTAAAGGTTTTGTGTTTGCAACGCCCGGCAAGGGCTCAATTTTTTTTTAAAGTTTCTTTTTGCAATTACTCGAAAACGGTAAAAATTAGAAAAGAAAGTTCTACTACAAATTTGTAAAGCTTAAAATTTTACATTAAAATGATTTTATGACTTTTTTTCTGCGATCAAAATTAACCCAGTTAGTGAGGTTTTAAGTTTAAGGGATGAACGTAAGTTTAAGAAATCGTAGTTTTCGCAACTTGTATACATAATAAAACTACGTTTTAACGGTTTTAAGCGCGGTAATTTTATTTGATTTTGGTTTTTCCGACGTTTCGGCCACTTTTCAGTGGCCGTGATCACGGAAGACAAAGATGTCAAGTGTCAACGAGTATTGTTAAAGTTTTTATTTTTCCTTCCACCCATTTTAATATTATATAAAATTATTAGAGCTAGGCATGTTTGCTGAAGAGTTTCTTGCGCCGCTTCTTCTCTTCAAGCCATAACATGTTGCGAAGCGGTAGTAAATTAGATTAGGCTCCCATAGAGTAAATAATAACCATAAACAAAATTAAAATTAACAAGTTGGCGGTAGGCTAAATAAAACTTTAACAATACTCGTTGACACTTGACATCTTTGTCTTCCGTGATCACGGCCACTGAAAAGTGGCCGAAACGTCGGAAAAACCAAAATCAAATGAAATTACCGCGCTTAAAACCGTTAAAACGTAGTTTTATTAAATCGTAGATAGTTGAAAAATAAGCGATTTTTTTTTTCTTTTTTTAAATTGCTTAAAAATGTCTAATCTTAAATTATAGAGACATATATTTTTCACAGACAAATTCAGTCAACCGGCGAACGGGAACACAAACCTACTTGATTGACAGTTTCCCTTTTTACCTCCCACCCATTTCAATTTTCATCTCTATTATATATATAAAAAAAAGTCGTATTAGTTACACTATTTATAACTCAAGAACGGCTGTACCGATTTGGCTGAAAATTGGTGGTGAGGTAGCTTAGAACCAGGAGACGGACATAGAATACTTTTTATCCCGGTAGGTGGCGCTGAGATCGGGTTCTAGAATCCTCCAAATTACCTGGAGCGATTTTGGTGATTTTGTTTTTATGTGCTTGAGTGGGTTCCCGGATGGTTGAGTTTCGCCATTAGAACCTGTAGGTGGCGCTGAGATCGGGTTCTAGAATCCTCCTAATCACCTGGAGCGATTTTAGTGATTTTGTTTTTATGTGCTTGAGTGGGTGTTTAAATGGTTGGTTGGTTATGGATGGTTTAAATCCACAATTGGAACCGGTATCGGGTCGTAGATTTTTATTTTTTCAGAGCAAGACAACGTCTGCCGCGGCCGCTAGTTACTATATAAAATTTGTAGAACCAGGCATGTTGCTGAAGAGATTTCTGCGCCGCTTCTTCTCTTCAAACCACAACATGTTGTGAAGCGGTGGTAAATTAGATTAGGCTTCTATAGGGTAAGCAATAACCATAAACAAAAAGTACAACTAAATAATTACAATTAACTAGTTGGCGGTAGGCTAAATTAAACTTTAACAATACTCGTTGTCACATGACATCTTTGTCTTCCGTGATCATGGGTACTGAAAAGTGACAAACGTCGGAATAATAAAAGCAAACAAAATACCACGCATAAAACCGTTAAATCGTATTATATTCTGACATTTTATCTATATATTAATACATGAAGCAAAAACGGAGGAGTATGAAATTTCGCATACTTATAGTTTAGAATGTGCAGAATGCTAATATGTATTTTTCAAAATTATGCATTAAAATATATTAAATCAATAAATAAAACATTACACACACTACCATGTATTTGACACACACACGCGTATATACTCTTTTGTTTATTGTTAAAGTCAAATTAACAGCGTAGCCTTGGCGAAATCTGTGATTATAGAAGTATATAGTCTTTGACAACAGAACCTTACTATTGTTCAAACTTTAAAATTGTAATTATTTATTATGGTCGAATTTCGACGACGGACGACCACTAGTATCTTTAAAAATGTGATAATGTGCAAGCAAGATAGCGAAGATAGTTAGTTCCTTAACGGATTTTGCTCGAACCAATTTTCTTTGCAAATACTTTTAGGCTGTACCTTGATTTATTACCAGAATTTTCCTCTTTATACTTCAAAAGCTACACAGGCCGGATTCCATTTTCACGTCTTTGGTTTTTTTTATTTTTTTTTATTGCAGTAGTTCAGCAGACAGGCAGACAGCCCACTGGATGGAAAGCGGTTACCATCGCCTATAGACATTTGCAACACCAAAGGTGCTACAAATGCGCTGCTGCTCTCTTAAGTCAGTCTGGAACCTGGTCACTAATGCCGGAACACAATTCAAGGTTGTTATGGTGGCATGCTCTAGACCAGGGGTGGTAGCCATCCAGTCGGGCAAATGCCCTACCACCTGGCTGTGGGTTGTTTAGTCGCCTCTTACGACAGGCCGCCCGGCCACAGGAAATTGTATTCTTTCTCCGTTCCTGCACGGATAAAATTTGGATGCGTTATCTCGCCTCTTAAATATAAAAGTTAATACATACATACATACATACATGACTTCACGCCAGTTCCCTTGCGGGGTAGGCACGAACAAAGTTAAAATTTAATACGATACATTAATATGATTTTTAAGACCTTTCTAATAAGGCTTGACCCCGGTTTACAATCAACCGTTTTTTAAACGTAAAAAGAAGTGTTTTATAAACCTCCATAAAGCGGTTTATACGGCGAGAATTATTTTCTTTATACGACGACTGGCTCTAATATGTATATATATTTGTGTACCAGTGGGGTAGCTTACCTTAGACGGGCCCCGTATCAAAATATTTTGGGGGGCAATCGTTCCCAAGGGAAGTTTTTAGAACATAAACAAAAAATACTCGAATTGAATTAAAATAATTATATATTGATTATAAGTTACTAGCTTCTGCCTGCGACTTCGTTCGCGTGGAATAGTAAAAAAAAAGTAAGTTAAAAAACCCCCCAATTTTGAAACATTCTTTATTGGTTCTCCGCTCCTATTGGTCGAAGCGTGATGATATATAGCCTATAGCCTTCCTCGATAAATAGGCTATATAACACTGAAAGAATTGTTCAAATCAGACCCGTAGTTCCGGAGATTAGCGCGTTCAAGCGAGCAAACAAACTCATCAGCTTTATATATTAGTACAGATTATACTATATAACTATACTTATAAGTTACTAGCTGTGCCCGCGACGTCGTCCGCGTGGAATTTGCTTTCAAAACCCTCCGATTTTGAAGCATTCTTCATTTGTGCTCCGGCTCCTATTGGTCTTGATAATATATAGCCTTCCTCGATAAATGGGCTATCCAACACTGAAAGAAATTTTCAAATCAGACCAGTAGTTCCTGAGATTAGCGCGTTCAATCAAACAATATTAGTCTATTTGGCTACAACACTAATACTTACATTTTAAATATCGCGATATCTTTTGAATGAAACGTCCGATTGAATAATTCAAAAAGTTCTAGAAAGGTATTCAATTCGTCTTGAATATGGAGTAATTTATTTTGATAAGGATTAATACCAAGGTACAAAATAAATAGTTTTTGAAGCGACGCCATTTTAATTATTTAAAAAAATATAAGAAAACATTGTGAGATAACTACAATAGTTAGACATATTATTGCGCGATATTTTTTATAGACAATTATATGTTCTGCAAAGTGGTAGTACATTGTTTTGTTCTATAATCAATCGTTTTGGTAGCGAAGGCCGTGTAAGGATTTTTTCGGGTAATTTTTTTACACTTTGGGTTACATTATTGGACTTTTAGTAAGGATCCCTAATTTTTTGAAAATATAATATAGCCTGTAGCCTACCTCGATAAATGTACTATTCAACAATGAAAGAATTTTTCAAATCGGACCAGCGGTTCCTGAGATTAGCGCGTTTAAACAAACAAACAAACTCTTCAGCTTTATAATATTAGTATAGATACTAAATTCTCCGAGGAGCTAAGTTAGTCAAACAGTTCAAATCTTCTAATCACTTATCTTGCCTTTTCTTCGGCAAACTTATTTATCAAATCAACTATATTAAAGACGATTTTAGTTTTTCTAGATTTTCTGTATCTATATTGGTAGACATTAATGACAAGTCTGATAGCCGTTTCTGATGGCCTAGCAATTATTCTCAAAAATGTTATTAATCTACAAAGGATTGTGGAAAACATTTTTAGAATATATGCTTACACACCTTCGGAGCCTCTGTAGCCTGGAGGTCCCGTATCATTGATACGGCTGATACGGCGGTAGCTACGTCCCTGTTGTGTACGGCTAAAAACTTGGTATACAACAAGGCTGCTCTTAAAAGTTATGCGGGAAAAACCGTTCAAAACGTTATCCATCAAAGCCTATACAGCCCCGGTTCCTATATGTTATTGACTGTTTCTTTGCCCTACCATCGATTAAAATTTGACAGAAGCTTCAAGCACAGAAACGCTAAAATTTCGCTTGCACAGTCCCTCCTTTTGCCGATCCTTGATTAAGCAGATTCAGCAATCTAGATCTTAATGAATATCAGCTAAATAAAGTTGAGCGATTGCAGAATTTCTATATCCGCTTCATCTTCGGCTTACGTAAATATGATCATATCTCTGAATTTCGCGATAAGCTCAAGTGGCTTCCAATACGTCTTCGCCGAAATGCTCACATCCTATCCCTTCTCTACAATATATTGTTCAATCCTAAAACGCCCCCGTATCTTAAATGCCGTTTTCAATTTCTTCAAGACGGTCATTCGAGGATTCTTTTTTTTTTTTGCAGGAGATCAGCAGACAGGCAGACGGCCCACTGGATGGAAAGCGGTTACCATCGCTTATGGAGATTTGCAACACCATAGGTGCTACAAATGCGCTGCTGCTCTCTTAAGGGAGACTGGAACCTGGTCACTAATGCCGGAACACAACTCAAGGTTGTTATAGCGACATACTTTAGACCAGGGTTGGTAGCCATCCAGTCGGGCAAATGCCCTACCACCTGGCTGTGGGTTGTTAAGACGCCTCTTACGACAGGCCGCCCGGCCGCAGGAAATTGTATTCTTTCTCCGTTCCTGCACAGATAAATTTGAGACCATTCTGAGACCATCTTTGAATTACCAACTAAGAATGCCTACACATATTACACAGTTTTATGACAAATCTTTTACTGCTCAAGCTGTAAGGCTTTGGAACTCACTACCTCAAAACATAAAACAAGCCAAGTCTGTGCATTCGTTTAATGACCTCGTCAAACAACACTATCTCAAATTTGTACCTGAACAATAGTGTTATCTATTTGTATGCTTGGGATGGTGTTGTTTGGGGACATACAACTTGTATATTTAGATAAATATGTATGTTTATAATATAATTTAGTAACATTTTCCTTTATATTTACATATATATTAGTATATTATATCTATTGCATGCCTACCCCCTTCCATACCGAGGTTGTATCCATCCAAAGGTTGTCTGGAAGAAATCGCTCCCAGCGATAAGACCGCCCATTGTTCTTATCATTACGATTGTGTGTTCGAATTTATTTTATAACATTGTGTGCAATAAAGTATATTATATTCTATTCTAAGCTTCATAGAAAAAAAGAACGATAAAAGATTTATTTAGAACTACAACTCCCTCCCCGCCTATGTACTTAGACTATAACCGGTTTGCCTTTATTCAGTAACCAAGCCCCGAACTGTAAAAACATCCCACAGTCCTAACATAGGCTGTTTATACTTTGCAATCCAACCCTAAAAACCCCCCCGCCGGGCTTGTTTTGGACAAAGTGGACAAACAATCTATAGAATTCTAAAAATTCTGTGTCTGTACATTGAATCTATTAACACAGACACTGGAATACACTATTAGAACGATGGAGACGCATTTTTTTTAGGTTTGTTTTCTCGATTTATCTGTTTCAGTTCGTTTGGGATTCGCGTAAAAACTACTGGGCCAATTTCGATGCGGTTCTCCCTAATCGATAGCAAATTCTGAGACTTAAAATCTACGCTACTTTTTATCCCAGGGATCCCGCGGGAATTTTCCCGGGACTGGTTTGTATTCGTTCAAGTGCATAAAGATTACCTTATCCCGGCACAGTTTTCACTGAAACGATAGCTTATATTATTTTTATAATGCCGCAGTACTTTTTGTCCCGAGAATCCCGCGGTAATTTCAAGTTAAGCGTAATCGAAGCCGCGGGCATAACCTAGTAACAAAATAAAGAAACTACGTTTTAACGGTTTGAAGCGCGGTAATTTATTTGATTTTTGTTTTTCCGACGTTTCGGCCACTTGTCAGTGGCCGTGATCACGGAAGCCAAAGATGTCAAGTGTCAACGAGTATTGTTAAAGTTATATTTAGCCTACCGCCAACTTGATGATTTTAATTATTTAGTTTTAATTTTGTTTATGGTTATTATTTACTCTATGGGAGCCTAATCTAATTTACTACCGTTTCGCAACATGTTATGAAAGAAAGAAACTCTTCAGCAAACATGCCTAGCTCTAATAATTTTATATAATATTAAAATGGGTGTAAGGAAAAATAAAAGAAATTATCAGTCAAGTTGGTTTGTGTTCCGTTGCACGCAGAAAGAGCTCACAGTGTCTTGAGGTCTGGCAACTGGTTTTTGCTGGGTTAAAACGTAGTTTTATTATAACTTTTTATTTAAATTTTTAATTATATTTTACACAAAACGTAACCAATGGAAAATTTAGAATTTTATAACTGCACGACAGTGCTCTCCACATTTAGCTTAACGCGTTCACTGCTGAGAATTCGACGTTTACGGAATTAGAAAATCCACTACCGTCAAGGTGTTAAGCCAATTAACGGTAAGTTAGTTAAGAATCAACCTATATAGCGTAATGGACATATAAAGAAATAAATGGTTAAAGGTCAGGTGACTAAGTGAAGGATATTGGTGTATTGTTAGAGTTAGTTTTGTTACTTGTATAGTAAAGTTTCTTTTTAAGGTTAATATTTAATTTAATTATGTACCCTCTTATTTCTAAACGATTTTCGGCCATCTTCGTAAATTGATTAAGTAATAATTTTGCTGTATTTTTTTTACATACATACATAACTTCACGCCAGGCTTATTCTTACACACCTCACTTGCTTCTTTGACATTCATAGCTCTTGTCATGCACGCTTGTCTGTTCTTAAGGCTCCTGACATCACCTTCTGCTAGTACACGATCAATTTGATCATGGAAGGTGTGTCGTGGCCTTCCACGATTTTTGCATTCATCCACTTTTGCATTGTATATCTGTTTAGTCATTCTTTCATCATGCATTCTTTCCACATGGCCGAACTACCGGAGCATTCCTTTCCTTACCTTCACCCCGACACTCTCTTTCAGACCAACTCTCTTTTTTACTTCGGTATTACGAACGCGGTCCGCGAGCGTCACTCCGCAGATTTTGTGCAGTGCTCGCATCTCGACCGCGTTTACTCTACTTTCATGCTCTCTCTACCATACCCAACTCTCGCTTCCATACGTGAGCGCAGGTACCAGCACCGCGTTGTGTATGGCAAGCTGGACCTTGTGGCTGAGGATCGTAGATTGAATTTCTTAGAATCAGTTCGACACTCCTGTCTAATGACTGCCATAAAAGGTTACACAATGGACTGTTTTTCTAATTACAAATTTTAAACACAAAGTAAACACAAGAAGACAGTCATAAATAATTTCAATGTTATCAACTCAAACGTCGGCAGGTAATAAATGTGCTTTGTCTACAGGTATGCAGGTGGCCGAAATTTTAGCAATGTGTAATAATTTTTATCTCTAATATGATGTGATAATTGTGTAGATTATAATTTAAAAGCTCCCAATTGAATATAGACGATATTCGCTACATTTTATTTTCATGTTGGCAGAACCGATAGATTTTTACTGTTTTTTTTTATTGTAGGAGATCAGCAGACGGCCCACTTGATGAAAAGCGGTTACCATCGCCTATGGACATTCGCAACACCAAAGTTGCTACAAATGCGCTGCTGCTCTCTTAAGGGAGCCTGGAACCTGGTCACTAATTCCGGAACACAACTCAAGGTGGTTATGGCGACATACTTTAGACTAGGGGTGTTAGCCATCCAGTCGGGCATATGCCCTACCACCTGGCTATGGGTTGTTAAGTCGCCTCTTACGACAGGCCGCCCGGCCGCAGGAAATTGTATTCTTTCTCCGTTCCTGCACGGATAAAATATCCAAATATTTTATAACATATAAAATTTTAATTACAATATTGTATATAACGTACATAAAATATTATGTAAAACTTCCAAACAATAATGTAACAAATTCTTGTAATTCATAATCTTTTTAATAAAAACAGTTTATCAATGGCTTCAGTCCGCTATCGGTTATGCCAATTTGCTAAGTTTCTTATACATACTGTAAAATTGTTAGAGGGAAAACGTGATACGATTTTAATGTCGAGGTGTCCTATGTCTGTTCAGTGTATTAATTACAATTTAAAAAAACATAGTAACCAGTTCTTTTATTACCATAAACCCTTCTGAGCTGTTGCAAGTATTACAGTAGACCTACCAATGGTCATGTGGAAATTGTAAAGATCCTTTGCACATTAGTCCCTACAAGAATTTTCCGCGTAGTGCATTTGAATTTTTTTTTTTTTTTATTGCAGGAGTTCAGCAGACAGGCAGACGGCCCACTGGATGGAAGGCGGTTACCATCGCCTATGGACATTTGCAACACCAAAGGTGCTACAAATGCGCTGCTGCTCTCTTAAGTGAGTCTGGAACCTGGTCTCTAATGCCGGAACACAACTCAAAGTTGTTATGGCGGCATGCTCTAGACCAGGGGTGGTAGCCATCCAGTCGGGCAAATGCCCTACCACCTGGCTGTGGGTTGTTTAGTCGCCTCTTACGACAGGCCGCCAGGCCGCAGGAAATTGTATTCTTTCTCCGTCCCTGCACGGATATTACGGATATGAATGAAACGAATATTGGGTGTTGTCGAACCTTTTTTTTACAAAGGTTTGTAAGGGACCGTCGCGTTGTTAAACTACTTTATTACAAGTCTATGTTGGCGTACCGACTAAAGATGCGGTCACACGTTACAATAAATCGTAACCCACTGCCATTTCAAATTATTAAACATTGTTACGAGTTGCGAGACTCGAATTAAAATGCTGTTAGGATTATTATAGACTTTATTAGAACTATACAAACACGTATAATACAGGTACAAATATAACCGAACACAACAAATCCAAACGTAATGCAGAAGGTCGTAAGTCAATAAAACGCACAAAGTCCGTCACTATTAGATTCCCAATTGTACACACGTCTCGCCTTGATCGTGGTTCTCGCTCAACTGCCCCCCTCTCCCCATCAGGCCGTCGTTTTATACCTCACAAATACAAGTGTGCCCGTATCATAGTCGACGTAATCCGCAACACCTTGGCTAATGATTCGGCCGCAAGCAGCCATAAACGAGTACAATAAAACAATGGGCTGTTCTCTAGAAACGTATGCCAATAAATAAGTAAACAAAAGAAGACTATCATAAAAGAATTACAATTAGTTCAAATGCCGACAGGTAATAAAATGTGTTTTTACAGATATGCAGGTGGATTTTGTTCTTGTCGGAACCTAAGTTGTAACAATATGTACAATGCGAGCTATATTTGTCACTTTATCGCGACCAAAGAGAAATTACGTCTCATTCAATAAATATTTAATCTATGGAGGGTAGAGGTATGGAGTATCATATCTGTGTTGATTATCATTATATTAATACGTGAAGCAAAAACTTTGTACCCCTTTTTACAAAAATTGCGCGGACGGAGGAGTATGAAATTTCACACACTATAATAGTTTATACAAAGAAGGAGTGCAGAATGCTAATATTTTTTTTAAATTATGCATAAAAAATACATTAAATCAATAAAAAAAACATTACACACACTACCATGTATTTGACACACACATGCATAATATATACTCTTTTGTTTATTGTTAAAGTCAAATTAACAGTGTAGCCTCGGCGAAATCTGTGATCATAGAAGTAGTATTTGACAGCAGAACCTTAATAATGTTCAAACTTATAATTTAAATTAATTATTATTGTCGAATTTCGACCACGGGCGACCACTAGTTATTAAATTTCACAATAATTAAATCACGCTACGCATTTTCTCGGAGCATTATCTAAAATATTATAAAATTCTACAAATGCCGTGTACGATGCAGCTATTTAAAACAAATAACTGGACTGTATAAACGGAGGAAAATACTATGCATTTTTTTTTTAGATTTCTTGTCTATTTGTCTGATTGTTCGTGATTCATGAATTTCAAGTAAAGCGTGCACGAAGTCACGGTCATATTCTAGTATTTAATAATTTATTTTAGACTATGTAAATATTTGAGACTATACTGACATTTTATTTATTCTAAGGTGTGCCTTAGAGTTGATGTGTCAACAATTTTTAATTATTGTATTATATTTGAACCTCTATATTTTCGGCATACTGCCGGACACTTTTTCAAGTTCCCCTCTCTATAAGATGATACTCCTTACCTCTACCTTCCATAATTTAGCCCTACACGCTTATGTACGAAAGTAAAAACAGATATAACATTAGACCTAAGAAAGAATGAAAACTATTTTAAGTTTTTATTTATTTATTGCAGAAGTTCAGCAGACAGGCAGACGGCCCACTTGATGGAAAGCGGTTACCATCGCCTATGGACATTTGCAACACCAAAGAACCAGGAGACGGACATAGGATACTTTTTGTCCCGTTGGAACCGGTAGGTGGCGCTGAGATCGGGTTCTAGAATCCGACTAATCACCTGGAGCGATTTTTGTGGTTTTGTTTTTGTGTGTCTGAGTGGGTTCCCGGATGGTTTAGATTCGCAATTAGAACCGGTAGGTGGCGCTGAGATCGGGTTCTAGAATCCTCCTAATCCCCTGGACCGATTTTGGTGGTTTTGTTTTTATGGGTTTGAGTAGGGTTCCCGGCCCGAATGGTTTAGATTCGCAATTAGGACCGGCAGGTGGCGCTGAGATCGGGTCCTAGATTTTTATTTTTTCAGAGCAGGACAACGTCTGCCGGGGCTGCTAGTAGAAGATAAAAGGAACTAGTAAACAGTCCGGACAATCATGTTCGTCCGGAGAGAGGAAAAAAAGCCCCATACGCTTTAACTTCAAACATTTTTCCGTAAAACTTTCTATTGTGCCAAAAATATGGTGTACTTTCTTCACAGATTATAAACATGTCGGTCGCAGGACAGGTAAAGTTTTCCAACAATTCGTTTGACGTTGGTTGGCTTAATACTTTATACTTTTTGAACAAGATGATGTATAGATAGAACGGTGTGATAATGTAGGAAAAAACTTGAACTCGATATATATATATATATATATATATATATATATATATATATATATATATATCGAGAACTTCATAACATAGGCGTATACGCAAAAATGATTTTTTTTGTTGTTTACTAAAAATATTCATGTTACAATGTAGAAAATCTTATCATATAAAGTTGTACCCAAAAAGACGGGTATTCCAAATTTCAGCCTTATACAATCAACTAGTTTTGTTTTATTCACAATTTTGTCCCTTGTGTAAAACTGCACTTTAGTCTGTACGCCCATTTGTTATGAAGCCCTCGATATATATATATAAAGGTGCTACAAATGCGCTGCTGGTCTCTTAAGGGAGACTGGAACCTGGTCACTAATGCCGGAACATAACTCAAGGTTATTATGGCGACACACTTTAGACCAGGGGTGGTGGCCAAATACCCTACCACCTGGCTGTGGTTTGTTTTTCGCCTCTTACGACAGGCCGGCCCAACGCAGGAATTTGTATTCTTTCTCCGTTCCTGCACGGATAAGTGTGTTTAGTCAACTGTTTAGTAAAATATAACTTTGCCCGTTGTAAAGAAAATTCCCTCGTTTAGCATCGGTCAAATAGCAAATTTGGATACCAAATTTCGACTTTTTTAACATGACCAAGCTTTTTTACTTGAACTTATGATACTGACACTGACAATGCAATGCAAACAATAAAATACTGACTAAACACAAATCGTATGAAGCCATATTTAAAAGGAAAAAAAATCGTCAGACGATGGAGCCTATGGCTGATAATGAGCCAAGCGTTTTGATTTAGACTACAAAGTTTGTTATAAAGTCATAAATAAGAGTTTTTGGCGGGAACTGAAAGGGGACGTTGTGGCGTGCCGTTTTATTTTCGAAAAATGTCTAAAATGAACAATTGTTGTAGGATATTGATAGTTTTTGAGTAGCAATTATGTGTTTTTGTGAGGAATGTGAACTGTATAGTCAAGTGTGTGGCCTTTCGAGTTTTCACAAAAACTCCGTTAAATGGCGTCAATTGTAACCTATAATTCAACTGCGCCTGGTTTAAAGGCCTAGTTGCCAAGCCATAAACATAAAAAAAAAGTTATAAATAATCCTTAATTACATAGCTCTATGAAAGTAAGAGTTTAACATTACATATCTATCAATGATCAAATTTATTACCGACAGTCCAGAAATAAATATGATAGCCGATTCTAGAATTGATCTATAACGTTTTAATCATAAAAGTTGTAAATTATTGGACGCTGCATAACAAAATCACTGAATTTAACGGCTGGTTTAAACCAAAGTTGACTCTTTATTTGGTAACCGGACGTTACATCTTTGACTTTGTGAAGTTTAACCAACAGATTCCGTACACGGTGGTTTCAGTGTTGTGTTTATTATTCAATTATACCTCGATAAAGTAAGGCTGCCGTGAAAGTAGATATATAAGCCTACTTCCATCAGCCAACAGGAAAATGGTGAGTGAAGTAGGCAACGCGAGGATTTAAACACATACAAACACGCACTTTAGGCTGGCAAGCTGGAAAATAGCGAGAGAACTGGCCAACGTAAGTATGAATGAACGAATGAATGAATGAAAACACTTTATTGTTCACCAATTTTTTTTATGTTTAAGGCTTGGCAACTAGGCCTTTAAGCTAGGCGCCGTTGTATTGTAGGCTACAATCGACGTCATTCAACGGAGTTCTTGTGAAAACTCGAAAGGCCACATTTGGCTATATAGTTCACATTTCTCGCAAAAACACATAATTACTACTCAAAAACTATCAATATCCTACAACTATTGTTCATTTTAGAGTAATTTTACACATTTTTAGAAAATAAAACTGCACAGCACAACGTCTCCTTTTAGTTCCCGCCAAAAACTCCTGTTCACCAAATATACACTCCGTTCTTAATAGATTATGAAGTAAAATGTCATTGTCGTTGGCCCAACGCTAAACGCGGAAACCATTGGAGAAAAATAAAAGTAAAATGTCACTTGTTGCCTTACGTCAGTATCGTGGCATACTTATTTTTTTTTTTAAGGCGGGGGAAATGCTATTTACGCACAATACTGGGTCCTTTGCAAGGGATTAGACCATAGTTGATCATGAGGGCTTTCCCCTTTGACAAGGGGCAATCCGAACACTAATCAAGCCAGCTTGTGTGGAGACTCAGAGAAGTTGCATGGGCAACACCCACTACCCACTAAAACCACCCTCCTCCCATGTGCCCCACGCTTTTATGAAGGAAAGGCTGAGACTTAGAACGTAGTTACGCCCAGTCCGATCCAGCACAAAAAGTGCCTGAATGTGCCCCGGGAATCAGAACACATTCACTTGGTCAGCGGGGGTGATGAGTCCTTTGCTCCCTTGATAGCTAAAGGCCCCCCGAAGCGGTATTGTTCAGGGTGGGAAGTCATGCGCATACCTGCGTCTCCGGATGCGTGGCACACATAATGTGATAATACTCGGCAATCACTCAATCAAATTGTATTCGAATAGATGATTCGATACATCGTTACATACTGCGCTTCGTAGCATTAATTTTTATATCAGTTTTTTTATATTAATTATATAGTTTAGTTAGTTCAGTTGTATATTAATTATATAGTTTATTTTTATATTATATTAATTTTTATATTTGTTTCCAATACTACTCATCATCTTTTTTTTTGGTTTATTTCGTTTTGTCTATCCGCGAGTCACTTGAACGGCCCTAGCGGAAGACCAGCGCTGGTCCGGACTAGGCGTAACTACGTTCTAAGTCTCAGCCTTTCCTTCATAAAAAACGCGGGGCACATGGGAGGAGGGTGGTTTTAATGGGTAGTGGGTGTTGCCCGTGCAACTTCTCTGAGTCTCCACACAAGCTGGCTTGATTAGTGTTCGGATTGCCCCTTGTCAAAGGGGAAAGCCCTCATGATCAACTATGGTCTAATCCCTTGCAAAGGACCCAGTATTGTACGTAAATAGCATTTCACCCGCCTTAAAAAAAAAAAAAGACCAGCGCTGGTTGAGCCAATCAGCATCATGCTGAGTTAGGACCGATTCAGAACTTCATTTCAGTTGTATTGTCTTATTTGTAAGTACTTTTTGATGTGTATGTAGTTCTGAATAAATACTTTTTTTTTCTTTCTTTCTTTTTTTCTTATATAAGTTATTACATGAGTATTTATTTTAACATTAAAGTAACAAAATATTTTATTATTGTTTTTTTTTTATTTATTTGATTTACTAAGTATTATAGAAGTAAAATTAGTTTTATTAATTATTATTTAACTAGCTGACCCGGCAGACGTTGTTCTGCCCTGAAGAAATAAAATTCAGAACCCGATTGCATCGCCACCTACCGGGTCCAAATGTAAGCTATCTTATCTTTCAAGTCGGATCAAACTGCACACGGTGTGCAAATTTGATTAAAATCGGTCAAGTAATTTAGGAGTCCATCGCGGACAAACAACGTGACACATAATTTATATATATTAAGATTAACAAAATTGCGTCGTTTTGGAATACCACCTTCTGTTTGGCGTAATAACGCCAAACAGAAGGTTTGCACTGAAAATCAGCGTTGTGTCGTACATAATTCCGGCACAGCAATATGCTGAGTGCAAACCTTGTTCGCTGAAAATGCGGCAAAAAAATTCTCAAAATATACCCTGTGTATAACGAGGGGTCCAAGGTTATTTGTTTTAAGCGATATTTGCGAAATTGTGTCGATAGAGGAGTTTGAAGTTTCAATGACCCACAAAAAGACTTCATTAGTAAACTACATACTATATTTAAAAAAAAAATTCTGTAGATTTTAGTTGGAAACCAGGTTCATTATAATTCCTTAAGTTTGAGACATTAGGATGCAAGAAAACCATCAAGTCAATTCTGTCACAAAATGTCGCTTAAAACAAATAGCCTTTCACCCCTCGATAATAATTTATTCCAATAGTCTTTCTTTCTTTCTTAAAAACTAGGTACAATAAACGTTAACAAAGGGCGTCATTATCGCTTAAAGCGATCTCTTCCAGGCAACCCCCTAAAATAAGAAAAATATTAAACATGACAGTGGCGGTGAAGACAAAATAAAAAATGCGAAATTTTCAAAATATCATAAAAATTTCCTGCGGCCAGGCGGCCTGTCGTAAGAGGCGACTAAACAACCCACAGCCAGGTGGTAGGGCATTTGCTCGACTAGATGGCGACCATCGCTGGTCTAGAGTATGCCGCCATAACAACTTTGTGTTGTGTTCCGGCATTAGTGAGCAAGTTCCAGTCTCCTTTAAGTGAGCAGCAGCGCATTTGTAGCACCTTTGGTGTTGCAAATGTCCATAGGCGATGGTAACCGCTTTCCATCAAGTGGGCCGTCTGCCTGTCTGCTGAACTCCTGCAATAAAAAAATTATATACATATATATATATATATATATATATATATATATATATATATATATATATATATATATACATATATATATCTATATATATATATACATATACATACATACATACATAACTTCACGCCAGTTCCCTTGCGGGGTAGGCACGAACAACAGAGTGCCATTTAGGCTTATTCTTACACACCTCACTTGCCCCTTTGACATTCATAACCCTTGTCATGCAAGCTCGTCTGTTCTTAAGGTTCGTGTATATATATGTGTATATATACACACACACACATATATATATATATATATATATATATATATATATATATATATATATATATATATGTATATGTATATATATATATATAATAGACTTTATATACCTACTATACTAACATAAAAGACATTGCGACCAGTGGTAAGCCGGTTGAAACATACCGTAAAATACAAGCACCGACTACACCGCTGTTGAAAACACTCGATATATTTTCTTATTAAAATTTGTATTTTTAATTTTGCAATCTTACCGCATATTTTGAAACAAAAGCCGGCGCCCGATCGGGTTATGAGTTCCTATTTCATCCAATACGTGTGGAAAGCCGCCAAGCGTAAGAGATAATAATACAGTAGTAATATATGCACGAATAAGAAACGTAAGCGCCGATACATTCATGGCGCTTTCGACCTTTTACTCCCGAGTCGCTAACTTCTTAAAGGTACGCTATTGGGAATCGATGATCGATGCAATTTCTCCTCCTTAAGAGTACGGAACGCAAGTATCAAATGTATAAACAAGTTGCGTTTATAAACTCATACTGCCCACTTCCCTCGTCACTTTCCTGCTTGTTGCCATCAAAGTCGGCGCATTGTAAACCAAGGATTAGATCTGTGGAGCTTCACCCTCAAGCGGTTGAAATCATAAACGGAGTCCATGTGAACAAAAAGGTTCAAATGACGAAGAGCATTACAGCATACCGACTTGTGTGCGTAGATTTATATAGTATACGCGTAATTTGCGTCTGTGTGGGTAGCAGTAATGTACCCACTGGACACTATACTATCTTTACTTATACTAATTTCATTATTTAATACTATGCTCGCGTAACACACCCTCAGACCCTTTGCTGTGGACCGGTACAACGCGTCGTGTACCCTCGGAACGAGCATAACGCAAGGCAAGGTTCATGAGTTAATAGGTAAGAAGTTGCGCGAAGATTTCCTGACTTTCGCAGTAAAAAATGTAAAAACGCCAAACAATAAAAACGGATCAACAAGAAACGTTTGTAACATATAATGATTATATGTAAACCTAGCGTTTAAAATAGTAGTAAATGAAATATAGGTATCCTTAGATTAGTAACAAAAATAAAATGTGTAAATAAATAGCAATAAGAGGAAATGTGAGAAAATAGGAATTAAATCTAATGTGCATATTGTTACACGTGCTAACAACGACGAAAACATCGTGATGCAACCTGCACATCGAGATAACCGATGTGTCAAACCTGCCAAGCCGCCTTGGACAAGCGTGGCGGGTTTACCGTCCGTTCCCCCCTATAACGAGAGGCGCGAGCCCAGCAGTGGGACATTTATGGTCTGATATTATTATTAAAAGAAAATTTCATCACCTTCCATGATCAAATTGATCGTGTACTAGCAGAAGGTGATGTCAGGAGTCTTAAGAACAGACGAGCGTGCATGACAAGAGCTATGAATGTCAAAGAAGCGAGTGAGGTGTGTAAGAATAAGCCTGAATGGCGCTCTGTTGTTCGTGCCTATCCCGCAAGGGAACTGGCGTGAAGCTATCTATGTATGTATGTAGAAAATGTGTGTAATTCGTTTAAGTAAAATAGATTAAAAGTAATAGAAAGAAGAAACAAAAAAGAAGAAAGAAAAAGAAATGAAAAAACAATATTCTCCATTTTAAACTATAATAGAGGAGAAGGTACAAAAAAACACTGTGAGCTTGGAGCTCGGTCTTCCCTATTTCGTTCATTTTCTAAATTCGCCATTATAAAGCGGCACAAACAAGATAATGTGTACTGTAAACTGTAAATGTAGAGGAACACATAAATTTTCGTGGAAATTCTTGTACACGAGTTTTATGGTGTGAAGTAAACATTGTTTATTTATTCACTGTTTGAAATAGTTATAACTTCAATACAAACATGTGTTTAAAAAAATATAGCGTTTGGGCCTTTTCACATGCATACATGCACGGCACGGTTATTGTGCCGTGTAAAGGCGCGTACAGACATCGCGAGGCATGCGTCGCAAATGGTTCGTCACGCATGCCTCAAGCTATGTGGACGTGTGTGCTCGCTGTCAGCATTCGCCTCATACGATTGACGCGAACGCCGCCTCAGTGCGAGCCGTGCGCTGTAGTCATGGGAAAATCACTCACCAAGAAGAAAAGAGTGATATATATCTTTTTGATACAAAGATATACATTACAGATATCTATATTACATTAAAACAAAATTATACCATAAAACTATAGTGTTACGATTTATTTTGGCTTGCTATTATATTCGGTTTCCTCGTTCACTTACTACGCATGCGCAGTGCGCGGGCTAATCATTCTTTCTCTTTTCTTTCTAGTTTCTTCTCATTCGGATCTATAGTCATCGCGTGAAACAGGAATGAACTGAAGAGTTAAAGATATAAAGACACATTTTGAACGCAAGTGATATACAAATCTAATCACTCTTCGCGTCGGATATATATCTTTTGAGTTAATCACTCAGGAGTTACACACCGCTAGTGCGCTGAGTGGACGGACGGTTGTTATTTGGGTTGCGCTTGCATGCGTTATGGAAACAGATACTGAATCACTGCGTGAACTTGTCCAGTTTTATGAATATAACAGAGTACTATGGGACTCTAAACATTCTATATAGGCCGTAGCTGCAATCAACATCGTGCGTGGTTGTTTGCGTGCTCAGCATGAGCATGTGTCGTTCAGGACTCATGCATAAATGTACCGTCGTATGCCTCAGATTGAGGCATGCATGACGAAGCATTCCCGACGCACGCCTCGCGATGTCTGTACGCGCATTAAAGTAACAATTTATGAGGTACATAGATAGGTTTCACAAGGCACGGCGACCGTGCCGTGACCGTGTGTCGCCCGTGCTTATCCACTATAAACACGGTTTCGACGCGGCAACCGTTTTTGCAGTACTTGTATAGACTTATATGACGTATGGTTGGACTCAATATATTCTTTCATGTACGTAATTAGGTTCACGTTGACGACGTCGATAAAATAGGAGTAAGACTATTTGTTTTTTTCGTTCCATTAATAACAAACGACGTCTTCAGTGTACCTCGATAATAATGAGACCAGCCCATATCAACGCAGCCGGGCGATCGTGCGTAATCCTTGTACATGTGAAAGAGCACGGCGCGGCGCCGAGTCGCTTAGGCGATAACCGTATGTATGTGAAAAGGCCCTTATTCTACAAGTAGAGAAAGTATCGTTTAGAAGTGCTATAACTAAGAAAGAGTAAGCTTACGATAATAAGTAACATTGGGATATATTTATGTGTATTTTTTTTTTTATTATTATTATTATTATTTTTTTAAGTGTGGTTCGCAAACTGGCCAATTCAGCTTACATTTATTTAAACAATTTAAACAAAACTAGAGTACAGATAATATGGTTGCTGACTGGCCTTCTTGGTGCGAACACAGCATGCATTATTGACATTCGTTTGAAAAGAATATTAAATACTTCTTATATTTTCTGCCCAGCTCTCTAAATATTTGAGATTTTCGCGATTCTCATATACCTATATAAGAATTTTGAAGTTTCAGTTTTATTGTTGAAATTAAATCTAGAGTAAAATTTGTCTCTTTCAAAAGTTCTACATTCATCCTCTTTATTGAAAATACCTATCTGTATAATTTTATAATAATCAGTTAATTGCCAGGGTTGTGAAAAAAGATCATACAAACAAAACAAGCAGTTTTCAGATATGTACATTAGTGCGTGCATATAAGAGTATGGACTACACATATTTTACAAAAAAAAACTATAAATATCAAGTATTCTACACGAGATCATTAGCAAAAGACTCATCTGCATTACCTTAATCTATACATCTACTTATGTACCTATAATAAAACTGTAGAGGCCGAATTTCTGTACATTGTACAATGAAATTTTTTTGCTAAAAACCGAGTCAGGGGGATGTAAGAAGTGAAATAGAAGTAATTTAGTTTTTTTTTCAATTTTTTTATTCTCTGTTTGTCTGTTTGTACGGGATAATCTCCGAGACGACTGGACCGATTTCAATGAAATTTTGTACGGTGATAGCTTATATACCTGGTCAACATATAGGATACTTTTTATCCCGAAAAATTAAAGAGTTCCCGTGGGATAGTCAAAAAAACTTTAATTACTTAAATAGATTATTATACAGCTTATTGTGCACCTAATTAAGTGTTGATATTGCCGGTATCATCATACAATAAAACAATTTATGCATTAATTTTTTTTTATACATTAACAATAATATATAGGTATAAAGCTGAAGAGTTTGTTTGTTTGATTGTTTGAACGCGCTAATCTCAGGAACTACTGGTCTGATTTGAAAAATTCTTTCAGTGTTAGATAGCCCATTTATCGAGGAAGGCTATAAACTTTATATCATCACGCTAAGACCAATAGGAGCAGAGCACCAACGAAGAATGGTTCAAAATCACGGGGTGTTTTAACCATTCCACGCAGACGAAGTCGCGGGCAGAAGCTAGTGTATAATAATGGTAGTGCATCGTCTAAGGTAAAAATCAGTACTTTTCATTCCGCGAGGTTTTTCACTTTATTAAATACAAATGGCTATCAAAACATTTGATAATATTGGCTCATATGATTTCATTTTCATAAATTAATTTCAGGTTTTTTTTTTAACAGAATTTGTGCACAACAGTACCAAAAGTATTGAAGGGTTAAGAGACCTTAACCCTTCAATAGTTTTGGTATTGGTTTTAACCTCATACGTCCTAAAATACTAGGATTCGAACCATCCTGATACATAATATTGATGGGTCCAAGGTTATTTGTTTTAAGCGACATTTGCGAAATTGCGTCGATAGAGCAGTTTGAAGTTTCAATGACCCACAAAAAGACTTCATTAGTAAACTACATACTATATTTAAAAAAGAAAAAATCTGCAGTTTTTAATTGGAAACCAGGTTCATTATAATTCCTTAAGTTTGAGATATTAGGATGCAAGAAAACCATCCAGTCAATTCTGTCACAAAATGTCGCTTAAAACAAATAGCCTTTCACCCCTCGATATAGATTATGCCATTATATATATTTTAACTTTACCGTGTAAAGTGAACGAAATACATTGTTCCGTCTGTCTCTCTGCTATATTTCAACAATAAAAATTAAAAATCTTCGTTTAAAAGAAACCGACTTCAAAAACTAAAAAGTATAAAATAACTTATTTCTAAAGCTATTATTATTAATATATATTATCTAAAACATCTTGAAGTCGGTGCAAAGTAAAATATAAAAATTACTATATTTTTTTGAAAATTACTAAGTTATTTTTTAGTTTTAAAATTACTTTTTAGTTTTTGAAGTCGTTTCTTTTTAAACGAAGTTTTTTAATTTTATTTGTTACTTTTTAGTGTCTAGCTATGTATGGGTAGACCTACGAAAGGTGCCGCGCTCCTTAATAAATATAGATCCCAAGAAACGGGATCAAAAAAATGTTCGTAAAATGAAATCTACTAGACCAAACTATGTTAAATTTTTAGGGGACCAAATGGCAGCTATTTCGCGTCGAACAAAAAAGAATCACGTAAATCGGATCATAACTCTCAGAGTAATCGGTGTACATATGGAACGGAATGGAAATTTTTTCATAAAAACTGTTCATAAAATGAAAACTACTGGGCTAAAGTATGTTAAATTTTTAGAGGACTAAATAGAAGCCATTCCGCGTCGAATAAAAAAAGAATCACCTAAATCGGATCATAAATCTCGGAGTAATCGGTGGACATATACATATATAAAAAAAACAAAAAAAAAACATCCCAACGAATTGAGAACCTCCTCCTTTTTTGAAGTCGGTTAAAAAAATTCTACAGTAAACACATAGTGAAAGACTTAACAATACTCTTTAGGAATCAAGGTGACGAGTATTTTGACAGAAAAAAATACTATCAAAGAAATTATTAAAATTAAGTCAAAATATGCGCTTACCTTTTCGCCCTTTTCATCGATTTCAGACATATTCGGTTTTTCAAAAATTCTTCACCAAAGTTTTTACCGGATCGTAAAACGCGGCCGTCTGGCGGCGGGTACGTGAATGCAATGGGATAGGAATAAAATCGTGGTCAGGGAAGCCGTACAATGAACAGCGTGTACCTAAGGGATATGCCGCTTAACAGGAAGACACTCTCTTAGCGTTTCGGCCGCAAATTCACTACGGTAAAGCATGTATTTCAACCTATACGCTGTATTAATAAATATAATGATATATACAGAAACTAATAATAATCCATGATCAAATCGATCGTGTACTAACAGAAGGTGATGTCAGGAATCTTAAGAACAGACGAGCGTGTATGACAAGAGTTATGAATGTCAAAGAAGCAAGTGAGGTGTGTAAGAATAAGCCTGAATGGCGCTCTGTTGTCCTTGCCTACCCCGCAAGGGAACTGGGGTGAAGTTATGTATGTATGTATGTAATAATAATCTGCAGAGAAATACACACGTTGTTTATCCCGAAGCTATCTTTGTATTAGAGGTAATAAACTACAGACCACTGTGCGGTCGATTTCAGATACGCAAACAATTTATGTAAATAAAAATGAAACGTAGAAATGTATTTACACGCATAACTTGAGAACGACTTTACACCGATTTAGATGATTTTTTTGTGTGTTTGAGTGGGTTCCTGGATGGCTTAGATTCACAATTGGAACTGGTAGGTGGCACTGGGATCGGGTCCTAGATTTTAATTTTTTTCGGGCAGGACAACTTTTGCCGGAAACTCTAGTACTAAATAACGGAGTTTGTTTACGACATTTATCATGTCATGAATCGAACCCAGGACCTCTGCGTTCCAATAAGCCAAGCAGGCAAAGGATTAGCCCACTAACTATAAAGGCCGCTAAAGTCTTATCTTGATCTGTGTTTAAATTTTCAGTATGTAGTTAAGCTTTCTAACTAGTGGAAAATCTGTATGTAAGCTTACTACACCTTATTCATAATAACAACCTATAAACATCTCACTACTGGATTTGAGCCTCCCAATTTTTTGGAGAAACCGACAGTATGCTTGCCACGCTTGTCCACGGTGGCTTTGCATGTTTGATCATACTTTGATGTGCAAGTAAGCTTATGATGTTGTCTTTCAGCGTCAGGACGTTATAATTGTAACAATACGCCTATTAGGTCAGAAAACTGCCTAATTCGTGCAAGCTTTCCGGTGAGTATTCGAACCTACGTGTCTTTTGAAACAGGAGTTGGTGACTGGAGAGCATTACTCACTCAGTTACTATCTACCCATTTAATATTATTTAAAGTTAACCAAAATTTTGTAGAAAAATTAATAAAGAACACAACATTTTTACACTCTAAAGTCTATATACATGTAAAATAGAAGCGTCTAGCAAGTTCAATATGCGTTGAGTCTTACTATTTGTTTAAAAGATATATCAAGTATATGGAGTATCGAATTTTGTATGTTGGAAGCATGCAAAAATAATTAACGTGCTGATGTTATTTGTTATTACATTAAGTTCCTTTCTACGTTGTACGAGATGTTTTTGAAGCTACTTTACACAAATAAGTCTATTTACGAATTCTGTTGTCGTATCCTTGAATCACAATTTCCCTACTTCTAGACGTAAGTCGTGGTAGCGTAATGGCTAGCGCACGCGTCCCAGACCCAAAGGGCGCGGGTTCGATCCTGGCTGGAACGCATGCACCACTTAGGCAGTTTTCTGACCTAATGTGCATATTGTTACAATTACCATGTGCTAATAACGGGGAAGAAAAACATCGTGATGCAACCTGCACATCGAGATAAGCGATGTGTCAAACCTGCCAAGCCGCCTTGGACAAGCGTGGCGGGTATACTTTCCGTCCCCCTATAGGCCCGAGCCCAGCAGTGGGACATTTATGAGCTGCTATTATTATATTATAGACATAAATTGACTTTGATTTTTCCTCGATAACTTATCGACTCTTCGAGGATGTGTTATAGTGGCCATCCACCCTTAGTTCATATAAACGTCTATACCTTTGTACATCCATCATCCTACTTCGTATAGTAGAAGATCCGAGCCTACATCGGCCTATGTGGGCTCGGATCTTCTGTTTATACCTGGTAGCCTAGTAGTTTGTCCAGGTAAATTATAGACAACCCTACGTCTGCACATTCTATGTTTTATACTTTAAGTGCAGTATAAAATTTTCTTATTATCTTGATGTTGCAACATTTAATGAAAAATCATTTTATTTTTTAAATAATTAAAAATATTTCGTCCAGAATTTTTTTTTGACAACCCATTTTTAATATATTTTCTAATATACTAAATTTATTATAAAATAAGTTTTATTCTATTATCAGCTCGGTGAAGGTCGATGTAGGTTCGGATCTTATACTACTACTAATATTATAAACGCGAAAGTTTGCATGTACGGATGTATGTTATGTTACTCTTTCACGCAAAAACTACTGAATGGATTTTGCTGAAACTTTACAATAATATAGCTTACACATCAGAATAACACATAGGCTATAATTTATAAAGATATAGTGTGAATTATCTATACTAATATTATAAAGCTGAAGAGTTTGTTTGTTTGTTTGTTTAAACGCGCTAATCTCCAGAACCGCTGGTCCGATTTGAAAAATTCTTTCAATGTTGAATAGTACATTTATCGAGGAAGGCTATAGGCTATATTATATTTTTTTTTAAATTAGGGATCCTTACTAAAAGTCCAATAATGTAACCTAAGGTGTAAAAAAATGACCCGAAAAAATCGTTACACGGCGTGCGCTACGAAAACTATTGATTATAGAACAAAACAATGTACTATCACTTTGCAGAACATATAATTGTCTACAAAAAATATACCGTAACCATATGTCTAACTATTGTAGTTATATCACAATAAGTGTTTTCTTTTATTTTTTAAATAATTAAAATGCCGTCGCTTCAAAAACTCTTTATTTTGTACCGTGGTATTAATCCTTATCAAAATAAATTACTCGATATTCAAGACAAATTCAATACCTTTCTATAAATTTTTGAATTATTCAATTCGGACGTTTCGTTCAAAAGATATCGCGATATTTAAAATGTAAGTATTAGTGTTGTAGCCAAATATACTAATATTGTTTGATTAAACACGCTAATCTCAGGAACTACTGGTCTGATTTGAAAAATTCTTTCAGTGTTGGATAGCCCATTTATCGAGGAAGGCTATAGGCTATACAACATCACGCTAAGACCAATAGGAGCGGAGCACCAATGAAGAATGTTTCAAAATGGGAGGGTTTTGAAAGCAAATTCCACGCGGACAACGTCGCGGGTATAGCTAGTCCAAAATATAACGATTTTCCATCACCACGCGGGAGAAGCCACGGGGCGCGGCTATTAAAGAAATAAAACTATTTGAAAATCTAGAGATATTTAACCAAAAGCCGAATGGTGATGGTTTGCTTGAGAAAAATAACTTTTTTTTTTTTGTATTGCATGAGATCAGCAGACAGGCAGACGGCCCACTTGATGGAAAGCGGTTACCATCGCCTATGGACATTTGCAACACCAAGCTGCTCTCTTAAGGGAGACTGGAACCTGGTCACTATTGCCGGAACACAACTCAAGGTTGCTATGGCGACATACTTTAGACCAGGGGTAGTAGCCATCCAGTCGGGCAAATGCCCTACCACCTGGCTGTGGGTTGTTTTGTCGCCTCTTACGACAGGTCGCCCGGCCGCAGGAAATTGTATTCTTTCTCCGTTCCTGCACGAATACAAGTTCCACTGGAGAACACTTTCCGAAGGTCATACATGTAAGTTAAAATTTAATTTTTACTTCCTATTCTATGTACACCTCTTCGCAACGTGTTAATGCTGTAAAGGAGAAGAAGCGGCAAGAAACTCCCCAGCTGATCCGCTTTTAAAGCTGTCGGGAGGGGAGCGCGTCACAATCAACCCCACGCCAAAGAGAGAATGAAGATGAAGCCTTTGGTAAATACTTGTGGCCCTGGCAAGAAAGCGAAGGACGGAAAACCAAGGGTTTAAAGATATCCCCGACCCGGGTGGTAATATCATTTCTTGCACGCGGTGCTAATGCCAACCTGACGTGGCGAACCTCACACTTCCCACCGCGTTTCCCCCACGTATATTCCTCAAACATTTTTATCCGTGCAGGAACGGAGAAAGAATACAATTTTCTGCGTCCGGGCAGGCTGTCCTAAGAGGTGACAAAACAACCCACAGCCAGGTGGTAGGGCATTTGCCCGACTGGATGGCTACCACCCCTGGTCTAAAGTATATCGCCATAACAACCTTGAGTTGTGTTCCGGCATTAGTGACCAGCTTCCAATCTCCAATAAAAGAACAGCAGCGCATTTGTAGCACCTTTGGTGTTGCAAATGTCCATAGCCATACCTGTCTGCTGAACTCCTGCAATAAACAAAACGGATTTCCCCTCATTAAAACAATGGGAGTGCTTGAGTAAGTACAACACCCAACAAACCATTTATCACTACAGCAGTATCGTAAAACATCTGTTTCGAATGGCTCTTTACTCCCTGGCGATGTACTAGCTGATAGCGGTATAAGGCGTGTCGTCGGTATCAATTGACTGCAGGTAATTGGGTCGTGGACTAATTGCAATACTTCCTTGCAGGGCACGGGCGCTCGGACAAAATGTTCGTAGAAAAAGTGACATACATTTATAATGGGCGGTTATTTTACTATTCAATTGTATTGCAATCGGTTGAATTTTGAGTTTACAGGATATATTAACTGTATATTTAAATTTTAGGATTTTTAAAAATCTGTATGATTTAAAATCATTTTCAAAACAAAACAAATAATTAATTGCATAAGAACATGGTTATTGTCGCCGCACGATTAACCAAGGATGATACACACTGATGCAATCGGACATGAATCCAATACGCACGCGCCGGTGTGTACGCGCAATATTAAACTTTTACTATGAAAACGCTCATTGTCTACGGCCAACCGTCAATATTCAAAATATCAAAAACGGAACGACGATAAAAATTTGTACGCGCAAGAAAATTTAATGTAAAGTCACAAAATATTAAATTATACGCATTTAACAAGCAAAAGGTGCTTCATTGAAGAATTCCTACGCTTCAGTTATACAAATAGGTCTTGTTATTTTATACTGAGCACATGTTTTTTGCTGGTTGGGCGTACGATTTTTTTTGAAACTTATATTATATAGGTACATACTTATTTCAATATTTATTTGGTTTTAATTATTATTACGTCAATGTCGGCTAAGTCGTGGTAGCGTAATGGCTAGCGCACGCGTCCCTGACTCAGAGGGCGCGGGTTCGATCCTGGTTGGAACGCATGCACCTCTTAATCAGTTTCCTGATCTAATGTGCATACATACATACATAACTTCACGCCAGTTCCCTTGCGGAGTAGGCACGAACAACAGAGTGCCATTTAGGCTTATTCTTACACACCTCACTTGCTTCTTTGACATTCATCTCTTGTCATGCACGCTCGTCTGTTCTTAAGGCTCCTGACATCACCTTCTGCTAGTACACGATCAATTTGATCATGGAAGGTGTGTTGTGGTCTTCCACGACTTCTGCATCCATCCACTTTTGCATTGTATATCTGTTTATTCATTCTTTCATTATGCATTCTTTCCACATGCCCGATCCACCGGAGCATTCTTTTCCTTACCTTCACCCCGACACTCTCTTTCAGACCAACTCTCTTTCTTACTTCGGTATTACGAACGCGGTCCGCGAGCGTCACTCCGCAGATTTTGCGCAGTGCTCGCATCTCGACCGCGTTTACTCTACTTTCATGCTCTTTCTTCCATACCCAACTCTCGCTTCCATACGTGAGCGTAGGTACCAGCACCGCGTTGTGTACGGCGAGCTGGGCCTTCTGGCTGAGGTTCTTAGTGCCTAGAATGTGCATATTATTACAATTACCATGTGCTAACAACGGTGAAGGAAAACATCGTGATGCAACCTGCACATCAAGATAACCGATGTGTCAAACCTGCCTAGCCGCCTTGGACAAGCGTGGCGGGGGTATACTATCTGTTACCCCTGTCATGGGAAGTCCAAGCCCAGCAGTATTATTATTACTAATATCTCAATCTTATAACTATATAACCTTAAATTTAACAAATACTAAATGATATACAATTTAATATTGGATATATTTCTAATGATAGTTTTATGGTACAAATATTATAAAGATATTTAAACACTTAACATTCTAACTTAACACCTATATTTAAAACTATTTTGAAACATTTTTCATTGTTGCTTCACCCCTATTGGTCTTAGCGTGATGATATATAGCGTATAGCCTTCCTCGATAAATGGGCTATCTAACACTGACAGAATTTTTCAAATCAGACCAGTAGTTCCTGAGATTAGCGCGTTTAAGCAAACTGACAAACTTTTCAGCTTTATATATTCGTATAAGATAATAAAGCAAAATGAGGCAAATGCATGAAAATGAAACAGTTAATGTAATCGTTAGAATATTTGTCATAAGTTAAAAATGTTATTATAATATACATACATACATACATATTGTCACGCCTGTTTCCTATTGGGGTAGGCAGAGACGATGGGTTTTCTCGGGCACTTATTGCGCTAGGATCGGTGTGGGCGTAACTACGTTATAAGTCTCATACATTTCCTGCCATAAGCGCGGGGCATCGGAGGAGGAAGATTTTAGTGAGTATTAGCCATTGACGTCCAATGATCTCGAGTCTCCACACAAGCCGATCAATTACTGTTTGGATTGCCCCTAGTGGAATGCGTCCCTAATTGATGATGGTCTAATCCCTTGCAAAGGACCCGGTATGTGCGTAAATAGTATTTCCCCCGCCTGAAAAAAAAAAAAAGGCAGAGACAATGGATCTCTAGTTCTAACCAAATTGAAATACAGTAATGAACCACCTAACTTCATCTTATTTATGAAGTGAATAAGATATGAAGATCATACCTCCACTCATAGATGAGATCCTAATCAACCGCGAACCTACACTGTAATAAGAAAATATTATACAAATAGCATCCATTTTGAAGGCACACACATAAACATATATCTATCTCGTTCTTACTCAGCACTGTAACTCGCAGGAAAACAATATAACAGTATTTCAGTGCGTACATAAAGTGGAACATGAATATACGTAAATACCTAATGAGGCCGAAAATCCGCCATGTTTAGTGCACCAAATGTCATTATCAGTCAGTGCACCCGGTACTTGTCTTGTCAAAAAGTCGTGGTATAAATCAAAATAACTAATTATCTTTCAATATTTTGCTTGTGATTTAAAATAATTGAAGCCAAATATAAATAATTACGTCGCAGATATGTCCGTGTGCAGTGTAATAGGGTGCGGCATAAGAAAAACACCAAATCAGTCATCTTTAACCATACACAGGTACGCTGTAAATAACATTAAAAATATTGCTTATTGTTAATGTTTCCGGGAAAATAAAGGAAGATTTTCATTATAATTAGCAAGGTTCTTATGTGCAGTTATAGGTCATGAATGGATTTAACTTATTTAACTATATTTTTACGCTTAAATAATGTTAATTTATTAGCTGGGGTTGTACATTATTTATCGACTTTGATATCGATATAATATGATTGCTTATATAAAATTTCTTATTTTATCATGCTACCCCGCTTAAAACATACAAAAATAATAATTAAAACATATTTTATAGGATCCCAAGAAATGAGCGTATAAAGAAAAAGTGGCTGGAAGCCATTGGAATGGAAAATATAAAGCCAAATGCAAAATATATTTATATTTGCTCGCTACATTTTGATGATAAATGTTTCAACAAAACTCTGGATGTGACTCGACTACGAGATGATGCCGTGCCCTTCAAATTTGTAAGAGTAAGTTAATACTGTATATACTTTTATAGTTAGTATTGATATACTTTTTTTTAATTATATACATATTTTAATACATACATATTATTTTATAACAAAACGTGCTATAAAAGGATCAAAATTAATATACAAGTTTTGTATGGTGGGACGATGATCAGCAGGATAGTCGTTGGACTGTCGGCTTATTATATCATTCCTGCTCCGTCTTCGCAGTCGAAGGCCTAAATATGTCTTCTCGTGCCTCTCACCCTCATGGAGACTGCTCGTATAATTGAAATTTGTACTTTCACTTTTAGCCTTTGATATACTTGTTGCTGCTACCTTATTACTGACATGCTAGTTACTAGTTGTAGTCTATGTCATTCTCATTCTATATAACTATTTTAGAAAAACTTATGGGTTTTGTGGCTGTGATTCCATCCAAGAAATGTATTTGCCCAATTTGAATGATAATGTCATAATTTAAGCAAATTTTATGAAAAAAATACTGTGGACACAATTATTCTAAACTAATATTTCAATATTTTGCAGCGACATGCCAGCCAACATAAAACTGGCATATTAAAAGAAAACCAGTTGGAAACAATTCCTGTTTTGGCCGGTCCTGACACCTCTACCTTGGTATTAGCTGCACATTTAAGGACTCTGCTGTTCTTTAGCTTCAAGAGATGTTAGATTTTGTATATACAGACTCTTTATAGTGAAGCTATTGAACCTACTTAGATAAAAGTAATATGCTTTGACATCTTTAGAGGAATAAACCAAAACTGATGGTGTCACTTCTTTGAATTTTGTATTCCATGTAAAACATCTAAGGTACAAATAAAACTCATATTATAAACTTATGCCTTTATTAGTTTTACTTTAATAAAAACTATTGTAAATTCGTTAAATTTTTAATAATTAAGTGATTTTAGAGCGGAAGTCATAAGGAATGACGTTTGTAATTAAATAAATGTTCTGTAGGTGTTTTGTTTTTTTTTATCACGCGGCCCTTAATAAGTTTAAAATTTGAATCACTCTCACTTATGGTGCAGCGCACCTATCTTGAGGTGCGTTGCGGTAATGTGTTACGGACTTTAGAGACAGCAACACAATTAAAATAGATTGTAATAGAGAGGTAAGTAGTTTAGACTACTTACCTCTCTATTACAATCTAATTAATCTGTTTTGGATATCAAAATAACAGTACGTGTTTTTCATAGGAAAAACACGTACTCTTATTTTGATATCCAAAACAGCATAGCTAGCTAGCATGCTAACGTTTTATCGCCGACATAAAGCTTCCATCCCTTTCCGGCATATACGCAAGTGCGAGCGAGACGGCAACATACGAAACGACGATAAAATTTAGCATGCTAGAGATGGGCAGATGGCACTGTACTACGCCATATGTTTATGTTTTGTGGTCACTGTGTTGTCAAACGACAACTTTATCAAATCAGTGTAGCAACTTTTAAAAATCGTCATATCGTTTACTTGATAAATTTGAAACACGAACTTGTCTTAGATTTCACACATCTAAATCAAAGTATCTTTGCACATAACAATATACTTACTTCCCATTAAAGTATAAATTCTACAAATAATTAATACTCAATAATATTGAAAATAAAATGAGCCAAGGACGTTTATCGATAAAACCTAATAACATTAAAATCTTCTGGGCAGCACTAAAACCGCCATGTTTAGTGGCCAGATGACGTCACAGTGGCACGCATTTTTTATTGACGTTTCATTTCCATAGGTTTCCTACTAAGTAAAGTAACAATAACCACCCAGACCAAGCTCGTTTACAAAATCTACTGTGCCAGGCATCGAACCGAAAGCCTCTGTATCAGTGAGCTCGGCGGGCAAAACCTTAGCCCACTCAACCACAGAAGCCATTCTACACTTCTACATTCACAGATATTATGAATGAAGTGAGTTTAGCAAAATAGGTCTTGTTCTAAATTATTCAAAATGCGAACTTTTTATACTACCGAAAATGACAGCAATATTATTACCGACTTTCAAGATTTGGCATCAAATTTGAAATTAGTAAGGTAACATATCTTAAGCCTCTTCGATGAATCTTTTCCTTCTTTCATTGACGACAAAATTCAAAATTTCCAATTTAAAATAGCGAATTTAAAAGAAATAAGCGCACATAGTAGGCACTTTCTTATTCTTTTTTTTCTAAAGTAAAATTGCCTAATTTATTACTTATATTACAGGTATCTAGCAGTGTGTCAGAGACAGCGCCATACTTAGTCCAATAGTTCAGTCAGTACAAATCTAGATGGCGCTGTCTCCTAATTGAACACGCTGTTGTTTGTACAATATATTTTGGTAACCTCTTTTGTACTTTTCTCATTATTTAGTTCAGTACAGTAAACCAGTACATCGAGTTTAAGTGTTTTATTTAGAATTAGTGCATCTTAGGTAGGGATGCAACATCGCTCATAAAAACATCGATTTTAGGATATCGATGTTTTCAAAAGCGAAATATCGATGTTAAAAATATCGACGTTTATGAACGATATATCGATGTTTTTTTATAACCATTTAAATAAGCTTTTGACGCTTGTTCCTAGGGATGCAACATGGTTCATATGAAACATCGATGTTAGGGTATCGATGTTTTCAAAAGTGAAACATCGATGTTAAATATATCGATATTTATGAACGATATATCGATGTTAATGAACGATGTTTTTTTATCACCATTTAAATAAACTTTTGACGGTTCTTCCTGCGATGCAAATGTAATATCGTTTTTTTTAACATCGATGTATCGCCCAAACCACTAGCAAACCTTTCTTGATTCTTGCTTTCACTAACATCATCCTTTTACACCACTGTCACTCCATCTTTCAAAGAAATACCACACACACTTCTCAATGCTCTCATTGCTACTAAATACTATGTTTACTCTATTTATATGTCTTTTTCCTAACCGAAAATTCACTACTTTATTTACAATTCAACAGCGTGGGCACACACTAACACATCCCTATCACCATTTTAAATAAATGTACATCTAAGAAAAAATTTAATTTTTAAAAAAAATTAAAGAAATAGGTATAATAATCAATGTTTACATTATAAATTATTATTGGCAATAAGAAAAAAATATGAAAAAAATAATATAATGGATATCTGTATAGAGATAGAGCGCAAGATGGCACGTTATGTCTATGTAAGATAAAATATCGTTCACAAAACATCGTTCTTGAACAACGATGTATCGTCGATGTTTCGGTTTCAACATCGATGTTAAAACATCGATTTTTATGAACGATATATCGATTTTTGGAAACATCGATGTTTTGTTTGCATCCCTAGTCGTTTCAGCGATTGGCCGGAACAGACAGACATACAATTTCTAAATTGATTTTTTGTTATATGGTATATTCATATGCATTTAGTAAAAACCTGTTATTTTGAAATCACAAATAGTCACTTCATTTTTTTGAGATCACAAATAGACATTTCATTCAATTCACAGATATTATGTCTTAGTAGCGTCGACACAAACAACATTACACAACTCGTTCCTTAAATGGCCAATCTCATGCACAATGGAATCAGGCGAGCTGCCCACGACACAACAATTATTATTGCTCTAGAAATATGCTCAGAGTTATAAATAGCATGATGGACGAGCCCCCCAGCCGAGTCGCATGTGATATTTACCATTTAGAGGCAGTTATGGACATAACCTTTCATTGCATGTACAATTGTACAGTCAAGCAGGTATTTTATCCGTGCAGGAACGGAGAAAGAATACAATTTCCTGCGGCCGAGCAGCCTGTCGTAAGAGGCGACAAAACAACCCACAGCCAGGTGGTAGGGCATTTGCCCGACTGGGTGGCTACCACCCTTGGTGTAAAGTATGTCGCCATAACAACCTTGAGTTGTGTTCCGGCATTAGTGACCAGGTTCCAGTCTCCCTTAAGAGAGCAGCAGCGCATTTGTAGCACCTTTGGTGTTGCAAATGTCCATAGGCGATGGTAACCGCTTTGCATCAAGTGGGCCGTCTGCCTGGCTGCTGATCTCCTGCAATAAAAAAACTCAAAAAAAAAATTACGATAAATTGTTCTAACAATATTAATTGATTAGTTATTAAGACATGGAGTGCTTTTGATTAAATGCTTTCTATTGTATTATTCAAGTGTCGAGGAAATGTGGATTAATCCTACTTCTTTACTCTGACGTACGTCCTCTGTCACACCACAAGTAAATCGCATATATCGGTGTATAAAGTCAATGCCCCGTCAGCCATATAAACTTTCGCGTGCTTTTAACGAATCTAAACAGACACCGTCTAAATTAATGAAGTCGTCATCCCAATTTACAGTCCATCTGTGAATTAGTTTCATCTAATAAAACCAGTCAACCAATTTCAATGTGCGCGATACACATATATTAGACACCATTAAGACATTTCATGTTTTTTTCAAGACATTTTGATGTGCACTTTATAAATTATGTTCTTGCTCTGAAGTTTTATTTTTTAAACACACGTCTATCTATATACATATGTGGGAATAAAAAGATTTATTCAGATACACCTTTTAATTACTTTAAACAATTAATTATAATATTATAATTGGGAGTACATGTTGTAGACCGCGGATGAACTAATGGCGTGGTGAAACAAACGGAGGCAAAGGTTTCGTGTCTATAATTCCATCAACATACATAATATTCAGAATGAATTTCTCAACTTGACCTTCAGGATCAAATTCTATACTATGCTAGATAGATACCTAAAGCTGCTTAGCTCTTGTACACAACATGCCGCTTACGGAGAACTGCACCTGTAGGGAACCCACCTCTTAGCGAAATCCCCTGGACAGTACTCAACGTCGAGCCGTTCGCAATGTCGACGATTCTATACTCAGATGGTTTAGATACGATTGGCTTTCGGAGAAAGTTTGCGTCTCTCTGCGTATTCTATCGACTGCACAATAAGGAGTGTTCCGAGGAACTGTTCAGAATGGTGCCTTCGTCTTCTTTTTACCACCGCACCGCACGCCATCGCCTGCGAATTCACCCCCACTTCCTTGAGTTGCTTCGCTCTTCTACGCAACGGTTGTCTAGAACGTTTCTAGACAGCCGTGGTTTTCCCACAGCGCTACTATATGGGGTTCTTTAAAAAGAGTGTCATAAATTTTCTTCGAAGCTGGCAGCGCGTTGGTGACATCTCTGGTGTTGCGAACGTTCATAGGCGACGGTAAACGCTTTCCATCAGGTGAGCCGTTTGCCTGTCTGCTATACTCCAGGTATAAAAAAAGCGAAAAACATTCAAAGGAGTTTTGGGGCAGATTTTGACGAAAACTAAAGTGGTATCATTAGATTTTTGAAAAATCAATTACCCTTGCCAGGAATCGAATCGGCTGATTTTAAATAAAAAATACATACATACATAACTTCACGCCAGTTCCCTTGCGAGGTAGGCAGGAACAACAGAGCGCCATTTAGGCTTATTCTTACACACCTCACTTGCTTCTTTGACATTCATAACTCTTGTCATGCACGCTCGTCTGTTCTTAAGGCTCCTGACATCACCTTCTGCTAGTATACGATCAATTTGATCATGCAAGGTATGTCGTGGCCCTCCACGACTTCTGCATCCATCCACTTTTGCATTGTATATCTGTTTAGTGATTCTTTCATCGTGCATTCTTTCCACATGCCCGAACCACCGGAGAATTCCTTTCCTTACCTTCACCCCGACACTCTGTTTCTTACTTTGGTATTACGAACGCGGTCCGCGAGCGTCACTCCGCAGATAAATAAAAAATAAACACAGACTTTATTTTTATATCATATCATACTGTAGCTTGCCATGATCAATTTCTGTGAAGGAATGTCAAACAGCAAACCAAAGGAAGGGTTGTTTTTGAACAAAATGTTCAATTTTCCGTACATTATTTATTTATTTATTTTTTATTGCAGGAGATCAGCAGACAGGCAGACGGCCCACTTGATGGAAAGCGGTTACCATCGCCTATGGACATTTGCAACACCAAAGTTGCTACAAATGCGCTGCTGCTCTCTTAAGGGAAACTGGAAACTAATTATATATACCTCACTTCATTTCACTGTACTGTGACTGAATTCACAAGAATTGCATATTATATTATATACTAGCCGACCTGACAAACTTCGTACCGCCTCAGAATCAATAAACAAAAAAGCGGAATTATAATTACAAAATGTTTCAACTTTAGTAAAAAACGTGGTCAGAACGAACATCGAATGTTTGACATTCAAAACCAAAATAAAGAAAAAAAAATCACTTTTAAATTTAATTTGATTTCTGAACGACTTTTAAATTTAATTGATTTCTAAACGACGGGACGAACATCAAATGTTTGACAGGTAGGAATAGTTTTTAAGGGAAAGCGAAATTGTTGTTTTTCCTATATTCCAAGCATTTTTTTCATATTTACTTACCTTTTAAATCTTCCTTGGACTTCCACAAATAATTCAAAACTAAAAGTAGCCCAATCAGTCCAGCCGTTCTCGAGTTTTAGCGAGACTAACGAACAGTAATTGATTTATATTTATATATAGATTATGACGATTGAATATGTATAATGTATACTACGGTATCGTATGGTGACAACTGTAAAGATAGCGATGTTTCTAAGTTAATAAATAAATAACTTTTAGTCAGTATGGAAATGAAGAAAATCGTTCTATTTTAATAGGAATATATAAATTGATATTCAAAATTCACCTTATTTTACCCCAATCAATCAAATCAGTCAATGGGTAAACATTGATTGCGTTCAAATGAGGTGCGGTCAGATGACCAGCGCAATTTATTATTAATATTATTAACTTGTATTGAAAATAGATCATTTTGATCAAAAGCAAGCCTTCCCTTTGGTTTGCCGTTTGACATTCCTTCGCTGAAATTAATCGTTACAAGCAACACTACAATGCAATATAATAATACAGGTTTATATTTTTCAAAATCAGCCGATTCGATTCCTGACAAGGGTAATTGATTTTTCACAAATATACGATACCACTTTAGTTTTCGTCAGAATCGGCCTCGAGATTACTTTGAGTATTTTTTTCTATTTAGCGTAATTTGACCCTGAAGGCCCATTTGAGAAATTCGCCCTGTATATGATTACTTGACCTCACTGATTGACTGGCTAACTGACATATCAACGTATAGCCCAAACTACTAGGGCTAGAACCGTGATGTTTTGTACACAAATTCTTTCTATATTGAAAGTGCGCACTATGAAACGATTTTTGGAAATTTAACCCCCAAAGGGATGAAAAAGGAGATGAAGGTTTGTATGAAAATCCGTCACTTTCAAAGTAAGAAGCAAGAAATTCTAAAACCCTGCTTAAAAGTAAAAAGTAATTCTGCAACATACTTCTGTACAAAACTTATAAAAAAAAAGAATTTGAGATATAAATAGAATATGAAATATAAATAAATAAAAACAATATTTAGCTAGACGTGTAGCTGGGGAGTTTCTTACCGCTTCTTCTCCTTTACAACATCAACACGTTGCGAAGCGGTGTACATAGAATAGGAAGTAAAAATTAAGTTTTAACTTACATGTATGACCTTCAAAATGTGTTCTCCAGTGGAACTTATTTTGAATAAAAACTTTTGAATTTCAATAAGTATAAGTACACATGTATTGGCGTTTTTGGAAATTCAACCCCTATGGGGGGGGGGGGCTGTCGGGGGTTAAAAAGTGTAGACAGTTTGCTCAAACTAGGACTATATTCAATTCTTATTTACGTGTTATTTTGAAGTCGGTTTTTGTTTTTTATTTAAAAAAAAACTACTTTTTAGTTGCAGCTTTAGAAATAATATTTTAAGCGTCTGTAGAAATTGCTTTTCGGAGATTGTTGGCGCTCAAGGCTCTTAAATAAGGGTTGCTCTCGATTTCCCTCTGATCCACTCATCAGATCCTGACATGGTGACAATGACACTACCTCAGGGGTATAACTTTCGAATAAAGAACAAAATCGAAATGTGTGCTGGGACACATGGTATAACTGAAACTTCAACGGACAAGTGGAAAAACGAATCGCAACGGACAAGTTGAAAAACGAATCGTAACGGACAAATGGAAAAACGAATCGCAACGGACAAGTGGAAAAACGAATCGCAACGGACAAGTGGAAAAACGAATCGCAACGGACAAATGAAAAAACGAATCGCAACGGACAAGTGGAAAAACGAATCGCAACGGACAAATGGAAAAACGAATCGCAACGGACAAGTGGAAAAACGAATCGCAACGGACAAGTGGAAAAACGAATCGCAACGGACAAATGAAAAAACGAATCGCAACGGACAAGTGGAAAAACGAATCGCAACGGACAAATGGAAAAACGAATCACAACGGACAAGTGGAAAAACGAATCGCAACGGACAAGTGGAAAAACGAATCGCAACGGACAAATGAAAAAACGAATCGCAACGGACAAGTGGAAAAACGAATCGCAACGGACAAATGGAAAAACGAATCGCAACGGATAAGTTGAAAAACGAATCGCAACGGACAAGTGGAAAAACGAATCGCAACGGACAAATGGAAAAACGAATCGCAACGGACAAGTGGAAAAACGAATCGCAACGGACAAGTGGAAAAACGAATCGCAACGGACAAATGAAAAAACGAATCGCAACGGACAAGTGGAAAAACGAATCGCAACGGACAAATGGAAAAACGAATCACAACGGACAAGTGGAAAAACGAATCGCAACGGACAAGTGGAAAAACGAATCGCAACGGACAAATGAAAAAACGAATCGCAACGGACAAGTGGAAAAACGAATCGCAACGGACAAATGGAAAAACGAATCGCAACGGATAAGTTGAAAAACGAATCGCAACGGACAAGTGGAAAAACGAATCGCAACGGACAAATGGAAAAACGAATCACAACGGACAAGTGGAAAAACGAATCGCAACGGACAAATGGAAAAACGAATCACAACGGACAAGTGGAAAAACGAATCGCAACGGACAAGTGGAAAAACGAATCGCAACAAAATTTTAACTTGATATTTTAGGGGACAGATTTCAAATTGGACAAGTACATTAACAATCTGCCTGTCTATATAGAAGTTTCGCTTCAAAAATAAATTCGGTCTAAAATAATAATTGCCGTAGTAATCGTGTTATACCATATACCCCTAAGCGAACTGCTTAGCTAGGCATGGCAAGCCAGTAACAAGCTGCCTACACGCTGCTCTTATTTCCCAATGACGCAAGTAATTATTGCACAAGGCAAATTTAGTTTTAAGGAATTAATTTTATATCGATTTATTATTATTATTTTATTGCAGGAGATCAGCAGACAGGCAGACGACGCACTTGATGGAAAGCGGTTACCATCGCCTATAGACATTTGCAACATCAAAGTTGCTACAAATGCGCTGCTGCTCTCTTAAGGGAGACTGGAACCTGGTCACTAATGCCGGAACACAACTCAAGGTTGTTATGGCGACATACTTTAGACCAGGGGTGGTAGCCATCCAGTCGGGCAAATGCCCTACCACCTGGCTGTGGGTTGTTAAGTCGCCTCTTACGACAGGCCGCCCGGCCGCAGGAAATTGTATTCTTTCTCCGTTCCTGCACGGATAATATCTATAGCCTAATATCGGCTGAGATACTTGTAACTTAGCTAGTAGATTTTATCATTAAATTTAATTAAAATAAAATTGTTTTTTTTTTTTGGATCCTCCGGCTGGCACCTTCGTAATTATCGCGAAACAAACATTAAAAAATAATATAGTCGAATTTAGAACCTACTCCTTTTAGAAGTCGGTTAAAAATAATACGATCTGTGTATTTATTTTAGTATCAACTGCGACTACAAGTGGCGACACTATAAATAGATAAATCGCTCCTGTCATCTGCAATTATTCTATTTGATGCGCGGGCGCAGCGCATTCGTAACGGCGTAGTAGCATTTATAGCGCGTGAACGTTGGTTTCTCAATTGACACTGCATCGTTAATTTTTAGCGTCTTATAACTTTTCTACCTTAGGAGCCAAATGGAGGGGGTTCTAAATTTCGTGACGTCACATTTCAAAATCTATAATAGACTAGCTGACCGGATTCTAGAATCCGATCTCAGCGCCACCTACCGATTCCAATTGTAAATCTAAACGATCCGGGGGCCCATTCAAACACGCAAAACAAATTTCATCAAAATCGGTTAAGTCGTTCTCAAGTTATGCGCGTACATACATAACTACGATAAAAACACGAAATTTGAACAATTAACGAAAACCTTCAAAATATTTCCAACTCTATATGTATGAAGACAGTGTTTAAATTATAAAAAGTAATTGAAATAAAAATAAAAATAATTACGGAACTGCTGTTGTAATCTAATAATTTCTTTTTTTTTTCATTGGTCAGCTTTAATTTATTTCTTTATTAACAAAAACTAAAATATCCTATAAATAAACCTAACTTAAAAAATATATATACAATAGTAAAAAAAACTAAAATTATAAATAAAACCTATATTAAAGCCCGTCCAGCCTCACCAGACCACTCGCTGGGCATTGTACCTAGAAGGCTGGCGGCATTACCTCGCTGGATACAAAGCCTAATCCTTTGAGCGAGGTAAGCTCCAGCCTTCCGGTCTCCTGTTTTGTCGACTAGGCATTTATTTTTTCAGAGCAGGACGTCTGCCGGGGCCGTTAGTTTTGAATAAAAATATTTGAATTTTATTTAACTTGTTTTCCAATAGAGAGTTTATTTATCTATAGGATCGCATATTATAGTTGTAAAGTTTACATTTCAGCTTATGGCTTAACCACACGTAGGTGTTTCAGTTTTTGTTAATAAATTTTTGATGTATCACAAAATGTTTTAATTTACGACGTGCTACGGCCGTCGACTGACCCCGCTGGGTTGTCAGGTTAGCGTTACACTGTTGTAAATCTTATTGGAAATGCAGGTCGCGTAGAAATAAACTGTTGGCTAAAAATATATTCATTCTTAAAGTCCATTGATATTATAAAATACTATTCAGGTTGTTAGAACACAAAACGATACTATCGTATTAACGTAGCTTGACGGCGTACCTGGTGGAAAGCGGTTACAATCGTACATGGACATTTGTAACACCAGAGGCATTAATTACCAATGCGCTCTAAAGTGAAACTGGAACTTGGACACTAATGCCGGAACACAACTCAAGGTTGTTATGTCGGCATACTACAGCGATGGTCGCCATCCAGACGGGTAAACACCCTACCACCTGGCTGTGGGTTGTATTGTCGCCTCTTACGACAGGCCACCTGGCCACAGGAAATTGTATTCTTCGTCTGTTCCTACACCGCACAGTTCCAATTGTAAATCTAAATCATCTGGGGAGCCACTCGGATTGAGCTGGCTAGGCGTTGAAAAAGTAGAAATCGCACTGTAGTGGAACACTTACAAGCCAATAGATGGTGCTGTGCAACAATTGATGTCACAAACGTTTCCCGAAACATACAAGGAATATATACAAATTTTCAACTTTAACAGTCGGGCTCCGCCCGATCATGACATACGCGAGTGTGGTATTCGGCCATGCCAAGCCTGCCCTTTTAGATAAACTGCAAATCGTGCAGAATAAATTCATGCGTAGAGCCGTCGGTGCTCCCCTCTATATGCGTAACGTCGACCTCCACCGCGATCTGGAGCTTCCCTCCATCAAAAACTACATTACGTCGCTCTCGCGTAAGTATTTCGATCTCGTCGTCGAAAGGCTCTTGTTCGACGACCGCGTAACGTCCTGACGGACAGAGTCGACGTTATTACGAAACGGCTGGCCCGGATCAGTCCGCCCACGGTTAGGACGGTAGGCTGGCAGGCACCGACAGACAGACACAGACGGCGGCGTCTCAGACGCCGCCAATCAAGATCTCTCCACGTCCCCGCGAGGGACGCTAGGAGACATAGCTCCCCCCACAGGATAGACTAGGCGTGTTGCTGGGAAGTTTCTTTCGCCGTTTCTTCTATCCCAGCCATAACACGTTGCGAAACGGCAGTAAGATTGCGTAGGCCGCCGCGAACCACCGATCCCGGCCCACCGGGATCCTTTCCCTCGGGCTTTATATTACCCGTCGCCCGTTCTCAATTAGTGCTTTGTGTCGCCCTATGGTGGGCATCATTAAATTCATCCCCCTCTCATGGCAACAGTCCAACCGAGGTAAAACTCCTTAGGGAGCTCCCTCGAGTTACTTAACTGTTTGAAATTTAGCCAATGACTTGGCAGTGAACTAGAATATAAAGTTGTGATAGCAAGATGGTTATACATCTTGGTGGCGCCACCTATTATCAAATTTCCCATTAAGCAATTGTGCCTTGGGTTTATGCATGCGCGTGATATCAGTACGTCGCCATACGCCACCCTGCTGCGACGCACGCAAAGGTGGATCGCAACCGTCATTTTTTTTAAACAATTTAACCTCTTTTTTGGTTCGTGAAAGAGGGAACTGTGGATCTAGGACATACTTATACGCACACACAAACACACACACACATACACACATATATCCTATATATATTTTATCCGTGCAGGAACGGAGAAAGAATACAATTTCCTGCGGCCCGGCGGCCTGTCGTAAGAGGCGACAAAATAACCCACAGCCAGGTGATAGGACATTTGCCCGACTGGATGGCTACCACCCCTGGTCTAAAGTATGTCGCAATAACAACCTTGAGTCGTGTTCCGGCATTAGTAGCCAGGTTCCAGGCTCCCTTAAGAGAGCAGCAGCGCATTTGTAGAACCTTTGCTGATGCAAATGTCTATAGGCGATGGTAACCGTTTTCCATCAAGTGGGCCGTCTGCCTTTCTGCTGAACTCATGCAATAAATATATATATATATATATATATATATATATATATATATATATATATATATATATATATATATATATATATATACATGTAGAAGGTTTCCGCGTGCTACACTTGTTTAGTGGCTTGAGGCTTAATTACAAACTTAAGTGAAAGAAAAAAAGAAAGAAAGAAAGACTTTATTTGAAGAAATAGCGACGTAGTAACATTCCTTATACATAATTATACACAGAGCATATTTTGAGAATTTGTACGCCGCATTTCAGCAAACAAGGTTTGCACTCAGCATATTGCTGTGCCGGAGTTATATCCGACACAACACTGATTTTCAGTGCAAACCTTCCTTTTGGCGTAAGACCAAAACGACCCAATTTTGTTAATTAATAAATACAATGAATCAAACTAATTCTACTTGTGTAATATGATCACACGCCTCACTTTTACAACCGCATCGCTCGCCAGCGACGGGTTATTCACCCACATTTCTTTGAGGTCCTACACAATTGAAGACATGAGTAGATGAAGGAGTTTTGTGACATTAAAAAAATACGTTAAAGGAAAATGTAATGTGTAAAATATGTAATGTAAACAGGCAAGGAAACCATATTAGAACTTAAAACAACGCTTTTTGAATTTGATTTTGAAAATAGTAAATAATGAAGGAATTATATGTGTAGCAAAGTGATAGTAAAAGAGCTTTTTAGGCAAATTTATCAATATTTACCTATTGTAACATATCCCTTTCATTCACTCATGTCTTCAATTGTTCTCTAAAACATTTATTCCGCGTACAACAATGTTCTGGAGGGAACTTCCCGCCGCGCTTTTCTCTTTGCGCTATGACATGGGGTTCTTTAAGAAGGGCGTTATAAAATTTCTTAGAGGTCGGCAACGCGTTGGCCACAACCCTGGTGTTGCAAACGTCCACAGGCGACGGTAACCACTTTCCGACGGGTGAGCCATCTGCTTGTTTGCCTGCTTCAGGTAATAAAAACAAAAAAGTAGGCGCTGGATGAGAAAAAGAGAGAGAGAAGAGGCCTATGTCCAGCAGTGGACTGCGATTGGCTGACGACGAGGTGATGTTTAAAGCACTTATAGCTCTCTGAAAAAATGCCATTTTTGGCTCGTATGCTTTCTCTCTTCGCTAAACATGTACTAATAATTCTGTTTACACTGTTGTATAGGAAAAATACACATTGTTTCATTTGTTTATTATTTGTAGGTATGTATGCAGTCAAGCAAACTAGTAGACAATACACGTGATGGTAAGTCATTACCATCACGTGTATTATCATCATCACTGTGTATCATCATTGACGGCTTCTGTCGTTGAGCAGGCTAAGCCTTTGCCAGCCTATCTCACTGCAACGCAAAGGCTCCGGGTTCGATTCCTGGTATAGTAAATTTCAAAAACATATTTTCTCCGTTATTTACTATGGTCTGGGTGTCTGGGATCGGCCCATAACACAAGCGTAACTTGCTTAATTTGGGGATATACAATATGTGTGTTTGTCTGTCGATTATTATTATTATTATTACCCCATGGTCGCCCATGGACCTTTACAACACCAAGGGAGCCGATGAGTTGGCAATGTCCTTGATATTTTAAACATCTATAACTTTTTATCTTCAGTATAAACAAATTTAAAATAGAATAATTTATTCTCTTACACTTTTGTTGACATGTCTGGTAAATATAATAAGCTTGCACCGATTTCAGTGCGCCGAAGCGCACGCGCACGCTTCTAGTTTTGTCTTATATAAATATAACTGTTTGTTTACTATACATCGCACTAATTATTGTTTCGATTTGGAACATACTTCTAGTGGAGTAATTCATGACAGCTCCGTGCCAACTGGCGACTGAAAATGTGTTTCAATGTTGCACCGGAAAAACTATAAAGACAATAAATGAATGTAGAACATATTGTATATGGAAATTTTTTATATATATTTTCTGGAATATGAGATAAAAATACAGTGGAGGGAAGATACCCAAAACCGACAAAAAACACCTTTATAACGTCGACCATTTTTTTTTTATTGCAGGAGATCAGCAGACAGGCAGACGGCCCACTTGATCGAAAGCAGTTACCATCGCCTACGGACATTTGCAACACCAAAGTTGCTACAATTGCGCTGCTGTTCTCTTAAGGGAGACTGGAACCTGGTTACTAATTCCGGAAAACAACTCAAGGTTGTTATGGCGACATACATTAGACCAGGGGTGGTAACCATCCAGTCGGGCAAATACCCTATCACCTGGCTGTGGGTTGTTAAGTCGCCTCTTACAAAAGGGCCGTCCGGCCGCAGGAAATTGTATTCTTTCTCCGTTCCTGCACGGAGAAAAATGTAAACAATTGAGGGTATTTTATGGCCCCGATCGCAAGGGTCAGTAATAAGGATTAATTTCTTCTCATTGATTCTTCATGTGATCGCAAGGCTGGTGCTTACCTCGGGCCACGGATCAATATGGCGATCCAGCGAGGAAACGTAGCCATCCTTCTGGGCACCTTACCCATAGAAGACGGTGATCTAGGCTCAGTATTCTACTTGTCTTGAGGGACTATGGGTAGAATACAATACAAATAAGTTAAGTTTTCTTTTATTGTATTAAATAAAGAAAAAATATTTATTTAAAACTACATCCAAACCAAAACATGCTTCTAAATAAGACAATACAACTGTGAAATGAAGTTCTAAACCGGTCCTAACTCAGCATGATGCTGGTTGGCTCAACCAGCCCTAGTCTTCCGCTGCCCGGCCGTTTCATTTCATACAATTTTTTGTTGTTTTTTTCTCTTTCATTCAAACACATATCATATAAGTCTGTTTCGCTTTGAAATATCACAAGGAAGATTAATTTCCATTCGCTCCCGCTTTTCCTGCCGTCGATTTTATGTCAACTTCATAATTTGACGTTTAGCCTTTTGACGTTTGGCCTCAATATGTTATTTTAACATACGTAGTATCCATAGTAGTTTGTGTTCCGCTGGGGCCGTTATAGTTACTCACGTATAGACAAAACGAAACAAAGAAAATATGACGAGTACTATTGGAAACAAATATATAAAATATAATATAAAAAACTGATATAAAAATTAATGCTACGAAGCGAATTTATAAACACGAACATAACAGAACAAGGAATGTAATACTTATAAAAACTAAAAAAGTAGAACAATATATTTTTTTTATATTTTGTCTGTCAGTCTGTTGGTTTGTGTCAAATATGCTCCAAATAGGAAACGTCTAATCTGAGAATGTAGTATTAGATTATTTATAAATTTCTTCATTGTACTAGCTTATAATTTACTAGCTGTGCCCGCGACGTCATTCGCGTGGAATTTGTTTTCAAGACCCCCCAATTTTGAAACATTCTTCATTGGTGCTCCGCTCCTATTGGTCTTAGCGTGATGATATATAGCCTTCCTCGATAAATGGGCTATCCAACATTGAAAGAATTTTTCAAATCAGACTAGTAGTTCCTGAGATTAGCGCGTTCAAACAAACAAACTCTTCAGCTTTATATATTAGTACTAGCTGTCCCGGCAGACGTTGTTCTGCCCTGAAGAAATAAAATTTAGAACCCGATTGCAGCGCCACCTACCGGGTCCAAATGTAGGCTATCCTATCTTTCAAGTCGGATCAAACTGCACACGGTGTGCAAATTTGATTAAAATCGGTCAAGTAGTTTAGGAGTCCGTCGCGGACAAACAACGTGACACGTAATTTATATATATTACGCTAAATCAAATCAAATCATCGTTTATTGCATAAAACATGGTACATAAAAAATTTGGTAGGAACTTTTCATAGTTTCACATGTTTTTGCCTGTAGGACGTGCAAAGTGTTGTGCGTATTACAATTAATCATTTTTATCGATTCAATAATATTACATTAATATTAAAAAATAATTCAGAATAATAATATAACAACCATAATCTTTAAAATAAATGTCATAAAAATTAAAATTAAAATTAATCCACTAGTCTATACATAGTACATACTACCTCAGTAATTTAAAGTCTATCGTTAAAATAATCATTAACACTATAATATGATTTGTCAATCAGAAATGTCTTTAATCTATACTTATAGTACATTATGGTACTAGTGTGTAACATTGGTGATTACCGCCGAGGCGCCATTGAGACTCGAGCCGTAGGCGAGGGTCTTAAGAGAGCCGAGGACGGTAATCATAAATACACACGTGTATCATACGACGTTTTTCAACACACTTGTGAATAAAATAACAACAAAAACTCATTTTATTTAGTAGATAAAAAAAAACGTTATATATGAGTGAAAGTTTTATTTATTAAACACGTACGAGTTAAAATTATCTATTTAAATAAGAAGTTGCATGAAATGAGCAAGCAATAGGAACATTAATTTATTTGTTCTATAGAACACGATCTTTTTTTTTTTGAATAAAAACTTTTTTAAGAACAAAGCAACTCAACCAATACAATTAAAAAAAAATCTATAACTCACTAGTGAGTTATAATGTTTTTTACTCACAGTTTGATAATGGGTGTCATACTGTGCCTAATTGCGGTGACCATAGAGCCACTTTATGAGCAAGTGTGTTGAAAAAATTATTAGTGTTTTGAATGTCAATAATACTTTTTTTTTTTGGAGCTGGACCCAGCTGAATAGCCGCAGATGGCTGTTTCAGCGATACCGGACTTTTGGGGCTTCCCGACTCCGTGGGAGCGGAGGCGTTCAGCCCGGAAGCAGCACGCTCGAGGAGGCACCTCCTGTGAGGTTCGACCTCGGCTCGACCGCTGCGGGGGATTGACTCTATATTGAGAATTAGCCGTTAAAGGCTGAAAGAGCTAAGCCAACAGGCTGAAGTAATTGTTTGGGGACCAATTATCGACTCCGCCGGCGGAGCCGATCCTAGTCTATCATTACTACCGCTTCGCAACGTGTTATAGCTGGAGGAGAAGAAGCGGCGGAAGAAACTCTCCAGCAACACGCCTATGCTAATCTTGTATGGCTACTTGTGTCTGTAGTGAGTGAGTGAGATTGGTGGGGTCTTACCTTTGTGTAAGAGGATCCAAGCCGGGGGCTCTCCGGCGTCTGTTCTGTCTGCGTCTGTTATGCCAGGCTGATGTTCTGAGCCTCGGAGGGTTCATAGTCGCGAGGAGACGGGTGATTTTATCGGGCTCGTCAATGAGTGCATTGCGAGGGCGACGATTTCTCATGGGAGCGTTCGGTGTTCGGTTTATAGTTGACCGTTTCCGTCACCAGAGGGTCAATAATACGTTTTGGTAGGTGACTATAGAGCCTAGGAGCCATACACAACACGCTACTACTTAACAGAGTTGTTCGACTCTTATAAGATATAAGATGTGTGTAAACTAAAGTCATTCATTTCTTATAAGGAAAGGAAGTTAATATCATAAATTATTATATATATATTATGCTATATCGGGATTTTTAAAAAATTTCGATACAGCACAATGCTGAGTTGTCAACCTCATTGACTAAAAATCTCGACGTACAAGCCTTAGTTATTTATTTATTAATCTAATATATAAAATTCTCGTGTCACAGTTTTCGTTGCCATACTCCTCCGAAACGGCTTGACCGATTTTGATGAAATTTTTTGTGCTTATCCGGTATCTATGAGAATCGGCCAACATCTATTTTTCATCCCCCTAAATGTTAGGGGTAGTCCACCCCTAAATTTTTTTATTTTATTTTTTAGACAAAATTTTTAATTTCTATTTTTTTATGATACAACATACAAAAATACATACAACCCTAAATTTTCACCCCTCTACGATCAACCCCTATTTTTTATTTGTTAATTATAAACTTTAAAATCTTTCGGCAAGATTTTTAATCTTATTTTGTCATGACCTAGAATTAAAAAAAAATATATTACTCTTTTAGATTCACAATTAGAACCGGTAGGTGGCGCTGAGATCGGGTTCAAGAATTTTATTTTTTAAAGGCAGGACAACGTCTGCCGGGGCCGCTAGTTACATATATGTTTTTGTGTTTTATGTAAAAATGTTGTGAATGTATTATTTGTTTTTTATGTATAGCGTCGTATTTTTATTTTATTTTTTTAGTCAATAAATCTTTTCTTTCTTTCTTTAAATTAATACTGACGCATCTCCAATAGCTAAAAATCGTTGATCTACATCGGCTTCAAACGATCAATTACTATAACCTTATCCTAGACGAAGCACTAGATGAAATAAATAGTCTAATTCCGTCCCGTAAAATATAATTGACAGCAGCCGCCATTAATGTGGCTTTAGCGTCTGTTAGTCCAAAAGAGTGGGCTATTATTCTTTTTAATGTTCATTTCATTGCCTCGTCCATGATCTTTTAAAGACACCGAGTATTGTTTTCAAGATATTTGATATTGTGTCAACATGTGTCGTAGTTTTGTATACGCGCTTTGTGTTATACATTTTCCAAGCATTTGTTTTTAACCGACTCCAAAAAAAGGAGGAGGTTTCTTGTTTAGTTTGATGCGGAATAGTTGCCATTTGGTCCTCTAAAAATTTAACATAGTTTGGCCGAGTAGTTTTCATTTTACGAACATTTTTTTGTTCCCGTTTCTTGGGACCTATATTTTTTAAGAAGCGCGGCACCTTTCGCGTAGGTCTACACATACATAGCTAGACACTAAAAAGTAACAAATAAAGTAAAAAACTTCGTTTAAAAAAACCGACTTCAAAAACTAAAAAGTATAAAATAACTTATTTCTAAAGCTATTATTATTAATATATATTATCTAAAACATCTTGAAGTCGGTGCAAAGTAAAACATAAAAATTACTATATTTTGAAAATTACTAAGCACCGACTTTAAGATGTTTTAGATAATATATATTAATAATAATAGCTTTAGAAATAAGTTATTTTATACTTTTTAGTTTTTGAAGTCACTTTTTTTTAAACGAAGTTTTTTTATTTTACTTTTGACAGCTTGATGACAGGTCAATTAGTAATGACCTAATGCTTTAGCGGCTCGATTGGAATAAAGATCGACTTCTTTTATAAGTAAGATTTAATCGATTTAACTTATTGAATAATACTAATTTCTGCTAATACATTCTGCTAACATACTAATACTAAGTTATGAATGTCAAAGAAGCAAGTGAGGTGTGTAGGAATAAGCTCTGTTGATCGTGCCTACCCCGCAAGGGAACTGGCGTGAAGTTATGTATGTATATATGTATGTACTAATTTCTGCGGCCGGGCAGCCTGTCGTAAGAGACGACAAAACAACCTACAGCCAGGTGGTAGGGAATTTGGCCGACTGGATAACTACCACCGTACAGTCCCTATTTATGCAGACATAAATAGGGAATGTACGTCGATTTTTTTTAATCTATTGTTTTGTGAATTTATTGTCTTTCTTATAATATTTTCTTAATTTTTCGCGACTTGTATACTAGTAAAACTACGTTTTAACGGTTTTAAGCGCGATAATTTATTTGATTTTGGTTATTCCGACGTGATCACGGAAGACAAAGATGTCAATTGTCAAAGAGTATTGTTAATGTTTTATTCAGCCTACCGCCAACTTGTTCATTTGTTAATAATACAGTAAATGATAACCATAAACAAAATTTAAACTAAATAATTAAAACTGTGGAAAGAATGCATGATGAAAGAATGACTAAACAGATATACAATGCAAAAGTGGATGGATGCAGAAGTCGTGGAAGGCCACAACACACCTTCCATGATCAAATTGATCGTGTACTAGCAGAAGGTGATGTCAGGAGCCTTAAGAACAGACGAGCTTGCATGACAAGAGTTATGAATGTCAAAGAGGCAAGTGAGGTGTGTAAGAATAAGCCTAAATGGCACTCTGTTGTTCGTGCCTACCCCGCAAGGGAACTAGCGTGAAGTTATGTATGTATGTATGTAACAAGTTGGCGGTAGTGCGTCGTTTTGAAGTCAATAAATCTTTTCTTCCGTTCTTTCTTTCTGTTCTGCTTACACATTTGATTGATTGTACTAAAATTGGTCTATTGCGCAGGTATAGGGAGGAATTATTAGTTGTGTAAAATAGTAGCGCAGGAACATAAAAGCTAATCTTAATTGGACGTAGTTTAGCAGAAACGACCTAACACACAAAAAGTCGTTTTTGAGTTATTGAGGTTTTAAGTTTAGACAAAAATTGCTGGTAAATTGGTATATACAACTTGACGGGTCGTTGCAATAATAAACAACCCGTTCATTTTCAAAGTATATAATTTTGTATATGATATTTACATAGCCGAACGTATCAATATAAAAAATATATTCGGATTTAAAGAGATTAAATTCTATACATTTTCGTGACTAATTTTTCTTGTGTCTCATGTGTGACATCCCAGTTGTCAATTATAAAACCATCAGTCTTGCCTGCCAGGCAGTAGGCGAACAGGTTTGTTTCGCCACAAACTCATTTTTGACCACAATGTGGCTTGAGTCCTTTCTGCTCAACTACGTCCAATTGACCCTCAAAAATCGAACGCCCTGCAAGTGTCAAGGACAGCGGAGCAATAAGTACAAGGCCATCGCGCCCTTGGAACTCTTCCAGTTTTCCCAATACAAGCGTGTCTATCGTCATACGTTGAACATATTGTTAACACCTGACCGACGTGGGTGTCAGACACAGTCCAGCTGTCATAATTACACAATCGTCGCTTTGTTACGTCAATGCTCTTCTTACCCGGCTCACATCAAAGCGATCTTAGAATAATATTCTGTGGTGTGGATTATTTATGAAATGATAGTTCAAATAATTAAATACAAGGTCTTTGCGATTTGATTGTTTGAAAAGAAGATTATTTTTTAAAATATTTTTTTAGTTGTTGGTTTATGTTTTTGTGTTCAATAGTCCGTGCTTGAATTTAGACTTGTGAACACGCGCATGTCAGTCTTGGATCTGACTCAAATCAAATTTCGTTGAAATCATGGGTTTTCTTTCACTCGTATTTCAAACTCAATGGAAAGCATGCACTACTTAGCAGTTTTCTGTTCTAATGTTCATATTATAACACATACCACGAGATAACGGCAAGGAAAACATCGTGATAACTGATGTGTCAAATCCGCTAATCCGCCTTGGACATGCCCAGCAGTAAGAAGTTTATAGGCTGTTATTATTACTTATATGGAAAACATCGTAATAACTGATGTGTCAAATCCGCCAATCCGCCTTGGACGTGCCCAGCAGTAAGAAGTTTATAGGCTGTTGTTATTGCTTATATGGAAAACATCGTAATAACTGATGTGTCAAATCCGCCAATCCGCCTTGGACATGCCCAGCAATGGGAAATTTGTGGGCTGTTATTATTAGTTATATATGGTTTATATTTATTTATGTATATTTTAAAAGTTAGAGGGAGGTAACTACTTTTGAAGCGAATATCTGGCCACTTTATAACTTCAATTAAAAGCCATTAAGAAATGTAGTACTGATTTTTCAAACCACACGACGATGTATCTTATCCGTGCAGGAACGGAGAAAGAATACAATTTCCTGCGGCCGGGCGGCCTGTCGTAAGAGGCGACTTAACAACCCACAGCCAGGTGGTAGGGCATTTGCCCGACTGGATGGCTACTACCCCTGGTCTAAAGTATGTCGCCATAATAACCTTCGAGTTGTGTTCCGGCATTAGTGACCAGGTTCCAGTTTCCCTTAAGAGAGCAGCAGCGCATTTTTAGCACCTTTGGTGGTGCAAATGTCCATAGGCGATGGTAACCGCTTTCCATCAAGTGGGCCATCTGCCTGTCTGCTGATCTCCTGCAATAGAAAAAAAAAAAAAAAAAAATGATGTAAGCTGAAATTTTTTTCTTCAATCCCCCCAGTTACCAGCATAGCGGCCAACCCTAAATGTTATTTTTACCATAACATGGTATATTAAGTATAATATTGTTATAGACTTCATAATTATTCCAACTAAATTTCCCTAGGGTAAACACAACTTCGACAGGGAAGTCAATAGAAGAAGGATTTAGTTAGGTTGGGCGGCATTCGGAAAGCTCCATTGGGTCTTTACGCCGACCATTCCTCAATTCCTAAGAAATTCCTAGGAGGAAGCAGTGCATCCTACCCGTCATGATGTATGGTGCCGAGACGTGGACACTGGAAGTGGGTTTGTTTCACAAATCGAAGGTCGCTCAAGCAGCTATGGAGCGACCTAAGTTAGGAGTATCTTTTATGGACAAAATCAGAAATGAGGATATCCATAAGAGAACCAAGGTTACCAACATAGTTCCGAAAATTAGCTAGCAGAAGTGGCAGTGGATCGGCCACATTTCTCGCAGGGCTGATCAGGACGGAGCAGACGAGTCTTGAAGTAGAGACCGCGTTTCGGCAAATGTAATGTAGAACGCCTTTTAGCCCGATGGACCTACGACCTATACAAGGTCGCCGGTGGGGACTGGATGAGACGGAGGACCAGGATAGGTGGCGCAAATTTGGGGAGGCCTACGTCCAGCAGTGGACAAAATTCAGCTGTCGACGACCAACTAAACTTCATACAAATAGATCCAGTAGTTTCGAAGAATTGTGTTTGTGACATGTGATGGATATGACGACTTATAAGGCTTCCGTTTTTGTCATAATTGCTATTGAATGCTAAAAACTATCAAAACAGAAATAATTATATAACACACTTTATTTTTAATGTAATTTTGCAATAAAAAAAACTTATGAGGTATAACTATAAAGAGTTGCGACAAAATCGTAAAGTACTGTGACAAATCGTATTAATTTCAAAGCAACAATATTAAAACTATTATTATTGCCTATATGTCTTGTGGAAATATACTAAAAAACTACCCACGTACGCTTGGATCCAGGATTCCGTAGAGATAACAAAAATCTATTGGGTTTAGCACGGTGAGTGAAACACCGGTCCTCTCTACTCCAGTTCCATTTCTGCTATCCTATTCCAACTATCTCCTTAAACCTATTTCATCCTAGAGGATTCCGTGGAGGAACGGAGAAAGAATACAATTTCCTGCAGCACGGTGGCCTGTCGTAAGAGGCGACAAAGCAACCCACAGGTGCTAGAGTATTTGCCCGTCTAAACGGCTATCACCCCTAGTCTAGAGTATGTCGCCATAACAACAATGAGTTGTGTTCCGGCATCAGTAGCTAGCTTCCAACCTCCCTTTAGAGAGCGGCAGCACATTGCTAGCGCCTTTGGAGTGTCATAGGACAAATGTCCATAGGCGATGATAACCACTTTCCATCAATATATATATCAATAAAAAAACGAGTAATAGAACAAATGTACGTATCAGAAGACGAATTTATCCGTGCAGGAACGGAGAGAGAATACAATTTCCTGCGGCCGGGCGGCCTGTCGCAAGAGGCGACTTAACAACCCACAGCCAGGTGGGACTAAAGTATGTCGCCATAACAACCTTGAGTTGTGTTCCGGCATTAGTAACCAGGTTCCAGTTTCCCTTAAGAGAGCAGCAGCGCATTTGTAGCAACTTTGCTGTTGCAAATGTCCATAAGCGATGGTAACCGCTTTCCATCAACTGGGCCGTCTGCCTGTCTGCTGATCTCCTGCAATAAAAAAAAGCAATTTTCATCGACATAACAACTTTCGAGTTTAAAGTTGATAAATTTGAAGCAAGAGGTCCCCGCCCGAAATCTACGCACGAGTTGTCCCAAATACCTTAATCTTCCCACTCGAGGTTAAAATACACTTTTTCATGGCTTTGATGCAGCTGAAATACGTAAACAGCATCATGATATGACTGATCATTTGTTTGCGTATCATTTACGTTCAGTAAATTCTTTGAAGCTTAACAAAACGTACATTTACAGACATGCAGTCTGCAAGATTGTTATTATATCATTTAATGACTTTTAAGATTGATTTACATGTGTAGTTAGTTAACTTGCAAAGAAGTCTTTATAATCGTTTGGACACACATCTACTTAATTAATAGCTTATTATATACGAACTACTTAACGAATGTAAATGTAAAACTAGCTTTAGTGCTGTTAGGTTATGATTAAAACAACGAGCGCGAGACAACAACTGATTTATTTTGAGGTACCTCCACCAAGATTATTATTTATTACACAACATTTCCCCCTTAAAAGATCATCAAGTATACAAAGTAAATGTTTGAATAGAAAAGTACAAATAGTCCTTCATAATATACACTGCCCCATCCTCACACATAAAAAAATGGTCTAAAAAAAAAATATACACATATACTTTATGGTATAATTTTACAAATACATAAAAAAAAACACAAAAGGAATTAATTATATTCAATACGCCGTTTGGCAATCTTTTTAGCTTGTCGTACTTGAAGCAGCGGGGATGCAGATTTCAAACACTTCTCATTTTCAGTTAGCATCTCCTGTGTAGGAGTTTCAAAGTTCATACGATTACAATCTGCATCCTCGTATATGTTGCCGTCATAAGGCGATTTGACATCGTTTTCACATTTAATTAAATGACGCCGATTGCGCCTGTATTGCCTTCCTAATTTACTCTGGACGATGTATGACCTAGGAGCTATGGCATGGCCCACTACTATGCCTTTATTTCTATTTTTTCCATTAATAGTTATAACATTATCACCTTTTTTTAGAATTGGCAAAGATTTACAGTGTTTATCATAATTTATCTTACTATTAATTTGTCTTTTTAACATTTTCTGATATTCGGCTGGGTCGACTAGTTTAGGCTTTAGTATGTTGGGATGTACTGGTAACTGACATCGCAATGTTCGACCCATTAATAATTGTGCTGGCGAGCTTAAACCATCTCTGGGAGTATTTCTATAATTAAGAAGAGCTAAATTAAAATCACTATTACTCAGTATTGACTTTTTCAGTAATTTTTTGACGGTCTGTACAGCACGCTCACTTTTGCCATTAGACTGAGCATAATTTGGCGAAGATGTTATATGGTTAAATCCCCAAATTTTGGTAAAATTTTTAAACTCCCGACTAGAAAATTGCGTGCCATTATCAGTCATGAGTTCACTAGGAATGCCGTAACGGGAAAATATTTCTTTCATTCTCTGTATAACTGTGTTTGATGTCAAATCGTTTAATTTGCATACTTCAACAAAATTGGAATAGTAGTCAACAAGTAAAAGAAAATGTTTATTTTTAAATTCAAAAATGTCTGAACCAACTTTATGCCAGGGCAATTCGGGGATATGAATCGGCATAAGGGGTTCTTTACTAGGTGAGTTAGAATGTTCCTTACACGTAACGCATTGCTTCACATACATTTCTATGTCACGGGTCATTCCAGGCCAAAATATCACCTGTCTTGCGCGTCGCTTACACCGATCTATACCTAGGTGACCTTCATGTATAAGTTTTAACATTTCATTTCGCATTTTCTTAGGAATTAGAACTAAATTATCCTTGAAAAGTACTCCATCAACTACAAATAAATCATTTTTAACTGACCAATAAGATTTAATTTCATTTGGTACCTGACACTTGTGATTAGGCCAACCCTTATTTAAATAATCAATTAAAATATTAAACTGCGGATCACATTTAGTTTCTTTCTTTACAATAGACAACTTATCGTTTGATATTGGAATATTTTCTACGATCATCTTAATTTGGTAAACAATATTTGACTTACTTTTCTCGTACTTTTCTCTTGATTAGGGTGAAAAATTTGTACCTTGTTAGTATTATGTTGGATTTTGTTCCAAAATAGCTGTCATACTTTTTTAAAAGTACAGTAATGTCATCACGGTCAGCTTCACGTTCGAATGTAAATGTTTGATATATATCGAACCCATCCGAGCCGATTAGATTTACTAAAAGACTAGCTTGTACACTCGCAGGCTCCGCATGAACACCTGAAGCCTTCAAAAATAGCATGAATTGCTGTCTCCACTTCTTCCATGCCTCGATGCGGCCGACGGGCCCGCTAGCACCGTCCATATTAAGTTCTGATGGCGGTCGTGCGTGTTCCATGTTGCTTTGTAATTATAGCCTATACAAATTAATATGAATTAAAAATCTAAAATATCCTATAAATAAACCTAACTTAAAAATATATATACAATAGTAAAAAAAAAAAAAAAAAACTAATATTAAAATAAAACCTATATTAAAGCCAAATTTGTATAGGCTATAATTAAATAAACTTAATACAATACTTTGTAATTCACTTTTGTTAAATCTCACTTTTAACTTGATATTGTGCCACACTTATTAGTTCTTTATATAACTTGTATACTTTAACTACTTTTAAAACACAGTTTATTGTATATCAACTATTATTTACTTCAATTAACTTTAAAACACCGCTGCCACCATGTTAGGTTATGATTAAAACAACGAGCGCGAGACAACAACTGATTTATTTTGAGGTACCTCCACCAAGATTATTATTTATTACACAACAAGTGCGAAGCAACTTATCCTTATTTTTTATTACGAGATAAATCTATACTATAATATTATAAAGCTGAAGAGTTTGTTTGTTCGTATAAACGCGCCAATCTCAGAAACCGCTGGTCCGATTTGAAAAATTCTTTCAGTGTTGATAGTACATTTATCGAGGAAGGCTATAGGCTATATTATATTTTCAAAAAATTAGGGATCCTTACTAAAAGTCCAATAATGTAAACCAAGGTGTAAAAAAATGACCCGATAAAATCCTTACACGGCGTGCGCTGCGAAAACTATTGATTATAGAACAAAACAATGTACTAACCCTTTGCAGAACATATAATTGTTTATAAAAAATATCCTGTAACCATATGTCTAACTATTGTAGTTATCTCACAATAAGTGTTTTCTTTTTTTTTTTTTTTAATAATTAAAATGCCGTCGCTTCAAAAACTTTTTATTTTGTACCTTGGTATTAATCCGTATCAAAATAAATTACTTCATATTCAAGACGAATTCAATACCTTTTTAGAAATTTTGAATTATTTAATTCGGACGTTTCATTCAACAGATATCGCGATATTTAAAATGTAAGTATTAGTGTTGTAGCCAAATATACTAATATATTGTTTGATTGAACGCGCTAATCTTAGGAATTACTGGTCCGATTTGAAAAATTCTTTCAGTGTTGGATAACCCATTTATCGAGGAAGGCTATAGGCTATATATCATCACGCTAAGACCAATAGGAGCGGAGCACCAATGAAGAATGTTTCAAAATCGCAGGGTTTTGATAGCAAATTCCACGCGGACGACGTCGCGGGCACAGCTAGTAGTTAATAATGCTACGACGGGAGTATTCGAAAAACCTATAATCCTTTTAAGAAAACTTGTTTTATTACGTTTGATATTTAAAAAAAAATATTTGTAATTCTTTTCTTGGTTGTAGTAATTGATTAACAAAACCCTTGCTTTTGTGCCATATTTCTCTCTATATCCCAAGGTTGTCTGGAAGAGATCAAAATAGAATGATTATTGCTAATATCGTCTTCTAAAACAGAGGTAAAGTATCGATGTATTGTTTTACTTTACTGCACAAGATTAAACTAGATGGCGTTGTTTAAAAACGTGCAAATCCTACATGGCGTGGACGAGTTCTTATAAAATTAAAGGTAATATTAAGTTTTGTCACTTATCAGTAATTTATTTGAGTAGCGTAGAGAGCGATAGAGCCGCCATTTGTATCTAGATAAGTTATAAGTAAGATAAGTTTTAAGTATTCACTGTCAATTGTTTGCGTTAGTTTTAAAGTACTTTAAATTAATCGTCATTAACTGTTAATTCCTATTTGCTTATAGTGGATAAGTGAACGTTCGAACTAGAAATTAAGAACTTGCAACAGTATTGAAAATAGGACGGTCTATGCCGTCCTATTTTCAATAATGTTGGAAGTTCTTGAAAGTAATGTTGATTTGCATTAAAGCTTTACAAATTTATGAATTCCATCCAATACATAATTCTATGCGCATTTATTGGGGTTCTATTTTGCGAATATATAAGATCAGCACGGGGAGTCACAGTTCATTGAATATCAACTGCGATCGAGACGTTATTAAGTATAACACTGGGAACGGGAATCTCGACATCGCCAGATTTTGTACACTTTATTATGTACTAGCTGATGCCCGCGACTTCGTCCACGTGGTGCGGTTATTTAACTATCCCACGGGAACTATTTAATTTTTCGGGATCAAAAGTATCCTATATGTTGACCAGGGTATAAGCTACCACCATACAAAATTTCATCTAAATCGGTCTAGTCGTTTCGGAGATTAGCCCGTACAAACAGACAGACAAACAGAGAAACAAAAAATCTAAATTAGTTCTATTTCACTTCTTACATGACTGACTCGGTTTTTAGCATTTTCTTTTTCATTTTACAGAAATTCGACCTCTATAATTTTATTATAATATCGAGGGGTCCAAGGTTATTTGTTTTAAGCGACATTTGCGAAATTGTGTCGATAGAGGAGTTTGAAGTTTCAATGACCCGCAAAAAAACTTCATTAGTAAACTACATACTATATTTAAAAAAGAAAAAAGTCTGTAGTTTTTAGTTGGAAACCAGGTTCATTATAATTCCTTAAGTTTGAGACTTTAGGATGCAAGAAAATCATCAAGTCAATTCTGTTACAAAATGTCGCTTAAAACAAATAGCCTTTCATCCCTCGATATGTAGTATAGATTTTATGTTATTACGATCTCCTGCCTTATGATTTGGACTTGTTATCTTTGATTACATTTGTAAGAACTGTATATGTCTGTGTGTATATCTAATAAAGTTTGTGATTTTCTAAACAGCAGTTAATTCGTATCCCGTAACACATAACAATATTATTATGTTTTGTGTTTAACATCAAACTAGAACTCATTTTGTTTCCGTTGTTTCAAAGTACTGTGGCCCACAATAGAACTCTTTGATATCACTTCAATTTTATATTGAATCACTTATTAACACTTCAAAGAGATTACAATAGAATTATTGAGTAAGTTTTGTTACAACATCTTTCAGTTCATTATATAACTGCTAACTATGATTTTTCTTTCAATTTTTACAAAACGCTTTTTGACCGACTTCAAAAAAATGAGGTTCAACATTCGTCTGTATGTTGTTTTTTTGTATGTTCGTTACTCGATTTCTCCGTCAATTGTGAACCGATTTTCAAAACTTTTCTTAAGGTTATTCTCCCGAATTGGTCCCATTGTCACCATGTCTGATAAGTGGTTTCCAAGGAATTAGAGACACTCACGAAAATTGATAACAGATTTCTTTGTAACGCGATATCTCCTTTAATTCTATTCTATTCTATTCTATCTTTGTTGTTGATGGCTCCAACGCCTTTGGCCTTGATTTTGCCAATGTCATAGTAAAAGAGGCAGGTCCTTTAATTCTAAACCAAACGCCAAAGCCCTCGGAACCAATAGACAGCCGACGACAGCATTAGTTAATATAAAAGTAGTAGTAGTAAGTGTGCGTGTGTGTGTGTGTATGTATGTATGTGTAGTATACAGATAAATCACATAGGAAATATATAGATAAATCAAAGACGTATTATAGAGAATGCCTAAATAACATAGATATAGTTATATTAGAAAAAAAGAAGATTAGACTCACAATTTTGTTTATATATATATATATAAAAATGAATCCCTATTTCCCTTGGTCACGCCATCACGCGTGAACGGCTGGACCGATTTCGCTAATTCTTTTTTTGTTGTCTTTGTTATTGCCAGGAGAAGGTTCTTATAAAAGAAAAAAATAGGAAAATTCCGCAGAAAATTAGAAAAATTAAGAATATTTAACCACCATATAAAATTATTTCTAATCTAACCTTAGACGCTTTGGACAATATATACTTTTTTAATGTAACCTTATGACGTTTGACATAGAATTGACAGAAAGCGTGCTGCAAATATCGTCAAAGAGGATGCAAAAAAAACTGAATATCGTAAAAAATCAGATCAAATATAAAGTTTATTTTTGTTCAAGTGGATTCGAGAAAAGTTTACATTAACATCTGGTCCCGGTAGATGGTGCTGCAATCGGTTTCTATTTTTTTTTTTTTTTTTAAACAGAAAAACGTCTGCCGGGTACAGCATTTATAATTTAGATAGTTAATAAGTGTAATAATAATAGACTTAAATAAATAAATGTTAAGATACACAAATTTAATATAAGAAAACAAGGTCCCTGACTACGTTAGGGTCCTCCCCTAACGTAGTCAGGGACCTTGTTTTCTTGTGATCAAGATAGCTCCATAACAAAACTACGTTTTAACGGTTTTAAGTGCGGTAATTTATTTGATTTTGGTTATTCCGACGTTTCGGCCACTTTTCAGTGGCCGTGATCACGAAAGACAAAGATGTCAAGTATCAACGAGTATTGTTAAAGTTCTATTTAGCCTACCGCCAACCTGTTCATTGTAATTATTTTGTTTATGGTCATTATTTACTCTATGGGAACCTAATCTAATTTACCACCAGTTTGCAACATGTTATGGCTTGAAGAGAAGAGGCGGCCCAAGAAACTCTTCAGCAAACATGCCTAGCTCCATTGATGTAGCAATATTGCTACATCAATGCCTAGCTCTAATAATTTTATATAATATTAAAATGGGTGGAAGGAAAATAAAAGAAATTATCAGTCAAGATGGTTTGTGTCCCGGTGCACGCAGAAAGAGCTCACAATGTCTTGAGGTCTGGCAGTTGGTTCGTGCTGGGTTTGGGTCTTAATAGTTTTGATGATCGGATCCCAAACAGGTGGTACTTGCCAACCATCTTCTCTATTTAAATTTAGGTGTTTTTTATTTCAATAGCCTCACGCATCATTCTAGGATTAACGTCGGAATAACCAAAATCAAATAAATTAACGCGCTTAAAACTGTTAAAACGTAGTTTTATTATGTATACAAGTCGCGAAAACTTAAGAAAATATTAAGATAGCTCCATATTATAATAAAACAAACAAACAGCCCATAAACGTCTGGGCCGGGCTAGGGCCTCCCACTATTGGAGAACGGACAGCATACCCGCCACGCTTGTCCAAGGCGGCTTTGCTGGTTTGACACATCGGTTACCTTGGTGTGCAGGTTTCATCACGATGTTTTCCTTCACCGTTTTTAGCACGTGGTAATTGTAACATTACGCAAGGTCAGAAGACAGCGTAAGTGGTGCATTCGTTCTGGCCACGATACGCACCCTTTGAGTCTAAGACGCGTGCGCTAGCCATTACGCTACCACCACTCATGTGTATAGTACTTTATTATTATTAGTTTTATTGCATACTGCTTAGATAGTGTAAACGCTTGTAAAATACATTAATGGCTCAAATCTTTAGATGGTTAATGGTCTATACTTAAATCTATATATATAAAAATCAATTGCTGTTCGTTAGTCACGCTAAAACTCCAGAACAGCTGGACTGATTTAATTAATTTTGGTTTTGAATATTTGTGGAAGTCCAGGGAAGGTTTAAAAGGTGAGTAAATACGAAAAGAATGCTTTTAATATAGTAAAAACAACAATGAAGACAATTTCGCTTTCCCTTAGAAACTATTCCTACCTGTCAAACATTTGATGTTCGTCCCGTCGTTTAGAAATCAATTAAATTTAAAAGTCGTTCAGAAATCAAATTAAATTTAAAAATGAAGCTTTTTTTCATTGTTTTGGTTTTGAATGTCAAACGTTTGATGTTCGTCTCATCGTTCAGAAATCAACGTTTTTAATTTATTGATTTTGAGGCGGTACGAAGTTTGCCGGGTCAGCTAGTTAAATAATATTTAGTTTTCTAATTTAATCAATTGTTAACTGCAGCGTGTACTAATTTAAGACATTGTAGGTACAATCTACATTGTTTCTATTTATTCTAATAGGATATTAGCAGGCGATTGTTTACTACACCGACCGCTCGTTGTAAACGTCACGTCATTAAAGAGCCCGGTCTGGTTGTGCTAATTTTGTCACACAGAATATTGCTCCGAATCCAAATACAACTTGCCAACCGGAAAATTAGTACAATAGCATTATGCGAAATGAGTGCTCTCTATTTATTTCTTTTAAACCGTAATAATAGGGATGCGGACACATGTTACAATAGATTCAAATATTTTTACATAAAAAAGAATTTATCTAGTCGTCCGGTTAGCGGATGACTAAAAAGATAGTCTAGCCGTAAAATATTATGTTTTTTTTTTATTGCAGGAGTTCAGCAGACAGGCAGACGGCCCACTGGATGGAAAGCGGTTACCATCGCCTATGGACATTTGCAACACCAAAGGTGCTACAAATGCACTACTGCTGCTCTCTTAAGTGAGTCTGGAACCTGGTCACTAATGCCGGAATACAACTCAAAGTTGTTATGGCGGCATGTTCTAGACCAGGGGTGGTAGCCAGCAGTCAGGCAAATGCCCTACCACCTGGCTATGGGTTGTTTAGTCGCCTCTTACGACAGGCCGCCCGGCCGCAGGAAATTGTATTCTTTCTCCGTTCCTGCATGGATAAAAATATGCTAACCGGATGTAGTCATCGGGTTAGCGAATGACTAGCAAGATCCTTAAAAGATTGTCGAGTCGTCCGGTAAGTGGATGACTAAAAAGATAGTCTAGCCGTAAAAGATTATCTACTCATCTGGTTAGCGAATGACTAGCAATATTTTAAAGATTGTCTAGTCGTCCGGTTAGCGGACGAATATTATTCATCCGGTTAGACGACTAGATACTTCGTAAAAGAATAGGCGTTAAAATATCGTCTTATCGTCTAAAGTTTTCGCGAGTAGCACATATAATTCAAACTACGTTTTTAACGGTTTCAAGCGCGGCATTTTATTTGATTTTTATTTCCACCTTTCGGCCAATTTTCTGTAGCTGTGATCACATTCGGTTTTATTTTACATGGGTTTTATTATTCGATTAATAGTTAGTCTTATTATTAGTTATGGGTGCGACCATATATAACAAACTACTGGAAAATATCAAACTCTTCAATAGTTTGAATACATTCACTTACCGGCTTAAGAAGTGGCTAATCAAGCACACCTCTATAGCTTGATGGAGTTAATGGAATATGAAATATACGAAACCTTAATAACAATATAGTAAATTGTAACATTGTTACAAGAAATGAGTTTATAAATTTATAACTACATACATACATACATAACTTCACGCCAGTTCCCTTGCGGGGTAGGCACGAACAACAGAGCGCCATTTAGGCCCATTCTTACACACCTCACTTGCTTCTTTGACATTCATAACTCTTGTCATGCACGCTCCTAATTTTTGTATTAAAAAATACTTGTATAAGAAATAAATTAAACACTAACCACCTTTGAAAGCCCCAAGAGCCACTAAAACACGTAAGTCGAATATCACCGTTATCTAAAATAATTTTAAACAGAGGGAAGCAAATGTACAGAAATAAATCACGATAAATCACATAGAAGTGTTCTGCCGTAACACTAAAGTTTATTACTCCCTACAAAAATTGCCGGCCATAATTTATGTAGTAATGTCGCAAATCACGTGGCAATATGCCATGTCTTAAAAGAGTACAATTGTGTTGCCATTAAAACTCTTAAACGACGAAAATGGCACTAGAAAGAAAGAAAGAAAATATTTATTTCCAATTGCGACAGACACAATACAAAGAGTGAATTTGAGGAATAGTGTGAATGGAGCGTTAGGTAAACTTCTAGGCGCTAAGAACCTCAGCCAGAAGGCCCAGCTCTTCAATAATTAATTTAAATTATAAGTTTGAACATCATTAAGGTTCTGTTGTCAAAGGCTATATACTTCTATAATCACAGATTTCGCCAAGGCTACACTGTTAATTTGACTTTAACAATAAACAAAAGAGTATATATGCATGTGTGTGTCAAATACATGGTAGTGCGTGTAATTTTTTTAAGCTTTATTAAATTTATTGATTTATTTTTATTTTAGGTAGGCACTATTTATTATTGTATAGTTTAGGATCAATATTATCCAATAATATAGCTTATTGCGTGTGTATATTGCATCGTTATATTCACTTGTATAATTTTGGTTGAAAAGTGTTTAGTCTACGTACAACGGTATCTACATATATGCTTTAGGGTGAACGCGTATTTGGATGTGTTGTAAAGGCCATAAGCGCCAAATAATAGAAATTTTTGTACGCTATTATAAAACAAACACATATTGCAAGCTCAAAGGCCGCACATTTCAATCTTGGCCAGAACGCAGGCACCACTTAGGCAGTTTTCTGACCTAATCTGCATATTGTTACAATTACCACGTGCTAACAATGATGAAGGAAAACATCGTGATGAAACCTGCACATCGAGATAACCGATGTTTCGAACTTGCCAAGCCACCTTAGACAAGCGTGGCGGGTATATTGTTTTTTCCCCAATAGTGGAAGCCCCGAACCCAGCAGTGGGACATTTATGGGCTGTTATTATTACATTTTGGGATATAAATCTTAAGTACGTTGTGTATTACTGCGAATTATGGGACTACTACGCCTATTTCAGCATTGTTGCTATTTCACCTTTATCCTAAATTCGGCCCTATTAACACTTTCACTGCGAAACGGTGTCTAAGTGACCCCGAACGTGTTTCATTTACGAGGCGGTGCGGCTAAGAAAAATATAGACTTCTTAAAAAAACATATCATTGTTAGTGTAAGTACGTCGCTATTTCTTCAAACAAGATCTTTGTTAGATGAATAGATAACACTTTATTGCTCACAAAATATACAATATCAAAAATACACAATTACAATATTGTCATAGTAGAAACAATAGGCGCCCTTATCGCTTATTAGCAATCTCTTCCAGGCAACCTAACTTAAGGAATAATTTAACTTAATCTGGCGATGTAGGAGGTGCAGATCATTAAGTAGGTATATCATAAATAAACATACTTAAACTACATAATTTATAAATTAAATACACATACTTAAATTACTTTATAAAATAAATACATGCATATTTATATATACATATGTATATACTAAATAGTCTATAATATAAGAATTAGGACTAATTATTTAAGGAAAAGTAGTGTTTTCTGAGTGCGTTCTTAAATGTAGGCGATGTTTTGGCCTCTCTGACAGTAAGAGGCAGCGCATTCCAAGATCTTTGTTATTGCATGAGTTCAGCAAACAGGCAGAAGGCGGATCTGATGGAAAGCGGTTACCCTCGTCTATGGACATTGGTAACACTGGAGTGGGTTATTGCATTTTACAGGCTTCAAAAACTGGATAAACTTATTATGCGACTGGAAATCTGTTTTGATTGAACCTCGCCTGGGGATATGACCAATTCGGTTTAATGTCTACCTAACCGTTAAAACGTAGTTGTATTACAACTCAAGGTTGTTACAGCGGCATGCGACGGCATAATCTAGGCAAGGAGTGGTAATCCACCATGGACGGGCAAATAGCCTACCACCTGTGGGTTTTTTGTCGCGTCTGATTACAAGCTGCCCGGCCACAGGAAATTGTATTCTTTCTCCGTACCTGCACGAATATAATATTTTCTTACTTCAGGGCACGAAAGTGCTGTCAAGTTCGATTGCCTTGAAAAATAATACAACCCCGGCTCGTGTGATTCCAACAACTAAAGAAGAAAGAAAAAGATTTATTGACTTCGTAATGTAGTATGTGAGAGTAACAAAAAAAATATATCTTTTTTTTTAGTGTATTAAGCGTTATTTCTCTCTCTCTCTCTCTCTCGAGATAACACTTTATTGCACACCAATATATACAATTACAAACACAGACCATATATACAATATTTTCTAGGCAATATAATAGGCGGCCTTATCGCTTAAAGCGCTCTCTTCCAGACAACCTAAATGAAAGAAATCTGAATCGGGCGATAAGGGTGGGGGGCGGTGAGGGGGGCGGATGGAAGCATACTATAATTCAGTATTGCACACTTAGCATACCTAAATGTTTTACATAAGACATTAATTTTGTTAAACGACACATTAAAGATATTAATTGCATTAGGACAACGTAGTTTTAATACTACAACCACCTCAAAACTACGAGCAGCGCCGGTGCAATACCACACCACAGACTCTATATAAATAAATTATAAATAGTAATTAAAAATAATAAATAGGAAAAACTAATAAAAATAAAAATTTATATAAAAAACAAACAAACTTGATACACAAAACATACCACACATAAATAGGGTTGTGCGTCGAATTTTTAGTCAACGAGGTCGGGGAGGCTATAAGGCCGTCGCCCGCATCTAAGTCGCCGCCGAGTAGGGGGCGCGTCGGTGAGCGCGCGCGCCCCTCTCAAACATGAGTACGGAGAGGCCTGCCCCCTTGCTGGGGTGAGCCCACGCCAGCCGGGGTCGCGGAAGAAAAGCTCACGCATATCCCGTGACCCCGGCTTATGGCGTCAGGTGGCACCAAGGGGTTTTAGTGGGTATTCTGGCTCCTCTAGCCGGCGAGTCCCACACTCCCCCGCCGAAGTCAACCCGGCGGGGGGTCCGCAAACGGATTTCCCCTTGTAAAAAAAAAAAAAAAATAGTCGACGAGGTCGGGGTAGAGTCGATTCGTGCAGGTGTACGTTTGCCTTTACACATATCGATGCGTGGCGTTTGACAGACTGCACATCACTTCGCGTCTGTTTGATCCTCCGTAATTTACCATTTGCGTCATTTGAAGTTTTGATTATTTTAAAACTGTGTTGATTTATTGGTCCAACGTGGATTGATACGATATGCGGCGGGAAAATGTTTTAGATAAGAAATAGAACGGGGTTTTACGCTCAAATAGTGAAAACGCGTAGTAACAGTGTGTACACAGCATCGGTGTAGACCCCGTCGCTGCCGCTTTTTCACTATCCAGCTATAGAAATTAGTGTGTTGGCGGCGTGTCAGCGATGTAGTCTACACGAGCGCTAACAAATAACTCGGGCAAGTCCCTGGACTGGCACGCACTAACAAGGGTTAACGTAGAGTCGACTAAACCCTTTTTGCGAGACAGTAATGTCACTCAAGGAGGCCGCAGAACGAGACAGGGAGAGAAGTCCTGCAGCGCGTGCTAATGCGTCTTCTCGAGGTCGCCGGCCTTCAGCTGGCACCCGGAGAGGCAGGTACGCGCATTACTTCCCTCCCTGAGTTAGGTTCCGTTTATCGCGGGGGGCCTTTAGCTTGCTAGGAAGAGCAAAGGACCTTCTACCCCCGCACAACGAAGTGGGGTGTGTTCTCCCAGGGCACACTCCAGGCACTTTATTACGCTGGATCGGCTGGGCGTAACTATGTTCTAAATCTCAGCCTTTCCAACACATTCAAAGCGCAGGGTCGTCAGGGAGGAGGGGGTTTTTAGTGGGTATTGGGGTTGTTCGCCCGTGCAGCAACGCTCGGAGTCTTCCACACTATTCTGTGACGTCGATCGCGGACGGAGCGCTGCCAAGAGCATACTATTGCTGCAGTGTTATCGCCCCCGACCGACGCGTGTCGTTCCCCTAGCAACGACCCAGTTTGTGCGTAAATCGGTTAAGCATTTTCCCTCGCCTCAAAACAAAAAAAAAAAAAGAGTCGACTAAACTTATATTATTTTCATCCCTACACGTTATCTCAAACATTGCTCAACGAATATTAGGTATTCAAAGAAGCGAGTGAGGTGTGTAAGAATAAGCCTGAATGGCGCTCTGTTGTTCGTGCCTACCCCGCAAGGGAACTGGCGTGAAGCTATGTATGTATGTATGTAATATTAGGAATTCAAACCAATTATTACTTAAAGCATTTTTGAAGCTCTACAAGCTAAAACTTCTATAAGAGTTTTCCACTTCATATTTTTTTTTATTGCAGTAGATCAGCAGACAGGCAGACGGCCCACTTGATGGAAAGCAGTTACCATCGCCTATGGACATTTGCAACACCAAAGTTGCTACAAATGCGCTGCTGCTCTCTTAAGGGAAACTGGAACCTGCTCACTAATGCCGGAACACAACTCAAGGTTGTTATGGCGACATACTTTAGACCCACCTGGCTGTGGGTTGTTAAGTCGCCTCTCACGACAGGCCGCCCGGCCGCAGGAAATTGTATTCTTTCTCCGTTCCTGCACGGATAAGTAGTAAGTAATAAGTTCAAGAGTTACGGCCTTATTCATATTGAGGTTGTCATTCAAATTGATATTATTCTTTAGGGTTCTTAAACAATCATTCAAACTTATTCTAACTCAACATGAAAGAGAGACGATTTGCATTCCTTCACCTCTCCCCAGCTCCAAATTTGCGCACTGATACATATCGTAAACTTGTGACACCTGCACACACGTCATCCTTCTATGATAATTCCTTTACATTGCAGGCTGTCGCAATTTGGAAGGTGCTACCTCTTAAAGTCAGAGAGGCTAGAACATTACTGATGTTTAAGAATCTACAAGAAGCACTACCTTCCTTAAACTACGCCTAAATTATCTACAAACAATTATTTAAGAATTATATTATACTTGCTTTCGCCCGCGACTTCATCTGCGTGGAATAGTAAAAAAAAATAAGTTACAAAACTCCCCGATTTTGAAACATTCTTCATTAGTGCTCCGTTCCTATTGGTCTTAGCGCGATAATATATAGCCTATAGCCGTCCTCGATAAATGGGCTAACTAACACTAAAAGAATTTTTCAAATCAGACCAGTAGTTCCTGAGATTAGTGCGTTCAAACAAACAAACTCTTCAGCTTTATATATTAGTACTAGCTGTCCCGGCAGACGTTGTTCTGCCCTGAAGAAATAAAATTTAGAACCCGATTGCAGCGCCACCTACCGGGTCCAAATGTAAGCTATCCTATCTTTCAAGTCGGATCAAACTGCACACGGTGTGCAAATTTTATTAAAATCGGTCAAGTAGTTTAGAAGTCCATCGCGGACAAACGGCGTGACACGTAATTTATATATATTAAGATAGATAATTACTATTTATTAGTAAAATATATCTCATAAGTATGTATATAGGTGAGAAATTAGTACATAAGGGGATCTTTGAAAGTTGCACCCGTGACTGTATAATTGAGTGGAAGAAGATTAAGGTGGTATGGGCATATAATGAGGAGGGATGAAAGTCACATGGATGGGTACAAATGTAAAGGTAGATCAAAAAAGAGATGGATGGACTGTGTGAAGGATGATATGATGATTTGTGGTGTGACAGAAGATGTATGTCAGAACAGAGGAGTATGGAAAGAAAAGACATATTGTGCTGACCCCAAATAATAGGGATATGGTGAAAGAAAAGATAAAGATCTATGGATGTATATATTTATCTGAAAAATTTAACATATACTTTAAGAATCTACAAACATTTATCCGTGCAGGAACGGAGAAAGAATACAATTTCCTGCGGCCAGGCGGCCTGTCGTAAGAGGCGACTTAACAACCCACAGCCAGGTGGGAGGGCATTTGCCCGACTGGATAGCTACCACGCCTGGTCTAAAGTATGTCGCCATAACAACCTTGAGTTGTGTTTCGGCATTAGTGACCAGGTTCCAGTCTCCCTTAAGAGAGCAGCAGCGCATTTGTAGCAACTTTGGTGTTGCAAATGTCCATAGGCGATGGTAACCGCTTTCCATCCAGTGGGCCGTCTGCCTGTCTGCTGATCTCCTGCAATAAAAAAAATAAAAAAACATTTGAAATTTTGCACATGGTGGATTCACACCTGCATACCATAAAATAATAAAAACACATTTTATTGCCTTTCCGCATTTGGACTTCTTTTGTTTACTTTGTGTTTAAAATTTGTGATTAGAAAACAGCCCTTTGTGTATTGTAATCTTTTATGGCAGTCATTAGCCAGGTGTGTCGGACTGATTCTAAGAAACTTGGTCACGCGGTCGGGCAGACATATTGTATCGGTGCAGTATAAAGCAATGGACCAATGGAGAGATCGGCAGTCGAGCGATAACCACAAGCGGAACAAGACTTGTTTATATTCGGTAAACTATTTAGTGACAGACTTTGCGCGTGTTATTGAATCGTGATTTACGTTTGGACTGGTTGTGTTCAGTTATATTTGTACCTGTGTTATATGTGTTTGTATAGTTCTAATAAATTCTATAGTAATTCCAAAGGCATTTAAATTCGAGTCCTGCAACTCGCAACAGTAATATCCTATGACTTAGGTTGCCTGAGAGAGATCGCTTTAAGCCACAAGGCCGCCTCTTGTTCTGCCTAAACGTACTGTAATGAATATATTGTCTGTTATTTTGGTGAGTAATACAGTGATATATCTATATCCAGGTCTTTATTGGGGGGGGGGGGGGCACGCGGGGGCACGCAGTGCCCTTAAAGCAAATTTCGAAAAAACGGAAAATTGCTATAAAAACTGGAAAAATGAAAGAATTTGAAAAAAAAGGAAGATTTTTGTTGAAAAACAATTTTTGTTGAAAAATAATCTTATATTAATAATAATAAACTTTAATAAACTTTATTTTCAGTAATAAAAAACAGCTAGGTAACGTAACAAAAATTTTAGAAGTAGTACAGCATAAATATGTTTGTGACTAAGACCGAAACTAAGAATAAACTTGTATCTTCGGCCTCAGCACCTTCCCGTTAAATTTGACAATATTGTAACACATAAATTAATGACAGCTGAATAACTCTTAGACAAAGATAAAGACAGTTAATATAATCTAAATGAAAAAGAAAAAAAAATAAACAAAATGAAAGATCTAACAAAGTAAAAATTAAGTGTAAATTATAAAGAAAATAAATAAATAAAGAAAAGTGTTTTAGTGTCCTCTCTGTGTGTATTGGCAAGAGTGTATGTGAGTGAATGTGAGAGGGTGTGTGGAAGATCAACGAATTATAAATAAGGTGAATTATTAATTTTAATATTCATATTATTAGGTATATAAACCATATATATTCACCAAATTAAGCATAAGGATAAGTTAATTAAGTAGGCACCAACAATAAATCTTCTGTTTGCTCGTAGGATAAGTCTTGCAAAAATAACGAAATTTTTTCTTTAGAAACTTTCATAGTTAATGGATAGAAATTGATTTTGGCATTTAGACGATTGTAAAGTAAAGGTCCAAGGAAAACAGGAAATCGATTAATAAATTTAGTGTTTAGATGACATGGTTGTGGGCAAATTTGTTTTCTACGTGTAGCGACAATATTTGGGTCGTACGTCAATAAGGAATGTTCTTTTAGTGTTAACCTAAGAATAAATAATTGGCGGACGGTAAGTACCTTACATTCCCTGTATAACGTAGCAGTAGGGTAAAATATAGGTTTAGAAGTCATAACTTTCAGCACCGCACGTTGTGCGATTTCAGCACTTTTTAAAATAGTTTTCGAAGACCCTCCCCAGGAGGAAATAGAGTAAATTACAAGTGATTGGCAAAGAGCGAAATATATCTGCTTAAGTAATTTAAGATCAGCAATATGTCGAAGCCTTTTAAATATAAAAATAAATTTGCGAAGTCGATTGCTTAAATGTTTTATATGTTCTTTGAAATTTAAATTGCAATCAATAATAACACCCAAATAACGTATATTATCGATTTTACTCAGGGATTTACATGTGCAATTGGTGTTGCTATTAATGCAGTCATGAGCTATAATATTAAGATTGGATTCTGGTTCAGATTGGTTACGCATTGAAAAGCATATGTATTTAGTCTTTTCAGTGTTAAGAGTCAAGACATTATCCTGTAGCCACGCTCTAACAATATTTAAACCATTTTGAGCGGCGTTAAAAGTCTGTTCCCAGGTATCATTGGTAAATACAAGGGCTGTATCATCAGCATATGATATTATTTGACAATGTGGGAGTATCAGGTCTGTAAGACCGTTAATATAAATGAGGAATAATGTGGGCCCTAGTATACTGCCCTGCGGGACACCGAAGGTTACTGCAAGGTCATCACTAGAAAGATTACCTATTTTCACACATTGAACTCTATCGCTAAGATAATCTTCAAAAAATAGAAGCTGAGTACCTCTTATTCCTAGCTTTTCAAGCTTGCTTATAAGTTTGGGGACAGAAATCGTATCAAAGGCTTTAGCTAAATCTAAGAATATAGTCAGACATTTATTTCCTCTATCCAAGTTAATACTTATATCATTAATTAGTTTGTTGACGGCATCATCGGTAGATTTGCCTCGTCTGAAGCCAAATTGGTTATTTGATAACAGATTATTTTTTTCAAGATAATTTACCAGTCTGCTGTTAATAATCTTTTCCATAATTTTAGATATTGAAGGAAGTATTGAAATTGGTCTGTAATAATGATAATCAATTTTGGTAACCTTTACAAAAAATGGATCTTTTAATAGGTCAAAATTATCCAAATACAACATGTAATCTATCTTTCCTGACCAGCTACCGCGTCGCCTAATACGAAATGAGCGATGCTCTTCAAGAGCTAGGTGAACCGAGTTTAGATTTGCAAAAACATGATATAAACCTAATGAGTGCTAATCAGAAAATTGAAAACGTGGTTCAAATACTTGGACGAAGAACAACTGAACCTGGTACGTGCTATGAAAAGGCTTACGAGGCGGTGAATTAACTGTCATTTTTTGGAGTGGAGCTACATACAAAAAATTATAGTCTCACAACTTTCGAGAATTGCGTGCCCCCAAAAATGAAGTGCCAAATAAGGCCGGTCTAGATCTATCTATCAATGAATAAGATTCTTAGAGGGAGACAACATCCAATATGGGAAGCTACACAATGTTATAGTAAAAAGTAATTTATAAAAACAAATTTGGCAATAGAATTTATAAGAAACCGTAATACACACATACGGACATAAATAGACATAAGAGAATTGCAAAATTAGAAATAAAAATAAATAAATAGAGTATAACAAAGAAGCAAGTGAGGTGTGTAAGAATAAGCCTAAATGGCGCTCTGTTGTCCGTGCGTACCCCGCAAGGGAACTGGCGTGAAGTTATGTATGTATGTAACATCCTTCCCTTCCACCATTTTTTTTTTTACAAGGCGAAATCCGTTTGCGTACACCCTGCCGCGCAAAAATCCTTCCACCATTCAAGCACAAGTATCCTCTCACCCACCCTTCTACCCGCTCGTCCATATTTCCATACATTCCCATATCTTACCAACCATCCACATATCTATCCAATCTATCCACTTATTCAATCACACTGTCACCTACCACTTGATCCTTCCACTTACCCAACCTACCTTTGTAATACTTATTCACCGATAGAAAAATAAAAATAAGCAGTAGTAAAATGTACATTTTTCAAAAAGCAGAAATAAAAGATAAATAAAAAAGATAATGAGGATCTCTGTCTTGACCAATGACAGAGGAGCCCGGGTCATATATAAAAAAAAATGAGAAGCTAATAGCTCATATTGACTTCAATTGAAAGTCATAAAATAACATCTTTATGATTTTTCAACGTTAAATACGATCTCACTGTCCCCAAGCAGTATGGTGCACTGCATATATCATCAACAAACAAACCCATAATAAAACTACGTTTTAAACGCGGTAATTTTATTTGATTTTGGTTTTTCCGACGTTTCGGCCATAGAGTAAATAATAACTATAAACAAAGTTAAAACTAAATAATTAAAATTAACAAGTTGGCGGTAGGCTAAATAAAACTTTAACAATACTCGTTGAGACTTGACATCTTTGTCTTCTGCGATCACGGCCACTGAAAAGTGGCCGAAACGTCGGAAAAACCAAAATCAAATAAAATTACCGCGCTTAAAACCATTAAAACGTAGTTTTATTATGTATACAAGTCGCGAAAACTTAAGAAAATATTAAACAAACCTATCTCGAGAAAATGATCGCCTTTATGAACTAACAGTTTATTCACTATATACAGTCTGAAGTATAAACTGATATCATGAAAATCATGGCACTAATTTTTCTTTACAAATTAGGATTTAATATAGGCTTTGAAAGTTCACGCAGACGAAGCCGCGCGGAAATTCTTATCATAAGTATAATAGTATTATGTCAAGATGTCATAATTGTATGTCATACAAGGCATTAAGGTCGGTGGATCGGTCTGCTAATAGTATTGATTTGTAATACATGGCTTCTTCAAGTCGATTCCTTAGAACAAACAACGAAATTTCGAACTTGGTATCAATTTACCTATTTGAAATAATCAAAATTTAAAAATAAAATAATCAAAGTGTTCTAAAATCCTGGTTTAAATTCTATAGCCCTATTTTAAATTAACATATTACATAAAAAAACATTTTTTTTTTAACGTTCGGAAATTCAGTTTTCGAAATTCGAAATATTGGAACAAAGTAAAATGTTTCACGTAGTTTCAATGTAACCATCTGTAGACGTAAAAAAACATGTTCTAAAATTAAAATTCGTAGTTCTTGGCGGGGACTGAAAGGAGACGTGCTGTGCAGATTTATTTTCTAAAAATGTGTAAAATTGCTCTGAAATGAACAGTAGTTGTAGGATATTCATAGTTTTTGAGTAGTAATTATGTATTTTTGTGAGATATGTGAACTGTATAGTCAAATGTGACCTTTCGAGTTGTCACAAGAACTCCGTTGAATGGCGTCAATCGATAACCTACAGTTCAGCTGAGCTATACATAGGCTTAAGAAAATGAAGAAACTATATTGTAATCTAAGATCTGGATTAAAGGCCTATCTGCCAAGCCATAAACCTAAATAAAATAAATTAAAAAATTCGAATGCACGTATAAAACTATTCTTGAAAAAATAAAAATCACACCCAAATTAAAAGAGAAATAAAACGAAATAATTTATTACAATAATAAAACATGAAGCGAAAATGATAAAATTTTGAGTGCACGTTTAAGCAAGAATACTCATGAGTTTTCAAATTTGAAACGCATGTTTACAACATAATAATAATAAAGTAAATAAGTAACCAATAGCAAAATAGTTTATACATTTGATAATATACAACATGGATAAATGTAAACTATAAATTAAACCACCTATTGTACAATATTTTTTTTTTTTTTAATAGACTTGTCTTCTTTGTGTAATTATAACTTGCTATCTATCTTCCTCATTCTGAAAACACAATGGATAAATCCTCTCATTTTGATCTCGCCACAAAGTGGAAAATTATCTTCGTTTCTTAAACCAATAGAAGTGAATTCACAGTTATATAGGATTATAAGTTGAATACAATAATACAAGTTTTCTTCATTGTACTAGTTTATAATGTATACATATTGATTTAAGCTTAAAATGCTTTTACGACAAGAGGACAAATCGTGTTAACGTAAACAAATAAAATTTAAAAATATTAGAAGACTACATAATAAACTTGTAACTGAATTCACATGTAAAGGTACAGTTGTAAACAACATGGTTCATTGATATAATAAAAATTTATTTGGCATTTTCATGCTTATATTAGCCCATAAACCCACTGCTGGACTCGGACTTCCCAATTTTAGGGTAACGGACGGGTTTCACATATCGGTTATCTCAATGTGCAGATTTCATCTCGATGTTTTCTCCGTACATTTCCAGAGCACATGGCAATTGTAACAATATACACATTAGGTCAGAAAACTGCTTAAGTGATCCATGCTTCCCTGCCAGGATTCGAACCTATATAATTTGAAACGCTTCAAAATTCTTGCTTAAACGAGCGTGAAATGCTCAAGCATAAAGCTTTAAGCAAAAAGAAAACCAATATTTAATTTCTTGAAATGTACCTGATGACAGCATTTTCTCGGGCAGGCTACCAAATGGTAAATGTGGCTCACCGGAGTCAACGGCGTCGGGATGCTCGATGTCCTGAGCATGGTCAACCGGCGTCTCTGCTCAGCAGAGAGCGACGCTCGACGGCTCCTATCGAGTTCAATCTTGGATATATCGGCAGAGTCAGCGCTCAGACCGCGGAAGAGTGTTGGGCGAAACATCGTGCTCAGTTTGCTTTGTTAAATTTGTTATCCAGTTATTTTCGCGTTGTGCTCAGATTGTTTACGGAAAGTGCGTTGAAGTTAGTTGCTGTTACGGAGAATAATGTTAGTACAAAGTATGTATTAAGTATAATATCCTAAAAAGATGCATTTGATTAAATAATGAGTATTAAAACCATGTAAGAAGAGTACTATTTTTCATGATTGAAACATAAAAAATTCTTTGATTTTGGTATTGAAAAGATAATAAGTTATCCAATTAATCAATTCGTTATTACAGTTATACCTACTTTTTATTTATAAAACTTTAGTGACAATGACATTTCTGAATTGTGATATGTGGGTACATTGAACAAGTATTATTTAATTTGAAAATAAATTTTGACAGTTTTATTATTATCACTCAATGAAATGACTACAAATTAATTAAATCACTGTTTGAATTTTTTAAATAATAATTATTTACAAAATAAATACGCAAAATCAGTAAGTAGTTTAGTTTAAGTTAAATTTTATTTGAGTTACTCTATCTCTTACATTGACGTTTAAGAATTATAGTAAGCGACAGATAAAAGTTTTTTCGAACATGCATGAAAAGTTCATAATATTTTCGAAATAGCCAATTAATACTTTTCGATAGAAACTCAATTTCACCTTTTCCTTTCCATTATTTACACTTAAAACCTTAATTTAAATTAAGAACCCTTGTGATTCTAATTGTACTTTTCAAACATCACTGTCACAATTTTTTTTAATATAGTACAAATGGCGATGGTAATAAAAACTTTTTTGAATCGCGTTCGGGACGCAGCTCCGAGCGTTTTGGCCGCCCAGCGTCGGCGACCGCAGTAGTACTGTAAGAGGCGTGGACTGAAGTATTTCAGGGAGACAGGTCTACGGGCGAGCGTTGATCGTCCGCCAAAACCATTGCACAATTATCTATCTGACATTTAAAATTGGATCAGACGATACGTAGATATTAATGTAGGAGCTTAGATGCAGGAATATTTAAGTTTCGAAAAACTAATTACATCTGATTTAAGGGCCATTTACATAGAGAGAGTTTCTTACCTCGAAGATACGATTGTCGAAAGCAAGAAAAAAACATGGTTGTGTAAACTAAACATACGATATCGTACGTGTAAAGGCGATAATCGCCTGGTCATTAAATATCGACGTCTCTGTGTAAACAAATCTGGAAGCAAGAATCGTATTTCGAATTCGGCTAGTCACCAATCACAAGTATATGTGTTTTAATTATCTCTACTCTGCTAAGGTAAGAATTAATTAAACGAAAGCGAAAAAAAGATATTGGGTTAAAAAGTTGATGGAAAGAAGAAACTCTTTAGAAGCCTCAAATACCTTGTGTCTTAAATTGCAACGAAAAGATGAAGAGCCATTTAAAAATATGTTTCGTGTTACTAAATCACAGTTTTCATATTTCCTACAAAAAGTACACGGAGCCCGAATGGTAAGTCGCATTCAAATCGGTTCAAACTGATTTGTACGATACTTGTATGAACTTGAAAAAATGTCATACGAGATCTAGTTTAGATAAGTCGAGAAGTTGTAGGCAATTATCTCAATGCGATTTTAGTTGTAAATAAAACTTTGGTGATAATTACCTTACGTTTATCGTATAACATAGTCGTAGGCGAGTTATTGTTTTTTAATTGAATGTAAACATGTCACTGTGATTATTGTGTAGAGAATATCGCCTACGAAAATAGTATACGACTTCTCACCCCAAAACATACGATTAACTCTCTCCATGCTAAATAGCCCTTAACATTGATCCAGCTACTGCCTTCAAATTCGAAGGAAGCCTGTGCTGACTTCATACTGGCATTGTGTAAATTGATTTGAAGCCAGTATGCTTCCTAATCAGTAGCTGGATTAATGTAAATCAACCTTTAGTCATTAGTGTAAGACCAGGGTTGATTAACTCAATCAGCAATCGGCTGCGGAAATTTAAGAATTCATTTTGAAGTGATAACTTCTTATGGGAGGGTAAACCGCTTCGTTACGTAACGCGTTACGGCGCCAGTCTGTCTGGCTTCCCTTTCTTTCACGCAAGTTATCACTTCTGTCGGGCGTCCCGAGACGCACACGTTTTTTCTTTTATTTTAGGACTGCTATACTGTATGCTGTACTTCTGATTGAAAAAAAAATGTGATGCAAAGTGAATTATTTTAGGTAATAATATAGAGTGCAACAAACCTCAATTAATAAATACTATATAGAAAAAAGAAAATTAAGTACCTATATATATATACCCACCACAAATCCAAATCTAGTGAGATGTTAAAGTTGCTTAAAATATTATTGTTATATTCAATGACACGTAACTGATATGCGAAGCAATGAAATCACGTGGTAAATGACCTTTCTGTTATTTAATTACGTCATGGTATTACTGCGAATAATTCAGAGTAGAGATAAATTAATATCTGCATTCTCTTGATAACGAGAATATATTATATATAATTACTAGCTGTCCCGGCAGACGTTGTTCTGCCCTGAAGAAATAAAATTTAGAACCCGATTGCAGCGCCACCTACCGGGTCCAAATGTAAGCTATCCTATCTTTCAAGTCGGATCAAACTGCACACGGTGTGCAAATTTGATTAAAATCGGTCAAGTAGTTTAGGAGTCCATCGCGGACAAAAAACGTGACACGTAATTTATATATATTAAGATAATAGTTTCTGAATGATACTTGGCTTATTATTTAAAGGCTTTAGTTATTACCTGGCTGATTCCACTCAACTATCCCCTAACTAGGTTGTTTGATTACAGTACCTCATCAGTTGAGTGGAGTGGAGTGGAGTAATTAAATTTTCTGATATAATTAAGTATATAGAATAAAATGGTATTTAGCATGCAAATAACAGAAAAAAGACACTTTTATCTCTAAAAATCCGATATGTGATTAAAATGTACGAGACCAATATCGTGTGAAAATGTTGCACGGCTATTTGTTGTAAAAACTTTAACCCATCTCCCGTACTACGATAGCATTGTTGACATCCATTTGTTCGAAACATGTTCGAAATACAAAACTTATTTTTATATATTAAATGACTGCTGTATATTTTTTATTTAATGAATAGCCGGTGCTTTTTTAAAAGAAAAGTAACATTTTCTATTTTAACGTTGAACAAGCGCTATTTATAAAAGTTTTGGGCTAATTTAAAAATTTGAATGCTAATAAAAGAATATGCGATTTTAAATTATTGCTTTACGGTTCTGAATAAGGTCGTTTGTCTAATGTCAGTCATAAACTTGGGATCGCATACCATAATTTTTATATTATGCCTTGAATCATTTTTAAATTTCTTAATTACTTGACGCCAGCCATACAATTCGTTAATTGTCTGTAAGTTTTTAAAGCTTAGTAACATATATTTTTAACGTACTTTGTTTGTGTTGGATTTGCAAAAACTCGTACAAATCAATGATCAAAATCTTGCTTGTTCATTTGCATTGAATTAAGCACCTGTCTTTTCTTACTTTAAAACTGGACAAATCAATGCCGTTGGTGTTGAAACTATAATACAAAAAACTCATTATGTCAATGTCATGAAAAATCAATGTAAAATAACAAAAAAAGGTAAACTTCTGTGTGATTTTTTATGGCGCGAACTAAAAGGGGACGTTGTACTGTAAAGTTTTACTTTCTAAGCAATAGTTGGAGGATATTCATAGTTTTTGAGTAGTAACTATGTATTTTCTGTGAGAAATGTGAACTGTGTTTTGAGTTTTCCCAAAACCGTTTTTTCCGTTAGATGGCCTTAGTTGAACATCTACAATTCAGCCGAGTTATACGAAGGCTTATACATCAGAAAGGGCTGTATAGACTAAGATTCCCTTGCCTGCCATTGTGGGTAATAACTACTATTAAACGTCTGCATGACTTCTTTGGTGGCGCGGACTCTAGAAATATTTTTATGTTTAGCTTTGAATGTAAAAGTAATTTGAATTCTAAATTTAAAAATTCAACCAATTGCGTGGAAGGTTACGAACAATCAATACTGCCATAAAGTTAAATGTGATTGTTCAGTTTAGTCATTTCCCTACGGAACCCTGAAGTTATTTATATTTATATATTATCTTAGATCATATAAACGTCTAGATCACGCATCAATTGCACAAAAACGGCCCAAAAACAGTGCACCAAAATTGGTGCACTGGCTTCAATGGCTTCCCACGCCTGTTAGTGTAGTTTCGATTACTTTACTGGTTAGAGCTCTTGAAAAAAAAATTATTATGCCGGCCTGCGCTATTAAAATGTGTCGGAACTATTTTAAAACGGGATAGGATAAGTATGAGATGTCATTTAATCGGAAAACTTAACACTTTTCTCATGATTTCTTTGTAAAAACGTGAAATTTAATTTCGACATTTTCAAGGTTATCGAATTGATTGATGTTGTCAGGTGAGAAGAGTGACTTATTATCCAAAATTTGGGGACTTTTGTTACGATTTTTTTTTTATTTATGAAATATGAATAATTGAAAAAATCTATATAAAACAGACATGTAATGTTTGTGTGTCCGGTTTTCTTAAACTAGTTTATATAACGTTTTAGACTTCCTACGGATCCAATTGTAGCATATTGTTAGACAAAGAGATGGAATTTGAAAGGAAGTATTTTGAATCATTTTCGGAGATATTTTTACACTATGTTTTTTATATTTTCTTATCAACGGCACAATTGTATTGAAATAAAGTACCTAAAATAATTGTATATGATCGTGACCGATAAGATGTAAGTTGTGTGAAGGATAATTAGAAAATTTAAGAATACTTAACCATCATATAAAATTATTTCTAATCTAACCTTAGTGCTTTGGACAATATAAACTTTTTAATGTAACCTTATGACGTTTGACATAGAATTGACAGAATGCGTGCTGCAAATATCGTCAAAGAGGATGTAAAAAAAAACTGAATATCGTTTAAAGCAGATGCTTCGGTCGCAGTTATCTGTACTAATATTATAAAGAGGTAAAGTTTGTAACTTTGTGACGTTGTAGGGGGTAATCTCGGGATCTACTAAACCGACTTTAAAAATTATTTTACTGTTGGAAAGCTACGTTAACAGGGAGTATCATAGGCTATATAACATGACGCTTTATACCACGGGAGCGGGACAGACCACGGGTGAATCCGCGCCGGGCCGCTAGTAATATTATAGAAAACTCTTTATTGTCATAATTAAGATATTAATTTTGTCTATATTCTGTTAGCTGCATCTCCATTAAGTCCTAATAAAGAAATAATTTAATATATTAATATGATAAAAAACAAATTTTAGTTCAGAAAACAATCAAACTGAACTAGTTTGAATAAAAACATTTGGATATGAATATTTTATTTCTATAATAGCCCTTTTCAAGTGGTTTAGTTGCTCTTAAGTCCCTGCATTAAACTATCCCGTGTACCTACCCCGTAGTTCCTACTACTGATATAAACTTTGGATTATACATAAAGCCTACTACCCAATATGAACCTGTCAAATCGTTCCAAGTCTACTATTACAAATAATTTCACTGACTTTTAGCGCAGGATAATCTTTGGGTTATAAATAGTCATCTAATAACTTTTGTGAACATGATGTGTAACACAAAAATAATTTGCCATTATGAATAGTTTTTTTAGAATTATTACATTAGTATTGGTAATTAACAGACTTATAAATATGTACTAATATCTGTACAGACATTTTATTGCGAATTAAAATTACTGCATGTGCTAAAATGTGTTATGAATTCATTTGTGCATGTATTTTTTTATGGTCCGTTCCAAGACACACAACTTTTGTTGCTAATACTTTATTTAAAAAAAAACTAAAACCTCTGAGTAATATTAAATTATATCACATAAAGCGATTAAATCATAACGATCATTTAAACTTTTCACTTACGTAAAAAAATATTTAATTATAAAAAATTGGGTAATATTTCTTTCCTGATATCCCGAAAACGCAGAGTGAATTTAGCAACGCTTCGCGTTTTTGATGCCGTTTTTGCCGGTGTTGTTTGTTAGCAATGCTCTCTCTAGACATGTTATAACTCAATGTATATTATATTTGTAGAGTAAAGAAGAAAATGTAGGAGTGTGGAACCAGGGCTCCGAACGCAAACCAGGATTTAAAGCAAAAATTATAATGAAGCATTAAATAATTAACTAACCTAATTAGTCCACGAATATGTATATACATACATACATCTTCATTCGCATTACGGCACCAAAATACCGCAACTACTCCGCCACCTATTTGGTTATATTTTTTAAGAAGGCGTTATAAAATTTCTTAGAGGTCGGCAAAGCTTTGGCAACACCCCTGATGTTGCAAACGTCCATAGGCGACTGTAACCACTTTCTATCAGTTGGGCCGTCTGCCTGTTTGCCTGCTTCAGGCATTAAAAAAAACAGACAGACAGACATAAAATTTAAACATTGACTTTTTTATATAAGTAACGTATATACTTTCTTACCAATTAGGTCAAAAAAGCTGTTATTTTGACATTTCAAACAGACACTTCAATCTTATTTATCTGTATAGATTTCAAAAATACATAAAAATATGAATAAACATAAATTAATAAATTATCATAAGACATAGTAACTGTCGCCTTTTAAAACAAACAAGCTTACCCTTTCAATATTGGGTCGTCGTCTCCTAAAGAAATCACCAATACCACACATGTACATAATTAAAAACAAATTATAGACACTTTTATCACTGCGTACATTTAAATTGTTTTTGTTTTTAAACTATATTATTTGCGGGTAGAATCAAACTGACATTGAGACCGATATCATTGTGACCGACTGCCCAACTAGATTGGTTTGTTCTTTTTATGAAATATGTGCATCTACAGGGGGATACTATTTTGTAATACGGTTAATACACCATTCAGTGCAATTTTTTTTGGAAACTGCAGAGCTAAACATGACAGTTAAAGTGCATCCCAAAAACTTCTAAATTCGCTCATTTGACTATGGTTTTTTTATTAGCTGAAACTGGCTGACAAGCAGACGGCCTGTTTGTGTGCTATATTTAACTAGCTGTCCCGGCAGACGTTATTCTGCCCTAAAGAAATAAAATTTAGAAACCGATTGCAGCGCCACCTACCGGGTCCAATTGTGAATCTAAACCATCCTCGAATCCACTTGAACACACACAAAAAATTCATTCAAATCGGTCCAGCCGTTTAGGAGGAGTTCACTGTCAACACACGTACAGAAGAATTATATATATAAAGATAATAAACAACTTAACTTTGTTTGTGTCTTATTAAATCCAAAAATATAATATAGTTTTATAACAGCCATTTTGAAATTGGGCACGCATCACAATGACAAGGCACATTCTCCTGGTTTGATCTGTCATAGTGTTGCCATATATTTCACTATCCTTACACGGCCCATCTAATGGAAAGTTGTTACTGTTGCTCATGGACGTTTGCAACACCAAAGGCCAACGCGTTTCCGGCCTTTATAATTAGGATAGGGTGGAGGGGAGTGTTAGAGGAAGGGGGGTGCGGCATAGTTATAGGGCGCCTTTATTTTTTATTTGAGATATAAAGTGAAAAACTAGCCTTTTTCTGGGATAACTTTTACATAAATCTATCCCATTATCCGGGATGAAAAGTATCCCTTGCCCAACCTCTGTATTAAAATTACATATATAACGAAATTCAGCCCAATCAATCTAACAGTTTTTCCGTGTAACAAAAAAACAGCACATATATGTATATAATAGCACATAAGAGAACAATGTAATAGCCTATCCAAGTAAGAAAAAAGTGTACTTAGAAATTAGAACCAAAATGTAAGATTTTTGAAAATAAAGAAAATAAAATAAAGAAGTAAAAAAATAACAAAAAAAAAGACAAAAAAACACATAAAAAAGAAAAATAAGAATAAATAAAAAAACAGAACCCCTATATAAGAAAGATAGCTAAAATCGGATAAATCTTGTTCGTCCGATGGAAGGAGAATTTTAAAAAAAAGAACAGTTTTTCCGTAAAAACATAACAAACAAAGAGAGAAATATATTTTTATCCCGGAAATTAACCCATTTTTCGGGGTGAAAAGTACCCTATGTCCATTCTCGCTATCGAATATTTTTGTACTGAGTTTCAGCCAAATAGCTCCAGTAGGTTTTTCGTGAAAGCGTAACAGACAGAATTACTTTTTCATTTATAATATTAATAGGGATTAGCTAGACGTGTTGCTGGCAAGTTCCTTGCTGTTTCTTCTCGTTAAACAGCGATAACACGTGGTGTTCATCGCATAGAAATTAGACCTAATTTGTTATCTTATATGTTAAGATCTTTAAAAAATGTTCACCAGTGGAACTTAGTTTGTTATAAAAACATTTCGATTTGAATATAAAAAAAGGCATCAGCCTGTATATCTGGCGTGGTTAGTTAAAACCGCCTCAATCCCGTGGGAACTGAATACGATTAATTGTTTACAACATGTCCTATGCGCGCCACTTATATCGTACTCTCCTTATTGGTGACACATACAAAGTGCACTCAGTGCAAGTATAAGATGTTTTCTTGTTATTTTAAATAATATGCCAAAATAGCAGGCAAAGAACTTGATCCATACAGCCATTCACATCTAGTCTATAATATTATAAAATTCTAAACATGCCACCGTGTCTGAACATTAAAGCTACTTTAAAAAACTTTGCCAGGTGGTAGGGCATTTGTCCGACTGGATGGCTACCACCCCTGGTCTAAAGTATGTCGCTATAACAACCTTGAGTTGTGTTCCGGCATTAGTGACGGGGTTCCAGTCTCCCTTAAGAGAGCAACAGCGCATTTGTAGCAACTTTGGTGTTGCAAATGTCTATAGGCGATGATAACCGCTTTCCAACAAGTGGGCCGTCTGCCTGTCTGCTGATTGCCTGCAAAGAAAAAAAAAAAAACAAGTGGTATATATACACTACATATATAAACGATGGAGTTTGTTCGGGATTCACACAAAAACTACTGAGCCGATTTCAAAGCGGTTTTCGCTGATCGACAACAAATCCTTAGGCTAAAAAATTGCGCCACTTTTTATCCCGGGAATCCCACGGGGATTTCTATGAGAATTATTTAAAATATCCAGATTAAAAAAAAACAATTCCACAGTGATTTTTTCACTGATCAACAGCAAATTGTATGAAATAAAATGTGAGATATTTTAATATAAGTTGCGGGCGGCATATCCTAGTAATTACATATTGTTACGAGTTGCAGGCCTCGAATTAAAAAAATGCCGTTGATCGAATTTATTAGAACTATACAAACACGTATAACACAGGTACAAATATAACTGAACACAATCAGTTCAAACATAATGCGCAATTCAATAACACGCGCAAAGTCCGCCACTATATAGATTATCGAATGTATACAGGTCTTGTCTCGCTGCTGATTATCGCTTGACTGCCGATCTCTCCATTGGGCCATTGCTTTATACTATACCGATGCAATATGAATGCCCGCCCGCGTAGATCGAATTTCTTAGAATCAGTTCGACACCTGTCTAATGACTGCCATAAAATATTACGATACACAATGGACTGTTTTTCTAATTACAAATTTTAAACACAAAGTAAACAAAAGAAGACAGGCATAAATAGTTTCAATGTTACTAGCTCAAACGTCGGCAGATAATAAATGTGCTTTGTCTACAGGTATGCAGGTGGCCCAAATTGTGACAATATAATAATAACAAAGAAATTAAGTCCATATAGTCTAGACAACTGCCTATCAAAACATAGAGTAGAGTCGAAGCCAAACTAATTTGAAATAATACAATTAAATGACATGTTGTTTATCACAATGTAGGCATTCTTAGTGAATTGAAGAACGCGATTGCAGCACCACCTATTTTGCTAATTCATCCATTCTAAGGAAACGACGTCATTAAGTGTTAAGTCGGGTTATAAGCCTGCACTATGTCGAGTTTCATTCATATACGTTCAGTAGTTATCAAAAAAGATGATATCACAACGCCATATTTTTCACAATTTTCGTCTATCTCTCGCCTACTTCATTGTAAAGCAGAGGTTCCGGGTTCGATTCCTGATATTTCCTATGATAATTTTCGGAAACGAATTTTTTCCGTTATTTACTATTAGAGTTTACCCCGCGACTGCGCCGCGGGTTAACCTCTAGTTCCTGCTTCTTGTTTAAAGAGCAGGCGTTAATACAGGTTACAATGTACACCATTTTTATGTTATTGCCATTTACACCCGAAAAATTAACTTCATTTTATATCGCAAACTCGATGCTTGATATATACTCATGCCGATCTCCTGGCATGATATATATATATATATATATATATATATATATATATGTCCATTTTCGGCATTAAAACTACATTTAAACAAAATTACAATAAAAACGATCCAGTATTCCCAGTGTTTTCTGAAAACTTACCAGAAAGACATATCGAGTTATTATCACATTTTTATAGACGATGCATTTTTATATCTATGAACTTGAGAAATGACTGGTCTCATCGAAACTTTCATCCTCTATTACAAACAGTCCTAATTTTATTTATCTATCCCCCGTCAATGAAAACTACAAAAATGACAAAAGGGACAAAATCAGCAAAAAGGACAAAAAGAGCAGAAGAGCAAGAGCGCAGCAGAGCAGAAGAGCAAGAGAGCAAGAGAGCAAGAGAGCAAGAGAGCAAGAGAGCAAGAGAGCAAGAGAGCAAGAGAGCAAGAGAGCAAGAGAGCAAGAGAGCAAGAGAGCAAGAGAGCAAGAGAGCAAGAGAGCAAGAGAGCAAGAGAGCAAGAGCGCAAGAAAGCAAGAGAGCAAGAGAGCAAGAAGGCAAGAAGGCAAGAAAGCAACAGAGGAAGAGAGCAAGAGAGCAAGAGAGCAAGAGCGCAAGAAAGCAAGAGAGCAAGAGAGCAAGAAGACAAGAGAGCAAGAGAGCAAGAGAGCAAGAGAGCCAGAGAGCAAGAGAGCAAGAGAGCAAAAGGGCAAAAAGGACAAAACAACCAAAATTATGAAAATGGCAAATCACAAAACCAACCAAAGCCTGTCCCACTTTTGGGATAATCTTTACATAAATCTATCCCAAAATCTATCCCATTATCCGGGATGAAAAATATCCCTTGTCCACCCTCGGTATGAAAATTACATATATACCGATTTTCAGCCAAATCGGTACAGTAGTTTTTCCGTAAAAGCATAACAAACAAACAGACAAATATATTTTTATCCCGGAAACTATCCCATTTTTCGGAATAAAAAGTATCCTATGTTCATCTTCGGCATCGAAAATATATATATACTGAGTTTCAGCCAAATCGGTCCAGTAGTTTTTCCGTGAAAACGGAACAGACAGACAGAGTTACATTCGCATTTATAATATTAATAGGGATGGTCTGGGATCGGTCTTAGAGTAGTACGTCGATATTACCGGTAACACAAGCGTAACTTGCTAAATTTGGGGATATACAATATGTGTCTTTGTCTGCCGATTTTTATTACAATATATGTATTTTGATTTCTTTTATAGTATTTTCATCCAACATGATACTTTAATTAATTCCTAGATAGCATCCCATCGTGAGTTAAGATGTCGTATATCGTCTATATCTAAGCGAATAAGAACCTAAATTGTAAAATCCAAATTCTAAAACACATACGTCTTCACCTATTTAACAATCTTTCCACTAATTGTACGCATTTGTTACACCATTTAACTTTGTAAACACGAAGCGAATCGTTTAGGCTGTCGTCGGGCCAATTCGCCCTAATGAGCAATCGCATGTTACTGGCGTTCCCAGATAACGAATAAATCGTTCGTGCGTCCAGGAGTCAATATAGCCCACGCCCACGCTCACTAGTGAAGTAGTAAGTGCCAACAGGTGATAGTGTATGGTGTATAGGGTTATGATCGCTGCAACTTTACTCTACTTTTTAACGGAGAAAGAATACAATTTCCTGCGGCCGGGCGGCCTGTCGTAAGAGGCGACTTAACAACCCACAGCCAGGTGGTAGGGCATTTGCCCGACTGGATAGCTAGCACCCCTGGTCTAGAGTATGCCGCCATAACAACCTTGAGTTGTGTTCCGGCATTAGTGACCAGGTTCCAGTCTCCCTTAAGAGAGCAGCAGCGCATTTGTAGCACCTTTGGTGTTGCAAATGTCCATAGGCGGTGGTAACCGCTTTCCATCAAATGGGCCGTCTGTTTGTCTGCTGATCTCCTGCAATAAAAAATAATAAAAAACTCTGCGGTCAATCCTGGATTCGTATTGCCACTAATCTTATTAGTTCGTCTGGAATAATCTAGGAAGTGACACATCGATCCCCTAGTTTACAATAATACTAATTACGGGCATGTGGAAAGAATGCATGATAAATGAATGACTAAACAGATATACAATGCAAAAGTAGATGGATGCAGAAGTTGTGGAAGGCCACGACACACCTTCCATGATCAAATTGATCGTGTACTAGCAGAAGGTGATGTCAGGAGCCTTAAGAACAGACGAGCGTGCATGACAAGAGTTATGAATGTGAAAGATGCAAGTGAGGTGTGTAACCGGTTCCTATATCTTGCCTACCGTTCATTTGCCTTACTGTCGGTTAAAATTTGACATAAGCTCCATACAAGTAATGTCAAAATTATCAGTAAGATGTACGAACCCGCCATTACATGAAGATGAAAGCACACTGATAATGTGGCCAAAATTCCATAATTTTTGATGTTTTGTAATTTTTTTTAGAGACTACTAGGGTTTCCATGGAAGAAATTTTACATAAATATGTAGTCAACTGCAAAGTTATGTAGTGTAATTGCAAAAAAAATAACGTTTGGCAATGGCGGTACACCAAATTTTTTTTTTTTTACGTGTAATATAAAAAAAGATTGGCCGATTGACGTTTGGCAATGGCCGTACACCAAAAAAAAAAAAATTTTTTACATATTATAATTATGTGTTTAGGGTTTAATCCTTAAGAATAAATTTTCATATAAGGCCCCCTTTATGAAAATTTTATGAGGAGTAAAATAAAACAAGGGTTACTTTTTTTATTATACAATTTTAACTTCAATGTAATGAAATAAGATCTAAAATAATATCCATATATTCAAAGACTTAAGGAGTAAATTTCAGTCGTGTGTCGGAGCTGTTTTTGATTTTTAGTAGCATTTTTTATATAATATAATATATTCTATTCTTCCATAGTTTACATTTGGCTACATACTAATAATATTAGTTTAACGTCTTGTTCAACCTCTACGCATAATTATGTTTAGTACGGGTGCCGCTGCAATACGCCCTAATGCTTCCGGCGAGGTGATCATCAGGCTTAGCTTTAATGACGACTGTAAAATGACGGTAGCCGACACCGCCGCGGAGTATGATCGGTACCCCCTCCTTTGTTTCTATTGCCATGTGCGTAATCTACAAGTAAAAAAGTATAAAAGGTTTTTTGGAGTTTACTCCTTAAGAAATGTTTATAAAATTTCCATACCGAATTTTTTGAGCAGTGAAATAATACCAGCGTTAACTCGAAATTCTTAGCATTTTTTTTCTTTTAGAACACCCCTGTAAGGGGCCATCCAGAAATTACGTCATATAAATTTCATAATTTTTGAACCCCTCCCCCATTTTTGTTACAGCTGGTCACATTCGTAAGACTCCTCCCACCCAAGTGTGACATCACATATTTTGGAATTATCACCAAGAAATTATTAAATTAAAACAGCAGTTTTGTATATTACTCTTATTTCCAATTAATATTTTTTTTAAATAATTTAAACTTTTGAAGTTTTTCGTTCAAATTTCGTGTTTTAAACCTTAAATATATCAGATTTTGAAACGCGACATCACGAAGTTTAGGACCCCTCCCGCCCTTTATCACACAATGTCACATAACGTCAGACTTCGTCAATCCCCTCCCCCAGTTTTAAAAGCATGGACGGTAAACCAGCCACGCTTGTTCAAGGTGAATCATTGGGTTTCACATGTATAATGATTAAATGTGCAAATTTCTTCGCTATGTTTTACTTCCCTATCTACATAATATCGTCGGTTTACTGCAAAAATTACTTGAGTGCAATATTACATATACATACATACATAACTTCACGCCAGTTCCCTTGCGGGGTAGGCACGAGGAATAGACATTCTGCTAGTACACGATCAATTTGATCATGGAAGGTGTGTCGTGGCCTTCCACGACTTCTGCATCCATCCACTTTTGCAGTGTATATCTGTCTAGTCATTCTTTCATCATGCATTCTTTCCACATGCCCGAACCACCGGAGCATTCCTTTCCTTACCTTCACCCCGACACTCTCTTTCAGACCAACTCTCTTTCTTACTTCGGTATTACGAACGCGGTCCGTCAGCGTCACTCCGCAGATTTTGCGCAGTGCTCGCATCTCGACCGCGTTTACTCTCATGCTCTCTCTTCCATACCAAACTCTCGCTTCCATACGTGAGCGTAGATACCAGCACTGCGTTGTGCAATATTATCATTTATATTTATGTAAGTAAATGAATGAGATTGCAATAAACCGATGATATTAAGTGTAACAACATGCACATTAATTCAGAAAAACTGCCTAAGCGACGCTTGTTCCGCAATCTGGCTTCGAACTTTTCCACCACAACTGTTGGCATCGTTGCACACATGTTACTTACAGGACAGTCAAATGTTCCTTCACAGTATAAATTGTGTCCTTCATTTCTAGGCTCAAAATCAAATTTTCTTCTAAAAACCCTGGTGTCGTTGTGAACTCTTTTTCCTTGATAGATTTGCCGATATGGCGAATGGACGAAATCTAAAGCCGAGGGTTTTAGTGTTGGCAGTGGCTCAGGGTATTCGTATCTGCGGTTAAAACTTAGGCGTCGTGAATTAGGACTATGGAAATAAAAAAGCGTTTTTGGAACATTAGAAAAGTAATAAACAATCAGATTATATTCATTTTTATTTTTACAACAATGGAACCCAGGACTTTTGAATTCCATTAGTTCAGTTTTAATTGCATCTCATCGGAAATTGTTTATATTATATATTCTGATATATATTATATATCGGATATATATTATATATCCAACAAACATTCAGGTAGTCATAGCGTTGATGACTACTTGTTGGAATCTCCAACAAAAACTATTTATTAATTTGGCGTGGCATGGTACTCGCCACCAAACATACTAAATGATTAAATTTAGAATATAGATGTTCTTTTGTTATTTTATTCTGTTTTTCCCCTCATTACTATTAGTCATGGGAAAAATCACTCACCAAGAAGAAAAGAGTGATATATATCTTTTTGATACAAAGATATATATCACTCTTTTATATCTTTAACTCTTTATCTTTACAGTGAATAGTGGCAGTGTCAATTGCAGACAAGATGAATTATTATCTATGAGTGATATACTGAATACTGATAAACTGATATGAAAAAAATGGAAACAAATAGAGTGAAAAAATATAATAAAATTAATTACATTAAAACAAAATTACACCATAAGACTAGTGTTACGATTTATTTTGGCTTGCTATTATATTCGGTTTCCTCGTTCAGTTACTACGCATGCGCAGTGCGCAGGCTAATCATTCTGTCTCTTTTCTTTCTAGTTTCTTTTCATTCGGATCTATAGTCATCGCGTGGAACAGGAATGAACTAAAGAGTTAAAGATATAAAGACACATTTTGAACGCAAGTGATATACAGATCTAATCACTCTTCGCGTCGGATATATATCTTTTGAGTTAATCACTCAGGAGTTACACACCGCTTATTACTATTAAAATCGTCGTTATATTCCGCACATGCCGTTTTCATTTATAATTAAAATATTTATGTACGGTCCACAACAAATTAATATTTAAAGAAGTATTTACACGCTACCTCGGAATAGAATAGAATAGAATAAATATAATTATATTGTATAAGCTGTCACAAACATAAAATTACAAAGTTGTTGGAGTTCATAGTTGGAACGACAGTTTGTCCTTTTGGACGTACAATACAAGCAATTGTAAACGTTCTTGGACATTATTACATTAATTAATCAATAAATAAATTACCTAATTACACTAATATAAAAGTTTAATTTTATAGAAGCACAAAACAATCACATTACCATAGATTATTATCGGACATCAGATTAATAACATGACGACTAACGAAGAAAGCTAGCCAGCCTTCTGGGCATCCTACCCACAGAAGACGGTGACCCAGGCCCAGTTATATAAGAAATTTGATACGAATCGAATATAACTAATATTAATTACTTTACAATAGAGTATATTTATCACTTATTACAGACTTCCGGTCAAATTATCTACATAAACCGGAGGAGCGTGAATCTTTATTCACTGTACTGCACTGTACTTTTACAGACAAAAACCATACTTACATGATACGCCTACCTAAACCAAAGTTATGCATCCGCTCATATAAAAACGTCTGCCTAGAACCGGCCATACTGATAATACAGAGAATGTACAGCTCTATACTTAGTATCATAATAAACAACACCTCATAACGTAATTTATTAAAAAACAACTTTGATATATTTACGACAAAAACATGGATTTCATTGTGAAATATTGGATGTCGGTGCGCTGTTTTATAATGCCTTGTGGCTTTTGCACATTTTATGAGATTTTTATAACCTACCGAGCTACTGTTATACAACACATGGTAGTTGTAAAATTTGGTTATCAAGGACATTCGATAATCGACGCTTCAATGCACTTAAATGGAATGTTCTAGTGATAAGATTGCTAAAGTTAATTAGTGGATTGAATTACTGGAAGACAAATTAAAAGTATTCGAGATGCGTCATGCGTACTACCGATAATGACCTTCAAGGCTCGAATGTGGAAACTGAAACCAAGACTTTTTCAGAAATAACAACCTATACCTGCTCTACGGGTTATGAAAGGACCATTTCTCAATATCTTTCTTGTGGACAAAATTCAAAATGTCGATATTCATAACTGAACCAAGTTAACCGATTTAGCCCGCAAACTTAGCAAACAGAAGTGATAATGGGCCAATCAAGTCTATCGCAGGACTCATAGAACTGGCAACCTGGGTTAGGCTGCGTTTGGTCGCAGGTGGATGCTGGATAAGGCAAGCGGAAGACCAGAATACTCGGAGCAAACTTGGACAAGCGTACTTACGTCCAAAGGTGTAGTTCAAGGCTTATTATTAAACCTTAGAAATATATTGAAATTGCTAAGTCTTGATAAGATTTTTATGTTAAGACTGGTTTTGTCTAAAAAATATGTTTTGTAAACTAAAAATTTATAAGGCTAGAGCAAAAGGAACCTGTGGCGGCATCTAGTCTTCTAACTGAATATTTTTTTAAAGTATACCAGAACCCAGTAGTTTATTGTTTTAAATTTAAAAGTATTAAAATATCTATGATTTATTGCGCTTTCGGAGCAATAGCAAAACGCCGAATCTTGTAATAACGACAATGATGACAGTGACACTGACAGATATGGTATTATGGTCCAAAATTGCAATTGATTTGTCATAAGATTTTACAAAATTGCGAAAGTTGAATATTTCCTTGTTTTATTGCAGAAAATTTTCAATTCCGTCATAATTTAAGGAATATGTGTTCGTTCTCAGTGATAAAAGTTTATAATTAAATCTTTTATTTTTGTTCAATATTAAATACAAAAGTTTTGTACTCTACAATGGACGGTGAGTGGTGTTTTCTTTTTTGTTAGGCACTCTGATATGAAAATTATTGCTTTAATGCTCAAATATTTTTATTCACAGACTCGTCAAGTAAAAAACGTATCGGAGATATAAATGATGTGAACGAAATAAAAGCTAAACTTAGCGAAATTGCAGAAACGGGGAAAGATGAATATGATGTTTCCCACTGTTTAAAACTTTTACTAAGCAATAACGACCAGGATGTTGTATTATTAACCATAAAAGCTATCTCTGAGCTGGCTAAATGCGAAGAAAAGCGTGAAACATATGCAGACAGGGAGATTATAGAACCAATATTAGAAATTTTTAAAACAGAACTCACTGTAGATAAATTAGAATTGCTAAAACAGTGTTGTAGAGCTCTAGGAAATCTGTGTTGTGATTGCGACAGTTCTAGATTAATAATATTTGAATGTGAAGGAGTACCAGTACTTCTTGGAGTACTGAGAAAAAGCATGGTATTGTCTATGGATGAAATAAGGATTTTGATGAGTAAAACTTTACTTAACTTTGCTATTGGTGGCCAGAAATTCACTGATGCAATTGTCCAAGGAGGTTTAACAGATACCCTGTGTGAAATGTTACATTCTGAGCTTGAGAAAGAAGAAATGGATGATGATGCTATTTCTACTTCACTTTTAATATTAAATGTAATAAATGATAATACACCAGAATGTTTGTATGATAATAAAATTAATATAGCAGTCCTAAATGTATTGAAAGACACCAGTAACATTGATATTTCTGAATTGTGTTTAGATCATTTATATGCACAAGCTGAACATGGTAAGTTATTAAGTTTTAATTTAAACTTTTAATATATTAACTGAAAGTTTTACTGACATATTAAACTCACTAATTTGTTATTCAGTATTTTACAATTATTATGACATATTTGTCATCAAGCTTAATAATTCAGGAACTCTTTCAAGCCTGGGTGTCTTCAAGTCCCATGTGAATAGGTACCTTCTCGGTAGGCATGCTCCATCCTAAACCACATCTTCAGTCTATATAGGGTGACATCATGGTCAAATGTGAACCTATACTATAATTAAAAAAAATCTTTTGAAGGAGCCATTCCTGAAGCCAGCAAGTGAATACATTTAAACTAATAGAAAGTTTGTTTTTATCTGGTAGTATTTTTTTTTTTAAGTTTAAGGCTTGGCAACTAGGCCTTTAAGCCAAACGCCGTTGTATTGTATGCTACAATCGACATCATTCAACGGAGTTCTTTTGAAAACTTGAAAGGCCACATTTGGCTATATAGTTCACATTTCTCGCAAAAACACATAATTACTACTCAAAAACTATCAATATCCTACAACTATTGTTCATTTTAGAGTAATATTACACATTTTTAGAAAATAAAACTGCACAGCACATCGTCCCCTTACAGTTCCCGCCAAGAACTCCTTTCTCTGGTAGTTGTTGTAAATATTGGACCCATAACATGCATTAGTGCGTTGGACAGATTAATGCAGTCATTAATGTCTTATACCAGTGTATAAGACATACAATTGAATCCGTTTATTATGATTCAGCCTAAGTTGACCGACCACTTAATATGAAGTATTACACTGCTTCATTTGTATTTATAAAATTCTTTATACTAAGTCGGTATAATGATCCTTCTTATTGTACCATATCACTTATTATGACCAATTTTTAATAAATTATGTCTGGTTATAGTGATAATGATAGTAATTTTGGAATGGTGCTTGTCCTTAAAATAATTAATTTAATTAAAAAAAAAGATACAATTCTTATAGTCAATAATGCCTGGAACAAAATGTATTAATTATTCTATAATAATTTTCTAAATATGTATATGTTTTATGCTTTGTTTGACATCAGCTTAGTATGACATGTTTGTTGCTTCCCTTCATTGTCATTATGAATGGATTCTACTTTACTTATCTATTCCAAGCATTTTCAATGCAATACCATATGCACATGTTTTAGGCCCATAATTCCTAAAAATTATTTTTAGGATAAAAAAGTGTCTTATGTTTAGCTCTATTATCAGCTAGACATATGTACTACCTTTTTTGATAGTCAACCTTGACGATCTATACTCAAGGCTCAGAATAAATAAATAAACATCCAGTCTTTGACAATTCTAAATTCTAACAGAAGGAACTTAATGATTTTATTTTGATGCTTCTAGATTCAGTGAAAACTTTATTGGCAAAGAATGGTGGTGTACAACTGGTGTGTTCTCGTTTGGAGCAGTTGATGCATAAGCAGGAAGCTGGTGAATTGAATGTTGAAGACAATGAAGTGGAAGCCATTGTACGACAGGCTTGTGATTTGGTGATCATCATTTTGACAGGAGGTACATAGACTAAAACAAGTGGCCATGTGAGATTTGGACTCATGTTTGGGAGATTTCTCTATGAGTAATCATACTGAAAAGTATGCATAGGAATAAAATATAATGCATTTAATCACTAATTAAATACAATTTTGACCATTACAACATTCACGCCACATGCCTTTGTGGGATTTAACTTGCACAGTGCTTGCCAGTATATTTATGATTTTATAATTTTTTGCCTAATTCCTGCAAATTTGTTTCATGAATTTTGATATACACACATTTGATAGAGAACAGCAATGGTTTAGTATAACATTGCAAAACTACTATGTATATTAATAACTACATTGTTAAATAATAAAAAGAAAGAAAAAGAACTACATCGTAATCCATAATATTTATACTGTATTCAAGTGTTTATTTTACTTTTGACATTTGCAAGTGCATCAAGTTAGATATTTCTTGACAGTAAAGCCCACATGAAACAAATGACATAATCATTATACTTTATTGTTGTGTATGACGTAATAGTGATGCTCTGTGAGTCATGTAAGACTCACTCAGATTATAGACTATTAAACCATCGACACTATACATAAATAAATCGAAAGTAATTAATTTGAAAGTAAAAAAATGTTCTACTTTGTAGGAAAATAATACCGCAATGATTATAAGTGCCATTTTATTGATTTATTTAATATATATAATTATGTAAAATATGTTCATTGAAATGTGGGTATATTTATTCCAGATTATTGTATAATTAGCAAAAATATATAGATAAGTCAAATTAATTAAAACTTATTTATAAATTAAGTTGATTTTTATAACAAGTCGAGTCTGTAATGCATTAGGTCATTCCTAAAAGATCCATCATCGCGCTGTCAAAAGTAAAATAAATGCTTGGAAAGACTGTACATATACAAAGCTGCAGAAATAGGTCAAGGTGTATCCACTTCAAAGATACAAGTATTTATACATTATTTTAGCTTAAAATCCTTAAGGCACTTCCAAACACTTGATTTTTGCACTCGATTACAAATCTTGACATTTGAAATTGTGACATTCAATAAACAAAGGACATTTGCAAGACAGGCTGATCTGTCTGAGCTTCGAACCGATAATTGCCAAGAAACTGCACAGGACAAGTAAAAATTACATGTTCTTGTTTCGGTAGCCAACAGCCACTTTGGGTTGCTGGGCCAAAGGAGTAAGGAAGCCAGATGCTATTAACAATAAAATATGTTCATGATTTTCAGATGAAGCCATGCATATACTCTACAACAATGGAGTGGGTGAAGTATACTTGACCATGACTAAGTGGTTGGACTCCTCCAACTATAATCTTCTCACTACGGCTGTTCTTGCAATTGGTAATTTTGCGAGACAAGATGATTATTGCACACAAATGATGGAAAATCAGATATATGACAAATTGTTAGGTAAGGACTGTAAACCAGTGATTATTACTTTAGCAACGTGAAGTTTATTCATATCTGTATGTTTAGTTATGTATTTTTATAACCTTGAGGCATTATTCATGAAACTGGATATTATATTCACTAAAGACTCGATGATGATGGACACTATTTTTAGGCAGTTCTTAAAATAAACATTTTACATATCCAAAGTTACATGCACACTAAAAAAAAAATCGTGTTAGAACAAGTTTTGGTCGGAGCGGAAGAGGGTATCACAAGGTTTATCACTAAGACCTTTATGTTTAATAATATCGCCTTTTCGTAATTTCAATTTTCACCAGTAACAACTCTTTCAGATTTATTCGAAACATACCACGGCTTTGCGGTTCGTATGCAGAATGATCCAGAAGACAAATACCCAATAGAACCGACAACTGTAGCTAAAATACAACATGCAATACTCAGTGCCCTTCGTAACTTGACTGTGGCGGTTGAGAATAAGAGAGTTGCTGCAGCGAAGGGAAGAGCGGCGCCGTTGCTGTTGGATGCTCTGTTGCATGTCGAAGATCACCATGTTGCTTATAAATTGTTGGCTGCTATCAGGATGTTGGTTGATGGACAAGGTTAGTCTGTTAATGATAACAGTAGTAACACATTGCAAAGTGTTCATGCTCTACATAGCTTAGAATGTAAAAATCAAAAGAATATCAGTACGATAAAACACAAGATTATGAAAAAAGTTTTTTTTTTTGACATATTCTGAAAAAAGTTGGTGATAGATAATTTTCAAAAACTCAAGATAAAAAATATTTTAGTTTTATTTTATTTTTATATAATCGGATTTTCATACGGGAATTACAATAAAAATATTGTTTTATGCCTTCTTCCCCCAAAGTATTGGTAAAAAATTCGCCATGAATTCATTTGTAATTTTACTATTGAAAAAAAAAAAACGGAACAATAGGTGTTTCAAAAAATCTCGAGAAATACTTAAGATAAAAAGCTGAAAATTTGGGTGAATTATTTTTATTTGATATCAAAACGATCCGCATAGTAAAAGTAGAAAATTACGTAGAAACCCTTTATTTCTAAACTTTTATATGATATGTTTAATGTTCGTAATACCAAAGTAAGAAAGAGAGTTGGTCTGAAAGAGAGTGTCGGGGTGAAGGTAAGGAAAGGAATGCTCCGGTGGTTCGGGCATGTGGAAAGAATGCATGATGAAAGAATGACTAAACAGCTATACAATGCAAAAGTGGATGGATGCAGAAGTCGTAGAAGGCCACGACACACCTTCCATGATCAAATTGATCGTGTACTAGTAGAAAGTGATGTCAGGAGCCTTAAGAACAGACGAGCGTGCATGACAAGAGTTATGAATGTTAAAGAAGCAAGTGAGGTTTGTAAGAATAAGCCTAAATGGCGCGCTGTTGTTCGTGCCTACCCCGCAAGGGAACTGGCGTGAAGTTATGTATGTATGTATGTTTAATGTAACCTTCAGAGGGTGTGGCCAAACAGTTGGCGAGCAACGGCGCGGCGCTAGGCCGCGTGGCGCGGTGGGGCGGCGCGGGGGCGGGCGCGGGCGCGGCGGGGGAGGCGCCGCGGCTCATCGCCTGGGCCGTCAAGCAGTTGAGGCACAGCACTCATTGGAGACACGTCATACAGGTCAACTACATTCAATTCATCTTTCGCTTTTTGCTATTTTATTATCTAAAATAGATATTAAATGATAAGTCAGATTCCAAATGCAAAATAAATCAAATATGTCGTTGTGTAGTCATGAGTGCCTTTTTTTTTTTAAATTGCAGAAACCAAACTGACAATTTACATACATATGTGAAATGTATTTTGACACAAATTTGACGTTTTCAATTGTTACTAGAGCCTGTGCAATTATTAGCAAAATCAATTCCAAAAGTGTTGGAGTCTGCAAATATAGGAATATAATATCCTATTAATATTATAAAAGCGAAAGTTTGTAAGAATGTATGTATGCTTGTTACGCTTTCACGCAAAAACTACTGAATGGATTTTGATGAAACTTTACAATAATATAGCTTACACCTCAGAATAACACATAGGTTATAATTTATATAGTGTGAATTATCCAAAATATAACGATTTTCCATCACCACGCGGGTGAAACCGCAGGGCGCAGCTAGTAAAACATATATTAGAGTATAGAAGCTTGTAAGATTACATTTTTTACTGTTATTTGTAGTAAGCTTTTTTTCCATAGTGTCACAAATATGTTGTACTTTCCAGGTCGAAGGCTGTGTTGCCAGTTTAGTGAACATGCTAGTAACTAGCCACTCTTTGATGCAAAACGAGGCAATACTCGCCCTAACACTCCTCGCGATCGAGTCGTTAAACAAAACACCAATAACAGAAGAACCGGACTTTGATTACGAAAGGAGCTTTATCGCCCAGTTAATAGAGTCCGAGATCGGCAAACACGTGTCAATATTAGTTGACACAAACTGCGCCAAGATGCCCGTAGAAGTTGCCGAGAATCTAATGGCATTCCTGGATATAACTTCGAAGAAGAATAAAATTGCATTGGATTATAAAGAAGCGAAGGTGCAGGACTCATTGAAGAAGTTCTCCGAAGCTAGAAGCAATTTGAGCGAAGATTTGAAGTGTTGCATTGGTGGCGTCATTTCTGCTATTTCCGATAATGGAAGGAATTGAAGCGGTTATTTTAGAAAAAGATGTAGAAATTGGTTTTGATGTGTTTGGAAAAATTTCAGAATCGGTATAAATTCTAAAATTATACATTTTCATAGCACGCAAATGGATAGATAGTTATTTACTTAGATAGATGACTATCTAGGTCAGGGATTCCCAAACTATTTTGAGCACGAGACCCCTTTTCCAAAATGAACTGATACCTCAGCCTAAATTACTTTAAAAATCCTATCTTTAGTTTTTTTCATATTTATACAAAATACTTACATATATAAAAACTTTCCAGTTCTGTAAGTGAGTAAACTTGACATCATTTTTTTCATCAAAATTTAACAAAATAAATAGACATAAAATTCAGTATACGAACTTGTGCACTCTTATCGATTGGTTGAGTTTTTAAAAAGTGCAACAATGATACTCCTTCCTATTAAAATATTAGTCATTCTTATAACTAGTCGGTTATACAGTATCTTGAAATTTTCAAATAAGAACTTGTGTTAATTAATAGACCCTCAAAATCAGTTTTCGTTTATGTCGACCCCTGGAAAACCGATTTCGACCCTAGGGGTCGGTAGTAAACGGTTTGAGAATCCCTGATTCCCGCGCTCGCCATTATTTCTTTTTGGTCCTTCGAGCCGGATGTTAAGCACGCTCTCTTGGTAAGTGGACAACTATCCAGATACATAATGTACTAGATGACTTAAGTTTAATAGATTTAAAGCAAAGATAATGCCCATATCAAAACCAATTTCAATTTAACATGTATTTTTGTCATTCTCGAATCTAGTCATTAATCTTACTAAGCCCTGTCACTGTCTTAAATATAATTAGATGCTAGATTTTTTCTCCCATTCCTAAATGTGCTATTTTTGAATAAAAGTATTGTTAGATGTAAGATATTTTTGTGATTCTATTGCATATTTTTACATTCCGATTTTTCATATTTTTGAAATTCGCCTTTCGTATGTGTTTCTAGCCACCTATTGCAAAGCGGACGAGAAAATTATTATCTACCTACAATATATGCATGTATATCCTGCTAGTTAATTTTCAATGGAATTTTCTTTAAATGTAAACAGTATTTTTATACAATTGCTTTAAAGCTGGAAGTTTATTTATGTGATATTTTCTGTACCAGGTGTATAGAATTTATAACCTCATTATTTTAGTGATCTAGATACGCGAATACTCAATATAAACTAGACCATAGAGGATGTCTAGTTATTGTTTTGAAATACAGTTTTTTAAATAAAAACCAAATACATTAGAGTCTCACTAATCCGGCACTTTAGTAGTCCGATATGTCCAATAATCCGGCTTCTCCGCTTATGTTTCCTATATTACTCTCGTCCCATACTTGATGCAACGGCATCAGTATAACCTCAAAAGTTATTACAATAGCACTTATATATTTACCTGTTGTATTTAAGGTGAAAATAATGTAGCGAAATATGTCGAGTACATGGCAACATGCTTTATTTTATGTACATACTAGTTTATCCTGCGGCTGCGCCGCGGGTCAACCTCTAATGCGTGCCTCCTGTTTATAGAGGCTACAACACAGGTTACATTGTATTAAATTTGTATGTTGCTGCTATTTGTCCCGGAAGATTCACTTCGTTTTATATCGCAAACTATCCCATCTCCCGGATGAAAAGTATCTATGTCAATTTTCGGTATTAAAACTACATATATACACCAAAATGACCAATTCGACCACATCGACTACACCGACCACGTGGACCACATGGACCAAAATGACGAAAATGGCAAATTACAAAATAAAAATCTATCCTACTTTCTGGGATAATCTTTACATAAATCTATCCCCAAACTTATCCCATTATCCGGGATGAAAAGTATCCCTTGTCCACCCTCGTTATTAAAATTACATATATACCGAATTTCAGCCAAATCGGTTCAATAGTTTTTCCGTAAAAGCATAACAAACAGAGAGACAAATATATTTTTATCCCGGAAAGTATCCCATTTTTCGCAATAAAAGTATTCTATGTTCATCGTCAGCATCGAAAATATATATATACGGAGTTTCAGCCATATCAGTCCAGCAGTTTTACCGTGAAAACGTGACAGACAGACAGAGTTACTTTCGCATTTATAATATTAATAAGGATTATTAGTTTTTCTATACGATCCAATAATCCGGCAACCCCTAGTTTTTATTAGTGCCGGATTAGTGAGACTACTGTATGTTTATATCTATAGAAAATTCTAGTAATTCGGTCTTCGGCCAAACCACTGTTCGTCGCCTCGCTAATATAGATTCTCCTACTCTTATCTACTGGTCTTCACTATTCATTACGAAATAGGTGAAATACAAAAATATAGCAATATTGACGTAATACTCGAGTACAATATAGTATATATACTACTGAGTACTAAGATATTTTTCAATATATTTATAAAGCTAGCATGTATTTTTAAAATATTTTTAATGTCGCTACAATTAAAATTATGAACACCACTTTTTATTGTGTAAGAGTTTGTAATATTTGTACCGATTTTTGGTAAATATACAGGTGATTTTTGAAATGGACCGTAAGGGCCAAATCCTGAACTGCTGAATACCTAAAAACACTTGCATGGAACATCGATACCAATTTTGATAAAAACAAAAGTGATATTTTAGAAGTCTACATGTACCACTACTACTTTGGAGGTCTCCGGGTAGAAATAAAATACTGTTGTATGTTTGAATTGCAGTTCAGGATTGCATATTTATTTTTCTCAAGTTCTTCGTCTTCGCCGACCCCTGTGAGATTGGGGTGGCAAAGCGGTAGGGGGTGTCGAGCCTAGGCTCTATACCCCAGCATTTGCTCACAGAAATTATTATTCTGCGGTATTGGGGTTTTGGAGCCGCCGTAGGGGTCGGCAGCTCTCATGGCCTTTCAGCGGCTTCCGGTGGCCTTCGCGGGCTTTGGGTGGCCATCTGAGGCGTCTAGTGGCCTTTCTGCGGCGTTGTGGATGTTCGCGACCTCACAACAACGCCCTAATCCGGGCGTATAAGGTCACGGGGGGTCAGTTTCTATTTATTTTGTAAAGATGCCGATTAATATTTTATAATACAGCACACATTTAGCTGCTAAACGAAATATCAGATATAATAATAATAAACGCAGTCGCGCGATTGGACGTACTGAGGTAAGGCCGACGAGGAGTGCGCGCTTACCGTTCATTTGCGAAAGGCCGCCGTGGTGATCGGACGTCTGCGAGTACATAAGATTTTTTGAAAAATAAATTACTTAATAGGAATCGAATCGGCTGATTTTGAAAAAAAAAACACTAATTAGTGTGAAAGCTCAGGAAGGCCTTCATCAACATTCATATTTATATAGAGCGTGGTTGAGTACTGTTTGACAATTAAAACTAATGTTCCAATTGGTACAGATACAATGAAATGAAATGAAAACTCTTTATTGTTCACCATAATCTTAAATCTAGACAATTGATATGGATACATTTGCATTAGAACAATGGGCGGCCTTATCGCTTATAGCGATCTCTTCCAGGCAACCCGGTGTCTAAGGAGATTTTAAACGAAATTTCAATATAAGATTTTTGGTGGTGTATTACAAAAAAATTAAATAAGATATAAATAAAGTACTATCTACTCATATATACAGATATACATATATACATACAGATATACATATATAATTAGATATACGATGATATTATAAATATATATACGAACAATAGATACATTAATTTAATGCAACAGTGTTTATTTAATAGACCAATAATGGTCAGTGACCATACGTTTAAATTATACAATTAATAATATATATAATTAATATACAATTTTACTTTACTTTTGAAAAAAAAACACGAAATAAACACTAATCACTTTTTAAACCGCAATGCACTTTAATAATAGCGATTTGTTGCAGGCTTGATGCCCTTGCGACCACGCACACCGCCCAAAACATGTCCCGACATGTCTATCTGTCATTGAGGTGGTCGCGTCCTTCCACAGATGCAACACTCCGCTAAAGTGTCATTGACAACATAATTATTATTCTGATCGATGGTGCGCCGACAAGTGTATGGAAGATTGAACATGTTGTTTAAAAACAACTTAAGTTTGTTGTTCGACATTCCTTCACAGGGAATTGTTCCTCGCAAGCTATGCTATTGTTTGGTATAATACAGGCTGTGTTTATATTTTCAGAATTAGCCGATACCTGACAAGCGATTTTTCAAAAACCTAATGACGGATGAACTTGATTTTTGACTGATCAATTTGATGGATAATTGATTTTTTCAAAAATCAAATGATACCATTTTAGATTTCGTCTAAAAATTTTCACTGGTTAGCATAGTTTAGGATTTGACCCTGAAGGCTCACTTGAAAAATCACTGTATATGTAGCTAGCAGTAGCTGTTTAGCTATATTCGTTTATACCACAGAAATGGCGTCATTTATCGGGATATCGGGAACCCGGGAAATGTTGTCTAACCCTGTCTAGAGTTACATTTAAATCTTTTGGTTAGTGAAGGAGTCACAAATCCAACTGGCAAGTGGTTTTAAATCATAAGTTAATCAAAAAACTTAATGACGCCGCTTTTAGTTTTCGTCGAAATCCTTGAGAATATTTCGCTATATCTTATAGTTTTGAATTTGGTCATAGACTCGTTTGAAAAATTCACCTGTACATAGCTGTTACTGCTGATCCTATGCTTACTATTCATAGTGGTCGTTGTAACCGAAATCGGTTTGGGCAAATTGTTATCCGTGCTGGAACGGAGAAAAAACACAATTACAAAAACACCCCACAGCCAGTTGGTAGAGTATTTGCCCTGTCTGGATGGCTACCACCCCTGGTCTAGTGTGTGCCGCCATAACAATCTTGAGTTGTGTTCCGGCATTATTGGCCAGGTTCCGGTCTCCCTTTAGAGAGCGGCAGCATAGCGGTAGCACCTTTGGTGTTACAAATGTTCATAGGCAAAGGTAACCGCTTTCCATCAGTTGGGCCGTCTGCCTACCTGCTCAACTCATGCAATGAAATAAAAAAGGAAGTATTGAGAAAATTTTCACCCGCAAATTACTTTTGCGCACAACTCTGCTTTTAGCATTGCTATATAAAACATTTGTAACCTTAGCTTTTTGGTACAGATATTACGAATGCGTTTTAGATATAATGTACTATATTTATATGTCACCCTATAATTTGTAAGACAACCCGATAGTGCACTTATTAAATAGTTTTGAGTCGAAGCTTTTAACATGAACGTCGTATTTAATAAATACTATTTAGATTTAGGTCTTTGAAAATACGCTTTGTTATTTTTAAAGGCCAATTTTTCAATCGTCAGATAAAAGTTACAGAATAAAGTTCTCTCTCTTTTCTTTCACCATATCCCAATTACTTGGGGTCGGCACAATATGTCTTTTCCTTCCACACTCTTCTATTCTGACATACCTCTTCTGTCACACCGCATATCATCATGTCATCCTTCACACAATCCATCCATCTTTTTTTTGGTCTACCTTTAAATTTGTACCCATCGATCTTGTAGTATAACATTCTTTTTGTCACGTGACTTTCATCCCTCCTCATTATATGCCCATACCAACTTAATCTTCTTCCTCTCAATTTTTCTGTCACAGGTGCAACTTTCAAAGATCCCCTTATGTACTCATTTCTCATTACTCATTCTTACAGAATAAAGTTATAACATGGAAAAAATAACAATTAACTTAATAACTTTTATCTGGTGATTGAAAAATCGGCCCTAAACAAGTTTAAAATTGCCCTTTGTTAAGTGTGCCAAGAAACTGCTATATAGTGTAATTTCGTTACAAAAAGCTCTATTAACGAAATTATAACTGCCCAAAAATCTCCGTCACGAAAATGATAACTGTGGAAACAATTTTGTCATAAACATTATAATTTGGTGAATAATTTCGTTATGAAAATTATAACTAGGTAAATAATCTTGTTAAGATCATACGAACATTATAACTGGCGAAATAATTTCGTTACATAGAAAATGTATTTATTAAATTATGTTGTGGATATTATACTTTCCAATTATACTTTTTTTACTCCTTCGTAGATACAATATTATTGTCTCAGAATTATAGACATATAAAAAAAAGAAAATGTTTACTATAATAATAATTAGATTTTGGAGCTTCAATAGTTTATTAGAATTCATGCCCATCTAAATAGCATGATTGTGAAGTCATCGAGTTATAGTATGAATAAAATTTGTCTGCGTCCTTGAAGTTCGTACACGTCATTTTGCAGAACACTCACAAGTTCATGAGATGATACATTGGCCACGTTCTACTAGACGCCCACAATATTTGAAATGCTCCTTAAGCTGTTCTACAATGGCCGTTCTGGTCGCGGCAAAAACGTCACTAAAGACGTCTTAACTTTCACTCACGTCGAGCTCTCAACGACTTCGTCTCAAAAGGTGGATCGAAGTCGGCGTTGAGAAATTTAGTGTAACATCTAGATCTAAAATCTGGCAACAAAAAAAATTCTTTCGGAATTCGAAAAGACTCTTAAAAGGTATTCAGATTAGATCAAATTTCGATGTTTTGAGGTCCTAGAAAGCTATTACGATTACCGCTGATAGTATTTGTCAAGAATGTTATAATTTTACAAGGAATTGTAGGAATATTTATAATGAAAAAAATCAGCATGTCAAATTCTATATATTTATCAGATTTTTATTTAAAGGAAGATTTGGTTGCCGACCAGTGTACCTAATTAGTCTCGGAACGTAATTATTTTAAGCTTTTGATTTCTTTCCAAAGTCGCTTTGCAATTTACATCAAAAATAAATCGCTCCATAGTCGATTCCATTGAAGTGAATGATTGTAATGCTTGCAAGCAAGTGGAACCGGAAAAGTCGCGGTCGCGGTTAAGATTGTCAAGTGGATCGTACCGATAGTAGTACGTACAGAGCTGAGAGAACTGTAGCGCTCTCGCTCGGCCGCTATCCGGACTAGCATGCCATCCCTTTTGCACCACACGCTGTCGGGTATATGTAATATACGTTCACACTTAACTGGAGCTGCAAATTCCTGAAACTAATCTCGAAGTGAATTTAGATTTTACTCGTACTGTACTTTTACTTACCATTGAATATAGCAGCGATCCATTGTTTAAATTATATCCACTTCCAAAGAAGCAAGCAGGGTTGTGGGTATAATCTGAACGAGGCATATGACCAAGTGTACAAATAGTACTGCAACTTAGATGCTTTATCACTGGTTAGATAATGCCACGTTACTTAGATGGGCACAGCAACTTAGATTTAATATATTATTCTTGTTACTGCACCGATATTGATATAATTTTATGGACCAATATTGATAAATGTCGTTCGATACATTTATGTGATAGTTGTGTATTCAGTATTACACTTTTTTTTTTATTGCAGGAGATCAGCAAACAGGCAGACCGCCCACTTGATGGAAAGCGGTTACCATCGCCTATGGACATTTGCAACACCAAAGTTGCTACAAATGCGCTGCTGCTCTCTTAAGGGAGACTGGAACCTGGTCACTAATGCCGGAACACAACTCAAGGTTGTTACGGCGACATACTTTAGACCAGGGGTGGTAGCCGTCCTGCCAGGGCTGCGGAGAGGCTAGGTCATATACCCGTAGCCCTGGCATAAGGCGAAGGACGGAACACCCAGGGGTTTTAGTGGGTATCCCTAACTGGGGAGGGGCAATAGCATGGCACCAGTTCTGACTGGGCATGCTAGTGCCACCCCCAATCTGGCGAATCCCACACTAGGTCGCGAATTGGGGGTGGTAGCCGTCCAGTCGGGTAAATCCCCTACAACCTGGCTGTGGGTTGTTAAGTCGCCTCTTACGACAGACCGCCCGGCCGCAGGAAATTGTATCTTTCTCCGTTCCTGCACGGATAGACGACTATTAGCATCCCTATATGTATATTCTTATTTACCCATGCTTGAGGGATCTGAGAGATGCTTTCCTTAACTAGGTAGAACTTTGAAATTAATAAAATATTTAAGTAAACAATAACAACCGCCAAGTGCGTGTGCACTGTGAACAATGAAGGGTGTATTTAATCGAAAATGGCCCACATATCAATACAAGACTTTTCCTCGTTGTTTGTTATTGTTAAACTAATTGTCATTCAACGATTTTAAGTTTTTCTTTTAGTTTTCAATTGTAACATACTTTTTGATATCCATCTTAGTTTTAATCAACATTAAATGTATCAAACGATTTAATGCATTGTTATAGACTTATATTCCTGCTGAAATACAATAGTTTTACCGATACTTGTTTCATTATTTAATTATACTCCCGGTTCGATCCTGGTATGGTAAATTTTGGAAAAGAATTTTCTCCGTTATTTACTATGGTCTGGGTGTCTGGGCTCCAGAGTAGTCCGTTATATATTACCTAGAATACAAGCGCAACTAAAAGTATATCTCGTTTTATAAATTATGGATGACCTACACTACCTCGGGTCGACAACAATGCTTGTTCATTGTATAATGATCATTAAAAGCCAAGTGTAATAATCGGCAGACAAACGTATCCCAAAGGTAAGTTACGCTTGTTTTATGGGCTTTGGGCCGATTTAAAAAGATAAAAGACCACTAGTGAAGACCCGTTAATACCTGGTGCGGCTGTTAATGGACTGTATTAGGGCGGCAAACGTCTTTGGGAAACGGAATCTAGGTTACCTGGACTACAGCTGCTGAAGGCTTCCTGGCCGGCCGGCTGTGGTCTGATCTCCTTTGGCTATACAATAGCGGCACTATCACATCACACGCGTACGTTCAGAGCGAGATCGATTTACAGCAAGCGGCGTATGCGCGCGGGGATGAGGAAGGATTGGGGGTAGGATGACGTTTACCGCAAGATGGCGTTACCAATACCTATACTGTGATTTTTAACCAGGACAAAAATGACCGCTGCGCTCGATCTTTTTTATGCTGCGGAGCAACTCACCACTGTAAGTTGAATCCTATAGAAATTTTGTAGGATTCGACTCATAGCGGTGAGTTGTTCAACTCGCTTATGAATAAAAAAAGGTCGGCCGCAGCTGTCATTTTAGTCTAGGTTATTAAACGTCAGAGTATACATAAATTAAACACGAAATTGTATCAAAATCTGTTTATTTAAAAGTTATCAGTATCACAGAAATTCTTACAATAATGATATATCTACCACATAAAGTACTACATCTCCTTAGGTTTAACTTCAACGAAACTTTAAAACTTATGAAAAAAGGCTTCGGTTAGAGTACGAGCAATTCTCATATGCGTGTTTGAAATTCGTACAAGTCATTGATCACAACACAGTTGAAAGGTTCAGAGACAGCATCGATAGTGAGTATTGTGCTCTCGCTCGGCCGTTACCGGACTTGCATGCCATCACTTTCGCAAAACACACACAAAGTTAATAAACGTATGGCGTTTGACCATGTACCCAGGCTAGCTATTATAGTTTTCAGAGTGGCAATAAAACACGTGTGCGTCAGCCATCTTGCGTCACGTGTCTACTTGCTACCAACAGCGTATCTCGATTCAAGTAATGCTTAATATTGTTATATTTGTGATTTTAGCTGTCATTGTGTGTATAAGAAACGCATTTCACATGTACAAGTGATTTTTATTTGATTGGCCCACAACTATAAACTTTAACATTTGACTGGATCTGAGCAAACTCAACAAACTAACTTCACTCAAGCATTTAACTTTTGCACGTGACATACCAATATTGAAAACTTAACTTACCAAATACTACCAACGTTACAAAGGGTATCATCATACTTATTACTATCATGAACCAAAATCCAAACATTGTTAACTATGCATACAAATCTATCCCATTTTTCTAATATGTATTTTTCTTACTTAAACCATATCCCTACAAAACACTCTTTATATGGTCATTTTTAAGAATTATATTTGTTGTTGTTCAAAATATGGTACATATTTTGAACACAAATATTTTGTGAAATGTCTTTTTAAGTTTTTTTTTATTGCATGAGTTCAGCAGACAGGCAGACGGCCCACTTGCTGGAAAGCGGTTAGCATCGCCTATGGACATTTGCAACAACAAAGGTGCTACAAATGCGCTGCTGCTCTCTTGAGGGAGACTGGAACCTGGTCACTAATGCCAGAACACATTTCAAGATTTTTATGGCGGCATACTCTAGACCAGAGGTGGTAGCAATCTAGTCAGACAAATACCTGGCTGTGGGTTGTTTATCGCCCTTTATGCTGCCCGGCTGCAGGAAATTGCATTCTTTCTCTGTTCCTGCACGGATAAGAGTTATGACTCCTCCCTCAATTGGGATCAGTGAAACACATACAATTTGACTGAAACTTTCGCTTGAAGATTATTTTTGAAACTTGAATATTCATGGATACTTATCACTGGTTGGATACACAACTCATGCAGAGCCATATTTAGAAGAAAAAACAATTATTCAATTGAATTATCAAGGTCCATAATAGATCTCTCCTGTATCATGGTGGAATGTTGAGTGAGAGTCATCCTGAACTTCAGTTCGTCATCTGACATTAAATGATCAATCAATATGGGTCCTCTGTTACCGCAACCCACCACTGAAAAGCAAACACACTACATAATACAGTTGTACAGAAGTGAACCATGTAATATTGAACATAGATATTACATGATTCATTTCTCTTTCAATTTTTGGATGAAGCAGCCAAACTGATCCATGGAAACATAAAATCCTACTAATATTATAAACGTGAAAGTTTGTAAGTATGGATGTATGTTTGTTACTCTGATGCAAAAACTACTGAATGGATTTTGATGAAACTTTACTATAAAATAGCTTACACATAGGCTATAATTTATAAAGAAGATCCTATCATCATTATCACAATTTTCCATAACCGCGGTGAAATCGCGGGGCGCAGTTAGTTAAGTAATATAATTCTGTATAAAACTTATAAAAAAAAAACTTGAGATATAAAAGAATAAGAAAAACAATATTTAGCTAGACGTGTTGCTGGGGAGTTTCTTGCCGCTTCTTCTCCTTAACAGCAATAAAACATTGCAAAGCGGTGAAGATAGAAAAGGAAGTATAATTAAATTTTAACTGATATGTATGACCTTCTAAAAGTGTTCTCAAGTGGAACTTATTTTGAATTTGAATATAAGTCACTGAATGTCATCATGTCAGTCAGTGGTAACACACAATTAACTGACACAAATCTAATCCTGGCCACTGATGCCGGAACACAACTCAAGGTTGTTATGGTGGCACACTCTAGACCGCTGGTGGTAGCCATCCAGGCGGTTAAATATCCTACTACCTGACTGTGGGGTGTTTTTATAGCCTATTGCGAAAGCCTCAAAACAAACCCCCCCCCCCCCCCCATCCCGCAGGAAATTATATTCTTTCTCCGTTCCTGCACAGATTAACGGATTTTTTATACTAACCTGGACACTTAGTCCTCTTTTTATTTCGTATCATATCCATTATGGCCTCCTTCTCGTAAATATGGCCACAGACAGTGTTTTTGACTGGGTCCAATATTGGCCGTTTAGTGATGGGATCAATCTACAAGCACAAAAACAAGCACTCTTTATAGCAATGATTTTCATTGGTGGTGCATACTGGCTGACTGCTTATCTGGGGCCCCAATCCTGCTATTACTATTTCATCACAAACACTATCTCAATCGTAGATTTGCCTGATTTCTGTATTCTGTCAATTCCATTGATGTGCCATGGGCATACCACAGTTTCTTTATAAATATTAATAATACATGAAGCAAAAACTTTGGACCCCTTTTTACGAAAATTGCGTGGACGGAAGAGTATGAAATTTCGCACACTTGTAGTTTATATAGAGAAGGACTGCGGAATACTAGTATTTTTTAAAAATTATGCATAAAAATACTTTAAATCAATAAACAAAACATTACACACACTACCATGTATTTGAGACACATACATACACACGCATATATACTCTTTTGTTTATTGTTCAAGTCAAATTAACAGTGCATACATACATAACTTCACGCCAGTTCCCTTGTGGGGTAGGCACGAACAACAAAGCACCATTCAGGCTTATTCTTACACACCTCACTTGCTTCTTGACATTCATAGCTCTTGTCATACACGCTCGTCTGTTCTTAAGGCTCCTGGCATCACCTTCTGCTAGTACGCGATCAATTTGTTCATGGAAGGTGTGTCGTGGCCTTCCACGACTTCTGCATCCATCCAATTTTGCGTTGTATATCTGTTTAGTCATTCTTTCATCATGCATTCTTTCCACATGCCCGAACCACCGGAGCATTCCTTTCCTTACCTTCACCCCAACACTCTGCATTAACAGTGCAGCATTGGCAAAATCTGTGGTTATAGAAGTATAGTCTTTAACATTAATTATTATGGTCGTATTTCGAGCACGGGCGCCCACTAGTAAATAAGAATATGTGACCACTTCCATAGAATATATTTTAAAAATTTTGGTATCTTCAATACTCATTTTGGCTAATGCCATTTCTGCTAATGGTAATACCAATTTTTTGTACTATTATTAGCTGCAACAATATTGAGAAGAATTTTGTGGATTTAATTTTTGACATTATCGCAATGGAGTCCTATTTTGAATATCATTGAAATGTCAAGGTATTTAAATAGTAGAATCGGACCCCTGATTTTATTTTGATACCTGATATTTGAGGGGTGTAGTTTCAAAACCCTTTAAAATGAATAGAAGATCATACCATGTAGCAGATTTTGAAACTACAACCCTGATCTATGGATGTTTGCAATACCAGATGTTACTAGTGCTTCTTGACTCAAAGGAATGTTTGATTTTTTTTATATTGCCAAAAACTGGCAAACAGGTAGATAGCCTACTTGGTGGAAAGTAGTCACTGCTGGCTATGGACATTTGTGATACCGGGGTGTTCTTAATTATGTAACTGACCTTAAGTAAATTTTATGTTGCCCTGCTCAAATGATCTTGGTCGGAGGAGGGGCTGCCTCAAAATTATTATTGCACACAGAATAAAATTCTAAAGAACTCCTGTGTAGTTAAGAGTTGTATAAAGAAATGAAATGAAGATATGAAGGTAACATCACTAACACATCAAAGGGCAAAATTGGAAGCTTGTTTGACAATGACATACAACATTATGGCTATTTTCCATTAGAGACTGACAATGACCATACTCAAGACCATTATTTTTCCCATTCCACTTTAGGACACTTTCACACACTTGCCGGTATTACAATCGTAAACCAAAGTGGAACGGTTATTCAACCCACCTCTTGACATGGGTTGTTGTGGGTGTTGTGTAATTGAAAATGATGACATCATTAGTGACATTTTCGTCATGAGCATTGTGAGTTACTTGTGGAAAGCGCTGTATGTGAATTAATTTTAAGTAAATATGTCTTTTATTTATTATTAGGTGTGTATAATGATTACTAACATATTGATCCTGCATTTCAGTTATTGCTAAATCAGACTCATCCAAGTTTGCTGTAACAAAAAACATTGCATGTTAAAAAGCATTCACTGAAACATAAGAAAAATAATAGGAGTTTTTCTGCGAAACATTTGTAATAATAGTGTTAACATTTTTAGAATATAGATTTCCCATGAGTAAATTCTGTCAATTTAAATCTTCAAACCTTGGTAATTTGCGAGTGAGAAAGTGAATAGATAGCCCTATAGTATAATGGCCAGAGGATAAGGGTTACAATACTTACATAGTACATATGCCAAACTTCAAGGCCTTTATACATGATGAATGAATGAATGAATGAATGAATGAAAACTCTTTATTGTTCACCATAATCTTAAATCTAGACAATTGATATGGATACATTTGCATTAGAACAATGGGCGGCCTTATCGCTTATAGCGATCTCTTCCAGGCAACCCGGTGTCTAAGGAGATTTTAAACGAAATTTCAATATAAGATTTTTGGTGGTGTATTACAAAAAAATTAAATAAGATATAAATAAAGTACTATCTACTCATATATACAGATATACATATATACATACAGATATACATATATAATTAGATATACGATGATATTATAAATATATATACGAACAATAGATACATTCATTTAATGCAACAATTTTTATTTAATAGACCAATAATGGTCAGTGACCATACGTTTAAATGTAGTCATTGATTTAGCTTGTCTGATTGGAAAGGGGAGGGAGTTCCACAGTCGAACAGCCTGTACGGCAAAAGAATTTCCTACGAAGGATGAAGTGTGTGCAGGTGTTGTTAACAAAAGATTTTCATTTGAGCGCAAATTGCAGGAATGAGATTGATAGAGAAAACTAAAAAGTTCCTTTAAATATGGGGGAGAACAGGGATTATAAAGGATATTGTGCAAAAGTGAGAGTAAGTGAACATTCCGGCGAAAGCGAATAGGTAACCATTTAAGCTTATCACGAAATTCGGAGACATGGTCATATTTACGCAAACCAAATATGAACCGGATACAAACATTTTGAAGGCGTTCTAGCTTATCTAGTTGTTCCTGGGTTATGTCTAGATAGCAGGCATCTGCATAGTGACAACCAATCAATTCTGGAAATAAGTCTACAACTACCGATTATGATAACCTTCGTTTTATTTGGGTTCACCATAAGACCATGAGCTTTGCTCCAGTCGAGTATTGTAGTGAAATCCTTATTAGTTCTGTGGATAGCTTCACAAAGGTCACTAGAATTGCATTGTGTATAGATCTGCAAATCATCTGCATAGAGGTGGTATGACGAAGAAAGATTATTGGAAATTGAGTTAATGAAGATAGCAAATAAGAGAGATGATAAAACGCCGCCCTGAGGAACACCAGCAGACAAATCACACCATGATGAATAAACATCATCGATGCGAATGCATTGCCGGCGTCCAAACAGGTAACTACGAAACCAGTCAATAGCTGTTGGAGATATGTTAAGAGAACTCAAGATTCCTAGAAGGACATCAAAGTCAACATTATTGAAAGCACTACTGAAGTCAAGCAGCGACATTATAGTCAATAGACCATTTCCCATACCATGACGGATATCTTCAGTGATCTTAACCAGTGCAGTAGTGGTGCTATGTCCTGGACGGAACCCAGACTGTAAAGGATTGATAAGTGAATTTGTTTTTGTTTTGTTTGTGTAGCATTCTACATATCTGTAGAATGCTACACAAACTTCCATATTTTTAAATTAAAATGCTTTTAAATTTAGTTGTGTAAATGCTTTACCACAACCTCCCCCCCGCAAACGCAAATTTAAGTTTAAAAAATAACTTTAACACTTACTTCTAGCAACCTGCAATCCTTTTTGATAACGGTTATTAACTTCCAACATGTATGGATGATTATTTACGTTGCGATGGCTCCAACGCTTTAATGTGCGTTGATTTTGCCAATGTCGGAGTGACTTTGGGAGTGACTATATAAAAATGACAGGTGCTTGTTAATCAGAAATTAATTTATATTGACGTTTGAACGGTGGAGAACGTTTTCTGATGACCTGAGGACAACACAAAACATTTAATTGTATTAGACTAACTACGTTATAAATAAATATTATTAGTATATAAAAATTTACATAAAGTATATATGAATTTAGAATGGACAAGAGTTAACAGGTAAGGGACATTCACAGGACGATCACAATTTGAAGGTAAAATATCATAAATATGAGTGCTAATTTTGGGGCAATGAAAGAATATATGCTCCACTGTTCCTTCGTCTAGACCACATTCACACAATGAGTGATCTCGTATCCTTAGTTTCGCTAAGAAAGCAGGGGAACAGACGTGTCCAAGACGAAGTCGAATTATAGTAGATGTTACTTTCTTAGGTAAGTGTCGATGACGAAAGAACCATGGAGTAGAGGGGATATTCGGTTGAAGAGAACCATAATATCTGCCAACTGTTTGAAAAGATTGCTGCCATTGTTGATTCCATTGTTCACGCATTTCAGGAGCAGAAAGGGCGGATAAATCTCTGGGGAAGCATTTGTCGTACTTATCAACGCCTAAAGAAGCAGCTTGTTTGGCACAGTTGTCTGCTGTTTCATTACCTAGGATTCCGCAGTGACCAGGTATCCAAGCGAGTGCAACCTCGAGGCCTACAATGTGGCACTGGTATAGAATTTTTTTTATTTGGAGAGTGAGAGGGGAATTTTGACGGGAATGGAATGGAGATTTCTGAAGGTCTTGCAAGCAGCTGAGGCAATCGGTGAAAATAATTGATTTTTTAATTTGATGTGATTCTATGAATAAAGCAGCTTCCAGAAGCGCAATAGACTCCCCAGAATAAACTGAATTATAAAAGGGTAGCTTAAAGTTGAGAACAATTTTAAATCTGGGGATCCACACAGCTGCACCGACAGGACTGTTTGAGGACAATTTTGATGCATCTGTGAATATAGGGAGCCAGTCAGACCATTTTTCTTGAAAAATTTGATTGAATCTTTGGTTAGCTGCAGTAGAATTTTTGTCAATGCCAAAATTGAGAATAATATTAGGGACAAAGATGAGACTATCGAAAGTAGTTTCAAATAGGGGATGACGGAAATTTTGAAAGAGACTAAAAGGGATACTCTTGATTTTTTGAAAAGATTTTACTAAAAGGGGGAGACTCTTATGATTCCAATAAGGAGATATAAATGTTTGATCATTGAGGTCTCTAAGAGAGTCAAGAAGGGGATGGCTTACTATTTGAACGGCTCTACAGAAAAAACGGTCTGCAAGGAGTTGACGGCGTAGGGATAACGGGGGCTCTAAGCATTCGACCTGGAGGGCTCTAGTAGGGGACGATTTCATGGAGCCAGTAATAATTCTTAAGCATTTTGCCTGTAACCGATCAAATTTAGCAAGGGCTACTTTACTGCAGGGTTCCAACAAAACACTTCCATAATCAAAGTGGCTCCTTATAATAGCGTTGTATAACAGTTTCTGGTTATATGGATGCGAACCCCACTTAGCACCAGATAAAGCTCGTAGAATGTTAATATTTTTTTCGACTTTATTTGAGATATAATTTAAATGGTTTACACCAGAGAGTTTAGAATCTAGATATAGGCCCAGGAATTTTACATTATCTTTAACTGAAATTGTATGATTATTTACACTTATGTCTAACGAAGGGACAGATCTTTTCCTAGAGAAAATTACAACAGAACTTTTAGAGGCAGAGATTTCTAGACCGTGATCAGCAAGCCAGTTATTAAGATAGAAGAGAGCGCTGTTTAGTCGACTGCAGCAATCAGTGAAGGAATCAGATGTAACATACAAAGCAATATCATCTGCGTATTGTAAAATTTTACAAAAGCAATTGACAGAAGTCTCTAAGTCAGCTGTATAGATACTATAAAGAAGGGGACTTAAGACTGAACCCTGGGGAAGACCCTTCCACACGAACCTGGGAGAAAGAGGGCAAACAGAAGAGCGGATTGAAATGGAACGTTCCATGAACATGTTGCATATAATGGTTATGATTCTTTCTGGAATACTCAGCTTTTGCAATTTTTGCCTGAGAAGAGGAAGATCCACATTGTCATATGCTGCTGTAATGTCTAAAAAGGCACCAACGACATGTTCATTTTTCGAGAAAGCTAGGCGGATATCTGAGGTGAGAAGGCTAAGGCTATCTATAGTGCCCATTCCCTTTCTAAATCCATATTGGCTTCTAGCAATGAGACCTCGATTTTCTACCATCCATTCAAGCCTGTTTTTGAGAAGGTGTTCCATGATTTTACATAGGACAGAGGAAAGGGCAATAGGTCTATAGGAATTGTGGTCTAAGGGAGGTTTTCCAGGTTTTAAGATGGGAACAATCAATTGAGTTTTCCAAGTATCGGGAACCCTACCAGTTGCAAAAAAATTGTTAATTAAATCAAGAAAGTATAATTTAGTAGCTTTGGAGGATTTGGTTATAAAGGAATAAGGGATTCCATCCACACCAGGAGTGGAATCATGGACATGGTCAAGTACGCAAGAAAGTTCAGCAAAAGTAAAGATAGAGTTCATAGAGTCAGAGTCGGATGAAGGAGTAGAGGGCGTAGTTGGCAAGCATGCTTCATGGGGAACAAAAGGGGGGGCAAGTTTAGAAAAAAAGGTAGGAAGCCATAATGTTGAGTCATTTGAGTTGATATTATTATCAACTTGGGATTTCCGAAAGCCTTTGATTTTTTTCCAAATTAAATTGGTTGGGGTCCTAGGGGCTAAAGATTCACAAAAATACCGCCATCCATCCATTTTTTTCTTACGCAAAAATCTTTTAGTCCTTGCAGCGGTCTTTTGAAATACAACAAAATTCTCAACTGTGAGGGATTCAGCAAAGTTATGTTCAGCTTGTTTCCTTTCTTTAATGGCAGAGGAACATTCGCTATCCCACCAAGCGGGTGAAGGGATTTTGTTGAGGGACGAATTTTTAAGGGGTATAGAGGAATCCGCAGCAGAAGTAAGAACTGAAATAAATTTTGAATACAACATAAAGGCATTTTCATTGGTCACGTTAGGAAGAGTATCCACCTGGTTTTGTACTAATTTTGAAAAGAGATTCCAGTCTGCATGTTTTAATCTATATTTTAAGATAGGGGCAGGTGCAGGAAGAGGGAGAGAAGCATCGGCGAGGCAGGTTAGGATAGGTAAATGATCACTACCATGGGAGTTCAGAAGGACTTTCCATGAGAGGTGGCTTATTAAACAAGGAGATGAGAGGGTAAGATCAGGGATGCTAGGGTTTTGTAGGGGAGATACCCTACGAGTGGGAGTACCATCATTTAAAATACATAAATTAATAGAATCCAGAACATCAAGGAACTGAGAAGATATCGAATCACAGTAATGAGAACCCCACAGAGAGTGATGTATATTAAAATCTCCTTGAATGAGAAGGGGTGAAGGAATAGAAGACAGAATGAAAGAGAGTTCTTGAATAATGTCAGGATTAGGGTGAGGAATATAAATAGATGCGAATGATATGTTCATGCATCTAACTGCAACTATATTAATGGAAGGGGAATGATTTGGGATGGTAAGACGGTTAAATTTTGAATTTCGGTCAACCAATAGGGCACAACCAGCCCATCCATCTTGTCTATCGTCTCTAAGACAAGAATAACCAGGGACCCTGAAAAGAGAGCCTGGCTTTAACCATGTCTCAGATAATGAAAAAATTATTGGTTCGAATTTATTAATTAAAAAAATTAGTTCCTGTTTCTTATTTTTAATGTTTCTGCAGTTCCATTGAAGTAGCTTCGCCATTATTAGGGTGTGTGTTTAGTAAAGAAGATAAAATAGTTTGTATCAACTGTAGGGTATTGTACGGTAGTATCTCGCTAAACTTTGTTAATATATTTACAAGAGTCATAGACATTAATTCAGCAAGGTTGTCATTAGGTGAGGTATTGATTGTCGAAGAGTTGTCTAATGCACATCCATTAGGGAGTGCTGATAGAGGTGTGGAAGTAATATTATGATGAGCCTGTTTGTCATATGATTGACTAAGAGCTGGTCTTGGGTGGCGTTGGACGAAGACGGTTTTTTTATAGGATGAAATATTAGGATGAGTTTGTGAAAATTGAGAGGGTTGATTAGGTGAGGAGGGGCCGGGAGCAGGAAGGGTATTGGCTAGAAAGACAGGTTTTTTCGGTTCAGCTGAAGTGACTATATTGGCATATGAGGTTCGAACAGCAGGGAACCTACGAGCTGCTTCAATATAACCTATGTTTTCTTCAGACATAACTAATTTAATATATTTTTGCCGGTTATGCTCTGGGCATTTGAAGTCTGTAGCTAGGTGAGGACCTGAACAGGAAAGACAGGACATCTTTTCATCAGGGATATTACAGAGTGAGCCTTCGTGAGGCCCTGAACAACGAAAGCAGCGGGGATTCGACCGACACTGGTCACGGACATGTCCAAACTTACAGCACTTGTGACATTGGATTGTCGGAAGGGAATAACGATCGACAGGGAGGGACATATTGCAACAGTAAACATAGTCTGGAAGAATTTGCCCCAAAAAGGTAAGTACTACTGAGCCAGTTGGCTCCCATACTGTTTTATCATCTAGTTTCTTCTTCCTATTAAGTCTGCGAGCTTTAATTACCATTGGGCACATGTGATGAGGTTCAATGAGGTCTATTAGTTGGTCCAGTGTCCAATCAGTAGGTACATCTCGTATTACTCCCATTCTGGTCAAATGAAAACGTGGAATTGTAGCAGACAATTTATTTGAAAGGAGAAGGGGATTATCTAAGAAACTATTTGCATCATGAGGAGTTTTGAAAAAAACTGAAACCTTGTTTCTTCCTAAATGTTTGATCTCATCAATGCCAGCAACCTTACCATTATAGATGGCTTGCGCAATCTTTAGAGAACGCATGTTATTTGAGAGTCTTGTTGGATCACTATCACAGAGACTGACGTGAACAATAAATGGACCAGAATCAGTTTCAGTATATTTCAAATCGGTATCAGACTCAAAACCAGGGCGGGTATAAGTATGTTGAATAGAAGCCGAGGGTGGTGTTAATTTAGTTTTACTAAGAGAGGGATAGTCGGAAGGGGACGCAACAGACTTGGCAGAACGTTTTGGTCGAAGTTTTTCAGCAGTCTTTACAGGAGCCTTACAGGCTTCAGCAAGTTGATCTATAGCAACATCCATAGAATTTCTTCCCCTATCGGGAGGAACATCTTCGCCCACAGAGGACGCCATAATAAAAAATTAACTCCTACCAGTTATTACGTTGTATAGTAAACCACCACCAACATAAAAAATTAACAACACAAGTCCTAGAAGAGCAGAAAAACGGTGAAAACTAAAAGGAATTCCCAAACGCGTGTATCCTTAAAGATGTCACCTGTCACTTGACACTATAGGATCTGTACACTAAAGGATTTTGACTGTTGTTGCAGCCTATTTATAGTTCGGCAATAGAGCAGAATGTCTCTTCATGTAAGCTTCACCGACTGCAGGACTGCTATGCATTATAGTGAATGGGTCTCTTTACTTTAAGCTTATTATAATCGTTATTTCTTATTTCTATTAATACGTTCGCGTTTGACCATTAAAGGTACCTATTCACACTGGTCTTGAAGACACTCAGGTTGCAGGTTTCGGGAAACACATACTCCGGCAGCGCATTCCATTCCTTTACGTTGCGCATAATAAAGATGGACATAATGCGCTTTGTTCGTTTAGGTGGTATGTCCACCATAAAACGGTGTCGCATGCCAGTACGTCTGGTTGTCCGATGATGGAAAGGAGACGGTGGGATAAGACTGAAAAGCTCCAATGCACACTCTTCAAAATGTATCCGATAGAATACCGATAAGCTGCTTTTTGTTCAAGATCGAATTTTGTCTCTTGTTGGTCGTTGCCTATCAACTTCTCGATTCTCCTTTGAATCCATAGATAAAAGCTGAATCGATTCTAGTGCCTCGAGTTGGAATTTCGCTGAGCCATCCCAAAAATGAGAACGATGTTCCATACATAAATTCTATGATTAAATGGTGTAATGCGGTCATTATTTTAATTTCTGGCTGTTCTTATTAAATTTTAGAGATTTTTTAGAAATTACGTAATGTTCTGAATCATCATTATTTTATTATTGAAATGCTCCATGTAATATGTTTAGCAGGTTATCATATCTACATTCTTTTATTAGGCGATCAATCCCAATAATTTTTAGCATCTTCCATGGTGTAACTATCTAAAATGAGAGTGGTAATGGTAACTTTATACTCTATAGTCTATACCATAGGATGCATAACTGAAAAATTAAACAACAGAACACTACCAAGAATAACATAACTTTAATTATATATCAGCATAAAAAGGAATAACATTACATAACATACAATAAATAATATAATATTTCAGCTTTATTTATAAGTTTCCTCAGACTTCATTTAGCAGCTTACAAAACAAAAAATGTTTTGAATGAAACATTCTGGCTGCTAACTAGTGGCATTTTTCTATATAAAAACGCGAGAGAAGTCTGGCTTGCAGAATCTTCTAAAAACTTAGGATGTCGAGACTTTCTTAGAGTCAAGTCTATAAACCTATTTGTCGTTCTCCACATTAATGACAAGAATACCTACTTTTGTGTCAATCGGAAGCGTTTACGTCTGGAACTAATCTTAATACTAACACAAGTCACTTTTTAGATGTTAGTTCTCACTGCTTTGACAGTCGGCGCCAAAATAGCGGCACCCAAAGAGTAAAATGAAAACATATTCCTGGAATATTGAGGGAATACATTGGTATAGTATCGTGAAGTGCGCCCGTATTTGAGACAAACCAGTGAAGTTCGTTCGTGATGAAAGTTGACCAATCCGAGTAGTTTTTATGTACACCCGATGTTGAGTTGACATTTCGCGCTCGTATCTTATGTACAGCGGCGGAATGAAAAAGTTCACCAGTTTTCAAATTGATTCAGACTGTTCCACAGAAAATATGTTTAACTGTTTGACATCATAGTTTAATATTACTTAGATCAAAGTTGTTTAATTTTTTATCTTGTCTAAGACTATTGTTTGGAGATGTAAAACCTTTTTATTGGTCTTGTCAACATTTTTCTTCCTTTTTCACGTTTCTATCTATACATACAGATAAGTAAAATTAAGTGTCTGTATGTAACGTTAGAATAACAGCTTCGTACTTAATACATATGAAAGTATATACGGTACATATATAAAAAAATACCTTTAAAATGTTTTGTCTCCCTGGATGTTCCGGCTAATCTCTGAAACGGCTGGACCGACTTTTACGGGACTTTCATTGATAGATAGCTGATGTTATAAGGAGTAACTTAGGCTACTTTTTCTTAAGTCTTCAAGAAAAAAAAAAACCACGCAGACCAACTCGCGGTCACAGCTTGTATTGTATAAACGTATAACATTTATTAAAATGTTGACAGTATTGATCTCGTACTCGTGCAAGCAAAAGTCGACTTTAAGGTGACGAACATTTTAATTCCGCCACTGCACACCCGTGTGTTCACTCGACTCTCAAGGAGTGGCTGTCCAATGGTAATAATATAAGTGAGTGCATAAACTGTAGTTTTTATTAAAAAATCAAAAATATTTCTAGACAGTGACGCCGACATGCCCCAAAGCCGCCGAGAGCTGCTTGAGCTGCACTCGCATGTCGTTCTGGGTGAGGCCACGCTTGGCGCCTATCACTTTGAACGCGTTCAAATACTCCAATTCCGTGAATTGCGCGCCTTTTTCGCGTACCGATGTTATTATTTCCTGCAACAAAACCATATTAGATTGCTATTAAAAATAAGCTTTTTTAAAAAGGTTTTTAAATAAAAGCTTTTGAGATCCTGGATATCATGTAGCAGCAGAGCGCTAGCCAAGACAAGTAAAACGAGTCCAAACACGACGGGTCTATCGTGTTTAGTACAAAAGTTCCCATGGCCACCTTCCGACTCCATCATCAGATCAGCTCCATGGTGCCATATTATTACATTGCCCCGCGATATACATATGTGTGCAAAATTTCAGCTAAATCGGAAACCGGGAAGTTGGTCAAATTTAACTTGCAATATTCCACCCGAACTTACATACATACATAGGTAAGTACATTAATTGCAAGTTAAATAAAAGCTTGTAATAATATTCGATTTTGCATTCTTTTCTTGTATTAATATTCATGAATATATTACACACATATTTATAAAGTAGAGAAGAGTAGTAGTTGATATTATTTCCAGCAATATATAAAATTTCGCTATGTAACAAAACCATATCTCGAAGTTAGTATATAAAATGACAAATCTAACAAAAATTGACGTAAAACGAGGGCTGTTAAAATTTTTCAACACATGGCTTGATACAATAAATAAAAAATATTTTGTTAATAATTTTTAGACCCCAAAATATAGTAAATTAATAAACAATAGCACACTTTCCAATGGATATATTACAATTAACCATACAGACGAAAACTACGTGTATACTATATACCTTTACTTACAGAAGTTAAAAAAAAAATGCTTCAATTCATTCGTTTCTGTGATGATGTACAGTCGTGGTATAAAAATGTTCGCCAGTTTTCAAATCGATTCATTTGACGTTACATGAGCATGTTCCCTTTTCAAACTAAGTCACAGAACAGACTGTTCCACAGAAAATTATGTTTAACTATTTGACAATAATGTTTAGGTTCACTTAGATCAAAGAAAGAAAGAAAGGAAACCTATATTTGAAGAAATAGCGATGTAATTACATTCCTTATACATTATTATACACAGAGCATATTTTGAAAATTTGTACGCCGCATTTTCAGCAAACAAGGTTTGAATTATATCCGACATAACACTGATTTTCAGTGCAAACCTTCCTTTTGGCGTAAGACCAAAGTAATTTGATTTTCTATTTTATCCAAGAAGATTGTTTAGACATGTAAAACCTTTTTATTAATTTTAATATTTATGTTAAACGTAGTGATTATATCCTCTTTGTTTCTTATTGTTAATCTTAGCGTCTGCCATTGTCAACATTGCAATTTTCTTTTTCGACTTTAAGGTGACGAACATTTTCATTCGGCGACTGTACACAGCAAATACCTCCGGCGTGCAGGTGAGCAGGTGCAGGTAGGCGTGGCCGCGGTGCAGGCCGTCGTGCGGCAGGTGCAGCGCGGCGAGGCAGTGGCGCAGCGTGGCGAGGCGCGCGCCGGCGCCCGCGCCGCCCTCGCCCTCGCCCTGCCAGCGCCACACCACCGCCGCGGACATCATCTCGCCGACGCCGCTCAGGATGTACTGCGCGAAATGCGAATCATTCATTATACACGGTGGAAACTAGAGATGCCACGCCATTCGACCACTTTTTTACTATTCGGTATTCGGCCACTTTTTTAACTATTCGGTATTCGACCACTTTTTGTACTATTCGGTATTCGGCCACTTATTTAACTATTGATTATTCGGCCGAATACCGAATACCAAACCGTGAAAAAAACGCAAATATTGCTCAAAATAAAATTATACACATATTTCCATCAAAAAAATTTACATAATAAATTAAAATATGTTATTGATGCCAATCGATCCTGTTCCTAATACTAATCAAAAACTTGTAGGCCACCAACCTTCGTTGGAGTACTAAAAGAGTCAGAAATCGCAAAAATCTTCTCCCATACACCTTTTAAGAGGGCCAACTAACCTTTTTTATTTATTAAATCTTTTTGTTGATTAAATAAAACGATAAGATTGAGAAATAAAATAAATCAAATTTCGAATTGGTTTTTATTTTAGTCTCAAACAAAAACTAAACTTGATAGTTTGTTACATCAGAAAAACTCTGTGTGATTATTTTAGTTGGTAGAAGTGCTCACCCTGTGCCACACTCAAATTCTCAAGATTCTCAGGAAATCTAAACCATGTAACCGTCTGGAGAGAGTGTAAATTTATGCTCTAAAAATCTTAGGAACCAGAGCCAATTCAGTAATTCCACGAATGTATTTGGAAATTGTGTACTGGAAATTATAAAAAGCTGCAGACATATCTAGGGCAACAATTTTTTTTTTTTAATTTTTATATTATAATTGTTGACCTGTGTTATCATCATTTATCATTCGTTTCATAAGATGGCACTCTGTTGTTCGTGCCTACCACGCAAGGGAACTGGCGTGAAGTTATGTATGTATGTATGTACGTTCATAAGATTATTATTATCATTTTATTTGATACTAGCTGCGCCCGCGGTTTCACCTCCGTGGTGATGGAAAATCGTTATATCTTATCTTATATATTATACTAATCTTATATTAATATATAAAGCTGAAGAGTTTGTTTGTTTGAACGCGCTAATCTCAGGAATCACTGGTCTGATTTGAAAAATTCTTTCAGTGTTAGATAGCCCCTTTATCGAGGAAGGCTATAGGCTATATATCATCACACTAAGACCAATAGGAGCGGAGCACAAATGAAGAATGTGTTTCAAAATCGGGGGCTTTTTTTTAACTATTCCACGCGAACGAAGTTGCGGGCAGAAGCTAGTTTTGGATAATTCTGAAGGGGGTGACCCGTATAGAGTGGAGGAGCGAGATGGAATGCTCCTCCGTCTCAAAGGAAGACCTTCTAGCGAGGCTAGTGTTGTTCCTCGCAGGCCTAGGCCCCTCTGTTACAGTTGAAAATTTGTATATATTCTTTGCATGTTTCGGGAAACGTTTGTGACATCGATTATTGCACAGCGCCATCTATTGGCTTGTAAGTGTTTCACTACAATTCACACTACATCTTTATAATTGCCTATGCGTTATTCTGATGTGTAAGCTATATTACTGTAAAGTTTCATCAAAATCCATTTAGTAATTTTTGTGTGAAAGAGTAACAAACATACATCCATATATTCTAACAAACTTTCGCGTTTATAATATTAGTAGAATACAAGATTATAGCCAACCGAGTGAATATAATTTATCACCATATTGCATTAACATCGTTCTATCTCATCATCATCACCCCGTTGGTATGCGTCTGCGACTATATTCAGGTCAGAGGTGCGCTCACCGCCATCCGGTGCGGGGCCATGACGTCGGCGGCGTGCTCGTGGAAGGCGAGCAGCGCGTGCGCCAGCTGCGCCGCGCCCCCCGCCGCCGCCCCCTCCGCGTCGCCGCCGCGCTCCGCGCCGCCCCCGCGCCCCGCACCGCACTCGCCCTCGCGCGCCTCCTGCCCCAGGTAGTGGAAGCACTCGATGCGCATCTGGACATACATCACACCCAGTGGTTCCCAAAGTTACCTGCACCGAGACCCACCTAACAAAAACTTCCTAAATCGGAAATTCCATCTTTTTTTTATATGTTTACCCCCTGGAATGTCGGACTTTTTTTCGTATAATGAGGTAAACAATAAAATATATCTATAATATTATAAAATTGAATTGAAGCTATAAAAAAAATCTAGAATGGACTATATAAACGATGGAGAACACGATGCGATTTTTTTTTAGATTTCTTGTCTGTTTGTTCGGGATTTACGTAAAAACTACTGGGCCGATTTTAATACGGTATTCACTGATCGACAGCTAATTCTAAGACGCCAATTTTTATCCTGGGAATACACACTTGACTTGAAATCTACCCAGGTTTCGCGGAGCACGAAGTATCACAGCATTAAAAAAAAGATGTAAACTACCGTTTTAGTAGAAACTGTGCCGGGATAAGCTAATTTGTATGCATCTGAACAACTTCAAACCGCAAAATTCCCAGGATAAAAAATATCACACATTTTTATTACATAAAATTTGCTACCGATCAGTGAAAAAAATCAACTTGCCATTTGAATTTATTTTAAATTTGAGCATTTTAAATAATTACTCAGAAAAAGTCACGCTCCCGCGGGAATTAACCGGTATAAAAAGTAGCGAAGATTTTAAGTCTAAGAATTTGCCGTCGATCAGCGGAAACCGGCCCAGTAGTTTTTACGTGAATCCCGAACAAACAGACAAGAAATCTAAATAAATTATACGTACGTAATATCGTGTTCTCCGTCGTTTATATAGTCTATTCCAGTTGTTTTTTGTGAATACCTTCAATGTATAGACACGTCATGTTTAGAATTTTATAATATTAGAGATATAAAAAAAATCTTATATAAATGTAATCAAATACTAAAACTCAAATTATTAACACCATATTTTGACGAATTAGTTTAAAAAGAATACTTTAAATATCAAGAAGCGCCATCTATTCGTATACCTATAGAATTAAGAGTTTTCAGTGTCACTTTTTTTTAATTGAAAATTGTCATACCTTCTTCTTCCACAGTAAAATAAGTCTGCAGGCAATAAAGATCATTCAATAAAATTGTAAAAACTCACCTCCAAATGCAAAAACAACAAACATTTGTGCGCTATCTCGTCAAAGATGGCGGCCGCCGCCGATATGTCGTTGTGGAATTTATCCGATAATTTAATCGCTCCACTTAACATAGATGGAATACTCCTAATGTTAGCACTTAACCAGTCCTGAAATAAATTAAATAATTTTTCAACACACTTGCTCATAAAGTGGCTCTATGGTCACCGCAATTAGGCACAGAATGACACCCATAATCAAACTGTGACTAAAAAACATTATAACTCACTAGTGAGTTATAGATTTTTTTTAAATTTTATTGGTTGAGTTGCTTTGTTCTAAAAAAGTTTTTATTCAAAAAAAAAAGATCGTGTTCTATAGAACAAATAAATTAATGTTCCTATTGCTTGCTCATTTCATGCAACTTCTTATTTAAATGGATAATTTTAACTCGTACGTGTTTAATAAATAAAACTTTCACTCATATATAACTTTTTTTATCTACTAAATAAAATGAGTTTTTGTTGTTATTTTATTCACAAGTGTGTTGAAAAACGTCGTATGATACACGTGTGTATTGATGATTACCGTCCTCGGCTCTCTTAAGACCTTAGCCTACGGCTCGAGTCTCAATGGCGCCTCGGCGGTAATCACCAATGTTACACACTAGTACCATAATGTACTATTAAACAATTCAAGAAGTGAATAGACAGCAAGTCAACTGAGACACTACCATTTCACAAAACGCCGAAGCCTCCTAAATTTTATAGGAGTATAGCAAGTTACGACTAGAGATGAGTAGTAACAGGTAAATATAAATATCTGTTACTCCTGTTACCGTTATCCAAAAATAACAACATTGATTATCTGTTATTAAATAAAATATTGTTATTTACTTGTTATCGGATCGAAGTTCCTTTACGCGGTTTGCGGTGCATTGTTGCACTGTTGCCAACTTAGCGCTTTCAGTGTTAGATTTTTATCTCTATGTACACACAAAATTATTTTTCAATGCTTATCCACCTTATTTCGCCTTTTTTTTTAAATTATGTTACTCTTCACTGAAATGTCGACATGTATTGCAATATTATTGTTAAAAGACCAAGTGTTTATAGTAAGGTAAACTAAGAAAGTATCTAGTCTTATTACTTTATTTTCAGCACTTTTTCTAAATCCTTGCCAATGTAGCGCTTATTCAGAGTTCACATAGCATGTTTTCTCTAAGGAAAGTTGGCAACACACAATCCGCGTCCGATTCTGGGTGTGCACATTGTTTCCAAACGCGCCCCGTAATGTGTGCGCATCTTAAATGCTTTACATTCTGTTACCTTATAAATATTAGGTGCGTCTCGTTCTAGCCCGTATAAATCCTTGAAGTGTAAATGAGACACTAATATGAATAATAGGTGCATCTCTTTTTAGCTTAATTATGATTTGCTTAGATAGAACGAGAGAAAAATAATAATTAACAGAACAGTTAGGTAGCTAATGTTTACGTTTGATTTGTTAAGTGCCTGTTATCGGGAGAACAGGTATTGTGTTCTAGAAATAACAAATGTTATCTGTTGTCTGTGAATATCTGTTATTAGTATCTGTTATCATAAATATGCCTCACGCCTAGTTACGACGTCATAATTGAAACGAGTCAAATAGCGCATTATAGTAATATTAATTAAAATTATTTTTGTCTTAATATTTTGAAGGTAGGAGAAAAAAATCAAGGTAATTCAAAGTTCACTCTTACCCTAAAAAGTGATATTATAATGAGAACATACCATAGTCTCGCAGAGCACAGCCAAATCAGCCAGCACGTTGATATCGGCAACAACCTCCTTTCTGGTGATAGCCCCGTCACCCAGACTGGAGCCCAGTATCTCGGCCTCGCGCTCGTAAGCCTGTTTCAATTCCTGTAAAACAAAAAAACCTAAAAAAATACCCGCGCACGTCACTAACGCAGGACACCACTTAATAGCCGACCAGGGGTCCAATTCTGCTATTGCTATCTCTTCAAAATTGACCAATCTTTATAAATATTTATTAACAAATGTTTAAAATTTTGGTAGTTTTGAACATTCCACATTTGACATTGACATTTGAACATTTGACGGCCTTTGTGGTTGAGCGGGCTAAGCCTTTGCCGGCCTACCTCACTGCAACGCAGAGGCTCCGGGTTCGATTCCTGGTATAGTAAATTTTGGAAACGTATTTTCTCAGTTATTTACTATGGTGTCTGGGATCGGCTCCAGAGTAGTCCGTTGTATATTACCCATAACACAAGCGTAACTTGCTTAATTTGGGGATATACAACATGTGTGTTTGTCTTCCCATTATTATTATTAATTTCGGCTAACGGCAATACCTATTTTTTTTTCTATTATTATTCCGCCGCAGCGATATCGAGAAGATATTGTGGATTTAGTAGAATACGAATCTTTGACACTATCGCAATGAAATTGTACTTTGACTATTTTCGCAACGCCAAGATATTGCAATAGCAGACTTGGGCCCCAAAGGGGTTATTCACAAATATTGGAAGAGTGTTCGTCTAAGAACAGGAAGCTCCCGAACGAATCAATTTGCAATCCGACGGAACGTGAAACGAACACATTCGAGAAAGTATCTCCGACAGGTTTTGTGAATAACCATACTGGGCCCCAGTTAAAAAAAAAGAAAGAAAAAACATTTATTTAAGACAAGAAAGTCATACTTGATAATATATGTAACGATTAATTGTGGTGTGTACTAGCGGAGGGCGATGTCAGGAGCCTTAAGAACAGACGAGTGTGCATGAAAAGAGTTATGAATGTCAAAGAAGCAAGTGAGGTGTGTAAGAATAAGCCTAAATGGCACTCTGTTGTTCGTGCCTACCCCGCAAGGGAACTGGCGTGAAGTTATGTATGTATGTATGTATTAATTGTGGTCTCCTAAAAAGGCTCTTGCTCGGCATAATGCTAGTTTCAGAACCAACGCTGATCTTCCGCAAGTAACTCTGAGTGATGCCACGGCTTAGCTCCACAAAGCAATTAATAAGAAAGAAAGAAGAAAGAAACTGTTTTATTTAGGACAAAAAGTAAATTATATGAACATTGTTATAATTTTTTTTTATTGCAGGAGTTCAGCAGACAGGCAGACGGCCCACTTGATGGAAAGCGGTTACCATCACCTATGGACATTTGCAACACCAAAGGTGCTAAAAATGCGCTGCTGCTCTCTTAAGGGAGACTAGAACCTGGTCACTAATGCCGGAACACAACACAAGGTTGTTATGGCGGCATGCTCTAGACCAGGGGTGGTAGCCATCCAGTCGGGCAAATGCCCTACCACCTGGCTGTGGGTTGTTTAGTCGCCTCTTACGACAGGCCGCCCCAACGCAGGAAATTGTATTCTTTCTCCGTTCCTGCACGGATAAATTACAAATTGCAAATAAAAGCAAACAACGGACAGAAGTGACGAACAAGACGGAAATAATAAATTCGTAATTGGTTTGTTATAGCATACTAATCGATATATTATCTATACATATAAGAAAACTGACGCTCGCGGACCGCGTTCGTAATGCCGAAGTAAGAAAGTGAGTTGGTCTGAAAGAGAGTGTCGGGGTGAAGGTAAGGAAAGGAATGCTCCGGTGGTTCGGGCATGTGGAAAGAATGCACGATGAAAGAATGACTAAACAGATATACAATGCAAAAGTGGATGGATGCAGAAGTCGTGGAAGGCCACGACACACCTTCCATGATCAAATTGATCGTGTACTAGCAGAAGGTGATGTCAGGAGCCTTAAGAACAGACGAGCTTGCATGACAAGAGTTATGAATGTCAAAGAGGCAAGTGAGGTGTGTAAGAATAAGCCTAAATGGCACTCTGTTGTTCCTGCCTACCCCGCAAGGGAACTGTCGTGAAGTTATGTATATATGTATATAATAAAACTGTTGAGATCGAATTTTTGTACAATGAAAAAAAAATGCTAAAAATCGAGCCAGGGGGATGTAAGAAGTGAAATAGAACTAATTTAGGTTTTTTTCAAATTTTTTCTTTCTCTGTTTGTACCGGCTAATCTCCGAAACAACCGGACCGAATTAAATGAAATTTTGTACGGGGGTAGCTTATGCCCCTGGTCAACATATAGGATACTTTTAAACCCGAAAAATTAAAGAGTTCCCGTTGGATAGTTAAAAAATCGCACCACGCGTACGAAGTCGCGGGCATCAGCTAATAATACTATAGAATACTTGTGTCGTATTTAAGGTCTCTCTGGCGAATTTTGTGGTGAAACAAGATTTTTTTTCAAGTTAGTTCGGAACCCAGACAGACTGCAGGTTTCTTGTCGGCGGCAGTATATTATTCCAGCACTCATTCTTTGTTTCATGGTGTTCTAATTATAATTAATATTAAATGTTCATTAATTAGTTTTTCTTCTGTGAAGGTGACGTTACTGCCTGACACTAGCGGAAGACCAGCGTTGGTTGTGATCAACTAACATTTGCTGATACAACTACGTTTTAACGGTTTTAAGCGCGGTAATTTTATTTGATTTTGGTTTTTCTGCCGTTTCGGCCACTTCTCAGTGGCCGTGATCACGGAAGACAAAGATGTCAAGTGTCAACGAGTATTGTTAAAGTTTTATTTAGCCTACCGCCAACTTGTTAATTTTAATTTTGTTTATGGTTATTATTTACTCTATGGGAGCCTAATCTAATTTACTACCGCTTCGCAACATGTTATGGCTTGAAGAGAAGCAGCGGCGCAAGAAACTCTTCAGCAAGCATGCCTTATTATGTATACAAGTCGCGAAAACTTAAGAAAAAGAGGTGTCAAGGGACACCCGGATGGAACGAAGTTCCTTTCGATTAATCAGTGAAGGAATTGTAATAAAATTTTATTTTTTTAAGTTATATTATTATTAACAAATATAACAAATTAAGTTGTCTCTCTCTCTCTATAAGAGAGAGAGAGAGAGAGACAGACAGACAGACAGACAGAGAAACATGCGACGCCGCACAGCTTACAATAGCTTACTATAGCAAAAAGTGTCGTGACAACTTTTCGTAAGAATTTTTTCCGTCTAGCCCCCTTTCACAACGCGCGATAAGGAACTTCGTTCCAAAAACATTTGCTGAGTTAGGGCCTGTTTAGAGTTAGTTAAGTTTTGGCTTTTATTAAACTGCTTATCTATACTTCAATAATTTCAAATAACTCTAAATAAAGATTATTTTCTTTCTTTCTTTGTTTCACTTCGAACGGAGTTCACCTGCGCGGTGTGCCTGCTGTCTTGCGTGTCGCCGATGGCCGACCTCCAGTTGTGCAGCGTCTGCAGGAAGCGGACGATGTCGTCGTCGGCCAGCCAGCGCGCCGCGCGCGACGCCTTCGCGGTGGGCGTGAGCGCGGCGCAGGCGGCGGCCGCGTGCGCCGCGAGCGCCCCCAGCGCGGCGGCCACGCCGGCGGCCGCCTCGGCGCCCCCGCACCCGCCGCACCGGCGGACGGCCACGCACGTCTCGCTCACCGCGCGCCAGCCGTGCGCGCAGCACGTGAATATCACGCGGTGGCGGTCGCTGAACAACAGATCGCCCCCACATCAGCGGTTCTCAAATTAACACCGCGACCCACCGCCGGTATTTAAACGTTATTGAAGTGAAACTTCTATTCTTAGGATTTTTTTGTCACAAAAATGCGTCACGGCCGCGTGGAGGAGCGGCACAATTTTAGAGTAGACTGGATGCGTTTTTTAGGTCCGGATCGAATACAGTTTTTTTGTTTGATAAAATGTGTTTAAATAAAAAGTACATTCATTAAAATGAACTTTTTTTTTATTGCAGGAGTTCAGCAGACAGGCAGACGGCCCACTGGATGGAAAGCGGTTAGCATCGCCTATGGACATTTGCAACACCAAAGATGCTACAAATGCGCTGCTGCTCTCTTAAGTGAGTCTGGAACCTGGTCACTAATGCCGGAACACAACTCGTGGTAGCCATCCAGTCGGGCAAATGTCCTATCACCTGGCTGTGGGTTGTTTAGTCGCCTCTTACGACAGGCCGCCCGGCCGCAGGAAATTGTATTCTTTCTCCGCTCCTCCACGGATCAACTTAACCTAACGGACTTAATCTAACCAAATCATAATTTGCAGTAAACCTGCGAAAAATCGAAATATGTGCTGGGACACATAGAAGTGAAACTTCAACAGATAAGTGGCAAAACAAATCACAATAAAATTTTAACTTGAAGTTTACTTGATTTGAAAACCTGCCCATAAAACTTCAAGTTAAAATTTTATTCCCATTCGTTTTTCCACTTGTCCGTTTTTATTTGTACAGGAACGGAGAAAGAATACAATTTCCTGCGGCCGGGTGGCCTGTCGTAAGAGGTGACAAAAAACACCCCTGACAGGTGGCAGGGTATTTGCCTGCCTGGATGGATACCACCCCTGGTCTAGATTATGCCGCCATAACAACCTTGAGTTGTGTTCTCATCCGTTTAGACAGTGGCAGCACATTGTTAGCACCTTCGGTGTTACGAATGTCCATAGGCGATGGTAACCGCTTTCACACCTTGATATCAATCCAAATATAATTACTTACACAGACAGGCAAATCGAAAATCACTGCAATTATCCTTCTGAAAATTGCATTTTTTTTTTACTTTCAATAAACAAGAAACCCGTATGCAGTTAACACATAACCGTCTGACAACTTGATTGTAACGTGAGTCAGTCTTGTGCACGGCCTATATAATATATAGAGTGGGAAAATGAAATATATTAACCCTTCCAACTTCCAAAAGCCGCAAGACTAACACTATCACTATCTCGTAATATACCAAGAAAATATACCCATTTCATACAAATCATACAACTCCTATATAAACAGAGTGAGACAACAACACAAAAACGATTACTGCACAAACGCGATCTGCACTCTCATCGCGGACACATTGCTAATAGTGAATGTAAGGGTTAAACACTTCATATCTTTAGAGTAAAATAACACATTGAATATTTATAGTAGTAGTAGTAGTAGTAGAATTCGCCACAAAGGCAGGCGAAGAAATCTTTAGTTCATATAATTTTGATGTATAAGTCTTCGTATAGTAGCGCAGTTGTATTATAGGCTGCAACTAACGCCATTTAACGGAGTTCTTGTGACAACTCAAAAGGCCACATCTGACTATACAGTTCACATTTCTCACAAAACACATAATTACTACTTAAAAACTAGCAATTACCTACAACTATTGTTCACTTAATTTTTAGAGTGATTTTATACATTTTTAGAAAATCAAACTGCACAGCACAACGTTCCCTTTCAGTTCCCGCCAAAAACTCCTGAATATTTATAGGTTATAAAGTAAATGTTTATTTATTTATTTAGGTTTATGGCTTGGCAGCTAGGCCTTTAAGCCAGATCTTAGTTTGCAATATAGTTTCTTCATTTTCTTAAGCCTATGTGTAGCACAGCTGAACTGTAGGTAATCAGCTAGTGCCACATTCATCGGAGTTCTTGTGACAACTCAAAAGGCCACATTTGACTATACAGTTCACATTTCTCACAAAACACATAATTACTACTCAAAAACTATCAATATCCCACAACTATTGTTCATTTTAGAGTAATTTTACACATTTTTAGAAAATAACACTGCACTGCACAACTTCTCCTTTCAGTTCCCGCCAAAAACTCCTAAAGTAAATGTCATTTGTTACCTCGAGTCAGTGAAGTGGCACACGGAATGTGGTAATACTCGGCAAGCAATGTATCGAATTGTATTCGAATAAACGATTCGATACAAGTTGTTACACGAGTATTTATTTTAATTTTTAAATAACAAAGTGTTTAATGTGCAGTAAGCGACAATTTGTTAAACACATAAAGTTGATATTTTGCTTGCTTTGCTTTACGAAGCTAAACTTTTTTTCAAGTATTCATGCTAATTGCCAATGTTAATTAAGGATAAAAGGGGAATATTCTGTTTTGACTTACCCCGTTTTGATGTTGGTGGGGGGTGGTGGCGCCCTCTCGCGCCAGGCGCCGCCCGCGCGCATGGCCTCCTCGATGCGCGCCTTGGCCAACGCGGCCAGCCTCTCGCTCTCGCCCGTGCGCACGTAGTCGGTAATGAACGCACGCAGCGAACATTCACCACCGCTGTTAAATAATTAAGAAAAAATGGGCACAGGGGGTCGAAGTTCCTTACGTTGAAAATCGCTGGTGGGGGTCAACGCTTTTTCCTTACTTGACAATTTCTGCCACAAAAAAATTACACTCAGGCTCTTCTTCCACGTGGCTTTTGGCAAGCGACATGACTGAGATTTTTGTTACGTTAGACCTTAGTCATATAAAAAATGAAAATAATGAAACAAAATAATAATTTCAAAGTATTAATTGCGACAAAAAATAATCAGCTTTTTATGTATATGTCACGTCACGTACGTGGACTTTTTTTACAAGCTTTTATTTAGTTCGGGTAGAATCTTGCAAGTTAAATTTGATCAACTTCCCGGTTTCCGATTGAGCTGAAATTTTGCACGCATATGTATATCGCGTGACAATGCAATAATATGGTACCAAGGAGCTGATGCGATGATGGAGTCGGAAGGTGGCGATAGGAACTCCTGTACTAAACAAGATAGACCCGTCGTGTTTGGGCTCGTTTTACTTGTCTTGGCTAGCACTCTGCTGCTACATGATATCCAGGTTCTCAAAAGCTTGTAATTAAAAACCTTTTTAAAAAGCTTATTACTGTTGGATAGTAAGATTACAACTTTGAACAATCCACGTACATGATAAAATCTACCAATATAAAATACGTATTACCGTCGGAGATGCATCTCAAAATCGGCAGACAAACAAACAGATTGTAGATCCCCCAGCTAAGCAATTTATGTTTGTGTTATGAGTAATATAAAACGGACCACCCTGGTACCGATCCCAGACACCCAAACCATAGTAAATAAAGGAAATTTATCATGCCAGGAATCGAACCCGGAGCCTTTGCGTTGCAGTGAAGTCGGCCCGCTAAGACTAGGCCCACTCAACCACAGAGGCCGTCCATATTATCCACGTAGAAGTTAAGAATTATATGTATATTCTTAAGTTTAATGGTGAATTAATACATCGAGTGTATGACAATTTATCGTCTTATATTGTACTCCCCTCTCCAACGGAAGAGTCAAGCTCTTTTTGGTGATGATATCATCTAATGGGTACCCATCACCGACACATCTTATACTAACATATAAAGCTGAAGAGTTTGTTTGTTTGTTTGCTTGCTTGAACGTGCTAATCTGAGGAACTACTGGGCTGATTTGAAAAATTCTTTCAGTGTTAGATAGCGCATTTATCGAGGAAGGCTATAGGCTATATATCATCACGCTAAGACCAATGCGAGCGGAGCACCAATGAAGAATGTTTCAAAATCGGGGGGTTGTTTTTTAACTACTCCACGCGGACGAAGTCGCGGCCAGAAGCTAGCTGCTCATAAATCAACCCCCTACGAAATGCAAACACGGCAATAGATAGTAGCTTACATTGTGTGTGGTTCGATGTCGGCGCAGAGTGCGTGCAGTGCGGGTAGTACCGCGTGCAGGTGGGCGGGGTCGGGGCGCGTCACTAGTGCGTAGCCCTGGCGGCGCCCCACCGTAGGGCTGACGACCGGGGCGCCTAAACCACAAACAATATTTCAAGGAACCAAAAAATAATTTAGAATTGCTACACAATAGTGAGTCTAAATTATCCCCATTGGATGCGCCCAAAATGGCAAGACGTAATCGATTAACAGATATATATATGTCCCTATAACAAAGAACATTTCTAAAACAAAGTAACATCCCTTTCATCCGTGCAGGAACGGAGAAAGGATACAATTTCCTGCGGCCGGGCGGCCTGTCGTAAGAGGCGACAGAACAACCCACAGCCAGGTGATAGGACATTTGCCCGACTGGATGGCTACCACGAGTTATGTTCCGGCATTAGTGACCAGGTTCCAGACTCACTTAAGAGAGCAGCAGCGAATTTGTAGCACCTTTGGTGTTGCAAATGTCAATAGGCGATGGTAACCGCTTTCCATCAAGTGGGCCGTCTGCCTGTCTGCTGAACTCCTGCAATAAAAAATAATAAAAAAATCTGTAAAACAAAGTAACATCTCTAACCCAACGCCCATGCAACGCGTGTGAGCCCGAGTTAGCTGTATTCGAACGATCAGACGCAGCGCTCACGTCACTTTTCTCGCGCGTACATCACTCAAATGACAACCAAATATAAATGTACAAATATAAAAGTTAAACATATGTAATGAGATTAAATATACAATTAGAAATTGTTACCCACTGAACGCATACATAAATGTTCAATAAAACAGTATGTGACAATTCAAGTGGAACGCGACCTAAGTGACACATAGTCAATCTGCGAATGACGGTAGATACAGAAATATTTTTTGGAAAAGTGATTAGTGTTAAATAACAGTGTATAATATTATTTTCAACACACTTGCTCATAAAGTGGCTCTATGGTCACCGCAATTAGGCACAGAATGACACCCATTATCAAACTGTGAGTAAAAAACATTATAACTCACTAGTGAGTTATAGATTTTTTTTTTAATTTTATTGGTTGAGTTGCTTTGTTCTTAAAAAAGTTTTTATTCAAAAAAAAAAAGATCGTATTCTATAGAACAAATAAATTAATGTTCCTATTGCTTGCTCATTTCATGCAACTTCTTATTTAAATAGATAATTTTAACTCGTACGTGTTTAATAAATAAAACTTTCACTCATATATAACTTTTTTTATCTACTAAATAAAATGAGTTTTTGTTGTTATTTTATTCACAAGTGTGTTGAAAAACGTCGTATGATACACGTGTGTATTGATGATTACCGTCCTCGGCTCTCTTAAGACCCTCGCCTACGGCTCGAGTCTCAATGGCGCCTCGGCGGTAATCACCAATGTTACACACTAGTACCATAATGTACTATTAAATAAGACTTTATGTGAATTGACTTTGAATGTCGTTTCTTTGTCTTTTTAAGTAAGCTTAGCGCATATAATGTTAGGTATTTAGCATACGTTTAAGTACCTGATTGTATGTAGATACCTAATTCGAATAAAACTCGATAAATTCCTGAAGTAATAAAGAGTTGTCTTATAAATATAAAAGGTAAAAATGTCAAAGTTTAAAAAGATAAAAAAATTCAAAATGTTTTTTATTTTTATTTTTTATTACAGGATATCAGCAGACAGACAGACGGCCCACTTGACGGAAAGCGGTTACCATCGCCTATGGACATTTGCAACACCAAAGGTGCTACAAATGCGCTGCTGCTCTCTTAAGGGATACTGGAACCTGGTCACTAATGCCGGAACACAACTCAGGGTTGTTATGGCGACATACTTTAGACCAGGGGTGGTAGCCATCCAGTCGGTCAAATGCCCTACCACCTGGCAACCCTTGCATAAATTCACAACAAGCTGAAAATTTACAGGCACGTAAGGGATAGGACTCTAATGATATCCTGAAAAGTTCCAATTGATTTCGTATATGCAAAATATTTATTCAAGATCAAAGGTCGCAAAAATGAGTTCTTTGGATTTTTTTGGTCAAACATTTAAAAGTAGCTCAGACCAAAATTGTGGATCAGGTAATTTATCTACTAAAATTGTCCTTATACTTTTTTTTCTATTACAAAGTGATTACATTGAGATATTTTTTAAAGAGCACTCACCGGTGAACTTGAACAGCTTCCCCCGGGCCCTCTGCGGGCGTTTCTTGGCGAAGTAGTCGACGAGGCGCAACGCGGCGGCGGCGCCGTCGCCGGCCACGCCGTTGCTCGACCTGCGCGCCGCCAAGTTCACGCTCTCGATCTCGAGGTATTCCGTTAGGAGCAGTTGCAACTGGCGGACGAAGGGGGCTTTTCATTCATCGCCTTAGTTTTAAGCGACTTTTGAGTAGTCGTCATCACGGAAGACGAAGATGTCAAGTGTCAATGAGTGTTGTTAAAGTTTTATTTAGCCTACCGCCAACTTGTTCATTTTAATTTTGTTTATGGTTATTATTTACTCTATGGGAGCCTAATCTTCGCAACATGTTGTCGCTTGTAGAGAAGAAGCGGCGCAAGAAACTCTTTAGCAAACGTGCCTAGCTAACTAAGCTAAAACGTAGTTTTACTATGTATACAAGTCGCGAAAACTTCAGAAAATATTATGTAGACAGATTTTTTTAAATCGCCTACTCTGTCTATTATCTTTTGGTATCTATTACTGTCTTTTCTTTTATAAAAAGTTGGGTGGGTTTCGCCAAATGTTCCAAAGAGTAAGAACAGTACGAGGACAACAGTACAATAAGGCCTCTACGGATATTCCTACATGACAAAGAGGGACAACATCATATGTACAACTGCTAGCAAAATGAGGTGACCGAGGCCGATCACATGCGATTCTTAATGAACATATCCGAACTATGTTTTTTTATTTTTATTGCATGAGTTCAGCAGACAGGCAGACGGCCCACTTGATGGAAAGCAGTTACCATCGCCAATGGACATTTGCAACACCAAAAGTACTACAAATGCGCTGCCGCTCTCTTAAAGGAGACTGGAACCTGGTCACTAATGTCGGAACACAACTCAAGGTTGTTATGGTGGCATACTCTAGACCAGGGGTGGTAGCCATCCAGTCGGGCAAATACCCTACCACCTGGCGGTGTTGACTAGTTTTGAACGGGACAAATGAGGGAATGACGCTCACCGCCTCACCGGCCTCATCGCTTCAAATGTACTGCTGCGGTACAAACCGTACAAATGTCCTCGCCTCCTCATTTTAAAATCATGTCCTACCCAACTCTAGTTATAGACCACACCCCACGCAATTAGACGTGAGGCATATTTATGCTAACAGTTACTAATAACAGATATTCACAGACGACAGATAACATTTGTTATTTCTAGAACACAATACCTGTTCTCCCGATTACAGGCACATAACAAATCAAACATAAACATTAGCTACCTAACGGTTCTGTTAATTATTATTTTTTTCTCGTCCTATCTAAGCAAATCACAATAAGCTAAAGAGAGATGCACCTATTATTCAGTAGTCTAGTCTCATTTACAGTTCAAGTAAACATGCACCGTAAGCCGCGTAATAGAACTTCGTTCCAATAACCAGTAAATAACAATATGTTATTTAATAACAGATAATCAATGCTGTTATTTTTGGATAACAGTAACAGGAGTAACAGATATTTAAATTGACCTGTTATAACTCATCACTACACGCAATGTGTTCATATCCTAACCGCTATACAGAAACACTGCACTGATTTTTCAAACTAGACTCAATACGATTAACTCGCAATATCGGTCATCTTATAAATCAAACCATAGCACAGTACAATATTGATCAACGCCATCTATGGACGAAAGACGAAATTATATAAATGTAATAAATTTATTACAAATCCTAACACGATGAGAGCATGAAGATCAACCTTTAGATGATTTAAGAAAAACATAATTGGGCATGTTTAATATTTTCAATCGCATTGGCCGAAGTTAACCAATTTGCATTGATTGCATCAATTTTATTTTTACAGCTAAATTAGCTTCGACACGCTTTTGTGTTTGTAGTAGTGTACGGTCAGCACATAAATAAATATACTAATACTTTTTATATATTCCTATAGGCAGGTCTTAATATTAAACATAATTTTTAATACTAAATTATTGGTCCCTGTTCTGAAGAATGACATTTAATTTCTGATAGCACCTTTCCAATGGAAGTCAATGATATTCCGGTTGATTTAGCAACTAATCGAGTGGGAGTCATATTACTGCTCGAATTCGAATCATTTTCGAAATAATTGTACAAATTATGCAATACTTCTTTAATTTGGAACGTCAGATGCTTATCTCGACCGCGTTCCAATATCGGAACCATTTTAATTAACAACTTTAATATCAAATAACAACAATTAGCAACAAATAATAACACTGAACCATAAATAACAACAATGAACCACAAATAAAATTAATCAATTAATTAATTATCAAACTAAAACTAAATAGTCAGACGTCACAACAATTAGAAATATAAATAACTATTATTTATTTGACTTTCACCATTGACTTTTGATTGTAAATAAAAATATTATTCAAAATATAACAAACGTCTTTTTGCTGACTGTACAAGGAATTTTAAATTTCAAGTTTCGAATTCCTGTAAATATACAAACATTCTATACATATTCTTACCCGTGCAGGAACGGAGAAAGAATACAATTTCCTGCGTTGGGGCGGCCTGTCGTAAGAGGCGACTTAACAACCCACAGCCAGGTGGTAGGGTATTTGCCCGACTGGATGGCTACCACCCCTGGTCTAAAGTATGTCGCCATAACAACCTTGAGTTGTGTTCCGGCATTGGTGACCAGGTTCCAGTCTCCCTTAAGAGAGCAGCAGCGCATTTGTAGCACCTTTGGCGTTGCAAATGTCCATAGGCGATGGTAACCGCTTTCCATCAAGTGGGTCATCTGCCTGTCTGCTGAACTCCTGCAATAAAAAAATACAAAAAACATGGAGAATTTTGGTTGATTCCATCAATATTGAAATACAAAATTGATCCGTCTGATATGGGCTTAAAAGAAATACTCACGACTTGTTGTACGGCGCTCCAGTAGTGCTGCTCCGTGTGGAGACAAGAGTCCGACAACTTGTGCTTCTGCAGAGCCCCACGCCACAATTGCAATAGTCTAAAATACATTAGGAAAGAATGCATGATGAAAGAATGACAAAACAGATACACAATGCAAAAGTGGATGGATGCAGAAGTCATGGAAGGCCACGACACACCTTCCATGATCAAATTGATCGTGTACTAGCAGAAGGTGATGTCAGGAGCCTTAAGAACAGACGAGCTTGCATGACAAGAGCTATGAATGTCAAAGAAGCGAGTGAGGTGTGTAAGAACAAGCCTGAATGGCGCTCTGTTGTTCATGCCTACCCCGCAAAGGAACTGGCGTGAAGCTATGTACGTATGTAAAATACATTATTTAATTTGTTTCAGATAATCAGATAGCAGCCCATAAACGTCCCACTGCTGGGCTCGGGCCTCCCACTATAGGGCAACGGACAGTACACCCGCCATGCTTGTCAGTCAAAGGCGGCTCGGCAGGTATGACACATTGGTTTCATCACGATGTTTTCCTTCACCGTTGTTAGCACGTGGTAATTGTAACAATATGCACATCAGGCCAGAAAACTGCCCAAGTGGTGTAAAAACTGCCCAAGTGGTGTAATAACTGCCCAAGTGGTGTAATAACTGCCCAAGTGGTGTAAAAACTGCCCAAGTGGTTCATGCGTTCCGGCCAGGTTTCGAACCGGCAACCTAAATCAAAAATCGAAATGTGTGCTGGGACACATAGTAGAAGTGAAACTTCAACGGACAAGTGGAAAAACGAATCACAGCAAAATGTTAACTTAAAGATTTTAAGGGCAGGTTTTCAAATTGGACAAGTACATTAACAATCTGCCCGTAATACTTCAAGTTAAAACTTTGTTGCCATTCGTTTTTCCACTTGTCCGTTGAAATTTCACTTCTACTATGTTTCCCAGCACACATTTCGATTTTTCGCAGGTTTACTGCAAATTATGATTTAGTTAGGTTAGGTGCATTTTAATGAATGCATTTTTTATTTAAACATATTTTATTTTATCAAACAAAGAAAATGAATTCGATCCGGAACCAAAAAACGCATCCATAGTCTACTCTAAAATTATGCAGCCTCTCACCACGTCTAGTCTAAATTTATGCAGCACTTCCACGCGGCCGTAACGCTTTTTCATGACAGAAAAATTCTAAGACCCCATCTATATAGAAGTTTCACTTCAAAGAATATAAATAATGCAACTCTTTCTTAAGATAACACAGATCCAAAAAAGTTAGCATATCTTGGTAGCAACCATCTAAATTTGGAATTACTTAAATTCTAAAAACAAATAACTAACGTACCTCTAATAAAACTACGTTTTAACGGTTTTAAGCGCGGTAATTTATTTGATTTTTGTTATTCCGACGTTTCGGGCACTTTTCAGTAGCCGTGATCACAGAATACAAAGATGTCAAGTGTCAACGAGTATTGTTAAAGTTTTATTTAGCCTACCGCCAACTTGTTAATTTTAATTTTGTTAATGGTTATTATTTACTCTATGGGACCCTAATCTAATTTACCACCGCTTGGCAACATGTTTTGGTTGGAAGAGAATAACTTACCTCCTGTTCCTATTTGCGCATTGCCTAAACTCCTCCCCCAGGGTGGCCACCAGCCTGGCCAAGGGCCGCCCCGTCTCCCCACCGACCCCCCCGACAGGCACCTCTCCCTCGCCCTCCTCCTCCCCGTCTCCCTCCTCGACCTCCCCCTCCTCTATGATCCGGCGGGAGACCGAATCTATCACTTCGAGGAGTTCGTTCTGGATTCGAACCTTGAATTTCTACAATGAGAAACGAAACAAATTGCAAATTATTAAAGAAAGAATGACACCACGGCTGACGTAGTAGAGCTAGGGTTGCTAGATGTATTCGAAAAAAACCAGACATTCTTTTTTTTTAAATAATTAATTAAGTTTGCGTTTGACCACGATCACGAGCACGCTTACCTAGATAGTACCTATTCATACGAGACTTGAAGATACCCGGATTGTATTTTTCGGGAAACACGGACTCTGGTAGTGCATTCCACAATTCTGCCATACGTAGAAGGAACGTGGGGGCGAAACGTTTCAAAAATGATGACGTCATTAGTGACGTTTTCGCCACGAACGTAACACCGTGGTTGTGTACGATAAAGTGTGATGGCATAATATCAATATGTAGGTGGCAACAATAGAGGTTGCGCAAATTGGGTTTGTTAACCTGGTAACACAAACAGGTCATGAAAATTGTAATATATGTGTGGCAACACCAATAAAGTCTTCTTGAATACGCATCCGTGTAGACAATTTCGCAGCACAACCTAATCCACAAATATATATACAATCGCATAATTTAGCGATCAAATAATTCAACCAAACATAATCCAACCAAACAACGTGGTCGTCATGTGGAACGGCTGACGGAGCAGTTTGGGCGTTGTGAGCTACTAGAGGAACCCGCCCTATATGGTTTCATAGTTAATGCATACAGCAAAAATAAAGATGACAGAGCACAACTAATGAGGGAGTTGCGAGTGAATCGTTTTGATGTAGGTATTCTCATAGCGCCTGTCCCTATTAACAATGTAGGATATGCAATTTTCGACATTTTGATTTTATTTCACTAATGACCATAAAAAAAGCATTGTTTTTCAATAGCAGCAACAAAAAGGTAATTTTTCCTCATAGTTTTTAAAATAGCCACATTAACAATGTCATATATACCAGCATCTCCCATTAACAATGACGAATGTTAACTCCCGACGTTATTAGCGGGGCGCGAGGGGGTATGCGGGGTATATTTTTGTAAGAAAGAAATTACTAAGACTGATTATCTAAGCTAATGAAACCTGAAATGTTATTATTAAGTGCCATTCATACAGGTAGACTTTATAATTAATGATTTTAACAAATTTTATGGCAAAGATTGTTTTCATTTTGTCCCTAAATTGTCAATTATGTTTGATTATTTGCTATTTGTGAAACAAAATTATTAAAAATTGGATTTAATTTATAATATCAATTTAAATACGACATAAACTTCAACAGGATTTACTAATGACAATGTTGTATGCGGCACTTCTTACAAAGAATAAATATGTTTGCGCATGTAACTTTGTTGGATGTGACAGATCCGACAAATCATGATGACCCATGTACGGATAACAAAGCCATTACTAGCTTTTCAAACATTTAGATAAGTAAAAATGTTAGTTAATTGCATTGCAAATAAGCTCTCGAACATATATTAATATATAATATTTTTTTTGAAAATTTAATTCTTGTAGTAAAAAAAATATAAGCAATTCAAAGTTCAGAGCGCTCTCCTGTAAAGTTGATGATTTGCAGATCTGACTCTGTTAATAGGGACAGGCGATAGGAATTCTGGCAGAGCCAGTCTCAAAGGAGGCTAGTTTGTTAGCCAGCTCATTACTTAAAATTTAATATATTAGTTTGTGTGTTTAGGAGATGATGGAGCTGACATGCCTATGTGGAAAAAGTCCCAAATAAATAAAGATGAAAAAAAAAATGGTTTCCTACTACAACATTGATCCTATTAATAAACATACCTCAGTAGCTTCCTTGAGTTGTTCCAATACGCCTAAAGCCTCTAAGGATATCATGACAGTGGTTTCGAATGTCTTATCGTCCTCGGACAGTGAGGCTTCGAATTCAGGCGTTATATCTTGCAAGTAAGCATCGGTAACTTCCTCACTTTTTGTCAACTCTGAAAATTATTCAAGGCCCTTCATTGTAGAAACAGATACCAGTGTCATATCTACACTAATATTATAAATGAGAACGTTTGTATGGATGTATGTTGCTCAATGACGTCAGAACAGGTGAAAGGATCTGGATGAAATTTGGCGAAGAGATAGATCATAGACAAGTCTGGAATAGCACATAGGCCACTTTTTATCCCGGAAAAATGTACGGTTCACAAACAATCAATTATACATACACATACATACATAACTTCACGTCAGTTCCCTTGCGGGATAGGCACGGACAACAGAGCGCCATTTAGGCTTATTCTTACACACCTCACTTGCTTCTTTGACATTCATAACTCTTGTCATGCACACTCGTCTGTTCTTAAGGCTCCTGACAATCAATTATAACACCACACAAAGTCACAAACACACCACTAACAACAAAACTTACACACATACCCACACCAACGCGCACTACCACCGCATTGCATTACACGCACACTTCACAAACAAACCAAGACACACAAAGAGCCCAAAAATTAATAACCCAGACACAGTAACGAAAAAACAACACATATGGCACTAGTTACGTTAATATATATACGTACAGACATAAGACACACACTGCACATGCACTTCCTCACAACACCAGCATGTAACAGATACACTCTACATTAGTATAAGTTTAGTATTAAAATTAGAATAAATTAATATAATAATAATATTTTCTTAAGTTTTCGCGACTTGTATACATAATAAAACTACGTTTTAACGGTTTTAAGCGCGGTAATTTTATTTGATTTTGGTTTTTCTACGAAGTCTGCGATCAGTGAACACACGCTGGATAAACCCAACCACTACATCAGATTCGATAACCCACAAATCCTCGCGAAAGAGAATCGTTTCATACCTAGAATGATGCGTGAGGCTATTGAAATCAAAAAACACCCAAATTTCAATAGAGAAGATGGTTGGCAAGTACCACCTGTTTGGGATCCAATTATCAAAACTATTAAGACCCAAACCCAGCAAAAACCAGCTGCCAGACCTCAAGACACTGTGAGCTCTTTCTGCGTACAACGGAACACAAACCAACTTGACTGATAATTACTTTTATTTTTCCTTCCACCCATTTTAATATTATATAAAATTATTAGAGCTAGGCATGTTTGCTGAAGAGTTTCTTGCGCCGCTTCTTCTCTTCAAGCCATAACATGTTGCGAAGCGGTAGTAAATTAGATTAGGCTCCCATAGATTAAATAATAACCATAAACAAAATTTAAAAAAATTAAATAATTAAAATTAATAAGTTGGCGGTAGGCTAAATAAAACTTTAACAATACTCGTTGACACTTGACATCTTTGTCTTCCGTGATCACAGCCACTGAAAAGTGGCCGAAACGTCGGAAAAACCAAAATCAAATAAAATTACCGCGCTTAAAACCGTTAAAACGTAGTTTTATTATTTATTAATATAATAAGTTATTATATTAATTTATTCTAATTTGAACTGACTGAAGAATTGAGAGGAAGAAGATTAAGTTGCTATGGGCATATAATGAAGGATGAAAGTCACGTGATAAAAAGAATGTCAAACTACAAGATGGATGGATACAAATGTAAAGGTAGACCAAAAATAAGATGGATGGATTTTGTGAAGGATGAAATGACGAGTTGTGATGCGACAGAAGATGTATGTCAGAATAAAGGAGTGTGGAAGGAAAAGACATATTGTGCCGATTCCAATTAATTGGGATAAATGGTGAAAGAAAAGAGATTGCTTGGAGCAAAACCAGAGGCCTCCTACAATCATTGAGATGTATTGGCCATTGGGCTAAATCCTTTTATTTCAGGGAAATGGATCAGTCCTGACCGGAAGAACCATGCACCTCTTAAGCAATGTTTCTGGCCTAATTTGCATATGTGATACATACATACATAACTTCACGCCAGTTCCCTTGCGGGGTAGGCACGAACAACAGAGCGCCATTTAGGCTTATTCTTACACACCTCACTTGCTTCTACATATGTGATAGATGTGTCAACCTCGACAAGTCTCCTTAGACAAGCGTGGCGAGTATATAGTCCGTTCCCCTCTTTAAAAATGCGCAAGCCTGAGCCCAGCAGTGGGATGTTTATGGGCTGTTATTATTATTAGTCTATTTCAAATAAGACACTACGGGAAAAATTACGTAAGTAAATAGAGAAATAAACGTAGTGATTTTAAGTATAACATTATTATTAAATACTAACAGCATTAAACATATTTTTGTATCATAATTAGGATATGTTCGCGACTTCGTCCACGCTAGACTTGAAAATCCCGCGAGATTCCCGGGATAAAAAGTTGCACAGATTTTAACTCTAACAATTTTCTGTCGATCAGCGAAAACCACATCGACCCAATAGTTTTTTTATGTGAACCCCGAACAAACGAACAAACCGACAACAAATTAAAAAAAAAATACATCGTAGTTTCCATTGTTTATATAGTCTATGTCCTGTTGCTTTTTTTTAATAACTTCAATGTACAGATACTATACGTTTAGAATTTTGTAATATTACATAAGTGGCGTGAAGTTATGTATGTATGTATGTATGTACATACATACATAACTTCACGCCAGTTCCCTTGCGGGGTAGGCACGAACAACAGAGTGCCATTTAGGCTTATTCTTACACACCTCACTTGCCTCTTTGACATTCATAACTCTTGTCATGCAAGCTCGTCTGTTCTTAAGGCTCCTGACATCACCTTCTGCTAGTACACGATCAATTTGATCATGGAAGGTGTGTCGTGGCCCTCCACGACTTCCACGACTTCTGCATCCATCCACTTTTGCATTGTATATCTGTTTAGTCATTCTTTCATCATGCATTCTTTCCACATGCCCGAACCACCGGAGCATTCCTTTCCTTACCTTCACCCCGACACTCTCTTTGTTTGTAATATTATAGATTAAAATTATTATTTATTTCGTAGGAATATTTACGATAAGACCACAAGTTCGTCCTTGCAGGAACAGAGAATGTATACAATTTCCTGCATTGAGGCAGCCTGTCGTAAGTGGCAACAAAACAACGCACAGCCAGTTGGTATGGTATTTCCCCATCTGGATTGCTACCACCCCTGGATTAGAGTATGCTGCCCTAAAAAGTTTGACTTGTGTTCTGGCATTAGGGGCCAAGTCTCATTGGTCATCAGGGGGCATTGGTGTTACAAATATCTGTAGGCGGTGGTATTTAAATTCAAATTCAAAAGTTTTTTTCAAAATAAGTTCCACTGGAGAACGCTTTTTGAAGGACATACATGTAAGTTAACTTCCTATTCTATGTACACCGCTTCGCAACGTGTTGATGTTTTAAAGGAGAAGAAGCGGCAAGTAACTCCCCAGCAACACGTCTAGCTAAATATTGTTTTTCTTTATACTTCATATTCTATTTATATCTCAAACTCTTTTTTTTTTAAATAAGTTTTGTACAGAAGTATGTTACAGAATCACTTTTTGAAGAATTAATGGAGTTGTAGCAAACAATGCATACTCAATAAGACCAAGACAATAAAAGGAAAGAAAAATAATGTTATAGTTATAATAATGACATGACGTGCTAAAATGTTATGCTGCAATATGTCGCCACAAATTCCTTACAAGCATGGCAAGATTAAAAAAAAAAAACACTAACCACTTTCCATCAGCTGGACCGTCTGATTTCGAACTCGTGCAATAAAGTTATATCTTCTGGATATGTGTCAGCCATACCTGCCAATAGCAACGCGGTGCGCCTTCTCGCCGAGACCCGCCTGGTGAGGGGCGCTTGATCACTCCTGTATACCGCTTCACTTATCCTCCTAACAATCACCTCTACCAGTTCGCGTTTTTTCGCCTACAAAATACAATATTATCAAATACTAAAACTAATTACTACTATTACTAAACTAAACTAAACTACTACTACTAAATTAAGGGCTCAGCGGAAGATCATTTGGTTTTAAAGGACCAGCATTATGCTGAGTCTGATGCCCGTGTCAGGACAAGATTATGTTACATACATACATACATACATAACTTCACGCCAGTTCCCTTGCGGGGTAGGCACGAGCAACAGAGTGCCATTTAGGCTTATTCTTACACACCTCACTTGCCTCTTTGACATTCATAACTCTTGTCATGCAAGCTCGTCTGTTCTCAAGGCTCCTGACATCACCTTCTGCTAGTACACGATCAATTTGATCATGGAAGGTGTGTCATGGCTTTCCACGACTTCTGCATCCATCCACTTTTGCATTGTATATATGTTTAGTCATTCTTTCATCATGCATTCTTTCCACATGCCCGAACCACCAGAGCATTCCAAGATTATGTTGTTAACGATTATACCTACACTACACCAATGTAATATTTTTCTGAATAAAATGATTTTCTTTCTTTCTTTCTAAACTAAACTACTACTACTGCTTAACTAAATTAAAAACTATGGTTGGTTGGATAGTTTAGATTCACAACTAAACCAGCTAAGTAACACTGCAATCGGGATCCAGGATTTAGGTGAATTATATTTGTGTGTTCAAGCGGGTCCCGGGATGGCTTAGATTCAAATTTGAACCAGGTAGACGGCGCTGCAATCGGGTTGCAGGTATTAGGTGAAATTATAAATATGAGTGTTCAAGCGGGTCCCGGGATGGCTTAGATTCAAATTTGAACCAGGTAGACGGCGCTGCAATCGGGTTGCAGGTATTAGGTGAAATTATTCTATCCGTGCAGGAACGGAGAAATAATACAATTTCCTGCGGCCGGGCGGCCTGTCGTAAGAGGCGACTTAACAACCCACAGCCAGGTGGTAGGGCCTTTGCCCGACTGGATGGCTACCACCCCTGGTCTAAAGTATGTCGCCATAACAACCTTGAGTTTTATTCCGGCATTAGTGACCAGGTTCCAGTCTCCCTTAAGAGAGCAGCAGCCCATTTGTAGCAACTTTAGTGTTGCAAATGTCCATAGGCGATGGTAACCGCTTTCCATCAAGTGGGCCGTTTGCCTGTCTGCTGATCTCCTGCACTAAAAAAAATATATAATTGTGAGTGTTCAAGCGGGTCCTGGGACGGCTTAGATTCAAATTTGAAACAGGTAAACGGCGCTGCAATCAAGTGTTCTACTTCTCCATAGAATAGGACAAGAATAAGTAGACTTAATTTTTAACTTGCATATATGACCTTCAAAAAATGTTCTCCAGTGGAACTTTGATTAAGAACTTATGAATTGGAATGAATAGAAGAGTGTATCAAGATACCTCCAAATGCTGCCTGGTGGTGTTGAGGGCGTCGACGTGCGAGAGCGTCGTGTCGGCAATGGCCAGGGCCTCGTTGAGCGTGTGCGCCGCCGCCAGCACGCGGCCCGCGCCCAACGCCTCACGGGTCTCGCGCTCCGACACCACCACACGTTCACTGCGACGACAATACGAAACACATATCCGTTGGAATCTCCACCGAAAAGTTTTTACTGTGGCTGATAGCTTGTTACTGGCCACAATATTTTAATACTTGCAACAACTTAGAAGGGTTTATGGTAGTGAAAGAACACCAACTGGTCACAGTAATTTATAATTAGAGTACCTTACGGTTTTAACAAGTCGTGGTAGCGTAATGGCTAGCGCACGCGTCCCAGACCCAAAGGACGCGGATTCGATCCTGGATGGAACGCATGCACCGCTTAGGCAGTTTTCTGACCTAATGTGCATATTGTTACAATTTTTTTTTTTTTATTAGACTTGACATTATGTTGTTGGTCCGAAGACCTTACAACTTTACCGGGGTCTTTGGGGCGAGTGCCCGGGGGGGGGGGGGGGGGAGGGGCAACTTGCTCGAGGGAGCTCCCTAAGGAGTTTTACCTCGGCTGGACTGTTGCCATGAATGGGGAATGAATTTAATGATGCCCACCATAGGGCGACACAAAATACTAATTGAGAACGGGCGACGGGTAATATAAAGCCCGAAGGGAAGGATCACGGCGGGCCGGGATCGGTGGTTTATTGTTACAATTACCACGTGCTAATAACGGTGAAGGAAAACATCGTGATGCAACCTGTACATCGAGATAACCGATGTGTCAAACCTGCCAAGCCGCCTTGGACAAGCGTGGCGGGTATACTGTCCATTCCCCTATAGTGGGAGGTCCGAGCCCAGCAGTGGGACATTTATGGGCTGCTATTATTATATATATTATTATATACGGCTTTAACATATATTTTATACTATCTCTGAACACTCGACAAGCATTTTTAGAACACCTCGCCATACCTCCAACAATTCAACAGTACATGAAACTTAGCAATTGGCACAACCGATAGCGAATTGAAGTTATTGATAAACTATTTTAATTATAGTGTTACTAGCGGCCCCGGCAGACGTTGTCCTGCCTTTAAAAAATAAAATTCTAGAACCCGATCCCAGAGCCACCTACCGGTTCTAATTGCGAATCTAAACCATCCAGGTACCCACTCAAACACACAGAAACAAAATCACCAAAATCGCTCCCGGTGATTAAGAGGATTCTAGAACCCGATCTCAGCGCCACCTACCGGTTCTAATTGTGAATCTAAAAGAGTAATATATTTTTTTTATTCTAAGTCATGACAAAATAAGATTAAAAATCTTACCAAAAAATTAAAGTTTATAATTAACAAATAAAAAATAGGGGTTGATCGTAGAGGGGTGAAAATTTAGGGTTGTATGTATTTTTGTATGTTGTATCATAAAAAAAAAAGAAAAAATTTTGTCTAAAAAATAAAAAAATATATTTAGGGGTGGACTACCCCTAACATTTAGGGGGATGAAAAATAGATGTTGGCCGATTCTCATAGATACCGGATAAGCACAAAAAATTTCATCAAAATCGGTCGAGCTGTTTTGGAGGAGTATGGCAACGAAAACTGTGACACGAGAATTTTATATATTAGAAGATGAATGAAAAGAATTTAATACATTACTGTTTGGAAATTCCAGATAATATTTATACATACTGCCAGAGCTAAAGACACTGTGAACTCTTTCTGTGTGCAATGGAACACAAACCAACTTGACTGATAATTTCTTTTATTTTTCCTTAACAGAAAATCTTATAGCCTAAAAATATTCTAAATGTGCACAATGGGCGGTCTTATCGCTAAGAAGCGATCTCTTCCAGACAACCCGTGGCAGGAATAAAACAGATTGTATTGGTCAAAGGTGGTATAAATAAATATTAGAGGTTATGCAGTTACTTACATATATTTTATTTATTTATAAACATATAAGTATGTAAAATATTATATAAGTAAGAATTATACTTAATAGACATATATAAATACACCTATTGATATCACATACATAAATATATACATACACATATATAAATATACATAAATATACGTAAAAATATCAAATATCACTATGTTGTAGGTAGTGCTTTTTTGTCATGTTCTTAAATATTGTTAGTGATTTAGCTTGTCTAACAGTAACAGGTAGCGCATTCCAGAGTCGAATAGCCTGTACAGTAAAAGAATTATTGAAGAAAGATGAATGATGCTTGGGAGTACTAAGTCTAAGATTTGTAGAAGGTCGTAAATTGTGACACGCTGTAAAGGAGTGAAAGAATCAGGTGAATTATTAAACTGAACCTTAATGGCTAAAGTAGAAATAGGTTTTAGATTGAATATTTTTCATAATATTAGGTGTTTCAGGGCTGATTAACCAACATCATTTGAATAACTAATCACCTTAGTCAGGTATTCAATACAAAGTTGCTAAACATATCATGTGATTATACACTACTGTCAACCCTAAAACAGATATATATGTGACAGTTATTTATAAATAATAGATTATAAAACCAAGCAAATTAATCCCTCACATGTCTGTCAGCATCTGTAAGGCATAGTAATGCGTCCTGGCGTCCATCCACAGCCTCTTTAAGTCGTCACGTCGCAAACGAAGCAAGCCGCGGCACGCAGCAAGTCTCGCCACACCTACTTCACAGTGCTGACCCCACACTGACAGTGCTGCACCAACTGCACTGAATTTCTGAAATGTAGCAAAACTTTACATTAAAACCATCCCATTGTTTATTAGTAAAGGTCTAAGCTGCAGTAGCTTAGTTTTTAGCGCATCTAACTACCTGTTTTACTAGCATTCTAAAAGCTCAAAGGGTACGGATTCAAATCCTGGTCGTAAAGCATGCACCAACAATAACTTAGTGAATTGCAACAGTGGCACCAAAAAAACTTGACTGTAATGCTTGATATGAGGTAAAAAGTATCCTTAACAATGACCCGGAATATAATGTTACGAATTGTGGGATGTGAATTTAAAATTCCTGTTGTGTATTGTTTTGTTGGTTGTCAAAATATTAAATGTCAATGTAGGTATTTTGTAATAAACTCAGTTTGGCTTTCATATTGAACCATGTAGTTTCTTTTAGTGGCGACGAGAATAAATTAAACTTATTATTGTGAAAATGGCGTGTAATTTGACAAATATTGTGTTTCCGGGACAGTTTAACCCCAAGACTGATAAGTGGTGTGAATATAAGGAACGGTTGTTGTGTTCATTGGATGTTGCTGGTTACGAAAATCAAACCTTGGATAAAGTGCGGTCTATATTCTTATCACAATGTGGAAAAGACACTTATTCACTTATTGTATCATTATTAGTGCCTAATAGACCTACTGAAGTTCCTTTTAAGGACATTCTTGCGGTGTTAGATCGATTTTATGAACCGGAAGTAAACGAAATACTGCAAGCCGGGAAATTTCAGACACGTAAACAAGCTGATAAGGAAAGTATTCAAGATTTTGTTGCGGCAATCGGGTTGCTGGGTGCAAAGTGCAACTTCGTGGACTTAAAGCGTCAGTTGCGCGATCGACTGGTGCTGGGCGTGCGTGATGAACGTCTGCGTCGCGAATTGTTGCGAACAAAGAACCTGATGTATGAAACAGCTGTACAGTTATGTTTAAATTATCAGACAATTTTACAAGAAATGTACTCAGAGGTTGATCCGAATATGAAGCAAACTCATGGAAATATGGACGAGGCAATGGATATTGGAAAAATAGGTGCTATACAATGTAGTCGTTGTAAAGGACGCCACGGAGAAGGCGGACGGTGTCCATTTCTGAAAGCAAGATGTTTTGCTTGCAGGCGCCTGGGTCACATTGCGTCAGCTTGTGATAGAAAGCTAAAGAAACAACATCAGGTTGTGGATGACATGGCACAATGCAAGGATTCAAAGGAAAATATGATGGGAGTATATACTTGTTCAGAAGGATATGCAGCTCCAATAAAGGCTGAGGTGATAATAAATGGTTCTAAGACATTTATGGAGGTTGATTCTGGTGCTTCGCGGACTATCATGTCAGAAGACACGTACAATCGTATGTGGAAATCACCTCCACCTCTGCGGCCTACCAATGTGAAGTTGGTTACGTATTCACGTGAGGCACTACCTGTAATAGGAATTGTTTCTGTACGTGTTCTGTTGGGAAACAAGGAAGCACAGTGTGAATTGATTGTGGTGTCTGGCAATGGACCCAGTCTATTGGGGCGGAATTGGTTTAAGTCCTTAGGCTTGGAAATATTAGGGATCTGTTGGACATTAGATGAAGTAAAACAAGATATGCTTAGAGATTTTCCTGACTTATTCAATAAAACGTTGGGACAATATAAGGGTCCTGAAGTGTCCTTGACTGTTAGGGCAGATGCTCAACCACGTTTCATCAAGGCCCGGCCTGTGCCATTCCCACTTAAAAAGCAAGTGGAAGACGAATTGCAACGGATGGTTCAATGTGGCATCTTGACTCCTGTGAGATATTCTAAATGGGCGACACCTTTACGAATAGTCAAGAAGAGCGATGGCTCACTTCGGATTTGTGGAGATTATAGATCAACGGTAAACATATCAATTAATGTAGATACATATCCCTTACCTGCAGCTGTAGAGAGTTTTGTGAAACTCAGCGGTGGGTGTGTGTTTAGTAAATTAGATTTGAAGGAAGCATACATGCAGTTAAAAGTAGATCAGGATACGGCCCTCCTATTAACATTAAATACTCCATTAGGACTTATGAAAATGAACAGGCTAGCATTCGGTGTTAATGCAGCGCCAGGAATTTTTCAACGTGTCATGTCTTCAGCGCTCGCAGGTATGGATGGTGTAGCATGCCTGTTGGATGACATCGCCATAACTGGGAAGACTAGAGAGGAACATAATAATAGGCTATATGCTGTTCTACAACAACTGAATGATTTAGGTCTTCGTTTGAAGATAGAGAAATGTGTATTTGCTTCTAATTGCATAGATTTCTTGGGCCACAGGATTGATACTAACGGTCTTCATCCCTCTCCAAATAAGGTTAAGGAAATTAAAGAGAAACCAATACCTAGGACGAAACAAGCCTTAAGAGCTTTCCTAGGCTTATATAATTTCTATGAAAAGTTTATCCCAGACAAAGCTACAATCCTAGAACCTCTGTACCGTTTATTAGATAGGAAATCATCCTGGAGGTGGGGTGATAAAGAACAAATTGCATTTGATCGAGCTAAGGACCTGTTGTCGTCTGATATGACACTGGTGGGGTATGACCTCGCAAAAAAATTATTTTTAATATGCGATTCATCCGAATATGGCCTTGGCGTGGTATTGGCCCACGCAATGGATGATGGGTCTGAGAGACCTGTTATGATGGCTTCACGCACATTGCAGCCCCATGAACGAAGGTACGGGCAGATAGATAAGGAAGCCCTTGCAATAATATTTGGTTTAAAAAAGTTCCATGAATTCTTGGCGGGTCGTGAATTTTGTATAATTACAGATCATAAACCCTTAGTAGGTTTATTTAACCCGAGAAAGCCAATTCCGGACCAGATTTCCCTTCGGATGCTACGTTGGTCTCTAAAGTTAGGTTGTTACAATTATAATATCAAGTATAGACCAGGCCAGGCAATTGGTAATGCTGATGCCTTGAGTCGATGGACTGAGCCGGAAACTTCAGAGTTAGATGAAAAACCTCTTAGAGAAGTCTTATTATTGGAAGAACAACCAAATGGGTGGAATTTTGATACATCTAGAATTGCATCTGACACTGAAAAAGACCCAGTACTCCAAAGGGTGGTATTTCATGTCCTCCATGGGTAGCCATGTAAGAATACTGACCCTAGCATGCAACCGTTTTGGACACGCAGAGAGGCTCTTTCCCTCAATAAAGGATGTTTATTGTGGTGTAACAGAGTCATTATTCCTAGTTGTTTACAACAGGATGTTTTAAATTTACTACATGCTCCTCATGCAGGTATAGTCCAAACTAAAGCATATGCCAGAGGATATGTTTGGTGGCCAGGTATGGATCAGCAAATCGAGCACACTGTTAGCAGTTGTGAGTCCTGTCAGATAGTAAGAAATAACCCACCTAGAGATCCACAAGCATGGGTTGTTACAGAAAAGCCTTGGAGTAGGGTGCATGTGGATATCGCAGGCCCATTTCAGGGTAAAACATTCTTAGTTCTTATAGATAGTTATAGCAAATGGTTTGAGGCCGAAATTATCGCCTCAATGTCTAGTGAAGCTACCATAGCTGCACTTCGCAGAATATTTGCATCTCAAGGCTTACCAAACACCTTAGTGTCAGATAATGGTAGGGTGTTCACTTCTAAGGAGTTCAATGTTTTTCTGAAGAATAATGGAATTAAGCATTTATATTCACCACCCTACCACCCAGCTACTAATGGACAAATAGAAAGAGCTATACAGAGTTTTAAAAATAAGATTAAGAAAATGTCTTTAAATAATGTACCCTGGGCTGAAAAACTACCCAAAGCATTATATTCTTTAAGAGTAGTCCCAAATAGTAGTAATAATAAAACACCAGCAGAGATGTTAAATGGACGTAGATACAGGTCAGCTGTATCGAGCTTACATCCTGATAATATGCCAAACCCACAAGAGATCTAACTAGAAACGGCAGCACAGAATGTGCCAAACAGAAGATTCATAGTGGACCAGCCAGTCTTGATTCGTAATTATGGACCAGGGGAAAAATGGAATAAAGCAATGATTGAAATAGTAGAGGGTCCTAGTTCTTATATGGTAAGAACAGAGAATGGTGAGTTACATCGGCGTCATTCAGATCAGATTGTAGCACGAGTACTTCCCTGAATCTGTGAGAAACAACCGTCATTCAGACATAGAGAGCGATCAATATCAGGCTCATCTTCACCAGATCCACTAATTGACATACCAGCTCCAGAGCTATGGCCAGATATAATAGGAATACCAAATAATCAAGAAGATTAAATTGTTTAAAATTATTTGTTAAATTTAATAGTGTTCTATTATTATTATTGTATATATATATTCTAAACTCATAATGATTATAGAGGGAAGGTATGTTGTGTATTGTTTTGTTGGTTGTCAAAATATTAAATGTCAATGTAGGTATTTTGTAATAAACTCAGTTTGGCTTTCATATTGAACCATGTAGTTTCTTTTAATTCCGTTAGAATTATCACAAAGTTTGTTAGAAGTGCACACAAGTAATTCACAGTTCTTACAAATATCTACAACAAGTCTAAACTGTAAAGCTGAAAATCGTAAAAACATTAATTGTGCAATCTGTCATTATAAGACACTCATTCCGAAAGTACACTAAAATAAGCCTCGATCGCAGTTGAAACTACTAATTTAGTCCCTGAGTAATCGACCTTATATATTTGTAAAAATAGCCACGATGTCCTAGCAAAATACCCGCTAGTCCTTGGAATTTTCAAATCTTTATGGATTCTAAGAAGTTGCAATGAAATACAAGATACAACAAACAATAGAGAAGGCCTACAAAATCATTAATGCTGACAATAGATCACCCAAATTCTAAGGGGTAAGGGGTAATAAAACATCTGTAAAGGCTAAGTATTGGTTTGTAACAAGAAGTTAGCTCTGTAGCAAGATTCATAGACAGACAGACAAAAATACTAGAAGTTGTTTTTTCACTTCTAATTCATTGTACAGATTTACTATATAGAACTCAAAAAATTTAATTGTATTCATCTCATATCAACATGTTCCTGATAGCCATGGATTTAGCCCACCTGCATAACTTCCATAATCTCTTGGGCATGTGCTGCAACAAGTTCATCAAGTCTTGCATCACTTTTCTTATACTCCTTTTCTAATTTGGCCCTTTCTTTTTCTCTTTGTTCATTCGTTTCACTCGCCGAGAGGGTTCGAATGACTGACATAAGCAGACCACTCTGTAAGAAAAGTTGACAAACTTCAAATAATAATATTCACTGAAAAGTTAACCACTTCTGTGTCTAGGCTGTTGTAGTTAATGTTTAGTTACACAATGGGATGTTGCTGTGCTAAATCACACTTAACTAGCAAACAATTAATTTAATTATTTTCAAGGTAAATAGACAATTTACCTAGTTACAACTTAGATTTTTCATAACTAAATTTACCATACATGTACTAGGGAGGGAAAGGAAGATAATTCATAAACATTGCCCTAATTTATTTATCACTAATTTATTAAACTAAAATATTATTGAACTTAGTCAGGAAATTCTATCTGCAATATAATGATATGTAATTAGTAGATATTGCATATAGTTATATGTTTATTATGTTTATATAGTTGCATATTATCACCATATCTTGTATGTGTATATGTATATAACTTATGTGTATATTTGTATATATAGTATAGTTATATATTTATTATTAAAATGTAAGTAATTGTACAATCATTATGTATACCACCATCACCACTCCTAATCAGAATATTCTTGCCACGGGTTATCTGGAAGAGATTGCTTCTTAGTGATAAGACCAACCTTTGTACCCAACTAGTTTAATACTTGTTCGTAAGTTTTTCTGTAATGGTGTACAATAAAGTTTTATCTCTCTATCTATCTATCTATCTATTATTTCTAGAGACATGTTATATTATAATTTTTAGATATGTATAAGGCCTAGGAATAAATTATAGAATTAAATTGTATTGTATTCTACCTATAAGCCCTTAAGACTAAGTAAAATAATAAGCCTAGGTCACTATATACATATTTCATTAGTTAAGTTTGATTAGACATAAGTTACTTAGATACCCTATGACACACACTTTAGGAACAATATAATGAATAAAATGTGTATATTTAGGTACACAATGGATAAAAAAACAATAGACAAACAAATACATTTTTATCAGTATTTAAAGATATCTGTTTTATATTATCTCACATGATAGTAACAAAAATAATTGAGAATAATTTGCTACTATTTGATTATCCCATCCATTAATATGTTGCTCAGCAAAGACAGACAACTCAAATCAATTTCAAAAAATTCTAGCTCAATTTGATTTGAGTTCTATTCAATTTGCGTTGTTTTGATTTGCCATACAGAGTTGAGATATGAATGCTACACATTCCTAATTAAAATCTAGCGAACTATTTGCAATTTTATTCCGAGAGTAAATAATGTAATTGATAGGTCCATACCCAGATTACCTTACAAAATAACAAATTACATGTATAAAAGCATTAGTTTATTTCTGTCATTTAAATTAGTATCTGAAAAAGACTCAACTCACGAGTAAAGCAATTATTAGGGTTAATCGCGTATAAAATGCTTCAAACTGAACTAAAACGTGAAAATATAGGTAACACATAAAATAATAAGTTGAAAGAAATAAAATATTTACATCGGTAGTTGACTGCATCGTGAAATCAGCGTAACTGAATACTTACTGTTTCTTTTCCTTGTTTGACCCCTCGTGGGGGCTTCGTGGGCGGTGGTGAGGACATTTCGATCATTTATTTGGTTTAATTTAGTATTGTTTTCCTTAATTGTTCGCAATTTAGTTTTGCTCCGCTTCTTCGTATATTTTTTTTATTTGACAGTATCATTCCGAGAACATGTTGAACTTGACTTATTATCTAGCTTGATTAGATGAGATACAAACATGTTAACTTTTCATGTGCTAGACAAAGAAATGTGAACATTAATTCTATATAAGTTGAATAGTTTTTAAAGACAATGGAATAAAAGTTACGAGACATTCAAATATGTCAAATGTCAAGCGATTTTGCTAGTGTCGCTTTTTGACAACATATGCCTACTGTCAAACAAAATATTTTGAAAGTTGTCTGGATTTACTACTATTTGAATTTTTGAATTTAAAAGTTCGTTGATCCAATAAAAATAATTCAAAAGTTCGTTGGTTTCATTTATGGAATCCAAATTTCAGTGTTTTAGTCGTAAAATAGAAAAATTATATGTATTTCTTGTATAAAGTGCGGCAAAGTGTATGAAAATATATACGAATGATGGATTACTCAACGATAAGCAATAAAACCAACTGTACTGAAGTAGAGGATATAACAAATAGTGAGCTAAGTGAACGGTATTATATATTGAAGAAACAGCATGAAAACTTATCGTCCAACTACGAAGCCACGAAGCAGGAGCTTCATGAAATAAGGCGAGACTATCAGATTGCAGTGGACGCCCAGCTCCATTTGACTACAGAGTTAGAAATACTGCAAGCTGACGAGGAACGCCGCAAGATCGAGTACCAGTCACGCATTACTGCCTTACAGGAGGATATATCAGCGTTACGTACAGAGCGCGCTGGAAATTCAGAACAACATTTGAACGAAGTTCAAAAGCTAGAGAGGCAAATTCAAATTTTGAAGGAGGAACAAGCGTTTAAAACCCGAGAGAGTCCCGTACGTGATAATTCGGAATTGGAGGAGGCGAAAGAAGCCGTTACATCGGCGCTGACTGAGGCGGCTACCGCAAAAGCAGCTCTTGAAAATGCGAAGTTGGAGATTGTTCAGTGGCAAGCAAAAGTTGAAGAGTTAGTAAATGAGATGGCAGAGATGCGTGTAGCAGTTGATTTGCGAAGAGAGGAACTTCGGGCGGCAAATGAAAGGGAAACTGTGGCACTAGCTGATCTGGCTGAAGCAAGGGCTATGCTTCACCAATGTAATGATAACCAAGACTTACAACCACATGGTAATTTTTTATACATTTCAACTTGAAGTTCTAGGGCTTAGAATAGTTTGATTGGTGTCATTTTCACATTTGTATACCTTCATGTAGTTATGGATATATTTCCGGGGTGTGGTATAGATATAAGCCCGGATTATTATAAGTAATTAAGGGTGGAAGGAGTCAAGAGGAAGGAAAACTTACCCCTTCTGCAACTCCTATGTGGCGAATAAGTATAGTTCCTGAGATATTAATGTTTTTGTAAATATAACCTTACTTATGTTTTTCACTAATATTGCACTTATATCATGGTCCAAAGTTGAAAAATCTAACATGAATCCAGTAATCAACATAAAAAGATTCAAAATAGTCCAAAAACACAATGTAAAATTGTTAAAAATGAAATAAAACACAACAAAACAACTCACGTAATTTTAAAACCGAGAAACATGAAAATCATAAATAATGCTTATGTTTTTTTCTTAATTTTATGTTTAGTAACTAGGCCTTTAAGCTACGAAAACTGACTGTTGGGAAGCATGCGATTATTTGCCTAGTTATGGAAATACCTAACTGACTGTTCGTGTGTATAAAATAAATAGTAAATGGTTACAGTCGGTTCTGGCACTCGCCGGCCGCTACCATGGTACACTCGCTTCGCTTGCTCTGCTCGTATGCTTTGGTCTGTTCATAACCTAACCTACTGTTCTAAAATAAATAGTAAATGGTTACAGTCAGTTCTGGCACTCGCTGGTCGCTGCCGTGGTACGCCCGCTTTGCTCGTTCGGCTTGTGCGCTTTGGTCTACATATAACCTAACCTAATTGGCTGTTCGTGTCTATAAAATGAATAGTAAATGGTTAATGGTTAGTTAGTGGTGGTAGTTCTGGCCTAAAGCTAACCTAGTGACATCTCCATATAGAGTTATCAAACTATAAAGAAAAAAAAACAACTGCATTTCATTATCATATTTTTATGGTGGTTTCATTATTTAAAGTTAAACTTTATTTTTAGACTTAAAATCAGTGTTAGTGATTATTTAGTGCTTTAAAACAGTTTTAGTAGTGTTATACAATACGTGAGTATATTTCTAAAATTAAATGACATTTTATTATTGTCAAAATTACGAGATAATTGTTGGAATTTTAAATTTCCATAATTAATTGAAAACATTTTTTCTCCACTCAAAACCAGTTTTAGTTGTTATAAATAAGTCTTAAATATATTCCTAAACACATTCACCATTAAAATCATCCAGGCTTATGTCTATACCCAACCCGAATTTTGTAAGGAAAGATTTATTCTAACTGATTTTGAGTTAGAGGTGAAATAAATAAATATCCTATTAGTTATAGAGGTAAAAAAACATTCAAATATTGCTATGTTTGAGATAAAGAGGTCCAATTTATTTTTTCGAGTTATAGACAGGAAATAAATACTGCATTGGCTTATAGGGACTCGCTAATTATTTCAACTTGTAGAGGGTTCCGATTTCAAGCAACTAAGATTTTGAGGCTTTAAGGGAAGGGAACACAATTTTTTTTCAAGTTTGGGAGGTTTTTGACTTATCGAGGTTCAACTTAAAGAGGTTCTATTGTAATGTCTTTTGTGTTTATTTTTACAGCTGCAAAAGGGAACTCAATATTTGCTGAAGTAGAAGATAAAAGACAAGAGATGGCTAAGAACCTCATACAAATGAAGCAAAAGAATTCAAGGGTAAATAACATTATGAAAGTTTACACATCAAGTATACTAATATAAAATTGAAAATGCCTTGATCTCTTCACTTTAGATATGAAGTAATTTCATGATTTCTTTTATAAAAATGTTTTACTGTAATCTAATTAAATAAATCCTATATAACTATAGTTTACTACACATGACACTAGTAAGGTTAATATATATAGGTATGATCGGCTGGGCGTAACTATGTTCTAAATCTCAGCCTTTCCAACACATTCAAAGCGCAGGGTCGTCAGGGAGGAGGGGGTTTTTAGTGGGTATTGGGGTTGCTCGCCCGTGCAGCAACGCTCGGAGTCTTCCACACTATTCTGTGACGTCGATCGCGGACGGAGCGCTGCCAAGAGCATGCTATTGCTGCAGTGTTATCGCCCCCGACCGACGCGTGTCGTTCCCCTAGCAACGACCCAGTTTGTGCGTAAATCGGTTAAGCATTTTCCCTCGCCTCAAAACAAAAAAAAAAAAAAAAAAAAAAATATATATAGGTATAGACGTAAGGCACACACTGCACATGCACTTCCTCACAACACCAGCATGTAACAGATACACTCTACATTAGTATAAGTTTAGTATTAAATTTAAAATAATAAAATAAGTTATTCTTAAGGTACACCACAACACACATATACTTTCACTAGCGGCCCGGCGCGGTTTCACCCGCGCTCTGTCCCGCTCCCGTGTTATATAGCTTATGACACTCCCTTAACGTAGCTTTCCAACAGTAAAAGAATTTTTAAAATCAGTTTATTAGATCCAGAGATTACTCCCTACAATGTCACAAACTTTACCTCTGTATAATATTCGTAAAGAAGTATAGATTAAATGTCACATACAATAACAAAAGTGACCAATAAGCGTGTATAACTTTGAAACTTTTTCTTAAATTTAATTGTAAAAAAGGTTATGGAACTAGAGTCCATAGAGTTGTTAATAAAAAAAAAACTATAGTTTACTTCCAACCAATTTAACTAAAAGTTATAAATGTATTTTTTTTTAACACCGTTAATACATAAAATTGCTCATGTTGTGCTTAAAAACATAGTTTACTAGCGGCCCCGGCAGACGTTGTCCTGCCTTTAAAAAATAAAATTCTAGAACCCGATCCCAGAGCCACCTACCGGTTCTAATTGCGAATCTAAACCATCCGGGTACCCACACAAACACACAAAAACAAAATCACCAAAATCGCTCCAGGTGATTAGGAGGATTCCAGAACCCGATCTCACCTACTGGTTCTAATTGTGAATCTAAACCATCCGGAAACCCACTCATCCCTACTCCGTGATGTTTGCTGGATGAGAGGTGACAACGGTAGACATCTAGCGGGGATAACTGATCGATTGATAGTTAAAATAAAAAAAATCGCGATGGAGAGAGTAGAGAGGTGAAAAATAAGGAGTAATATTTTTTTTTTAATTCTAAGTCATGACAAAATAAGATTAAAAATCTTGCCAAAAAAATTAAAGTTTATAATTAACAAATATAAAATAGGGGTTGATTGTAGAGGGATGAAAATTTAGGGTTGTATGTATTTTTGTATGTTGTATCATAAAAAAATAGAAATTAAAAATTTTGTCTAAAAAATAAAATAAAAAATTTAGGGGTGGACTACCCCTAACATTTAGGGGGATGAAAAATAGATGTTGGCCGATTCTCATAGATACCGGATAAGCACAAAAAATTTCATCAAAATCGGTCAAGCCGTTTCGGAGGAGTATGGCAACGAAAACTGTGACACGAGAATTTTATATATTAGATTTCTTAATATGTACTTTATCGTTTTCAGTTAAGAAGAGAATTAGCAAACAAACAGGCTGAAGTGGATGCATTGCTACACGAAAAGCAGACAATATGGGAACAGCAGAGTGGGGCAGAAGCACATTATGACAGGGAGCTTATCGGTAATTTAAAATCAATAGTTAATATTATTTAATTTTTTACTTAATTATTTAATTAACCAATAATAAATTAGCTAATAATAAAAAAATGAGGTGTCTTTTGGACACCTTGTTGGAATGAAGTTTTAAAGTCTATTAAAGACTATCGAAGAAGTTTTATATTAATAAGGGCAATAACAAGACATTCTAATTTTAAAATACCATATATTATACTGATTTTTTTTTATGTTTAAGGCTTGGCATCTAGGCATTTAAGCCAGGCGCCATTGTATTGTAGGCTACAATCGACGTCATTCAACGGAGTTCTTGTGAAAACTCGAAAGGCCACATTTGGCTATATAGTTCACATTTCCCGTAAAAACACATAATTACTGCTCAAAGACTATCAATATCCTACAACTATTGTTCATTTTAGAGTAATTTTACACCTTTCCTTTCAGTTCCCGCCAAAAACCCCTATGATACTGATAGATATTATTTTATTAAAGATCTTATTCCATTGCTTTAATGTTTGAAATTGTATAATACTATACAGTGGTCATCATTTTTCCTTTCAGTACACTTTTTTTTTGTCTAGCTCTCATCGGCCGAGTAATGTGCAATAAGGACCTTCGTTCCAATTATTAATCAATTGCGTGCCAAATATGAAATAATTATACATAATTAGATTCATAATATCAATGAAAAAATATATCAAACAAAGACATGTTACGATTTCAAATTAAGGTACAATTTCTAATTAATCAAGTTTACATAAACTTGATAAATTAATTAACCAAAAAGAATATGTTAAACACTTCTTTAAATATTAATTTGTTGTGGACTGTAAATATTATTTTTTTTTTATAATCGGCAGACAAACACACACATTGTATATCCCGAAATTAAGCAAGTTACGCTTGTGTTATGGGTAATATACAACGGACTACTCTGGGGCCGATCCCAGACACCCAGACCATAGTAAATAACGGAGAAAATACGTTTCCGAAGTTTACTATACCGGGAATCGAACACGGAGCCTCTACGTTGCAGTGAGGTAGGCCGGCAAAGGCTTAGCCCACTCAACCATAGAGGCCGTCGAATAAATATTTTAATTATAAATGAAAACTGCACGTGCGGAATAAAACGACGATTTCTTTTTCTTCTTTAATGGCTTCCGCGGTTAGACGATTTTAGTAATAAGGGAAAAAATATACAGATATTTTTTTTTTTTTGTATATTTGTTGGCCAGTATTATGCCGCACCAAATGAATACAAACTTTTTGTTGGAGATTCCAACAGTATATCCTTTGTTATTACCAGTTGTTCTTTCAGAATTTAATATGCATATGAGGTTTTGAAATAAATATCTGTTACGATATTGAAGAAATGGCTTCTTTTTTAAAATAATCTACATACATACATAACTTCACGCCAGTTCCCTTGCGGGGTAGGCACGAACAACAGAGCGCCATTTAGGCTTATTCTTACACACCTCACTTGCCTCTTTGACATTCATAACTCTTGTCATGCAAGCTCGTCTGTTCTTAAGGCTCCTGACATCACCTTCTGCTAGTACACGATCAATTTGATCATGGAAGGTATGTCGTGGCCTTCCATCTAAAATAATCTAATAGTATGTTATTAAGTTTTTGGGACTGGTACACATAATAAAAACTGTTTTAATGATTTTAAGGCGGCATTTTATTTAGCTGCGTACTCATCTGCAAGCCTTAAATATGTACGACATTGATCTTCGCCTTGTCGGCTCATTGTGAGTGCACCTCGTGACCGCTCGGCTCGAGCTCGCGAACCACGTACATACTATGTTTTTTGGTTACAATAATTGCGCAGGTGCGTACGTGGCTTTTGATTTGAAATTATAATAAACTAGCTGTTGCCCGCGACTTCGTCCGCGTGGAATTTTTTTCCGCGGTCCCCTAAGTTTATAAATAGCCTAAGTTACTCCTTATAACATCAGCTATAGTCCCATCAAAATCGGTCCAGCCTTTGTAAAGGTATATACTTTCATATGCCTTTAGTAAAAAAGCTGTTATTTTGACATTACGAACAGACACTTCAATTTTATTTATTTGTATCGACAAGTTGGGGGTAGGCTAAATAATAACTTTAACATTACTCATTGGTACTTCATTTCTTTGTCTTCCATGACCGTAAACACGGCTCTTGAAAAGTGGCTAAAATGCCAGACCTAAAACCATTAAAATTTAGTTTTATTAATGATCCTTGCACACATAATAGACAGGAAATCATTAGGGAATTATCTTGATGTATATATAACTCCTTTGTTCAAAGAGCTATAACAGTTTTAAAACTACATATTGACAAAAAAAGAATTGTTAAATGACATTTAAAATCCATGAGAACATGACACAGTTAGATTGAGATCCCAGTCACCCCAGACTTACGTGATTTTAGGAAAGATGAAATTTTCAGAATCGGTAGTTTAACATAAACTTAGAAAGGAATGGATAGCAGGTATCAAAGGTGGAAAAAAAACCATGCTAACTTACGTCAAAGAAGCAAGGCCAGTTTTTTACATGTGCGACGACCGCGTAACGTCCTGACGGACAGAGTCGACGTTATTACGAAACGGCTGGCCCGGATCAGTCCGCCCACGGTTAGAACAGTAGGCTGGCAGGCACCGACAGACAGACACAGAAGGCGGCGTCTCAGACGCCGCCAATCAAGATCTCTCCACGTCCCCGCGAGGGACGCTAGGAGACATAGCTCACCCCACAGGATAGACTAGGCGTGTTGCTGGGAAGTTTCTTTCGCCGTTTCTTCTCTCCCAGCCATAACACTTTGCGAAACGCCAGTAAGATAGCGTAGGCCACCGCAAACCACCGATCCCGGCCCGCCGTGATCCTTCCCTTCGGGCTTTATATTACCCGTCGCCCGTTCTCAATTAGTGCTTTGTGTCGCCCTATGGTGGGCATCATTAAATTCATTCCCTATTCATGGCAACAGTCCAGCCGAGGTAAAACGCTTCGCGAAGGCACTCGCCCCAAAGACCCCGGTAAAGTTGTAAGGTCTTCGGACCAACAACATAAAGTCAAGTCCAATAAAAAAAAAAAAAGTTTTTACATATGTCATGTATGATATTGTTATAAACGAAGATATACAGTTGCCAAACACTTCCTGTGGGTCATAACTTTTGACAGACACTTTAAAAAAAAGGGAACTTATGTCATGTTAGGCAGGCTGAATTTTATATATTATCAAGTATAATGATGAAAGAATGACTAAACAGATATGCAATGCAAAAGTGGATGGATGCAGAAGTCGTGGAAGGCCACGACACACCTTCCATGATCAAATGGATCGTGTGCTAGCAGAAGATGATATCAGGAGCTTTAAGAACAGACGAGCGTGCATGACAAGAGTTATGAATGTCAAAGAGGCAAGTGAGGTGTGTAAGAATAAGCCTAAATGGCACTCTGTTGCTCGTGCCTACCCCGCAAGGGAACTGGCGTGAAGTTATGTATGTATGTATGAAGGTATGTATCAAGTATAATATTTTAAAATATTTTCCAATGAGCCAGACAAATCTGACGGCCCAAACATCTTCCCATGGTTATTTTCAACCTTTGATAGCTACTACCTAAAAAACGGCCCCGCTTTCAGGTTAGCGAGTATGCATTCCTTTCTAAGTTTATATTAAACTACCGATCCTAAAAATTTCATCTTTCCTAAAACCACGTGAGTCTGGGGTGACTGGGATCTCTATCTAAGTGTTTGAAATTTCTATCATCAAATTCTATAAGACGGGGTTCAGCGTGCGACTCCAGCGTAAGTATAATTCAGAGGGCTCAAAATTACATCCTGAAGCAAATTGCCAACTGTCCCTGGTTTATAAAAACCTCGGAGGTCCACGAACACCTAAACGTCAGAACAGTTAAAGAAGAAATAAAGACCTGGTGTTCCAAATACAGGACAAGACTTTTTAACCATCCCAACCAACTAGCGGTACAACTCACAATCCCGGAGTCCTTAAGGAGACTCAAGAGGCGGCCAATCTAAGTCGTCGCCGCTGAATCGTGGAAAGATCCTGATGGGGATCTTGCACCAAATGCAAAATAGCACACAACACCTCTGCTCATAGTCTGGCTGACTGATTACTATATAACTATAAGATGAATTAAGTGGAGCACGTTCATATTGGAGCTTTATTTGAATTGGTTTTCAGAAAGTTATGAGAAGCGTATAACACAGCTGGAAGGTGTTTGCGAGCGTCAGAGGCGTGAGCTGGCCAAGTGGTTTGGGAAGGCTTGTGAGCCCACTGCCAATGGATGGATGTCTGCTGTCATTGACCACTTGAAGTATGTTAATTTTTGCTTGTAATCTTGTATCTACAATCAGTCTTTACTACTATTAATAAACGTGTTGAGCTCGTAGAATGTCAATATGTCCTCTAGCGGAGACAACCTCTCATAATGGTTTCAGCAGTGCTCAAGTTTCAAGATGACACACTTTTAGCCATGTCCCGCAATTGCTATGTAACAGCCGCGTTGCTAGCCTGTTGTTAAGCCAGCTTTCTTTTTTTTATTGCTGGAGTATAGCAGACAGGCTGACGGCCTAACTATGGTGGTGGTTATTGTCGCCTATAAACATTTGCAACACTAAAGGTGCTACCAATGTGCTGCCGAACTCGTATATGGGGCTGGAACTTGGCCACTAATGCCGGAACACAACTCAGGGTTGTTATGACGGCACACTCTAGACCAGGGGTGGTGGCCATCCAGACTGGTAAATGCCCTACCACCTGGCTGTGGGTTATTTTGTCGCCTCTTACGACAGGCCGCCTGGCCGCAGGAATTTGTATTCTTTCTCCATTCCTGAACGAATAAAAATTCCTTTTGTATATTTTATAGTATTCATTTGTAGATTTCACATTTTCTTGTTTAATGTGCGAATAACAGAGGAAGTGTTATATGTTCATTACATGTATATTAAATTTCTCCATGTACAAATTCTAGGACGGAATGCAACACCCTAAGAGCCGAAGTGATATCAAGTGGCGCGATACAATTAGCTAATGCCGCCCAAGTAAGGGAACTTCGAAGAAAACTCGCTAGACTTACAGCAAATAGTGCAAAAAAATCTCCAAGTGACAAACAACAACTCAATTCCAGCAACGATAAGGACGAAATTGAAATTAAGAAAGTTCCCATTCAAGTTACTAAGAATTCAGACGATGTCAAGAAGAAAGTGTCATTTAATTGATTTAGTTGTGAGAATTAATTGTGTTAAATAAGAATGTATTGGATATTGATGTTTGTTTTATTTATTTAAATATATTTTGATTTAGGTCGGGGGCGAGTCATCTTTACCACAAGCAAAGCCCGATCACCTTCGTGAATTGCTAGAAATGAGGGCCTAAAAAGAAGATTCGTATGATGAACATGACAAGGATCAAAATAAAGTGGATCTTATAACATGTCATTAATGACCAGTATATCTAGACACGCTTCAATTTCACTAAGCAATTCTCCAAAGACGACCGTTTTAAGGCGACTTTCTCGCGTAAATATATTACACATTTTTATTCGATTATGCCATTGGTTAAAAAGATGGTTATTAAATTAAATATGATTAGTAGTAGGTAGTTTTCTAAAGAGCTTCTGAACCCGAAGACTGGTCTTCGGGCGGCGGAGGTCCAAGGTCTCTTAAGGCGTGTTCCCTAGCGTGTGCCATATGTCTGGTCCTTCTCGCCAAGTCACGCGCTTCTTTCTGAGTACGCGCGCGCAGTCGAGACGCCGCCGCGTCTTGAACGCATTTTGTGAAGTCTCCTATGGAATTATAATATTATTTTTGGTGGAGTACAGCAGACAGCTGACAGACATTTCCAACACCAAAGGTGCTATCAATTTTCTGCCAGTCTCGAAGGGGAGGGATATCTATATACTGATTCCCAGCCACTAATGCCAAAACACAATTCATGGTTATTATGGCGGCGGCGGCACACTCTAGAACACGGGTGATAGATATCCAGACGAGCAAATCCTGCCTAGCTGGCTGTCGATTGTTTTGTGGTTTTTTACGTCAAGCCGCCCAGCTGCAGGAATTTGTTTCTTTCTCTGTTCCTACACAGATTAGATTATTCACATTGATATTGAATCTTGGATTATTAAGCACACTCTCATGTCAGTGTTTCAAAGAAAGGTTTCGTCATGGTTCTTTAGCTGGTATTGTGTTTATTGGTTATGGAAGAGGCTTAAGTTTGAGCCCAAGCCAGGAGTGCGCATTGAGGTGATAAGAATCCAAACAGTCATATTATATCAAATACGTGTATTGTTATTGAAATTGGGCGCCGAGTAACCGAACTATTGTGTATATATAGGGCCCATATCTCAAAATCAGGGAGATCAGAAATACCGGGTCCTACATACAGTGGTAGTGTACGTAATGTGTTTAGCTGCTTTCGCCGTTCTCCTCTACCTGATCGTGCTTACATACAAGCTTCGTCGTCAGCCATTTGCAGTCTACTGCTGGACGTAGGCCTCCCCAAGACGGCGCCACTCATCCCTGTCCTCCGATTTGCTCAGCCAGCGCCTACCGGCGACCTTGCATAGGTCGTCAGTCCATCGGGCTGGAGGGCGTCCGACACTACGTTTACCGAGACGCGGTCTCCACTCCAGGACTCGTTTGCTCCATCGGCCATCGGTCCTGCGGCAGATGTGACCGGCCCACTGCCACTTCAACTTGCTAATTTTGCGAGCTATGTCGGTTACCTTGGTTCTCTTACGGATATCCTCATACAAGTTTAAAGAGAGCGAATTTAAAGTAACTAACCAACGGTATCCCAGCAATTAACAATCCGCGCTGGACTCATTGACGAGTTGTAGCATTCGATCACTTTTTCCTTGCATTCAGCACATACTGGCTCCGGGCTGATCATGTTAGCTGTTCGCAGCTCTATTCGAGTTGATATCGCGTGGAGGTCTTCTATAGTTAGTCTGAGAATTTATAATCGGTCATCATTAAAGAATTTTAAAGTAAAAATAGTCATAATGATATGTATGAAACTAGCTCAAAGGTTTTAAAGTCTGCCGAGAATGTGAACATAATTTTGCATATAACTTGATTTGGTATTAAAGTCCAAAGTAAAATTAAGAAGTCTTGAAGTTGTGGTAGCTTTTGTAGATTCGACCTTCGGCCGCCGTAAGCGGGCGGCGCGGATGGGGAATAGGGGTTCTCACTCACCTGCATATGTCGTCGAGATGAGAGCGTGGGGTGGGTCACGAACAGCCCCACGCCTCGGACTTGACATGGAAGATGCCGGAGGATAATAGAAGTCCCCCGGCAGTAGATGTGATTTGCGGGCCCCTGCCTGCCAGGGCACGTGGAGTTGGTTAAGCTACCGCATCCCCGTAGCCCTGGCATAAGGCGCAGGACGGAACACCCAAGGGTTTTAGTGGATATCCCTAACTGGCGAGTGACCATAGCATGGCACCAGTTCTGACTGGGCATGGTAATGCCACCCCGACCTGGCGAATCCCACACACGGGTCGCGAACTATCCCCCAAGCTACGGTGCTTGTCGCGGCTTACGGTCCACAATCGGATTTCCTCTGGCTAAAAAAAACCTTTCTGTAGATATTGCAGTGTTGTTGATATGATTTCTTATAGAGGGTATGGGTAAATTTATTTTGCCCAATATGCGTATTGTAACAATGAAATGGTATGCACAATTGCATATGTGCAAATTCGATTTGAAATCCACCAATTTGGCTGGTACAAGCAGGAGCATATGCCGTCCGTTGTTTTAAAATAGGCAGCAATATGCTGATGAGCAATGAACAGCAATGAGCTGATAATATTGTTGTATATCTGTCAGATATACATAATATTGAATTCAAGAGAACTCGGTTCTTACTGCTTTGTTAAATTAAATTAGGCCTCTCCCTTAATCTAATGCTAGTAATGCTTGTCATGGAAACTCTTCCCCAATAAGGTCCAACGTCGTGTTTTACGTCATCTATCCATCTCTTGTTCTGCCTTCTACACTCCAACTCCTTTTGTCAACTTTGAGATGCCGTATATTATCTTTGCAATATAAGTAGCTACCTAAATGACGTCAGAACATGTTAAATCCTTACCCGTATCTTTCGGAATGGTTCTCATCCATGCACTTTAGCTTCTCCATGAATATCTTATCCTTGTAATCGTCTCGGGGTGTAGTAGTTACCGCGGCAGCCGCAGCAGCACCTCCCGCCAACGTAGCATCTTCAACTAAACGTTCTACCTGGGGATTTAATGACATCTATGCATTTTGTGCTCTATGCGCATTTCTCCTTCGGGGATTCAGAGGTGAAAGAATCTTAGTCTAGTAAATCATTTTCAAATTTTTAGACCAAGGTTTCCAAAGAACAAGTTGTCGTGAGAAATGATATTTTTTAAGCTATGAATTAAAATGATATATGAATAAAAAGCTATGATTATTTAAATTTTTCGTCAATGGACTTAGTATAAAGAAAAATAATGGCTATATATTACCGACTGTTCATTTGCCGTACTATCGGTTAACATTTGACATAAGCTCCATATAAGTAATGTCAAAATTTATCAGATGGTAAAGCAAGAGAATTAATTCTTATATACAGAAACCGACCGTTTATCATAATTAAAATATAGTATGATTAAAGAATGACTAAACAGATATACAATGCAAAAGTGGATGGATGCAGAAGTCGTGGAAGGCCACGACACACCTTCCATGATCAAATTGATCGTGTACTAGCGGAGGGTGATGTCAGGAGCCTTAAGAACAGACGAGCGTGCATGACAAGAGTTATGAATGTCAAAGAAGTAAGTGAGGTGTGTAAGAATAAGCCGGAATGGCGCTCTATCGTCTGTGCCTACCCTGCAAGGGAACTGGCGTGAAGTTATGTATGTATGTAAAATGTAGTAGTTGGGTCAAACAAAAAAGTTTTACATGTCTACAGGAGATGACTACAAATGTTGGAACAATAAGTTTATGTTTTTTGATTCGCAAACATGAATTGCTATGTGAAAAGTTGTTTAATTTTTACACGTTTTTATAATTAAAAAGTTTATTTTTTGTTATTGGATTATTTTTAAGCGTCTACCAAATTGAGGTATTCAGTATCCGAACAGTCTACAGTAGGAGACATTTTGGTTTAAACGAGAGCAGAAAAAAATAAATTCACACCTGCATGCACCTGCACCTGTAAAAACACATTTTATTACCTTTTGGCATTTGGACTTCTTTTGTTTACTTTGTGTTTAAAATTTGTGATTAGAAAACAGCCCATTGTTGTATTGTAATCTTTTATGGCAGTCATTAGCCAGGTGTTACGGATTTAAAGTACAAACTGATTCTAGGACATTCAGTCTACGCGGCCGGACTGACACATTGCATCTGTGCAGTATAAAGCAATGGCCCGATGGAGGGACGAGGCAGTCGAGCGATAACCACGAGCGAAGCAAGACGTGTGTACTACAATCGGGAATCTAATAAGTGACGGACTTTGCGCGTTTTATTGAATAACGTTTGGACTTGTTGTGTTCGGTTATATTTGTACCTGTGTTATACGTGTTTGTATAGTGCTAATAAACTGTATAGTAATTCTAATGGCATTTTAATTCGAGTCTCGTTCTTTCGATTTCGAGTCGAGTCGAAAGATTCGAGTCTCTCGAGTCTTTTATATTGTTACGAGTCCGTAACAATATAAAAGACTCAAATCTAGCATACCCACAATATATTCTTATATAATAATAAAAAAATACATGAACAAATAATGTACATATGGAATTTATGTAATTTGAACACTATCTTCCGTTCTTGTGTTTGACCCAGGTTGATGAAACTTAAATTTGTCGGTTAGATGCTACACTTGAAATTTTGGAAATTTACGAGCAAACTCGCTTACGTATCCTAGTTAAATATTAAACCAGCGCTAAGTATGACACAATCGGGTACTGTCAAGGAATTTTAAAACCCCGGACCGGTTCTGTGTGAATCATGAATACAGATTGTGCCAAATCATGCCAAGCATTTTGTATAATCATCTACAATTCTGGAAAGCAGTTTTGGATGCAATTCTAGAGATAAAATCATTTGAAACATGGAGCTTGAGTTTGTAAACAAATACCTGAGCAGGCTCCAATGTCCTATGTTATTTATTACAACCCAAATCCAGTTTTGTATACTTTACTTAAATATACCAAATATATGTCATTCAGGACTTTAAAATGTACAGGAAAATCAAGTTATTTTTACATTGCTTAAAATCGAATTTTTTTACTGTCAGAAGCCGGAAAACAGGCAAACGCCTCGTAGTCATAAACTCATTTATTGATAAGTATTGTTACGAGTTGCAGGACTCGAATTAAAATGCCGTTAGAATTACTATTGAATTTATTGGAACTATACAAACACGTATAACACAGGTACAAATATAACTGAATACAACCAGTCCAAACGTAAAGCATGATTCAATAACACGCGCAAAGTCCGTCATTAAATAGTTATTATATACTATGAGTCATTTATTCATTATCTTCAATTTATTTGTGTATGCATACTGGGTTTTTTTGCAAATGATATATTTTTCTTGTTGTTATGCTATCATAAAACGTGACTTACCGAATGTACATAAGTCTTGCTCTGCTTGTGGTTATCGCTCGATTGCCTCATCCCTCCATTGGGGCATTGCTTTATACTCTACAAATACAATATGTCTGCTCGACCACGTGGACTGAATTTCCTATAATCACACATGGCTAATGACTACCATAAAAGATTACAATACACAATGAGCTCTTTTTCTAATGCCGCAAAGGTAATAAAACGTCTACAGGTATGCAGGTGTGAATTTGTCTTTTGTTGGCGCTCGGTCGTAACAGTATGTTTGTTACAGGATTGTATTATCAACAATTTTGCAATGGTTTACATACGTTTCGGCCACTTTTCAGTAGCCGTGATCACGGAAGAGAAAGATGTAAGTGTCAACGAGTAGTTAAAATCTTATTTAGCCTTGTGCCAACTTGTTCATTTTAATTATTTAGTTTTAATTTTGTTTATGGTTATTATTTATTATATGGGAACCTAATATAATTTACCACCGCGTAAAATAAAAATAAATTATCATAATATTTTCTTAGGTTTTCGCGACTTGTAGTTTTTTTGTAAAGGAGAAAAAATGCTCGTTATTAATTTAAGTTATTACTTGTACTTAATGCTTCCAAGAGCTAAGTTGTACAAAAAATTCAAATCAAATATATAGGTACTTTTCTCGCCTTTTTTTCGGCAAAATCAAATCATCCATAGCTGGAGATGATTTCAGTTTTTCTAGATTTTCTGCTTCTACAGACAATAATGACAAGTCTGATAGCCGTTCCTGTTGACCCGGCAGTTATTCTCAGAAATGTTACTAACCTACAAAAGATTGTGGATAACATTTTAGGTAGTGTGTTTAATTTCTCCAATCGCCTCGGTAACGGTGCAATTCTATGTCTGTTCCAAATTTTGCAGGAGTGTATATCGCTATGCCTGACGGAAGGTGGTCATCGCAGCTTATGGACCTTTGCAACAAGCTGTTAACGCGCTGCCAACCTCGAAATTTTTTTATAACGCCCTTCTGTTAGTTGTCATCATCATCCGACAGTTAAATTCTTTCCTCTGTTAGATTTATTTCTTTCTTTCGACTTTGTACAGTCTTCGATATCTCCTGTTTTGAGATCGTTAGTACGCGTATCATCCTTCATAACCTCAAGCCTGCGTTTCTTGAGTCTTCCTCTTTTACGCTCTTTGTAAAACGTGGCCTTACCAGTGTAAGCGATTCTCAATATTAGGAATTTGTCATCTAATCCCTTAGATGTGGTCCCGACCATTTCAGCGAACGGAACACCATGCTCAACCGAAGTAATTGTGGTGTTCCACACATCAGCATTCTAGATTTGCAGCTTTGCTTATAATGTTTTCCTTCATCGTCAGAATTTGTTAGTAAATAACCAATAGTTGCTTCCTTATGTTGATATTTAGTGTATTTTTATAATATACCAGCTTCCTCATGATAAATTGCTGCTATTATTTAATTTACAGTCATTAATCAATATGTTAGTCACTTACGCACTCGCGCTTTGGATGGGTTTAGTATCCTGACTGAGAAGAAGATACTACTTAGGCAATTTTCTGATCTAATATGCGTATTGTTACAACTATCACGATATAGTAAAACATCGTGATGAAATCTGTACATTGCCTTTACATAGATTAATAAATAGTTTCGTATGCTCGTCGCCTGAGTCGAAATGATGGCACCCTGACGCTGGCTCACGGCTATTGCGACACAGGTACCTCCCGAAGCAGCTATGCCCCGAGAGCGCCTGTGTCTGCCGGAATGTCAGAGTGCACTGTCATCTGTTTAGCTTGCGCAGGACGGTCCTCAACGCCTCGATGGTGGCGGGGCCCGCGCTGCGTTCTCTAAGGCGATCTTCCCAAAATGCTCGAACATCAATCATCTCCAACATACCCAGTATACTAATTTATCAAGTTGCGGTGTGTGTGCGACTTAACGTTCATACCTATGCCAAGCATAGTGACGTGCATACGCACTTTTCTCGACATAGGAATGACATGAGTAACATAAAACACAAACTTGAGGCCCAGCTCGCCGTACACAACGCGGTGCTGGTACCTACGCTCACGTATGGAAGCGAGAGTTGGGTATGGAAGAAAGAGCATGAAAGTAGAGTAAACGCGGTCGAGATGCGAGCACTGCGCAAAATCTGCGGAGTGACGCTTGCGGATCGCGTTCGTAATACCGAAGTAAGAAAGACAGTTGGTCTGAAAGAGAGTGTCGGGGTGAAGGTAAGGAAAGGAATGCTCCGGTAGTTCGGACATGTAGAAAGAATACATGATGAAAGAATGAATAAACAGATATACAATGCAAAAGTGGATAGATGCAGAAGTCGTGGAAGGCCACGACACACTTTCCATGATCAAATTGATCGTGTACTAGCAGAAGGTGATGTTAGGAGCCTTAAGAACAGACGAGCGTGCATGACAAGAGTTATGAATGTCAAAGAAGTAAGTGAGGTGTGTAAGAATAAGCCTAAATGGCGCTCTGTTGTTCGTGCCTACCCTGCAAGGGAAGTGGCGTGAAGTTATGTATGTATGTATGTATATACAAACTTGAGAAATCGGGGAGATTGACGCATGTCATGGGACCCCTAATATACAATAAACTACCGAGTAGGATAACGGAGTCACCATCCGTCGGCTTATTTAAAACACGGCTCAGGAAATGGTTAGTCGAGCACACTTTCTATAATCATGAGGAGTTTATATCCCATAATATGATATAATTTTAATTTTATTTAGGACCTGTGAACTGATGTAGAAATTGACGTGTAACTTTGTTTTTCTTTTATTTTTTAATTATTATTATTAATATCTCTACGGACTCGAGTTCCGTACCCTTTTTTACTACTTAATTTCTATGAAAAATTTGAGACTCCATACACGCTTATTGTTTATTTTTGTTAGTGTATGTGACATTATATGTAGTAATTTTTCTGTTTTGGTGTACCTTAAGAATAACTTATTATATTAATTTATTCTAATTTTAATACTAAACTTATACTAATGTAGAGTGCATCTGTTACATGCTGGTGTTGTGAGGAAGTGCATGTGCAGTGTTGGCCTTATATCTATACTTATATATAGTCGTACCTACTGCCATGTGTGTTGTTTTTTTCTTTACTGTGCCTGGGTTATTAATTTTTAGGCTCTTTGTGTGTCTTGGTTTGTTTGTGGAGTGTGCGTATAACGCAATGCGATGGTAGTGCGCGTAGGTTTGAGTATGTGTATAAGTTTTATTGTTAGTTATGTGTTTGTGACTTTGTGTGGTGTTATAATTTATTGTTTAGTTGTTGTGACATGAAAAATTTCCAGTTGGTATTTCGTCGTGCAACTTCGGTCGTGTAACTTTGTTATGAATAAATGATTTCTGATTTCTGGCTTAATCATTCAGCTTTACTAGTCTCATACATATGTTATCCTGTTTAAAATCTATACACAGAAAAGACATACTATTTTATTCGAAATACTTATATGATGGTCATCAGAGACTTCTTCATCGGTGGCGGGTTCAGAAGCAGTTTCTACTGGCCTTTGGAAGTGAGTTGCACGTGCTGACTGATTGATGCCCATTTTGAAGACCAAAACCTAAGAAATAAAGTACATACATATTACATCTATTTCTACATTCAAACACTTGAACACGGTTTATTATTTGTCCATAAAATAAAAATTGTTGCAGTAAATGGAATTGTATTATTGTTCGCATGTAAGTATATGTAATTTATATTTTTATATTCTATTTAATTATGTATATCTATATTAGTTTATTATTGTATTTATTTATTCTCAAAAATTTTACATTTTTTTAAAATATACATATAAAGATATTTTTTTATAAAAAAATAGATAACATTATTCTTTTATAAAAATATATCAAAAATAAAATACATATTCAATAAAAAAATATAAAATCTTGCATCTCATCGCCAGCGGGGCCTGGGGTCCAAACTACCGATGGTTATGGCTCCAGAGACAGGAACCTCCTCACAATTCGTGCCGTGTCCAAGAGTGCTGCCTTCTGTATCTGGCCCTTCACCCAGCTTCCCAGCGAAAGCCTCTCTAGATGACGGTCGAGACATTTCGCTATAAGACCATTGACGGTAACAACTATCGGCACAATGCTCGTTGACTCCAGACGCCACATAGCCGTAACCTCGTGAGCAAGATCCAAGTATTTACTTAGTTTTTCTTTTTGTTGTCTATTATTGTTATTACTATGCTTGTTCTTTTCTTTAATTACGATAGAATTAGTTTTAATTGAGTTAAGTTAAGAAATATTATTTCATTTTTCTTGCATTGTCTCCTTGGACACCAGGTTGTCGGGAAGAGATCGCTATAAGCAATAAAGCCGCCCATTGTTCTAATGGAAATGCATTTATATTAAATGTCTAAGTTTAAGTTACGGTGAACAATAAAGAGTTTTCATTCATTCATTCATACATAAACTAGTGCTTACGAAATTCTTACCTCGTCAGCTAAAGATACTCGCGTCTTATTTCAATGACGTGGGTTAGATTACGAAGTAAAAAAATGTTCAGTGAAACGTGAACTTATGCCTTTATTTTGGTTATACTCTCTTTGACGAATAAGATCAAAAGGCAAAGAACCAAAGGCTTTAAGTTTAGGCAGCTGCCGTAGAACCATTGCAAACTACTGGGCACACTTCACTCCGTCTCTTAGTGGTTGTAGACGGAGTGAAGTTAGCAGATATACCGTAATTTTGTAGGTACTGGCGGCATTTTGATCGATTTTTAAAGTATTATGGATATTTATTACCGGGACATGTTTTTAGTTTTAGTCCCAAGATTGTACCCTACACCTTGTCTCTGTAATTCACGACGTAATAATAATAATAAAAAAAGTTGATTGGATACTAAAGTTTTCTTAAAATAATAACAGAAAGTGCTATTACAATAAAAAAAAACATTTAAATTTACGTATTGATATAAAGGCACTACGCCATTTTTTAATAAACTAATCTTAGGTATTTACGTACATACATACATAACTTCACGCCAGTTCCCTTGCGGGGTAGGCTTATTCTTACACACCTCACTTGCTTCTTTGACATTCATAGCTCTTGTCATGCACGCTCGTCTGTTCTTAAGGCTCCTGACATCACCTTCTACTAGTACACGATCAATTTGATCATGGAAGGTGTGTCGTGGCCTTCCACGACTTCTGCATCCATCCACTTTTGCATTGTACATGCCTGAACCACCGGAGCATTCCTTTCCTTACTTTCACCCCGACACTCTCTTTCAGACCAACTCTCTTTCTTACTTCGGTATTACGAACGCGGTCCGCGAGCGTCACTCCGCAGATTATTATGTATGTATGTTATGTATTTAATACCGCAATTATTCCCTCGCCATAAATATCCTTCGCCTGTCAAAAATTCGTTGCCTCAAACATTTAGTAAAGGATTATTACCATTCCGAACTGATTTGGATGACGTACGAAATTTCTAAGATACCCGTGATTTCGTTTGCGAAGCTCCCTCGGGGCGTATTTTAATTTCAACCTTGGACCCTTGTCAAAGCAATTTTCGAGTTCTTGGCATTCAAAAAAATATCAAATCCAAGCAGGAATATAACAAGAAAAACACTAAGCTCATTAATATTACTACAGTCAAACCTGGATAAGTGAGAGCACAAGGGACCGCGATCTCTTTTTCTCTTATAGAGGTTTCTCACTAACCCGAGTTTCTAGCTTACAGAGTTACAGAAGGGGTCTGTCTCACTTATAGAGGTCTATAAAAATACGGCAAATATGACGCAATTAGAAACAAAATACGTGTATGTATGGGAAACTCAGAAAGCCGGCTTCTCTTGATTTTTCTATGTCCCTCAGAGCACTGAGACTTAATTCTTTTGATTTTATAATATTATAGTAGGTGGATTCTGCTAAGCCAAACTCACTCTGTATTGGATTTCGTAATTTCCCAGATTCAAAAGCATTCACAATTTTTACTTTATCACTTAAAGACAACACATTGAGTTTTCGTTTAGACATTATAAGTAAGTTCAGGAACTTTTTTCGCAACTTCTGTTAATAAACTGACTGCAATAAGCTTGACAAACAAGCCGATGCGCACATTTGGCTTTTTAAAAAAAATGAGTTCCTCGAACTATAATAACAAAACAATAAGACGCACATTTGGTTGGAATTAAAGAATATTTGACTCATTTAAGAATGAGTCATATATAGCAAAATTTAAACGCGTTTAACTGTCACTTATAGAGGTATCGGCAAGTATCAATCTCACTTAAAAGAAGTTCACGCGTGGAAAATGACTGTCACTTATACAGGTTTTATGTTTCTCACTTATAGAAGAGGTATTAGGAAGACAAAATGTCGAGACCTGGTAAATACTCCCACTTAATAGTTTTTCGCTTACCCAGTTCTCACTTACTCAGGTTTGACTGTACTTAGAAAAATTGCTCCCCAATTGCACTATCATATAAATATGATCTCATGTATGTCAAATTCTATGATCATATTTAAATGATGCTATTCTTCATTTTTACGTCTTACACTTAGGCCCCAATTACACTATCGTATATTTATCATATAAATATGATCTCATATCTGTCAAATTCTATGATCATATTTAAATGATGCTGTTCTTCATTTTTACATATTACACTTACAGTCATACTTTATCAAGGTCACAGACTACTGAGGAGATGCTATGCTAAGATGGTAACGATTTAACCGTGTTTTCCGTTGCTATGAGTGCAATTTTATTAATTGCATTAAAAAAGAAGATACAAACAATAAAGTATACAAAAGACGTATTTGGATTAAGTTATGGGTAGCAAGGGAATCAGAGAAAGGAGTCCATAACAATTGCATTTTGACGCCATTTCTGAGTTGAGACGGATGATCCTTCCTATAAATATTATAAACGCGAAAGTTTGTAAGAATGTATGTATGGATGTATGTTTGTTACTGTTTCACACAAAAACCACTGAATGGATTTTGATGAAACTTTACAGCTTACACATCAGAATAATACATAGGCTATAATTTATAAAGATATAGTGTGAATTATCCAAATTATAACGATTTTCCATCACTACGCGGGCGAAGCCGCGGGCGCAGCTAGTATGATCATATTTGTACGCTTGTTGTCAAATAGGTTCCCTTAACTATGATCAAAAGAATATGAATCACATGTAGTTATTACACTGTCATAGGTTCTTCATATAAAAATATCTCGTAGTTCTATGATATGGCCCTTAGGACTACTCACATAATGCTAAAATTGAAATTAAACGGTATTTTATTAAGATCAATAGTTAGTTTTGGGTTAATTTTGTTTAACACCATGAGTGATAGTTTCAATGATCCAATTCCTTTTCGCCCTATCTCATGTTCTCAATCCCACCTCCTTTATCACGTGCCCCATATCCCATCTCCCTATCCTATAATGTAAGCGGCATATTTAGCCAAAACATTCTTTAGGATTTCTTAACTTTTCCAGGATAAAGTGTAAAGGCTGATTTACTTGCATTCGCATTAGTAAACTTGCGGATAGTTTAATTAATCGAATTTCATATTTACATCTTAATACCGGAGTAAGAAAGAGAGTTGGTCTGAAAGAGAGTGTCGGGGTGAAGGTAAGGAAAGGAATGCTCCGGTGGTTCGGGCATGTGGAAAGAATGCATGATGAAAGAATGACTAAACAGATATACAATGCAAAAGTGGATGGATGCAGAAGTCGTGGAAGGCCACGACACACCTTCCATGATCAAATTGATCGTGTACTAGCGGAGGGTGATGTCAGGAGCCTTAAGAACAGACGAGTATGCATGACAAGAGTTATGAATGTCAAAGAAGCAAGTGAGGTGTGTAAGAATGGGCCTAAATGGCGCTCTGTTGCTGTTGTTCGTGCCTACCCCGCAAGGGAGCTGGCGTGAAGTTGTGTATGTATGTATCTTTACCAGAGACGGAAAGCATGAAAGGGATATTAAAAGTAGAGTTGTAGCAGGTAATAAGCTGAATGGAGCGCTAAACTCTTTTATACTCTTTTATGAACAGCCAGAAAGTGTATGTAAAGGCACGTTTGACTCTCCATGCAGGGGTGTTGGTGCCAAAACTGATGTATGGCGGTGTAAGTTGGGTATGGCAGAAGAAGCATGAAAGTAGAATAAACACAGTTCAAAATGAGAGCTTTGAGAAATATATGTGCGGTTAGTTTGAATTAGTTGATTAGGAACAGTGTGATAAAGGAAAAGTGTGGATTGAAAGAAGATGTAACAACAAGAGCTGAAAATGGAATGTTAAGGTGGTTTGGACATGTAGGGAGAATGGATAAAAGTAGAATCACAATACAGGTGTATGACAGTATTTTTTTTTATCTCCTTCGTTAACCCAGGCGAGCAAGATTTGCCCGGGTCTACTACTATCTATGTTCTATCTATTTATAAATATATACGACCACTGGTTGGATAGTTGGTTGGGTTTGGATGATGTTGGTTTGGGTTGGTTGGTGTTGGATGATATTTTATTTATTTACATATACTAAATATATGTATTTTAACACTAATAATATATATATATATATATAATAACCATATATTCGTGAGCGACCGTGTTGCCTCTCCCAAGCCAAAACCCCCAACTCGATTTGTGTTTGAGCTGGTTGTTTTGGCCCGGGGGAGATAATCAGCCACTCATATATATACTTTTCTATTTCTAGCTGTAATAATTATTTAATACTTACACATAGTTATATATTTGTTTATGTACTTGGGATAGCGGACGAGCGTGCATGACAAGAGTTATGAATGTCAAAGAAGCAAGTGAGGTGTGTAAGAATGGGCCTAAATGGCGCTCTGTTGTTCGTGCCTATCCCGCAAGGGAACTGGCGTGAAGTTATGTATGTATGTATGTATGTACTTGGGATATTGTGGTGGTGGAGAATCTTTTATTTCTTCATTGCTTTTTTAAAACTTATTTCTTGTATGACAGTATTGTCAATGACAGAGTTGTTGCCGGTAGACCGAGACGAATACATCATGACCAAATAAATATCAGAAGTGTTAAAGAGAGGTCAGGTAAAAAGCATCTCAAATAAACGTCCATGTACGAAGAGGTTAATGAAAGTAGATGAATCGAAAGTTACATACATACATACATACATAACTTCACGCCAGTTCCCTTGCGGGGTAGGCACGAACAACAAAGCGCCATTTAGGCTTATTCTTACACACCTCACTTGCTTCTTTGACATTCATAACTCTTGTCATGTACGCTCGTCTGTTCTTAAGGCTCCTGACATCACCTTCTGCTAGTACACGATCAATTTGATCATGGAAGGTCTGTCGTGGCCTTCCACGACTTCTGAATCCATACACTTTTGCATTGTATATCTGTTTAGTCATTCTTTCATCATGCATTCTTTCCACATGCCCGAACCACCGGAACATTATGGACTTAACACGCCAATTTCCTTTTTTTTTTTTTTTGGCTTGGGGAAATCCGTTTGAGGACTAAGTCGCGACAGGCACAGAAGCCTGGGGGGATATTCGCGACCCGTGTGAGTGTGGGATTCGCCAGATCGGGGGTGGCACTAGCGTGCCCGGTCAGAACCGGTGCCACGCTATTGCCACTCCCCAGTTAGGGATACCCACTAAAACCCCTGGGTGTTCCGTCCTGCGCCTTATGCCAGGGCTACGTGAATGCGGGATTCCCAACTCCGCGTGCCCTGGCAGGCGTGGGCCCCCCTCACTGGGCCTCTTCCTATGCCAGGGGACGTATCCCCCGGCTACTACTAGGTCTAATCCATGCGTGGGGCGGTTTGTAACGCGCCCCACGGGAAGAGAGATGAGCTCGCGCGGAACACTCGCGCTCTTATCTCGACGGCACGTGCGGGTGAGTGAGAAACCCTATACCCCTAGGGGCCCCACCCGCGCCGCCCGCTTACGGCGGCCCAAGGTCACTGTCTGACCTCCGGCGTCGGCGCGTCCTCCTTTGGCGGGAGCGGAGCAGGGAATTACGCTCACGCTCCCGTTCCGCCTCCTCCTTCGCGAACATGACTTGCTCGCAGAAGGAGGAGACGCCGTCCCATCCGGTGGAGCTCCCGACCATGGTGCGTACCACGGCCGGGAGCGAGGTGTCAAATCCGGTATGGGCGACGAGCTCCCGGCGCTGCTCCGTCCAAGCTGGACATTCCTGGAGAGTGTGCAGCGCCGTGTCCTCGTCGCCCGTGTCACAATGATGGCACCCTGACGTGGCCTCGCGGCCGAGGCGACACAGGTACCTTCCGAAGCAACCATGCCCCGTCAGGACCTGCGTCAGCCTGAACGTCAGGGTGCCGTGACTGCGTCTAATCCAATCGTGCAGGACGGGCCTGACCGCCTCAATGGTGGCGGTGCCCGCGCTGGGGCGTCGTAGGCGATCTTCCCAGACCCCCACGGCTACCTGATGGAGCTCCGACCTGCACGCCTCGATCTCGCGAGGCGCGGGTCTAGTGCCCCTGGCCAGGGCCTCTTTGCGCCACACATACAGTGACGCCAGGACCCTGGCTTCCAGGTCCCATGGGGGGATCCGGCCAGTAGCGAGGCCACTTCGAAGGACACCGTACGGTATCCTCTTATTGCCCTAACGGCCAATATGCGTTGCGCTTAACGCAACAGCGCCGCGTTTTTGGCCGTCAGGTGGTCCGACCATACAGGGGCCCCGTAAAGGGCCATCGAACGTACGATGCCTTCGAAGAGTTTCCGGCACGTGGCGTTGGGCCCCCCGACGTTGGGGAGCAGGCGCGAGAGCGCACCGGCTGCCCCCTTGAGTCTGGGGAGCAGCTGCCGAAAGTGTGCCGAAAAATCCCATCGGCTATCGAGGACCAATCCCAGGTATTTCATGGTTCCACCGATGCCGATGCGGATGCCTCCTACTATGATGCAGCTGTCCGGAGGTGGACGATTACGAGGACCGTGAAACATCACGGCCTCGGTCTTCTGTAACGCCACCTCCAGACCAAGACGCCGGATCCTGCCTACTATTGTCGACACCCCAGCCGTGCCTAGAAGGCACGCCTGCCGATGGGTCCTCCCACGCGCGGCGATCAGCGTGTCGTCTGCGTAACATACGACGCTGACGCCCGGGAGGACCCGACACCTCAAGGTCCAGTCGTATGCGATGTTCCACAGGAGGGGACCTAGAACCGACCCCTGTGGAACACCGCACACCATGGCTCGCCGATTCCAACGCTCGTGGACCGGGTAGATGACGGCTCTACTATTTAGGTATGCCCCGACTATACGGCGGAGGTAGGTCGGCACCCCGAAATATCGGAGTGCCTCCAGAATGCATGCCCAGGGCAAGGAGTTGAATGCGTTGGCGATGTCTAAGGACACCGCCAACAGGACCTCGCCCTGGGAGACTGCTTCCTCCGCCAGGCCTCTCAGGCGCATGACAGCGTCGATTGTGGAGCGCCCTGTGCGGAAACCGAACTGGTTGTCCGCCAGGTCCGGCCCCGTCGTCGATAGGTGCTGGACGAGGCGGTCGACGATGATACACTCGAAGAGCTTGCCAACCTCGTCCAGCAACACAATGGGCCGGTAGGCGGACGGTGAGTCCGCAAGGCGCCCCTCCTTACGCAGCAGGACCAGCTTTCCGGTCTTCCACCGTTGCGGGAACTGGCCCTGCTCTAGGCATGCGCCAAAAAGCCTCATCAGTCGGGGCTCCAGGGCGTCGTAGGACAGAACCCACGCACGCCCTGGTATGCCGTCAAGGCCGGAGGGAACACGCCAATTTCCTAACGTAACTCTACTTAACTAAATGTAATTCGGACTTAAGTTTACGTTTGTGAAAATTAGCACAATTTCCCATTTTGTAAAAAGGACTAGACTATTTTTCTAAAAGTAATTCTGACCTCACCATATAAATATTTGTCAAAATATTCTTTTAGCAAGTGTAACTAGATTAGCTTTTGGTACACAGAACTATGAATTGACTCATAGCACAATATAAGCGTAACAAGGATATTAAATATTAAAACTAAATACCTATAGTAAAATAAAATATCTTCAATGCGTAATCTTTATATTCAGCCTTTGATTCTAAGAAAATACGAGTAAAACCACAATACATTCAATGTGGCTGTTAAAAATGAGTTGCCAAAAATTTTGAAGTCATATATTTGTCACTTCATAAGGAATATTGCATGTAATTTTTTAAGCGCTAAACTTGATCATTTTGCATTTTGGGTCTTTCCATTATCCCACGCCTGTTTAAAGTACTACAGGGTTCAATTTGACTAGCTTCTGCCCGCGACTTCGTCCGCGTGGAATAGTTAAAAAAAAACCCCCGATTTTGAAACATTCTTCATTGGTGCTCCGCTCCTATTGGTCTTAGCGTGATGATATATAGCCTTCCTCGATAAATGGGCTATCTAACACTGAAGTAATTTTTCAAATCAGACCAGTATTTCCTGAGATTAGCGCATTCAAGCAAACAAACAAACTTTTCAACTTTATACGAGTGTAAGATATGTATATAGATTTCTTCATGATATATCCTTTACAATTAACGCGCGTATAGAAAAGCGTGGATGAAAGGCACATGTTACTATTATACTATACTACTTATATACATACATACATACATAGCTTCACGCCAGTTCCCTTGCGGGCTAGGCACGAACAACAGAGCGCCATTTAGGCTTATTCTTACACACCTCACTTGCTTCTTTCACATTCATAACTCTTGTCATGCACGCCCGTACTACATATACTACTTATATACTATTGGTAAAGTAAAAAAATCGTTATGATATTGCCTTCGTGCACAACTCTATGGTTTGGCTATTTCAAAAACCAAGTTAATTTTGATTCCAAAACAGCATATTAGAGCTGTCGACCTAATTAATTGAGAAGTTGACATCTACAATTGCTGTAAACCTTTATGTTAATAAAAATAATTTTACTTTCTTTCTTCCTTAAATAGCGTTGGTTTTAGATCTCTTATTGTTTGTATGGATTGTGTCTGTAACTTCATTCGACGTAATAAATAAAAACTCTTTAACATAGTACATAGCTCTTTTGTCCACTCAGTTATTAAACCTGACAACTACCTAATGGTACTGACGTATTGCATTACAAAAATGCAAATTTTGTGTCACCGCTGTATCTACTACTAGAACTTGTACTATTGATTTCTCATGATGCTGCCACATCATAAGCAGGGCTTTATTTGTGGGGGCACGCAGTGCCCTTAATGGATATTTGGAAAATATCGAAAAACTGCCATAAAAACTGAAAAATGAAGAAAAAATCAATTTTGGTAACCTTTATAAAAAAAAGGTTTTTTTTAAAAATAGGTTTTTGGAGTAGAGCTACAAAACTACGAATTATAGACTCATCTTTCGACAATTGTGGGCCCCCAAAAAGGATATGACAAAAAAAGGCCTGATCATAAGTATTATCCTATCGTTCTTTACCTAATCTTTTACGTGCTAGAAAATTAACATTACTCATATGAAGCTTATATCCAGTAGTATAGCATATGAATAATTAGTAAGATATTGGAACCGGTTGTTAATATTTTTTTTTTACCGAAAACTGTAATTTCTGCGATTCCTGCGCAGTTCCGTTGATACTTAACAACAACCTTGGCCTTTGGGTATGACGCTGATTGGTGTCATCTGTTTCAAGGAATGTCCAGTTGCTGTTGTTGTTTACATGGAAATTATAATAGAATAGTATATCATTCAATTAAAAATGATTAAAGTATAACCCAATCCCAAATGTATGGAAATTGGAGTTCATTCTGTTTCATTCAATTAATTTCTGTCTTTCAATTTGAATGAATCAACCAGAGTTGAATGAAATGAAAATGGGACTGAAGCACTGGCGGATTTGCAGTCTTGGCCGCTCTAGGCCCCAGGCCATGTAATAAGCATCAGCCACCCCTTTCTCAGCACCCATCACATTGAGTACATAATGAATATACTTTTTTGCCAACTTTTATCGAGATCGATTCAGAATAGAATATTTACGTACTTTGAGTTATTTCTTGTTATCATCAGTGAATTTTTTGTCACGGTTGGCCGCCCCTAATATCTGGCCGCCTTAGGCCCGGGCATCCTGGGCCTTAGGGCAAATCCGCCACTGGACTGAAGTGAAATGTTACAATGATAAATAATAGTGAATTTGATAATACATTATAGCACACCTACACCTTCACCTACGCTCACGTATGGAAGCGAGAGTTGGATATGGAAGAGAGAGCATGAAAGTAGAGTAAACGCGGTCGAGATGCGAGCACTGCGCAAAATCTGCGGAACGACGCTCGCGGACCGCGTTCGTAATACCGAAGTAAGAAAGAGAGTGTCGGGGTGAAGGTAAGGAAAGGAATGCTCCGGTGATTTGGGCATGTGGAAAGAATGCATGATGAAAGAATGACTAAACAGATATATAATGCAAAAGTGGATGGATGCCGAAGTCGTGGAAGGCCACGCCACACCTTCCATGATCAAATTGATCGTGTACTAGCAGAAGGTGATGTCAGGAGCCTTAAGAACAGACGAGCGTACATGACAAGAGTTATGAATGTCAAAGAAGCAAGTGAGGTGTGTAAGAATAAGCCTAAATGGCGCTCTGTTGTTCGTGCCTACCCCGCAAGGGAACTGGCGTGTATGTATTATAGCACACATATAAACTTAAAGTAACTATTGTGAGGTTCGGTGGTCACGGAGAGAGATCTGACTGCTTGTTTTTTGATAACGTAGGGGGAATACATTTCGTACCATTTTGGGTTCAATTTGGGTGGGAGGATGGACCAACAGTGGCGAGAAGCGCCGCGCAGCGTGTGCGAAGACTCTGGTAAAGACTTTCCCAACTACTGCGTTAAACTTAAACCTGCGTGCCATATCCGCGCTTATGTGGAAGAACATGAGGTCAAGAGCGAGGCTAGTTCCATGTTCAACCGCGCAACAATACGATGTGACTACTGTGTTAAGACTCATCATTTAATCATCAGAAGGCTTCTATGGTTGAGTGGGTTTAGCCTTTGACGGCTTACTACGCTGCAACGCAGAGGCTCCGGATTCGATTCCTGGTATGGTGAATTTTGGAAACCAATTTTTTCCGTTATTTACTATGTATGATCTGAGTGTCTGGGATCGGTCCCCAAGGAGTCCGTTGTGTATTACCCATAATACAAGCGTAACTTGCTTAGTATGGAGATATACAATATGTGTGCTTGTCTGCTGATTATTTTGATCATAAATGTGTGTCTCTGCAGATCACGGGCTATAAAAATGGCCTGGACTTTTGGAGGGCTTGCATGGGGCTACGGGAAGGCCAACACGTAGAGGCCCCTTGACAAATTTGGCGTGACACTGAACGGCAATTTTCCCTGTTTACACCATATAAAAATGCATCCAAGGACAAGCCCCGGTAAGTATAGGACTATTGTAGGGAATGAGAACAAAAGGTACTGGGCTATTGGGATGAACTGCTAATGAAATTACATATTGGGGGCTATGGAGACTATGGCCCATGTCTGCCCGCCGCAATGTTCGGAGCACATGGAAAAATTGGCCGACGGTGACTCGCCACTCCATTGCATGGTCCCCTAAAAATGCCAAGATTCGCGAGGGGCAACATGACTGTAAGTAACTAAGGGGTATCGAGAGGTGGGCTGCAGGTTCACCGAAGCTACTTCTGACGTGATGCCATTTATCACTTCCACTCCTGGAGCTTGAGTCTTAGCTCTAGCGATCTCCACTCCGTGTTGGCTGGCTAAGGCAAGCACGAAGGCGGGTGCCTTAAAATGACGATGAAAATGACGCTGTTTTCCTAGCTAGGTTATAAATTAATTTGTGTGGAGAAACAGCGTCCCAATGTTTTTCAGAGAAAGATACATTCGAATCATTCGATGTCAAGCAAATTGATTCAGTTCGGTTGATCCATCTAACATCATTACGATGTTTTTCCATAACACCTCGATATCAATATGCCAGAACTGTCATCCTGTGATTTAATTCCGGTTTGCATAACTACCTCCAATTGTGCCATAATGATTATATACAGACAGGACATACAATACAGACTTGATTATGCGAAGTTTATCTTAAATAAATAATGGATGAGTAAGTACAATTCGGATTAGTGCATGTCGAATCGGATGACGCTCTTTGACTTAGCAAAGGCCAAGGCCACTACAGAATTACGAAGCTGCGCATGCGTCTCGGAAATGGTCATCTTTATAAATCGTAGCAAATATCTACATACCTACGGCTATGTGATATAAATAACATTGATGATATACTAAAATATTTGTCAAAAAGTACTTTATGTTCGTCCTCCCCATCTTGACCTACGTGGCCAAGATATGGACACTGACAGCAGGATTAGTCTACAAGTTTGAAGTCACTCAATTGGCTATGGAGCGAGCTTTGTTGAGAGTTTCTCTAATAGATAGCATTAATCATGAGGATATACGTAAGAGAACCAAGATAACCGACACAGCCTGCAAAATTAGCAAGTTGAAGTGGCAGTGGGCCGGTGACATCTGTCGCACGATAGGTGGCCGATGGACCAACCGAGTCCTGGAGTGGAGACCGGGTCTCGGTAAACATAGTGTCAGATGCCATAGTGTAAAAATAACAACTTGCGTAAGGTCGTTGATAGGCTTTGAATAAGGAAGTCAGAAGACAGAGATGACCCACTGCGATTGGCTGACGACGACTCCATGTTACGACTCTTTTATTAATATAAGTAAATAGGGTAAGCGCGGGTCGGACCATGGACACTGAAGAGATCTGTACAATGATAAAAAGCGTTTACTCTCTCCTATAGACATCTGTAACACCAAAGGTAATACCGTTGTGCCGGCTTTGAAGTCGGGACTAGACCTGGCCACTAATGCCCGAACACAACTCGATGTTATTAAGTGTGCATACTCTAAACCAGGGGTGGTGGCCATCTAGGCAGGTAAACAGCCTAGCCTAGCCTATGGTGACTCTTACTGAGAGTCACCATATTGCCACTTACGACAGGCCGCCCGATCCCAGGAATTGTAGTCCTTCTGGTTCCTGCACAAATACAATCAACAATAGTTCTAGGATATTGCTGCTAACCAAGAATAGTGTGTTTGTGTAGAAAATCATCCGTACAGGAACGGAGAAAGAATACAATTTCCTGCGGCTAAAGTATGTCGCCATAACAAACTTGAGTTGTGTTCCGGCATTAGTGACCAGATTCTAGTATCCCTTAAGAGAGCAGCAGCGCATTTGTAGCACCTTTAGTGTTGCAAATGTCCATAGGCGATGGTAACCGCTTTCCATCAAGTGGGCCGTCTGCCTGTCTGCTGAACTCCTGCAATAAAAAAATCTTAGTTATACACATAATACTACTAGTTTTTAAGTTTTTCTGTAATTTTGTAGAATGAAGAATGAATGAATCTATCTATCTTAATTGTTCAGTAAAATATGACATTTCCTGTGGTCACAAGAGCTTTGTAGTCAGTCTAAAACTAAAATTAACTAATTTAGTCAATTTTATTGAGCAGTAAGACAATGAACTTGACTCTGGCTAAATAATTAAATAATATTATTATTATAAATCGTATGTCGATATACCTTGTTATCAAGACCGACGATTTAGTCTGCACACATTTAGATTTCCTTCTTATGTGTTTGTGTGTCTTGTGTGTATTTATTTGAAACTGTGATCCAGTTTAAATTGAGGATAAAGATACCAAAACCAAACACATAATAATAAATTGAATTTGTGATAAGTATATATTTATCTTTACATCCTTAAGTGTTTAAAATAAATTTGTTTTAATATTTTTATTCATTTCTTAATAATACACGGCATCGGTTTGAATTTACTGGCTGCTAAACTATTTGTCACTGTAGTTCAGGACCGGAGAAAGACAGGACAGGAGAAAGAATACATTTCCTGTGGCCGGGCGGCCTGTCGTACGAGGTGACATAACAACCCACAGCCAGGTGGTAGGGTATTTATTCACCCGGGTCAACCGACTGCATGGTTACCACCCTGGTCTACTCTAGAGTATGCCGTCATAACAACCTAGAGTCGTATTCCGGAATTAGTGATCAGGTTCTAGTCTTCCTTAAGAGAGCAGCAGCGTATTTGTAGGACCTATTATATGTATTACCTTCTCGCATTTGGACTTCTTTTGTTTACTTAGAAAAATAGCCTATTGTGTATTGTACTCGTTTATGGCCGTTCGCAGGAATAATTAAGCAGGTGTGCGGATTACGTTTTCTGGGAAATTGCGTCGACGCTTGACAGGTAGACAAATTGTATTTATATAGTTTAGTATAAAACACTGCCCGAACGGAGGGGTGAGGCAGTCAAGCGACGATTACGATACGAGCAAGACGCGTGTACATTCGATGAGCTATATAGTGACGGACTTTGCGCGTGTTATTGAATCGTGCAGTTTGTACTGATTGTGTCCAGTATTATTTGTACTTATGTTATACGTGTTTGTATAGTTCTAATAAATTCTATACCAACTTCAACGACATTTTAATTCGAGTCCCGCACTCGTAACAATATAAACCATGGAGAACGATACATTTTTTTTAGAATTCTTGTCTGTTTGTCGGTTTATTCGGGATTCACGTAAAAACTACTGGGTCAATTTCTTACATATTTTTTAAATGCTGAGGTACTTTAAGTTCCGGCAATTCCGCGGAAATTTTCAAGTCAAACGTAGACGAAGTCGCGGACATATTTTAGTATAAAATAAAAAACCTTAGTTTTATTTTCTAAGGTACAAAAATAATAAACGTAGAATGATCATAGTAGGTTCATGAACATGCTGTATCTTTAATTATATGTAGGTATAATTTAACCCATAAGCTTCTTTATATTTTATTTAAAACCTGTTTCTAGAATTTAAAACACATTATTAAAGCTTGTTTACAATCAGGGATAAATGCCGGGTTCTTGTTTGTATGGATAAAATTAATATAAACGCATCCTAAGCCAGCGGTTCTCAAACGTTTGGAAATGCTTGTTCAAATCCAAATGTATACAGACTGAATTTTTTAAGTACATTTACAGTGCCAAATTCTAAACTATTAGAAAAAGACTCAAAGGAGTCTAAGGGCCGATTTTGATCAAACTAAAAGCGTCTCAAAAAAACAATTACCTTTTACTACCAATTACATGTCAGGAATCAAATTTTGAACAAAAAAAAACATATACTGTATTATTATATCAAATTATAGTGTAGCTTTAAGGATAAATTTCTGTGAAGGAAAATCAAACGGCAAATGAAGGGATATATAATGTACATACATACATACATAACTTCACGCCAGTTCCCTTGCGGGGTAGGCACGAACAACAGAGTGCCATTTAGGTTTATTCTTACACACCTCACTTGCCTCTTTGACATTCATAACTCTTGTCATGCAAGCTCGTCTGTTCTTAAGGCTCCTGACATCACCTGATATATAATGTAATTAAAAATAATGTTGCGAACCGATATAATCTTTTGCGAACACGTGTTTCATTATCTATCTGTAACACTTTTTATGATTGTCGTAATTATTCACTGTCATTTGTTCGCGTCTCTAAATATTGATAAGTAGCCGTCTATTGCAAATCACTTATCCCTGTTGTCTTTGCGGCTGGTCGGTCAAGTGCAAGACATCAGAAACCGCTTTATTGTTGGAACTCTTTACAATCAAAATCCGCTGTGTATTTATAACTCAATATCCGGGTTCCCAACAGTTTGAGAATCTTTGCCTGTAGGCATGGCGTGAATATCGAACCAACAATTATTAAACTCTCCTCATTGGTTGTGCACATTATTAAAAAAAAATCTTACATATTTCTTAATTGAATCATATGTTCAAGGTTACGTTGCGTTTACATACTCGGGCTGCCCACTTCCCTCGTCACTTTTCTGCTTACTGCCGTAAGTGAGCATAATTTAAACAAGGCATAATAATTAAATAACTCGATTTTTTTTAAATCTGGCCACTTTAAATCATTTTCACAAAAATTCCCACGGGCTTGCCGGTATAAAACGTAGCGCAGATTGTACGTCTAAGAATTTGCTGTCGATCAGCGAGAACCGTAACAAAATCGGCCCAGTAGTTTTTACGTAAATCCCGAACAGACAGACAAGAAATCTAAAAAAAAATTACATCGTGTTCGCCATCGTTTATGTAGTGTATTTCAGTTCTTTTTTTAAATATCTTCAACGTACAGACACGGTATTTTTAGAATTTCATAATATTACAGATATCAGCCTAGCTGGGGATCCCCACACAAGCTCATTATAGATACTGGCACCCTCGTACACTAGTGTGCGTAAATTGCATTTTGCCTTAAGGGCCCGAATCCCAAAAGGTCGAAAATAGTTTGCAAACGAAACCACTTTTCGTTATTATTTACTGACCAATAATTTACCAAAAAAATACATCATAAATCTTCACGATATAAGACGTAACGTGGTTTTCCCCTAATTTTTCTATAGTTGTTTTAAGTTAAGAAAAAAAAAATACACCAAATCATCTGCAAATTATTGACATGAAACCTGTGCGGATTGGCACGTAAATATTTATAATAAAATAGGCTTGCAATTAAATTATTTGTAAACTCACCGCTCGCTCCGTATTCGAATTTTGAAGATTTGTACAATTGGGTTGGTGGCGCCAATGTCACTAACGTCACTTGTCACACGCGACATTGATACGTTCCGGTGAGCGGTTTATAGTTATTATTGCAAGCATTACAAAACCCTTCAAAACCATTTTACTTGTTCAATTTTTACCAAAACAGGATAAGAAAATATCTACATCTTTATAAAAGAGCAATAAAATATTTTTTTTTTTAAATACTACTATATTTTATTCACAACAAAATAATAATGCATCTGAAAAACGACTGCGTCTATAGAATCCCCGCTATCGCCCGAAAAATCCTGAAGGACATTGGCGTTGCTACAAGCCTTAAAAATAAAACCGCAATCTACGCAAACGAGATTGAGGAAGGTGCTAGTGAATTTTAAAAAATAGTTAAGTATTCATACTTGATTACTATCCTTTTTCCTTAAATTCTTTATTAAATTATTAAGTGTCGTGGGTATTTCCATTTTCCCTACGTAATTTTTTTTGCTACTCCTAACATTCGTTTGTAGATGAACTATAATTGTACAGATATCAATTTCCTTATATTTTATTAAGAAAACGTATTCTTCCTTTTATAATTGATAATTGCAGTTAAATTGAAAAAATACAAGCAATTTAGTCGATAATATAATAATAATTATGATACTATACTACCCGTGCGCAGAAGGTTTGCCGATAGCCTCATGATGTCACGCGTCGATGGTCAGCAGGGTTGACAAAAAAGGTTACATACATAGTTGTTGCAATAAATTTATTATTTTAATAAATTATGGTATGTGCTTTTGTTTTTTTTTATTGCAGGAGTTCAGCAGACAGGCAGACGGGCCCACTTGATGGAAAGCAGTTACCATCGCCTATGTACATTTGCAACACCAAAGGTGCTACAAATGCGCTGCTGTTCTCTTAAGGGAGACTGGAACCTGGTCACTAATGCCGGAACTCAACTCAAGGTCGTTATGGCTGCATATTCTAGACCAAGGGTGGTAGCCATCCAGTCGGGCAAACGCCCTACTGCCTGGCTGTGGGTTGTTTTGTCACCTCTTACGACAGGCCGCTCAGCCACAGGAAATTGTATTCTGGTCCATCTGGTCCATAGATGGAAAGACATGGATAGACGAATATTCCCGAAAAGGTGGCGCTGCGATCGCATTCTGGGTTCGGTTCCTGGCATGGTAATTTTCGCAAACGAATTTTCCGTTATTTACTATGGTCTGGGTGTCCGGGTTCGGCTCCAGCGCGGTACCTGGTGTACTATAGCGTAAACCAGGAATTGGTATTATTTATTTTTATGACTGCGGAGTGACGCTCGCGGACCGCGTTCGTAATACCGAAGTAAGAAAGAGAGTTGGTCTCAAAGAGAGTGTCGGGGTGAAGGTAAGGAAAGGAATGCTCCGGTGGTTCGGGCATGTGGAAATAATGCATGATGAAAGAATGACTAAACAGATATACAATGCAAAAGTGGATGGATGCAGAAGTCGTGGAAGGCCACGACACGCCTTCCATGATCAAATTGATCGTGTACTAGCAGAAGAACTAAATAACCCACAGCCAGGTGGTAGGGTATTTTGCTCGACTGGATGGCGACCACCCCTGCTCTAGAGTATGCCGCCATAACAACCTTGTGTTGTGTTCCGGCATTAGTGACCAGGTTCCAGTCTCCTATAAGAGAGCAGCAGCGCATTTGTAGCACCTTTGGTGTTGCAAATGTCCATAGGCGATGGTAACCGCTTTCCATCAAGTGGGCCGTCTGCCTGTCTGCTGAACTCCTGCAATAAAAAAAAAAAGAAGGTGATGTCAGGAGCCTTAAGAACAGACGAGCGTGCATGACAAGAGTTATGAATGTCAAAGAAGCAAGTGAGGTGTGTAAAAATAAGCCTAAATGGCGCTCTGTTGTTCGTGCCTACCCCGCAAGGGAACCGGCATTAAGTTATGTATGTACGGTTATGACACTTGCGTTTTTCTTCATAAGATGTATGTCATGAAAAGTACTATTCTTTATGTACAATGTGTGTTTGTATGCCTATTTATTTATTTATACTCCCAACATATAATCGTCATATAGCCACACACTACAGTAGAACCTCGATAAGTCGGTAACCTTCCAAACTCAAAAAATTGTTGTTCCCTTCCCTTCAACCCCAAAACCTCTGTTGCTCGAAATCTAACCCTCTATAAGTCGAAATAATAAATTAGAATGGGTAACCACCCTTGGTCTAGAGTATGCTGTCATAACAACCTTGAGTTATGTTCCGGCATTAGTTGCCAAGCTCGTCTCCTTTTAGCGGCTGCACATTGGTAGCAACTTTGGCGTTACAAATGTTCATAGGCGACGGTAACAGCTTTCCATCAGGTAGGCCGTCGGCTTGTCTGCTGAACTCATGCAATAAATTCGGCAGACAAAACACACATATTGTATATCCCCAAATTAAGCAAGTTACGCTTGTGTTATGGGTAATATACAACGGACTACTCTGGGGCTGATCCCAGACACCCAGACCATAGTAAATAACGGAGAAAATACGTTTCCGAAATTTACTATACCAGGAATTGAACCCAGAGCCTCTGCGTTGTAGTGAGGTAGGCCGGCAAAGGCTTAGCCCGCTCAACCACAGAGGCCGTCGTTAATTAAAAAAACAATGCTGATAGTGTACATCATTGTTCCTTACAAATAAAAAAAAATTGGACTGTTTTTTAAATCTCTAACTGAAAATCAGTTGGAATTTTTTAAAACTTCTACGAGTCGAATGTCTCCTTACAAAATTCATTTAAGTTGAAATCCTCCATAACCCGAATACTTTGGCGTCTTCCTTCAAGTTCGACTTACAGAGGTTTTACTGTATTAGCTTCTCTTGCAAAATGTATCCTAAAATTTAAGTTTTATATAAAAGCTATGATCTCAGTGAAGAATAGAATAGAATACGGTTTATTGCATAAACTATCATATAAATACATGACAGTTTGTCCTTTCGTACGTACATACATACATACATAACTTCACGCCAGTTCCCTTGCGGGGTAGGCACGAACAACAGAGCGCCATTTAGGCTTATTCTTACACACCTCACTTGCTTCTTTGACATTCATAACTCTTGTCATGCACGCTCGTCTGTTCTTAAGGCTCCTGACATTCGTACGTACAATATAGGCAATTTATAATGTTGCCTGCCCATTATATGATATTAATCAATTAAATTACCCAATCAAATTAATATACAACAATGTGTTAGAATTTTAGGTGTAATAATAAATATACTTTGACATATAAATAGAAAGATCTAGAAAAAATTCGAAAATCGCTTTACTTCAAACAAAACCTAAGGTCAATAAGAAACATGCTAACAACACTTCAGCATACATCGCCGCTCGGTCAGGTAACCTCGTGAAAAATCAAGAAAAACCCGTCAATGGATAGCGAATGAAGGTCAAATGTCGCGGAGATGTGCGAGCAGGTTTCCGGGGGGACTGAGGCCGGGGGTGTGACGTCACCGGAGGCTGTACGTGGTATATAGGAGATGCGCGTGCGCATCGCCCGATTGTATATTTTGAGACGCGTGAGAACCGATTTATCATAGTGTTTTATTGTTATATACGAAAGAAACATGCTTCGTTTCGTGACATTGACTGTCGCGGTGAGTGTTTATTTTTTTCTTTTAATAATCGGTAAATAGTTTAAGATCTATTTAGCCAAAAGGGATGACAAATGCGTTCGTTACATATTTTTGAATAAATTTTAAAATAATGTTTAAAAAAACGAGCTGTCGTTAATATATATATTTTTTTGTTTAAAATATCGATATAAAAATAATTTTATTTACTGTTTATATAATATGCTATTTGACTCGTTAAAGATGTGAACATCTTAACTTGCTACGTTCGTGTGAAATGTAGGAAGATACGGCATTTTATAACATGATAAAGAATTTTTAATTTGATTTTAATGTCAACTACTCTATTAGCGTCCTTTTTTAAAATACTTTTGATATTTCGTAATATCATAAAAAAATATTAAACTAAAGATGACATCCGCAAATTGACGAGAAACATTTCAATTTTAATTGAGATAACAATTATAATTTTTTATAAACATAGAAATTATTTTTTTATATGAATTTATTATATAAGTATAATAATTATTATAAATAAAAAAAATTAAGTAGATGTTTTTCGTAGAAATTGAAGTAGCAATAATTTTCGGACGCGACAAATTGTACAATTACCAAATACCAGCAAAAGTTTCTTTGAAACTCGGTTTGAGTAGATACGTGAATGATACTCAAAATGTTGAAGAGCTGAATTCAGTTTCATTTAAAAGAACGTAACAGAAGTCGGGAGATTCTCAGAAAGTAACATGTACAGTGTAATTTGTAATGTAATATAATGTACAACCTACAGCCAAGTACCATGGATGGCTACCACCCCTCGTCTAGAGAATGCCGCCATAACAACTTTGAGTTGTATTCCGGCATTAGTGGCCACGTTCCAGTCTCTCTTAAGAGCAGCAGCGCCTTTGGTGTTGCAAATGTCCATAGGCGATGGTAACCGCTTTAAATCAAGTGGGCCGTCTGCCTGTCTGCTGAACTCCTGCAATAAAATGTAACACATACCATAACACCACAGCAGTTCTTTTACCAACTCGGGAAGTCATAAATCGAAATTTTCCAATATTTTTTTTTGCAAATAAAATTGCACATCATAACACTGCAATTCGAATTCCGTCAAAAAAAAAATCACTTCAAGAGTCTTATTAAATTACTCGTTATAGACATTTTCCTTTTTGTAGAAGTATTGTATGTATCACAATTAAGATGTACGAAGCTAAGACAATATGGGATATTTTAAAAATCTTCATTCAACACGAAATATTCACATACATTAATTCCGTGGCTGGCGGGAATACAATACATCTTTTTTTTTATTCGTTTAGACACTTCCTACGCCTGTGTTTTTATAGGAAAAAAATTGACAGTCCGAAATATTCATAACTTTTTAAAATTTTTCCTTTGGTAATAATAGAATAACACGATTTATCATTACTAGTCAAACTTTAAAATTGCGCCCCTGTCAAATTGACATTTTGAACATGTCAACATATTCACGTCAGCCACGGAATTATTCATAAGTACACGTTAATGTAAATAAAATTAATATTAATGTCATCATAATCAAATACTTAATTACAATGCCAGTGATTGTTATTATGAAGTCATAAGCAGAAGAGGATATCCACAATATTCGATTTTTACCTCGAGCTAAAAATACTATGCTTACACTAGCCCTAAAGACAAGAACAACATTGGGTCTAAAAATGTCCTACGGATCGGCCACAACCCTACTGCTATCAGCGACAACTAAGCGTGACGAGATAAGTAGCAAAAGATGTAAATCAAAGCACATAGAATATAAAGCTCGATTTACGTTTGCATTAGTTCAATAGTTATTTTTTTCTCTCTTGAGAAGAATTTTATCACTACATTGATGATGTAGCTTTGTAATAAAATTTAATTATAGACAAATTTATAATTACATTTTTACATACATTATACCGTTTTAGTTGTGTAAGTTTTTTTAGAATTCTTGTTTGATCTGACATGGGACAAGAAAGAACTCACTTTCTTCTATTTTTTGAGATTATCCTCAAAGTTCTCCTTTCTATATTCTTCGTTCCATAGATAGTTAATGGACGAGTGAGTTTTTATCATCATTTAGGCAGACATTCACTTAATTGACAACTTGACTAAAAGAAGTTGTTCAAACGACGATAAGGATTTATTCGTAAGTTAATTAACCATTTCAGTAATGTAAATATAAATCAGGCTTTAAAGCACACTGCAAGTTATTGTACTTAGCCTTAATGGGGATTATTTTTGTCGGATTGATCTCAAAAGCGACGCGCGACGGGAACAAATGTAGGGATGAATTAGAGAGAGGCCACGACACGCAATGGCAAATACTGTAGTGGTTGTAGTACTTATCGCCATTGACGAGCATGTGGTATGTAAAAAGTTTTACATTATACTAGCTGTCCCGGCAGACGTTGTTCTGCATTGAAAAAATAAAATTTTGAATCTGATTGCAGCGCCACCTACCGGGTCAATTTTTGAATCTAAAGCATCATCGAATCCACTTGAACACACACAAAAAAAAACATTCGAAAGTTCACTGTCAACACACGTACAGAACAATTATATATATAAAGATACCGCTCCGTTACGCCACTTGGCGCGTCGCCCGACGCTTTACCAAATGTCGTGGCCGAGCTGTTAGTGACTCTTCCAAAGCTATAAGGCCAGGGGCATCGTTACTATATTTTATACGTCACATATATTTTTATACAAGGGCAAAGATGAGATTACTAATGGAATTGATACAAGATAATTTATTAATATTTTCTCAAAGAATACATACCGGTCTTGTAACTAATATGTGAAAAATAGCACGATAATTTTGTAACCTTAAGACATGGTTTCAGATCGTTAGACAGAATCACAAACTACTATGGATACTACGTATGACAGAATAATAAAGTCATGACAGTGTAATTTTTTCATATTTTTAAGAAAATAGTTTGAACTTATTAACTTTAAAAAAAATATGTTTCAACTAGAATATGCCCGCGACTTCATCTACGCTTGACTTGAAATTCCCGGGACACAAAATACCACAGCATTTAAAAAAATAATGTAAGTTTTAGTGAAAACTGTGTCGGATTAGGCTAATTTTTACGCACCCGCTCCCGGAAAATCGCCCGGGATTCTCGGAATAAAAATTATCACACATTTTATTGCGTTAAAATTGCTATCGATCAGTAAAAAAATCATATTGGAATTCGATTTTTTTTTAATCTGGCCAATTTAAATAATTCCCAGAAAAATTCCCGCTGGGTTCCCATGATGCAAAGCAGCGCACAGTTTAAGTCTAATAATTAGTTGTCGATCAGCGATAACCGCATCGTAATCGGTCCAGTAATTTTTACTTGAATCCCGAACAAACAGACAAAACGACAAACAGATAAAGAGACAAGAAATCTAAAAAAAATTGCTTCGTATTCTCCTTCGTTTATATATTGTAATCCAGTTGTTTTTTTAATAAATAAGTTCAATGTACAGACACGGCATGTTTAGAATTTTATAATATTATAGATAATACGACTTTGATTGAAATTTTTTATTGATATTTTGTATAAAAACAAGAAAGGACTTGAAGTGCTACCTCTGTAACGTCGCTGCTTCATCTGGGATAATGTTAGTCTTAGTGATCATTTCATGCAGATGTAGCTATGGGCTTAATGCGTTATATGTGATGCGATATTGTTAATGACATTAATCTTTGACAGATAACATTATATACATTAATGAAGCTAATCATTAACGCCGTCATTTTTAAGCCTATAAACAAGACTCATTTGGTTACAATCAATAACTTTAACAATATCCCAAATGGAGCCCGAGCATTAATGTATATACATACATTATGAGTCCAGCAGACAGGCAGACGGGTGCAAAGCGGATACCGTCGCCTATGGACATTTGTAACACCAAAGTTGCTAACATTGTGCTGCCGGACTAATGCCGGAACACAACTCAAGCTTGTTATGGCGGTATACTCCAGACCAAGGGCGGTAGCCATCCAGGCAGGGAAATACCCTACCAACTAAATTATCGGTAATTAGATTTCGTTTTGTGAACTTTGGAGTACAAACCGTATCATAAATAACTTACAAAATATGCTTGAATTTGGGTCAGTTGGTATGTTAATTGCAGAACAATATACATATCTCCATCAGTTCCCATGACCAATTATTTCTTATAATTTTTATGAAAACACGGATCTTATAACGCAGCAGGCTATGTTTACATTCAGCAATGTAGAGACACAAAGAAAATAAAACAATTTTCCGCACGAAATAATACCTGTTTTTCTTCATTTTGTTTTTCTTAATGATACGAGGGTCCGGCAATAATGTATTAGTTTTTACTGGTTAAATAAACATAATCATTATTTGAACAAAATTGTTTTTGTATGTATGTGTCAGACCACGGGCTATAAAAATGGCCCGGACTTTTGGAGCCATAGGAAGGTTTACACGTAGAAGCCTCTTGACAAATTTAATCTAAATGTAGTGTGACACTGGCCGGCGATTATCCCTGTCTGCATCATATAAAATGCACCTAAGGACAAGCCCACCAGTTTCTTGACGCCACTGAAGACTTCTCGGAGGCTACCTGGGGCGTCCAGATACTTCACCCTGTATTGGGCCACCTCTCCGCATTCAAGTAGAACATGGGTGGCTGTTTCTTCTGCCTCCAGACATGCTCTGCACAGGGGGCTGTCGGTGACATATATATATATATATATATATATATATATACACATATATATATATATATATATATACACACATATATATATATATATATATATATATATATATATTAATTGCAGGAGATCAGCAGACAGGCAGACGGCCCACTTGATGGAAAGCGGTTACTATCGCCTATGGACATTTGCAACAGCAAAGTTGCTACAAACGCGCTGCTGCTCTCTTAAGGGAAACTGGAACCTGGTCACTAATGCCGGAACACAACTCAAGGTTGTTATGGCGACATACTTTAGACCAGGAGTGGTAGTCATCCAGTCGGGCAAATGCCTTACCACCTGGCTGTGGGTTGTTAAGTCGCCTCTTACGACAGGCCGCCCGGCCGCAGGAAATTGTATTCTTTCAACGTTCCTGCACGGATAGATATTAAAAAGATGTCACCCAGACCATAATAAATACCAGCTAGCTGTGGGTGTTGTTTTGTCGTCCATTACGACAGGCCGCTAGGCGGCAGCAAATTGTATTCTTTCTCCATTCCTGCACGGATATTTGATCCAGTCAGTACGATCGGAAGGGGTCTGCCACGCTTGCTAATCTAGTCCACTAGCTGTCGTACCAAATTTAACGCTCTCCAAATTGGATAATGTAAAAGCCGCTTCACGCGCTTGGGCGATTTTTCTTATTACGTTGTATCAAAATTACATCAAACTAACTGCGCAGTAAGGTAATCCTGAAATCAAGTTTGGTAAATCATAATGAGGTATTACAATTGAAATATGCATAAAAACATGTTTTGTTGCATCCTTTATATTATTTATTTATTCATGGCTTTGTATTGTTTGTTATTCTACTGCATAAATAGAAAATAATCTTTGAAGGCCAATCATTAGAATTTTAAGGCATCTTCTCAAATTAGGATTATTCGCAATATAAAGTAATAACAGCCCATAAATGTCCCACTGCTGGGCTAGGGGGCCTCCCGCCACGCTTGTCCAAGTCGGCTTGGCAGGTTTGACACATCGGTTATCCCGATGTGCAGGTTGCATCACGATGTTTTCCTTCACCGTTATTAGCACGTGGTATTGTAATATGCACATTAGGTCAGAAAACTGCCTAAGTGGTGCATGCGTTCCGGCCAGGATCGAACCCGCGCCCTTTGAGTGTGAGACGCGTGCGCTAGCCATTACGCTACCACGACTTTGCAATTTTAGTCTTATCCCCTTATTCATATTAATTATACGAGGTTTATAAGTTTTTAATAGGCTTAATTTAGATAGAATTTTTGAAGATTATACATAGGTAAGTTAAAAATACCAATTTTCTACATACATTGCAAAATAGGTAAGAAACTCCTCAGCCATCTGGCAAAATAAAATTTTCGTCATGTATATTTTAAAATTCTAAATATGCCGTGTCTACATTGAAGCTATTAAAAAAAACAACTGAGATAGACTTAATAAACGATGGAGAACACGATTTTTTTTTGTCTGCTTGTCGGTTTGTCAGTTTGTTGGTGATACACTTAAAAACTACTGGACCGAATTCGATACGGTTTTCACTGATCGACAGCATATTTTTAGACTTAAAATCTGCGCTACTTTTTATCCTGGTAATACCGCGGGAATTTTTGGTGTATGACTTAGAATGGTCAGATTAAAAAAAAACGAATTCCAATGCAATAAAGTGTGTGATATTTTTCTCTCGGGAACCCCGCAGGAATTTTCCGGAGCGATTTGAAAGTGCATTAAAATTGGCTTATCCCGACACGGTTTTCACTAGAACGATGACTTACATTCTTTTTTAAATGCTGCGGTCCTTTGTGTCCCGGGAATGCCATCGGAATTTCAAGTCTAGCGTGGACAAAGTCAGGGGCATATCCTAGTATATTTATATATGTCAAGTTATTTTAAAAAATAAATACACAAGTATGTTATACAATAACTTTCATAGAATTAATGGTGTCGTAGCAAGCAATGCATACTCAATAACACATAAACATAATAAGAGGAAAGAAAATTATTACTTAGATATCTATCGTAATAATGATAAGATATATTAAAAATTAATACTGCAACACATATCCATTTTTTTTTATTGCTTGAGTTCAGCAGACAGGCAGACGGCCCACTTGATGGAAAGCGGTTACCATCGCCTATGGACATTTGCAACACCAAAGGTGCTACAAATGCGCTGCTGCTCTCTTAAGGGAGACTGGAACCTGGTCAAGTTATGTATGTATGTATGTATGGAACCTGGTCACTAATGCCGGAACAAAACTCAAGGTTGTTATGGCGACATACTTTAGACCAGGGGTGGTAGCCATCCAGTCGGGCAAATGCCCTACCACCTGGAATATATACATAATAAGAGGAAAGAAAATTATTACTTAGATATCTATCGTAACAATGATAAGATATACTAGAAATTAATATTGCAACATATCTCCATTAATTCCTTACATGTATGATGTATGCAGAAATGTAATGCAGAAGATAATATAAAAGATGGAGCGAGCTAAAGATTTAAAATATTATGAGCATTAATCGGATCTCGGCTAATTATGATACAGGCAGCGCCTAGGATTAGTAACACTACAGTTTCACAGCATGTGGCCCATTGGAATTTGCACTGGCGGAACCTACGTAGTTTTTTTAAACACCTGATCCTAAATAGTAAATCGTCGGTTGAATACAAATAAGTTCGTAATGGAAGGATTGTTATATATTTTTAAGTATTGCATCAGTAGATTAAAGTATTTAAATTAAGGCCCAAGATGATATTTCTTTTTAATTTTGAGATATTATTAAAGTGAAACTTCTTTAGAAACGTTGCGATTTAAAACTCGATGAAACAATAAAGCGACACTAAATTCCTAGGTATTTTTTTGTGATTTGCTATTTCCGTCATTTTGGTGATTTTGGTAGTTTTGATAGTTTTTATAGTATATTAGTTTGCGTAGCCTCCTCACTCTTGTCTACTAAGCGTTATATATATATCTTCGCCTGTTTATTCTCTGAAGTTTCACTTCTACTGCGTGTGAACTGCACAAACTATACGATTGTTGGTAATCAAAATGAATGGAGTCTTGTCAATTTATCTCTGTCATTCTTTTAGTTTAACACAGTGCCGTAAATAGGTCGGTGCCACTGGTGCCCAGGCATAGGGCGTAGACTCTGCGAGGCGCAAGAATGGCCAGACCAGGCAGGACTATTATTTTTTCGGATTGCTCCTGATAAGTTCCCACTGCGCCCCAAGTGCTCGATTCCAACACATACGTACCTACATGCCAGTATCATCAAAACCTTCTGTTAAATTAGACAAAACATCGCGTTCATTTTTTTGGCAGCGCATGAGCGTATTTGTGTTCTAGTTTAAAAAAAATAGATTTTATGTCCAAAATATTAGATAATTGGTCCACCAACACCAAGGTCCTTGTGCGTTATTTTATCACCCTGAATTAAATAAAGTAAGCCTATACATAGCATTGCTCTAGCTAGGGTACCTATAATATCTAACAAAAACAAGGGCCCGGTTATAGAAGCTCGCATAGGGCGTATAAAAGGATCGCTTTTTAGCGATAAGACCGCCCTTTGTACCCAACTAGACTAATACTAGTTCGTAACTTTTTCTGTAATGGTGTACAATAAAGTGTTATCTATCTATAAAAGGCTATTTTCGGCACTGATTTTTTTTATTGCAGTAGATTAGCAGACAGGCAGACGGCCCACTTGATGGAAAGCGGTTACCATCGCCTATGGACATTTGCAAAACCAAAGTTGCTACAAATGCGCTGCTGCTCTCTTAAGGGAAACTGGAACCTGGTCACTAATGCCGCGACACAACTCAAGGTTGTTATGGCGATATACTTCAGACCAGGGGTGGTAGCCATGCCAGTTGGGCAAATGCCCTACCACCTGGCTGTGGGTTGTTAAGTCGCCTCTTACGACAGGCCGCCCGGCCGCAGGAAATTGTCTTCTTTCTCCGTTCCTGCACGGATAAAAATGTAAAAAACAATTGAGGGTATTTTATTTATTTCATCTCTCCTCATTATATGCCCATAATACCTTAAACTACAAGATGGATGGGTACAAATTTAAAGGTAGACCAAAAAAAAGATGGATGGATTGTGTGAAGAATGATATGATGATATGGGGTGTGATAGAAGAGGTATGTCAGAATAGAAGAGTGTGGAAGGAAAAGACATATCGTGCCGACCCCAAGTAATTGGGATATGGTGAAAGAAAAGAAAGAACACCTTAATCTACTTCCTCTCAATTCAGTCACGGCTGCAACTTTTAAAGATCCCCTTATGCACATTTCCCACCATTCTTGTAACACCACACATGTAGATGATTATATCTATAGAATATTAATTGCCTGTCCTTTACACAGGACACTTGTTAAGCTGGTGTCCAAGTTCACGGTCAAAACCTCTCACGTCAAACCTGTTCTGGTGACAGCCTATTCATCTTAATACATAAAACAAGATTTTCTGAGAAATTTTACCATCTGTACTCATTAGCAATGTAGTCAAGAATCTGTTGAACAAGTCAGAACGTGCATATAAAAATATTTTATACTTGTGTATATTATACTTTAAGTAAGATGGCGTCTGTGGTTCACTGCAACGCAGAGGCTCCGGGTTCGATTCCTGGCATGGTAAATTTCGGAAACGAATTTTCCGTTATTTACTATGGTTTGGGTGTCAGGGATCGGCCCCAAAGTAGTACGTTGTATATTACCCGTATATAATATATATATATATATATATATATATATATATATATATATATATATATAAATCAATTGCTGTTCGTTAGTCTCGCTAAAACTCGAGAACGTCTGGACTGATTTGGCTAATTTTGGTTTTGAATTATTTGTGGAAATCTAGGGAAGGTTTAAAAGGTAAGTAAATATGAAAAAAATGCTTGGAATATAGTAAAAATAACAATTTCGCTTTCCCTTAGAAACTATTCCTATCTGTCAAACGTTTGACGTTTGTCCCGTCGTTCAGAAATCAACGTTTTTTATTTATTGATTGTGAGGCGGTACGAAGTTTGCCGGGTCAGCTAGTATAATAATAATAATAACAGCCCATAACTGTCCCACTGCTGGGCTCGGCCTCACACTGTACCGGAACGGACAGTATACCCGCCACGCTTGTACACGGTGGCTTGGCAGGTTTGACACATCAGTTATCTCGATGTGCAGGTTGCATCACGATGTTATCCTTCACCGTTGCTAGCACGTGGTAATTGTAACAATATGCACATAGGGTCAGAAGACTACTTAAGTGGTGCATGCGTTCCGGCCAGGATCGAACCTGCGCCCTTTGAGCTTAGGACGCGTGCGCTAGCCATTATTAACTAATGTGGGTGTTTGTCTGCCGATTGTTAAAAAAATGATGATAATAATAATCGGCAGACAAACACACACATTGTATATCCCCAAATTAAGCAAGTTACGCTTGTGTTATGGGTAATATACAACGGACTACTCTGGGGCCGATCCCAGACACCCAGACCATAGTAAATAACGGAGAAAATACGTTTCCGAAATTTACTATACCAGGAATCGAACCCGGAGCCTCTGCGTTGCAGTGAGGTAGGCCGGCAAAGGCTTAGCCCGCTCAACCACAGAGGCCGTCAGTGTTAATGGACATAACACTGACGGCCGCTGTGTAACCATAATAGTGGTTAATGGACGAGATTGCATAGAGACGGAAGCAACATAGGCTCCCTTGGTGTTGCAAATCAATGTCCATAGGCGACGGTAACCACTTTCCATCAATCACATTCCTATCCGTGCAGGAACGGAGAAAGAATACAATTTCCTGCGGCCGGGCGGCCTGTCGGAAGAGGCGACTAAACAACCCACAGCCAGGTGGTAGAGTATTTGCTCGACTGGATGGCTACCACCCCTGGTCTAGAGTATGCCGCCATATTAACCTTGTGTTGTGTTCCGGCATTAGTGACCAGGTTCCAGTCTCCTTTAAGAGAACAGCAGCGCATTTGTAGCACCTTTGGTGTTGCAAATGTCCATAGGCGATGGTAACCGCTTTCCGCCAAGTGGGCCGTGTGCCTGTCTGCTGAACTCCTGCAATAAAAAAAAAGACGGGCGGTCAACTTGTTTGGCAACCACCAGCAATTCAAAATCAATCGCGAAAACTACCTGGACAATAAAATGGACATCGACCTTAAGATATCTATCTATATATAAAATTTTAAACATGCCGTGTCTGTAAATTGAAACTATTAAAAAAAAATCAACTGGAATAGACAATATAAACGATGGAGAACACGATGCATTTTTTTTTAGATTTCTTGTCTGTTTGCTTGGCATCCACGTAACAACTACTGGGCCGAATTCGATGCGGGTTTCGCTGATCGACAGCAAAGTTTTAGCCTTAAATTAGGCGCTGGCGGGAATTTTTCTGGGAATTATTTAAAATGGCCAGATTAAAAAAAAAACGAATTCCATTGTGTTTTTTTTAACTGATCTATAGCAAATTTCTTATTCCGGGAATTCCGTGAAATTTTCCCTGGAACGATTTGAAGGTGCATAAAAATTGGCATATTCCGAAACAATTTTCACTAAAATGATAGCTAACATTCTTTTATTTAAAAAATACTTGTCCCGGAAATCCTGCGGGAATATCAAGTTTTTTTTATTTTTTTATTGCAGGAGTTCAGCAGACAGCTAGACGGCCCACTTGATGGAAAGCGGTTACCATCGCCTATAGACATTTCTAACACCATAGGTGCTACAAATGCGCTGCTGCTCTCTTAAGTGAGACTGGATCCTGGTCTCTTATCCGTGCAGGAACGGAGAAAGAATACAATTTCCTGCGGCCGGGCGACCTGTCGTAAGAGGCGATAAAACAACCCACAGCCAGGTGGTAGGACATTTGCCCGACTGGATGGCTACCACGAGTTGTGTTCCGGCATTAGTGACCAGGCTCCAGTCTCCCTCAAGAGAGCAGCAGCGCATTTGTAGCACCTCTGGTGTTGCACATGTCCATAGGCGATGGTAACCGCTTTCCATCAAGTGGGCTGTTCGCTGAACTCCTGCAATAAAAAAAACCTAATGCTGGAACACAACTCAAGGTTGTTATGGCGACATAATTTAGACCAGGGGTGGTAGCCACCCAGTCGGGCAAATGCCTTACCACCTGGCAAAGTGGTAGGGCATTTGCCCGACTGGATGGCGTTAAGCTTGAACAAGTTAAGCGTGATCGCGCGCATATCCTAGTAATTTATATAAACTTATTTAATTTATTTCGGATATATCGTAAATCATCTAAGTATCAAATAAAAAAATCACATTCAAGATATCTTTTTGACCATAAAAATCACTTGTATTCGATATATAGTTTTGCGTCTTCATATAGACTATAAAAACCATTAAATTATATGAAAAAAAATACCAATTTTCCTAAATTGCATATCAATAACGTTTTGATATCATAAAAACACAATAACTTATTTTCAACAGATCCGTTTCCATGCAAAAACTTGACAATAACGTCCGATCATATTTTTTAGTCGACACTTCGTATTATTAATAACATGTATTGAATTTCATGGTCAAAGCCATAGATACGTCTGAATGAAGTAGTCATTTAAATTTATATAATAAAACTCTTTATTATTCAAATTAATAAATCTAAGGAATAAAAACGATGTGTTTCTCTGAAACAAAGATTTATTTATGTTAGTACTTACAATTAGGTACCTAAACATACGATAAATAACTAACATTATATACACTAGGCTTACCTGAAACAAAGAAACGACATTCAAAGTCCATTCACTTAAATTCTAATTGAAATAATAATTAAAACTGTTATTTAAAACTGAACACTTATCAAAAACTATATTTGTTTCCACCGTCTTTCGTAATTTTTAAGTGTGTGACTTAGGTCGCGTTCCACTTAAATTGTGATATACTGTGTTTTTAACGTTTATACATGCGTTCCTTTGGTAACATTTTCATTACATTTATTTTGATCGCAAACGTCATCTATCTAGATGGATAGATAATACTTTATTTCTTACCAAATATACAATAATATTTTCTTAAGTTTTCGCGACTTGTACATACATACATAACTTCACGCCAGTTCAGTTCAACAGAGTGCCATTTAGGCTTATTCTTACACACCTCACTTGCCTCTTTGACATTCATAACTCTTGTCATGCAAGCTCGTCTGTTCTTAAGGCTCCTGACATCACCTTCTGCTAGTACACGATCAATTTGATCGTGGAGGGTGTGTCGTGGCCTTCCACGACTTGTATACTACATAATAAAATAAAACTGCGTTTTAACGGTTTTAAGCGCGGTGATTTTATTTGATTTTGGTTTTTCCGACAGCGCCACCTACCGGGTCTAACTGTAACTAAACCATCCGCAGACCAATTCAAACACTATTTTTTTTACTGGGTTGCATTATTGAAGTTTTAGTAGGGATCCCAATTTTTTTTTGTAATAAATATACATATATACATACATAACTTCACGCCAGTTCCCTTGCGGGGTAGGCACGGACAACAGAGTGCCATTTAGGCTTATTCTTACACACCTCACTTGCCTCTTTGACATTCATAACTCTTGTCATGCAAGCTCGTCTGTTCTTAAGGCTCCTGACATTACCTTCTGCTAGTACACGATCAATTTGATCATGGAAGGTGTGTCGTGGCCTTCCACGACTTGTATACTACATAATAAAATAAAACTACGTTTTAACGGTTTTAAGCGCGGTGATTTTATTTGATTTTGGTTTTTCCGACAGCGCCACCTACCGGGTCTAACTGTAACTAAACCATCCGCAGACCAATTCAAATACTATTTTTTTAACACCTTGGGTTGCATTATTGAAGTTTTAATAGGGATCCCAAATTTTTTTAAAAATAAATATAGCCTATATTAATCTGGGATAATGTAGCATTTTAATGGAAAATTAATTTTTGAAATCGGTCTAGTACTTTTTGAGTTTATTTGATACAAACATACAATAATACAAAAATACAAATCTTTCCCCTTTCTAATAGTATTAGTATTAGTATAGAAGTATAGATAAAACAAAAAGCGAGAGAATTTAGAAGATATTTAAGGTATACTGAGCAATTGATGTGCTTACTATTCTCCATCCATGTCATTCGCTACTACAGCTTTAAATTAATTGCCAATCAATTAGCCATATGAACTAGTCACGATCGTGAAGATAAAAAGACGACGCATCTTTTTATTAGTATTATTAATATTTAATCATTTATTTACATAAAGAAACACTTCTACTAGATACTATATTTGAGTAACACTCTTCATTTATTTTTATTGAAATTTTGGTAGTCTTCCTAATTCTGCAGTCTGTGTCAAATTGTAGGGCTCTAAATTACACGGCAAAAGTTACGCAGTAACTAAGATTGCTTGCTAACTCAATAAGAAAATTAAAATCTTGTTTTATTTTGCTTTAATCTGAAACAATTTTTTTAAATAAAATAAAAAAAACATCAAAAATCAAAAGTAAAGAATTAATGTCTATGATAACACATAAAATGAGACTCTAATTCAAACCATCCGGGAACCCACTCAAAAACACAAAAACAAAATCACCAAAATCGCTCCAGGTGATTAGGAGGATTCTAGAATCCAATCTCAGCGCCACCTATTTGTTCTAACGGGATAAAAAGTATCCTATGTCCGTCTCCTGGTTCTAAGCTACCTCCCCCCAATTTTCAGCCAAATCGGTACAGCCGTTCTTGAGTTATAAATAGTGTAACTAACACGACTTTCTTTTATATATACCTATATAGATGTTTTAAGTAATATAAAAAATTTGTCACGCATTTAACATTTCCTAAACCGATGACTAAATCTTATGTCATTTTGAATGAATTCATTCACGTGTGTGATTACAGATGGTATCTGTAAATGATTGTGTCACGAATTTAATGAAGTAAACAAGAAATAAATATTGTAGGTACGCAATTCCGGATTACTCTATGTATTATTTCAACATTGCTTATGTAGATTTTAAAATTAGAATTAAACTCGGATTTAAATCTGTTGTAAGTACCTAAACAAATATTTAAAAAAAATCGAAATGTATGCAGGGAGACATAGTAGAAGTGAAACTTCAACGGACAAGTGGAAAAATGAATGGCAACGGATAAGTAGCTAGACTTGGTGAGAGGCGGCATAATTTTAGAGTATACTATGGATGCGTTTTGTGGTTCCGGATCGAAATCAGTTTTTTTGTTCGATAAAATAAAATATGTTTAAATAAAAAATGCATTCATTGAGATGTATCTTACCTAAGCATATATCATAATTTGCAGTAAACCTGCGAAAAATCGAAATGTGTGCTGGGACACATAGTAGAAGTGAAACTTCAACGGACATGTGGCAAAACGAATCGCAACAAAATTTTAACTTGAAATTTTACTTAATGTACTCGTCCCAATTGAAAACCTGCCCGTAAAACTTCAAGTTAAAATTTTGTTGCGATTAGTTTTGCCACTTATCCGTTGCCATGCGTTTTTCCACTTGTCCGTTGAAGTTTCACTTCTACTATGTGTCCCAGCACACATTTCGATTTTTCGCAGGTTTACTGCAAATTATGATTTGGTTAGGTTAGGTACATTTTAATGAATGCATTTTTTATTTAAACATATTTTATTTTATCAAACAAAAAAATTGAAATCCGCCTCTTACTAAGTCTAGTCTAAATTTATGCCGCTCCTCCACGCGGCCGTAATGCTTTTTCGTGACAGAAAATCCTAAGACCCCCCCCCGTCTATATAGAAGTTTCACTTCAAAAAATAAATAGTAAAAAAATAACTCGAAATTAACTAAAGCTATTAATCTTCAAAAATCTGTATAGTAAATTAAAATAAATCAATAATTTAAGTGCAAAAAATGACTTTAAATGTCATTCTAGAAACGACCAAACTAGATCATAATTTACTGAAAGGGCAATACGATTTAAAAACTTGTTTCCGTCTTTATTGATAAAAATATAGCAAATAATAATATAACAAACACCTCTTCTGAAATCTCAAATTACTTGAGACTGACGTGTCCTTTCTATTACTTATAGCCTCTTTGAGATCTTTGTGTTTAGGTCCATGTATTACGTGTCATAATGCTAATGAACTATTTTCACGTTTATTACAACGTTAGTCGTCGTTGTTGCCGTTCATTTGCCTTACTATTTGACAGAAGCTCCACATAAGTAATGTCAAATTTCAACCGATGGTAATGCAAGTGGATGAATAGTAAGGTATAGGAACCGGCCGATAATAGACCGCACTAAACTTTATGGCATCTCCAGATTAGCAGAAGTCTGCGCAGTACTTACCGAATCTATGAAAAGTAATCTAGTAGCTACGTGTGACCATAAAGTTCAGCCTGAACTATAGAACAGCTAGTAATGCTAGTACAATACACGCATATCCCACCAAATAACAAATGGTTTTGTAAGAATCGATCAGGAACATAGAGGAATTTTCTATAAATGTCTGTTAATTTTAGGTATTAATTTACCTAACACGATAGTCACTAGGAGCTAGCTTGTAGCTGGCTTAGTGGCAGTAAAAGTAGTTATGGAAAACATTATGTATTATTAGCTGAATGTCATAGGTTGAACAGATTAATTCTGTAGACTCAATACTGACATTATTGGGATAAAATGTCAACTCTAAATAAAGAATACCATTGATAATTTAGACATAAGTGGAAAAGGTGTAACATTCAAAGTGCTAAACGATTGACAAGGACAGCAGTTTGCTATTTATGGAGTTATTGTTATTTTAGACAATGCAAACGCACTTGAAGCTATTGCTTGCATAATCTACTGTTTTGACATAGGCGATGAATTTAGTGCAGGAGAATAATATGTATTAACTTACGTATACATTTGGCTGCAGTGTTTTACCTTTTATGGACTTTTTACCTTTACTTCACAAAGCTAGATTCTTCTTGAAATATTTAAACCGAAAAATGAAAATTTTCTCTGTGCCAATTACAAGACCTCGGAATTATTGAGTAACACTGTAATAGTCAGTAACGATTAATAATTATAAAATGTTGTCTATGAGGTAAAATGTTTTGTACTTTTGATAAACAGTTTCGTTCGATTTAAAACTGTGCAGTGGTTTGCTACAAATTATAATAAAGCACAAGTCTAGTAATGCAATGCCATTATTATCATTTTATTAGAGTCCTGGTTACATTTAGAACGTCTGCTTCACAACCTTGTGGTTACATATATAATAAAATGATTTATTTGCCTCAAAATAAGTAACAATCTTAAATACAAAATGAAGACACATTATTACAATTTGCAGTCTTATAAACTAAATTATTGTTTGTGCTTCTACTAGCTCCAAAACTAGTATTAACTGTATCTTTGGATATATATATCTATGACTCTGTGTATTCATCTTTATTTCGTAAAATGCTCGATGTCTCTTATTGTTTGTCATTAGCCTTCATATCATCACTTATGACGTTGAGCTAGTATATCTTTGGCCTATCTTCTGTATCGGGACTTGGCGGAGATGGCACAGCTAACAATTTATTCCCCAAACCAACTGATCGGTTTCTATAAAATCTTGTCCTGAGAGGGTAGTCACTACCTACTACTCTTGTATTACTTACTACTATTAATATTGCGATGCTATTAAAGAGCAACTAAGTAATGAGGTCTCAGTTTGTATAAGACCTATGTAACACTTAGTTCGCAATAATAATGATTTGATTTTATTTGTAGTTTATTGGCCCTGGTATAATAGCGGGGAAATTAACGAGTTAAAGGTCAATTTTAATCAACACATATGTCAAGTTACTAGATAATAAATGAATTAATTTTTTGCACATACTAAGGTAAATTCGCATTGTTTATTTCACACTTGACATTGAGAATTTCCAGCAATGTCAAGCAACATTTGGACCGTTATTTATTTGTGTTGTTATCATTGTTCAACAGTATTCAGTTACAAACAAACACGTCATACACTTAATTCGTTCAGTTTATTGAATTCGTGATTTTAACAACAATGGTTCTGTTAATACACAAGGATTTCACCTCGAATTTCATAATTTTTCGGTGATGGCACGTCTATTGATTATTTATCAAATTATAAACAGTTATCCTTTTATGTTTTAGTGGATCCTGTAAGCTGTAATATTTATGTATTATACACACATGCATACATACATACATAACTTCACGCCAATTCCCTTGCGGGGTAGGCACGAACAACAGAGCGCCATTCAGGCTTATTCTTACACACCTCACTTGCTTCTTTGACATTCATAACTCTTGTCATGCACGCTCGTCTGTTCTTAAGGCTCCTGACATGTATGTATGTTTGTATTATAAACATTTTATTGTTTAAAGTTACCGAGTTTATGAATCTTTAAAATTTATATATCTACGTTAACTTTTATTTTTTTGTTAATGTCATTTTATTTAGGTTGCCTGGAAGAGATCGCTTTGAGCGTTAAGGCCGCCTATTGTATTGCCTAGAAAATATAGTAAACTAGCGGTCCCGGCAGACGTTGTCCTGCCTTTAAAAAATAAAATTCTAGAACCCGATCCCAGAGCCACCTATCGGTTCTAATTGTGAATCTAAACCATCCGGGTATCCACTCAAACACACAAAAACAAAATCACCGAAATCGCTCCAGGTGATTAGGAGGATTCCAGAACCCGATCTCAGCGCCACCTACCGGTTCTAATTGTGAATCTAAAAGAGTAATATAATTTTTGTTATTCTAAGTCATGACAAAATAAGATTAAAAATCTTGCCAAAAAATTAAAGTTTATAATTAACAAATAAAAAATAGGGGTTGATCGTAGAGGGGTGAAAATTGAGGATTGTATGTATTTTTGTATGTTGTATCATAAAAAAATAGAAATTAAAAATTTTGTCTAAAAAATAAATAAAAAAATTTAGGGGTGGACTACCCCTAACATTTAGGGGGATGAAACATAGATGTTGGCCGATTCTCATAGATACCGGATAAGCACAAAATTTTTTATCAAAATCGGTCAAGCCGTTTCGGAGGAGTATGGCAACGAAAACTGTGACACGAGAATTTTATATATTAGATATGGTCTGTTTTTGTAATTGTATATTTTGGTGTGCAATAAAGTGTTATCTCTCTCTCTCTTTCTCTCTACGTTTCACAAGATAATTGTTCCCGTTGCATCTTGTATATACCGTCCGCGACATCTTTAACACCCTAAAATTTGGTCTGTAATTTTCTTAACGTTGCCCATGTCTGGTATAAGGGTTTTTTTTTCGCCGCAATGACTACGGAACTCTAATAACTGACCTATCATTCTTTTACAAGAGCTAGCCGTTTTTTGTACAAAGTCTGTAATTATATTACAACACTTAACTCTACTGGGTGACCAAATTAATTCATACTTCCACAAAAACATGTTTGCGAAAACACCGAATCTGGAAAATACGTTTTTAAAATAAATTATTTTATTAATAAAAAAATAAATAGGTATTTTAGGCTAAGGACACGGCAGTAATGACCGATCGGTCACGGTTGTATGGATATCATTTACATTATTATGTAACGTCTATTCTTACGCATCACGTATATTGCTTGTTTGCTTGTAGTAAAGTAGCAAATCATCATCTCTATTACGTGGGATCATCTTGATTCTAGCTCTTGGGTCGTATCAATTGATGTAGTACCACGGTAAGAGTTCAGCAGACAGGCAGACGGCCCACCTGATGAAAAGTGGTTATCATTGCCTATAGACACTGGTAACAAAGGTGCTACCAATGTGTTGCCGCTCTCTAAACGGATTATCCGTGCAGGAACGGAGAAAGAATACAATTTCCTGCGGCCGGGCGGCCTGTCGGAGGCGACTTAACAACCCACAGCCAGGTGGTAGGGCATTTGCCCGACTGGATGGCTGCCACCCCTGGTCTAAAGTATGTCGCCATAACAAACTTGAGTTGTGTTCCGGCATTAGTGACCAGGTTCCAGTTTCCCTTAAGAGAGCAGCAGCGCATTTGTAGCAACTTTGCTGTTGCAAATGTCCATAGGCGATGGTAACCGCTTTCCATCAAGTGGGCCGTCTGCCTGTCTGCTGATCTCCTGGAATAATAAAAAAAAAGGTTGTTATGGCGGCACACTCTAGACCAGGGGTGGTAGCCATCCAGACTCTACCACTTGGCTGTACGTGTACTACCTGCCCGCAGAAATTTGTAGGATAGAAAGATAGTTCTATGTTATTAGTACCATACAATTTTCTTCTTATACCAAAAGCGCATAAGCACCTGATTATGGTCAAAGTATAAATTCAAATTCAAAAGTTTTTATTCAAAGTAAGTTCTTCTAGAGAGTTTTTTTTAATTCTACTTCCTATTTATTCTATGTACATCGCTTCGCAACGTGTTAGCGCTGTATAATGAGAAGAAGCGGCAAGAACCTGCTTAGCAACACGTCTAGCTAAAAAATATTTTCTTCATATTTATGTATCTCAGCTTCTTTTTTAATTAATGCATAGATATGTTATACAATCACTTTACGAAGAGTTAATGCAGTTGTAACAATAGGACGTAGACATAATAAGAAAAATATTATTACCGTCGCCATGGCAAAAGAAACTAAAGTTTCATACTGCAACATATCTTGATAAATTATTTGCACGTTTGGCAAATTTAATTTTATACAGACGATAGTATAAAAGGCTGGACCGAGCTGCATGTAATTGAACTGCCGTTCCGTCTCTCCCAGCCATAACACGTTGCGAAACGACAGTAAGATCGTATAAGACGTCTCGAACCGCCGATCCCGGTCAGCCGGGATTAATACATTGTCAATTAGTACATTGTGTCGCTCGCTAGTCGGCATCGTTAGATCCATCCCCCTCTCGTGGCAACAGTCCAGCCGAGGTAAAGCCTTCTAAGGAGCTCCCTCAAGCAAAGTGCCCCCCGGGAAAACCCCGATAAATTTCTGAGGTCTTCGGACCAACAATATAAAGTCAAATCCAATAAAAAAAAATGTAAATGAAGATTTATCATTTAAATAAATGCGAATGAAGTCACAGGTAACAGCTAGTTCTGTTATAGATATGATTTGTGTTTCTTGATAGTATTTACAAGAACATTGGTGTAAATTTGTAAACATGTTCAAGACTATATGACGTCGCTTCTCAACATTCTTATGCCAAAGGTTAGCCGTTACGTTGTACAGTGGTTTTATTTCACTGTTCACTACACAACTAAAATACCACTACTTTTGTTTTTGAAATAGCATTTTTAAAGCCTAGTGTTACGTAGTGTGATGTGTAATCAAGACGGTTCAATTCTTGATCCACGCGTCATGGAGACTTCTGTAGATATGACGAACTTACACTGTTATTGTAATTTGACGATTTGAGTGTGCCACGGAATTGCACGAATTAATTCCTTGCACACCTTTTTACCACCGGATAAGCAGACTCACGCCACCGAAATCTGGTGGAAATACCAACAAAGCGGACGAAACGCTATGCTTCCACTTTTATTATACATACACGAAGAGTGGAACTCTTTACCGTCGTCTGTTTTTCCTGAAACATACAATCTAGGTGTCGTCAAGTCTCGCGTGAATAGGTGTCTTCTAAGTAAGCAGCTCCATCTTAGACTGCATTTCCTCATGATATTCATGACATGATAATTCTCCATACCTTGAAACTGCAATGGATTGTTCAAATATTTCAATAGCTGGTGACGAATTTCGAGAAGATATTTTAAGCAATTTGAAATTATAAATACAGTATTTATCGAGTTATTGAGGGGTGAATAGGGTTTGCGGTTATTTCGCTACTGGTAGTAGTATATCGTATTGACAAAAAATAGTTTTTTAAATATAAAATTTCACCTAATATCTAAATTATAAATAATACGAAGAATAACTTAACTAAATACTTTAAAATAAACTAAATTATAAATAAATTAATATAAAGTATGTAACAAATCGCTGCCGGAGCGAAGCGTGCCAGAAGGCTGGTTGCATTTCTACGCTGCATGGCAATGCTGATTCGTTGCGCAAAATGCAAACCAGTCTTCTGATCACGGGTGGTATTAAAGAGTTTCTTAGAAATCTCTTTGAAGAAACCCTTTGCCGATAGACCCCACGGACCTAAAGTTTCAACTCCAAATGGTACAAATATGTAACCCCTTCCTAGGGTTCCATATTTGCGCCGTTTGAGATCTTCAGCTGTTGAAGAAGCGTTGCCAGCCCCTGACTTAGTCACTGGAAGATGTGATGTCGTCAGAGTGTCAACGCATGTTGCGTCTCACACAAGCAGCCTTCCCATCCTCCAAGGAATAAGTGACATTCCATCCGGCCTCTTGCTATCGTCGCGCACCAAGCCATTTGGCTCTAGAATCGCTGGTACGCCGATGCTGACAAGAGCTCGGCGGATGATGTCATCGAGACTGGCATGGCAAGATCTTCGGCCAACACTATGTAAACATGATAATCCGAAAATAGTTAAAGCTGTATGTTTTCAATACATTTTGCATCAATTTAGAAAAATAAAATTTCTTAAAAAAGTGCGATTATTTTACAAGAAATCTTGGATATCTGAGACAACATATATAATACACAAATTCTTACCGTCCCCTTTGGAATCATTTGATGTAAATTTATTTAATGGTGCTAATATTTAAATTTCAAATTCAACTGTATTTCCCAATAATAAACGATGTAATCTTTTTTCAAACCGTTTTAAATTGCTTATAAGAAAAAGAAATACGCTTTTATTGATGATATTTATAAACCTATGACTAACTATATAACTTAACTCACTTAATCATCCATTTACACGTGAGATAAAGATGATACATTAATTGATTATATTATTAATCAGCGGGCTACACGATTTATAATCGCGGCTGCGATCAGTCGCATCGTGAACAGGATGTACCAGAGTCCGGTTGAATGAGTTTTCGTTGACCTTCACGTCTTATGATGAGTCAACTTAGTGATATGACCACAAGTGTATTATTTGCTAATTATAATTAAATATTATATTATAAATATGTATGTCTTTAAAGACCATGGGCGATAAAAATGCCCCGGACTTTTGGAGGGCTTGCGTGGGGCCATGGGGAGGCCAACACGTAGAGACCCCTTGACAAATTTAATCTAAATGTGGCGTGACACTGACCGGCGATTATCCCTGTCTACACCATATAATAATGCACCCAAGGCCCAGCCCCGGCCAGTGTAGAACTATTGTGGGAAATGAGAACAAAAGTTCCGGGCTATTGTGCTAGTGGTACTAGGGGTCTGGGAATATGGGGACTATGGCGTGTGCCCGTCGCAATGTTCGGGTAACATGGAAAAATGGGCAGACGGTGACTCGCCACTACCTGCATGGGCCCCTAAAAATGCCATAGAAGAGTGAATAAGGGGTGTAGAGAGAGGTGGGCTGCAGGTTCCCCGAAGCTACTTCCGACGTATTTATCACTTCCACCCCTGGAGCTTGAATCTTAGCCCTAGCGATCTCCACTCCGTGCCTGCTGGCTAAGGCAAGCACGGAGGTGAGGGCGTTGCCTTGGCCCCTGGATTCAGGCCCGAGGTGTCATTACTCATCTAAAGCTTCGCCACAAAGACCCCCTGCGGGTTTATACATATTATTATTATATATATTATATAAAAAACCTTGAGGTCATATTTGATAGTGAGCTTTGTAACGCACTGCCAGTTTTTTTTTATTGCCGAAGATCAGCAGACAGGCACATGGCCCACTTGATGGAAAGCGGTTACCATCGCCTATGGACATTTGCAACACCAAAGGTGCTACAAATGCGCTGCTGATATCTTAAGGGAAACTGGAACCTGGTCACTAATGCCGGAACACAACTCGAAGGTTGTTATGGCGACATACTTTAGACCGGAGTTGATAGCCATCCAGTCGGGCAAATGCCCTACCACCTGGCTGTGGGTTGTTAAGCCGCCTCTTACGACAGGCCGCCCGGCCGCAGGATATTGTATTCTTTCTCCGTTCCTGCACGGATAAAGTTGCGAAGTTGCTATCAGACAAGTAAAATCGCATCGATATTTAAAACGATGATCAGAAAATATTACCTGTCTTTGGAATATGATGATATTTAAATGTATAGACATATATATTTACCTGTAAACATTTTTATATTTTTGTAGATATGTATATTGGGTATATATCTATTTAATATATAAAACATCTGTATATACTGTATTTATATATTTATTAATAGGTAAATTACTACCTATTAATAGGTAGGAACGGAGAAAGAATACAATTTCCTGCAGCCAGGCGGCTTGTCGTAAAAGTATTTGCCCGACTGGATGGCTACGACCCCTGGTCTAGAGTATGCCTCCATAACAACCTTGAGCTGTGTTCCGGCATTAGTGACCAGGTTCAGTCTCCCTTAAGCAGGAAGCATTGGAGAATCGTGTTTCTGTCCAAAGTGAACCACCTACTGAAATTAGTACAGTAATAACTCAGCTTAGGTCAGCCTTAAACGATCGTGACCAGGAGATATTAGCTAATGATGTGGAGATAAGGAATATTCCTGAGGAGAAGAATGAAAATCCCACACAGTTGGTTATCACAGTTGCAGCGGGGTTAGGTGTAAGCATAGAAAATCGGGATATTGTAAGTGCAGAAAGATTTGGTAGGCACTTTCTTAACACCAATCAAGAAGAAACCTTGGAGCCGCGCTCGCGTGCTCTTGTGGTCCGTTTAGCGCGACGTAACCTCCGTGATGAACTCCTACAAAAGGCTCGGACACGACGTACCGCTGACTCGGGAGATAATTATTATATTGGTCCTTCCGGAAAGTCCCAGCGCTTCTATATAAATGAACGTCTGACCAAATTCAACAGGGAGTTATTTTGGCTGGCGCGTGAAGTGGGGCGCACTGAGGCCAGAAATGCCTGGTCTGTGGTCTGCCCATATCAAAATTTACCCATAAATTTAAAGTCACAGAAGCTATGGGACGGCCCGCTTTGCTCATTGGTGCATAAAAATCTTTTGGATACGTGTGCCCATGAGACGGAGCGTGCTCGTCTCCTAGCTGTCTCGCGTTGGGAGTCTGGCTTGTGGCTGCAGGCACTCCCCTCGGCGAATTTGGGCACTTTTCTAGACGATAACGCGTTTAGAATAAGTGCTTGCATTCGCCTAGGGGCGGCCTGTGTTGTTCCACACCGCTGTCAGTGCGGAGATAAGGTCGAGCGCCTCGGTCACCATGGGTTATCGTGTAGCAGGAGTGCCGGCAGAATTTCACGTCATGCAACACTTAATGACATAATCCGTCGGGCTCTTGTCACCGCCGGGGTACCTGCCGTCCTAGAACCGAACGGCCTGTGCCGCGACGATGGCAGGAGACCCGATGGTATGTCATTGGTGCCCTGGAAGATGGGTCGCCCCTTAGTATGGGACGCGTCTTGCGTCGATACTTTGGCAGCGTCCCATCTTCCAGCTACTAGCATGTCTGCCGGTACAGCTGCTGCACAACAGGAGGCCCTAAAACGCCGCAAATACTCAGCCATCGGAAATGGCTACATATTTGCGGCTTTTGGGGTCGAGACCCTGGGACCATGGGGGCCTGAGGCGCACAAGCTTTATCGGGACATAGTCAAACGTCTGGTGGATGTCTCACGTGACCAAAAGACTGGTTTATACCTCGCACAGCGCATCAGCATTGCCATTCAGAGAGGCAATGTGGCCAGTCTTTTGGGCACGTTTCCGACTGAGAGCGGTCTAGAACTAGATTTTATACTTTAATTTTAGTTTGTATATATAGTTTATTTTTAGTTTAATTTATTGTATAGTTTAATTTATAAGTTAATTTATTTTTAGTATTTAATTATATGTTTTAAGTTAGTTTTAGTTTGATATTAACTATTATTTTATAATATATATATAAGCCTTATATATTTGGTTTACCAGACTGGTTCTATTTTTTAATATTTTTATTCCTTTTAATAATGCATATTATTTTTGGCCAATGTTACATGTTCATTTAATGTCCAAGCAAAGTGGCACCTAATTACGCTTAGAACCAACCATATAGCCTCCCGTCCAATCTCAGCCAAAAATGGATTTTTGATCGACGCCAAAAAAACCTTTAGGATTTTTTGCCCGATAACTTAAGTCTTTATATTACTGTATATTTGTTATATATTTACAGTACTATAATTACCATATAGATACATCATATTTTATACAGCTATAGCCTTAGATTATAACAATAATAATAATATTAATATAAATTGATATATATGTATATATAATAAAACATTGTGCATACTTGATTACTGTACTATGTATTTAGTTTCTCTTTCTTATTATTATTATGTATAATGCTTTTACGTATTTTTAGATTTATTTTTTGGTAGGACTAAATAATGATATATTTATACGGGTCTTAAGTTAATATATTTAGAATAGGAGGTGGGCACTGAAAATCAGTGCTGTGGCGGGGGTATCTCCCGACACAGCAATATACTAAGTGCCAACCTCGTTTGTCGAATAGCGGCATCTATAAACATATTTTGTCTCTTCTATTTTATAAGTAATTGTTTGTGTCGCATTTGGCAAATAAACGCTTTCTTTCTTCTTTCTTTCTTTCTTCTTTCTTTCTTTCTTCTTTCTTTCTTTCTTCTTTCTTTCTTTCTTCTTTCTTTCTTAAGAGAGCAACAGCGCATTTGTAGCAACTTTGGTGTTGCAAATGTCCATAGGCGATGGTAACCGCTTTCCATCAAATGATTATTATAATTGTGACATGTGTCATTGCTTAGTTTTTCTATAGCAATTTATTTTCCTTGAAACTCAGGGTGTATTATCAGTTTTTTCTCATTTACTAAAATTTTATATTTTGTTTCGTCTATTCTAGTTGGCGCTTGCTGCAGCAGGGCCCAATCCATACCAGGGCATCTTCCAGATCGACATATCCCCTGAGGAGGCACAGAAGTACCTCGCCAACCCACCCTTTACAGACCCGCAGTTATCAGGGCGGACTGCCGTCTTACCATTGGTTTGTATTTTGATTACATAAATCAATCCTACCTCACTGCCACCTAGAGGCTCCGGGTTCGATTCCCGGTATGGTAAATTTCGGAAACGAATTTTCTCCATTATTACTATGGTCTGGGAGTCTGGGATCGGCCCCAGAGTAGTCAGTTGTATATTACTCATAACACAAGCGTAACTTCCTTAATTTGAGGATATACAATATGTGTGTTTGTCAGCCGATTTTTTTTACAAGCTTTTATTTAACTTGCATTGGATGTACCTATGTATGTATGAAGTTCGGGTGGAATCTTGCAAGTTAAATTTGACCAACTTCCCGGTTTCCCATTGAGCTGAAATTATATACATACGTATATCGCGTGACGCAATAATATGGTACCATGGAGCTGATCTGATAATGGAATCGGAAGGTGGCCATAGGAACTCCTGTACTAAACAAGATAGACCCGTCTTGTTTGGGCTCGTTTTACTTGTCTTGGCTAGCACTCTGCTGCTACATGATATCCAGGATCTCAAAAGCTTGTATTTAAAAAAGATTTTTTATAAAAAAAACCGCGCAGTTTTCGTTCCTGCTATTGTTGGGAGACGGGGCTTCCTTCAAACTTGGTTTTAAAATGGATGTAGGAATACTGAAGATTGATTTGATTGATATTTTTAACAAATTGTTATTCTATACAGCTGGTTTACATAAGCACCAGCGAGTTAAAGGCCTTGTCAAAAACCTATTTATAAATCGATTAGTTGAATATAGTTTTTTTTGTTATCTATATCTGTCCCGCTCCTGTGGTATATAGCGTCATGTTATATAGCCTATGACACTCCCCGTTAACGTAGCTTTCCAACAGTATAAGATTTTTTTAAATCGCTTTAGTAGAACCAGAGATTACCCCCTACAACGTCACAACTTTACCTCTTTATAATATTAAGTTTAGATTGAAATTCACGTGTAAAGTGATTCATCACGATATCTCAGGAACCTATAGACTTGAAATTTGGCATGGACCTTCCTTTCGCCATTAACAGGTCAGCTAAGAACGGATTTTACGAAATTTATATTTTACGGCACACGAAGCGAACGGGTATCATTGAATTAATTATAAATTCATTAACAAAAATTATAATTAATATGATAGTGAACTAAGGTGTCGAATTGTAGAGGTCAACAGTTTAATAGCCTACTACAACAAAAATAATACAAGTCAATTTGTCAATCAAATAGGAACCATTATGTAAGATGAATTAATATTTATACGAGTATTTATTTTAATTTTGAAGTAGGTAACGTATTTATTGTTAGTTTTATTAAAATTTAATTATTTGTTTTACTAATTAAATATTACATAAGTAGAATTAGTTTTATTACACATACATACATACATACATAACTTCACGCCAGTTCCCTTGCGGGGTAGGCACGAACAACAGAGTGCCATTTAGGCTTATTCTTATACACCTCACTTGCCTCTTTGACATTCATAACTCTTGTCATGCAAGCTCGTCTGTTCTTAAGGCTCTTGACATCACCTTCTGCTAGTACACGATCAATTTGATCATGGAAGGTGTGTGGTGGCCTTCCACGACTTCTGCATCCATCCACTTTTGCATTGTATACCTGTTTAGTCATTCTTTCATCATGCATTCTTTCCACATGCCCGAACCACCGGAGCATTCCTTTCCTTACCTTTATGTTTTATTAATTATTATTTAATTAACAAAATTGGGTCGTTTTGGTCTTACGCCAAAAGGAAGGTTGGCACTGAAGAGAGCTAGTGATGAATAAATTTAAAAAAAGTAATTTATAAACTGAACATTTCAGGTGAAATATAATGACCCGAGCTTTCGCACCGCCGAGGCTGGCCCAACCCTCGGACATTACTGGAAGAACGGAAAGGAGATAGAAAACACAAATGATTACCTCGAGGAGGTAAGGTTCAATTCGTAGAGGCCATGGTCATTTGCATGCGAATAATGAAAGGTTTTCAGGTTTAAAGGTTTTGTGGAGATGCTGAACGATCAGCTTTAACCGACTTCCATAAGTAGGAGGTTCTTAATTCGACATGTGTTTTATTTTTGATGGCCCCTATGGTTGAGTGGGGTAAACCTTTGCCAGCCAACCTCACTGCAACGCAGAGGCTCCGGGTTCAATTCCTGGTATGGTAAATTTCGGAAAAGAATTTTCTCCGTTATTTGCTATAGTCTGGGTGTCTGGGATCGGCCCCCAGAGTAGTCTGTTGTATATTACACATAACACTAGCGTAACTTCCTTAATTTAGGGATATACAATATTTGTCTTTCTCTGCTGATTATTTATTTATTAAGTACTAGTGGCCGAAATTCGACCATAATTAATTTAAATTATATGTTTGAACATTATTTAGGTTCTGTTGTCAAAGACTATACTTCTATGATCACAGATTTCGCCAATGCTACACTGTTAATTTGACTTTAACAATAAACAAAAGAGTATATATTATGCGTGTGTGTATCAAATACATGGTAGTGTGTGTAATGTTTAAAATATTAGCATTATGCACTCCTTCTCTATATAAACTATAAGTGTGCGAAATTTCATACTCCTCCGTCCGCGCAATTTTCGTAAAAAGGGGTACGAAACTTTTGCTTCACGTATTAATATAATGATTTTTTTAATTTTGCATGTTTGTTACGCGATTACTCGGTCAATTGTGGGTCAACTTGTTTTCTTTATTTGAAATTACTCTTAAGGTTGTCCTAATCGAGAAAAACCCTTGTTCAAGAGCGCCGAGCGCCTACACTCTTGCAATAGCAAGCCTTGTATACGCGTGTAAGTAGTACAATTGCAACTGGCGCTTAAAATATTATTTCTAAACCTATTCAAGCAACAAAAAGTAGAAAATATTTTTTTAAGTAAAAACAAAACCGACTTCATACTGAAAAGTCGGTGCCAAGTAAGATATAAAAAACAACCAAATTGCAAAATGCACCGACTTCAAAATGTTGGTTTAGTTTGAAATCGGTTGGGTTTTTTTATTATTCTGCTATAAAATCATACTAATATTATTATGCGAATATGAGTTTGTCTAAGAACAGACGAGTGTGCATGACAAGAGTTATGAATGTCAAAGAGGCAAGTGAGGTGTGTAAGAATAAGCCTAAATGGCACTCTGTTGTTCGTGCCTACCCCGCAAGGGAACTGGCGTGAAGTTATGTATGTATGTATGTATGTATGAGTTTGTCTATTTGTTACGCTTTCACTTCTAAACTACAGGACCGATTATCATGAAATTTTGCATACACGTTCTCAGGGTTACAGAAAAGGCCATAGAATCCTTTTCATCATGAAATAACTGTATAGTCCTAACTGATTTTCTGTTGACTATTTTTACCAATGACAATATTGACTTTCAGGTGTACAACGCCAGACAATATCATGGCCAAGACGGCCTAGGTGCTTATGTATACGGCTACGAAACACCAGAATCAGCAAAGGCCGAGAACCGCGTTAGGTCCGGTAATGTTGCTGGAGCTTATACATACAAATCTCCAGACAACAAGGACCCTATTAAGGTACGCTGTAGGCCATAAGTCATTTATTTAGTACAATTATCTTATCTTATACTAATACATAAAGCTGAAGGGTTTGTTTGTTCGCTTCAACGCACTAATCTCAGGAACTACTGGTCTGATTTGAAAAATACTTTCAGTGTTAGATAGTCCATGTATCGAGGAAGGCTATAGGCTATATATCATCACGGTAAGACCAATAGGAGCAGAGCACCAATGAAGAATGTTTCAAAATCGGGGGGTATTTTTTAACTTACTTTTTTTTACTATCCACGCGGATGAAGTCGCGGGCAGAAGCTAGTCATAATATAATATGTACTCGTCGTTAACAAAGACTAAACAATTTATATACACAACTCTATTGAATAGGGCGTCTGATTGATAAGACAACTTTTTAAGGCTCCTATTGCCGCAAAAGGAGGAAAGTGGGGTCCAAACGAAATACCTTACATAATATTTATTTGCTTTTTGTTATTCCGACGTTTCGGCCACTTTTCAGTGGCCGTGATCTCGGAAGACAAATATGTCAAATGTCAAAGAGTATTGTTAAAGTTTTATTTAGCCTACTGCCAACTCGATCATTTTAATTATTTACTTTTAATTTTGTTTATTATTTACTCTATGGGTGCCTAATCTAATTTACCACCGTTTCCCAACATATTGCGGCTCGAAGAGAAGAATTTATCCGTGCAGCAACGGAGAAAGAATACTATTTCCTGTGGCCGGGCGGTCTGTCGTAAGAGGCGACAAAACAACCCACAGCCAAGTGGTAGGGCATTTGTCCGACTGAATGGCTACCACCCCTGGTCTAAAGTATGTCGCCATAACAACCTTTAGTTGTGTTCTGGCATTAGTGGCCAGGTTCCAATCTCCCTTGAGAGAGCAGCAGCGCATTTGTAGCACCCTTTGGTGTTGCAAATGTCCATAGGCGATGGTAATCGCTTTCCATCAAGTGGGCCGACTGCCTGTCTGCTGAACTCATGCAATAAAAAATAAAAATAAAATAGCTGTCTACTGAACTGAAATTAGCTATTTTAAGCTACCAGAAGAAGTTCGTCTTATATCTGTCAAAAACTTGCAATTTCGTTGAGGGTTTGAAAACTGAAATATTCATTTACACTTAAAATTATCTATGGAGATACACAGATACAAAAATATTTAAAAAATAATAATTTGCCTATTTTCAGTTTTAGTCAGAGTTTTTCAGAAATCATTAGAATAAATACAGTAAATAAAATGGCAATAGGCAATATAGCGTTGTTTCATTTAGTTGTATAAATTCATCAGGTACGCTATTGGGCCGACAGCCAAGGCTTCCACCAAGAAGACAACCTTCCTAAAGTAGTCCTGACGCCGCAAGAAGAAGCTCCTGATGTGAAAGCTGCTCGTATTGCCCACGAGAAGGCCTGGGCTGAGGCAGCAGCTGCTGCCCGCAAACAACCCGACCCACAGTGAGTTATTTAGGACCTGATCTAATGTTCTGTTTATATTAAGGTTATGTATCGGCGTCGAGATTGAATGCTTCGTAGCCATTTTATCTAGAAGTCTATAATTCATAGTGTGAATGGAGCGTTAGGTAAACTTCTAGGCGCTAAGAACCTTAGCCAGAAGGCCCAGCTTGCCATACACAACGCGGTGCTGGTATCTACGCTCACGTATGGAAGCGAGAGTTGAGTATAGAAGAGAGAGCATGAAAGTAGAGTAAACGCGTTCGAGATGCGAGCACTGCGCAAAATCTGCGGAGTGACGCTCGCGGACCGCGTTCGTAATACCGAAGTAAGAAAGAGAGTTGATCTGAAAGAGAGTGTTGGGGTGAAGGTAAGGAAAGCAATGCTCCGGTGGTTCGGGCATGTGGAAAGAATGCATGATGAAAGAATGACTAAAAAGATATACAATGCAAAAGTGGATGGATGCAGAAGTCGTGGAAGGCCACGACACACCTTTCATGATCAAATTGATCGTGTACTAGCAGAAGGTGATGTCAGGAGCCTTAAGAACAGACGAGCGTGCATGACAAGAGTTATGAATGTCAAAGAAGCAAGTGGGTGTGTAAAAATAAGCCTAAATGGCGCTCTGTTGTTCGTGCCTACCCCGCAAGGGAACTGGCGTGAAGTTATGTATGTATGTATGTCTATAATACAACAAATATGTTAAGGGTTCGAGTTTGTACGCGTTTAAAAATGTGTAAAAAATTAGTGAGGTAATTCGGACCAGGGGTCCAATTCTGTTACTTCAATGTTTTGACGTTGTGAAGATATTCAAAATACGATTTCATTACAATAGTGTCAAATATTCGTATTCTACTAAATCCACAACATCTTCTTGATATCGTCGCGGCGGAATTATAGTAGAAAAAAAATGGTATTACCATAAGCAGATATGGCTTTGCTAGGTGGTAGGGCATTTGCCCGACTGGATGGCTACCACCCCTGGTCTAGAGTATGCCGCCATAACAACCTTGAGTTGTGTTCCGGTATTAGTGACCAGGTTCCAGTCTCCCTTAAGAGAGCAGCAGCGCATTTGTAGCACTTTTGGTGTTGCAAATGTCCATAGGCGATGGTAACCGCTTTCCATCAAGTGGGCCGTTTGCCCGTCTGCTAAACTGCAATAATTTTTTTTTTTTAAATGGCGTTATCGAAATGAATATTGGAATGCTATCAAAATTTAAAACGTTTATTAATAATTACTAGTGGTCGCACGTGCTCGAAATTCGACCATAATAATTAATGTCAAAGACTATACTTCTATAATCACAGATTTCGCCAAGGCTACACTGTTAATTTGACTTTAACAATAAACAAACGAGTATATATGCGTGTGTGTGTCAAATACATGGTAGTGTGTGTAATGTTTTTTTTATTGATTTAATGTATTTAAAAATAGCATTCGTCGCTTCTTCTATATATAAACTAAAAGTGTGCGAAATTTCATACTCCTCCGTCCGCGCAATTTTCGTAAAAAGGCGTACAAAGTTTTTGCTTCAAGTATAAAAATATAGATAATTATATTTTTCGTTTATAAATATTTATAAAGATAGTAGCGTTATGGCACGCCATTGGATTTGATAAAATATCGAAATCAGGCAAATCTACGATAAGTGTCAGGCAATTTCGATATGATAGTAATGGAAAAATTGGCCCCCAGGCGAGTCCGAAAATACAAATTTTGAATTTCTTGTATCTCTAGAATAACGAAGCTCTGCATTAAGCTAACTTATATCCCGGGTTAGTGCAATACTTTTTATTAGAAATAATTAGAATAGATGAAATTAACATAATAGATGGCGCTGCAATCGTGTCTTTTGACGTCTTCGCGCGGCTGCAATATACTAATAAACGCGTCGCCGTGGGTAAATTGTCATTCATTCACTTCGAATCAGGTTGGCTTCGACTCATCTCTCTGTTTTGCTGTTCAATTGTTTTTTTTCTTTTTTTTTATTGCAGGAGGTCAGCAGACAGGCAGACGGCCCACATGATGGAAAGCGGTTACCATCGCCTATGGACATTTGCAACACCAAAGGTGCTACAAATGCGCTGCTGTTCTCTTAAGTGAGTCTGGAACCTGGTCACTAATGCCGGAACACAACTCAAGGTTGTTATGGCGACATACTTTAGACCAGGGGTGGTAGCCATCCAGTTGGGCAAATGCCCTACCACCTGGCTGTGGGTTGTTTAGTCGCCTCTTACGACAGGCCACCCGGCCGCAGGAAATCGTATTCTTTCTCTGTTCCTGCACGGATATAATGTCTAGCCCATATGGACTTAGTTTCTTATTATAGCAGTGATAGTGAAGAAACAGTAGTTTCGTTAATCCGATTTTCGCTATTTTCGTCTATTCCACGGAAACGACGGCCTTTATCGGGTTATAAACTATCCTATGTTGTGATAATGGATACTAGCTCTAGCACACAGAATGTGGTAATACTCAACAATACAACAATCGAATAGATCATTCGATACAAATTGTTTTATATGAGTGTTTATTTTAATTTTTGAAGTAACAAAGTATTTTTTGTATTTTTTTGTTTTATTAATTAAATATTACATAAGTAGAATTAGTTTTTTTTTATTTAACAAAATTGGGCCGTTTTGGTGTTACGCCAAAAGGAAGGTTTGCACTGAAAATCAGCGTGGTGTCGGATATAATTCCGGCACAGCAATATGCTGAGCGCAAACCTTGTTTGCTGAAAATGCGGCGTACAATTTCACAAAATATGATCTCTGTATAATAATGTATAAAGAATATAATTACGTCGCTATTTCTTTCAATAAAGTTTTTCTTTCTTTCTTTCTCTGTTTCGAGTTTGATTTAAAACCGTTCAGTAGTTTTCAAGTGACGCTTTAACAGACAGAGAGACATAAATTCTAATAGGTTGAATTTTTGGAATCTTCTGCTTCGAAATAGGCCGCCTGATTTTCTTCACATTTTCAAACGCATTGTAAAAGCTCGTACCATTTATAGATTTATTAATTTAATTATAGATGAATGTAGAAGTTGAAATAATTATATTATACTAGTAAGGTTTTGTTTTCTCTAACATGAAAGTAGTTAGTATTGTAGATTAACCAATAGAATCCTGCCACTTGTTGCAAATCGTGACTAAATTTATTTATTTCTTCCTTATTTATAATTTGTAGATTTCGGACAGCAATGTTTGCGCTGTTTGTTTATAGATCTATCAGAATACTTTCTTCTTTCTTTGCCTTTGTGTTTGTGTTTCTAACATTGCACATGCTTAATTGCACGAAACTAACAACTAATACGCACATGTATGTGTTATTAGATTTTACCTCCACAGAGGAGAGTATTATCCAGCTAACAACTACCAAGCCCAAGCGTCAGAGCAGCAGGCGACATACGTCGCGGCACCTCTAGAAGGCCAAGCGTCGGAGCAGAAGCCTACATACGTCGCAGCCCCTCTAGAAGGCCAAGCGTCGGAGCAGAAGCCTACATATATCGCAGCCCCTCTAGAAGGCCAAGCGTCGGCGCAACAGGCTACATACGTTGCAGCCCCTGTAGAAGGTCAAGCCCGTGAAGGCAAATCCTACTCTGGAGTCCCATCGGGCTATCCATCAACTACTCCTAAATACTATGAAGAAACTGAGCCTACAGTGAGTTTTGATTGTGTTAAGATAATAAACTGTTGCACCACAAGTAAATAAAGGCCCAAGGTAAAAATCTTTACAAGAACGCAAGAATAGGGATGCGGAAACATGTTACATTAAATTCTAACATTATTTAAATATAAATAAGAGGCGTTAAAATAACATCTTGACATCTTACTTTTAAGACGTCATGATAAAAAAAAAATTGTTTAAACAATAATTATTGCGCTATTCGTCTCTTTTTACTTATAGAATCTTATGATGTCATATTATGTATGTACTAAATGTTGTTTTAATCATATAATGATATTTCATTATACATCAAGACAAAGTTGCTGTCACTCGGATTTGTGTGGTTGTATATCGTACAGAAATAATTAAAGAACCATTTTGATTGGTTCTGTAGGGGGGTGCCCCGTAGAGGGTGGAGGAGCGAGATGGAATGCTCCTCCGTCTCAAAGGAAGATTTTTTTTTTTATTGCAGGAGATCAGCAGACAAGCAGACGGCCCACTTCATGGAAAGCGGTTACCATCGCCTATGGACATTTGCAATACCAAAGGTGCTACAAATGCGTTGCTGCTCTCTTAAGGGAAACTGGAACCTGGTCACTAATGCCGGAACACAACTGAAGGTTGTTATGGTGACATACTTTAGACCAGGGGTGGTCGCCATCCAGTCGGGCAAATGCCCTACCACCTGGCTGTGGGTTATTAAGTCGCCTCTTACGACAGGCCGCCCGGCCGCAGGAACTTGTATTCTTTCTCCGTTCCTGCACGGATAAAATTTTCCAGCGAGGCTAATGTTCCTCGCAGGTCTAGGCCCATTTGTTTGTTGTATGTTTCGGGAAACGTTTGTGACATCAATTATTGTACAACGCCATCTATTGGCTTGTAAGTGTTCCACTACAGTTCTATAAAAGTCGCGTTATCCAAACCCGCAAAAAAAATGTAATAAGACTTATGCCTTTGTTGAACTGCCGGTGCCCATGTACTTTCCACGCGCCATTGCTTGCATAAACTACAGTGACGTGTTTCGCAGTAGCTCTTAAACTTTCAAACTAAACAGACTTTTTCGGTCTCTTGATGTATTTTATGTAAGATATCTAAACATTTGCTCAGATTAAAAATCTTAGATAAATTAATAATAAAATTATAAAAAATGTAAAATACATCTCATAAGTATGTGTGTGTGTTTTTTTATTGCTGAAGCACAGTAGACACGCTGACGGCCAACTGTGATGGAAAGTGGTTACCGTCGCCTATGGACATTAGCAATACAATTAGGTCCTGCCAATGTTTTGCCGGCCTTGAAGGAGAATGTATATATATTTTTTATATATTTAATATAATATATTTTAAAACTCCAGAAACATCTGAATTTATACACCAATTACATTGCCAGATTAGAATATCCTATAAGTTAGATTGCTTGGAAAAGATCGCTCTAAGCGATAAACTCGCCCATTTTTCTGCCTTTTTTGAGGATCATAAGCCGCGACAAGCATTTCTATGCTTGTCTTGTCTTGTCTTGTGCTTGGGGGGATTCGCCACGTCGGGGTGGCACTAGCATGCCCAGTCAGAACTGGCGTCATGGTGTTTCCACTCACCAGTTAGGGATAACCACTAAAACTCCTGGGTGTTCCGTTCTGGGTTTTATGCCAGGGGTACGGGTATATAGCCCCTCCGCAGCCTTGGCAAGGCACTCCACTGTCGAGGGACGCCTATTGTTCCGCCTAAACTGTAAATAATGTATTGTGTCTTTTATTTTGGCGAGCAATAAAGCGTTATATCTATCTATGTAATTATCAAAGCCGAATCACTGTCACACTTATAATGACTAGATATTTTTTAATTTTGTAAACCAATTTTCGTTATTTATTACGGTCTGGGTTTTTGGGATCGGTCCTAGAGCGTCCCGTTGTATATTACCAAATGTAGTTTGCTTAGCTTGGGGATATAACATGTGTGTTTATCATTTTTTTTTATTGCAGGAGGTCAGCAGACAGGCAGACGGCCCACTTGATGGAGAGCGGTTACCATCGCCTATGGACATTTGTAACACCAATGGTGCTACAAATGCGCTGCTGCTCTCTTAAGGGTGACTGGTACCTGGTCACTAATGCCGGAACACAACTCAAGGTTGCTATGGCGACATACTTTAGACCAGGGGTGGTAGCCATCCAGTCGGGCAAATGCCCTACCACCTGGCTGTGGGTTATTAAGTCGCCTCTTACGACAGGCCACCCGGCCGCAGGAACTTGTATTCTTTCTCCGTTCCTGCACGGATAAAATCTGATTATCTGTCGATTATAGTATAGTTATAGTAAACTTTGATGAAACCTCTTTCAGGGTCCACCACGTGGCTTCTTCTACAGCTACGAGTATCCAGTCTCCATAATTGTTCCTAAGAATCAGGAGACGCCGAACTACTCCGGCTACTCCGACGCAGTGTCGGTCAACAGTGCCCGTCAATAATGTGCCATTTTAATTAATATTGTTACCTTCCAAACCATTGTAAAAAATATTTCTACCTTGAATTATTGTTTTGAAGTTTACGATAGATTTCTACACGTTATGCACATACATATTTCACACGGTCATATATCACGAATACGCAGTTTTGGATCTTATTGCCTTATAGCATTCTGACGCTTTGAAGAAAGATTTTATTATATAAGGTTTGGTCAAAACAATTTAAACAATGCAGACGATATGGTATTATTAGTAATACTTTTGAATTCCTATTTTGTTAGAATTTGTATGTAAAATTTTAGATAGTAAAAATTAGTTACGTAACAGTAATCGGTTAAACAATTTTCATAGATGATCTAACAACAACAACAAGATTAGATAATTTCGTCTGGGAGCTTAAATATTATATTACGGAAGTTTCTGTAAATTGATTTTAAGTGGCTTGAACTGTTGAAGATCTTTTTGCTTGTATATTATTAAAGATATAATAGTGCATAACGTGCTATGTACTTAATAAGTAATTTTTAAAAGTAAACTAACAGAAAAAGTAATTCTAATGAAATTTCTAAGAATTGTAAATATATGTATAATGAGACAAGCTGCTTTTGTATAACAATTGTAAACAATAAATTAAAGTAAATGTGTTCACGTATTTTATTAATATTGTTCTAAGAACAATGGTAACACTTAATGTAAGTACATGTAATGAAGAGACAACAATATCAGGATATGTTACTAATAGACTGATAAAATGAAGATTGTGAGTAGGAAGTAAGAATTCAGCAACAGGTGCTAATAATTGCCAGGAAGAAGGAAAACATTACATTTATTTACGCTTTTCTATTTATGGGATAACTGTATCAGGATTTTTTTGCTTATAATCTGACAAATTGAAGAGAAATTCTTGAGAGGTAAGAAGGGAAACCCCTGCAACAACCGATATTATTAATAGCCCAGCAATATGCAAATATTCAATTAACTTATTATATCGCATCATTATCTAATACTAACAGGGGCGGATTAAGACATTTGACGCTTGTAGGCTATTCAAACTTTGCCGCCTCTACTGACCTCTACAAATCGATACCCTAGTTCACAAATAAATTAATTCCTTTTCGCAATGAAATTGTAACTCATAATTATACAACCTTTATTTCCCGTAATTAGTAGATTATGAAACAGAGGGGATTGATGGGTTTGTTTCTGCGGTAGCCAAAAGCGACTACTCAAATTATAGAAAATTGTTTTAAAATTTCATTATTTGTGTGAACCTAATAAGAATTATCTTATTAAGTCTTTCAATTTAAGTAAGACATAATTTCTGTGTAAAACTTTTTTAAAAATAGGCCTCTTTGCCGCCCCTTTAATATCTGCCGCCATAGGCTTCAGCCTTCTTAGCCTATTAATAAATCCGCCACTGAATATTAAAGTTATTTTCAAGTCCTTTCTAATAAACTAGTTACACGCAGCAACTTTTTCAACTATCCATTATATCTGCTGTATAAGAAGTAAATGTATCCTGTCTTATCCTATATGGTTTGATAAAGCAATTTGTATGACAATAGTTTGTAATAGCGCGTAATTAGGTACGACTTTCAACTTTGATTAACAAAGACACTTCGTTTCTTTTTGTGTGGTAGCAATTACAATAATTTACCAGTTTTTATCCTTTTCTAAAGTAGCGTTATTTTTAGCTAATTCTAGTGATCCACATGGTAGCTTCCACTTAGCTGTTAGTAATCTTTAGTTTGATCTAATATTTCAAATTTATGTACTCGTCAGTCTTGTAGATCTTATGCATATATGAATCTAAAGCCAACAATTAATTACTTCAAAGAGCGTGAGATCTTACAATTACTTTATCTTAATTATATTACTATGGCACGTGCATTGTCATGGTATGGAAGAAGAATATCTTTAGGGATCACAGATAAGCTACCTTTTAGAATTCTCATTAAAGGACATGATAAATAAATCAAAATTTATTAAAATGTTAAACAGTTTGACCCAATGGCATAATTAAAATAGGCATCATAGTCTTCATTTGTGGATTTCTCATCTCAGCACCTTGAACCATATTTTCGGCTTGTGGTCTAAAAGGCCATCTCTGTCCAATTCCAGAAATAATCCCCGCAATGCCGTTATATATCCAGGATATAGAATCTGGAACATTGATTTCTATTGGCAGAAATGGGATGCCAGATATAATGTCTCCAATCCCTAGTCTTCCTTCGTTAGGAATAAGTAGAATACCTTTTTGTGTTTCTTTTTCAGAAGTATTTGGTTCTGCATCTATAATTATGGAGTCTGCGTCTTCATTAATGACTCCGTGATGGGATTTAAGGCGTTCAGAATTTGAGTCAGTTTTCAGATGATGCTGTTCGGATTTTGTCTTTGGTAGCAAGATAAGAAGCGGGCGTTGAAGATGTCTGCAAAATATTAACATAAATTAATATGATGATATTTTTTTAAATGACTCATAAACCCATAAGAATATACAAATGAGATAATGAGTTTTTTTGATTGTTTGTATATCGTTTTGTTGCGTCACCACGGCCTAATGAATGAACCAATTATAACTAAATTTGGTATATATAACGGAGACCGATATGTAATAGTTTTAATCTTCGCAAAACATCAAAGATCCCACAGGATTTTTATTGAAACTTCTCTGAGCGAAGCTGTTTGCTTCCCTAGCAGAGATGAGTTATTTATTCCGCCGGTTAAGTTAAAAGGGGGTGTCTTTATTACAACAAAATATACATAAACTATAAAGTAATATAACGAAAAAATGTAACCTCAATAAACTCACGTAACTAATAAAAGTTACAATACATTTTTACTATAATCCCATAAGACTATAAGATACTACAAAATCTGAGCTTAGACCAATAATCTTCTATGGGTGAAAAATACTGCTACTAATTTTAAACTTCTTCAAAAATTTATGGATTATAACTTTTCTAAAAACATAGAGGGCATTTAAGCAAAAGCAGATTACAGTGAAAAATAAAGTATAATGATCTGAACTTACGTTGTTACTGATGCTTGCATGTTTAGTCGTTGCAAAGTTTGTAACTGTTGCAAAGCTAACAGCTGTTGGAGCAACGGAACATGTTCTTGCTTATGTTGCAAAGGCATCAAATGCTGTAACATTAATGACTCCTGTGATGGCAGTTGCATCACTCCTGGTTGTTGTGATTGCAAAAACGGTTGCAGTAACTGTAGTTGTAACGGTGCTGAATACACAACTGTTATTTGGAGAAAGACTAGTGTAAAGTATATCATTTTGGAATCTAAATAAGTCTTCAGTATATTTTGAAATAAAAATTGAGTTCACCGAAGTAAAACTTTCATATAAGTACAAAACACTTTACTTATTTTATTAATGCCATTTCACTTAAAAATATCACTTTAAGCACAGAATTTAAAAGTGTATGCACTTTCACAAATTTGTACATTGATATCAGAATCGATACAAACAATATTCTCGTTTGCACTTTCGTAATACTTATTAATAATTCAGTCGACTAATCTTCTATATGGATTTATTCTCTATGAATAACCAATAGCTGATTTGTTAATGGATAATTTATTTATTGATTTGTTACTTATCACATTGAAACTAAAATTTTTGCTGCTAAATTTACACAGTGTCACTACCAGTTTGATTTAAAGGCTACTGAATCGATAAACAAACAGCTAAAGTGTATCACTAATAGAAACACAGGATGTGTTTTGTTTGTCAATGCACGCGGCAGTAGTACTACGGAAGCCGACAGTGTATACCTTGCTTAATATTCAAGATGTCTACCACATTGACCCACTGACAGGACCCGACCTTGCGTAGGAGCCTTAACTTTCTTTTCGGCTGCAGTTTTCACTCAACTAACATTTCTTATATTTTACACGCAATATGATTTCACTTGTAAAATTATCTTCATGCCGATGTATTCGGATATGTTCGGCTAAAGATTAATTACGACTTAACACGCGAATATTATGTACATCGTTGTATTTTTTTAATATCTAAGCACCTATCGTCTGACTATTCATTTTGTCAAAAGAAACTTTTGCATGTACTTGCTATCTTTCATTATACTTTCTTTTCTAATCTCTAGGGTTGCTAATATATCTCTAAGGAAATTTATTTCTTACTAAAGTAACACCAAAGAAAATAAAATCAAAAATACTTCACAACTCAAAAACCTACAAAGAATCTACAGACTTTGTTGAAACTGATTTTCGCAGAAATACATTTTTTATAACTTTACAAGCGAATATCTTGCCATCTATTAATTTATAAATATCGTTATATATAATTTTAGACAACCTATCTAAGCATATACTTTGGCATAACCTAATTTCTTCTTCTTACAATTAAATACATGAATTCCAGTATGCTATAAACTAAAATCCAGACATTGAAAGCATGCATTTTATGTTAAACTAGAATTTACAGTGAATTCTAACCAAAGTTATTGTGAAGCAAGCTCAGCATTGAATTTAAATCACGGATTATCTTGGCCATATACTTGGATTAAGGCGCACAAATTGTAGCTTTGCAAATTGGATGTGACATGTTTACGAACCTTAAGAATCTAGATATCAGATTTTTAGGGCCAATGTGGCAATGATACTGTGGTGGATTGGTCCAAGTGTTTGCTCGACTAGCTCACGGAAACAATCGTCTTGATTTCAATTCTTGCCATTGTAAATTTCGTAAATGTCTTCCATTATTTTGGGTTGTCCATTTTATATCACCCATCTTTATATATAAAAGTCTGTTAATGTGTTGTCATTGAACTTGTCCTAAACCTGTCGACCGATTTTGATGAAATTTTTTATGTGTGTTTGAGTGGTGTAAATTTGCAATTGGAATTGTTACGTGGCGCTAGAATCGGGTTCTAAGAAGGTTCCTCTTAGACCCTTGGACCGATTTTGATGTTTTTTATGTATGTATGTTCATACGGGTCCCGAGATGATCTGGATTCACAATTGGATCCAATAAGTGGCGCTCGACTTCGGTTCCAGGATTTTGATAAAATGTTTTGTGTATATTTAAATGGGTCCCGAGATAGTTTAGATTAACAATTGGAACCGACAGATGGCACTAGCATCAGGTTCTAGATTTTTATTTTTCAAAGCAGAACAACGTCTGCCGGGCTTTTTAGTAATTTTATAAATCAATCAATTCATGCTATTGAAAAAGAGCTAATCAGGACTTCCAATTTATAAGTGACTAGCGGCCCGGCGCGGTTTCACCCGCGCTCTGTCCCGCTCCCGTAGTATATAGGGTCATGTTATATAGCCAATGACACTCCCTTTTAATCCGTGCAGGAACGGTGAAAGAATACAATTTCCTGCGGCCAGGCGGCCTGTCGTAAGAGGCGACTTAACAACCCACAGCCAGGTGGTAGGGCATTTGCCCGACTGGATGGCTACCACCCCTGGTCTAAAGTATGTCACCATAACAACCTTGAGTTGTGTTCCGGCATTAGTGACCAGGTACCAGTCTCCCTTAAGAGAGCAGCAGCGCATTTGTAGCAACTTTGCTGTTGCAAATGTCCATAGGCGATGGTAATCGCTTTCCATCAAGTGGGCCGTCTGCCTGTCTGCTGAACTCCTGCAATAAAAAAAAAACATTCTGTATAACCAGCGTAAAATAATTATATATGTATGTACATAATTGCATATTATATGAGCTCTATCAGCATTAGTGATGCAGATATTGCGGCTACGAGTATTGTACTTAATAATCTTGTTAATTATGTGGGTCTTTAATAACTATAAATGTTTATTACCTAAAGAATGTAAGTAATAATATAAAAGCAGCTCATAAACGTCCCACTATAGGGGAACAGTATACCCGCCACGCTTGTCCAAGGGGGCTTGGCAGGTTTGACACATTAGTTACCTCGATGTGCAGGTTTCATCACGATGTTTTCCTTCGCAGTTAGCAGGTGGTAACTGTAACAATATGCACTTTAGGTTAGAAAACTGCCTAAGCGGTGCATGCGTTCCGGACAGGATTCGAAACCGCGCCCTTTGAGTTCGGAACGCGTGCACTAGCCATTACGCAACGTCAACTTCTCGAGTGGTCTAGAATGTAGGTAAATGGGACTTTTCACAACGAATATCTTTACAAGGGTTCCGCATAAGTAGACATGATATATTATTAACGAAGCTTCAATATTGTAAGTGTCATCATGAATCACATAAAAAGGAATCAGATCCGATGGCGCCATAGGTTATATTTTTTTATATAAGAGTTCCCGGCAGACGTTGTCCTGCCCTGAAAAAATAAAAATGTAGGACCCGATCCCAGCCCCACCTACCAGTTCCAATTGTGAATCTTAACCATCCAGGGAGCCACTATAAAACAAAAAAGACATCAAAATCGTTCCAGGAGATTAAGAAGATACTAGAACCCAACTACGACGCCAACTATCGGTTCCAATTGTGAATCTTAATTATCCCGGGACCCAATCAAATACACACAAAAAATTTCATCAAAATCCATAAAGTCGTTTTCAAGTTATGCGCGTACATACATTTCTATGAGACATTTTTTATACCTTTTCAACCTTCCTTGGACTTCTACAAATATTTCAAAATCAAAATTAGGCTAATCGGTTCAGCCGTTCTCAAGTTTTTGTGAGACTAGCAAACGTCAATTCATTTTTATATATAGGTAGGTATAGAGATTTAAAACATATGTGCTTTATGATCTGAAGCCGGTTTTATCGATACCTATCATCGCGTTTGATAGAAGTTTCATATGACCAAAACGCTGGGCTGTGATTGTGGCAAAAACGCCGCCCTGTAATTGTGGCAACGCATCGGCGTTACCACAACAAGGGAACGTGGCCGGCGTTTTGTCCACAGAGATTTTGGACTTATATATTATTTGTATATTGTTTAGGAAATTGTGTGTAAGAGTAGTTAGTTTAGGAAATTGTATATAAGAGTAGTTAGTTTAGGAAATTGTATATAAGAGTAGTTAGTTTAGGACATTGTATGTAAGACGCGCTGGATGGCTATTTAGATTTAAATTTTATTTTTTATGTAAATAAACTCATGTTTCTAGGTTGTGTGTAATAAAACGTGATATTTACTTTTCAATTATTGACTGATCCAAAAGCGAAAGAAGAACAACCAGTAGCGCCATCTAATTATGTACGATTTAGTAGCTTTTCCGACTTATATTCCTTCCTAGTTGATTGTTATTCTTGTATTATTCTCGATCTCAATCAATAATAGGAAATCCGCAGATCCAATATGAAATTAACCGATAAAAGTAAAGCATTACCTGCATTCGATATATGAAATGCAAATTGCAATTATTAATCTCTAATTAAAATCTTTGCATTAAATTAATTAGATTAATATAGTATTTCAAGTTTCCATAACAGTCCCGCTATATCAACCCACTTTTCTCCATATGAAAGCAGCTTTGCCATTTCATGATGCAGTTATAATGTTGTATATGGCAAGACGCTCTGAGATACACGTCCCTGTTTTTAGATGAAGTTTTATGGACGGTGGTGTATATATTTATTGGCTGTTAAAATGTATATGAGATGAAAGTTTTCTAGTAAATAGGAAATGAAATTTTTTAGCATGTAAGTAAGTAGTACAGGGTATATATAAAATGAGTAATCTACAGAGAACAGTACAAATGGCGTCCCAAAGGGAAGTCTGTTTCTCGCGCTAGGTCTCCTTAGAGCCTGTGTGCCGGGCCACAGTAGGATTTGCTTCGGTCATATGATTCTTATTATTGATGATAGTAGATTAATGTCTTTGTGTAGTGAAAATTTATATGTATAAATAATATTTACTATTGTTAAACTAAAAATTACAATCAAGGAATTTAATTTAATCCTTAAAATATTTTCATTTTTAATTTAAGTATTTTTTTAAAATCATTATAACATCTAAAACTAAACTACAGTATGAAAAATAAACCTAAAATTAAAAACTAGAACTAAATAAAAAAGGAGGGCATAATCCTATAAATAAACCTAGCTTAAAAATAAAAATAAAAAAAACTATATTAAAGCCCGTCCAGCCCCACCAGACCACTGTTGCTGGGCATTGTACCTAGAAGGCTGGCAGCATTACCTCGCTGGTTTTTTTATTTTTTATTGCTGGAGATCAGCAGACAGGCAGACGGCCCACTTGATGGAAAGCGGTTACCATCGCCTATGGACATTTGCAACACCAAAGTTGCTACAAATGCGCTGCTGCTCTCTTAAGGGAGACTGGAACCTGGTCACTAATGCCGGAATACAACTCAAGGTTGTTATGGCGACAGACTTTAGACCAGGGGTGGTTGCCATCCAGTCGGGCAAATGCCCTACCACCTGGCTGTGGGTTGTTAAGTCGCCTCTTACGACAGGCCGCCCGGCCGCAGGAGATTGTATTCTCTGACTATATGTAGAATAAGCTTTAAAATTGTAAACTGATATAATAAGGAAAACATAATGTAGTTACATTGTATACACTGTCTTCTATAGATATTTATAATTAACAAATAAAAAATAGGGGTTGATCGTAGAAAATTTAGGATTGTATGTATTTTTTAATGCTGTGTCTTAAAAAAATAACATTTATCTAAAAATTAAAAAAAAAATAGGGGTGGACTACCCTTAACATTTAGCGGGATGAAAAATAGATGTCCGATTCTCAAACCTACCCAATATGCACACAAAATTTCATGAGAATCGGTCAAGCCGTTTCGGAGGAGTATGGTAACTAACACTGTGACACGAGAATTTTATATATTAAATATATATAGATTGATGATGCAATGAGCCTCTTTGAAGAGCTATCAGAATGGCCCTCTTCAGGTGATCAGTAGGTTGGAGCCTGCCTTGTACAAAGGATCATCAGTATGGCAATCCAGCAAGGAAACGTAGCCTGCCTACTGGCCGCCTTACCCATAGAAAACAGTGTATACAATGTAACTACGTTATGATTTTCTTATTATATTATTTCACAATTTCAAAGCTTAATACATTCTACACAGTCTCAAGGCATTATAATATACAATGTAACTAATATTAATAAATTAGGTTTTCATTCTTCAATTGCAATTGTCATTCCATTGTCCATGCAGGAACGGAGTAAGAATACAATTTCCTGCGGCCGGGCGGCCTGTCGTAAGAGGCGACAAAATAACCCACAGCCAGGTGGTAGGGTATTAGTCCCTCTGGACAGCCCTTGATTTAGAGTACGCTGCCATAGCAACCTTGAGTTGTGTTTCGGCATTAGTGGCCAAGTTCCAGTATCCCTACATTGGTAGTACCTTTGGTGTTCTAATTTCCATAGACGATGGTAACCGCTTCCATCAAATGGGTCGTCTGCCTGTCTGCTGAACTCACGCAATAAAAAATAAAAAATAACCACTAGCCACAACTGAGGCATACATGACATCTCTGATTAACTAAAGTCAATGTATCATATTAGATAATAATAATAATAATAATCGGCAGACAAACACACACATTGTATATCCCCAAATTAAGCAAGTTACGCTTGTGTTATGGGTAATATACAACGGACTACTCTGGGGCCGATCCCAGACACCCAGACCATAGTAAATAACGGAGAAAATACGATTCCGAAATTTACTATACCAGGAATCGAACCCGGAACCTCTGCGTTGCAGTAAGGTACGCCGGCAAAGGCTTAGCCCGCTCAACCACAGAAGCCGTCAAGATGAAGTCTAATTTCAAAAGAATATATATAATTATCAATTGATCAAATGACAAATATTATTAGATATAATATAATTGCAATATGTCAGTATTTAAAGCAATCTATATAATTTATCAATTAGTCGTTACATGATGCGTAAAATTAATTCCTCGAATTGCACGGTATGCGGAGTGAGAGATGTCCATCACATTTTGGTTGAATGTGTGCGCGTCGAGCCTCAGAGACGTGACAAATTTGGCGCTAGAACGTCTAATTCAGGCTTTTTTCAGTGTTCTGGCCTCACCGCTACCCGATGAGGCCAGAATGCTGTTTAAAATTATTTCTTTTAATTTAAGTCGTCGAAATTAATTGTAAAATGTTGCTTTTATATATTTCTGGGAGCAATAACGGGGGTGACAAATCAATTAGTCAGATAAGCGTCAATAACATTTATATAACATTCTTATGATAGAGAAATTCCGCCACAGAATAGAAAGCTTTATCCAGGAGCGTTATTGTATTACTTTACAATTTCTTAGTTTATCACATTCTACATATAGTCGCTTTATAAGTAGAATACAATGTAACTATTATTAATAAATTACTAGTTTACTTAGGTTTTCTTTCTTGAATTCAGTGCCGTAAATAGCCTTCTAGGCGCCCTATGCGAGCTTCTATAACTGCGCCCTTGTTTTTGTTAGATATTATAGGTACCCTAGCTAGAGCAATGCTATGTATAAGGCCTACTTTATTTCACATTCAGGGTGATAAAATAACGCACAAGGACCTTGGTGTTGGTGGACCAATTATCTAATATTTTGGAAGAAATTTTTTTTTTTTTAAGAACTAGAACACAAATACGCTCGTTCGCTGCCAAAAAAATGAGCGCGATGTTTTGTCTAATTTAACAGACGTTTTTGATGATACTAGCATCTAGGTACGTATGTGTTGGAATCGAGCACTAGGGGCGCAGCGGGAACTTATCAGGAGCAAACCGAACAATTTATAGTCCTGTCTGGTCTGGCCATTCTTGCGCCCCCCAGAGTCTACGCCCTGTGCCTGGGCATAGGTGGCACCGCCCTATTTACGACACTGCTTGAATTGCCATTGTCGTTCCTAATATATGGTGATTTTCTTATGGGAACGGACACTATACCCGTCACGCTTGTCCAGGGCAGATAGGCGGGTATGACATGGGTTATCTCGATGTGCAGGTTTCATCACGATGTTTTCCTTCGTCATCAGCGTCTCATGATAATTTAAAAAGTATGTAATATTAGGTTCGAAAACTGGTTACGAGGTGCATGCCTTTCCGGTCAGGATTCGAACTTAAACACTTAACTAACACGCGTTCTTATACAAACATATTTGTATTAATATATGGTTATATAAAGATTAGTCTATCATAAATCAAAACCTAATTTTTCAACTTTCTTTTTAAGCAATATTAGCAATATAAACAGACTACTTAATCACATCACCCACAAACCGGTATTACGGAATCAGCTCGGAAGCAAATTATCTATGTAAATCACTGACATAATGATTATGTCAATGGAAACCATTAATATAAATCTAGGGCATAGCACAAAAAAAAACAAACATAATATTTAAAGCCTTATTTATATAAATAAATTAATAAATATACAAAAAAAAATAGTTAACTGTCTTAGAAATATGGCAAGAGTTATAAGATTAATTCGATTACTAAAATGTCTATACTTAATTGTTTTTTTTTTCACGAACGTTATTTAGACTTTAGCGACATCTATAAAATCGTAGCATAAATACCTATAAACTATTAAGATGATTTTATAGTCAATAATAAATATAAGAGTTAAACGAGTCGTTAAGTCCTTAAAATTTATGACATGCATATAAGTACCATTATGCGTTTTTCCAGTTGTCTCGTAGTAACTGATTTTTTTTAATTTAACTGTTTTTACAATGACATCACTATACTGTATTAAATAGTATAATTATTCCATAATAGTAATTTATCGTATGATTTAGAAATACTAATATTGATCTGATTATTGCATATATTAATGCAATGATTTCATTCTTCTTAAATTCTACTAAGGATTAAATCACTGCGACTGCAGAATCGTATTCACAAAATTTGTTTGACGATATGAAATTTGTCTTTAGATTTTAAACTATCTGCCTATATTGATACGATAAGTAAAATTGAACTGTTAGTATTAGTAATCGATTTTGAAGTAAAAGTACCAAACTTAGCACTAAAATATCATAAATGCAAATTATCACTTTTCGTTTAATATTGTGTCAGTCTATTGTTTCTTCTCATCTGGCTGGCCGTCGTCCACCATCACATCGATCTCGACCTCGTAAGTTCCAGGTTTCGTGCTAGAAGGCCGAACTACGACTCCAGGCACACTATCCACTTCGTTTTCAGCATCTGAGACTGGTTTGTTTATCTCACTCTCCTCCGGGAACGCATCGATCTTGTTATGGTTTTCTGGAACCTTCACAGACATCATGCCCTGGACTCGTTGCACAAAGTATTCTAAGACAGGGCCAAATCTCGACACGCCGTCTGTTGCTATGAAGAATCGATCCGGTTGGTCATGTTTTGGCCGAAGCACGAACATGTGGAAGTTTAGAGTTTTCTTCACAGGCCTCGGAGCCGCTTGGTGGACACATGCCACGAAGACCAAGGCGAGCAACACACGGGCCATCTTGCGTGGTGTTTGGACGGCGTTTCAATCCGCACTGCGGCTCGGACGTTTTTGCTTTGCGTCTAAGCGGGGCTAACGGGTCTCCAGCAAAAAGATAATAATTGCCTCGCGTTGCCTGATAATTGCACCAATCTCTCGACACCTTTCGTTTGGAAAGCGATTCCATCTTAATTCCAATGAATCATCAAAACTGACTCCCAATCCCTATTGGCCTCTTATTCCTTATTATGACTATCATAACAGCGGTCAATTGATACTGGTTTGTCTATAACAACGGAAGAGATACTTGAACATCGGCGATCCATTTTCATGCAGTGGCTGTAAGCTTTATTGCTTTGATGGTAAAATTTATATCAGATCAACACGAGTGTAATATTATATTGGTAACTGAGTGCACTTTGGTTTTTTCGAGCCATAGTTACTGATATCAATCATAATCAAGTTTGATGAGTAGCAGGTGATTGATTGTAGCGTAATGTGCAATATCAAGGCCACAGTAATGCAGGTCAATAAGAAGAAAAGAAAAATGCGGTTTGTAGGATATTCCATTGTTGGTTTTTTATTGTAATAAAGTGTAATTATTATAATGGCAGGTGGTTATTGACAATTTGATTAAACGTATCATAAAGTTATTATGGATGTTGTTAAACACGTTTTGCTTTTTGGGCACCATAATCTGATGGTATTGCTATGTAAAATTTTGCATTGATTTTCAATTAATCTTCTTTAACTTTACCTCTTTAGGGCCTTACCATGTTGGATGTTCTTTAGAATTTGGAACTATCTCTAGATATAATTTTATGTGAACTTCTTTTTTTCTTGCCGAAGTACAGTAGACAGACTAACGGCGCATCTCATGGAAAGTGGTTATCCCCGCCTATGGTTACTTGCAACACAATAGGTTGCTACCCATGTGCTGTTGACCTCGACGAGGGAACTGGTATGTGAACACTTCTGTCAGAACACAACTTAACTTTGTTATGGCGGCATAAAAACAAGGGTGGAAGCTATCAAGACAGGCAAATGCCCTACCTGGCTTTTGGTTGTTTTGTTACCTCTTACGACAGATCACTCAGCTGCAGAAACTAGTATTCTTTTTCCAATTCTAGGGGTCAAATGAATAACTTAATAAACATCGATTGATTTTCTAGCATAATAATAGGTTAGGGAAAAAGTCTTTTCGCATATAGTATGTATGAACTTGTAATAAGATCTCTTTGGCTATACCATTTGAATCTGCTGGTTTTGGTATCATTAAAAAGTTTTAATTTTAAAGAAGACAATTCCAAATTGAATTAGAAAAATGTGTGATTTTTATTTGTTTTTCTTATTGTTAAAATGAGTGAATCTAATGAAGAAATTCGATACATTTTAAAATTTTACTACAAAAAAGGTAAAAATGCAACACAAGCCGCGAAAAAAATTTGTGATGTTTATGGACCTAATGCAGTATCTGTGAGAGTAGCGCAAATTTGGTTTAAGCGTTTTCAATCCGGAAATTTTGATATCAAAGATGCACCTCGCTCTGGTCGCCCTGTTACGGACAAAATTGATGCCATTTTTGAAAAAGTGGAACAAGATCGGCATATTAGTAGTTACGATGTAGCTGGAGAATTGGGAATTGACCACAAAACGGTTTTGGCGCATTTGAAAACAGCTTGGTACACAAAAAAGCTCGATATTTGGGTGCCTTATGAGCTCACTGAAAGAAACCTAATGAACCGTGTACTCATTTGTGATTCTTTATTAGGACGTAATGAAACCGAACCATTTTTGAAGAAGCTGATAACTGGTGATGAAAAGTGGATCACGTACGACAAGAACGTGCGAAAAAGATCGTGGTCAAAGGCCGGTTAGGCTTCACAGACTGTGGCAAAACCCGGGTTAACTCGCAACAAGGTGATGCTGTGTGTATGCTGGGATTGGAAGGGCATTATTCATTTTGAGCTGTTACCGCCAGGCAGGACCATCGATTCTGAACTGCGAACAACTGATGAGATTAAAGCAAAAAGTTGAGAGAAAGCGGCCGGAATTAATCAACAGAAGGGGTGTGGTTTTAACCATGATAACGCTAGACCTCACACATCTTTAGCCACTTAGCAAAAATTACGAAAGTTTGGCTGGGAGGTGTTGATGCATCCGCCGTATAGTCCTGACCTTGCACTTTCAGATTGTCAGGTTCAGCAGTGTCAGGTTAACATCACGAGAGGACTGCCAAAACCACTTGTCGCAGTTTTTTGATCAGAAGCCCCAAAATTTTTATAGCAATGGGATCACGTCCCTACCTACAAGATGGCAAAAAGTTATCCAACAAAATGGCACCTACATACTTTAGTCAAATGTAAATAAACTTTATAAAAAACTTTTTGAATTTTTATATAAAATGGGAAGAAACTTTTTCCCCAACCTAATATGAGGAAAAAGCAAACAAAATATAATATATATTAGCACGGAAGGTGACGTAATTAAATCAATATTAAATGTACTTTTTTAACTTAAATCAGCTTGAGCGAATCTTTTAAACAATATTTTGTGTCTTGTTAGTATTTAATTACTCTTGAACAAAACCGGAATCCATTATGCATTAACATAATTATTTGGATCAACGTTGGTACTTAACTAATTAAGTTTAAGTAAACTGGACCACTGGAGTAGTGAGGAAGTTATTTTAAAGTCAAACGCAAACCTATATTTACATAAAAAAAATGTATAATACAAATAATATTAACATTATTTTTTTTTTTATAAAATATTGACAACAAAACCCTGCCCTAACTTCTATGCCATATTTCTGTCTCCATCCCAGGGTTGTCTGGAAGATATCGCGATAATTGTAAAATAAAATGTATTCTATTCTTTAAAACTGATCACATAAATTTAACTAATCGTAAGCAAATTAATATACATGTTTTATACTTATTAGAAGAAGAACTAGAAGAGCTAGAGATTGGAGATCACCAGAGGTTATTAGCAGAATGCCGACAACGTATACTGAAATGCTTTAGCCACGTAGCTCGAAAGAACCCAGACAATATAGAGAGAGTTGTGGTCGCTGGGAAAGTTGAAGGCAAGAGACGTTGCGTCAGATCTCCAAATAGGTGGATTGAACAGATTGCTGACCAGCTAGACACTTCAATAAACTTGGACGTCCACCGTGCCCAAAATTGATGTCGGCTGATATCAAAGTCACGATCCTCACCAGTGAGAGAACGACTTACAATAAGAAGATTATACATACATACATACATACATAACTTCACGCCAGTTCCCTTGCGGGGTAGGCACGAACAACAGAGCGCCATTTAGGTCCATTCTTACACACCTCACTTGCTTCTTTGACATTCATAACTCTTGTCATGCACACTCGTCTGTTCTTAAGGCTCCTGACATCACCCTCCGCTAGTACACGATCAATTTGATCATGGAAGGTGTGTCGTGGCCTTCCACGACTTCTGCATCCATCCACTTTTGCATTGTATATCTGTTTAGTCATTCTTTCATCATGCATTCTTTCCACATGCCCGAACCATAAGAAGATTATACTTATTAAAAGCCGTAAGAGCTTAGTGGTTAGCTTACTCGCGTCTCAAGCTTACGTCACAAATGACACTGGTTCTATACTTGACCGGCAACCATGTACTACTGCAGTAAATTTCAGATCTGTTGGGCATATTGTTATAATTACCACTTGATTCTACGTGGTAAAGCCATACCGGAATCATATCTCGTTTATACTTATTCTTACGTCTACTCAAACATCGGTTCGTTTTAAGATAATCGTACGATCGACGATTTCGCACGATGAATGAGAGTTGCGCTGGTCTACTTTACTATCCCCTATGCCATGCCATCTATCGTATTGCTCCTGTCTGATCCTTCTATCCTATCACCCCTATCCTATTCTAAAGGCTGGCAACGCGTTAGTTTCGCCACTAGTGTAGAAAACGTCTATAGGACGAGAAATACAATTTCCTGAGACTGGGTGGCCTGTCGTAAGAGGCGACAAAACTACCTACTACTACTACAAACCCTGGTCTAAAGTGTGCCGCCATATCAACCTTGAGTTGTGTTCTCGCTATTAGTGGCCAGGTTCCAGTATTCTTTAAAAGAGCAGCAGCGCATTTGTAGCACCTTTGGTGTTGCAAATGTCCATAGGCGGTGGTAACCGTTTTCCATCAGGTGGACAGTCTGCCTGTCTGCTGAACTTATGTAATAAAAAAGGCGATTGCTTGATTGTCAGCTTCACAATTGTTTTTTATCCGTGCTGGAACGGAGAAAGAATACTAATTTCTGCAGCCAGGCGGCCTATCGTAAGAGGCGAAAAAACTATCCATAGTCAGGTGATAGAGTATTTGCCCGTTTGGATGGCTACTACTCCTGGTCTAGAGCATGCCGCCATAATAACCTTTAGTTATGTTCCGGCATTAGTGGCCAGGTTCCAGTCTCATCTACAAATCCGGCAGCACATTGATAGCACCTTTGGTGTTACAAGTATCTTTAAGAGATGGTGACCACTTTCCATCTGTGTGCTGTACTCCAGCTATGGAAAAAAAATTGCTACCGGTGAACAAAATTATTGTGATGTAACCAACATAATTATCGACATAATATTCGATCTTCTTTCTTCTTCTTCAGCAAATCTCTGTCCACTGCTGGACATAGGCTTCCCCAAGTACGCGCCACATATACCCGTCTCGCGTCTTCCTCATGCAGCCCCTGTCGGCGATCTTGCGCAGGTCGTCAGACGGTGCCGCTACGTTTGCCGAGGCGTGGTCTCCACTCTAGGACTCGTTTGCTCCATCGGCCGTCGTTCCTGCGACAGACGTCACATATTATTCGATATGTGAAACTAACTAAGGCGCCATCAATAAGCGTGATGGAGGTAATCTCTCTCCGTACTCTTATAACATAGAGAGAATAAAAGCAATCAGTGCTTGCAGAGGGATGTACATAAGCTGAAGATAGTATGGCTGGATTATATTAATTAAAATACTCCTATAAGGAAATAGTCGTATTAACTAAGGGATTCAACTAAACATATTAGATACTTATAAATATCCATAAACTTTACTCACAATATCAGTCTCTGTCAGTGCCAGTTAGAATCGTATCATAATATAATAGTTGTAATTACATCACTAATCTTTCTTTCATCTTAGAACAGGAATCTTTTCCGGGAGCTGTGCATGCCTACAAATATGGTTGAGTCGATAAGAAACATTTAAAATTGAGTTTTAAAACAAGGGAATAGGAGCGATGCGGAAAATATTTATGGCAAAGTGAAATTGGTTATGTTGTTTATGGTGCAGATTTGTGTAGGGTGTACCAAAGTTACGGAGCAATGAAATTTTTTTCATTTATTTTTATAGACTGGGCAAAATCCTCGTCTACTATTTTTTTGATTGTGAATCTGACACAGAACAAGCGGATAGCTTATCTGATGGAAAGTGATTTTCATACCCTATAAACGTCTGATACATTAGGATCGGGTGGGTAGAAGGGATGGTATAGGGGAGGTTGGAATAAAAGATATGGTATAGGAGGATAAGATAGAGAGATCAGACAGGAGGAATAGAATAGAGGAAATGGGTTAAAGAAATGGAATAAAAGCTTTAAAATAATAGTGTATTTTTTTATTGGATGAGTTTAGCAGACAGGCCCACCTGATGGAAAGCGGTTACCGTCACCTATGGACATTTGCAACACCAAAGGTGCTACAAATACGTTGCTGATCTCTTAAGGGAGACTGGAACCTGGTCATTAATGCCAGAACACAACTCAGGGTTGTTATGGCGGCATACTTTAGACCAGGGTTGGTAGCCATCCAGACAGGTAAATAACCTACCACTTAGCTGTGGGTTGTTTTGTCACCTCTTACGACAGGCCGCTCGGCCGAAGGAAATTGTAGTCTTTCTCCGTTCCTGCACTGATAGTATGTTGTAACTTATGTGTGTCAGCATCGTTCATCTGTTTAAGTTGAAACTTTGTATAGTTTTTGTTAGCACTTGAGTGAAGGTTTCTAATATTGTTTGTCAATTTAGCAAATATATTCAACACACAAACACACGCACTTGATCAAAGTAAACAATAACAAAACCAAACCACTCAAACAAAAATACAACACACAAAATTAAAAACAATACACGATGTCTACACACGTAAAACCCGGACACAAGAAGAACAAAAAACACACAATGGCACTAGATAAATTAACCAAACCTAGACACACACAGAGCCTAAAAATTAATAACCCAGGCACAGAAAAGAATAAAACAACACACATGGAACTAGATAGGATTATATATAAGTATAGATATAAGGCCAACACTGCACATGCACTTCCTCACAACACCAGCATGTAACAGATACACTCTACATTAGTATAAGTTTAGTATTAAAATTAGAGTAAATTAATATAACAAGTTATTCTTAAGGTACACCACAACATAAAAATCACTAAATTAATGTCACACACTAATAAAAATAAACAATAAGCGTGTATGGACTCTAAAATCTTTCATAGAAATTAAGTAGTAAAAAAGGGTACGGAACTCGAGTCCGTAGAGATGTTAATAATAATTTAAAAAAAAATTATACCTAATTATAAAGATATATGTAAGTTTTATATAACTAAAAATATATGCAAAAAACACACACTGTTAGACATAAGCAACACACTCCATATGCACAACTCTCACTAGACATCACTGTAACAGCAACACTCTACACTAGAATAAGTATCATAGTAATAATACATATGCAAACACCCAAAATATGTCACACACAAAAACAATAATCAAAGCATGTAATTTTCAATACTTTCCAAATTAAATTAAACTTTAAAAAGGCACGAAACAGGAGAACACAGAATCTATTGTAAAAAAATAGTTTGTCCGGTGGTAGGGCATTCCACTGTCCGGATGGCTACCACTCGTAGTCTGGGGCAGCTATACTCAACCCGCGGCCCACCGAGCTTTGTAAGTGGCCTGTCTGAAATACTAATAGTTGTATAATTATATTAGTAACACCTCTGGTGTTGCGAAAGTCCATAGATGACGGTAACCACTTTCCATTAGGTGGGTCGCAAGCCTATTTTATACTCTAGCAATAACAAAACACCTAAATAAATTTATGTTGTGGCCTGCAGCAACTTATCTAATACATCTATGTGGCCCTTATAAGAAAAAGTTTGAGTGTCGCTGGTATAGAACATGCCATCATAAATGTCTTGAGTTGTGTTCCGGTATCAGTGACCACACGTATCGGCCAGGTTCGAGGCCACCAGCACATTGTTATCATCTTTGGTGTTATAAATTTATATAGTTGCCTATGTAAATTTAACCACTTAAGTAATCGCTTTCCATCAGGTGGGTAGTCTGTCTGCGATACTTACGCAGTAACAAAAATGTGTGTGTGGGTGCAGTTCACACGCAGTAAAAGTGAAAATTCAGAGAATATACAGGCGCACATAATTATATGTACAACGCTTAGAACTACTAAAACTACCAAAATTATCAAACTTATCAAAATGTCCCAAATAACCAAAATGGCAAATCGCAAAAAAATACCTAGGAATTTAGTGTCGCTTTTTCGTTTCATCGCGTTTCAAATCACCATGATTGAAGTGCCACTTCAATGAGTACCTATTATTAACTCAAAACTCGGATTATTTTGTAAAATATACATTAAATATAATAATCGGCAGAGAAACACACATATTGTATATCGCCAAATTAAGCAAGTTACGCTTGTGTTATGGGTAATATACAACGGACTACTCAGGGGCCGAGCCCAGACACCCAGACCATAGTAAATAACGGAGAAAATACGTTTCCGAATTTTACTATACCAGGAATCGAACCCGGAGCTTCTGAGTTGCAGTGAGGTAGGCCCGCAAAGGCTTTAGCCCGCTCAATCACAAGAAGCTGTCAATATATTGAGAATATCTTTTCTTATAGTCACCCTAGTGGCAAAGGCAGTCCCCGTTAGTGGTTTCCCAGTAGCTGCATTAACTGCTAACGGTAGCTGCCAAGATAACGACCCACCGTCATTGCAAAAGGACATGGGTTCTATTCACTTGCATACTTGTTTTGCAAGGTTTGATGACTTAATATTGTTAAATCTTAATGTTGATCTATACTAATATAATTGAATAGTCTGTCTGCGATTACAAAGGTGCCAGGTGGTAGGGTAGTTGCCCATCTGGATGGCTACCACTTTTGGTCTACAGTATGATATCATAACAACCTTGAGTTCTGTTCCGTCATTAGTGGCCAGGTTCCAGTCTCCCTTTAGAAAGCGGCATCACATTGTTAACACCTTTGGCGTTATAGATGTCCATACGCGATGTTAACCGCTTTCCGTCAGGTGGGCCGTCTGCATCTCTCCCAAACTCATGTAATAAATAAAATAAATAAAAAATGGCCAAATTTTAAGTGAAAACTGCTATTCATTCAACATCTTATTCTAGATGGCCATTTTTGGACTTTTCAAATGTCATACATGAAAATGAACTTTTTTACTGTAGTAATAAAAAAAACACCTAAATAAATGTATGTTGTGGCCCGCGACACCTATGTGGCCCTTATAAGAAAAAGGTTGAGTATCGCTGGTCTAAACCATACTAGCCATCCAGAGGGGCCGATGGCCCATCCAAGTTCAAGCCCCTCAAGACACCTGTTCACAGGATATGTTTCTCCCTCGCTGAAAGGATATTATACGCCTTCTAAATATTTAAAATAAGCATAAGGCAAAATAGAACTTTAACAGTATTCATTGACACTTGACATCTTTGTCTTTCGTGATTATGGCTACTGAAAAGTGGCCGAAACGTCGGAATAATAAAAAATAAATTAGATAGATAATACTTTACTGCTCACCAAAATAAACAAATAGAAAAACAAAATGCATAATTACAATACTTCTTGGCAAAACAACAGGCGGCCTTATCGCTAAAAGCGATCTCTTCCAGGCAACCTAGCTTAAAAGAAATCTGGCGATGTAGGTGGAGCAGAAAAAGATAGGACTGTACAATTTAAATATACATACTAACACTAATTTATAAGTTTAATACATACATAGATCCAGACACATTTATAGAATATCGATATATACGTATATACGAAATAATTTAAATACATATATTTATTAACATTATATATGACAGGCATTTTATATTAACAATAGATAAATAAGTAATTTTTTAATATATTAGACAGATGGATTAGTATGGCGATCCAGCGAGGAAACGTAGCCAGCCTTTTGGGCACCTTACCCATAGAAGACGGTGATCTAGGCTCAGTATTCTACTTATAATCTTGAGGGACTATAGGTAGAATACAATACAAATAAGTTAAGTTTTCTTTTATTGTATTCGATTATATGTAATCATATTTTTTAAATAGAATTTATAACAGATAATCGAATACAATGCAAGAAAACTTAACTTATTTGTATTGTATTCTACTCATAGTCCCTCAACACTATAAATAGAATACTGACCCCAGATCACCGTCTTCTATGGGTAAGGTGCCCAGAAGGCTGGCTACGTTTCCTCGCTGGATCACCATACTGATCCGTTGGCCGAGGTAAGCACCAGCCCTCTGATCACCCGAAGAGTCAATGAGTCGTTTCGATAAATTTTGGTAGAGGCTCATGGCCTCAGGACCCCACGGTCCAAGCGTCTCGACAGCAAACGGCACAAACATATAACTTTCACAGAGGGTTGCATATTTGCGCCGCTTGAGTGATTCGACTGTTTCCGCCGCTGAACCGGCCGATTTAGACGTGTTTGGTAAATGGGATGCGGCCAATGTGTCTACGCAAGTCGTATCCCACACCAAAGGCTTGCCACGCTTCCAGGGAATTAGAGTCATTCCGTCGGGACGCCTACCATCGTCGCGTGCAATACCGTTCGGCTCCAATAAAGCCGGCACGTTAGCGGTGGCAACCCCCTATGTAATTTAAAGATGTATTATGTATTTCAGACTAAAGAAGTATATTCTATAAATACTTATATATACATGACAGTGACATTGTCTGAAAAAAAAGTATATATAAATTACCGCGCTTAAAACCAAAAATATATACCAGTCGCGAAAACTTAAGTAATTATTAAGCATTAATATAACTTGTCTTGATTACACTTAGCTTCGAGGAAAGCGTTAATTGTTGAGACCTAAAAATGATCTCTGCGTGAGGTCCTATCATTTCCTTGACACTTAGACATCTAATTTGGAAACCGCAAGACCTAGAAAGCTGAAAGTCACGAAAATAATATTTAATTGGTCAAATTACAGACGTGGTATAAGAAATAAAGAAATTTCTGATTGTCCGTTTTTTTGGAAAGTCCAGTTGGTTTAATGGTTTGTAAATTGAGATCCAAACTGGTCGAGAAATTATTGTGCCCAGATTGGTTTTTGTTTATCTATATATTAAAACGCGAAGCAAAAACTTTGTACCCGTTTTTACGAAAATTGCGCCGACGGAGAAGTATGAAATTTCGCATGCTTATAGTTTATATAGAGAAGGAGTGCAGAATGCTAATATTTTTTTAAATTATGCATTAAAAACACATTATTTCAATAAAAATAACGCTACACACACACTCTTTTGTTTATTGTTAAAGTCAAATTAACAGTGTAGCCTTGGCGAAATCTGTGATTATAGAAGTATAGTCTTTGACAAAAGAACCTTAATAATGTTGAAACTTATAATTTAAATTAATTATGGTCGAATTTCGACCAGTAGTATATATAAATATCATAATTCGGTAAGTGAGATGTGGTATATTGATACAAAAAGTATGATAATCTTACAACGATTTCGGTCTTATTCATATTGATTTAGTGTAAGTTTGTAGCCATCTTTAAGTACCATAAAGATGTCTACAAACTTACTCTCAACTTAATATGAATAAGAACGTTTGATATTTGCATAAGAATAAAGTCATATTATATACTAGCGGTGCACGCGACTTCATTCGTGTAAATTTAAAAAAAAAAGTAGCTTGTGTATTATTGTTAATAAAAGATACGTAATAGTCTTTGATGGTTTTATTTCAGTCTCTAAATACTACCTGTATTTAGAGACTGAAATCTAATTAATCTAAAATCTTAATTTGCTAATGTTACTAATATATGTGACCTCAGAGGCTCCATGTACAACGAGAGCGAGGGGTGTCGCTCCGGTATGTCACGGTTGACGCGTCTGTCAAACTGCTCTGCCAATGACGTTGACAGGCGCGTTCCGTTTCTATTACAGCTTGTGTTACTCCTTATAACATCAACTATCTACCAGTGAAACTCCCGTCAAAATCGGTTCAGCCGGAACATCCAGACCGACAAAAATTTAAAAAAATATTTTTTTAATGTAAGTACCGTATATACTTTTATATGCATTTAGTAAAACGATGTTATTTTGACATTACAAACAGACACTTCGATTTCATTTATCTGTATACTAGTTGTGCCCGCGACGTCCTCCGCGTGGAATTTGTTTTCAAACCCCCCGATTTTGAAACATTCTTCATTGATGCTCCACTCCTGTTGGTCTAAGTGCGATGAAATATAGCCTATAGCTTTCCTCGATAAATGGGCTATCTAACACTGAAAGAATTTTTCAAATCAGACCAGTAGTTCCCGAGATTAGCGCGTTCAATCAAACAAACAAACTCTTCAGCTTTACATATTAGTATAAAGGAGTCATTCATACTTATACACATGCAGCAACTACGGACTCATTGATGTACAAACTTGAACACGTGAAAAACAAAACACGGGGACATTATTAAAAAAAAAGTATATTTTCAAATAACTATAATTAACATATCACATTATCAATCGTTTTTGTTAACTATTTACTGTCGTACAAATTCTTTGGTTGTTCCCTCAAGTTTTAAGTCGTCGATTTAATTTAATCACTATTACAGAAATTAATAAATAAAGGTAATTATTATTTATATTTAAACTTAATGGCAACACATTATATAGTTAAATAGATATTCTAATTTTGCCAAGTACTTTCATAGATACATTATTATTGTAAGTTTACTTGCTGGCGGCTTTACTAAGATTATCTCGATTTATTCCTTTCATTTTTAAGTTGAAATTTCCTAATTTTTTCGTTTTAATCTTTACTGAGCTTTTCCATTGTTCTTGTGCGAATTCGGTCTCCTCTTTGGTTCCTCGGCGCCTTTTATTTCTGTGATTTGTTGCGGTTTGTCTGTAAAGGAAAAGTACGATGCTTATAGTGTTAAACACTTCTTTAAATATTAATGTGTTGTGGACTGTAATTATTAAAAGAAACTGCACGTGCGTAATATATGACGATTTTAATGGTTTTTTTTTAGGTTAATGGATTGGCAGCTAGGGCTTTAAGCCAGATCTTAGATTACAATATATTTTCTTCATTTTCTTAAGCGTATATACGCTCAGCTGAACTATAGGTTATAAACACATTTGACTATACAATTCATATTTGTCACAAAAAAAACATAATTACTACTCAAAAATTATCAATATCCTACAACTACTGTTCATTTTAGATTAATTTTAAACATTTTTAGATTTTATTTTATGTTTAAGGCTTGGCAACTAGGTCTTTAAGCCAGGCGCAGTTGTATTGTAGGCTACAATCCACACCATTCAACGGAGTTCTTGTGAAAACTCCAAAGGCTACATTTGATTATACAGTTCACATTTCTCACAAAAACGCATAATTACTACTCAAAAACTATCAATATCCTACAACTATTGTTCATTTTAGAGTGATTTTACACATTTTTAGAAAATAAAACTGCACAGCACAACGTCCCCTTTCAGTTCCCGCCAAAAACTCCTAATGGGTGGGACAATTATACTCGTACAGATTAAAAATAACTAAAGAACATCAATGTTCTAAATTCAAACATCTAGTATGTTTGGTGGCCAGTACTATGCCGCGCCAATTAAATAATAGTACATTATGGTACTAGTGTGTAACATTGGTGATTACCGCCGAGGCGCCATTGAGACTCGAGCCGTAGGCGAGGGTCTTAAGAGAGCCGAGGACGGTAATCATCAATGCACACGTGTATCATACGACGTTTTTAAACACACTTGTGAATAAAATAATAACGAAAACTCATTTTATTTAGTAGATAAAAAAAGTTATATATGAGTGAAAGTTTTATTTATTAAACACGTACGAGTTAAAATTATCTATTTCAATAAGAAGTTGCATGAAATGAGCAAGCAATAGGAACATTAATTTATTTGTTCTATAGAACACGATCTTTTTCTTTGAATAAAATCTTTTTTAAGAACAAAGCAACTCAACCTATAAAATTAAAAAAAAATCTATAACTCACTAGTGAGTTATAATGTTTTTTAGTCACAGTTTGATTATGGGTGTCATTCTGTGCCTAATTGCGGTGACTATAGAGCCACTTTAAGAGCAAGTGTGTTGAAAAAACTATTTATTGGAGATTCCATCATAGAGTAGTCCATCTTTATTGGTCGATAACTAAATCGATATATGAAAATGTATAAATGTTTCCTGAAGGCGAGATGAAATGTTCTGAAAGTCATAGGGCGATAATATGGCCATTACGCAGCTAGTATTCCAGAAAACGGTATAACGAGTAATAAAAATGGTCGAACTGTATTATCTCGATTTTTCGAGATCTAATTTACAAATCTCCACAATATGTACAGTCGTGGTATGAAAATGTTCGCCAGTTTGCAAATTGATTCATTTAATGTTCGGTGAGCACATGTTACCCTTTCAAACTAAGTCACAGAAAATTATGTTTAAGTATTTGACAATAAAGTTTAAAATTACTTAGATCAAAGTTGTTTGATTTTCTACTTTGTCTAAGAATATTTTTTACAGATGTAAAACCTTTTTATTAATTTTAATATTTATGTTAAGCGTAGTTATTATATCCTTTTTGTTTCTTGTTAATTTCAGCGTCTGTCATTATCAACATAGCAATTTTCTTTTTTCACGTTTCTATATTTTATAAACGTAACTTTTATTAAAATGTTAGCAGTATTGTTTCTTGTACGCGTGCAAGCAAAAGTCAACTTTAAAGTGACGAACATTTTCATTCCGCGGCTGTAGTGTAGACATATAGAAAAATTTGGCCGTTTAAGTTGTCATAAGAACTCGGTCGATTAGCATAACTCAAAGACTGACAATTGAGTCAAAGTTGAGTTATACTCCTATTTTAATACATCAGACAAGATTGTATGGATTAAGTCTGTAAGTATGTCGTGCAGGAACGGAGAAAGAATACAATTTCCTGCGGCCAGGCAGCCTGCCGTAAGAGGCGACAAAACAACCCACAGCCAGGTGGTACGGTATTGGCCCATCTGGATGGCTACCACCCCTGGTCTAGAGCATGTCACCATAATAACCTTGAGTTGTATTCCGGCATTAGCGGCCAGGTTCCAATCTCCATTAGAGAGCAGCAGCGCATTTGCAGCACCTTTGGTGTTCATAGGCGATGGTAACCGCTTTCCATCAGGTGGGCCGTCTCCCTGTCAGCTGAACTCCTGCAATAAAAAAAAAGTTTCTTTCCTTGCCATCCACTACTCTGCTCTGAATAACCTACCATCTGCGACCAGTCGTGGACTATTGATGTTTTGCTCCGGCTGGGCTTGTAAACCGACCAGCTGAGAGAGACGAATTGCGCCTTTGGCAGCGTCAGGTCCTTGTGATGCAGGGAGAGTCCTGAAATTATTATGAAGAATATTATATTTCTTGCATTTGTTTTTTTATTATTATTATTAACAACTCTACGGACTCGAGTTCCGTACCCTTTTTTACAACTTAATTTCTAGATTTTAATTTTTGTTTTTAACACGCTTATTATTTATTTTGGTTCTTGTGTGTGACATTAATTTATTGATTTTTGTGTTGAGGTGTATGTATCTTACGAATAACTTATTATATTAATTTATTCTAGTTTTAATACTAAACTTATATTAATGTAGAGTGTATCTGATACATGCTGGTGTTGTGAGGAAGTGCATGTGCAGTGTGGGCCTTATATCTATACTTATATATATTTTCCTATCTAGTGCCATTTGTGTTGTTTTTTTCTTTTCTGTGCCTGGGTTATTAATTTTTAGGCTCTTTGTGTGTCTTGGTTTGTTTGGGAAGTGTGCGTGTAATGCAATGCGGTGGTAGTGTGCAAACAATATAAAATCACTATGGTATAATTAAAAAGTAAGAGTCTCTTATTTAACAGATGGCTAATCATTTCTCAACAAGATTTTCATAAATAAGGCTGTTAGTATCTAGTTTATTGGAGATAATTTATATCCTTCACTACTTACTGGTAGACTGGTTCCTGGTAAGCTAGTCCAAAAGGCCTGTTCAGCGTTAGGGGAGCTCCTAACACATATCCAGGGGTGCCTTGAGAAGTCAATATGACCCCTTGTTGAGGATAGGCTCCAGGGGACGCAACTTGTCCTGGGTGATTAATTACTACTGCGTTCTGGTATCCTGCAATAAATAATATTCCGTTATGACTAAAGTATTTGTTTGTCCAAAATTACAATAACCTTACATAATAAATAATCAGGAGGATAATTAAAAAAAAATATATTAACTAATGTCTAGTATTATATTGTATTCTGGCTAAAATCGCTTAGCCTTCGGCCTCACTGTAAGTGGCTATCTTGAAGGTTAGCTAAGAATGGACAAAATACTTCGTCTCATGCTGACCACAGTGATAGTTGCCATGCTATAACACCTGGTGATCTAAAGGGTGTAGATGTGTATTTTGTTGTAGTAAAATGTCTCTCTCAATGTTGTCTAGATAATTGCTTTAAACAGAAAGCACCGTCCTCAAATTTCCTTCACTTAACTAAAGTTATCGCACTTGTTCGGTACATGATATTAAGAGCATGTATACTCGTAATTTTCAACCGTGCAGGAACGGAGATATAATACAATTTCCTGCGGCCGGCGGCCAGTCGTAAGGGGTGACAAAACAACCCACAGCCAAGTGGTAGGGTATTTGCTCGACTGGATGGCGACCATCCCTGGTCTAAAGTATGTCACCATAACAATCTTGATTTGTGTTCTGGCATTAGTGACCAGGTTCCTGTTCCCCTTAAGACAGCAGCAGCGCATTTTTTTTTTATTGCAGGAGATCAGCAGACAGGCAGACGGCCCACTTGATGGAAAGCGGTTACCATCGCCTATGGACGTTTGCAACACCAAGTTGCTGCAAATGCGCTGCTGCTCTCTTAAGGGAAACTGGAACCTGGTCACTAATGCCGGAACACAACTCAAGGTTGTTATGGCGACATACTTTAGATCAGGGGTGGTAGCCATCCAGTCGGGCAAATGCCCTACCACCTGACTGTGGGTTGTTAAGTCGCCTCTTACGACAGGCCGCCCGGCCGCAGGAAATTGTATTCTTTCTCCGTTCCTGCACGGATAAAAGCATTTATAGCATCTTTGGTGTTACAAATGTTCATAGGCGATGGTAACCGCTTTCCATCAAGTGGGTCGTCTGCCTGTCTGATGAATTCATGCCATAAAAAAAAATCGGTGTCTCACATATTGAATTTTATATATTGAGAAAATTCCATACATTGGCGACCGGCAAGCGAGCTTTCCGCGTGGAATTTGCGTTCACAACCCTCCGATTTTGAAACATTGTTCATTGGTGCTCCGCTCCTATTGGTCTTAGCGTGATGATATATAAATGAGATGATAAATAAAAGGAATTGAACGGTTGGTAAAGTACGTAGTCAATGTGTTTGCCTAACCCTGCCTAAATCAAGATAAGTAAGATGTCTACATCAGTACGCCTTTGTTATTGTCTCGCATTTTCCTCTTATAACACACCTGTAACGCCAGAGGTCGTGCAACAACGCCTCGCGCCTGCATAACAATTAGTTGATGGCCAATTTCTATATCTTACTATACATTCATGTTTGAAAGAGAAAAAACCAGAACGAATGCAAGGATAATGGTCGATGATGTTATGCTGCAGCAAGTGAATGAGTTTGTATATCTTGGATGTGCTTTTAGCAGGGATGGAAGGTACACCGCTGATATAGAAAGAAGAGTGAATTTGGGGAATAGTATGAATGGAGCGTTAGGTAAACTTCTAGGCGCTAAGAACCTCAGCCAGAAGGCCCAACTTGCCATACACAATGCGGTGCTCGTACCTACACTCACGTATGGAAGCGAGAGTTGGGTATGGAAGAGAGAGCATGAAAGTAGAGTAAACGCGGTCGAGATGCGAGCACTGCGCAAAATCTGCGGAGTGACGCTCGCGGACCGCGTTCGTAATACCGAAGTAAGAAAGAGAGTTGGTCTGAAAGAGAGTGTCGGGGTGAAGGTAAGGAAAGGAATGCTCCGGTGGTTCGGGCATGTGGAAAGAATGCACGATGAAAGAATGACTAAACAGATATACAATGCAAAAGTGGATGGATGCAGAAGTCGTGGAAGACCACGACACACCTTCCATGATCAAATTGATCGTGTACTAGCAGAAGGTGATGTCAGGAGCCTTAAAAACAGACGAGCGTGCATGACAAGAGCTATGAATGTTAAAAAAGCAAGTGAGGTGTGTAAGAATAAGCCCGAATGGCGCTCTGTTGCTCGTGCCTGTCCCGCAAGGAAACTGGTGTGAAGTTATGTATGTATGTATGTACTATACATTCACTTGCCTTACAATCGGTTAAGCTTTGACATTACTTGTATGGAGTTTATGTCAAATTTTAACGAACGGTAAAGAAAATAAACGGATTGTAAGATATAGGAGAGAGCCATGAATGACACCACTTGCCTTTGACATAAGAGGAATTAAGTGATGGTCGTATGACGAGCATACAAGCGGATTGGTGAGGACGTAGCCTTAAGGAGCAAAATCAGAAATTTTACCATTTCCTGGGTAACCCGGGTTTCCTTGTGGTCCAGCTCCAACTACGTAGACTGGCTGGTAGCCACCAATGGTACCTGGCCTGCAAATATGTTACATTGTAATTAGATTCACTGAGACAAACTTTCACTTAGAAAATTGTTGGTTATTATGGAAGGTAAGAAGCCAGCTCAAAATATTTTACCTTTTAAAATTTTTATTTTCATATCGTTAGATATATTTATCCAAGCTCATTCAAATTTATTTTTATTTATTTATTTTTATTGAATGAGTTCAGCAGACAGGCAGACGGCCCCCTTGATGGAAATCGGTTATCATCGCCTATGGACATTTGCAACACTAAAGGTGCTACAAATGCACTGCTGCTTTCCTAAGGGAGACTAAAACCTGGTCACTAATGCCGGAACACAACTCAAGGTTGTTATGGCGGCATACTCTAGACCAGGGGTGGTAGCTATCCAGTCGGGCAAATACCCTACCACCTGACAAACTTTTAAATTTAGTCTTCATATCAAGCAGAAATTCTCAAAATTAACATTCAACACAACACAAGTACTTTGGTTAGTCTTGTTCTCAAAAACACTTTTTAATTGGGTATTTGACAGTCCAATCAATTTTGTCTTATATCTTTATGTCATCGTACAAATATCACGGCCTCCTTGATTTTGTTTAAGAATACTGTAACATCACAATTTTAATGAGTCGAGTAGCTTATTAAGGCTACGTTCCACAAGAGACTCACAACGATCCCGTTCACGACAACGATATTTCCCGTTCCACTTGCTTGCCGGCGTCACAATCGTTAACTCAAGTGGAACGGTTATTCGACCCACCTCGTAACATGGGTCGTTGTGAGCGCTGCGTGAGCGAAAATCATGACGGCATTAGTGACGTTTTCGTCTCGACCGTAACGACCGCGGTCGCCTTATGGAACGGCAGACGGAGCATTTTGGTCGTTGTGAGATACTAAAGCAACGCCCGCTCGTTGTTGTTTAAACTATAATTAAAATTATTTCTTTAATGAACAGTGAAAAATAAGTTAATAACAAGATATTTTGATATCCGCTTTTTTATGTGAACACTATTTTAGAATTAATTGTAATATGTGTCAAATACCATATTGCCGCCACATTTGACGGGATGTTCACCTCTGCTAGAGTACCCACGCTCAACTACGCAACGGTTTTAAAGAACGCTTCTTCCGCGTACGACAGCGGTTTGGAGGGAACTTCCTGCCAAGGTTTTTGATATGCGCTACGACATGGGATTGTTTAAGAAGGGCGTTATAAGATTTCTTAATAGCCAGCAATACGCTGGAAATGCCCTTGGTGTTCCAAACGTTCATAGGCGACGGTAACCGCTTTCCATCAGGTGAACCATTTGCCTGTTTGCCTGCTTGAGGAAGTAAAAATAATTATTTTATTTAGTTAAACTAATTTTAGCCAACAGAACTATGATAATGGAACCAATATTATGTCTAGGTACCGTACGAAAGCAATAATAAAAAAATACTTATTTATTATAGAAAATTAAATTTAAACTTATTACCTGTATCCAGGAATGGGCATGTGCACTATGAATACCCTCTGACCTGGAAGAAGCCCAGGTATATGCGGCGCTACGGGAGTCTGTAAATAATAAAGATTAGCTGTAGATAAGCTCCTGATAAATCTTAATAGCAAATACACTTTACAGTCACAATGACTGTATAATAAAAAAAAATGAGTGTGAATTTTTAAAGGCGTTATAAATATAAATATTTGGTTTGCAACACTCACAGTTATAATAGTAAAACTTTTATTATTAAATTAAATTATTTTTTTATGATTTACAAATAAATTATTTCTCAACAATAAAATATGCTTATTTTTATTATATATATTGCTTACTTGTGGTGGTTGTTGTGGGGGCTGTGCTCCTGGAATCAATTCCACTTCGCTGTCAGGTTCCAATGTTTCGAGTCGTGCTGGTGCGCCACTTGCAGCGCTTGCTGAATTTACTGGAATTAATTTAAAAATGAATTATATATTTTTTATTTCTTTCAAAAATTAGTAAAGCTGTAGACTGGTATATACGGCACAGACTTATGAAGGCTTCCAGCAGTGGTCCGAGAGTTTCATACCCGGGAGTAATAATCATTGGAGCAAGAACTTAGCTATTGAACGTGTAGTGTAATGTTGAAGAATCGAAGGTGTCAGTTTTAAAATATAACAAAAATCACTTTAAACAATATCTGTCTAGTGTTTATGAAATATAGGTTATTTTTGATTGTATGCTTTTTTATGATTCTGCTGCTAACTGAGAATACCATTTACCATCTCTATTTAGTAACCAGCCACGCATTTTTATTATTACTATTTCACGTGTATATTGAGTTATTCTTTTTTTTATACTTATCTCATATATAACAATGAATCGTAGAAATGCAACACACATGACTTGAGAACGACTTTACCGATTTTGATAAAACTTTTTGTGTGTGTTTGTGTGGGTCCACGAATGGTTTAGATTCACAATTGGACCCGGTAGGCGGCACTAGAATCGGGGCCTAGATTTTATTTTTTTCAGGGCAGGACAACGTCTGCCGGGACAGCTAGTATATATAAAGAAAGATGACGTCCGTCGGCAGCGGGCCCTGGGTTCTAAGCTACCGGTGGTTAAGGCTCCAGAGACAAGAACTTCCTCACAATGCGTGCCGTGCTCAGGAGAACCGCTTTCTGTATCTGGCTGGCCCTTCACCCATTTACCGAGCGAGAGCCTCTAGGTGTCGGTCTAGACTCTTCGCTACTATACCATTAATGGACACCACTATCAGTACGATGATCGTTGACTCCATATGCCACATGTCAGTAATCTCGTGCGCGAGGTCTAGGTATTTCGTTAATTTATCAGTTTCAGCATTTTTGTTATTATTATTATTATTTGTCCAATGTTTTAAAAGTTGAAGTTAAGTTCGAAGTGAAAAAGTTTCGCAAATCGCGGCCCCGGCAGACGTTGTCCTGCTCTGAAAAAATAAAAATCTAGGGCCCGATCCCAGCGCCACGTACCGCTTCCAATTGTGGATCTAAACCATCCGGGGACCCACTCAAACTCACAAAAACAAAATCACCAAAATCGGTCCAGGTGATTAGGAGGATTCTAGAACCCCATCTCAGCGCCACCTACCGGTTCCAACGGGATTAAAAGTATTCTATTCGTCCGTCTCCTGGTTCTAAGCTACCTCCCCACCAATTTTCAGCCAAATCGGTATAGCCGTTCTTGAGTTATAAATAGTGTAACTAACACGAATTTCTTTTATATATATATATATATATATAGATAATTATGTTTTTTTTAAATCATTAATGTGTTCTGTTGTTTTGTGTGTGTTGTATTTTAGAAATAAATGTCTTTGCTTTTTTTCAAAAAACTTTTTAGAATAATGATTGTTAACTATTTTAGAATTTGCATACCTTGTTTTTGTTGTGCTTGATTGTAGTAGTTGTGAACCCCTGGATTGTCTAGGTAATAATCTAACCTGTAAAGATATATAAAATCTTAAAAATATACAATCAATTTAATATTAAATTTGGTTAATAAAATAAATTTCTACGTTGAAAATAAAGGCTTACATAAAAGTTAATGTGCAACCGATAATAAGATTATCATTTTATTTATTACATTATTATTTTTAATTAAAATATTAATAGCTTTTAGTTAGTTAGTTAGCTTTAGTTGTTGTAAAGCTTACAAATCACCTCGGCTGGGCGTAACTATGTTCTAAATCTCAGCCTTTCCAACACATACAAAGCGCAGGGTCGTCAGGGAGGAGGGGGTTTTTAGTGGGTATTGGGGTTGCTCGCCCGTGCAGCAACGCTCGGAGTCTTCCACACTATTCTGTGACGTCGATCGCGGACGGAGCGCTGCCAAGAGCATACTATTGCTGCAGTGTTATCGCCCCCGAACGACGCGTGTCGTTCCCCTAGCAATGACCCAGTTTGTGCGTAAATCGGTTAAGCATTTTCCCTCGCCTCAAAACAAAAAAAAAAAAAAAAAAAAAAGCTTACAAATCACTTGCCTAATAAAGCTGTTACGGATTATTTTATATTATATATATTTATATCTTGATAGCGAAAATAATAATTCGCTTCTTCATATATTATATTGACTTGCTCTTAGGATAATTTTCTTACAAGCGACATAAACAAAAAACACTGAAATGATATTACATATAAATTTAAATTATGAAAAATAATACATTCTAAAAAGTTTCAACACAAGCAGTATATACGATGATACTACAAATTACTTATTCTATATAATACATTCGCGAATAGAATGAGATTAACAAAGTCGGGTCGTTTTGGTCCTACGCCAAAAGGAAGGTTTGCACTGACAATCAGTGTTGTGTCGGAAATAATTCCGGCACAGCAATATTCTGAGTACAATCCTTGTTAACTGAAAATGCGCCTTAGTAATTCTCAAAATATATATATGTAAATGTATAAGGAATGTAATTACGTTGCTATTTCTTCAATTAGAATCTTTTTCTTTCTTATTTAGGTAGCAAAATGTTAGTAGTTTTGTTGCTATGATTATTTATAGAACTTTCTAATATTATTTGTATGGGTTTTTCCATACTTATATTTTTTTATTTATTTCTTATTTCAGCAAATAGGCAGACGGCCCACTTGATGGAAAGCGGTTAACATCGCCTACGGACATTTGCAACACCAAAGGTGCTACAAATGCGCTGCTGCTCTCTTAAGGGAGATTGGAACCTGGTCACTAACGCCGGAACACAACTCAAGGTTGTTATGACGACATACTTTAGACCAGGGGTGGTAGCCATCTAGTCGAGCAAATGCCCTACCATCTGGGAGTTATAATACTTGTCGTGCAATTCCTCTATAGAATGGAAATAGCTTTTCCACCAAAGCCGAAATGTTTTATACTTACGGATTGATTTGTTGGAGTTGCAATGTTGCATGCTCCTGGTAGATGCGTTGGTCGGCGGGCAGAGCTGTACATGTGGCCACGCACACGGCGGCAAATATACACTGGGAATAAACATTTCAATATTTCAACATGTGATATGATATTGTTTTTATAATGTAAGACTAACTTTAAAACAATTATGTGTGTGCAATTTACACGCAGTAGAAGTGAATCTTCAAACAATATCTCACAGATAATTCTTCTCTAACTTTTATTAATATTATATCTTATACTAATATATAAAGCTGAAGAGTTTGTTTGTTTGAACGCGCTAATCTCAGGAACTACTGGTCTGATTTGAAAAATTCTTTCAGTGTTAGATAGCCCATTTATCGAGGAAGGCTATAGGCTATATATCATCACGCTAAGACTAATAGGAGCGGAGCCTTTTTTTTTTGAGGCGGGGGAAATGCATTTCGCACACTACCGGTTACACACCTTTACTAGGGATTAGACCAAAGCGACAAGAGGTGACACCACGAATGGGCACCAGAGTCAAATCGCCGGCTTGTGTGGAGACTCGACTACTCAATACTCCACTAAAGACCACCCTCCTCTCATGTGCCCCGCGCTTAGGCAGGAAGGGCGTGAGTCTTAGAACGTAGTTACGCCCACGCTGATCCTAGCGCATCAGAGCTTGAGAATGCCCCGGGAAAGGCAAACTCACTTCGTCAGTAGGGAAGACTCCTCTGCTCCCTAGATGCTAGAGGGCCAAATATAATTCCTTTAGCCTACATCCGACAACATATTATAATTAAAAAAAAACAATCTAAATTACACTTTAAATCGCTACCATGCAGTTCAAAATTCAATACACTGTTACGCACAATTTCCTGTGATCTACGTATAAAAGGATATCTGCCTTAAACATATACGAATAGAGCTAAAATTTGTTTGAAATATTTTAAGTCTTATTTAAATTGAAAATTAGTACTTTCATGATCAAATTGATCGTATACTAGCAGAAGGTGATGTCAGGAGCCTTAAGAACAGACGAGCGTGCATGACAAGAGCTATGAATGTCAAAGAAGCGAGTGAGGTGTGTAAGAACAAGCCTGAATGGCGCTCTGTCGTTCGTGCCTACCCCGCAAGGGAACTGGCGTGAAGCTATGTATGTATGTAAAATTAATACTAGCGGATAAAGAGAAATGTGTTTTATTTCGAAATAAATAAAAAGATCTGATAAGACACGTACAGTAATCAATGACTTTGCATGATTCAATTTATTGTTTATATGAACCGCTTTGGTTGATTCATCCAAATTGAAATGTAGATATCCGTGAATTTGTGAATAATAATATCCGTGCCGGAACGGAGAAAGAATACAATTTCCTGCTGCCGGACGGCCTCTCGTAAGAGGCCACAAAAGAACACACAGCCAGGTGGTAGGGTATTTGCCCGTCTGCATGGTTACCATCCCTGGTTTAATGTGACGGCCTCTGTGGCTGAGCGGGCTAAGGCTTTGCCGGCGTACCTCACTGCAACGCAGAGGCTCCGGGTTCGATTCCTGGTATAGTAAATTTCGGAAACGTATTTTCTCCGTTATTTACTATAGTCTGGGTGTCTGGGATCGGCCCCAGAGTAGTCTGTTGTATATTACCCATAACACAAGCGTAATTTGCTTAATTTGGGGATATACAATATGTGTGTTTGTCTGCCGATTATAAAAAAAAATGTATGCCGCCATAACAACCTTGAGTTGTGTTCTGGTTTTAGTGGCCAGGTTTCAGTTTCCCTTTAGCGAGTAGCAGCGCATTTTTAATGTCCTTGACGTTGCAAATGTCCATAAGCGATGGTAACCACTTTCCATCAGATGGGCCGTCTGTCTGTCTGCTGAACTCGTGCAATAAAAAAAAAACAACCATTTCTCGAAACGGAGTTAGACATTTCTGTTTTTCAATTTTTTATTTTTTTATTGCATGAGTTCAGCAGACAGGCAGACGGCCCACTTGATGGAAAGCGGTCACCATCGCCTATGGACGTTTGTAACCCCAAAGGTGCTACAAATGCGCTGCTGCTCTCTTAAAGGAGACTGAAACCTGGTCACTAATGCCGAAACACAACTCAAGGTTGTTATGGCGACACACTTTAGAGCAGGGGTGGTAGCCATCCAGCCGGGCAAATGCCCTACCACGTGGCTGTGGGTTGTTTTGTCGCCTCTTACGACAGGCCGTCCGGCCGCAGGAAATTGTATTCTTTCTCCGTTCCTGCACGGATAAAAAAAACAATGTGGTTGAAGCGACCAAAGGGATTCCTATAAACAGATACCTGAATCATTCAATGTCATTAACTATCTTTATCTCCTTTCAATTCTCTGTGTACTTTGATCCATTTAAGATCAGCATTAGAATATACTAAGAGAAAAGCAAAATCTTCCAAAGGTTATTATGTGTGTCTTTCAAGTCCATGGGCCATAAAAATGGCCCGGATATTTAGAGGGCTTGCGTGGGGCCATGGGAAGGCCAACACGTAGAGGCCCCTTGACAAATTTAATGTCAATGTGGCGTGATGCTGACCGGCGATTATTCCTGTCTACACCATATAGTAATGCACCCAAGGACAAGCGTAGGACTATTGTAGGAAATGAGGACAAAAAGTACCGGGCTATTATGGTGAACTGCTAGTGGTACTAGGGGTCTGGGAATATGAAGACTAAGGCGTCTGCCTGTCGCAAGGTTCGGGGAACATGGAAAAATGGGCAGACGGTGACTCGCCACTCCCTGCATGAGCCCCAAAAAATGCCGTAGAAAATAGGGGCAACACGGGTGTGAGTGGCTAAGGGGTGTCGAGAGGTGGGCTGCAGGTTCACCGAAGCTACTTCTGACGTGATGCCATTTATCACTTCCACCCCTGGAGCTTGAGTCTTAGCTGTCTGTCTTAGCTTATGTGTGCTATTATTATTAATAGAAATAGACACGATATGTGGGATATCGACATGAAATCTGTCAATGTGAGTATAAATGTAATGATTGCCATTTCACAATCCATCGCCGGTGTAATACTGATTTGATGGAGCGAGGGCCACATTAGGACCGCTGTGAAGGTGATGTTAAGCGGAGTGATCTGAATTCCAATGCGGCACATTTACAGGTAGTGGAAATTGGAGATTTGTTAATTAGATTAACCGATAGTCTTGACACCTTTTGGACATTAAGACTTCAAGGCACGCATGTCGTACTTATTGATGAGTCGGATGTGTTTATTGATGATATAATAAGTGTACAATAATATCATTTAATAGTACATTATGGTACTAGTGTGTAACATTGAGACTCGAGCCGTAGGCGAGGGTCTTAAGAGAGCCGAGGACGGTAATCATCAATACACACGTGTATCATACGACGTTTTTCAACACACTTGTGAATAAAATAACAACAAAAACTCATTTTATTTAGTAGATAAAAAAAGTTATATATGAGTGAAAGTTTTATTTATTAAACACGTACGAGTTAAAATTATCTATTTAAATAAGAAGTTGCATGAAATGAGCAAGCAATAGGAACATTAATTTATTTGTTCTATAGAACACGATCTTTTTTTTGAATAAAAACTTTTTTAAGAACCAAGCAACTCAACCAATAAAAAAAAAAAAATCTATAACTCACTAGTGAGTTATAATGTTTTTTACTCACAGTTTGATTATGGGTGTCATTCTGTGCCTAATTGCGGTGACCATAGAGCCACTTTATGAGCAAGTGTGTTGAAAATACCTTTACAGTACATTAATTAGTACATTGAAGGAAACTTAACATATATTGTATTTTACCTATACCTTAAAACTATAAATAGAATACTGTGCCTAGGTCATCGAAGTTAATAGGTTAGGTTTCCAGAAGGCCGACTAAGTGGCTATCTCAAAAATATAATTAATTTGAAATTCAAACTACTGTAGGGTGCAAAATAGCGTAGCAGCAGTTTATAATGAATTTATCGAAATTTAAAGTTTGACTGATTGCATTTTGTCTAGTGAATTATCTTATCGCATCAGTAAATCTATCAATCTTAAACAAACGTGCATGTATAAAGAGATTAATGAAAGTTGATGAAGCGAAAAGTGTTTGTCAAGATTGAAGAAGGTGGAGATTCATCGTCTCAGCCTCCCCAATGGTAAACAGAAATGACAATATGTATATATGTATGTATGTAAATTACCAACGTTCCTGTGCACTTGAATTTGATGATCTTGTTCTACCCTTCAGACCGCATTTGAATTAGTTAAGAAGCGAGTGAATTTGCGAAACGGACGAGTTACGTCCTTATCATCGTCTGGAGACACATTTACCAGTAGGGTTATTCACAAACGTCGGAATCGTTTCCGTGTAAGAACGGAAAGCTCCAGAACGAATCAATTTGCAATCCGACGGCACGTGAACCGCTACTAACAAATCCTGTCGGAAACATATTCTCGAATGTGTTTGTTTCACGTTCCGTATGATTCAGGGGCGTAGCTACCGCCGTATCAGCTGTATCAGTGATACGGGGCCCCCAGGCTACAGAGGCCCCGAAAGTGTGTAATCCTATAATGTTATTCACAATCTTTTATGGATTAACATTTTTGAGAACAGCTGATGGGCCAACAGGAACGGCTATCAGACTTGTCATTATTGTCTATAGGGGCAGAAAATCTGGAAAAACTGATGTCGTTTTCAGCTATGGATGATTTGGTAAAGAAGCTTGTCAAAAAAAGGCGAGAAAAGTGTATCTTTGATTTGAATCGTTTGTCTAACTTAGCTTCTAGGAGCATTAAGTAATAACTTATAATCAATATATAATTATTTAAATTCAATTCGAGCATTTTTGTTCTTTTAAAAAAAAGTTTTACCCTTCCTTTGGGCCCCCCAACATATTTTGATACAGGGCCCGTCTAAGGCAAGCTACCCCACTGGTATGATTGCAAATTGATATGTTCGGGAGCTTTCCTTTCTTACACAGAAACGTTTCCGACGTTTATGAATAACCTTACAGTTAAGTAATAAGTTGTCGATTAAGTATTCGTCGGCCCATTCTTCTCCGGTCTGGTTGCTTCTCTTGCATCCGAGTTTTCAAGAACATATTCGGTTTTGCAAACATAAATCATTCTTTATATACGATAAGTTAAGTAGAAGGAAGCTATATTACAGCCAGATGCACAGTTACTTCGGTAAACTAGTATCTATGTAAGAAAGATCGTATCTCCGAAGTATTTAAACAATCCATTACGTTCGTATATTCAAATTAACATAAAATTTATTCAAAACATGAACAGTAGTAAAACTAAGTATTGTTTTAAACTAAAGTAATGCCCATTCTAAGAATATAACTGAATGTAGTTTGTTGAACTTACAGGTTCACAGGCGATTAGACGTGTTTAGAAATGGTACGTTGACTTGGTGAATCATTGATCAAGATTTTCTAAACAACATCTTATCATCTCATCTCTGTCTATAGGGTAAATATAATAACAAAAAATGACAAAAATAAATTGTAGTTATATAATTGAAGAAAATGCCCCGTATAGGGCAGAGGAGCGAGATGTAATGCTCCTTAGGAGTGAGGCGTATATATCGGAACAGGTATCTCTATGAAAAAACTTTGCCCTGTTATCTAAAGACCGAAATAACTGTTCCAACTGTTCTGCCTGTTCCAGCCTATTCCATTATGTTCCGTTCCACAGCAAACAGTCCGAAACGAAGCAGTTTGGAACGAGCTCTTTTCTCCTTTCACATACTGTAAACGAAAAAGGTAGCAATGCCTTAACACTATTCCAATTCTATTTTGGTAATAATTGTAATTACATTCGGATCCACGCATAAATTATGTATAATAATAAATGTACTGTTATACATCATTTAAAATATGACGTTATCTATCATTAAGATAACATACTTTTAAAATTATTATTATTTATTAGACAGGTGACAATATGGTGGTAAAAATATTTAACTGAGATGAAAGGCCTAGCATGAATCCGAACTATTCTGAACCTCATACATATCCTCTTTGAGTCTGTGACTCTGCAAGTCTGTCTGTAGTATGTAGTTAGTCTGTGATTCATACCGATTTTTGTGTTTTGTTTCTTTGTTTGTTTTGATTATTTTCATAAAAAAACAAAATAATGTAAACAAAGCAGTTAAATATTACTCCTTAAACCTGTTGCAACACAACAGTCTTATTAGAACAGGCTGTTATTTTGGAACAGGCTACTGGAACTGTTCTTTCACTGGAACAGGTGGAACATGTCTCTTATTTTACCTGTTACAGACCACCCCTAATTGCTCCTCCGTCTTAAAGGAAGATCTTCCAGCGATGTTATTGTTGTTCCTCGCAGGCCTAGGCACGTCTACTATTGTTGGAAATTTGTATATATTCTTTGTACGTTACGGCAATCGTTTGCGACCTCAATTATTGCATAGCGCCATCTATTGGCTTGTGAGTGTTCCACTACATATGAAATAGGTGTGGCCAGAAGTGAAAAATCCGCCCAAAGTGTTATGTGAATACGAATATGATAATAATCTATAGAAATAAATAAAATTGAAGTATCTGATTATGATGTCAAAAAGCTGTTTTTTACTAAATGCATATGAAAGTGCATACGGTACTTATATAAAAAAATAATTTTTTAAATTTTTTGTCTTTCTGTTTGTTCCGACTAATCTCTGAAACGGCTGGACTAATTTTGACGGGGCTTTCACTGCCATATAGCTGATGTTATAAGGAGTAACTTGGGCTACTTTCATTTTAGAAAAAAATGAAAGGCCTATGCGCACGCCGCCGCCGTCGCCGCACCAGAAGGCAAATTAAATTAAATTAAATTTCACGCCGACGAAGTAGCAGGTAAAAGCTAGTATAAAATATAAATGATGACTCAGAAAATTATTTTTAATTTATTTTTTTATTTCAATAGTATTTCTAGGTTATCTGAAAGTTTGATCGTGTACTAGCAGAAGGCGATGTCAGGAGTCTTAAGAACAGACGAGCGTGCATGACAAGAGTTATGAATGTCAAAGAAGCAAGTGAGGTGTGTAAGAATAAGCCTAAATGGAACTCTGTTGTTCGTGCCTACCCCGCAAGGGAACTGGCGTGAAGTTATGTATGTTTGTATGGATGTATCTGAAAAAGGCTTCGCAGCAACATACTTTGTAAGAAAACTGTAATAGTGCATATATTGTTATAGATTGATAATTATAATTAAAAGCGACTGCAGAAATTGGCGAGAAATTATCTTAAGAAATAACACAAATCTAAGGTCAAAAATAATTATTTACATTTTATCTACTATTGTTGATGTGTTAGCAAAATTCAAATTCATTTTTGTTAGTCTATGCTATGACATTTCTAAAAAAACAAAACCAAGTAACTTTAAGAATTACCAAATGCATTTCGAGGAATTCAAACTTGTATAAAATTCTCTTAAATTTCTCAAAAATCTCAAATTGCATCAAATATTTAAATTACCGTTGCTTAAATAATATTGAATAAAACTGGTAAAAGTTGAAATGTAAAACAAAAAAATATGTATTGAGACAATTTGAAAGATGAATCAATACCTACAATTAATTCACAGAAAAGAGTAAACAACGTAAAGAATTTCAATCGCGTACAAAACTGTCGCGACATACTGCAAACAAGCAAACAAACAGATCCGCTATGCTTCTTAATGTATTCAAATAGTATGTACAAAATGTTAATATTATACGATTGCCGTGATTAGTCACCGATAATAATCTTTACCAATGTTTATTTTGAGATTACACGTGTTGTGTTCAAATCCCTTTTTAGGTTTAAATTGAAAATATCGGGGTATCTACTATCTAACACCTATGGAAGGTTTTGTGTATTATAAGAGATGTTGCTGGAATGTTATACAATTATATTAAACCGGTTGATATTCTTTAGACTATAATACTTCAATTAAATACAAATTTAGGCGCTAAGAACCTCAGCCAGAAGGCCCAGCTCGCCGTACACAACGCGGTGCTGGTACCTACGCTCGCGTATGGAAGCGAGAGTTGGGTATGGAAGAAAGAGCATGAAAGTAGAGTAAACGCGGTCGAGATGCGAGCCCTGCGCAAAATCTGCGGAGTGACGCTCGCGGACCGCGTTCGTAATACCGAAGTAAGAAAGAGAGTTGGTCTGAAAGAGAGTGTCGGGGTGAAGGTAAGGAAAGGAATGCTCCGGTGGTTCGGGCATGTAGAAAGAATGCATGATGAAAGAATGACTAAACAGATATACAATGCAAAAGTGGATGGATGCAGAAGTCGTGGAAGGCCACGACACACCTTCCATGATCAAATTGATCGTGTACTAGTAGAGGGTGATGTCAGGAGCCTTAAGAACAGACGAGTGTGCATGACAAGAGTTATGAATGTCAAAGAAGCAAGTGAGGTGTGTAAGAATGGGCCTAAATGGCACTCTGTTGTTCGTGCCTACCCCGCAAGGGAACTGGCGTGAAGTTATGTATGTATGTTTGTATGTAAATACAAATTTATAACAAGACCACGAGATATGATTTGAGAAACATAGACAAAGATTGTATGAATAATTTTTTTTAATTCTTTTATTTTAAAGGGGCTTTGGACCTTTTCGGCTATGTCAACCCCATCGTACCTTTTCTTAATTTATTATAAATTGGTAATCACAAACTTGTACATTGTTCTAGCTACTTGAGAAGCAGGAGAGGCTAAAATATTAAATATTGTACACAAGTCCAATCTCTCCAGACTTAACTCTGCGCATAATTTAATTCTGGCTGCATCGTATAGAAACAATTACAAAAGAGTAGTTATCTTCTCTGACAGTAAAAGCGGTTTACAGCATTTGGCTCGATGCACCTCTGGCTTCAGAGGATTATCGATAGCCTATTTAAAATTCAAGATTTCTGAATTTAATAAAAAAATGTTATTGTGAAGTTGCAATGGATTCCGTCGTATAAATCATAGACACACGTATCAAGGACGTAATTGAGCCATGATTTGATTTCAACTCTTAGGACGGGCTCGAGGATCGACTGTTATGAATATCATTAGCGAGCCTCTAGGACAGAAAATATTGTATCCTAGAGACTGGCATCGCGTTGGCAACGTTCCTGGTGTTTCAATCCCGTTAACCACTTTATATCAAGTGGCCGTTTCTGCATGCCAGCTGCTGCTGGCAATAAAAATAGTGTTGTAAAGGAAAGGAAGGAAGGAAATTAATGAATGAATATACACAATAAACTTGAAGTAACTATAAGGCTATAACATATTGTTACGAATTTGTGGGATGTGAATTAAAAAGACGTTAGAATTATGACAAAGTTTATAAGAAGTACACAAACGTAATTAAACCGAATACAACAAATCCAAACCGCAGAGCAAAAAGTCGCGCAAAGTCTATTGTTATAAGATACTCGCTCTGAAAGTACACTAGGGAACGCCTTGATCGCAGTTGAAACACAACTAACTCAGTCCCCGACTGCCCGACTTTAAATATTTGTCCTTAGAATTCGCAATTTAAAAGCTCTATGGCTTCTAAGGATGCGCATGGAATGTAAACAATAGACAAAAGGATTTATGATGTCTTACCGGGAGGCGTACAAAGAGATTAGCGCGAACAACAGATTACTCAAATTTAAAGGAGTATATATAAAACACCTGCAAAGGACCGGTTCCTAACAAAATTATAATTATTTACATCAAAATTAACAATCTTGAATCAAATATTTGTAGTGATACACTACAGAGGAATTTAATACCTTTCGGGTGTCCTGAAGAGGCGTATATAATGATTACATTAACGTTACTTAAGTAACCAACATTACGAAACGAATGATGCAAGTTATGTATAAATAATTTGCCGTAAGGTGATCAATTTAATTAAGTTCTCTACACGCAAACTAACGTAAGTGAATATGAAAAAGTTTGATATGTAGATTTTATGTAATTGATATGAATATAACAGCTAATACTTAACATTACGAGTCTAACAAGTTTATATTCAAATACAGTAATCTGTATAGATTATTTTGTTGTCTGGAGATGTTGCTATATTAATTTGTTGTATGCCTTTTTGCTGAAGCATCTATATCACCTGATTCAAATTTCTTTCATTTAGGTTGCCTGGAAGAGATCGCTCTGAGCGATAAGGCCGCCTATTGTATTGCCTAGAAAATATTGTAAATATGGTCTGTTTTTATAATTGTATATTTTGGCGTGCAATAAAGTGTTATCTCTCTTTCTCTCTATTAACAAAAAATCGAAATGTGTGCTGGGACACATAGTAGAAGTGAAAACTCAACGGGCAAGTGGAAAAACGAATCGCAATAAAATTTTATCTCGAAGTTTTACGGGCAGATTGTTAATGTAGTTGTCCAATTTGAAAACCTGCCCGTAAAACCTCAAGTTAAATTTTTGTTGCGATTTTGTTTTGCCACTTGTACGTTGCCATTCGTTTTTCCGCTTGTTCGTTGAAGTTTCACTTCTACTATGTGTCCCAGCACACATTTCAATTTTTCGCAGGTTTACTGCATATTATGATTTGGTTAGGTTAGGTACATTTTAATGAATGCATTTTTTATTTAAACATATTTTATTTTATGAAACAAAAAAACTGAATTCCACCCGGAACCAAAAACACATCGATAGTCTACTCTAAAATTATGCCGCCTCTCACAACGTTTAGTCTAAATTTATGGCGCTCCTCCACGCGGCCGTAACGCTTTTTCCTGACAGAAAATCCTAAGACCCCCCCGAGAGTTCCTGTAGAGAAGTTTCGCTTCAAAAACCGAGAAGTGATGATGATATAAGTACAACTCGTATCTCAAACTGATTTTCTAATCTACTCATCCTGATCTTGTACTGATCCTAAAATTGGTTAATTCACTGGCCTATAACAAAAGTGGGCTGTGTTTTTGATCAGACCCATCTATTGTTATGCATTTCGATGCGCTAAATCCGAATCTGAGGTCACTATAGTCCATACACCCGCAAAGTTTTGAGAGCTTTATTGACCAAACTTACCTCAGATTCGGTCTGCTGGCAATGCGTTTTTTTATGATAAATCAGTTTGCGTTTGACCACGATCACGCCTAATGTCGGACGATGATGTGGTCGAGTATGGAGCACGCTTACCTAGATAACACTTTTTTTTATTATTTTTCATTGCAGGAGATCAGCAGACAGGCTGACGGCCCACTTGATGGAAAGCGGTTACCATCGCCTATGGACATTTGCAACACCAAAGTTGCTACAAATGCGCTGCTGCTCTCTTAAGGGAAACTGGTACCGGTCACTAATGCCGGAACACAACTCAAGGTTGTTATGGCGACATACTTTAGACCAGGGGTGGTAGCCTTCCAGTCGAGGATATGCCCTACCGCCTGCTGTGGGTTGTTAAGTCGCCTCTTACGACAGGCCGCCCGGCCACAGGAAATTGTATTCTTTCTCCGTTCCTGCACAGATATAACACCTATTCACACAAGACTTGAAGATACCCGGATTTCGGGAACACGGACTCTGGTAGTACGTTTCGTTCGACCTGGTAACGTTTCCACTGTGAAACGATGGGTTGACCTGAGCGCCTTATCGTCCGAAGATGGAGTGGTGTAGGGGGTATCAGGTCAAACAGTTCAACCGCACTCTCTCCGAAATGAATCCTTTAAATCCGTCCTGTAAAAGCGTTGAACTCGATTCTGGTGTTGCAAACGTCGATACGCGACGATACTCACTTTCCATGAGCTTGGTCCTCTGCAAGTTTTCGAGCTTCGCAATAAAAATATCATAAACTTATTTTATTAAAAAAAAAAGTTTGACTTCATCAAATTTTAGCTAGACGTGTTGCTGGGGAGTTCCTTGCCGCCTCTCCTTAACAGATATAACACGTTGCCAAGCGGTGTACATAGACTAGGAAGTAAATTTAATTTTTAAATTATATGTATGATCTTCAAAAAGTGTTTTGTGTTTTGTATTAGAATTTATTCAAATTGAATGCGTCCTGTAAAGGCGTTGGACTCGATTCTGGTGTTGCAAACGTCTATACGCGACGATAGCCACATTCCATGAGCTGAATCGTTTGCAAGTTTGCGAGCTTCGCAATGAAAATAAACATCATAGACTTAGTCAAATTAGCTTAGTAGCAAAGATTAATCAATTTTAAATAAAATTGTACTATTGTGTCTAAATATTTAATCTATATATATATATATATAAAAATGAATCCCTATTTCCCTTGGTCACGACATCACGCGTAAACGGCTGGACCGATTTCGCTAATTCTTTTTTTGTTGTGTTTGTTATTGTCAGGAGAAGGTTCTTATGAAAGAAAAAATTAAGAAAATAGCGCGGAAAATTAGAAAATTTAAGAATACTTAACCACCATATAAAATTATTTCCAATCTAACCTTAGCGATTTGGACAATATAAACTTTTTTAATGTAACCTTATGACGTTTGAAATAGAATTGACAGAATGCGTGCTGCAAATATCGTCAAAGAGGATGTAAAAAAACTGAATATCGCGAATTTGAAACATATAAATATAAGTTACTAGCTGACCCGACAGACGTTGTCCTGTCTTAACTATGAATATTGAATTCGAATTGGTACTCTTTTAATATTTTTTTTATTACTTATATCAAATCGAATTCAATATTCATAGTTAAGACAGGACAACGTCTGTCGGGTCAGCTAGTATATTAATACATAAGACATTACTCATATAATAAAAATAAAAACTAACAAGTTACACAATGACACTTCCACGAAATCTTGATCTTTGTTTCATTTGGTTTGAAGGAACTTGCAACTTGCATGTATGTACAAAAAATAGAGCAAAACTACCTGCAATTTTATATATACTTCTATCTCGTAGTAGTTTACAATTTATTCTCAATAACTTACAAATGTCCTATAGTAGTTTAAGAGAGAGAGAGAGAGAGATAGAGAGAGAGAGAGAGAGAGAGAGAGAGAGAGAGAGAGAGGGAGGGGGCGTAACACTTTCATTAGCTATTTGTTTTTTTTCTGTGAAGGTGACGTTACTGCTTGGCACTAACGGAAGACCAGCGTTGGTTGTTTGTTATCAACTAGCATTTGCTGAGTTAGGGCATGTTTAGAGTTAGTTAACTTTTGGCTTTTATTAAACTGTTTATGTATAATTTTGTAAATAACTTTAAATAAACATTACTTTTTTTCTTCTGTCTTTCTTTATTGCACACCAAAATATACAATTACAAAAACAGACCATATTTACAATATTTTCTAGGCATTACAATAGGCGGCCTTATCGCTCAAAGCGATCTCTTCCAGGCAACCTAAATCAAAGAAATTTGAATCAGGCGAGTAATTTAAGTGAATTGTAAAAATTATTTTCTGAGAAATAAAGTTCATTAATCCAAATAATTTCAAATATCCTATCACGAGTATTGCATAACTCCTTTTCCGTCGGAAGGAAGCCCCGTCGACTCAACTCACAATAGCCGGTCTCATATTAGTATGTGACAGCCGTGACAACCTTAACCCACTTATATCATCATCAACGCAGGTCATCGCGGTCGTAAAGAGACTAACAAACTGTGACGTCATAACAGTCGGGTTTTAATTGGGATAACACTAATTGTTTATTGTGGTTTTCCGCTTAGCTTCAATACTCAGTATAAACAAATTTGTGGAAAGTTTTATATAAATTGTTTCGCTTTACCACTATTATTACGGCATGAAAGATGAACGAAGAAATATAGCTTTTTTGTTTTACACTAAAATACTCCAAAATTCTAATAGATGGCGCCATAGGCCATTTGGCCAGGTGGTAGGGCATTTGCCCGACTGGATGGCTACCACCTCTGGTCTAAGGTATGTCGCCATAACAACCTTGAGTTGTGTTCCGGCATTAGTGACCAGATTCCAGTCTCCCTTAAGAGAGCAGCAGCGCATTTGTAGCAACTTTGGTGTTGCAGATGTCCATAGGCGATGGTAATCGCTTTCGATCAAGCAGGCCGTCTGCCTGTCTGCTGATCTCCTGCAATAAAAAAAGATCGATCTGAAGTTCTATTTAAAAATAAATCTTATTAATCAAATCAGTCAAATTAATAAACGACTTCAAAAAACGTCACCACCAAAGCTATTAAAATAGTTGTACAAAATATTAAGAACTGCTTCAATTATTGTTGAATTACATTTAACTATAGGGCCTCACAGTCTTCCGCAGGATTCTATTTTTAGCATTATTCCAAACATTTTACGACTTTAAGGTACTTAAAGCACGGTAGCCATAGTAAGAGGTCCCATGACCTTGCTTACATTTGAGCACACAATCATGTAAAGGGTACCTACAATCAACTTTGTCTTTCGTCATGGTTAAATAAAGAAATCTAACGTCTTTCATTAACCTTTAAGACAAACAAGAAAAGTAATATCCTAATATATATGCAACATTTTATTTTATATCAACACGCGATGTCGCGTGGCGAATTGAAGACAACGCGGTCACTCGACGTCGCGTAATTAACCATGCATGTGTTTAAAGAAAGAGGCAAAAGAGAAGAACAACGTTAATAAATACGAAACACACGAATTGCAGTTTCTAAAACAATAACCAATTACTTACCCTCCATCTATTGGGGAAATAAATATAATCCTGCGAAATACACTCGATATGTCATTTCATAACTCATGCCTTTATAAATATGGATATTAATTAATAATAGCGTGTTGGAATTGAATAAAATTAATGCTATTGAACTTTCATCAAATAAAATTTTCGTATATGTTTCATTGACATATTTTACAGGGTTCAGAAGATATGAATATAAAGTCCAGAATCTTAGACAGATAGATAGGTAGATAACACTTTATTGTACAGCATTACAGAAAAACTTACGAGCTAGTATTAGTCTAGTTGGGTACAAAGGGCGGTCTTATCGCTAAAAACGATCTCTTCCAGACAACCCGTGGCAAGAATATTCTGATCAGGACTGGCGACGGTGGTATACATAATTATTGTACGATTACTTACATTTTAATAATAAATATATAACTATACTATATATACAAATATACACATAAGTTATATACATGTAAAAGATATGGTGATAATATGCAACTATTTATACATAATAAACATATAACTGTATGCAATATAATATCTACTAATTATATAAAATTACATATCATTATATTGCAGATAGAATTTCCTGACTAAGTTCTTAAATGTTGGACAAAGTTGGACAGCCTTAACCGTGAAAGAATTATTGAAGAACGTTGTATTATGAATAAGAGTAATAAGTCTATGTTGACTGGAAGGGCGTAAATTGTGGGAGCAAGAAATAAATTCAAAGCGTTATTTAAGGTACTGTGGAGTATTAGGGATGAATAAAATACTATAAAGCAATGAAAGAATGTGAGTATTCCGGCGAAAACGAATTGGCAACCATTTGAGTTTTTTTCGAAATTCAGAAACGTGGTCATACTTGCGTAACCCAAATATGAACCCTATGGAAAAGTTTTGGAGGCGCTCAAGTTTATTAAGTTGCTCTTGAGTCAAATCTAGATAGCTGGCGTCGGCATAATCAAGTATGGGCAAAAGTAGCGACTCTGCAAGCTTAATTTTGGTGGCGATGGGCAGGAAGTTTTTCAGCCGCCAGAGGGATCTGGAGGAGAGAAACAACCGCCGACTCAACTCCGTCATATGGGGTCTCCAGGACAGCTCACTATCAGATATAACTCCAAGGTTTTCTTCATCTTAAGACCTTGAGAAAAAAATCACCATTCGGAAAACTCTCCGATTGTATTCAAATTCAAAAGTTTTTATTCAAAATAAGTTCCACTGGAGAACACTTTTTGAAGGTCATACATGTGTAAGTTAAAATTTAATTTTTACTTCCTATTCTATGTACACCGCTTCGCAACGTGTTGATGCTGTAAAGGAGAAGAAGCGGCAAGAAACTCCCCAGCAACACGTCTAGCTAAATATTGTTTTTCTTTATATTTCATACATACATACATACATACATAACTTCACGCCAGTTCCCTTGCGGGGTAGGCACGAACAACAGAGCGCCATTTAGGCTTATTCTTACACACCTCACTTGCCTCTTTGACATTCATAACTCTTGGCATGCACGCTCGTCTGTTCTTAAGGCTCCTGACATCACCTTCTGCTAGTACACGATCAATTTGATCATGGAAGGTGTGTCGTGGCCTTCCACGACTTCTGCATCCATCCACTTTTGCATTGTATATCTGTTTAGTCATTCTTTCATCATGCATTCTTTCTACATGCCCGAACCACCGGAGCATTCCTTTCCTCACCTTCACCCCGACACTCTCTTTCAGACCAACTCTCTTTCTTACTTCGGTATATATTTCATATTCTATTTTTTTATAATTCAAATCAAATTCTTTTTTTTTATAAGTTTTGTAGAGAAGTATGTTACAGAATTACTTTTTGAAGAATTAATGGAGTTGTAGCAAACAATGCATACTCAATAAAACCAAGACAATAAAAGGAAAGAAACTGTACTTTGATTGCCTCAAGAGTTTCGGTTATCCGGTATTTGATTATTTAAAGTCTGAATGCCTAAATGATATACATAGATACCAGAAGACATAGGTAGGCAAAAACTTGCTACAATATATTTAGTTATCTAAATGGACATCAAAGTGTACTTTTGGGACTGTATGACTGTATGACAATTTCCACGAAACTGAATGCGTGCTAGAGTGCCTATATGTAAGAAAAATGATAAGTGCTTTGTAGTCAGTACACTGCCAATGGTTTTTTTTTATTTTTTATTATTAACAACTCTACGGACTCGAGTTCTGTACCCTTTTTTACAATTTAATTTCTAGATTAATTTTTTTGAATTTAACACGCTTATTAATTATGGTTCTTGTGTGTGACATTAATTTATTGATTTTTGTGTTGAGGTGTATGTATGTTACGAATAACTTATTATATTTATTTATTCTAAACTTTTTTATTTTTTTATTGCAGGAGTTCAGCAGACAGGCAGACGGCCCACGTGATGGAAAGCGGTTACCATCGCCTATGGACATTTGCAACACCAAAGGTGCTACAAATGCGCTGCTGCTCTCTTAAGGTAGGCTGGAACCTGGTCACTAATGCCGGAACACAACTCAAGGTTGTTATGGCGACATACTTTAGACCAGGGGTGGTAAATGATCAAACAGCAGAAGTTTAAAGAGAGGTCAGGTAAATAACATCTCAAATAAACGTGCATGTATGAAGAGGATAATGAAAGTAGATTGTCAGGATCGTCGCAAGCAGAATTCCATAGTCTGCCTACACTCATGGGAAACAGGCGTGATAATATACATGCATGTAAACTTATTAATCTATTCAACGATGCTTTTTAATGGAGACATTTTTTCTAACAAAGCCCCTTTCAGTTCAAATCAGTACTTTAACAAGACCATTGTTACTTTGCGAAACAGTTGTACGCAACGACACATTATGTTAAGTATCAGGTAGGATAGCAAATCCGAAGTTACAACATAAACACGACGTTTTGACGTAATTACGCTCGTTGACAAAATGTTACTCGCCGGTTGCGTTTACCTATGAAATGCCGTATGCAAGGGTTTCTAGTAATTTGATGAGATGATGTAACGGCCGGAAGAATATAGTCATGATAGCCGTTAGCAGTTTCTTCAGCGTCATATATTATGTATTAGAATTCACCCGCGACTTCGTCCACGTTGGATAGGTAACACAGATTAAAATTGTTTTGCAATACATAACATTAAAATAATAAGCTAATTTTCATGTTCCCTACCAACTTGAAACCGCTCCCGGGAATGATCCCGCGGGATTACCGCCATATGAACTATCAAGGATTTAGTGAGAGACAATTTGCTAAGATCAGTGAAGACATCGGATTAGAATCAGATTTTTTTTCAACCAACTTTAAACCACACCCAAGAGAATTCCAGCAGGATTTCAGGGATATAAAGTACGGCAGATTTTAAGTCTGGGAATTAGCTATCAATTAGTGGAAACCGCATCGAAATCGGCCTAGTAGTTTTTACGTGAATCCCGAATAAACAGACAAACATAAACAAAAGAAAGACCACACTTTTACAATTTTATAACATTGTAGATTAGTTTATTGTATGTACATTTTTCATATTTATCCTCTCACACTGACTTCTTCCCTCTCTTTTTTCATTTCCAATCCTTCTCACGCCGCTCCTCTCCGTGCTCATTAACCTCTATGATTGAACGTGTCGTCGAATGGCATCGTGTGAAATAATTAAGAATAAAATAATTCTGCCTAATTTTCCTTATACTGTTAACTAATAAAATATTTATTTCATAACTGTATTTGTATGTATTTAATTTATAAGGTAGTTTAAGTATATGTATTTAACTTATGGTGAATTTGGGGAATAGTACGAATGGAGCGTTAGGTAAACTTCTAGGCGCTAAGAACCTCAGCCAGAAGGCCCAGCTCGCCGTACACAACGCGGTGCTGGTACCTACGCTCACGTATGGAACCGAGAGTTGGGTATGGAAGAGAGAGCATGAAAGTAGAGTAAACGCGGTCGAGATGCGAGAACTGCGCAAAATCTGCGGAGTGACGCTCGCGGACCGCGTTCGTAATACCGAAGTAAGAAAGAGAGTTTGTCTGAAAGAGAGTATCGGGGTGAAGGTAAGGAAAGGAATGCTCCGGTGGTTCGGGCGTGATGAAAGAATGACTAAATAGATATACAATTCAAAAGTGGATGGATGCAGTAGTCGTGGAAGGCCACAACACACCTTCCATGATCAAATTGATCGTGTACTAGCAGAAGGTGATGTCAGGAGCCTTAAGAACAGATGAGCGTGCATTACAAGAGTTATGAATGTCAAAGAAGCAAGTGAGGTGTGTAAGAATAAGCCTAAATGGCGCTCTGTTGTTCGTGCCTACCCCGCAAGGGAACTGGCGTGAAGTTATGTATGTATGGATTTAACTTATAAAATTTTTATTTTGTGAATTCATTGTATTATAATTTAATAAATACACATGTTTGCATTTAACTTTTATTTTAATTATTTTTATAAGTCTCGTTGTTACAATTTGAAATTGACCGAAATGAATGAGGACGCGCTAGTGATGTGTACATACAGTATATCTAGTGTTGGGACACGACACCCATAAACAAAAATAGTCTAAGTATGTGTATTTAGGTTATCTCCTATGTACGAGTACATAGGTAATGCTCTGCACCACCTTCATCGTCAGATTAGATTAATATATTTTCCTCAAGTTAGGTTGCTTGGAAGAGATTGCTTTAAGCGATAAGGCCGCCTATTGTTTATACCATGACAATATTGTAATCGTACATTTGTTTTTTTGTAATTGTGTTCCTGGTGAGCAATAAAGTGTTGTCTATCTATATATATATTTATCAAAATCTCTTATACTCCTAAATACTTGATAAAACGTGATTGTATCAAGTTTTATGAACGAAGTAATCCAGCGACCTCAACCAACCAGTCCAGTGACCTATGTCAAAGAAGTTAAGGTCAAGTAAGGTAAGGTATCGGGTTATTCCCTGTGTTTCCTTTCTTTTTCCTACAAATTTAGTCGTATTTTTATTATATATAGGTAGCATCCATTGGTAGAAAAATGGTGTTACTAGTATGTACTTTATGTCAAATTTTAACTACAACTTTAACTAAAGTTACAATAAATTATAACCTGGTCATAGTGTCTAAAATATGAACTAAAATTTTTGCTTTCTGGCAACATTCTATATTACATCAGTTATGAACGAAGTTCAATTAATCCATGTTATTTTAATATCAACATTGATCTGAGTCTAAAACCTACAAAAAATAACTAAATAAGGATATGACAATACTAAGTTCTACATGAGCAGTGATTTCATTCCACTTACCAAGGACGTCTATCGGAATTTGAAGGAAAAATCATGTCGTTATTACTTGACGGTATTTACCAAAGAACACCGATATGACAGCTTGATAATGGCTTTTAGCTTCTTTTAGGGCTGATTAATCAATCACCAGATAAAAGTTATCAGTTGAATCTATACTAATGTTATAAAGCTGAAGAGTTTGTTTGTTTAGACGCGCTAATCTCAGGAACCGCTAATCCGATTTGGAAAATTCTTTCAGTGTTGAATAGTACATTTATCGAGGAAGGCTATAGGCTATATATCATCACGCTAAGACCAATAGGAGTGGATCACCAATGAAGAATGTTTCAAAATCGGAGGGTTTTGAAAGCAAATTCCACGTGGACGACGTCGCGGGCACAGATAGTAAATTATAACCTGAGCGAATACAAATGTGAAATCATTCAACTGTTTTATTCATGCAACTGACATTTTTAATTTATCCATGTTATACTTGATTCTATGAATAACTTGTATCTGTTGACAAAAAACTGGCCCTTAATCAAATGGTTGTCCTGTTAATCAATTACTAACTTGTCAATGCTCTGTTATGTTGACAAAATGCGTATATCGTAAATAAACCAACTTGATACTTGCATTATGTTCGAAGTAGTACTAAAAGTTACTAGTAAGTATCAAAATTACTCTTGTACTTTTGTCATAATGTTGGGGTTGCTAGAGTTCAGACAAATGTGCGAAAGTGGCGCACCCTATTATTTTATAAAATCTATGTAACTCGTTTGCACGATAATAAAAAGTTTCTCGTTTGACTTGACTTTCCACTCCTCTAGTATAACAAACATTTCAACAATACTCAATAAATTAGATGCACTTTTGCAAAATAAATAAATTCGGTCGCTGATTGATGCGTTCACAATTTAAGAATAAATCACGTTCAAACTTGCATCAAAAATTTGCACATTGATCTTTTGCTGATAAAAACCCACCTCCATCGAAAAACTTGGATAAATAAAAATGAATGTATTTATTTCTAAAATGGAATCCTTTACTTATTGAAAGTCATGAATCTGCCACCGCTTCCAAAGCAATTTTAGGCGGAACAAACTCTTCAGTAACATATTATTATCTTTACTTCATAATTATTACTATTCGTCTCTTTTAAATATAGTTTATACTAATACTGGTGGCAGTTGCTTCTTGTTTGGAAATTAAACTCGATGTAATGGACTGTATGATTAGTATTATTGAACTTTTTACATGAATCGAAATATACATAGAATAGTAAATATGTACAAATTATGCAAGAGAGTCGTCGTTGAGAATCATAGCAGAATTGTGAAATGTGAATAATTATAAATTAATGGCCAATTTTTGCCTACTATATGCCGCGTGCCGTCCGACGCCTAGCTGCTAATTGTGCAAGCTATGGGCGTCGACGGTATGCGGGGCGCGGAGAGTAGGTGTGCTCCGGCGGGCGGATCATGGGGGTGCTCTCTGTCCGCAACAAATACAATGTTTAATAAAGTAAGTTTTATAAACAATGACTGAAAGAGCTTGGTAGCGATTAGCGATTGCATTATTCCCATTCGGTGCGGTCGTCTAGAAAATCTTTAATCGTATAATATAATAGCTTTGTCGCACAAACGTTGTTTTAATAATTTTTTAAACTTGTTTACTAAAGGATTTTGAAATTTTTTATGTTAAGCTGTTGTTTGTATTATTATCCGGTCCCGTGGTCGAAATTCGACCATAATTTAAATTATAAGTTTGAACGTTATTAAGGTCCTGTTCTCAAAGACTATACTTCTATAATCACAGATTTCGCCAAGGCTACACTGTTAATTTGACTTTAACAATAAACAAAAGAGTATATATGCTTGTGTGTGGCAAATACATGGCAGTGTGTGTAATGTTTTTTTATTGATTTAATGTATTTTTTATGCATAATTTTAAAAAAATATTACCATTCTTCACTCCTTCTCTATATAAACTATAAGTGTGCGAAATTTCATACTCCTCCGTCTGCGCAATTTTCGTAAAAAGGGCACAAAGTTTTTGCTGTGTTTTTCACGTATACTTTTTTTTAACAGAGCCTATAAACGTCGTATAACTAATATGAATAAGGACTTTGTTTGTAAATTTATTTATCTGTCACCATAAAACTTTCTATATTTCAATGATGTGGATTAAATAGTCTGCGTTGTCATGTCAAAAATTTTAGAATTTTTAAAAATTTTGGAACTTTCGTAGCTTAATTTTTTTTTTATATGATTTTTGTCTGTATCTTTTTATTTAATTATATTAAATATTTATGGTTTTATACTAGGATTTTCGCCAGATATACATATATTAATGCTTTATGAAATACTTAGTGCTCATTCATAATGTATATGTATAATTGCTTGATTAAAAACTAGTTCTTTTCGTCTTCATTCTGATGCGCATATTAATTCAAAACATAAAAACAAAAATATGTATGATTATGTATTTGTTTTTATACAATTGACGTTAGTAATTAAAATGAATTAAACTAAAAAAAAAACATCATGTATTATTCGTTCTCTGTACTCGGTATAAAATGATTTAAATTTCAAAACATAAATGTAAAAATTAAATTATTATTTTTAACGAAACAAAAATGTGTCATTTCTCGTTCCAATTTAAAAAAGAATTCAATAATATTCATTATTATTTTCTTTTACTTAGGTTTATGGCTTGGCAGCTAGGCTTTTAAGCTAGATCTTAGATTACAATAGTTTCTTCATTTTCTTAAGCTTATATATAGTTCAGCTGAATCAACTGATGCCATTCAACGGAGTTCTTGTGACAATTCGAAAGGCCACATTTGACTATACAGTTCAAATTTCTCACAAAAACACATAATTACTACTCAAAAACTATCAATATCATACAACTACTGTTCATTTTAGAGTAATTATACACATTTTTAGAAAATTAAATTGCACAGCACAACATCTTTCAGTTCCCGCCAAAAACTCCAAAATAAATATTCCTAACAATATAACCATAATAAAAAATAAGTCGCAAACCACTGTTTGTTGTGAACATTCCCAAGATAACAATTTAAAAATATCTAATAAAAAAAATTAATTTGGTGTAATTATCGTGAAAATGTTATAGTATAATTAACTGAATTTAACTTACGAAATATCCAGCCATGTTTGTACACAACACGCACTTTTACAACGGTATGCGCAGGCGCAATGCGCAAGAGTTCGCGCTCTCGTACTTATATCGGCGGCACGCGGTGACGCAGGGCGGATGATTATAGTACTACTACAGCACTACGAAATCCATTCATCGAGTAAAATGGTTCCACCTGAATTGAAATATTATTTCAGTTTGACACTAACTTTATAGAACTTTTACCAACTGAAGTGGTCTGGCACTGAATTTTTTTTTATTTTGGAACGAAGTTCCTTATCGCGCGTTGTGAAAGGGGGCTAGACGGAAAAAATTCTTACGAAAAGTTGTCACGACACTTTTAGCCTACCGCCAACTTATTAATTTTAATTATTTAATTTTAATTTTGTTTATGGTTATTATTTAATCTATGGGAGCCTAATCTAATTTACTACCGCTTCGCAACATGTTATGGCTTGAAGAGAAGAAGCGGCGCAAGGCGCGAAACGTCGGAAAAACCAAAATCAAATAAAATTACCGCGCTTAAAACCGTTAAAACGTAGTCTTATTATGTATACAAGTCGCGAAAACTTAAGAAAATATTAGCTTTTTTTATCGCCAAATTACTCTTATATGTCTGTAACACGACCCTTTTGTATGTATAGTAAGCTATTGTAAGCTGTGCGGCGTCGCATGTTTCTCTGTCTGTCTGTCTGTCTGTCTCTCTCAATTCCAATTACAATTCCTTCACTAATTAATCGAAAGGAACTTCGTTCCATCCGGGTCTCCCTTGACACCTCTCAAGTTTTTTTTTATTAAGTAGGTTCGCGTTTGACTGACATTGCGCCTGACGTCAGGTGGAAATGCAGTCTAAGGTGGAGCACGCTTACCTAGAAGATACCTTCACGCGAGACTTACAAGACACCTAGATTGTATTCTTCAGGAAAAACAGACGACTGTAAAGAGTTCCACTCTTCAGCGGTGCGTATGATGAAAGAGGAAGCATAGCGTTTCGTCCGCTTCGTTGGTATTTCCACCATATATCGGTCCGCTTTGTTGGTATTTCCACCATATATCGGTGGCGTGAGTGCGTACGTCTGCTTGTCCGGTGGTAGAATGGTGAGGGAGGAACCAATTCATGCAATTCCGTGGCACACTCCCCGAAGTGTATCCTATAGAATACCGACAAACTGGCGACCTTACGTCGATGACCTAGGCGCTGAAGCCCCTCGTCGAATAGTCGGTTATTGCCTATCAGTTTCCTAGCTCTTTTCTCTATTAACTCGAGTGTCTCTAACTGGTCTATTTAATAAATTAATTTTAATTTGTATAAGTATACAGTTTATTTTTACTACTTAATTTATTTTAGGGTTTTATTTGTAGGTGTGATTAGTTATTACTTTGCATGATTTATGTGTCTTACTTGTGTCAAGCAATTACGAATAATCAAGTTTTAGAATAAATTATGTTTATCGATTCTATAATATAATAATCCATGCAGGAACGGAGAAAGAATACAATTTCCTGCGGCCTGGCGGCCTGTCGTAAGAGGCGACAAAACAACCCACAGCCAGGTGGTAGGGTATTTGCTCGACTGGATGGCTATATATATGCCGCCATAACAACCTTGTGTTGTGTTCCGGCATTAGTGACCAGGTTCCAGTCTCCTTTAAGAGAGCAGCAGCGCATTTGTAGTATCTTTGGTGTTTTAAATAATCATAGGCGATGGTAACCGCTTTCCATCAAGTTGGCCGTCTGCCTGTCTGCTGAACTCCTGCAAAAAAAATACTAACATATGCTCCCGACTTCTTCCAGGCTTGACTTGAAATTCCCGGGACACAAAGTAGGGCAGCGTTTAAAAAATAATGTAATCTATCGCTATATGAAAACTGCGTCGGAATTAGTAATTTTTATGCACCCGAACAACTACAAATCGCTCCCGGGAGAATTCCCGCAGGATTCTCGGTATAAAAATTTGCTATCGATAAGTGAAAAATCACATTGGAACCCATTTTTTTTTATTCTGGTAATTTTAAATAATTCCCAAAAATATTCCCACGGGATTCCCAGGATAAAGGGTAGCGCAGATTTTAAGTCTAAGAATTTGCTGTCGCTTAGTGAAAACTGCATCGAAATCGGCCCAGTAGTTTTTACATGAATCTCGAACAAACAGCCAAGAAATTAAAAGAGAAATGCATCGTGTTCTCCGTCGTTTATATAGTGTATTCCAGTTGTTTTTCTTTAAATCGCTTCAATGTACAGACACGGTATTTTTTGAATTTTATAAAATTATAAATAGATGTAGAGGAGTTGGGTTTATGCAATGAATTTTTAAAAGAGAAGAAAATCATGGAGGCCAATACGGACAAGCAGATTACAAAAGTACTTTTCTAACTTTTAGAATATCTGTCTATTCCTTAATAAGGACTTTTTTTCTCAGCGTGAATATGATTGTAACTTAAAATTGCCAAAAACTGAGTTACAATGTTGTTCCTAGCAGGTGTCGTTATATGGAGTTTTCTTCTTAAATATATCGTATTTCGATATATTGAAGAAGAAAACTCCAAATGAAAATTATTATATCACCCGAATATATTTTCTCCAATATTGACATTACATTCTCTCACTCTTTTTTATACATAAAGTCAAACGACCATAAAAACCTGCAAAGAGTTTGTACACCTTAGTTAAAGAATCATTTAATGCCAGTTAATGATGTCGTTTCCGTGGGAAAGACGAATATAGCAAAAATGACGATGTTACTATTGCCCTATCGTACAAAAACTTCGACCAACAAGTCCTCGTTGGTCGAAGTTTTTGTACGATGAAATCTGATTTCTGCATCAACACAATTATTTGCAGGATGGGCCAAAAAGATTTTAAAAATGGAATCGCTTTGGAATGGTAAGCGGAAGAGCCTTGCGGGAGATAGGGTTATGTAGCTCGGTTCACGGAAATTTATTCGCAATGAAACGTTTCATGTGCACGCAACGTGCGTTCTGCGTTAAAAATTATTACGTAAATAGCGATTCCTGCGGTGTTATTCTGCGATTATTTGGCAGATTACACACGCTTTTTTTACAATAAAATAATTTTTTCTTACACTATTTTTAATTCAGATTTATTTTCTATTTTTAGTTGGATTTTCTATAAAAGCGTATTTTTTTTAAGTTTTTTTAAACTATTTTTTTAAAATTTATTTTTTGGTGTAACAATTAGTTTAATGTAATTTATCCTAAATAATAGTACATTATGGTACTAGTGTGTAACATTGGTGATTACCGCCGAGGCGCCATTGAGACTCGAGCCGTAGGCGAGGGTCTTAAGAGAGCCGAGGACGGTAATCATCAATACACACGTGTATCATACGACGTTTTTCAACACACTTGTGAATAAAATAACAACAAAAACTCATTTTATTTAGTAAATAAAAAAAAGTTATATATGAGTGAAAGTTTTATTTATTAAACACGTACGAGTTAAAATTATCTATTTAAATAAGAAGTTGCATGAAATGAGCAAGCAATAGGAACATTAATTTATTTGTTCTATAGAACACGATCTTTTTTTTTTTGAATAAAAACTTTTTTAAGAACAAAGCAACTCAACCAATAAAAAAAAAATCTATAACTCACTAGTGAGTTATAATGTTTTTTACTCACAGTTTGATAATGGGTGTCATTCTGTGCCTAATTGCGGTGACCATAGAGCCACTTTATGAGCAAGTGTGTTGAAAAATTATTTTCTTTCTTTTCATATACTTTTTTTATAGTAGTATAGATTCGCATTTGATCATGCTCTTGCCCGATGTGGAGCGATGATATGGTCTAAGATGGTGAACGTTTATCTAGAAGGAACCAATTCACACGGGACTTGAAGACAACCAGGTTGTAAGTATCGGGAAAGACAGACTCCGGCAATGAGGTCCTTCGCGATGCGCATGATGAAGGTAGACGCAAAGCGCTACGTTCTTATAGGTGGAGTGTTCACCATATATCCGTACCGCATAACGCTGTGTCTGGTTATCCGATGATTGTTTTTTTATTGCAGGAGATCAGCAGACAGGCAGACGGCCCACTTGGTGGAAAGCGGTTACCATCGCCTATGGACATTTGCAACACCAAAGTTGCTACAAATGCGCTGCTGCTCTCTTAAGGGAAACTGGAACCTGGTCACTAATGCCGGAACACAACTCAAGGTTGTTATGGCGATATACTTTAGACCAGGGGTGTTAGCCATCCAGTCGGGCAAATGCCCTACCGCCTGGCTGTGGGTTGTTTTGTCGCCTCTTACGACAGGCCGCCCGGCCGCAGGAAATTGTATTCTTTCTCCGTTCCTGCACGGTTAAAACTAATTTATGATTTTTTAAAATCCACCAGACTTTCTGGCCCAACTTGTATTGAGATACTTACACATTCTTAACACGTAAAACGTATATATAATAAATCACATGATCGGCTGTCGATTGACGGAAAAGATCATACTCATGTGCAATGTAATGTTTTGTTTCCGCAAAATTTTTCATTGTTTAGATGTTATTTACTTGGCGATAGTCCAAGTGAAGTTACTTTTATCTTCGTCTCATACAAAGTGTTTTTGTTAAATCACTTACGCGATATCATCAAGAGTGATATCTATAGGTATATTAGTATGTGAAGCAAAAACACAGCAAAAACTTTGTACCCCTTTTTACGAAAATTGCGCGGACCGAGGAGTATGAAATTTCGCACACTTATCTATACTAATATTATTAAATTGAAGAGTTTGTTTGTTTGTTTAATCGCGCTAATCTCAGGAACCGCTGGTCCGATTTGAAAAATTCTTTCAGTGTTGAATAGTAAATTTATCGAGGAAGGCTATAGGCTATATTATATTTTCAAAAATATTAGGGATCCTTACTAAAAGTCCAATAATGTAACCCAAAAAATGACCCGAAAAAATCCTTACACGGCGTGCGCTGCGAAAACTATTGATTATAGAACAAAACAATGTTCTACCACTTTGTAGAACATATAATTGTCTAAAATAAATGTCGCGTAACCACATGTCTAACTATTGTAGTTATCTCACAATAAGTGTTTTCTTTTATTTTTTTAACTAATTAAAATGCAATATTTTCTTAAGTTTTCGCGACTTGTATACATAATAAAACTACGTTTTAACGGTTTTAAGCGCGGTAATTTTATTTGATTTTGGTTTTTCCGACGTTTCGGTCACTTTTCAGTGGCCGTGATCACGGAAGACAAAGATGTCAAGTGTCAACGAGTATTGTTAAAGTTTTATTTAGCCTACCGCCAACTTATTCATTTTAATTATTTAATTTTATTTTTAATTTTGTTTATGGTTATTATTTACTCTATGGGAGCCTAATTTAATTTACTACCGCATTAAAATGGGTGGAAGGAAAAATAAAAGTAATTATCAGTCAAGTTGGTTTATGTTCCGTTGTACGCAGAAAGAGCTCACAGTGTCTTGAGGTCTGGCAGCTGGTTTTTGCTGGGTTTGGGTCTAAATAGTTTTGATAATTGGATCCCAAACAGGTGGTACTTGCCAACCATCTTCTCTATTGAAATTTGGGTGTTTTTTGATTTCAATAGCCTCACGCATCATTCTAGGTATGAAAAGATTCTCTTTCGCGAGGATTTGTGGGTTATCGAATCTGATGTAGTGGTTGGGTTTATCCAGCGTGTGTTCACTGATCGCAGACTTCGTAGACCTTGTGTGTTTCATGTCAGCAATGTGTTCTTTTACTCGTGTTTTTATGCTCCTCTTTGTTTGCCCACACTCACAATCAAGCTTGTAAACTCCTGCATCCTGGAGTGGGATATTGCATTTCACAGGTCTCAGAAATTGGTTGATCTTTCTTTGACTTCGAGCAGAAGGCACTGGATACCGCTCCGGCTAAGCCGAAGATGTATAAAAGGTTGTTGTTATAAGAACTCCACTGATTAGCGTCAAACAATGACCAACAATTTGGCGAAATTATACTGAAAATTTAATACATATTTACTGCTACTTCTGTTATTGGCTTTGCAGTGTCTGCTGACCGTTTTTCCGTCAGGATAATAATAACAATAATAATAATTCTCTGGGAGGCTGGGTGAAAGGCCAGATACAGAAGGCAGCACTCTTGGACACGGCACGGATTGTGAGAAGGTTCCTGTCTCTGGAGCCCTAACCACCAGTAGTTTGGACCCTAGGCCCCGCTGGCGGTGATCTGCAAGTTTTTTTTTTTTTTATTGAATATGTATTCTATTTTTGATGTATTTTTATAAAAGAATAATGTTTTTTTTTTATAAAAAAATGTCTACTCTTTATATATTAAAAAAAATGTAATTTTTTTGAAAATAAATGGATATAAGAATAATAATAATAATCGGCAGACAAACACACATTGTATATCCCCAAATTAAGCAAGTTACGCTTGTACATACATACATACATACATAACTTCACGCCAGTTCCCTTGCGGGGTAGGCACGAACAACAGAGCGCCATTTAGGCCCATTCTTACACACCTCACTTGCTTCTTTGACATTCATAACTCTTGTCATGCACACTCGTCTGTTCTTAAGGCTCCTGACATCACCCTCCGCTAGTACACGATCAATTTGATCATGGAAGGTGTGTCGTGGCCTTCCACGACTTCTGCATCCATCCACTTTTGCATTGTATATCTGTTTAGTCATTCTTTCATCATGCATTCTTTCCACATGCCCGAACCACCGGAGCATTCCTTTTAAGTTACGCTTGTATTATGGGTAATATGCAACGGACTACTCTGGGGCCGATCTCAGACACCCAAACCATAGTAAATAACGGAGAAAATACGTTTCCGAAATTTACTATACCAGAAATCGAACCCGGAGCCTCTGCGTTGCAGTGAGGTACGCCGTCAAAGGCTTAGCCCACTCAACCACAGAGGCCGTCGAGAGGATATATTCAAGAGTGACCCATATTGCGTTATTTTCGCCGTTATTATTGTGAATTATTCTCAGTCCACTGCTGGACATATACCGCCTCTCGTTTGCATCACATGTCCCAGTCTTCGTTATTTAGCTCCCACTGACAACCTTGCGCAGTCGCAGTTGCTCCTTCGGGTTTTTTTTAATTGCAGGAGATCAGCAGACAGGCAGACGGCCCACTTGATGGAAAGCGGTTACCATCGCCTATGGACATTTGCAACGCATGGTTGGAGGGTTTCTTATACTAAATAAAAAATAATACACAGCAAATCACCGGGTATAAGTGTCGGAAGATATAGTAGCTTTTCTAAGTTAATATTTTCACGTGATATGCTTTTTTGTTTCTGAATAAAAAAAAAACATATTTTTATAAAACAGTCAAAATTAAATGACGTGTTTATCTGAAATACAATGGCATTAGTGACCAGGTTCCAGTCTCCCTTAAGAGAGCAGCAGCGCATTTGTAGCACCTTTGGTGTTGTTAATATTAATAGGCGATGGTAACCGCTTTCCATCAAGTGGGCTGTCTGCCTGTTTGCTGAACTCCTGCAATAAAAAAAAAAAGCTGAACTGAACTGAACTGTTGTGGCCCATATTCGTATCGTTCGTACCACATCGCTATAAGCGATAAGGCCGCCCATTGTTCTAATTTAAATGTGTTTGTAATAAATATCTCGGTTTAAGTTATGGTGAACAATAAAGAGTTTTCATTCATTCATTCATTCGTAGGATACATCGATATTTGAACTGTTTTAATGTAAAAACAAGTAGAAGTTGTTAGTAATAATACCTGCGTTAAATTGTGTAGTTGTTTTTTTAGATTTTTAGCATGAGTGACAAATGCACTAACATTTCCTCGAACAATAAAACGTAGCCGCAGGTTTTGGATGAATGCATTTCCTTGAACTGGTTGACATTACTCATTGTTGTTTGTAAGCCTCTTTAAGCAAATAAAGGAAGCTATAGAACTTTTTAATATGTAAATCTGTCAACACTAAGCGCTCGTGTACACGGCACCGCCGCCGCGGTGCATTTGTGAATTTCTGTCACCGACATTTTAAAGAAAGGTCAGGTAGAAATCACTTCAAATAAACATGGATGTATGAAGAGATTAATGACAGCAGATGAAATAAAACGTGTTTATCAGAATTGTCTCAAGTGGAGATACATGGTGTCTGCCTCCCCATAGGACACAAGCATGGTATAGCTATATATTTAGCAGGTATCATGCTGTAGGCGACGCACGCACTTATAAATATTATATACATACATACATAACTTCACGCCAGTTCCCTTGCGGGGTAGGCACGAACAACAGAGTGCCATTTAGGCTTATTCTTACACACCTCACTTGCCTCTTTGACATTCATAACTCTTGTCATGCAAGCTCGTCTGTTCTTAAGGCTCCTGACATCACCTTCTGCTAGTACACGATCAATTTGATCATGGAAGGTGTGTCGTGGCCTTCCACGATTTCTGCATCCATCCACTTTTGCATTGTATATCTGTTTAGTCATTCTTTCATCATGCTTTCTTTCCACATGCCCGAACCACCGGAGCATTCCTTTCCTTACCTTCACCCCGACACTCTCTTTCAGACCAGAATATTATATATATGTATATATATATATATATATATATATATATATATATACACACATACACACACACACACACACACACACACACACACACACACACACACACACACACATATATATATATATTAGCTTCTGCCCGCGAATTCGTCCGCGTGGAATATTAAAAAAAATGTGAGTTAAAAAAACCCCCGATTTTGAAACATTCTTCATTGGTGTTCCGTTCCTATTGGTCTTAGCGTGATGATATATAGCCTATTATTGTTTATTTGTATGATGATACCGACAATATAACTACTTAATTAGGTGCATAAGTCGTATAATAAGCTGTTTAAGTAGTTAAAGTTTTTTTAACTATCCCACGGGAAATCTTTAATTTTTCGGGATCAAAGTATCCTATATGTTGACCATGGATATGAGCTACCACCGTACAAAATTTCATTTAAATTAGTCCTGTCATTTCGGAGATTAGCCGGTACAAACAGACAGACAAACAAAGAAACAAAAAATGTTGAAAAAATCTAAATTAGTTCTATTTAACTTCTTACATGCACCTGATTCGGTTTTAAGCAATTTTTTTCATTGTACAGAAATTCGACCTCTACAATTTTATTATATGTTTAGATATATCAATATCTAAATTTGTAAACAGTAATTTATGTATGTGTATTTTTATTTACTATTAATATATGATTGTGTATATTTTAAACTAAGCGCACTGAATACCGACCCACTATTAGGAATGTGAAATTATCTCCAGAAGGCTGTCTGGAAGAAATCGCTGTTAGCGATAAGACCGCCGATTGTACTAGTTAAATTATTGTTAACTCATGTGTATTATTTTCTTGTGTGTAATAAAGAATATTCTATTCTATATAAAAGAAAGTCGTGTTAGTTACACTATTTATAACTCAAGAACGGCTGTACCGATTTGGCTGAAAATTGGTGGGGAGGGAACCAGGAGACGGACATAGGATACTTTTTATCCCGTTAGAACCGGTAGGTGGCGCTGAGTTCGGGTTCTAAATTCCTCCTAATCACCTGGAGCGATTTTGGTGATTTTGTTTTTGTGTGTTTGAGTGGGTGTCCCCGGATGGTTTAAATCCACAATTGGAACCGGAAGATGGCGTTGGGATCGGATCTTAGATTTTTATTTTTTCAGAGCAGGATAACGTCTTCCGGGGCCGCTAGTATATATATATACATATATATATATATATATATATATATATATATATATATATATATATATATATATATATATATATATATATATATATATATATATATATATATATATATATATACTAGCTGTCCCGGCAGACGTTGTTCTGCCCTGAAGAAATAAAACTTAGAACCCGATTGCAGCGCCACCTACCGGGTCCAAATGTAACCTATCCTATCTTTCAAGTTGGATCAAACTGCACACGGTGTGAAAATTTGATTAAAATCGGTCAAGTAGTTTAGGAGTCCATTGAGGACAAACATTGTGACACGAGATTTATATATATTAAGAGATATATATATATATATATATATATATATATATATATATATATATATATATACATATATATATTATTTTTTTGTCAATAACAATAAAACTAGGTTTTAACGGTTTTAATCGGGTTTATTATGTATACTAGTCGCGAAAACTTAGGAAAGATTTTTTCATTTTCGAATTAAAATAAGGGCAACACGGACAAGGTGTGCCATACCGTGCTATTGGTTTATTTTTATAAGTCAGTGTTATGCGAGTCTCGGACAGCGAGCGCGACCGCTGTACTTCAATTAAGTACTACGCCGTGTACACACCCCTGAAGCCTGGCAGCCATATCTTTGGTGTTTTATTTGATATACAACCCCCATCCCGTACACATACAAAGTTTCATCGCCAATCCCAATTTTTATGTACAAGGCTTCCAACTTTGCTATCGCTTCGCAATTCTAAAAGAAAAAAAAAAAGCAAATTATTGCTCTAATTATTCCATAAACACTGATTAAACATGAATCATATTTTTCTATGTGTAAATAGAATTCTTTATGTTAATCCTAAGCCACGTGGTGTTAGTAATTAGTGTTAACGTAATGTAAACAATACTGGATCGGAATTACGCATTAAACCTAGTTCTGTCATTCAAAAAAATAAATTAATTAAATACATAATTATAATCAAACCTGTTTCCCGTAGGAGTAGGGGGAGTTTTAATCAATATAATGTAGAAAATATCAGCAAAAATTATGTGTAAAAAAAAAACTTCAGATAGATAAATATGAAAATATTTTTTTAAGCTAGACGGTTTGCTGCTTCTCCTTTAACAACGATAACACGTTGCGAAGCGGTATACATAATTCTAATATAATAATAATAATTCCCACAGGGGAGCTTTGTGGCGAAGCCTTAGGTGAGTAGCGACACCTCGTACCCGCCTCCGTGCTTGCCTTAACCAGCCGGCACGGAGTGGAGATCGCTAGAGCTAAGACTCAAGCTCCAGGGGTGGAAGTGATAAATGGCATTACGTCAGAAGTAGCTTCGTTGAACCTGCAGCCCACCGCTCTACACCCCTTAGCCACTCACACCCATGTTGCCCCTGTCTTCTACGGCATTTTTTAGGGCTCATGCAGGGAGTGGCGAGTCACCGTCTGCCCATTTTTCCATGTTCCCCAAACATTGCGACGGGCAGACGCCATAGTCCCCGTATCCCCAGACCCCTAGCACCACTAGCAGTTCACCCCAATAGCCCGGTACTTTATGTTCTCATTTCTCACAATAGTCCTACACTGGTCGGGGATTGTCCTTGGGTGCATTACTATATGATGTAGACAGGGATAATCGCCGGTCAGTGTCGCGCCATATTTACATTAAATTTGTGAAGGGGCCTCTACGTGTTGGACTTCCCATGGCCCCACGCAAGCCCTCCAAAAGTACGGATCATTTTTATGGCCCGTGGTCTTCTAATATAATTCTTTATTTCCTCTTTAAGTACACAGTGACACTTAACTAGTAATGCCAATAATTAAGAGGCCAACCTGAATTAGGTTAAAAAGAAACCTGTAGTACAGGTCACCAGGATCAACCCGTTGGCTTTGGTATTTGGCGAATTAAGAGAAAAATAAAATAAAAATACTAGTATAATTATTATAAGTAATTGTGTTAGAGTGAGCCCTTCAAGTGCTTAGGTGTGATGTATTGTCTGTGTACCTGTAGATTCGCATAGGTGATGTAAGAATAAGTATGTGTGATTGAGCGAAAGTGAATTATTTTAGTTTTTTTTTAGATTATAATATTAGTATTTTTTATTGCAGGAGATCAGCAGACAGGCAGATGGACCACTTGTTGAAAAGCGGTTACCATCGCCTATGGACATTTGCAACACCAAAGTTGCTACAAATGCGCTACTGCTCTCTTAAGGGAAACTGGAACCTGGACACTAATGCCGGAACACAACTCAAGGTTGTTATGGCGACATACTTTAGACCAGGGGTGGAAGCCATCCAGTCGGGCAAATGCCCTACCACCTGGCTGTGGGTTGTTAAGTCGCCTTTTAAGACAGGCCGCCCGGCCGCAGGAAATTGTATTCTTTCTCCGTTGCTGCACGGATATAAAGTTCGCAGAGTTATTAAATAAGAGGAGCCATGTAAATACAGTTCCTTTTGAGGAGATCCAGAGAAGGCACAGGCATCTTTAATTTTACTCGCGTCACAAGTCTCGCGTTAACATTGTTAAATTCTTCAAACAAAGACCCATTGAATTGGATAAACTTAGCGATTTCAAGTATATAGATACTAGCCACAGTAAGGAGACTGTGAGACTTAAAAACCGGTTTGCACGATTTTGACCATTTCATTTCAAATATGGCACGAAGGCATTTATTTTGGGCTATAAAAACCCAGGTTCATAGCGCCTAGGCCCAAGGCCCAACTCGCCGTACACAAAGCGGTGCTGGTACCTACGCTCACGTATGGAAGCGAGAGTTGGGTGTGGAACCGGGAGCATGAAAGTAGAGTAAACGCGGTCGAGATGCGAGCACTGCACAAAATCTGCGGAGTGACGCTCGCGGACCGCGTTCGTAATACCGAAGTAAGAAAGAGAGTTGGTCTGAAAGAGAGTGTCGGGGTGAAGGTAAGGAAAGGAATGCTCCGGTGGTTCGGGCGTGATGAAAGAATGACTAAACAGATATACAATGCAAAAGTGGATGGATGCAGAAGTCGTGGAAGGCCACGACACACTTTCCATGATCAAATTGATCGTGTAATAGCAGAAGGTGATGTCTGGAGCCTTAAGAACAGACGAGCGTGCATGACAAGAATTATGAATGTCAAAAAAGCAAGTGAGGTGTGTAAGAATAAGCCTAAATGGCGCTCTGTTGTTCGTGCCTACCCTACAAGGGAACTGGCGTGAAGTTATGTATGTATGTATGTATAAAAACCCTTGCAATATCAGGGTATCATATACATAAAATGAAACATTATTCAATACATATTTATAATTATGGAAGTGTGAGCCTACATACTTATTCTTAACCGACTTCAAAAAAGGAGGAGGTTCTCAATTCGTCGGGATCTTTTTTTATGTATGTTCACCGATTACTCCGAGATTTATGATCCGATTTACGTGATTCTTTTTTGTTCGACGTGGAATAGCTGCCATTTGGTCCCCTAAAAATTTGACATAGTTTGGCCTAGTAGTTTTCATTTTATGAACATTTTTTATGAAAAAATTTCCATTCCGTTCCATATGTACACCGATTACGCTGAGAATTATGATCCGATTTACGTGATTCTTTTTTTGTTCGACGCGGAATAGCTGCCATTTGGTCCCCTAAAAATTTGACATAGTTTGGCCCAGTAGTTTTCATTTTACGAACATTTTTTTGTTCCCGTTTCTTGGGACCTATATTTTTTAAGAAGCACTGCACCTTTCGTAGGTCTACCCATACATAGCTAGACACTAAAAAGTAACAAAAAAATGAAAAAAACGAAGTCGGTTTTTTAAACGAAGTTTTTTTAATAAGACCGTAAACCTTTAAAATGTTCTCCAGTTGAACTTAGTTTAAAAAAATATTTTGAGCTTGAACATTATTCTTCGAAATGGTTTAAAGGGAAATTTACAATACATGGGCAACCCAGAAGTCGTGGAAGGCCACGACACACCTTCTATGATCAAATTGATCGTGTACTAGCAGAAGGTGATGTCAGGAGCCTTAAGAACAGACGAGCTTGCATGACAAGAGTTATGAATGTCAAAGAGGCAAGTGAGGTGTGTAAGAATAAGCCTAAATGGCACTCTGTTGTTCGTGCCTACCCCGCAAGGGAACTGGCGTGAAGTTATGTATGTATGGGCAACCCCAACTGTAATGCCTAACAAACATGTATGGGTCAAACAAGTTTATCATCCAATCATTTGTGGTAAACTTTCGATTCATCATCCAACAATACGTAAAGGGAATTTCCAGCATAAGAGTACTTGAGTCATATTTTCATACGTTCAACTTATAATTATATTCGTATACAATATCCCTGTGCCATTGTTGAGGAAGTCCTAAGCTTCCTTAATTGTTATTAGTAATGTTTTACATGACCAATGGTGTTTGTTCATATTTTCTAAATTAAAAGTGATTTTTTTTCTTACGAAGCTGACAAACAGGCAGACGGCCCACCTGATGGTAAGTAGTTACCGTTGCCTATAGACATTTGCAACACGAGTGACCCAATTTTGATATTGCGATAGTGTCGAAAGTTCGTATTCTACTAAATCCGCAATATCTTCGCAACATCGGTTACCTCGATGTGCAGGTTGCATCACGATGTTTTTCCTTCACCGTTGTTAGCACGTAGTAATTGTAACAATATGTACATTAGATCAGAAAACTGACTAAGGGTCATGCATTCGATGCGATCGAACCCGCGCCCTTTGAGTCCGGGATGCGTGCGTTAGCCATTACGCTACCAAGACCTAAAGTATGATAATTATGTCATTTGTTTGCTGTGGACTTTACTGTCAAGAAATATGTAAATTGATAGACGTGCAAACGTCAAAAGTAAAATAAACACTTGGATACAGCATAAAAAATAATGCACGCTTCCACGGCAGTAAGCGGGAAAATTTAGGTAATATAATAAAGATATATTTCTATTTATTTGTATAAAATATTTTTACAACTTAGGCTCCGCGCAAAGACAAATTCCACACGTACAGATCTGTAAAAGCACATTTTATTACCTGTCGGCATTTGAACTGATTGTAATCCTTTTATGATCGTTTTCTTTTGTGCACTTATTTATTGGAATACGTATCTAGTTATTGTGGAGAACAGCCTATTGTCCTATTGTACTCGTTTACGGCCGCTCAGGAGCATCATTAGCCATGTGTTGCGGATTATAAGTACAAACTGGTTCTAGGAAATTGAATTGAAATTGAAATGATCGAGAGAGGGGGTCAGTTGAGCTACAATTACGATCTAGGCGTGACGTATGTACATTCGGAAATCTAAAAGTGACGGACTTTGCGCGTTTGATTGAATTACGACCTTCTGCATTACGTTTGGATCTGTTGCGTTCGGTTATATTTGTACCTGTGTTATACGTGTTTGTATAGTTCTAATAAACTCTATAATAATTCTAACGGCATTTTAATTCGAGTCCCGCCAACTCGTAACAATATTAGGAGTTTATGAGACTAACAACTTTAATTTCACTTCAACTTTAAGATATGACAAGTATACAAAAGCGCTCTTGGAAAACAGGAGCATTCCTTCAAAATAACTATAAAATTTAGTACCTAGCTATTTTATCCTGCCATTCTGCGGTTGAGCAATCTAACAAGTTTAATTTCATTTCAACTTTAAGATATGATAAGTATATAAAACTGTTCTTGGAAAACAGTTAGGAGCATTCCTTCAAAATAATTATAAAATTCAGTACCTAGTTATTTTATCCTGCCATTTTGCGGTTGAGCAATTATTTTAATTAATGTACATTTATAACATAAAATCTGTATTACGTAAACTATTACCAACAAACAACTATGTTTGTTTCATTTATATGGGTTCTTTGAACTTTATTCGCATAAAAAAAACTCTAGCCAAAAAAGAAACCGAGTTGAAGAGTAACTAAAAAGCGAAAAATATTTATTTCCTACAACATTTTGAAGTCGGTGCGAAGTACAACATAAAAATTACTATATTTTATAGTTGGTACTCTGACTTGAAAATGTAGAAAATTTTAATTTGTTTTTTTTTTAATAGAAAATTTGCTGAGGTCTCTTATCTAAAAGATGGTACGACACGCACTTTATCGTTTTTTTTATTTCTTTACAAATTATCTATGTAAATAAAAATGAATCGTAGAAATGTATGTACGCGTAATTTGAGAACGACTTTGCCGATTTGATGTTTTTTTTGGAACGAAGTTCCTTATCGCGCGTTGTGAAAGGGGGCTAGACGGAAAAAATTCTTACGAAAAGTTGTCACGACACTTTTTGCTATAGTAAGCTATTATACAATTTCAACTTTAATGCAATGAAATAAAATCTAAAATATCAATTAGTGTAATAATATACGCTGTTTTTGATACTATTTGTTTATTTATGTATTTCTTTCTATACATAGGTTTTTGATAAATTTTCGATGGTTTTCGATGCTTATCGACACACTTTTTGAGACGTTTTGAGAATTTTTAAGACATTTTAGGAGAACTTCGTTCCAAACATGTGTCCCAAAGACACCTCATTAGTTTTTTTGGATGTGTTTGAGTGAGTCCTCGGATAATTTAGATATACAATTGGCACTGGTAGGTGGCGCTGGGATCAGGTCCTAGGTTTTTATTTTTCTGGGCAGAGCAACGGCTGTCGTGAACTCTAGTTATTAATAAATAAATATCTATTAATGTTCCTGACAATGAAAAATATTCGTCGATCTTGCTTCCGTAGCACTGATTAACTGTGCTTTCAAGTAATGTTAAGGCGTCGCAGAATATATATTCTGTCATTTATTGACTACACTTTCCTGTCGAATTTTTAACCGAGCTAAAAAAAGGAGGAGGGTATCAATTCATATTGTGAATAATTAAATATGTTCAGCCATAACTAGTTTGTTTTTGAAATAATTTTGATATTTTTTTACGTTGGATTCAGTACATGATATTTTCATATAAATTTCAATGTTATTTGATAGTAAATACGTAATTTATAAGGGGAAAAAAATCTAACAAAAAAAAAACTACTTTAAAGTTAACTGAAATATATCTTTTTGCTTCTTAGTTACTCTCGAAGTTGGTTTATTTTTTGATAGTTTTTTATATATCTATATAGATCCAGTACTTTAAAAAAAAAAAATTATACTGACACACAAAAGCAGACAAACTAAACGAACTGACATACATACATACACACATACATAACTTCACACCAGTTCCCTTGCGGGGTAGGCACGAACAACAGAACGCCATTTAGGCTTATTCTTACACACCTCACTTGCTTCTTTGACATTCATAACTCTTGTCATGCACGCTCGTCTGTTCTTAAGGCACCTGACATGACCTTCTGCTACACGATCAATTTTATCGTGGAAGTTGTGCCGTGGCCTTCCACAACTTCTGCATCCATCCACTTTTGCATTGTATATCTGTTTAGTCATTCTTTCCACATGCCCGAACCACCGGAGCATTCATTTCCTTACCTTCATCCTGACACTCTCTATCTCCATCATGTCACGAACTGACATGACGGAAATAAAACGATTCTGTTATTGCCAAAAGGCCAATCCTTAGAAAGTGATGAGGAGGAACTTGACAAAAAATGTAGCCTTGACGATTGATGTATTTATTATCTTTAATGTTTTCTTAAAACTATATGATATCACATTAGTTTAATAATTTATTTAATACTTATATAATACAATAGTTTATTGAATACACTGTAATCGTCTCTCCCAGACAACCAAATCTGATCAATCATAGAGAGTGCACGGGAAAACTTGACTCGCTTTTCAGGCTTGATTACACGTAACGAGTGTACTGGAGAGACGATCGAATACTCGCTGTATATAAATACTGACAAGAACTCGGCCGAACGCTTGGGCCAGCAGTGTGGCGAGAGTATCACTAGAGCCACGATTTGTTTGTAAGACCAAGTACCCTCCTCCCCGCCTTTTTTCGTGTGAAATTGTTTTTGCTATGACATTGTATTTGTGTTTAAAATTGCCAGTAATGATAAATGGAATTTAGATGCAACTTTAAAATGTATTCAATGTTATAAACATTCGGAGAAGCGCTCTAAATTCTGTTCTAACATTAATGAAAAATACTATTTATTGCACCAAAAGCAGGTTTCCTTGCAATCCATTTTCTCGGCCTAACACTTTTACTTTCTTCGGCTATTAAATTCTACAATTATTTGTCGTAGAATCAGGTTATATTCTTTACGATCTGTCTTGTTGATAAAATATATAATATCAGCCCATAAATGTCCCATTGCTGGGCTACCATTATTGGGAACGGACAGTATATCCACTACGCTTGTCCAAGGCTGCCTCGCAGGTTTGACACATCGGTTATCTCGATGTGCAGGTTGCATCACGATGTTTTCCTTCACCGTTCTTAGAACGTGGTAATTGTAACAATATGCACATTAGATCAGAAAACTGACTAAGTGGTGCATGCGTTCCGGCCAGGATCGAACCCGCGCCCTTTGAGTTTGAGACGCGTGCGCTAGCCATTACGCTACCACGACTTTTTGTCTTGTTGATGGAGTGAATCAAAAGTAAAGTGACTCGCCATACAAGTAAAATTCGTATGAACTCCTGCTCGCCGACCAAACTCTCTCCATCTGGTATCATTTTACTGTCTCGCCACTGTACTAGTTACGTGTGATCAAGGCATTAGACGCTTCTACATCTTCTAGTGACCATTTAAGTATATCACCAATCCAACGCCGACAGCAGTGTTCAACGTCCATTCGTCCAGCTGGACGCTGCTTTCAGCATCTCTGACAAAGTACGGCCTAACGAATTTTATATGTATTATAATGGTTGAGCTGCACCTGCGATAATGTACGACATTAGCGTATATACATATATATCGTTATCTAATATTTGACGTCATTAATAATTAAAAATAATATTTCATTACAAATAATGCATGACGCCCATCGCAACATATGCGTGAAATGGCCGATATCTGTAACATTATCCCAGATGAAGCCCCACCATAAAGGAAAATTAATAATAATAGTGCAGTAAAATAACGTAATTCTAACATGTTCCTAAACGATTATATGGCATCAAAGACCTTTGTTCTCAAACTTTTTAAAAGTTTTATTATTTAGAATATGCTTATACATAGATCAAATTAGTTGTAAATTGAAAAGTAAATTTTTAGGGTTAATCTTTGACTTGTAAGATATCAAAAAAGTATTTTAACTATAAGTCAAGTCTGGTAACTATATCTGACTATTCATTCATTTGCCTTACTTACCATTGCTAGAGATTTGACTTTACTTGTATGGGGCTTGTCCCCGCCGCTGAGTTCAAAACCCTGTCCTTTTTTTTTATTGCAGGAGATCAGCAGACAGGCAGACGGCCCACTTGATGGAAAGCGGTTACCATCGCCTATGGACATTTGCAACACCAAAGTTGCACAAATGCGCTGCTGCTCTCTTAAGGGAGACTGAAACCTGGTCACTAATGCCGGAACACAACTCAAGGTTATTATGGCGACATACTTTAGACCAGGGGTTGTAGCTATCCAGTCGGGCAAATGCCCTACCACCTGGCTGTGGGTTGTTAAGTCGCCTCTACGACAGGCCGCCCGGCCGCAGGAAAGTGTATTCTTTCTCCGTTCCTGCACGGATAAAGATGTCCTGTCAAATTATTTTCATACCTACCCGTTTTTCCTAACCGCGTTATCCAATCACCATTTCCTAGCCGCCATCTTTTAAAAAAATGTAAGTATAGGTTTGCGTTTGATCACTGTCTCACCTGATGTTGAGTGATGACGCAGTCTAGGATGGAGCAAGCTTACCTAGAAGATACCTATTCACTCGTGACTTTAAGACTTCAAGATTGTATTTGTCAGGAAAAACAGACTCCGGGAAATTAATCCACTCTTCGGCAGTGTGCACCAGAAAAGATGAATCGAAACGCTTGGTCCTGACTGGTGGTGTTTCCACCATGTAACGGTGGCGCAAACCGGTGCGTCTGGTTGTCCGATGGTAAAATGGGGATGGAGGAATCAGCTCGTGCAATTCTAAGGAACACTCCCCGAAATGTATCCGGTAGAAGACAGTCAGCCGCGCGACTTTACATCTATCTTCCGTTCTATTACGACTATCCTTGCCGTACTTACCGCTGTACTGATACTACTCGTCTTTACGAGTCAGTCTGCTGTCGACCCTTATACGACAACCCATCTTTCCGCCACCAATTGCCGATAAGTGCAGTTATACCGCGCCGCATGTTTTCATATAATATCGAAGGCTGCAAGAAGGAGACAATCCAGAAGATTTGCTGCAAGGCTCACTACTTGGTAATCAGCAGGCATAGTTCGTGCAGCCAGAGGCACGCAGATTAGTCTCCTTTCTATCCATACCAGCAATACTACCACCACCATTTGGATACGTGCTCAGTTCCTAATACTGGCCTGCCACGTTGACAGAACTTATGTCAAACTTTAACTAGTAGTATTCCGTTTACCGCGGGGAGCCTTTAGCTTGCTAGGAAGAGCAAAGGACCTTCTACCCCCGCACAACGAAGTGGGGTGTGTTCTCCCAGGGCACACTCCAGGCACTTTATTGCGCTGGATCGGCTGGGCGTAACTATGTTCTAAATCTCAGCCTTTCCAACACATTCAAAGCGCAGGGTCGTCAGGGAGGGGGTTTTTAGTGGGTATTGGGGTTGCTCGCCCGTGCAGCAACGCTCGGAGTCTTCCACACTATTCTGTGACGTCATAAGAGCATACTATTGCTGCAGTGTTATCGCCCCCGACCGACGCGTGTCGTTCCCCTAGCAACGACCCAGTTTGTGCGTAAATCGGTTAAGCATTTTCCCTCGCCTCAAAACAAAAAAAAAAAAAAACTTTAACTAGTAGTAAAGCAAATGAACGCTCAGATGCACAAACCGGCTAGTAGTAAGGCGTTATTTAGTCATTCAGGGCTTAGGAGTTCTTTAGTCTTGATATTTGTCTTTGTAATTTATTTCAGCACTTCACATAGTGCTATATTTCCATCGTTTGTAGCTTTTGGCTATATTTGATGTAGTTTTAAGGTAACTTTTTAATCCTATCTAATATCTACATATTTTACATATATATCTAATAGTATCATACATCAGCTTTTGGCTTCAGGCAAAGTTAATATTGTTAAATATAACTGTATCAGAAATATATGTATTGGTTTCAATGTTTCATCATCACTGTCATCAAATTCGCGCTAATTAATTTTATGTTTGCGGAGATTATTAAATTGGTAATTAATGCCTAGAGCTGCTGGATTTATGCCTGCTATAGCAGTGCCCACAGGCCTAGCAATTGCAACACCTGAAGCTGCTACCGCTGTACCAATCGGTCTGGATGCTGCCAATCCATGTTCACCAACCACTGCAAGACCTGTAAAGTAATGAGAATAGTATGGGGTTAACTTAGAAATTCTAGGTGGTTTGTGCAGTGTTTTATTTTTAATAATATTTTTTAATTTGTAAATCGATTTAAATTCTTTGATGATATAGTTGATATAATGATAATGATAGTAGATGAAGACGTAGTCTTACGTCGATGTTTGTCCCAACTTTTGTTTGACTTTACTCGAAACTTTGTACTTATATTATTATATTGTGAATAGGGTATTCTAATATAAACCCTTAAGAAAAATAAATTACTGTAAGGTACAAATTTATTTTAATGCTAAAACTACCATTAAATTTGTATTTTTTGATGTAATATCGTATTTGCTTTGAGTAATTATACTTACTAATGCTGGATCAATCGCACCTCTTCGTCGAATGGTAGATTCGTGCAATAAACACTTTAATGAAATTAACATATTTTCTGTATCCATTGGCAAATTCAAATATAATGTACTAAACAAATTTTTAAGTACGTCGTCTCCACCTTAATTTTATATTTGTTTTATATTTTATTATTTCTTTTACTACATGTAAGTTGCACCGTTAGCGGTAAAAAATATATGTGGAAAGTTCTGTTGGATCCCATATTAATAACGCATAGAATATAATACTATTTACAAAATATATATTGTGTCTATTTGCTTTCCTTATATAAAAAAAAAATTAACGTTAATGGAAGGTAGTATATTTAAATGTTTGTTTCCTTCTTTAAAAACTATTTTCTGCCCGCCTCATGGAATTGCATAACTGTTTAATATTCTTACTTACCAACCGGTTTGGCTTCAGCGACAAGACCCTGGTCATAGCTGTCATCATCATAGCCTCCTGAATCTTCAGCGTCTACTCCTATGCCTTCTTCACCCACCTAATAAAAAAAAAAACATTATTTTTCTTACGCACATTTTAGCCATATATTTGACTCAAACATAATTACACTCGTAAGAGTTTTCCAAATTTATATATAAAAGTAATGAAATGAATATAGAATATTTTAATCCTAAATTAATAGCTTCCTAAATAAAATCTTAATTTACTTTACTTAATTTAAATGTATATCATAAAATTTTCTCAAAGTACAGTACAGTATGTAGGAAAATTAAGATGTCTTTTTAATATTGAAATAAAGTTTCATGACTTTAATGATGTGCAAAAAATACTTACATCTTCTTCATCATCATCGAACTGTTGCCTAAATCTTCTCATACTTAAACTTTTCTCTTTAAGACCTGCAGAAGAGTCATGGTGATGACGACATTGTTCTCCGCGCTGATGAACGTGTTGAGGACTACAACGATCATGGCTATTAGACTTGTTATTTTTAAATAAACTGTTAACGTCATCACCTATATCGTCCGTGACTTTGATTATATTAGAAACAGCCTCCGCTAAGGCGGAAATTTGAGTCTTAAATTTTGATTTATCTTGGTTATTTAAATTACCAGTTTTCCTACCGACATTAACTACCTTTAATAAGTCAGAAGATGATCGTTTTAAATTGTACAAGTTTTTAACTAGGATTCTAATTAATAAATTTTCATTCTCATCATCGCCGTATTTCGTGTTGTCTGTTGATAATTTGTCTTCTGGAACAATTTTTTCACTTGTTACTGTGCCTCTGCTGTCTTTTTTTATTTCTAGGTATTGCCCTTTGGCTCCACCGTAGAATGGCAGGTACTGGACTGCCCTAGAAACAAAAAAATCTAGTGTTCTACATAGTGTGCGATGTTGGTTTTAGAGACAACCTGTCTTATGCATACTGAGTTAGAGTAAGTTTGAAGGCTACTTTGAGAACCATAAAGAAGCCATTAAACTTAATCTAACTCAACATGAATAATACCGTAAATAAGTATTTATCTTGTAAATTAATATATAAATTAAATATTGAAATTCATCTGTGTTCAAATAATTCAATAGTAGTAGTTCATTGCATTTTGTTAAATATTATTTTACAATTCAACACAGTAACCACTATACTTGTTATCTGAAATTTATTGTCTCAACTTAAATGAGATAAAAAGATCGTAACCTATATTTTAGCATATAAATCTATATGATGTAATAAAGGGTTGCAAATCAAACAAAAACTTAACAAAAATAATTAGATTTATTCATATCGTATATAAATGTTATAAAATTAAACAAGAAATACATTCACATTCAAAATAATTTCAAGGGCTATTTATGTCGAAATTACTTGTAGAATGACCGTATACAAATATTTTTCACAACATTGAATTATTTATGATAGCTAAACTGTTACATATTCATATAAATAAAGATCGGATTGGGCATGAGCTATTCCCCCAGGACCAGCGACAGCAGAGGCCACTGGATTGTGCACAATAGAGCCAGATGTATTTTTAGCTACGACCACTTGAGACACTGGATTAGCAATAGCTGTTCCGCTACCAATCTGAGCGTTTGCTGTTGGCTTCAAAATCAGCCTAAAGTTGGATTTTCCAAACTTTAATGGCCCAGGAATGAAAGACTTGCCGTCGTACTGGAATTCATCAGCTCTTCTTCCGTAATCGTTCCATTGCCAAGATTTTGTGTAACTTCCGTCGAAGCGTCTCCATTCTCGTTCTCGTAATCTAAAGAAGGAAAAACAGTTTAGCATAACAGAAAAAATAAGAGGAGAAAAAGGTTAGAAGTAAAAGATCACGATTGTTTAGGATGGTAGTAAACTACTGGTCCCGTGGCAACTACTCTTCCTTCTGATATATCGTGTACAAAAGGTACAGAACCATCGGAATCTGCTTGCTGTTGTTGGAGGTTCTTGATGATTGAAGACAGGTCTGCATCGGGAGAAAGTGCAATCACTCGGGCGGCTGGTCCAGCGACGGCCACTCCACCTGGTTGAGTTAAAGCAGTCCCTCCAGGTCCTACAATAGCAGTTCCACCCCTTCCAGCAGTGGCTACGCCTCCTGGTCCTGCTATAGCCACCCCTCCTTTTCGGACTCTCAGACGATTGATAAAGAATCCAGGAGTAGGAACCCCAACCGGTTTGCGTTGGTCCACGTTATCATTATTTGCATTATTGTTGTCATTGTTTCCGCTAAACCAACCAAAACGAACATCGTCTTTACTACCTGGATCAACTAATTGCTGTAGTTGCTGGATAGAAAATATAGGTCTTCGTGTAGTTGTTGGTTTTTTTGTTATAGTCTTCTTATTGTTTTTATTATTATCTATTTCTGGCTGTGCTTCTTGTGATACAGTTCGTTTCTTTAACGATCTGGATTGTCTGTCCATAGTTTCTGTGATAGGATTTAAATCAATATAACGCTGAAATAGCTCTCCTTGTAAGTTAGCTTTAACATTTTCTTCTATCTGTCGATCTTTTATATTTTCATCGATAGATTTTTGTTTTCTGCAAATATCAGCTGATTGGCCATATTCAATAAAGTTACTCCAGCCACCACCATTCATAATACTGAGAAGTGGATCTCTTATTAATATGGGGAAAAACTGAGCCAAATTCCATTGAAATGGTGATTCGCCTTGACCTTCATAACCATCCCTTAGTTTGTTAAAGTTATTAACGTTCATATAATTTGGATTCATTCCACCAGGAATCACTATCACTGGCATATTCATGACATATGGAGAAATTGGTAGAAGGTTGGATGGATAAGTCATCTGCCTAGAATATCTAATATCATTAGTATTCTCTGCTGCATCATGGTTATAATTATCTTGGTGGGGTAGACCATGTAATTTCCCAGAAGAGATTATTTCTTGCAGTTTTTCAAGTATTTCTTTATCCATAATATACCCTCCACCAGTTTGAGGTTGTGGATTCCATTTTATTTGTTGTCGACGATATGGCTTTTTTATACCTTCGTTTATAGCTTTGATTTTTTCCAAAATCTCCTTTGTGTTAGCATCTTGTTGCACAATTGGTATTTCTACCGGTAAAGATCTTTCTTCTATCATAGCATTTTTACTTGTTTCATGATTTATTTCAAGATTTAATGACGATTCCCTGGAAAATATAAAAGATGTATATTTAATTAAGTTTTCAATATCAAATTTAAAACCATTGCCGTAAGCATTAATTAGCGTGATGTGTATATTACATACATGGGTTTATGTCTAATGGAATGTAAGGTTATGTAGGAATTTTGTTGTAAACTTCATAAACTAGACACAGATCATAGTCATGGGCATCATCTATTATTGCTTTTTATTTGGAATCAAGAATTTTAATAAAATATATTAACTAACGTACAAGTTTTTATTAAAGCATTATTTGACTGTTTAATAAATATTAATAGCAATATACACATTGTTCTATGTAGGTCAGCTATATCCAGTAACACAAAAGATATCTCACATATCATTAGACATTTTAAAAGCAATGAGCTAAGCGTTGGAGTATTGGAATTTACATCATACCTTATTCTCCCACTAATTTTTATCCTCTATAATCACTAATATTGTTAGTGGTGCGAAACAGTATACAAGGTGTACAAAATTGTGCAATATATTTATAATGGCGTGTTTATAATCTTGCGTTACCTAAAAATCTCTTGTTACTTTGGTTTTAATAAACTGGCAAGCAATCAGCGCGTAATGTTGAACAACAAGTGGTTACTGTCTTCCATAGATATCTTCTAAACCAGAGGAATCTTCTGGTTAAGCATTAACATTGGCGTTAAAATGATGAACCTTCATAAGCTGATAATTATTTACAAAAGACACGAATAACCTAACTATTTTTATATCAAAAGCATTTTAAACTGTACAGATCATTTCAAAGTTATCTCCGTGATGATATCTGACAATAATCTTATTACTCAATAATAATAATAATCGGCAGACAAACACACATATTGTATATCCCCAAATGAAGCAAGTTACGCTTGTGTTATGGGTAATATACAACGGACTACTCTGGGGCCGATCCCAGACACCCAGACCATAGTAAATAACGGAGAAAATACGTTTCCGAAATTTACTATACCAGGAATCGAACCCGGAGAATAGAGCAATAATAAGAAAAATATTTCACTAAATCAACGAATCAACTACTATAAAGTTCACGTCAGCCGTCAGCATTATCCTTATTAATATTATAAATGCGAAAGTAACTCTGTCTGTCTGTTCCCTTTTTACGGAAAAACTACTAGACCGATTTGGCTGAAACTCAGTATATATATTTTCGATGCCGAGGATGAACATAGGATACTTTTTATTCCGAAAAAAGGGATAGTTTCCGGAACAAAAATATATTTTTTCATCCCGGATAATGGGATAAGTTTGGGGATAGAGTTATCCCAGAAATTAAGATAGGTTTTTATTTTGTGATTTGCGTCGATGTGGTCGGTGTGGTCGATTTGGTCATATTGGTCTACATATGTAGTTTTAAATATCGAAAATTGGCATAGATACTTTTCATCCGGGAGATGGGACAGTTTGCGATATAAAACAACGTGAATCTTCCGGGTCAAATAGCAGTAACATAAAAATTTAATACAATGTAACCTGTGTTGCTACCTCTTTAAACAAGAGGCACGCACCAGAGGTTGACGCGCGGCGAAGCCGCGGCGTAAACTCTGGTGTGATTATATTTTAAAAAGTTTAGGCAATTTCGCATATGATTAACTAAAAGTACTAAGTATCTAGAAAAATCAGTGATTGCCAAAGCACATGATCGTGATAAGTATCGCTGAGATATAGCATAGTCCTTCGTGTAGGTACTATGAAAAAAACCAATTAATGTAAACTTGCAAAAAGACAAATATTTTAGAAAATTGTCAAATTAATTTTTTATTCGCATAAATAAATCCGTTAAAAACATAATTAAATACGATTTTCGGGAAAAGTCTTCAGATTGAGTTTTGGAAATGCTATCCAGACCGTCATTATTATTAGATACATTTTAGTGCCTGGCTAAAAAATTTTCACCCCAAACAAAAAAATTTGGGAGACTAATTCCTTAATCTGGAAACCTTGAAAAATCTAAATATTTAAGAGTAAATATTCGGTTCTAATATGGGGAAAATATACGAGAGACACAGTTCAAAAGATGGGGTGAAGAGATTAATGAACTTGTAGATCTTTTATGGCAAAGACTAGCGAGGAACATGGATAGATGGAAAGAACTGGAAGAGCCCCATTTATCAAAGAGATACGCTACCTATTCTTTAAAAACAAATTACGTAGGAAACCTAATTGTAAAAATGTATTATTAACAATATTTTGATCTCATTTTGATTTGATTCTATACAAACGTTAGTCAATAGTCTAACTACAACTACTGCTATAAGATGTGTCGTTAATTAACAGTAATTTAATTGCTGTACTTGTACTTACTCATTATTTGAGGCTGGGTATAACGATACTTCAACGAAGGCGCAGGCCAGCAGCATCTGAAATTAATTAAAATGATATAATTAGTTATAGGCTCCGTTCGAAAGAATGCATGATGAAAGAATGACTAAACAGATATACAATGCAAAAGTGGATGGATGCAGAAGTCGTGGAAGGCCACGACACACCTTCCATGATCAAATTGATCGTGTACTAGCAGAAGGTGATGTCAGGAGCGTTAAGAACAGACGAGCGGGCATGACAAGAGCTATGAATGTCAAAGAAGCAAGTGAGGTGTGTAAGAATAAGCCTGATTGGCGCTCTGTTGTTCGTGCCGCTAGGGAACTGGCGTGAAGTTATGTATGTATGTATGCTACGTTCTACAAGACACTCACAACGACGGCGTTCACGACCGCGATTTTTCCCGTTCGTCTTGTTGCGGGCTTTACAATCATAAACTCTAGTGGAACGGATTATGGAACGTTGATGTCAATTATAAATATCATTGGTTGATTTGAAAATCGCGCCTTTTTCAATGTCAATCGATAGAGAAAATAAATGCTCTGTGGTCAACGCCCATTTCGACCCACCTCGGAGTTTTTGACGGGAACTGAAAGAAGATGTTGCGCTGTGCAATTTTATTTTCTAAAAATGTGTAAAATTACTCTAAAATTAACAATAGGTGTAGAATATTGATAGCTTTTGAGTAGTAATTATGTGTTTTGTGAGAAATGTGAACTGTAAAGTCAAATGTGGTCTTTTGAGTTGTCAGAACTCTGTTGAATGGCATTAGCTGATAACCTACAGTTCAGCTGTGCTACATATAGGTTTAGGAAAATGAAGAAACTACATTGAATCTAAGATCTGGCTCAAAGGCCTAGCTGCCAAGCCATAAAAAAAAAAAAAAACAGACGAATTAAGAACCTAATATTTTCTTAAGTTTTCGCGACTTTTATACATAATAAAACTACGTTTTAACGGTTTTAAGCGCGGTAATTTTATTTTATTTTGGTTTTTTCCGTGATCACGGCCACTTTTCAGTGGCCGTGATCACGGAAGCCAAAGATGTCAAGTGTCAACGAGTATTGTTAAAGTTTTATTTAGCCTACCTCCAACTTATTAATTTTAATTATTTAATTTTAATTTTGTTTATGGTTATTATTTAATCTATGGGAGCCTAATCTAATTTACTACCGCTTCGCAACATGTTATGGCTTGAAGAGAAGAAGCGGCGCAAGAAACTCTTCAGGCTAGGCATGTTTGCTGCTTTGCTTTCGCCACGAACATAGCGAACCGTGGTCACCATGAGGAGCGGCGGACAGAGAATTTTGGGCGTTGTGAGATACTAAAGGAACGCACTGATAATAACATGTCACGGTATAGTGACATGTGTTACATTGCGGAAAATTTTGAATGATCAAGTCCAACAGTGCACAGCGATTGGCTGTCGAAGTTATGTTGATATATGATTCAACCAAACTGTATCAATTTGGTAGAAAGATGCAGAAGTGAAAGGATCGATCCGACATTGAATAATAAAATATAAAATATTATACAATTCTAAACATGCCGTGTCTGGACATTATAGCTGTTTAAAAAAACAACGAACACGATGCAATTTTTTTTAGATCTCTTGTCTGTTTGTCGTTTTGTCTATTTGTTCGAGATTCACGTAAAAACTACTCAGCCGATTTCGATGCGGTTTTCGCCGATCAACAACTAATTCTTAAACTTAAACTCTGCGCTACTTTTTATCCTGGGAATCCCGCGGGAATTTTTATGTAAATTATTTAAAATGGCCAGATTAAAAAACATCTAATTGCAATGTGATTTTTTTACTGATCGATAGCAAATTTAATGTAATAAAATGTGTGATATTTTTTATCCCGTGAATCCCGCGGGAATTTTTTCGGTAGCGGTTTGAAGTTAGTTAATTTATGGATCAGTTTGATTGCATCATCCAAATTAAAAGATAGAAGCGAACCGTGTAATATCAGCTTTATATGCTCTAGGCATCGTATTGTCGCACAGACGACAAAAAAGATTAACTAGCCTCCTGTTTTTTTGTTGTTGTAGAATGCGGACATTTCATACACTTCAAAATAAATTCATACTTCCTGATCATGTAAAACAAAATTTATTCACATTATAATATATTAGAAAAAATAATGAGCCGAAAGTAGTTAGAATATCTGTTATAAAAGGTCATGGAAATTATGCATATGTTGCGGATACGTCTGGTGGTAAGTGGCTGTTGTTAATAAGGCACATTTGCAACATTAGCGAATCAACCTACAAATTTTTCATATGTTATAATACTAGTGGTCGCCCAGTGGTTGAAATTCGGCCATAATTAATTTAAATTATAAGTTTAAACATTGTTAAGGTTCTGTTGTCAAAGACTATATATACTTCTATGATCACAGATTTCGCCAAGGCTTCACCGTTAATTTGACTTTAACAATAAACAAAAGAGTATATATGCGTGTGTGTGTCATACACGGTAGTGTGTGTAATGTTTTTTTTATTGATTTAATGTATTTTGTATGCGTATTTTAAAAAAATATTAGCATTCTGCACTCCTTCTCTATATAAACAATAAGTGTGCGAAATTTCATAATCCTACGTCTGCGCAATTTTCGGAAAAAGGGGTACAAAGTCTTTGCTTCGCGTATTAATATACTGATGTACACCGTAATTTATCTGCTATCTGTTTTTTTATTCTATGAGTCCGGCAGCCCATCTGATGGAAAGCGGCTACCATGGCCTATGGACATTTGTAATACCAAATCTGCTACCAATGTACTGCCGCTCTCTAAAGGCATGCTGGAACCTGGCTACTAATACCGGGACACAATTCAAGGTTGCTATGGCAGCATACTCTAGACCAGGGGTGGTAGCCATCCAGACAGGTAAATACCCTACCTGGCTGTGGATTGTTTTGTCGCCTCTTACGACAGGTCTCCCCCGGCTGCAGGAAATTGTATTCTTTCTCCGTTCCTGCACAGATAGATATAAATATCTGTGCAAGAATGAAGAAGGAACATTAAATTCTTGTCACCGGGCGGTCTGTAAGTGACAAGAAAACAACCCACTGCCAGATATGCAACGCGGAGCATTATTATGTTCTATCAAGTAATATGACCGCATTTTCGGCTTAGCCGCTAGTTTTATTGTGCATCTGAAATGGAAGACAATTTTCTTTATAAACTAAAAGTGCTTACACGAATGAATGAATGAATGAGTGAATGAATGAGTGAATGAGTGAGTGAATGAATGAATGAATGAATAATTGAATGAGTGAATGTATGAAAACGCTGTATGCTACATGATAAATTACTACATATCTACACGCTACAGATAGTAGAATATCCGATATCCGATTGGATGGCTAAAACCTCTGCTTCAGAGTAGGCTACTATAACAATCTTGACTTGTGTTCCTGCTTTAGTAGCTAGGTCCGAGTCCTCTTTTGAGACAGGCAGCGCATTGGCAGCACCTCTAATCCAAATATCCAAAGGCGACGGTAACCACTCTCCATCATGCGATGCATCATCATCACTCATCAGCATCTCCATTTTGCCAGGTGGTAGGGTATTTGCTCGACTGGATGGCGACCACCCCTGGTCTAGAGTATGCCGCCATAACAACCTTGTGTTGTGTTCCGGCATTAGTGACCAGGTTCCAGTCTCCTTTAAGAGAACAGCAGCGTATTTGTAGCGCATTTTGTATTGCAAATGTCCATAGGCGATGGTAACCGCTTTCCATCAAGTGGGCCGTCTGCCTGTCGGCTGAACTCCTGATTTAAAAAATAAAAAAGATGCGACTCGTAAGTCTGTCTGCTGTTCTCCAGCAATGAAAAAATCTTAAAAGGACCTCTTTTATAACCGCAATCAGGCTTGAATAAAAACCCAAATGTTTAATGTAAACTGTAAAATTGAAAAGTATCGTAGCATGATCACATCTTGTGCTTGTGTAATACTCTTTAATTTGGATTAATTACCGTCCCAATGTACTTGATACTTAGCATTCCGTGCGTTTCGAACTTTTACGGGAATATTATAAACACTTTGTCATCCCCAAAAGTAGGTAAGTCAACTAATTTGGCTCATGCTTAGTTTCGAATTAGAGACGAGACGAAGAAGACTCCTCTCCTATTATATTATTGTACTCTATGTGTTCTTCAAAAGTAGTGTTGTAAAATATTAGATTTATCGATAAATCATTCCAAGGTAATTCTAAAATTGTGAAAGGTGAAAAATTTTAGCACAAATTATTTTTACCTAAATAAAACACTGGCAGTTAATATATGTACTTGGAAGAAATCACTATTACTTAGGTGGTGTATTTTTACAGAAACGAATTTTTGCTGTCGATAATTATATGTCGAAAATATGTGTGGTTTCTTTCCGAATAATTAAGAACTTTGTATTATTAAGGAAATGAATAAGAAAAAAAATATGCAAATACACGACTATTTGTTTATTAATTTGATATATTTACTTTTAAAACCACTCAAAATAATTCCTATATTATTATTATTATAATTTTAAAAGTTGTAAACAGTCCAATAGCTCATCACGGAAAAGGTAAAAATGAAAATTACATGAAATCAAGTTTACTTAAATATTAAATTAACTGCTAACAGAAAGTCAAATGACATATTTTGTCGTAATTTTAAAATAATCACCATTCAGTATGTTGTTAAAGTAATTAAAGCACATGTACCAGTTCAATTAATTACAACAACTAAATGTCATATGTTTTTTTAATACTTGTAAAAAATAAAAGTCCAGCAACACAGAGATTAATTGAAATGACAACAAGTCCATTAAAGTGAGTTATTACTTATCGGTATCCTTTAATTATTCTATATATGTATACTATTAATATAATAATAATATAAAGTTAACATGCTTTATTATTGTTAGAAAAAGATATTTTTTAATTGTTTGTATGCTAACTTATTGATGCTTATTTCTTATTATTACTTGTTACCGTTTACAAACCATTTGAAGTTTGTCACTTATTTTTTTTAATGAATTTACAATTTGCATACATACAAACAAAAAAGACAAAATATACTCGTCTAAGACTTAATTATTCAAACCGCTATTAGCCGGTTATGTATTCATTATAATATATCAGTCATTCATTATATTGTAATCAGGATAGTTTTTTTTTGTATTTCTGGGGGTAGTTATAAAAAACGTTGAAACGGAACAAGATAATAAGCTCTGGGACTAGTAAAAATGTATCACGCAATTTTTTGCAACAAATGTTTTTTAACCTACACTTTTTATGTCAGTTTCTCTATCTATCAATTATGTAGTTAATTGAACAGATGATAGTATGTAAACATATAATTAAATATTTTTAAATTTATTCGTGATATATATATTTACCAATAGTTTCACAATAATAACTACTCAAGATCATGTGAACTCGAGAAAACATAAAGAGTATGAGATGTATCTTCTGAAAGCAATCAGTAATTAACACTAGTTTAATAATAATTTTCATGTCCTAAAGTGTTTTAACTTTTGTTTTTGTTAAGAATCAATCTTTAGATGGGCAGGTAATAAAAATCTAATATTGTAATTCAAGGAATAAACGAAACAGAGCCTAGACAGTCTACCCGACGGAAAGTGGTTACGTTCACCAAGAGATGTTTGCAACACCAGGGGCGTTGCCAACGCCTAGTCATCCTCTAGGATATGATAGCGGTGATGGGAAGAGACAATGAGATCAGAGAATTATTGATAAATATCTTAGTTAGAATTACAGAGCCGAGAATCCCCACCCCGACCGGACGGCCTCTCGCGGCGACAGACGCGCGATGATTTTCTTAGCTCTGTGTATACAATGAACATTGGAGGAAAGATAAAAATAAAATTATTTTGAACATCTAGCGAAATCAAATTCAGTTTAAATTACATTCTTAAAAGTTAACACAGTCTACTCTTGTTTATTTGATTTTTTTTTCCGGTCCCTTGAAAAATACTCGATAAATTGAATAAAATCAATGTTAATTGGTCCCTTCTCCCTCTATAATTTGAAACGTGAGTGAGGTAAGGAAATGTCTTACTACCCTACGCTTCTACGCCATCGGAACCGACACGAATGACGATTACTTCGCAGCTCTCACTACTATCGAAACTTCTTTGGACAATGATAGACTGAAGTCACTTACTCAAAAAATGATTACGGACTTCTTTTCGAAATAAAAATTTTGAATAATTGTATTATTGAATTTAATTGTTAATACATAATAATAATAATATAGAAATAATCGATGAGGAATTTTGATCAAACTCTTATTTACACGAGTATTTTGAGCGCTTGACAATTTAAAATTTATCTCTGGTCCCTTGAGTTTCAAATTATCGAGGGTCGACTGTATATCATAATTATAATATTTATCGATAAAATGATGTCTATATTTACCACAGTCCCAACATTACGCTTTAATTTACGACATTGACGACATTGACATTGCAAGCTTTTTTTTTCTTAATTCAAAAGAACCTGTCATGTTTATCTCGTCTTTGTACCGCTTAAATACAATCCCAGAAACAAAGGAATGCCAATATCTTGGTAATTAATATGTATGTTTCGACTGTTTGCTTGATTTCTTCTTAATTATCTGCTATAACGAAAGCAAGCTGCTTTTGTTTTAAAAATTATGTTGTATTCACATAATTTAATTGCCAATTAGCGAGCCTATCTTTCGTACTATTGTATAATGATAATTAGCAAATTATGCCATAGGATGGAAAAGTAGATGAATAAAAACTTAGGAAGTAATAACATAATAGTCCCGGGATTAGTAAGAATTTTCATCCTTATTCCCTTGAGACCCTTGAGTCACTTATGGCCGATTCCTAAATACTTACTTTCCACTTGCCTTATTATTGGTAGAATTTTCACATTACTCGTATGGCGCTAAACAAATGAACAGTCGGTAAGATATAGGAAACGGCCAAATCCTTGCAATGGTTTAAAAATCAGCTTCAGAAGTATTACTTTTCTATTGTGTATAACAATTAAAACACATTTACTTTTTTTTTTATTGCAGGAGTTCAGCAGACAGGCAGACGGCCCACTTGGTGGAAAGCGGTTACCATCGCCTATGGATATTTGCAACACCAAAGGTGCTACAAATGCGCTGCTGCTCTCTTAAGGGATACTGGAACCTGGTCACTAATGCCGCAACACAACATAAAGTTGTTATGGCGACATACTTTAGACCAGGGGTGGTAGCCATCCAGTCGGGCAAATGCCCTACCACCTGGCTGTGGGTTGTTTTGTCGCCTCTTACGACAGGCCGCCCGGCCGCAGGAAATTGTATTCTCTCTCCGTTCCTGCACGGATAAAATTATTATGTATTGTAATATATAAAATAACTAAAATGTTAACAAATATATTTATGTAGATTATATTGCATATACGTATATATATTACTATTATACTTATATATGTATTAAATTTATAAATTAGTGTAAGTATGTATATTTAAATTGTACAGTCCTATGTTTTTTCTGCTCCACCTACATCACTAGATTAGTTAAGAATTTCTTTTAAGCTGGGTTGCCTGGAAGAGATCGCTTTTCGGGCATGTGGAAAGAAGCCTTAAGAACAGACGAGCTTGCATGACAAGAGTTATGAATGTCAAAGAGGCAAGTGAGGTGTGTAAGGCCGCCTGTTGTTTTGCCAAGAAGTATTGTAATTATGCATTTTGTTTTTCTATTTGTTTGTTTTGGTGAGCAATAAAGTGTTATCTATAACCTCACGGAGTTTTTGGCGGGTACTGAAAGGAGATGTGGTGCTGTGCAGTTTTATTTTCTAAAAATGTGTAAAATCACTCTAAAATGAACAATAGATGTAGGATAGTTTTTGAGTAGTAATTATGTCTTTTGTGAGAAATGTGAACTGTAAAGTCAAATGTGGCCTTTTGAGTTGTCACAAGATCTCCGTTGAATGGCACTAGCTGATAATCTACAGTTCAGCTGTGCTACACGTATATTTAAGAAAATGAAGAAACTACATTGAATTTAAGATCTGGCTTAAAGGCCTAGCTGCCAAGCCATAAAATACAAAAAAAGTGTTATCTATCTATCTATCTAATAATTCCTAATACTGTTATAAGAGATGAGGTCTCCTTTTGGCGAAAAGGCCACATGTAGTTATGTTTTGTATTTTACTATGCTTTGATGTACATAAAGAGTTACCTACCTACCTACAATCGTCTCCCACAATACGGCAATAATTTGTTTATGCCGTGTATAAATAACCGTGTTATTCCTTAAGTAGGCTATCTGGCAAATAGCTTTGAAATTTCTTTTATTTCTGTCACTTATACCATCGAGCAACACGAAGTGGAGTTGACATTGCAATAGTGCGCCGAAATGTAAGACCACAGAACACATAAGCACAGATGAAATAATTCTACCAAAAAGCAAACCGACTTCAAGAGTAAGCAAAAAAATAAACATTTTCTGCAACATCTCGAAGTTGGTACAAAGTGAAACATAAAAATTACTATATTTTGCAATTTTGTTTTTTGTGTTTTACTTGACACCGATTTCAAGAACTTCCTTTTTTTAGTAAGAAATTTATTAATTACTTTTGAGATTATCAAAATGAATTTCTTCGGCAGTTTATATGATTGTATTTTATCCTTAATGCCATTAGATTACTCGAATAATAATAAAAAGAATAAAGACAACAAAAAATAAACATGCTATGTTGCTTTTAAACGCATAACGTCTCCTAAGTACGTTACTCTGTGACTTCTAAGTAGGTCGGTGCCAAAAGTGTATTGACGATTGAAAATATCAACCGTTATATGCCGTACTCATGTTTACATACACGGGTATTGTTTATTGTGAGTAAACAGAAAAAAAAAGAAAATTTTGTATAATTTTCAGATAAGTATTAAATCTATACAGAGAAATAAAATTGAAATGTCTGTTTGTAATGTCAAAATAAAAAGTTGAAAGTGATTTTAATATTTCTTTTTATTATGTTTTTTATTGCATGAGTTCAGCTGACAGGCAGACGAGTCTCCTTATGGAAGGCGGTTACCATCGCCTATGGACATTTGTAACACCATAGTTGCTACCAATTTGCTGCCGCTCATACATGGATATTTTTTTGTTTAGTTACTTTAAGCGAATTACTCGTGCGGTATACCCCAGTGTTTTAAAATTATTAATTGTTAAAATTCATTCTCATAAATCGATTATGATAATCGGCAACTTATTTCATTTGTAAACTTATTTTTTAGATTTCTCCTTTTCCAGATCGGATTTAGGGCTGGTGTTTTCCATTTTTTCATATAAAAATATAGGGAGAGAATTTTTTAATTTTTTAATGCAGGAGTTCAGCAGACAGGCAGACGGCCCACTGGATGGAAGGCGGTTACCATCGCCTATGGACATTTGCAACACTAAAGGTGCTACAAATGCGCTGCTGCTCTCTTAAGCAAGTCTGGTACCTGGTCACTAATGCCGGAACACAACTCAAAGTTGTTATGGCGGCATGCTCTAGACTAGGGGTGGTAGCCATCCAGTCGGGCAAATGCCTTACCCTGGCTGAGATAACACTTTATTGCACACCAAGATATACAAATGCAAAAACAGACCGTATTTACAATATTTTCTATGCAATACAATAGGCGACCTTAACGCTCGAAGCGATCTCTTCCAGGCAACCTAAATGAAAGAGACTTTAATCTGGCGATATAGGTGGTGCAGTAAAAAGCAATAAATACATGAATACTCAAACTAATTTAAGAAATAAATATACTAATACATACATATACATAGTCATATATATATATATATATATACAATAATACATTTCAAAATACATAAGTTATTATAATAAATGTATTAGCATGATTATATTCTGTTAATCAGACATAGCTATTTGTGGACAAATAGTGTTTTCTGAGCAAATTTCTAAATGTTTTTAAGAATTTGGCCTCTCTGACAGTAACAGGCAGCATATTCCAAAGTTTAACAGCCTGCATTGTAACGCTTTTTTAAACCATATCTCAACTCATTACATATTGTTACGAGTTTACGGGACTCGAATTAAAATGCCGTTAGAATTATTATACAGTTTGTTAGAACTATACAAACACGTATAACACAGGTATAAATATAACCGAACGCAACAAATCCAAAAGTAATGCAGAAGGTCGTATTTCAATAAAACGCGCAAATCCCGTCCCTATTAGATTCCCGAATGTAGACACGTTACGCCTAGATCTTAGTTGTAGCTCAATTGACTCCCTCTCAAATGTGCCCGCCCGGCAACGTCGACACAATTTCCTAGAATTAGCTTGTACTTATAATCCGCAACACATGGCTAATGATTCTCCTGAATGGCTGTAAACGAGTACAATAGAACAATAGGCTGTTCTCCACAATAACTTGAAACGTATGCCAATAAATAACTGAACAAAACAAAAGAAGACGATCATAAAAGGATTACAATCAGTTCAAATGCCGACAGGTAATAAAATGTGCTTTTACAGATCTGTACGTGGAATTTGTCTTTGTCGGAGCCTAAGTTGTAACAATATTATGTTTGGTACACAAGTCCCCGTCCTCTTTAACTAAATTTTAATTTTAACTTATTCCAGTATATTACTAAACATCATTGATTAAATCTATTTTATTTACTGTATACTACTGAGATGAGAATGTTGAGATGGATGTGTGGTGTTACAAGAATGGATAAGGTGAGACATGAGTACGTAAGGTAAATCTTTGAAAGTTGCACCCGTGACTGAAAAATTGAGAGGAAGAAGATTAAGTTGGTATGGGCATATAATGAGGAGGGATGAAAGTCACGTGACAAAAAGAATGTTATACTACAAGATGGATTGGTACAAATTTAAAGGTAGACCAAATAAAAGATGCATGCATTGTGTGAAGGATGACATGATGCTATGCAGTGTGACAGAATAGAAGAGTGTGCCGACCCCAAGTAATTGGGATATGGTGAAAGAAAAAAAAAATGTATACTTTCTTTACAACGTATAAACCAGCCATTAGGGTCAATATTTTCTCTCATTTAAACATTACAATTGTAGATACGCCGACCTAGTTAGATGCCATCGCGCATATTGGATCTGGTTTAGTCACTTTCTTTGCCAAGTGCAACGGAAGAGTTCACGGTGTACTTACCATTTAAACAGGTTATGGAAAAACATTACTTTTGAACCTTCGTAACTGGTTTCAAAGGGAGTAGTAACTAAGGCCCTATTTTCAAACGTCTTTCGTTGTTATCTCTGTGCCTTGTATGTAGTGCCGCAAATATATCTTTATAAATATAAAATGTAGCCTATGTGTTATTCTGATGTGTACGCTGTATTATTGTAAAGTTTCATCAAAATACATTCAGTAGTTTTTGCGTGAAAGAGTAACAAACATGTATCCATACATTCTTACAAACTTTCGCGTTTATAATATTAGTAAGGCAAGGATGGAATTTATGTAAATTTGTAAACAATAGTAAAGTAAATAAATTAATAATAGACAGTGCCAAAATAGTGTTTTATACGCCTTATGCGAGCTTCTATAACTGCGCCCTTGTTGTTTTTTAGATATTATAGGTACCCTAGTTAGAGCAATGCTATGTATACGCTTAATTTATTTCATTCAGGGTGATAAAATAACGTACAAGGACCTTGGTGTTGGTGGACCAATTATCTAGTATTTTGGAAGAAATATCTATTTTAAAGAACTAGAACAAAAAAATGAGCGCGATGTTTTGTCTAATTTAACGGTCGTTTTTGATGATACTGGCATGTAGGTGTTGGAATCGAGCACTAGGGGCGCAGCGGGAGCTTATCAGGAGCAAACCGAAAAAATAATAGTCCTGCCTGGTCTGGCCATTCTTGCGCCCCAGAGTCTACGCCCTCTGCCTAGGCACCGGTGGCACCGCCCTATTTACGGCACTGCTTGTATGTATATCAAACAAGCTGCAACACGGCAACTTAAGGTGAAAACCGACAATAGATTAATGTTCCCCAGGTGCAAATTGTCACTACAAAAAATTCAAATGACATGTCGGTAAAGGGTTATAACAAATTTCCCGAAGATTTTAAATATCTGCCCACAAATCTATTCAAACAAAGACTAAACAAATGGCTGTTGGATAAATGTTTTTACTCCGTAAACGAATTTTTAGGGTTATTTTTTTGACAAATTGCATATGATTGACATTAATGTATATATATATATATATATATATTAAGAACTTAAGAACAGACGAGCGTGCATGACAAGAGTTAAGAATGTCAAAGAAGCAAGTGAGATGTGTAAGAATGTAAGAATAAGCCTGAATGGCGCTCTGTTGTCCGTGCCTACCCCGCAAGGGAACTGGCGTGAAGTTAAGTATGTATGTATGTATGTAATTTACAACAGACCGACTCTGGGGTCGATCTCTTATACCCAGACCATAGTAAATTACGGAGAGAATTAGTTTCCGAAATTTACCTTGCCAGGAATCGAACCCGGTGCCACTTCGTTGCAGTAAGGTAAGCCGGCAAAGGCTTAGCCCGCTCAACCATAGAAGCCGTCAAACAAGCGCAATTGTCTATTTTTGCAGTTATTATTTAAATGGATTAATTTCAAATTATGCGAAACCATATATGTGCTCTTAGTCCATTAGCAACATTCCTTTTCTGGTATTTTAAGCTCAATAATATACAAGAACTAATTAATTTACAAATTTTTAAAACACACGACTTGTTTTCAAGTCTCGTTATACAGTAAACTGAAGTACCATAAATTACACACTGGACGCATCGAATTTAAATACATTATACAAGATAATCGGTTAAAGACAATGTTTTTGTATAATATATATATATTTTTTATTGCAGGAGATCAGCAGACAGGCAGACGGCCCACTTGACGGAAAGCGGTTACCATCGTCTATGGACATTTGCAACACCAAAGATGCTACAAATGCGCTGCTGCTCTCTTAAGGGAAACTGGAACCGGGTCACTAATGCCGAAACACAACTAAAGGTTGTTATGGCGACATACTTTAGACCAGGGGTGGTAGCCATCCAGTCGGGCAAATACCCTACCACCTGGCTGTGGGTTAAGTCGCCTCTTACGACATGCCGCCCGACCGCAGGAAATAATATAAAAATAAAAGTGATTTCGTTTTGTTGTATGTTTGTTTGTCTGTTTATAATGCACTAGCTGTACCTGGCAGATGTCGTCTTGCCCTTATGAAATAAAAATGTAGAAACTGATTGCAGCGCAACCGGGACCAATTGTTAATCTAAGCCATCTCAGGATCCACATAAAAATAATTTCACCTAAATCCTGGAACCCGATTACAGCGCCATCTTTCATCTGTGTAGGAACGGAGAAAGAATACAATTTCCTGCGGCCGGGCGGCCTGTCGTAAGAGGCGACTAAACAACCCACAGCCAGGTGGTAGGGCACTTGCCCGACTGGATGGCTACCACCCCTGGTCTAAAGCATGTCGCCATAACAACCTTGAGTTGTGTTCCGGCATTAGTGACCAGGTTCCAGTGACCCTTAAGAGAGCAGCAGCGCATTTGTAGCACCTTTGGTGTTGCAAATGTCCATAGGCGATGGTAACCGCTTTCCATTAAGTGGGCCGTCTGCCTGTCTGCTGAACTCCTGCAATAAAAAAAAAAATCTACGTGGTTCAAATTTGAATCTAAATCATCCAGGGACCCACTTGAATGAACACACACAACAATAATTTCACCTAATACAATCTCGAAATCTTCAAGTCACGAGTAGATAGGTATCTTCTAAGTAAGCATGCTCCACCCTAGATTGCATCATCACTCAACATCAGGCGAAACAGTGGTCAAACGGAAACCTATACATCCATTTAAAAAAAAAAATTGATTTGGAAGCAGTGGTAGACTCATGACTTTCAATAAGTAATCTGTAAGCTTCCATTTCGAAATAAATACATTCATCCTTATTTAATATTATAAATGTGAAAGTAACTCTGTCTGTCTGTCTGCGTATATGTCTGACTGTCTGTCTGTTCCGTCTTCACGGAAAAACTATGGGACCGATTTGGCTGAAACTTGGTATATATATTTTTTTTCGATGCCGAGGATGAACATAGGATACTTTTTATCCCGAAAGATGTGATAGTTTCCGGGGAAAAAGACAACGGAAAAACTACAAGACCGATTTGGCTGAAAATTGGTATATATATATTTTTTCGATGCCGAGGATGAACATATGATACTTTTTATCCCGAAAGATGGGATAGTTTCCGGGATAAAAATCCATTTGTCTGTTTGTTTGTTATGCTTTTACGGAAAAACTACTAAACCGATTTGGCTGAAAATTGATATATATGTAATTTTAATACCGAGGGTGGACAAGGGATACTTTTCATCCCGGATAATGGGATAAGTTTTGGGATAGATTTATGTAATTGTTATCCTAGAAAGTAGGATAGCTTTTTAGGTCGATTTGGTCGAATTCGTCAATTTGTTCGATTTGGTCTATATGGTCTTTTTAGTGTGCATATGTAGTTTTAATACATAGAAAATGGGCATAGATACTTTCATCTGGGAGATGGGATAGTTTGCGATATAAAATGAAGTGAATCTTTCGGAGCAAATAGTACTAACATAAAAATTTAATACAATGTTACCTGTGATGTAACCTCTTTAAAAAAGAAGCATCCACTAGAAGTAAACTCTAGTTTTCATAATAAAGAGCAAATCCCGAATAAAGTACTAATCACAGCTAGTGTTATCTAAAACTACGCTACATGGCAATTATAAGTCAATGACCTGACATAATTGAGTCAATTTTATGGTTGTAAACTATTATGGTAAAACTTTATGGTTGTCTTATAATTTTATTAAGATAAAAATACCAATAATTCTTTGTCCACTAGCTTTATCCAAGGCGTTGACCTCATAGGTAAGATTTTGAATATAAATTAACTGTTTTTGTGCAAATCCAACTCGATTTTTTTCACAACCTAACTTGCATAGAATATTGTATTCACAGTTAATTAAACATGTATAATTCAAATAACATTGTAAATGTTCTTTAAGAAATTATATAGAAAACTATATATACAAATTAAAATTAAATTAGAAAATCTAGTGCCAGACCGCTGTCAGTTGGAAACGTGCCCAAAAGACTTGCTACATTACCTCGCTGTACGGCAACGCTAATGCGTTGTCCGAGGTATAGACCAGTCTTTTGGCCACGTGAGACGTCTGCCAGGCGTTTCGTTATGTCTCAATAGAGTTTGTGTGCTTCAGGCCCCCATGGTCCTAGGGTCTCGACCCCAAAAGCCGCAAATATGTAACCATTTTCGATAGCGAAATATTTGCGGTATATATAGCTGAAAGATGGGACGCCGCCAGAGTATCGACGCAAGATGATTGTTGATACTAAAGGGCGGACCATCCTCCAGGGCACCAAAGAGAGCGCTTTTAGTGATAAGGCCGACCCTTGACCACAATTATAACACACTAGTTAGGATAATATATATACGTATAAACATAAGGCGCACACTGCACATGCACTTCCTCACAACACCAGCATGTAACAAATCAGTCTACATTAGTATAAGTTTAGTATTAAAATTAGAATAAATTAACAAGTTATTCGTAACACAAATATCATTGAATAAATGTCACACATAAAAACAATTTTTAAAATTAACCAAGAAGCGTGTATAAATGCTATAAAAACTTTTTTCGAAATTAAGTTGAAAAAAAGAGTACGGAACTCGAGTCCGTAGACTTGTTAAAAAAAAGACCACAATTATAATAGCACTGTTTTTCTGTAATTACCTATATACCATAAAGAGTTACGCCTATTCTTACATACATACATACATACATAACATGCACGCTCGTCTGTTCTTAAGGCTCCTGACATCACCTATCGATTCTTAAATTGTATATTATATTTTTTCCTTCATTACCTTATACATACATACATAACTTCACCCCAGTTCCCTTGCGGGGTAGGCACGGGCAACAGAGCGCCATTCAGGCTTATTCTTACACACCTCACTTGCTTCTTTGACATTCATAGCTCTTGTCTTGTTCATTATCTTATACATATTAAAATCTCGTGTTACGATGTATGTCCGAGATAAACTTCGAAAGTACTGCACCAATCTTAATGCAAATTTGTAACTATGTATAATTTAATCCATCTTAAAATTTGGTTAAAGATATGATAGTTTTAATTTCGATTATTGACCTCAATTATAAAATTCTAATGTTATTGTGTATACCACTGAACTCCTTCTAAACCCCTGGACCGATTTTGATATTTTTTTTGTATTTCAGAGTGGGTCCCCGGATGTTTTAGATTCAGAATTGGACCCAGTAGATGGCGGTGCAATCGAGTTCTAAATTTTTTTCAAGGCAAGACAAAGTCTGCCGAGACTGCTAGTACGTATATCAAGACAACCTAAGAATAATAACCTCTAACCTCAGATTGCAGGGAAGAGAACACTTCTTGCGATAAAGCTTTTTAATTTACCACATAAATATTGCAATCAAAGACGTTTTAATTGTAATTAGGTATGTATTTTTGTAATTGTTTATTTTTGTGAGCATTAGAGTGTTTTTTATATATTTTAAAGTAAAATAAATTTATATAAATCTATAACATATGCTTTGGTGAGATTAAAAAAGAATGCGTTTTATAATTTCAGGAAAGTATTTGGTTAGTGACATGCATCTCAAGATTTACTTGTCGTGTATACCCATATCAACAGCATATAACATGTAAAAATCTTAAAAAGTGTCAAGAAGGAATTTTCAAAATTGTAAAGGGTACGTGAGGCTAAGTTAGTCAACTAATAAAGTTGCCATTTGCATACCCGACTAGAAAAATTTGTTCCGTTTATTGAAATTTTAGATTTTGCATCTTGAGGTGCAGCTTCATCTGCGTTAGGGTTAAAGATTTAAACTGCTTCACACAGATATGGTGATAGGTTTAATGCGTTATTTAAGATGCGCCATTGTTAATTATGTTAAATATTCACAGCGTATGTACATACACTAATGTGGTGATGCGTTGACGGCGTAATTTTTAACGCTTTAAATAAGACGCGTTTGGCCGCAGCCTAAATCTTTAACACTGACGCAGATGAAGCCCCAGCATTAAAGTCAAAAAAGCGTTTACATTGTTATTTAAAAATATTCTAATTTTTATTTTGTTCGATTAGAACTCACAACATAAATCATATTGATTGCATAATAATTTTATAATGAATAAATATTTAGTTACTTTAACTGTATTTTTAACATTAAGTTATAAAATTTGACTCACCAAAAATCCAATCGTGTATCGTTGCATTTTATAGTTTAAAATGTTTTCCAAATAATAGAGTTGCTCGTTTCGTTGTCGATAAAAAATAAATAAAATAAAAAAGCACAAAATACGTGCACGCTGTTTCGCATTCAACTTGCGAGTACGAAGCTTCGGTGGACCACAACAACTTTTGCTAAAAAGTCGTGCAGATCCCCTTACTATTTGCTTAGTTGTCGATCGAAAGTCGAATACGTATTTAAAGGTTATAAGATTTCAATTATATACATAATACAATTAAACAGCTTTTAAAATATTTTAATGATTAACCTACCCAATAAGGTGCGACTTCCAGACTAAATGTTAAATTACTTACGATAATAATCGATCAAATTAAAATTTGCGGGACCTTTGGATGCCTTCAAGTCCACAATCAAAACTAACATAATTAATATATCATATTTTTATAATAAATATCATAATAAAACCACGATTAAATGGTTTTAAGCGCGGTAATTTATTTGATTTTTGTTTTTCTGACGTTTCAGCCACTGAAAAGTGGCAGTTATGTATTATATACAAGTCGCGAAAACTTAAGTTAATATTATAAATATCATAATTGTAATTTTTTATATTTGTTAGTTAAAAAAATAAAATGAATCCAAATTTAATAAAATAAAATAGATAATTTCTCAAAAATACAATACAATAATATATTTGTTAAAGACAAATCAAACTGAACCTAATGTTGTAGTTATTCATTAATTTGAAAAGGCTGTTAAAAATGTAGTCGATTTTCCATAGTAGGTCCCCAGGGACGTGAAAGTCACAGTAGCTTGCTAATAAATTCTTTTAGGTTTTATAGCATTCATATAGGGATCTCATTTAATCTATCAATCCTTATAATGCTGTTATTTAAGATTAATGAACTTTTCAAAATGGTTAATTTTCCCAATATTATCAGTTTGAAAAGAGTAATCTTCATTTAATTGATTAAGATTTGCAATATAAGGGAATGGACTATTTAATAATTATATTAATACGTGAAGCAAAAACTTTGTACCCCTTTTTAGGAAAATTGCGCGGACGGAGGAATATAAAATTTGGCACGCTTATAGTTTATATAGAGAAGAGTGCAGAATGCTAATATTTTTTTTATAAATTATGCATTAAAAATAAATTAAATCAATAAAAAAAAACATTAAACACACTACCATGTATTTGACACACACACGCATATATACTCTTTTGTTTATTGTTAAAGTCAAATTAACAGTGTTGCCTTGGAGAAATCTGTGATTATAGACGTATAGTCTTTAAGAGAACCTTAATAATGTTCAAACTTATAACTTAAATTAATTATGGTCGAATTTCAACCACTGGGCGACCACTAGTCTTCCTAAATCTTTTGTGCCATTCAATCTTTCATGCGTCTAAATTAGTAATAAAATAGTGTTGTCTACATTTAGATAGGTTCCTAACAGCAGACATATGCCAGAATAGAGGAGTATGGAATGTTTAAAAATCATTAATGTGGAACCCAAATAATTGGAGTAAAGTGAAAGCAATGATAGTCTACACCAAACTAGTCCTGGAGCTCTTAGAGTGAAGCCGGCTAAAAGAAGCCGATTTTGGAATAGAAGGCCGAGATCGCGCGACAGGGCGTTGCTAGAACTCACTATTAAATAATCGAACTACTACGTATAAAGGTGAAATAGTTTCCAATGGATACATTACTATTATCCAATTAGATGCAAACTACGTATAGATAAATATATATTACATGAGTTTATTTCCATCCTCCCCTAACGTAGTCAGGGACCTTGTTATTCTTATATTATGTATGTGTATTTTAATATTTATTTGCTTATTTCTATTATTATTATACTTATTAACTATATACATTATAAATCTTATACTTAATATATAAAGCTGCAGAGTTTGTTTGCTTGAACGCGCTAATCTCAGGAACTACTGGTCTGATTTGAAAAATTCTTTCAGTGTTAAATAGCCCATTTATCGAGGAAGGCTATATGCTATATATCGTCATACTAAGACCAATAGGAGCGGAGCACCAATGAAGAATGTTTCAAAATCGGGAGGTTTTTTTAAACTTACTTTTTTTTTTACTATTCCACGCGGACGAAGTCGCGGGAAGAAGCTAGTGTACTTATAACATTTTGGAGTCTAACCCTTCTTGTTTCTAATTGGACAATATGTATGTTAGTTAGGCATTCTCTTATGTCTATGTGTATATAATACGTCTTTGCTTTATCTATGTATTTCCTATGTGATTTATCTGTATACTACACACACATACATACACACACACACATACATACACACACACATACATACACACACACACACACATATGCACACTAACTGCTACTAATATTACTTTTTTTAAGGCGGGGGAAATGCTATTTACGCACAATACTGGGTCCTTTGCAAGAGATTAGACCATAGTTGATCACGGAGGCTTTACCCTTTAATAAGGGGCAATCCAAACAGTAATCAACCAGCTTGTGTGGAGACTCAGAGAAGTTGCGCGGGCAACAACCACTACCCACTAAAACCACCCTCCTCCCATGTGCCCCGCGCTTTTTATGTAGGAAAGGCTGAGACTTAGAACGTAGTTACGCCCAGTCCGATCCAGCGCAAAAAGTGCCTGAATGTGCCCCGGGAATCAGAACACATCCACTTCGTCAGCGGGGGTGATGAATCCTTGATAGCTAAAGGCCCCCCGAAGCGGTATTATTCAGGGTACTACTACTACTTTTATATTAACTAATGCTGTCGTCGGCTGTCTATTGGTCCGAGGAGGGCGAGACGACGCCCCCTGGCGCTGTTCCTTTTAATGAGTATCTTTGCGACTTCCATACAGAAGCGCTCAAGATGTGCCCTGGATTTATTTTCTGGCTTCGTCTATAATGCGTCTGAGTTTATAGTATAAAGTTTAGTATGGATTTTTGATACTCTAGTTAGGTAATCAGGTAAGTATGTATTAGAAGGTTTACAGAAACGTTCTTTATATACATGTCATAATCGCTATAATCCCACAATCTATGCATTTTTTGTGATACCCTCCCTACACTTTACTGAGAAACTATCACACTTTCAGATTTGGGCTTTGAAATAGTATTCAATTTATTTCTTAAATAATATTTTTTTTCAAGCTTCTATTTCACTTGCAATGGATGTACCTATGTATGTATGTAAGTTCGGGTGGATTCTTGCAAATTAAATTTGACCAACTTTCCGGTTTCCGATTGAGCTGAAATTTTGCACACATATGTATATCGCGTGACAATACAATAATATGGTACCACAGAGCTGATCTGATGATGGAGTCGGAAGGTGGCCATCGGAACTTCTGTACTAAACAAGATAGACCCGTCGTATTTGGGCTCGTTTTACTTCTCTTGGCTAGAACTCTGCTGCAACATCATATCCATGATTTTAAAAGCTTGTATATTTAAAAACGCTTATTTACACATTAGAAGAATAGAATATAACAATTTTTATTCTTTAGAAATTTATTGTATTCCTAACGCCATCTGTCCAAAGTTATAAAACCAATAGGACATGTGTAATATCAACTGGGCTGTTACTACTAACGCCGTCTGTTCGAAAACTAAATAACTAATATCGATGTAAACATAACGTTGTTTAGTTAAAATACGGCAGATTTATTTGGAGGCACAAATAAATAATCAATAATTAATTAATTATTACTACGTAGAAAATTTTGCGATCCCTTCTAAAGCTCCGCTTTATGCTAGATAGATAAATAATACTTTATTGTACACCATTACAGAAAACACAGAAAAACTATAGCCTAAAAATATTCTAAATGTGCACAATTCTTATCGCTAAGAAGAGAATCTCATCCAGACAACCCGTGGCAAGAATAACACAGAATATATTTATCAAAGGTGGTATACATAAACATCATAAGATATGCAATTTACTTGCATTATATTTTATTTATTAATAAACATATAAGTATATGAAATATTATATAAGTAAGAATTATACTTGCTAAAACAGAAAGAGCAATGGAAAGAAGCATGTTGAATATCAGGCTTAGTGACAGAATCCAAAATTCGGAAATAAGGAGGAAGACAAAAGTAACAGATATAATAACCCGCATAGATCATCTGAAATGGAGTTGGACGGGACATATGCTACGTTGCAAAATAAATAAATGGAGCAAGCAAGTAACCTTATGGTACCCAAGAGGAGACATCAGAAGACAGGGGCGTCCAAAAACAAAATGGAGCGACGATATCCGTCTAACCTTGGGACCATACTGGACCAGAGTTGCCGAAGACCGAGTTCAATGGAAAGTGCTGGAGGAGGCCTATACCAAGAGGCACGCCGAACTGCGTGATATACTATAACATAAGAAACAAAATAGAAAAAGAAAATTTAAATTGCATGCATTCGGAATAAAAGGGAATTATTATTATTATAAGAATTATACTTAATAGACGCATATAAATACATCTATTGATGTAACAATGTTCGTGCCTACCCCGCAAGGGAACTGGCGTGAAGTTATGTATGTATGTATGTATGTATTGATGTAACATACATAAATACACGTAGAAATATTAAACATCACTATGTTGCAGGTAGTGATTTTTTGTCATGTTTTTAAATATTGTTAGTGATTTAGCTTGTCTAACAGTAACAGGCAGCGCATTCAGAGTCGAATAGCCTGTACAGTAAAAGAATTATTGAAAAAAGATGAATAATGTTTGGGAGTATTAAGTCTAAGATTCGTAGAAGGTCGTAAATTGTGACAGGAAGAGATGAATTCAAAGCGTTCTTTGAGATAGTACGGGGTTGTGGGGCTAAACAACACAGTGTAAAGGAGTGAAAGAATTTGAGTATTCCGGCGAAAACGACGTGGTCATATTTACGTTTCTATCCGTGCAGGAACGGAGAAAGAATACAATTTCCTGCGGCCGGGCGGCCTGTCGTAAGAGGCGACTTAACAACCCACAGCCAGGTGGTAGGGCATTTACTCGACTGGATGGCTACCACCCCTGGTCTAAAGTATGTCGCCATAACAACCTTGAGTTGTGTTCCGGCATTAGTGAACAGGTTCCAGTTTCCCTTAAGAGAGCAGCAGCGCATTTGTAGCAACTTTGCTGTTGCAAATGTCCATAGGCGATGGTAGCCGCTTTCCATCAAGTGGGCCGTCTGCCTGTCTGCTGATCTCCTGCAATAAAAAAAACGTAACCCAAATATGAACCTTATACAAAATACCTAATATACCTTTTGCTAGTAATATTATTTTTTCAAAATCTTATTTGTTTATATTGATAAGCGTTTTATCGATAGTTTCTCCATGTTATTGTAATGCACATCACTAGTCGACGTAAATACCGTATTGCAATCACTTCGAGACCGTTCTTGAACTTGACCATGGACTTTACATTATAAGACGATTGACCTACATTGTATATATACTTATATATAGAATCACTTAATATATTTAAAAGATAGGATTTAAAAAATAAAAGAAACTATGTTAATAGGATGCGTCTTAAGCTGCTGGACGTGTTTTTTTGGACTTATCGCTTTAAGGAGGTAAGAAATAAGAACTTTTAGTTTTATGTGGGCCAAATGTCATATCTTGGGTCAAAGTCTGTAGATATTGATTTAGAATCTATAAATATATTTAAATGCTTAATTTACATACTCTAGATGATAGCAGTTATAGAAATACTTTAAAAATCTTTTTCTATGTGAACCGATAACAGACGAAGTATTACATCCTGGAATAAAAGCCTAAAAGTATCGGGAGAAAAGTTTAAAATTTCAAATAACCCAAAAAATATATCATTACTAAACTGTGTACTATTTTTGAAATTTTTTTATTAAATAAATCTATTAGAAAACAGATGGATAGATACATAATAAAATATATTAGTTACAATATTATTAGGCAAAACAATAGGCGGCCTAATCGTTTGATCTCTTCGAGGCAACCTAACGTAATTATAGGATATTCTTGGCTAATTTGGCAATGTAGACGGTGCATAAATGTAGGTATTGCTTTGTTTTTTTTAAATACATACACACATTCAATAATCGTGAGATATATGTTACTCAATAAATAGTAATTATATCATATAAAAATAAACAATTGGATATAGGCATAATATAGCTGTTAAAACTTACTGATGAGGTTCTTAAACGTCAATAATTTACTGACCTCTCAGACTTTATAAGGCAGGCATATATATACTAGCTGACCCGGCAAACTTCGTAGCGCCTCAGTATCAAAAAATAAAAAATCTTTGATTTCTGAACGATGGGACGAACATCAAACGTTTGACATTCAAAACCAAAAAAATGATTTCACTTTTAAATTTAATTCATTTCTAAACAACGGGACGAACATCCAATGTTTGACAGGTAGGAATAGTTTCATGGGAAAGCGAAATTGTTGTTTTTATTATATTCCAAGCATTTTTTTCATATTTACTCACCTTTTAAACCTTCCCTGGACTTCCATAAATAATTCAAAACCAAAATTAGCCAAATCAGTTTAGCCGTTCTCGAGTTTTAGCGAGACTAACGAACAGCAATTGATTTATATATATATATATATATATATATATATATATATATATATATATATATATATATATATATATATATATATATATATATATATATATATATATATATATATATATATATATAAATAGGGTGGTACAAAAAAAATCTATCGTCTGGAAAGTTAATTTTCTACATAACAAATTCCTCCATAAGAAGATTTTTCCCTTTTTATCCCATGAAAGTTCTAAAAAAATTCAGATTTTCGATGGACACATTATTGTAGGAAATTTGGTTCTCTAAAAAAAGCTCTCAAAAGTTTTTCTCGTAATCCTTACCGAGAAAAGTTATCAAAGTTTAAACTCTAGCTTTAATCTAACCATATCAATAGTAGAAATAATTGAACACTGTAGTTATGTCTAGTTAAACTAAACCTGATTGCTAGAGTTTAAAGCTTGACAACTTATTCTCTGATAGGATCACGAGAAAAATATATCAGTTTTTTGTTTGAGAACTAATATCCTACAAGAATATGTCCGTAGGAAATTTGATTTTTTTTTACTTTTGTGGGGTAAGAGCGAAAAAAAAATTTCCTCGCGTATCGGGCAGAGTTAAATATCGAGCTGCGTTTGAGCATGTATTTTAAGCCCTAATAAAATACATATGTATTGTTACATGCCAACAAAAGTGAATGCACATCTGCCTGCCATAAAGCACAGTTTTTTTTTTATTAACAACTCTACGGACTCGAGTTCCGTACCCTTTTTTACGACTTAATTTCTAGATTTAGTTTTTTGAATTTAACACGCTTATTAGTTATTTTAGTTCCTGTGTGTGACATTAATTTATTGATTTTTGTGTTGAGGTGTATGTATCTTACGAATAACTTAGTATATTAATTTATTCTAGTTTTAATACTAAACTTATACTAATGTAGAGTGTATCTGTTACATGCTGGTGTTGTGAGGAAGTGCATGTGCAGTGTGGGCCTTATATCTATACTTATATATATTGTCCTATCTAGTGCCATGTGTGTTGTGTTTTTTTTAAGCACAGTTTATTACTTTCCCGCATTTGGACTTCTTTTGTTTATTTAGAAAAACAGCCCAATGTGTATTGTACTCGTTTATGGTCGTTCGCAGGAATAATTAAGCAGGTGTGCGGATTACGTTTTCTGAGAAACTGCGTCGATGCTTGGCAGGTAGACAAATTGTATTTGTACAGGATAAAAGGAATGCCCGAACGGAGGGCTGAGCGGTGAACGATAAGCTATATAGTGACGGACTTTGCACGTGTTATTGAATCGTGCAATTTGTACTGGTTGTGCCCAGTTATATTTGTACCTGTGTTATACGTGTTTGTATAGTTCTAATAAATTCTATAGTATTTCCAACGGCAATTTAATTCAAGTCCCGTACTCGTAACAGTGTATATATCGACCCATTACCGCCATTTTATTGTAAGCGACATTTAACCCTAAGTATATTTTCTGTTGTAGAAGCTATTTCAAACTATTTTGTTATATTCTGTTTTAAGTTCTCAGTTTTTGATTCAGTATGGTGTACATAAATACATACATACATAACTTCACGCCAGTTCCCTTGCGGGGTAGGCACGAACAACAGAGTGCCATTTAGGCTTATTCTTACACACCTCACTTGCCTCTTTGACATTCATAACTCTTGTCATACACGCTCGTCTGTTCTTAAGGCTCCTGACATCACCTTCTGCTAGTACACGATCAATTTGATCATGGAAGGTGTGTCGTGGCCTTCCACGACTTCTGCATCCATCCACTTTTGCATTGTATATCTGTTTAGTCATTCTTTCATCATACATGGTATGGTGTAATGTAACTAAAACAGAGTCTTAAAACAAAATAATAGTTTAAAACACCTATTGCTGCAAAAAAATATTCTTAGGTCCAAATGGCGGCAAAGCTTCTCTATATATGTCATACCATATACCATCATAAAATATTGTATTTGTCATGTCATCGCAGAAATAATATCTAGATATTATTTCTGTGGTCATGTCACTTTTTCATGTGATGTTGAGTAACACCGCGCTCTAGGATGGAGCACGCTTACTTAGAATATAATTATCTATTCACTCGTAACTTGAAGACTTCTATGAATGAATGAATGAATCTTTATTTGTAAAAATACAGGCAATAGTTATACATAGGATGGTAACAAAGTCAATTGTTCTCACTATATTTGGCCTACACATGGTCACAGAAATATTGAAGCGCATGTCAATCTAAAAATCACAATAATCACAGCCCATAAATGTCCCACTGCTGGGCTCGGGCCTCCCATTATAGGGGGAACTTCGGGGGCTTGGCAGGTTTGACACATCGCTTATCTCGATGTGCAGGTTGCATCACGATGTTTTCCTTCACCGTTGTTAGCATTTTTTTTTTTTATTGCAGGAGTTCAGCAGACAGGCAGAGGGCCCACTTGATGGAAAGCGGTTACCATCGCCTATGAACATTTGCAACACCAAAGGTGCTACAAATGCGCTGCTGCTCTCTTAAGGGAGACTGGAACCTGGTCACTAATGCCGGAATACAACTCAAGGTTGTTATGGCGACATACTTTAGACCAGGGGTGGTAGCCATCCAGTCGGGCAAATGCCCTACCACCTGGCTGTGGGTTGTTTTGTCGCCTCTTACGACAGGCTGCCCGGCCGCAGGAAATTGTATTCTTTCTCCGTCCCTGCACGGATAAGATAATAGCATGTGGCAATTGTAAGAATATGCATATTAGATCAGAAAACTGACTAAGCGGTGCATGCGTTCCGGCCAGGATCGGACCCGCGCCCTTTGAGCTAAGGACGCGTGCGCTAGCCATTACGCTACCACGACTCTACTCTCTTTAATATAATTAAAAAACAGAATTTCTAGATTGTATTTGCCAGGAAAAACAGAATCCGGCAAATTATTCCACTCTTCGGCAGTGCAGACCAGAAAATATAAAGCGGAGCGCTTCGACCGACTGGTGACGTGGTAATATACAAAGCTATCGCGGCTTGTTGACTTTACTGAACGTATATGAATTTGCCTTTGTTCCTCGCAATTCTACAGATTATTTTTTAAATTTGAAAGTTTTCTGACTCACATTTAAGGTATTGTTCGCAAGAATACTAAGCTGTTTAGTCAATACAAGTATTTACACTTCCACCGAAAATGAATACTAATTAAGCGAGTGTTTATTTATGAATTACATTACATACATACTTATTTATTTTTTACACTATAACGGCGAATTTATAAAATTATAAAAACTGAACATCTGATTCTTATGCTTCTTTTATATTATTCCCAATTACAAAGTCTAGGAGTACCTTCAAAGTATTGAAAAAGGCATGGTACATCAGCAGCTCGAGTAGCATCCCACTGCTTGGCCCCAACTGTAACTTTTAAAAAGTGCGAGTCAAGTCCACTCGACTGACAGATGGTCAAATATCCGGAGTCTATAAAATTCATAGTGAATCAATCTCGCTCAAATCAAGATTGATTCAATATTTAGCCGAGATGGTTTATATATAACCAAAACCGTCAAAAGTAACGATTCTGATTTGATTCGATTGCCAATCTGAGCTAAAGATTCGAAGCCCTGGGCTCAGGCCTCTCCTTCAAAGCGAGAATGGACGGTATACCCGTCACACTTGACCGAGGCCGAATCTCGAGTTACATCATGATGTTTTTCTTTCAATGTTAGCACGTGATAATTAGAACAATATACATTAGAGAACTACCTAAGTAGTGCATGCTTTCAAGCAGGATCTGAACCCGCGCCCTTTGAGTCTTGGATACGTGCGCTAACCACTAAACTACCTCGCCTCACAACAACATGACTCTAAATGTGATAGCAAAGGCAGGTACGGGCATGCACTTACTAAACATAAGCAAATCTATCAAGATGGCCCCCGCCGCTTCTTCTCCTTTAGGAACATCTAAACTTGCTTTGGAAGCGGTGGAAGACTTATGACTTCCAATAAGTAATCTGTAACGATCTTTCTCTCTCTATGAATAAGACCGTAAGTCTTTATTTATTTTAAAAATGTATAAACATCTGAAATTTTGCACCACCTACATCGCCAGATTAGCATAGAATATCGCATAAGTTAGGTCGCTTGGAAGAGATCGCTCTAAGGGATAAGGCCGCGTATTGTTCAGCCTAAAAGTACTGTAATTAATGTATTGCGTCAGTTATTTTGGTGAGCAATAAAGGGTTATATCTATCATTCTATCTGTAAGATTCCATTTTGAAATAACCTTCATTTTTATATAATTATTAATCAACATAAACTTTGACTGTTGTAACAAGAATGAACAAAATTTAAAAATACCTACATTATTTAAAACCGATTAGGAGTCAGCAATCAATATATCCAGTTATTCTGATCCCATAAAACGCTTTATAACTTCCTTTGGTAGCAAAAAACGGTTAAACATAATTTATGACTTTTAAATTCTATAGCGGTCTATTCATCAAACCAGTCATTATAGTTTGCTTATAATATTAAGTATTGTGCTTGTGTTATTAAGGCATCTATTTAATATGCAAACACATTCAAATGTTCGTCAATAAAAGCTCCGCCAAAATTGAAGTGAAAGATTTGATGAGACTAATGTATATCCTTAATTATTTACAATCATTAGTCTGCGTATTTTTACAAGGTTTTATTTAACTTGCTATGTTTGTTAGTTTGTTTGTAATGGTCACTTTAGGTCAACTCTTTCAAGCCGAATTAGACATACACATACTCAAACCAACGCGCACTACCATCGCATTGCATTACACGCACACTTCACAAACAAACCAAGACACACAAGGAGCCTAAAAATTAATAACCCACGTACAGAAAAGAAAAAACCAACACACATGGCACTAGATAGGACTATATATAAGTTTAGATATAAGGCCGACACTGCACATGCACTTCCTCACAACACCAGCATGTAACAGATACACTCTACATTAGTATAAGTTTAGTATTAAAAATAGGATAAATTAATATAATAAGTTAATCTTAAGGTACACCATAACATATAAATCACTAAATTAATGTCACACACAGTAACATAAGTAAACAATAAGCGTGTATGGACTCTAAAATTTTTTATACAAAATTAAGTAGTAAAAAAAGGTACGGAACTCGAGTCCGTAGAGATGTTAATAATAATAAAAAAAGCCGAATTAGAAGCAGTTCTAATAGACTCACTGTATGTGCCAATAATTCCATTCTTTTGTTTCTATCTATTCTTTACGCAAAATCTCCAACTTCTACCCTCTTCAGTTTCCAAAAAGATACACTGTGATACGCAAGCATACGAACATACGAAGAATCTCCAAAAAACCATAATGTGAGCTCAAAATTAATCTTCTGCGCCATGACGTGTCTAAAATTTTAAAATACTCACTTATTCATCCGTGCAGGAACGGAGAAAGAATACAATTTCCTACGGCCAGGCGGCCTGTCGTAAGAGGCGACAAAACAACCCACAGGGTATTTGCTCGACTGGATGGCGACCACCCCTGGTCTAGAGTATGTCGGCATATCAACCTTGTGTTGTGTTCCGGCATTAGTGACCAGGTTCCAGTATCCCTTAAGAGAGCAGCAGCGCGTTTGTAGCACTTTTGGTGTTACAAATGTCCATAGGCGATGGTAACCGCTTTCCATCAAGTGGACCGTTTGCCTGTCTGCTGAACTCCTGCAATAAAAAAAACTTATAGGAGACGTGAGAGTGTACTACTGGTGCCTGGCCCATACTAGCTATCGAGGGAGAAAATTGTGTAAGGCGTCTTTTATTGTCATACATACGATTTTTCAATTTTGCGTACTTGTTAGTCCTGATGACAATACAGGAAGGTATAAAAATTTGAAAAAACCAAAATTTAAAAAAGAAAAACGACTTTTAGTTGAATAAAAAGTAACACGAGACCAGCGAAAACTAAAACTAATAATATTTGATCACATTTGTTGTACACAGGAAAATGTCGCGACAAGCTTATATCTATATATATAAAAATCAATTGCTGTTCGTTAGTCACGCTAAAACTCGGGAACGGCTGGACTGATTTGGCTAATTTTGATTTTGAATTATTTGTGAAAGTCCAGGGAAGGTTTAAGAGGTGAGTAAATTTGAAAAAAATGTTGGAATATAGTAAAAACAACAATTTCGATTTCCCTTAGAAACTATTCCTACCCTGTCAAACATTTGATGTTCGTCCCTTCGTTTAGAAATCAATAAAATTTAAAAGTCGTTCAGAAATCGAATTTAATTTAAAAGTGATTTTTTTTCATTTTATTGGTTTTGAATGTGATACGTTTGATGTTCGTCTCGTCGTTCAGAAACCCAAACTTTTTTATTTATTGATTCTGAGGCGGTACGAAGTTTGCCGGGTCAGCTAGTGATATATAAAATTGTATAATGAAAAAAAAATAATGGGTTTGAAGTACATCAAAGTTTATCTTTTGCTTTTTAAAAAACTTTTAGTGGAAATGTTCGTCTCGTCGTTCAGAAACCCAAACTTTTTTATTTATTGATTCTGAGGCGGTACGAAGTTTGTCGGGTCAGCTAGTGATATATAAAATTGTATAATGAAAAAAAAATAATGGGTTTGAAGTACATCAAAGTTTATCTTTTGCTTTTTAAAAAAATGGAAATTCAACTAATACTACTAATTACGTATCGTTCCATGCACAATATACCGTGTCGTGAGTACCTAAGTTGTACTATTTTGAATTTTTACAGTCTCTTCCATTTTAAACTTCAAAAGTTAGAGGCATAAAATAAAAAAAACTTCGTTTAAAAAAACCGACTTCAAAAACTAAAAAACTAAAAAGTATAAAATAACTTATTTCTAAAGCTATTATTATTAATATATATTATCTAAAACATTTTAAAGTCGGTGCTTAGCAATTTTTAAAAAAATATAGTAATTTTTATGTTTTACTTTGCACCGACTTCAAGATGTTTTAGATAATATATATTAATAATAATAGCTTTAGAAATAAGTTATTTCATACTTTTTAGTTTTTTAGTTTTTGAAGGAAGTTTTTTATTTTATTTGTTACTTTTTAGTGTCTAGCTATGTATGGGTAGACCTGCGAAAGGTGCCGCGCTCCTTAAAAAATATAGGTCCCAAGAAACGGGAACAAAAAAATGTTCGTAAAATGAAAACTACTGTGCCAAACTATGTTAAATTTTTAGGGGACCAAATGGCAACTATTCCGCATCAAACTAAATAAGAATTACGTAAATCGGATCATAAATCTCGGAGTAATCGGTGAACATACATAAAAAAAGATCCCGACAAATTGAGAACCGCCTCCTTTTTTTTAAGTCGGTTAAAAAGGGTACATAGGCCTTATGATTGTAAGTGACGCTTAAAATAATATTTTCGAAATCTGCTGGACCTAATTAGTTTCTTTTCTTTTTTTTTAATTCATCGACCGCTCTTTCCTCACCTTAGGTTCCATTTCGATATCTTGTGGACTTCAGAATATAGAAATATAAATGTTAGTCTCGCACGAAAGGAACGGCCTGCTAGTATGTGATAAATTTTATCTAATTATCTATCAAATCTAATAACAATAATATCAAATCTAATGCGCAAAATCTGCGGAGTGACGCTCGCGGACCGCGTTCGTAATACCGAAGTGAGAAAGAGAGTTGGTCTGAAAGAGAGTGTCGGGGTGAAGGAAAGGAATGCTCCGGTGGTTCAGGCATGTGGAAAGAATACACGATGAAAGAATGACTAAACAGATATACAATGCAAAAGTGGATGGATGCAGAAGTCGTGGAAGGCCACGACACACCTTCCATGATCAAATTGATCGTGTACTAGCAGAAGGTGATGTCAGGAGCCTTAAGAACAGACGAGCGTGCATGACAAGAGTTATGAATGCTAAAGAAGCAAGTGAGGTTGTAAGAATAAGCCTAAATGGCGCTCTGTTGTTCGTGCCTACCCCGCAAGGGAACTGGCGTGAAGTTATGTATGTATGTATGTATGTAAATATAATAACAGTAGATCCACGGCCGTCATTCTGATAAATAACAATTTCTCATTACGTAGTACTTAACGTTAAATTTAGAAGGCCCCGAGCTATCATTAGTGAGCTCTGTGTTGAAAAGTTATATCGGCCAAAGTATTATGAGTGATGGTATCTAACTGTAAAGCCAATCAGTGATCGATACAAAAAAGCTTTTTAACATTTTTAATTTCAACTTTTATAATTATAAGTTTTACATGAATATTACATTAAAATAAAAATTTATATCAAACTAAAACTAACTTAAAACATATAATTAAATACTAAAAATAAATTAACTTATAAATATAAACTTAGAAATAAACTACAAACTACATAAAAAAAGGGAAAAACGCCTAAAAATAAGTTAATGGTCCCAAACCACTGTCATTTTCCGGGAACGTTCCCGGAAGGCTGGCGGCGTTACCACGTTGTATAGCAACGCTTAATCTTTGAGCAAAATAGACGTCAGCCTTCTGGTCGCGTGTGGCGTCTACCAGACGTATAAGTTGATTTTTACTGTTTAAAAAGAATTACAATATGTGGTAGGGTGTTTGCCCGTCTGGATGACTACCACCTTAGAGTCCGCCATGACAACATTAAGTTGTGTCCATCATTAGTAGCCAGGTTCCAGTTTCCCTTTAGAGAGCGATAGCACATTGGCAGCACCTTGCTACTTGCTAGTGCAGATTTTAAGTCTAAGGATTTGCTGTCGATCAGCGAAAACCGCATCGAATTCGTCCTAGTAATTTTTACGCAAATCCCGAACAAACAGGCATGTGTTTGCCTTACAACCTAAAAAACAAAAGATTACAATTTTATAATATTGTGGTATTGTTGTTTCAAGTTTATTCAAATTCATATTTATAATCCGCAAGAGTTAACTTGGGACCTAAGCGAAATGCGCGCTCCCCTTCCGACCCCCGGCTTCTTACCGTTCTCGCCATCCCGACCACCACCTTACCGCTCTCGCATTCGACGCGTCAGTACCTCGCGCTTACGTCATCCGAGCGAAGTCTTTAGTTAACTCTTGCGGGTTGTATTTACTTGCATAAAACATGGTTTAAAAGGTGTTAGAAAGGAATAAAGAAAGAAAAAGATTTATTTAGAACTACAATAAAACTGACTTAAACTATTAAAAATAAAAAACAATAAATAAATGTAGTCCTAAATTGGCCTTAGCTCAGCAAAACTGCCGGTTAATATAACCAGCGCTGATCTTCCGCTAGGGCCATTCTTGACAGCGTGTTACAGTAGTTATATTTAAGAACACATGTTTTTGCCAGCGTATAGATTTAGCTCGTACAATTAATTACAATATTACATTATTTATACAATTAATTAAAATATTATAATATGACGAAATGTCAATTAAAAAATAAATAGCTTCCACAGTCCCATAGTCAGATAATTATAACATACATACATACATACATAGCTTCACGCCAGTTCCCTTGCGGGGTAGGCACGAATCTAGGCGGGCGGTAGATAATTATAACAGTCAATATAAATAAATTTGTAATAAACAGTAGTTGCCAATACGACTATCATTATTATTTTGAATTATAGTTTATCATTTACGTATTCATTTATGGTGTAATAACATTTATTATTACAATACAATTAAATACTAAAACTAAACTACAGTATGAAAAATAAACCTAAAATTAAAAACTAGAACTAAATAAAAAAGGAGGGCATAATCCATAATATAAATAAACCGAGCTTAAAAAAAAAAAACCTGTATCAAGGCCCGTCCAGCCCCACAAGACCACTGTCGCTGGGCATTGTACCTAGAAGGCTGGCAGCATTGCCTCGCTGGATACAGAGGCTAATCCTTTGAGCGAGGTAAGCTCCAGCCTTCCGGTCTCTTGTTGTATCGACCAGACGTTTTTTAATAGTTTTAAATAATTTGTGGGCACTTGGCCCCCATGGGCCCAAAGTCTCCACCCCAAACGGCTCAAATATGTAACCTGTTCCAAGGTTTGCATATTTTAGCCGTTTGAGATTTTCGGCAGAAGTGGCAGTGCGACCAGCCCCAACTTTGGACTCCTGGAGATGAGAAGGCGCCAGTGTGTCGACACAGGTAACGTCCCACACAAGCGGCCTTCCCAAGGTCCAGGGTATTAAAGTCATACCGTCGGGTCTCTTGCCATCGTCGCGGACTAGGCCGTTCGGTTCGAGAACGGCTGGCACGTCGGCGCTGACAAGAGCCCGACGTATTATATCGTTGAGGCCGGCATGTCGCGGAATACAATTAATATTACAATTATAATACATTTATATTCGACGGCCTCTGTGGTTGAGCGGGCTAAGCCTTTGCCGGCGTACCTCACTGCAACGCAGAGGTTCCGGGTTCGATTCCTGGTATAGTAAATTTTGAAAACGTATTTTCTCCGTTGTTTACTATGGTCCGGGTGTCTGGGATCGCCCCAGAGTAGTCCGTTGTATATTACCCATAACACAAGCGTGACTTGCTGAATTTGGGGATATACAATGTGTGTGTTTGTCTGCCGATTATTATTATTATTATTTATTAGCAAGCAACTTTTTAGATGGAATTTAAAAGAATTTTTTTTAACGATTTTACATTTTGGGGAATCTTGGTGCCATGCATACAATGCTTTTTTGCAATAGAGTAAAGCCTATCCTTATCCCGTCTGATACGTGGTACATCATCTGACATTCATGGAAATCAATTAAAGGACAAAACTGAACCGTCTAATTTTGGATTAATTGTCATTTATTATCGAAGCTTACTCTCATTAAATATCATGCCATTAACCAAAGGAGCGAGGCAATACTTTAATGTTGAGGAATTGCGAACGACAGTTTGCTGTGATGATTTATTTCTTCATGTATCAATTGAGGCTTTTATAAGGTTCATAAACTTCAAACATCAAAGCAATAATAATATATTAATTTAAATCCTTTAATACTTCGATGTTAATAATACCGTTCTATTTTTGATATAGAGTAATATAGACTGTTGATCTATATGTTAATATGGGATCATCGAACCAAATCGCTGTCAAGAAAACAAGATTTTGCGTAGCTTCTATTTCAAATATTATAAATAATATTCGTACATCGCATCTTTTGCTATCAATTTCCAGTAGATTTTACCATATTTAAAACATTAAAATGTTAATTATTATAATATCATTATTATTATTTCACATATATATTTATTTAAATTCTTTTTTCACACCTTCCATGATCAAATTGATTGTGTACTAGCAGAAGGTGATGTCAGGAGCCTTAAGAACAGACGAGCGTGCATGACAAGAGTTATGAATATCAAAGAAGCAAGTGAGGTGTGTAAGAATAAGCCTAAATGGCGCTCTGTTGTTCGTGCCTACCCCGCAAGGGAACTGGCGTGAAGTTATGTATGTAAATTCTTTTTTATGTTTTTTTAATACATGTATATATTTTTTTTTTATTGCAGGAGTTCAGCAGACAGGCAGACGGTCCACTTGATGGAAAGCGGTTACCATGGCCTATGGACATTTGCAGCACTAAAAGTGCTACAAATGCGCTGCTGATGTCTTAATTGGAACCTGGCCACTAATGCCGTAACACAACACAAGGTTGTTAGGGCGGCATACTCTAGACCAGATGTGGTCGCCATCCAGTCCAGCAAATACCCTACCACCTAGCTGTGGGTAGTTTTGTCGCCTCTTACGACAGGCCGCCCGGCCGCAGGAAATTGTATTCTTTCTCCGTTCCTGCACGGATAGAAATATAAAATAAACAAATATTAAAAAAAATAAAAAGATGACGTCCGTCGGCAGCGGAGCCTAGGGTCCAAGCTACCGGTGGTTAAGGCTCCAGAGACAGGAACTTCCTCAGAATGCGTGCCGTGCTCAGGTGAACCGCCTTCTGTATCGGCCCTTCACCCATTTACCGAGCGAGAGCCTCTAGGTGTCGGACCAGACTCTTCGCTACTAAACCGTTAACGGACACCACTATCGGTACGATGATCGTTGACTCCATATGCCACATGTCAGTAATCTCGTGCGCAAGGTCTAGGTATTTCTTTAATTTATCAGTTTCAGCATTTACGAGATTACAGTCATGTGGGATACTTATATCAACGAGCAACGTACGTCTCGCAGATCGATCACAATGTTAGGCTTATTGGCAACAATAGTCCTATCTGTAATAATAGATTGATCCCAGTAGAGCGTGATATGACCATTTTCGAGAACTGGCTCAGGGGTATATTCATAATAAGGTATCTCAGTCGCTATCAGACCGTATCGAAGAGCAAGTTGCTTAGATGATCCTGGCTACTAGGTTGTGCCTGTGCATCATTATAATGTATGTCTTTGAAGACCACGGGCCATGAAAATGGTCCGGACATTTGGAGGGCTTGCGTGGGGCCATGGGAAGGCCAACACATAGAGGCCCCTTGACAAGTTTAATGTAAATGTGGTATGACACCGACCGGCGATTATCCCTGTCTACACCATATAGTAATGCACCCAAGGACAAGCCCCGGCCAGTGTAGGACTATTGTGGGAAATGAGGACAAAAAGTACCGGCCTATTGGGGTGAACTGCTAGTGGTACGAGGGGTCTGGGAATATGGGGACTATGGCGTCTGCCCGTCGCAATTTTCAGGGAACATGGAAAAAGGGCAGACGGTGACACGCCACTCCCTGCATGGGCTCCAAAAATGCCACAAAAGTCAGGGGCAACATGGGTATTATTTAATATTGTATAGTAAATTTATTGAAGAATATTATGAACCAATTACAATCTCGTTGATACTTAGTGTCCTGGATTTATCGTGGAGTAGCTGTTACTTGCGGCTTCGTCTGCATATTTTTTTTTATTTTCTAACGAATATTGCTGTTTCCATAACCATAAAGAGAAGAAGTATTAAGTTAAATATGGTCTACAACTGTCAGTTGATTATCAGATACATAATTTTAACTGATTACTTTTTTGATTAAAAATAGATAAATTAGATTTCAATAAGTTTACTTCCATTACTTCAACAGTAGGAATACGGACAAATGTTGCCGGAAATGATCCTATCATCTTACTTTAAACAATAATACATACATATATACATAGCTTCACGCCAGTACCCTTGCGGGGTAGGCACGAACAACAGAGCGCCATTCAGGCTTATTATTACACACCTCACTTGCTTCTTTGACATTCATAGCTCTTGTCATGCACGCTCGTCTGTTCTTAAGGCTCCTGACATCACCTTCTGCTAAACAATAATGATTATGGTAATTGACTCCTGTGACTTCTGAATACTTATATGACTTTTTTAGGATGATAAAAAGTAACTCAGTTGATTTGACCGTTATTCTGTTGCGAAGCGTATAATATATTGTATTTCCTTAAAATATTATTTTCGTACATTACAAACAGAATTTTTGCAATTCATTACACTGTTTAATAAGGTTTTGACAGCTGTATATTACAGCAAAAAATGTTTTATATTCATCATCTAAGATAACACTTTAGATAGATAACACTTTCATCACCTAAAGACACCATTTAACTAAAATTTTATCCAAAAAAATATTTTGTAAGATAAAACAAGCCATAGATAGAAAGAATAGAATACTTTATTGTTTATGTTTTTATTAATAAACAAATCGTTTTTTTTTCTTTTTATTCCCAATGATAGGTACATAGGGTCCTTATATCTAATACCTTCTTGATTATATTGATAATACTGGTTTACATATTTACTGACTTATACTCAAGGTTTAATATTGTTACGACCAACACGCCGACAAATTCCCACCTGTATACTTGTAGACATTTTATTACCTTTTTGGGATTTGGACTTCTTTTGTTTACTTTGTGTTTAGAATTGGTGATTAGAAAAACAACCCATTTTGTATCGTAATCTTTTATGGTAGTCATTAGCTAGGTGTGATTCTAGGATATTCAGTGCACGCGGCCGAGCAGACATATTGCATTTGTACAGTATAAAGCGATGGCCCAATGGAGAGATCGGCAGTCTAGCGATAACCACGAGCGCAGCAAGACGTGTGTACTACATTCGGTAATCTATTTAGTGACGGACTTTGCGCGTGTTATCGAATCGTGCATTACGTTTGGACTGATTGTGTTCAGTCATATTTGTACCTGTGTTATACATGTTTGTATAGTTCTAATAAACTCTATAATAATTCCAACGGCATTTTAATTCAAGTGTTGCAACTCGTAACAATATTTACTACCCGTATGCAGAAGGATTGCCGATAGCCTCATGATGTCACATATTAGATGAATATTTTTTTTTTTAAATTTATTATACTAGCTTCTGCCTGCGACTTCGTCCGCGTGGAGTTGTTTTTTTTAACCCCCCCCCCCCATTTTTAAACATTATTCATTGGTGCTCCTGTCCTATTGGTCTTAGCGTAATGATATATAGCCTATAACCTTCCTCAATAAATGGGCTATCTAACACTGAAAGAATTTTTCAAATCAGACCAGTAGTTCCTGAGATTAGCGCGTTCAAACAAACAAACTCTTCAGCTTTATACATTAGGATGAGATATAGGTATACTTTACATAAGTATATACAACAGTAGTAAGTAGTCATCGGCAAACCTTCTGCGCGCGGCTTATAATAACAGTACAGCGTAATTATTAACTTCTTATTAAGGGCATTTTAACTTTCAAAAACTACAGCCTCCGGCTGTCTAACGGCTTCCTTATTGCCTTGATCTAATAAAGTCTAACAGTGCAACCAAATGCCAAGTCGGTGCATTTGGTATTCCGTCAGCGATCTCATAGCAAGGTCACGTTATTTGGTATTTTATAACTGTTTTGTTCTTGTGATGATATAATCTATATTAAAAGCTTTTAATCGATTTGCATTAGACTAATCTTCCTTGTTGACGGTGTTGTAGCGTTGTGCCAGTTTTAGAAATTAAGTTTACATTAATTTTAATTAGTTCAACAAGTAAACAAAACTGGAAGAAGTATAATAATAACAGCCTGTATATGTTTTTTCTTTTTTTTAAGTGAAACTTCTATATTAAATGCGGGGTCTTAGGATTTTTCTGTCATGAAAAAGCGTTACGGCCGCGTTGAGGAGCGGCATGAATTTAGACTAGACGTGGTGAGAGGCGACTTAATTTTAGAGTAGACTATGGAAGAGTGATCTAGTTGTAAGCACCTTGCTTTATGCGGATGATGCCGTGCTTTTAGCCGAATCGCCATCAGAACTGCAAACACTAGTGACAATGATGAAAGATGAGTGTCAGGCGAGAGGCTTACATTTGAATGCGAAGAAAACAAAGGTTATGGTCTTTGAAAGACAAGAAACCAGAACGAATGCAAGGATAATGGTCGATGATGTTATGCTGGAGTAAGTGAATGAGTTTGTATATCTTGGATGTGCTTTTAGCAGGGATGGAAGGTACACCGCTGATATAGAAAGAAGAGTGAATTTGGGGAATAGTGTGAATAGAGCGTTAGGTAAACTTCTAGGCGCTAAGAACCTCAGCCAGAAGGCCCCGCTTGCCATACACAACGCGGTGCTGGTACCTACGCTCACGTATGGAAGTGAGAGTTGGGTATGGAAAAAAGAGCATGAAAGTAGGGTAAACGCGGTCGAGATGCGAGCACTGCGCAAAATCTGCGGAGTGACGCTCGCGCACCGCGTTCGTAATACCGAAGTAAGAAAGAGAGTTGGTCTGAAAGAGAGTGTCGGGCTGAAGGTAAGGAAAGGAATGCTCCGGTGGTTCGGGCATGTGGAAAGAACGCATGATGAAAGAATGACTTAACAGATATACAATGCAAAAGTGGATGTATGCAGAAGTCGTGGAAGGCCACGACAGACCTTCCATGATCAAATTGATCGTGTACTAGCAGAAGGTGATGTCAGGAGCCTTAAGAACAGACGAGCGCGCATGACAAGAGTTATGAATGTCAAGGAAGCAAGTGAGGTGTGTAAGAATAAGCCTGAATGGCGCTCTGTTGTTCGTGCCTACCCCGCAAGGGAACTGGCGTGAAGTTATGTATGTATGTATGTCATATATACCACACGGTCCATAAACGCTTCACTTCTGGCTTCGGGCCTTCCATTTATAGGGAGGCGGAGTGTATATATAAATTTAAATGTAAATATTTTTGTATCTCCTCAAATGAATCTCCTTTGCGCCAGGTGGTAGGGCATTTGCCCGACTGGATGGCTACCACCCCTGGTCTAAAGTATGTCGCCATAACAACCTTGAGTTGTGTTCCGGCATTAGTGACCAGGTTCCAGTTTCCCTTAAGAGAGCAGCAGCGCATTTGTAGCAACTTTGGTGTTGCAAATGTCCATAGGCAATGGTAACCGCTTTCCATCAAGTGGGCCGTCTGCCTGTCTGCTGATCTCCTGCAATAAAAAAAAATTAAAACTACGATTATGTATACTGTGAGCATAGGTTAAGTGATGAATAAACGTAAAATATTTTAAATATCTGCCCACAAATCTATTCAAACAAAGACTACACAAATGGCTGTTGGATAAATATTTTTACTCTGTAAACGAATTTTTAGGATTACTTTTTTGACAAATTGCATATGATTTACATTAATGTATATATATATAATTTTAAATACGCCAAAAGGAAGGTGTGCATTAAAAATCAGCGTCGGATATAATTTCGGCACAGCAATATGCTGAGTGCCAACCTTGTTTGCTAAAAATGCGGCGTACAAATTCTCAAGATATTCTCTGTGTATAATAATTAATAAGGAATGTAATCACGTCGCTATTTCTTCAAACAAAGTTTTTCTTTCTTTCTTTATTTATTATTGTGTTAAAAACAACTAGAATGTACTATATAATTTATTGGTTTGTTCCGAAACTTATCACTGTAGATTATATTTTCGAGATTTCTACGTGTTGTATTACAAATTAATTATAAATATTTGAAAATAAACCATTCAAAATTTTGTAATTTATTCATTTATACGGTGGTCTAAAGTGTCTTCTTATGTGAGGTCTTAGGTCGACATTAATTTTAATCTTAGTTATGCATAATTTTTCATATATGCAAGATACCGTTCTGATAGTTCTAGTATTTATTTCGCTATGAACTGTCGATCGCCACAGTATTCTTTAAACGATATAAGAATGTTTGGACTGAGTGTACTAATATATTTTATAATAATAAAATGAACTTCCCATTGCTGGGCTCGGGCCTCCCACTAGAGGAGAACGGACAGTATACCCGCCACGCTTGTCCGAGGCGGCTTGGCAGGTTTGACACATCAGTTACCTCGATGTGTAGGTCATCACGATGTTTTCCTTCACCGTTGTTAGCTCGTGGTAATTGTAACAATATGCATATTGGGTCGCGAAAACTGCCTAAATGGTGCATGCGTTCCGGCCAGGATCGAACCCGCGCCCTTTGTGTTTAGGACGCGTCATTTTTATACCGCTGGGGAAATGCATTTGTAGCTTTTTTGCTGCCGCCGTCATAATTCATTACCAAATACGTAGTCTTCATGGGAACGCGAATGAAGTTTCGCTTGTACAGCTAGTATTCAGTTCGAAGGATTGAATATATCTATACAAAATTAAATAAACATGTATAAAAATGATAGCTTTAATATAATTATATATACCGTTCACAATCATTATGAAACTTAATGTAAAACTACCATAGTTAGAACTATTACTTCCACACAACAATTTTATGCTCATATCTCTTAATTAAATCGTCAAACAAGGTAAATAAATGTGTAGTACATTTTTAGAAATAAGCGTGGGCCTATTAGAACATTAACGGTTTATACAATAAGGTACGGCAACAAAAGGATCTATAGAGTTTGGCGGCTGAAAAGCTATTTGTATTAAGTAACATAACACAAATTTTCAGAAGAAACTATATTAGATTTATGGATAAGAAAATTTCTATAGATTTAATAAGGAATTTAGGTTTTTAGTATTCTCTAAGAATTTTGGCGAAACCAGAACAATTATACAATCATTATTCGTTAACTTATATATATTTTTTATATTTGTTTGTAGGGAGTCGACCAAGTGTGACATTATGTGACAAGGAATAGGAGGAGTCCTAAATTTCGTGACGTCACATTTAAAAATCATAGATGGATTCATATGGATGAAATTTGATAGTATAGTTTCAAAGCAATTCTCCGCTACACAATGGTGATGTACTATAGCAGAAAAAAAAATATTAACGTGCCAACTTCAAAACAATCTGATATAGACAACAATGTAGACGTCTGCCGTGATCAATATGAGTTTTTAAGACTATAATAAATAAAGTATATCAATGTCAGACCTGGTCAATATATTTTTTTTTTGCATTTTCAAAATTCTCTGCCACAAAGTAAAATGCGCGATAATGGTCTGCCATTCTTATTTTCCGATAATAATAATCATATATTTTCAAATTTGAAAACGGCAGACCTGGTCAAATGGATTTAAAATTTGTCAAAAAGCGATACCTGTCTTACCTGAGCGCTCGTCGCGTCTACCACTTTGAGCTTAGTGAGTCCCCACATCATGCATGGTAGGTCTATACCTATATAGGGGCCTCAATGTACAAAAACTTAGGTCTGGTCAAATACATACAGGTAGCCGTTCTTGGGCTTTTAGACCAATAGATTTGCAATTGTTTACTTTGTTGTGGAATAAAGTGTTACACATTGTCTGATTTAAACAGTACGAGTAACTTTTGAGGTATAGGGTATCTTATAACTTCATCGATTAAATAATGTTTTTAGAATTCAGTTATACATTTTTTTGGGCATTGGAAGTTTATTATCGCTACATAATTCTTCACTATGCCTCTATTGACACACATCACTTGTATAAGATTAAAATTGTTCAAAATTATATTTCTTTTAATATGTCGCTTAAATCGAATAGTCTTTTAACCCTCGAATTATGTTGCTGCGGTTCTTACAATGACGCAAATTCAGACAAACGCCTAAGAATTCTTAATAAGTTAGGTGAAAATAGGTGAATGTGGGTTGCGAGTGGGAAGCGATCATGGTGCGAAGGTTCGATGGGTTTTCTTATGTGATCGCTTGCTATTATAATTGTCAACAGGATAAGCAAACTTGATTGACAATTCATTATTTAAATCTTAATTTATTACCTGTACCCATTCCAAGCATTTATTTTACTTTTGACTGCTTGATGACAGATCAATTAGTAATGTCCTAATGTGTTATCGGCTCGATTTTTTCTAAAAATGGACTCCAATTACAAATAATTTATAATCAATTTAAAATACTATATCGTGTAATAAATATAACCACATTTCAACCAACATATTCTACATATATTAATATAAGTAATTTAAAACGACACTTATAATAATTGCGGTATTATTTTTCTTTAAAGTAAATCATTCTTTTATATTCAAATCGATTACTTACGATTTATTTACGTAGTGTCGATGGTTTAATAGTCTGTGCGTTACATTACTCACAGAACATCACTATTACGTCACCTACAACAATATAGTACGACAATAATGCCATTTGGTGTGGACTTTACTATCAAGAAATATGTAACTTGTTAGGCGTGCAAAGATCAAAAGTAAAATAAACGCTTGAAAACAGTATATATAATTTTAATTTTATATTTGTATATTGAAGTTTCTAGTTGATTAGCAGATGTTTCTAGTTTACACAAAAGTAAATTTTATTTTATGAAATTGTGTTTTTTTTAATAAGAAATGTATTTTGATGCGAGAAGTTAAACTGAAGATCCATGATGACCATGATTTCATATTCACAATAATCTAAACGTCCAAAGTCATTCTGCAAAGTTCATAAGTCCCATATCACTAGATGGCGTCACGGGTCTTTTTAATTATGCTTTTGACTTATTGTTAATTAAAAAATATTTTCACGGTTATTCTGACTAAACATGAAATTGAAAAAAGTTTTAAAATGATTTTTAATCTTTTTTTGTTTTGTGCGAAACCAGTGGCTATATGTAGTCTAGGATTTAAGAACTTTTCAGGGTTCATTTTAAAAAAATTCCTGATTGTCATTTCTAGCTTTCATCGTCAATGATATTGTCTTCTGATTAAATAGAAAACAGAATTTCTAAAACTCCATTAAATTTACGTTTTTCGATTTCCTTTGTCTCCAAAGAATTATCACACATCTTCATACTATCAGTCTTAGATTTGTCTCCTCCTATATCAATTTCTTGACTCACTTTAGGTTCAGGTTTACCCCTCTCAAGATTGATTTCTTGCTTAATATTAAAATAGTTCCTTGTAGGATCTGCTTCTGTGATATTAAAACCATCTTCCATAATTTTCGCATCAGAAAATCCGTGAATATTGACAACTACAACAGGTCTGATGATTGTTTCAGTTTTTCTATCACCTATTTGACTTTGTCCTGCCATTTTGTTAGTGACATGATAATCATTGCCATCAGCAGGCTTCTTTACTTTAACTGTCGTCGCTTTAGGCTTTTCAGTTGATTTCTTTGTTGACGATTCTGTATTAATATAAACAACAATTTCTTTATTAGGAACACTCCCATTACTTTTTAAGTCTTTTGGGAATCTATATTTCAAACCGGGCATTTCGAGTCTATCATTTCGTCGAGGTAGATAATCGGTATCTGTACGAAGCTCAGGTTCGTTTTCATATTCAAATCTATCGTAATTTTGAGCCAAATTGTTGTCTTCGTTCCGATTCATTACTTCGGGAAGTTTTGCATGGAGCCTTAGTGATTCTATAACATCTCTGAAGAGGGAACGTTGCTTGTGAGTGGACAGTTCTCGAGTCACTGTTGGGTTCGCACTGGTGAGGATTATCATGTACGTGACACAGATGAAGCAGTGCATCTATGGACAAAAATAAAAGTAAGTCTATGACAGCTTATTAATTACATTTTTGATACATGAAATAATAACATCTTGCTGCTGGGTTCCTTATATATAATAATAATACACCTACGTGTAATATTAGCTTATGAGCTTCATTTGTTGTACAGAGGTAAAAGAAATTGGCATTATTAATTTTGGTCTAAATATCTGGGATTGACCCCAGAGTTGCCTGTTGATTATTATTTATATTATGAGCTTTAGAGCTTATGAGCTTAAGTTGTTTTAAAGTCGTAAAAGGAATACATTATTAATTTTAAAGTGTGGGACAATTTTGATGAGAATTTGAGAACAAGCACGCACTTACCAGGTTAATGGGAATGAAATACGTCTGTTCTTCTGCCCTCAGTCCACTTCACTGCACTTCAGTTTTTACCTTTGTTAATTTATATTATAGTTTATTTATATTATTAATAAGTTGTGCGGGTGATATTACATATATATAAGCGGTGCGGCGCGAAGCGATATTATAATGTATTTTGTATTTATCTAATATAAATTTATTTTATAATTCACATTTACATTATTTTCGGGGCGATTTAATTTAATTTATTTGATGACATGACAATGAACGATTGATTGACGTGACGTGCGAAAGGGGAACGCCGTCATATTTAAAGGAAGAATTTAAATAATAAAGAAAAGTTTGTATATGCCGAAAGAAGGTTACTTGGCGATACCATTTCCCCCGGCCTTAAAGGGTTGCCTTTAAAAAAAATACATTTAAAGTACGAAGGATCAAATAATAAAGCGAAGACAGTGAATATTTAACATAAAACAAAATAAAAGCTAGCAGGGAGCAATTATTCGGAAAATCAAGTAAATTAATTTGAGATTTAAGAAATATAAAAGTTATGCGGAATAACCAAAATATAAAACAAGATCCTGAATAAATAAAATAAAATAATCTTCTTAATTGTAATAAACAAAATTAAAACTCAAAGCTAACTTAAATATTCTATTTCTAACATAACAAAATCATTGATTAGGCAATGGACACAATTTAACGGTAGAACGTACAAAGCTTCCTTTATTAGTTCTTACAGTTACGACACGACATACGCCGTCCTTTGAAAGATGTACTGCCTCCACTACACCTATTGGCCAAGAAAGCGGTGGTGCGTTATCTACAATAATAATAACCACAGTTCCTATCTTTATCGGAACAGAAGGTGTATTCCATTTAGCGCGAGATTGTAATTGATGCAAATATTCAACTCGCCATCGTTGCCAGAATGACTGCACTATTTTATCAAGTAGCGAATATCTATCAAGCAATTTCCCTGACTCCGTGTATGGCGCGGGCAAAGAATATAGTGGTGCGGTATGTAAGAAATGAGCTGGAGTAAGTGCTGAAGGTTCAGCAGGATCACTACTCATAACAGTAAGTGGACGCGAATTAATGAGTGCTTCGACTTGCGTAAGTACTGTAGAAAGCTCCTCATAAGAAAGTATTTGTTGTCCAATAACTTTAAAAAGATGAGACTTAACTACTTTCACCATACTCTCCCAACATCCTCCAAAATGTGGAGATGCAGGGGGGATTAATTTCCATTCAATTCTGTTTTCTGAAAGTTCATGCTCAAATTGCAAACGATAGTCATTAAAAAATTTATAAAGATCGCGTAAGTATGAGCGCGCTCCTACGAAGTTAGTGCCATGATCCGAATATAGACATTGAACTGGACCTCGTCGCGACAGAAAACGTTTAAGCGCAGAGAGAAAACTTACTGTACTTAATTCGGTTGCTATTTCTATATGAACGCAGCGTGTTGTCATACAAGTAAAGATGCATAACCAAGCTTTACGGCTTTTGACTCCTCTACCGCGGACTGGTGTATATTGGAGAGGCCCAGTGTAATCACATCCAGTATGCGAGAATGGTTTATCTACTTTAGTAACACGGTGTCTAGGTAAGTCAGACATTAAAGGAAAATGCGGGCGTGGTTTGACTTTAAAACACGTGTTACATTTATGGATACGATAACGAATCACGCAACGCGCACCGAGAATCCAATATTGCGTCCTAAGTATAGACATCAATAACTCTGGACCAGCATGTAGATTCTTAACATGATAGTAATCGACTAATATGTCAACTATATGATCATGTCGCGGTAATACAAACGGATGTTTATGCGAATATTCTAAAGTAGCGTTTGACAATCTTCCACCCACACGAATAAGACCGTTTTCATCAAAAAATGGCTTTAATTTTTGTAAAGTAGGTGAACAAGGCTCATTGTTTTTCAAATTTCGAATGTCTTGACTAAAGTGAATATTCTGTAACGCAAGAAAAATTTTATTTTCAGCAAAGCTCAAGTCTGAATAAGATACAGAAGAAGAGCGCGGTAACTTATTAATAAAACGAAAAATGAAAACAACAATACGTAGTAGTTTCGACCACGAAGATATTCGCTGTGCGATTTTATAAATTGGTGATGTTATAGTATTCGTTATTACAGCATGCGTGACAGATTTAAGTTCAGGCATTTCATGAACGTTTACATACTCAAATTTAATTAAAGGCCACTCAGATTGATCCTTAGACGCCCAAGACGGTCCATTAAACCATAATGAATGGTTTATTAACTTTAAAGGTGATAGGCCTCTAGAAAGACAATCAGCTGGATTATCTTTTCCAGCAACATGATAGAAACAGTGAGCTGGTAAATTATCGATTATTTTCACAACTCTGTTGGCAACAAATGTTTGCCAGCGATGGGGAGAGGAATTAATCCAACAAAGAACAACTTTCGAGTCTGTGAATGCATAAAAGTTCTTTATTTTATAAAGAGGTTCAAAATTATCAAGAACCTTACGCATAAGTTTTGACAAAAGAACAGTTGCGCAAAGCTCGAGTCTTGCAACTGAAACTGTTTTGAGCGGTGAAACTTTAGACTTAGAACACACTAGACGAGTGGTTATATTATTACCGTTGACAACTTGTAAATATATAACACTGCCATATCCACGTTCACTAGCATCTGCAAATCCCAAAAGGTGTACAGTACAACCTTGCACTATTCCAAGATGACGAGGTATGCAAAGTTCATTAAGCTGAGGTAGTTCAAGACAGAATTGCTGCCAGCAGTCTACAATGCGACGGGGAGGAGTGTCATCCCAATCACATTTGATTAACCAAAGCTCTTGAATTAAAAGCTTGGCATATAAAATGGTGGGAGCTAGTAAACCAATGACGTCCCAGAGACGTGCGACTGTTGACAAAATTGTTCGTTTAGTACATAAAGTGTCTGGTGTCACAACCTTAAAATGAAAGAAATCCCCTGACTTATGCCAAAGCATGCCTAATATTTTATGGGGTACGTTCTTGTCGATTTCAAAGTCGACAGATGCTCGATGAGTGGCTGGAATGTCCTTTAAAACTGCATCAGAGTTGCAAGTCCATTTCACGAGGTCAAATTGACCCAACTTGAATAACTCTATTAGAGACTTGCTAGCTGAAACAGCAACTCCTTCATCTCTTTCCGGCAAGTCAGCCATTATACTAAAACAAACATCATCCATATAAGTTGCTCTAGAAGCTATAGAAGCAGCAGAAGGGAACTCGTGTTTTTCATCAGCAATTAATTGATGAACTACTCGAAGAGCATGAAACGGGCTTGACTTCATCCCGAAACATACACGGTTAAATTTGTAAACAGTGATCGGATCTTTAGGACAAAATCGATACAAAATCTGTTGAAATTTGCGGTCTGATTCTCTTACGCCAATTTGAAGGAACATCTGTCGGCAGTCAGCTGACAGTGCTATCTTAAATAAGCGAAAATTTAAAATAATGTTAAATAAATCTCCTTGTAGGTTCTCCCCTGAATGTAAAACATCATTAAGACTTAAGCCCGTACTTGTTTTACAACTCGAATCTAGAACCATACGAACCTTCGTTGAAGTTCGATCTTCACGCACAACTGCATGATGTGGAATGAAATAAGAGAATGATTTGCCATCGTAAGATATCACACTAATGTAACCCTTTTTAAGATAGTCTCGAATTATCTCATCATAGTTCTTACGCAATATAGTTGAGGTTTCCAATTTTCTTTCTAAGCATAAGAATCGCCTATGTGCGGTTGAATACGATTCACCTAATTTATAAACATCGTCATTAAATGGTAATGCGACAGTATATCTACCGCTAGAGTCACGACTAGTGGTAGCGCGGAAAAAATTCTCACATTCGAGATCATCTTGACTTTGTATAGGGGGTGCGGATATTTCCTCAAGTTCCCAAAATTTCTTAAGAAGACAATCTAAAGATTCTTGCACAACAGTACAACAAGTAGAAAGCTTATAAGAAATTTGTAAAGCGGGAGCAGTACCAACCAATACATACCCTAATACTGTTTGAACTGCAGGTGGTAGGCCATGTACATTACTGTAAACCATATTAGGCAATAATAAATGCGGAAATAATGACGCGCCTAGTAATATATCTACTTTACTAGGATAATTGAAAGTACTATCTGCGAGCGGAAGCGTATTTATATGCGAAAAAAACGTCGTATCTACAGGCACCGTCGGCAGATTATCAGTAATCCGATCCACAACAAGCCCTGATACGTCAAAATAAACAAATCTATCAAAACGAGAGAAGACTCTAAAGTCTGCAGTGCCTTTAATAGATTTTTCACATCCACCGATACCTCTTACTGTCATTAGCGAATTTCTATTATAGTTCAACCCTAAACGTGCGCAACAGTCATAAGTTATAAAATTACTCTGAGATGCAGAATCTAACAAACATTTCACTATATGACCATTCCCAAAGCTATCATAAACAATAACTTGAGCGGTAGAGAGTAAAATCGTAGTACTCTGTATACACGGAGAAGCGCAACCTTTGCTATCAACATTATGACTGTGAGCGGATATAGACGTTGGAGTCTCTTCATTTATTACCATCTGCGATGCAGTAGTAGATGTATTGGGAGATTGAATAAAATTAGATGAACGCGGCCTCACATTAGCCGTAAAAGACTGCGATGTAATATTAGGGTTTATATGATGCGCGGGGGGAGGCCTTGACGATATTATTTGCGGAGCAGCTGTAGTTGAAGTGTTAAGGTTAGACGCGACTTCATTAACGTTGTTAACTCTTTCAAAATGTAACAGAGTATGATGGCGTTGATGACAATTACGACACTTCAAACTGGAGCTGCAATCTCGAATTTTATGTTTGATACTCAAACAGTTAACGCACGCATTGTGTTCCTTGACACATTTGAATCGCGCGGAAGCAGTTAAATTAGCAAAGGCCGGACATTTATAAAAGTGATCATGAATGATGTTATCACACAAACACTTATGTGAATTAAAAGCTGCAACATATGCTTGTGGCCTAGGGATATTATGAGGTAGTTTATTTGGGAAATTGCGCTGTTGAATATTATGTGTAGAATTACGTTGACTGTTATGAAATATACGATATTGGCTTTTCATAAATTCTGTCAGGTTTGCAAATGTAGGCAGCCTTTGATCTCTATGTGTCATTTCAAAAGTGTGAATAGTATGATCATCTAACTTTTTCATAGCAATATGTAGTAGGATATGATCAGCTAAATTATCAATTGGAAGATTCCTTAATGCATTCGCAGCGGATATAAATTTGTCTAAAAATGTCTGAAAATATAAAGCTGAAGGCGGACCATTTAATTTAAGGTTCATCATTTGATCTAAGTACGATGAGGCTAGTGTTCGCGTATCCTCATACCTATCAATTAATGAGTTAATTATGGTTACGTAATTTTCAGCATTGGGAGTAATTCCAGAAAAAACTGCTTGTGCCTTGCTTGAGAGCTTCCCTAACAAATAGTACAGTCTCTCAGCATCGGTAAGCGATGTGTTATCATGTACAGTTGATTTGAAACTCGAGAAAAAGAGCGGCCAGTTGCGAATGTCACCGTCAAAGGACATTATTTCGATAGGCGGCAACTTAATTGCTTTACGACGTGGCTCATTAAGTTCAGGTACAGCATTGGACCGCGGCTCAATTTGTTTCATAACGCCTTTAATCTTACAGTACATTTCTTCAACGGACGACATATCTTCAAAGTTAGGAACAGAATCTGGTTTGCACTTAAGAAGCAAGTTATTATATTCCTCATTAGTAGCTTTGAATTCATTTCGAATTTGGTCAATTGTTTCAATACTGTCTAAAAACGTTGCGACGCATTCGGGGCCACAGAATGCCTCTAGTGCCTTTCCATGAACCTTTTCTATAAATTGGTATAAGTATTTCAGGCGGGCTTCTAAAATTATTAAATTGCGGTTATCATTATCCCCATTATGAACCTTAGGAGGCATAGCGGCGGTATATTAGTTATATTATATTCAATATAAGGCAACACTTATAAGGCACGCGGGCGGTGAAAAGAAAGGATGCTGGGCGGTGATTTTTCAAACTCGAAAGTTATGAAAAGTTTGAAACACGAGATTTAACCATGCATCCGGCTCGAAGGACCATTTGTTGCGGCGGCGCTGGATTTAGCGATAAGCGGACTGCTTCAATTTGCGGGAAAAGAAGTGTGGGACAATTTTGATGAGAATTTGAGAACAAGCACGCACTTACCAGGTTAATGGGAATGAAATACGTCTGTTCTTCTGCCCTCAGTCCACTTCACTGCACTTCAGTTTTTACCTTTGTTAATTTATATTATAGTTTATTTATATTATTAATAAGTTGTGCGGGTGATATTACATATATATAAGCGGTGCGGCGCGAAGCGATATTATAATGTATTTTGTATTTATCTAATATAAATTTATTTTATAATTCACATTTACATTATTTTCGGGGCAATTTAATTTAATTTATTTGATGACATGACAATGAACGATTGATTGACGTGACGTGCGAAAGGGGAACGCCGTCATATTTAAAGGAAGAATTTAAATAATAAAGAAAAGTTTGTATATGCCGAAAGAAGGTTACTTGGCGATACGAATTCTAGTCGGGATGCATGTAAATTGTGTACGTAGGCAGTTTTCTACCTAATATACTTAGCCAGATGGCAGGGTATTTGTCCGTCTGGGTGGCTTCCACTCTTGGTCTAGAGTATTTGTTGTTATGCCATAAATACTTGAGTGGTGTTCCGGCATTAGGGACCAGGTTTCACATTCCTTTTAGAGAGCAGCAGCGCATTTGTAGTACCCTCGATGTTACAAATGTCCATAGGCAATTGTAACCGCTTTCCGTCAGGTGGGCCGTCTGCCTGTCTGCTGAACTCACACAATTAAAAAAAAACGTATATATTGTTACAGGTACTGACAGTGGAAAACAGTGATATGAAACCAGCACATCGAGATCTCACCAATTCGTTTCGGATAAAAATGGCGGTGTACTGTCCGCTCTGCCCTAACAATGAGGAAGACATAGCCCAGCAGTGGGAAGTTTACTGGCTGATGATATCATGTAAAGTATAAAGAGTTAAACTTACCTTGATGAGTGAGGTAAGCCAGCTGTATCGCGTATCCCGCTTCGCTGCCTGCGCCGGAGTGGCGATTCGACCGGGAAGCGCCTAAGGGTTGACTGAACTCGCCTGAACTAGGACAGGGGCGCAAAACATTTCATCTAGGATATTTATTTATAAATACTCATTTTCAAATGTTTTCACAAAAAGAAGAGACGCTTAGAGTGACGATTAAATATACTTCCGAGATGTGATAGATCTATACTAATATTATAAAGCTGAAGAGTTTGTTTAAACGCGCTAATCTCATGAACCGCTGGTCCGATTTGGAAAATTCTTTCAGTGTTGAATAGTACATTTATCGAGGAAGGCTATATTATATTTTCAAAAAAATTAGGGACCCTTACTAAAAGTCCAATAATGTAACCCAAATGTAAAAAAATGACCCGAAAAAATCCTTACACGGCGTGCGCTGCGAAAACTATTGATTATAGAACAAAAAAATGTACTACCATTTTGCAGAACATATAATTTTCTACAAAAAATATCGCGTAACTAAATGTCTAACTATTGTAGTTATCTCACAATAAGTGTTTTCTTTTATTTTTTTAAATAATTAAAATGCCGTCGCTTCAAACACTCTTTATTTTGTATTAATCCTTATCAAAATAAATTACTCCATATTCAAGACGAATTCAATACCTTTCTAGAACTTTTTGAATTATTCAATTCGTTTCGGATTCAATTCGGACGTTGCATTCAAAAGATATCGCGAAATTTACAATGTAAGTATTAGTGTTGTAGCCAAATATACTAATATTGTTTGATTGAACGCGCTAATCTCAGGAACTATTGATCTGATTTGAAAAATTATTTCAGTGTTGGATAGCTCATTTATCGAGGAAGGCTATAGGCTATATATCATCACGCTAAGACCAATAGGAGCGGAGTAGCAATGAAGAATGTTTTAAAATCGGAGGGTTTTGAAAACAAATTCCACGCGGACGACGTCGCGGGCACAGCTAGTAAGAAATAAATCGTGCGCACAAGCCTACTGTCATTATGAATCATTTCCCCAATAGCGATAGACGTGCCGTGTCAATTTGTTGAGTGATTTGCTGAATTCATTGTTTTAATAAAATCCCAATACCTTGACACGAACATACATAACATAACAAAAAGTGGCCGATATTTTTTGTACAAAATTATGAAATTTGTTTGGGGATGTACAAAAATTAAATGAAGAGATAGTAATTTTATTAAAGTAAGAATTAAACTCATTTTGCTATCGATTTGAGGCTTACAGTAAATTCAATTAAATACAGTAAGTTACTTTTATTTTTTATGTCGCTTTTATATTTTACCATTTGCCATCTTACTTACTGAATTATTGTCTTTCACAAAATTATCAACTTTAATTATTATATTATTCACAGTCGTCATATTCGTAATCATTTTGAATGGTTTAATTATGTATATATCGCAGACCGTGGTCGACAGCTGGGGGTTGATATAAACCTCTTAAGGTCACAGGGGTCGGCTGTAACTACAGCGGGCCAAACCCATGTAAGTGAAGTAGTCACCTATCCACCAGGGTGACCAATCTTGGCGCACGGGGAGACGTGATGTAATAACAACGTATACTAGATCCCATGTCGTTTTAACTCAAGCGCAGATAAGGGGTGCAGGCTTAAGCTTAGTGAGATAGTTGGGAATGCTTGTACCAGAGTCTTCATTAAAGCCTGTTGCGGCGCTTCTCGCCGCATTTAGTCCTCCGCCTAAAATACCCAGTTGAGTACGAAACGTATTTCACCTGCTTTAAAAAAAAACCTTAACTCTTTACCTTTTTATCGATATTACCAAAATCTACAAGACTAACACTATCACTATCTCGTAATATACCAAGAAAATATACCCATTTCATACAAATCCTATATAAACAGAGTGAGACAACAACACAAAAACGATCACGTGCACAAACGCGGATCAGCACTGTCATCGCGGACACATATGTGCTACTAGTGAGCTTAAGGGTATCAAAGCTTAAATAATTGTGGATGTCTATTTATACGAAGTATTTAGAAGCAGAAGAAGGGTACAGTCTGTTATCGAGTAAAATAAAAAAGTTAAACAAAGTAATAAATAAGCTTATAAATAAGAGTTGAAAATAAAAAGGGCCATTGAAAAATGTTTAAATAATCCTGCGATCCAGTGTTTACTACCTCTGATGACTATTACAGTGCAACTTGTCTAGTCTAGGACCACTATATTCCTGATGTCCGGAAACTGAACATTTTATTTATATCTCAATGCGGTTCTTTATTACAAAAGTAACTTAACCCTTTTATAAATTGAATAAAAACAAAAATATTACACAAGACATATTTACATTAATGTAAGACATATTTAGATTTGGCTTTGTTTTACAACCGGCCGCCTACCTGACGTTAACCCTTCTCGGGGCGGGACAGTAGCCCAACTCACTAGGGCTAGGAGCGCCAGCATAATGTGCTGCCACTCCGAAAGTGGTACCCCATCCTTGGCACCACTGCGCTTAAGAAGGCCCTCCGACTGTGTGGCACTGTCGTACTGCCCTAATTAAGCTCTACAGATCTACTAAATATTAAATTATTACATTATATAAAAATATTACACAAGATGGTTAATGATTTATTTATACTTCTTTACTTATATGGGGAGTAAATGTAATGTAACAAGTAAGTCTATCTCAGCCTATGCGTGAAGTAAATAATGTGTGTGTATAATAAATAAAAAAATCTTTATATAATGTAATGGGGGGGGGGGGGGGGGGGTAAGTGGTCTACGATTAACATCTTGTGGACCCAATTGTCAACCTCACCTTTTTTTTTTTATATTGCAGGAGATCAGCAGACAGGCAGACGGCCCACTTGATGGAAAGCGGTTACCATCGCCTATGGACATTTGCAACACCAAGTTGCTGCAAATGCGCTGCTGCTCTCTTAAGGGAAACTGGAACCTGGTCACTAATGCCAGAACACAACTCAAGGTTGTTATGGCGACATACTTTAGACCAGGGGTGGTAGCCATCCAGTCGAGCGAATGCCCTACCACCTGGCTGTGGGTTGTTAAGTCGTCTCTTACGACAGGCCGCCCGGCCGCAGGAAATTGTATTCTTTCTCCGTTCCTGTACGGATGCACCTGCCCGCGGTACCTCCTGCGGTTAGCAAAGGAGCCTCTGGCGACCGATCGATGGCGGTATAACCATCGCAACAAAGCCGGTCTATAGAAATCCCCTGGTCGGAGACGGGCAGCAGCGTCTCCGATGCAAATAGCCTGGCACTGCGGTTACCAACCCGCATGCCAAGCGTGGTAACTATGGCATTTAACCCGCAATGAAAAAGCACCACACAGGCGCTGACTGAGGAAATCGGAGGACAAGGATGAGTGGCGCCGTCTTGGGGAGGCCTACGTCCAGCAGTGGACTGCAAATGGCTGACGACGACGACGACGTAATGTAATCTTATGACATTTAAAAGAAGCTAATAAGGAGTTTCAATCAATCGATAAATTAATTTATTTGCATAAAATATTTGTACACATTAGAGATGTTAGGACATGTATAAAGGCCGTAATTCCATAAGTCAGGCCGTTGTTGGTGCCTACCCCGCAAGGGAATTGGCGTGTATGTAGTTCCATAAGAAACTCACAACGACCAAGTTCACGACCGCGACTTTTCCCGTTCCACCTGCTTGCCGGCGTTACAATCGTCAACCCAAGTGGAACGGTTATTCGACCCACCTCTTGACATGGGTCAGCGTTATTTTATTAAAAATTTCCGTTCCCGTTTCTCGGGACCTATATTTTTTAAGGCACGCGGCACCTTTCGTAGGCCTCCAATAGGTGGACACTAAAAAGTAACAAATAAAAAAAAACTTCGTTTAAAAAACCGACTTCAAAAACTAAAAAGTATAAAATAAGTTAATAAAGATTTTTGACTAAGAAGTTGTTTAGTTTATTAAGAGACAAAATAATATAAAATTTTCTACATCTTGAAGTCGATGGCGAGCAAACCATAAAAATTACATTGTTATAACAACAAAATGTTGCAATTTTTTTTTATAATATAAATTTATTAATTTTCATTGACAATATAACTTGTATTGTTTTGGACTCTAATATTTTACCTTTAAATAAAAAAAGTATTATTTTTACATAACATGCCTCGATATTGTATATTTAAGAATAGGTATGTGTTGTGGTTAATAAGTGAAGCCTTGTTATTAGCATTGATTAAATATTACTTTTGTACTAAATTAGCTGTGCCTGCGACGCCATCCGCGTGGAATTTGTTTTCAAAGCCCCCCCGATTTTGAAACATTTTTCATTACTGCTCCGCTCGTATTGGTCTTAGCGTGATGATATGTAGTCTATAGCCTTCCTCGATAAATGGGCTATCCAACACTGAAAGAATTTTTCAAATCAGATCAGTAGTACCTGAGATTAGCGCGTTTAAACAAACAAACAAACATTATATAGTACAGATTTATACGTTTATGGTTTAATTCGTACTTAGTTAGAGTAAGTTTATATATAGGCTTCTTTAAGTTTCCTATAGATGGAGTCTAAGCCTTCCTAAAAACAAGTAAATTAATTTGTAGACCGATCTAAGAATAAGATAGCGACATCTTTTGACTATTAGGAAATCTACGTTAGCATTGAGATATTTAATGGTTGACAGAGGTATAATTGTTTTCAGTAACTTATACTAATACAACATAGATGGCGCTTAATCAGCTCGTAGTGGCAGAAAACTAGAAATGACCATTAACATGGTACACGCTAGATGGCGCTACATGCCTTTCTTATTTCAGTTTGGTTTTATTGTTTAAAATATAATTTTAGACCAAATTAATCATAAAATTAAATGCATACAATGTTTGACTAATTTTGTCTAAAAATATGTTTGAAGAGAAGAATGACCTTATCGCCATCTAGTCAAGTAGGATTTATAAGATTTTTTGGGACATTTAGATTTTTAGGTTTTCTTAAGTATTTTAGCGTAAACTTATGTAATAATAGCCATGACCGGCTGTTTGTCTGGCTGCGTATGTTACAGACATTTTTTCGAAAATTATTGGGTCCAATAATAATATAATAACAGTCCATAAATATCCCACTGCTGGGCTCGGGCCTCCCATTATAAGGGAACGGACAGTATACCCACCACGCTTGTCCAAGGCGGCTTAGTAGGTTTGACACATCGCTTATCTCGATGTGCAGGTTGCATCACGATGCTTTCCTTCACCGTTGTTAACACGTGTTAATTGTAACAATATGCACATTAGGTCAGAAAACTGCCTAAGTGGTGCATGCGTTTCGGCCAGGATTGATCCCGCAGCTTTTGAGTTTGGAACGCGTGTGCTAGCCATTACACTACCACGACTTATTATTAGACTACATGGATTAAATTATACAGAATGGAGTGGTCTGTGAGATCTATGAAAGTTGCATCTGTGACTGAAAATTTGAGAGGAAGAAGATTAAGACGTCATGGGCTTGTAATGAGGAGGGATGAAAGTCACGTGTCAAAAAAATCAAGCTACAAGATAGATTGTAAAGGTAGACCAAAAAAAAGATGGATGGATTGTATGAAGGATGATATGATGATTTGTGGTGTGACAGAGGATGTATGTCAGAGGAGGTATGTGAGAATAGAGGAGTGTGAAATAAAAAGACATATTGTGCCGACCCCAAATAATTGGGATAGATCAAAGAAAAGAGAGAGAGGTGGTGAGAAATCACGAAAACAGTAAATATTAGGGGCCTCTACCATACATACATACATAACTTCACGCCAGTTCCCCTGTAGGGTAGGCACGAACAACAGAGCGCCATTTAGGCTTATTCTTACACACCTCACTTGCTTCTTTGACATTCATAACTCTTGTCATGCACGCTCGTCTGTTCTTAAGGCTCCTGACATCACCTTCTGCTAGTACACGATCAATTTGATCATGGAAGGTGATACATGTAACTGAAAATAGGGAAGTCATGATTCAGATCTTGAAAAAACATGACATTTTAATGATTTTTTAATAAGGGTTTCAAAGTGGTGACAATTGTATTCCCACTCTAACATTTAAACTAAGTGACAAATTTTGAAATAAATCAGTGTGGTAGACTTTCAATGTGTTTCGGACATAATTCATTGAGCAGTTTTTTACATATGCAGTATTTTCGGATAAATAATATTTTTCTTTGGTTGAGTTACGGAATACTTCGTTGTGCACTGCTAAACACATATACATGAATTGTTTACAAATAAATAAAATTGAAGTGTCTGTTTGTATTGTCAAAGTAAAAGCTATTATTCAATACATATGAAATGATTATTCGTAATACCGAAGTAAGAAAGAGAGTTGGTCTGAAAGAGAGTGTCGGGGTGAAGGTAAGGAAAGGAATGCTCCGGTGGTTCGGGCATGTGGAAAGAATGCATGATGAAAGAATGACTAAACAGATATACAATACAAATTGGATGGATGCAGAAGTCGTGGAAGACCACGACACACCTTCCATGATCAAATTGATCGTGTACTAGCAAAAGGTGATGTCAGGAGCCTTAAGAACAGACGAGCGTGCATGACAAGAGTTATGAATGTCGAATAAGCAAGTGAGGTGTGTAAGAATAAGCCTAAATGGCGCTCTGTTTTTCGTGCTTACCCCGCAAGGGAACTGGCGTGAAGTTATGTATGTATGTATGAAATGATTATACGGTACTTATATAAAAAAATCAATTTAAAAACTTTTCGTCTGTCTGTCTTTCTTCCATGATTAAATCAATATTTTTATATCAATATAATAATATATTTGTATTAAAATAATCTCGTAGTTGTAGCAATTTGATTTTGTAATTATATGTACTAAAGTTTCATCTACAAATGATTATTTAAAGTTTATAATGTAAATGCAACATCGTCTGTTCGATTAATTTTGAATAATTAATATAAGTTTGCACGTCAAATAGGCAAAAAACATATGAAACAATTATATGTATAATGATATATTGTCATCATAAATGTACCATGTTTAGCAAATAAATAAATGGACATAAATAAATGGACTTGAATCAATATATTCATCTATTTTATACCTAACTAGCTGTGCCCGCAACGTCGTCCGCGTGGAATTTGCTTTCAAAACCCTCCGATTTTGAAACATTCTTCATTGGTGCTCCGCTCCTATTGGTCTTAGCGTGATGATATATAGCCTATATAGCCTTCCTCAATAAATGGGCTATCCAACACTGAAAGAATTTTTCAAATCAGACCAGTAGTTCGTGAGATTAGCGCGTTCAATCAAACAATATATATTAGTATATTTGGCTACAACACTAATACTTGCATTTTAAATACCGCGATATCTTTTGAATGAAACGTCCGAATTGAATATTTCAAAAAGTTCTAGAAAGGTATTGAATTCGTCTTGAATATGGAGTAATTTATTTTGATAAGGATTAATACCAAGGTACAAAATAAAGAGTTTTTGAAACGACGGCATTATTTAAAAAAAATAAATGAAAGATCTTGTTGTGAGATAACTACAATAGTTAGACATATGGTTATGCAATATTTTTTGTAGACAATTATATGTTATGCAAAGTGGTAGTACATTGTTTTGTTCTATAATCAATAGTTTTCGCAGCGCACGCCGTGTAAGGATATTTTCGGGTCATTTTTTTACACCTTGGGTTACATTATTGGACTTTTAGTACGGATCCCTATTTTTTTTTGAAAATATAATATAGCCTATAGCCTTTCTCGATAAATGTACTATTCAACACTGAAAGAATTTTTCAAATCGGACCAGCGGTTCCCGAGATTAGCGCGTTTAAACAGACAAACTCTTCAGCTTTATAATATTAGTATAGATTAAATTTTTGCGCCAGTAAAATAACTCGTTTCCAAAGCCGTCAAATAAGATGACAAACGTAGTACACCTGTAACATGTCATTTAAAAAAAACAAAACAACGCAGAAATAAAACTAATGAGGTGTCTTTGGGACACCTGTTTGGAACGAAGTTCTCCTAAAATGTCTTAAAAATTCTCAAAACGTCTCAAAAAGTGTGTTGATAAGCATCGAAAACCATCGAAATTTTATCAAAAAACTATGTATAGAAATACATATAAACAACAGCGTAACACTAAAGTATCAATTTCTTTGCGGCCGGGCAGCGTATAATTAGTGAAGGAATTGATAAAATTTTAGCCATTAAATAATAATATTTGCAACACACTTGAATGGCTCTATGGTCACTGCAATTAGGCACAGTATAACGCCATAACAAACTTGTGTTATATTCATTTATTTTTAACTAGGAGTTCTCAGATTTTTTTTAAATATATAAGTTGAGTTGCATTTGTTAGCAACTTTTTTATTAAAAAAGTAAATAACTATAGAACAAATAAATCGCTTTCCTATCAAGTGCTCCGTTCATGCAACTGTTATTTAAATAGATAACTTTAACTCGCACGTGTTTAATAAATAAAAATAGTACTCATCTACAACTTTTTTTTACCTAATTAAAATGAGTTTTAGGGTTTATTTTATTCACATTAAAGTTAGGAAATTGTGTAATAATAATTACCGTCCTCGGAATTGTAATCGAGTCCAATGGCGCCTCGGCGGTAATCAAAGTTATAATAAATTTTTTTTTTATTATTAACAAATATAATGTAATATAAACTTAATCAGTAGGCTCAATTTTAGTAATAATTGGCTTGTGGTAACTGAAGTAGGAAACATATGTTTGGGATTCTATTTTTTATTATTTATTATGTACAAAAAACCTGTATACACTCAACAAAAATAATCGTCGCGACACCACACTGTTCAATGCGAAATAGAAAGACGAAACGAAAATAACTGGCTTGCTTTCTATGAGAGAGAGAGACAGACAGAGAAACACGCGCACGCCGCACGGCTTACAACTATAGCAAAAAGTGTCGTTACAACTTTTGCTCTTAATTTTTTTATGAATTTAGGAACTTATTTATTTTAATCTTATCTTATATTAATATATAAAGCTGAAGAGTTTATTTGTTTGAACGCGCTAATCTCAGGAACTACTGGTCTGATTTGAAAAATCTTTCAGTGTTAGATAGCCCACGCTAAGACCAATAGGAGCGGAGCACCGATGAATAGTGTTTTAAAATCGGGGGTTGTTTTAACTTACTTTTTTTACTATTTCACGCGGACGAAGGCGCAGGCAGAAGCTAGTTCGTTATAATTTGGTTAATTTAAAGATATAATTATCTTAAGTTGTATATGTGCGGATTGGCACGTAAATATTTATAAAAAATTAGGCTTGCAATTAAATTATTTGTAAACTCACCGCTCGCTCCGTATTCGAATTTTGAAGATTTGTACAATTGGGTTGGTGGCGCCAATGTCACTAACGTCACTATACTATTATACTATAAATAATTATATATTACAATTATACTAAAATTATATTGTACAAAATGATCAAATTGATCGTGTACTAGCAGTAGGTGATGTCAGGAGCCTTAAGAACAGACGAGCTTGCATGACAAGAGTTATGAATGTCAAAGAGGCAAGTGAGGTGTGTAAGAATAAGTCTAAATGGCACTCTGTAGTTCGTGCCTACCCCGCGAGGGAACTGGCGTGAAGTTATGTATGTATGTATGTATATTGTACAAACTCTTTGCAGGTTTTTATGGTCGTTTGACTTTATGTAGAGAAAAAGATTGTGAAATAATGTCAATTATGTTATTTGCTGCGGATTGGCACGTAAATATTTATAAAAAATTAGGCTTGCAATTAAATTATTTGTAAACTCACCGCTGTGCGCTTTTATTTTCTAAAAATGTAGTATTCGATAGTTTTTGAGTAGTAATGATGTGTTTTGTGAGAAATGTGAACTGTATAGTCAAATGTGGCCTTTTGAGTTTTCACAAGAACTCCGTTGAATGGCGTTAGTTGTAGCCTACAATAAAACTGCGCGACTATTATACGAAGACTTAAACATCAGAATTGGCTGTATGGACTAAAGATTCCTTTGCCTGCCTTTGTGGCGAATACAACTACTGTTATTTGCTTTGTTGTGTGTGTTGCTCCAATGATTTTATATATGTATGTGTTATTTAAATTATTGCTTTATTATATTGTTTTTAGTCTGAAATTGATTTATCTTTATCAAACTGCATTATACTATATATATTGTTGTTGTTATGTGTGTTGTATTGTCCACCGTGACTTCACTTTATGGTCTCAGACGGAAGAACAGCGCTAGTCCTTGTTGGCTAGCATTATGCTGAGACTGGGTCCAATTTAGGACTTATTTTGTTTCTATTGTCTTTTTATTTCTTCTAAAGCATGTCGCTATAACAACCTTGAGTTGTGTTCCGGCATTAGTGACCAGGTTCCAGTATCCCTTAAGAGAGCAGCAGCGTATTTGTAGCACCTTTGGTGTTGCAAATGTTCATAGGCGATGGTAACCGCTTTCCATCAAGTGGGCCGTCTGCCTGTCTGCTAAACTCCTGCAATAAAAAAAAAAAATGTATCGACTAGTTTTTTAATATTTTGAAATAATTTGTGGGCACTTGGCCCCCATGGGCCCAAAGTCTCCTCTCCCTAAATGGCGTAAATATGTAGTTTTCAAACACAGTTTTCGATATCCTTTGTTATTTGATGTTATGCATATTGTTCTCCATATAAACTAATTTCCAAAGAATACGTCTGCAACAGTGTAGGCATCTCTTTTCAACCTATGGGATCTTTTTTTTTATTACAGGAGATCAGCAGACAGGCAGACGGCCCACTTGATGGAAAGCGGTTACCATCGCCTATAGACATTTGCAACACCAAAGTTGCTACAAATGCGCTGCTGCTCTCTTAAGGGAGACTGGAACCTGGTCACTAATGCCGGAACACAACTCAAGGTTGTTATGGCGACATACTCTAGACCAGGGGTGGTAGCCATCCAGTCAGGCAAATGCCCTACCACCTGGCTGTAGGTTGTTAAGTCGCCTCTTACGACAGGCCGCCCGGCCGCAGGAAATTGTATTCTTTCTCCGTTCCTGCACGGATAAGAATCGGATCTTTTTGTGTTACTCCACGCAAGTAACTTTACTTTTCTATTCTTTAATTATCAAGCCGCCAGCAACTACTCTAGATCCTGCAGGGCTTTTCAATCCCTAATCAAAGACGTGTGATTTCGTCCTGACAGCCTACGAGCCTTGCTTACAAAATGTAATTGACACTAAATGTACAAACTAGTTGAGAACAAGGACGCGTCTCCCGGGATTTTGCACTACTCTTAAAGACCGGCGGTCATTAGGTGCCCCTCGCCCCCCTTTTAAAAACCACCCCCCATTATTTCCCGTGTCGCACCCGCGAGCGTGCCTCGAATTGTAAACCATCACTTATTGAAATGCAAACTTAATTTTGCGTTTGATAACAATCTTATAATTAGGACCATACAGTTCTTATTTCGGTGCCGCAACTGATATTAATTTGGTAATGCTTCGCCAGTATGTAGCACAGCAATCACAGCTCTTTAGGGATGGTTATAAACAAGTAGGTGCGCCTGTGTGTGTCAAGTCGTGCGGATTGTTTGCTGAAGCAGTTAAGGGTATTTATTCGTGAACCCGAAAGTGCGGTGGAAGTAAAATAAAAAGGAATGTTACGGTGCATTTATTGTCTTTTATGTAGTAACTTTGGAGAGTATAAATAGGGAGTTTTACAGGTAGATAGATAACACTTTATTGCTTACCGATATAAACAATTGTCAGAATTGCATTACAGTACTTGTAGTGTGTAGACAGTTTTAGTATAAGAGAGAAGGGTAAAATTTAAGAAATATCAAACACAACGAGCGCTGTAAGGATAGTGATTTACCGAAAATATACGAATATACTTAGTCTGGCCATAAATACTATTACAATTGAAAAGAAACAAAATATTACATTTATATGATTGTTCATTGTGTTTAGTCATTTTGGCGCCAATACATTGTAGAACATTTTGTGATATTAAAATGGAGTGGGGCGATAAAGAGAATCGCTGTGATTGCATTACACAAAGTACGTATGGAGCCAAATGCAATTTTTAAATCTCTCCGTACGCTTGGTATTAGTCAAATGTTTGTGTACCGGGCTATTAATAGGTACAATGAGACCTCCTCTGTTTGTGACAGAAAAAGATCTGGCCGTCCACGTAGTGTTCGTACGAAAAAGGTGGTCAAAGCAGTAAGGGAAATAATTCGAAGAAATCCTGTCCGAAAGCAAAAGATTTTATCTCGGGAGATGAAGATATCACCTAGAACCATGTCGCGTATTTTAAAAGATGAATTAGGACTTGCAGCCTATATAACTCATAATTTAAAAAAGAATAGGGTGGTAAAATCGAAACAACTACTAAAGCGGTACGCAAAGGGAGGTCACAGAAAAAAATTCTTTACGGATGAGAACATTTTAACAAACAAAATGACCGTATTTATGCTCAAAGCTCTAAGGAAGCTTCTCAATTAGTCGACAGAGTGCAACGTGGGAATTATCCGTCTTCAGTGATGGTTTGGTGGGTGTTAGCTATGAAGGAATGACTGACCCATATTTTTGTGAAAAAGGTACCAAAACATCGGCACAAGTATATCAAGATACCATTCTTGAGAAGGTAGTTAATCCCCTGAATAACACCATGTTCAATGAGTCAAGACCAAGAATGGTCCTTCCATCAAGACTTGGCGCCAGGTCATAAAGCTCGGTTCACGCAGTCTTGGTTGGAAACGAACGTTTCGGACTGGCCGTCGTCTTGTCCCTATCTTAATCCGCTGGATTATGATTCATGGTCAGTTTTAGAGAGTACGGCTTGCTCTAAACGCCATGATAATTTGGAGTCCCTTAAGCAATCCATACGATTGGCGGTGAAGAATTTTCCCATCGAAAGAGTGCGTGCTTCTATTGATAACTGGCCTCAACGTTTAAAGGACTGTATTGCAGCCAATGGAGACCACTTCGAATAAGCTTTTTATATTTTAAATTGTTTTATATTTATGTGATAAAATAACACACTGTAAAACTTATAAATGTTATTTGCAATAAAAAAAAATCTTTGTTACAATATTTATGGCAAGACTCGGTAAATCAGTACTTGTAGTGTGTATACAGTTTTAGTATAGGAGGGAAGGGTAAAATTTAAGAAATATCAAACAAACCCAACGAACGCTGTAATGACACTGAGTCGTTTACTTGTAAAATGCTGACTAGTGTACATAATTTGTACATTATGCGCCTCAAGAGAAAAAAATTACAAAATATAAAAGTTATAAGAGTAGTAAAGCAAATAATTAATAATCCATAGGTCGCTGGTTCATATCCGGCTCGAAGGACCAAAAAACTGTATAGTGTATACAGTTTTAATATAGGAGGGAAATGTAAAAAGTAAGAAATACCAAACCCAACGAGCACTGTAATGACACTGATTTTATTACCGAAAATATACGAATATAAATGTGTTGTTAAGCATCAGGCCGCAGTTGTTTACTTGTAAAATGCTGACTAGTGTACATACTTTGTACATGATGCGCCTCAAGAGAATAAATGTCAAAAAATAAAAGTTATAAGAGTAGCAAAGCAAGCAATTAATAATCCATAGGTCGCTGGTTCATATCCGGCTCGAAGGACCAAAAAACTGTATAGTGTATACAGTTTTAATATAGGAGGGAAATGTAAAACGTAGGAAATACCAAACCCAACGAGCACTGTAATGACACTGATTTTATTACCGAAAATATACGAATATAAATGTGTTGTTAAGCATCAGGCCGCAGTTGTTTACTTGTAAAATGCTGACTAGTGTACATACTTTGTACAGTCCTTTATAGGCAAAACAATAGACGGACTTATATATAGCTTAAAGCAAACTCTTCTAGGTAAATTAACTTAATATTCTTAGCTAATATTGTGATGTATGTCGTGCACATGTTTAAACTACTTTTCTTAAATCTATGTATACAGAACAAAGTCGTGTTAGTTACACTATTTACAACTCAAGAACGGCTGTACAGATTTGGCTGAAAATTGGTGGGGAGGTAGCTTAGAACCAGGAGACGGAGGATACTTTTTATCCCGTTGGAACCGGTAGGTGGCGCTGAGATCGGATTCTAGAATCCTTCTAATCACCTGGACCGATTTTGGTGATATTGTTTTTGTGTGTTTGAGTGGTTCCCGGGTGGTTTAGATTCACAACTAGAACCGATAGGTGGCGCTGGGGTCGGGTCCTAGATTTTTATTTTTTCAGAGCAAGACAACGTCTGCCAGGGCCGCTAGTATCATTATAAATTTTGCACATAATTATTGAAATGTCAATATTTTACTTCATCAAGACCATGGATCAAAACAAATGTATGTATGTATTTTCAATAAATAAAAAGTCTTATAAAATGATGGTAAATTATTGAAGGCTTGCCCCTTAATATAAAAGGTAGAATACAATAGAATATACTTTATTGCTTAACGTTTACATACAATTCAAGAAGTTTAAGTACAGAAGACAATAGGCGGTCTTATCACTAAAAGCAATTTCTTCCAGACAACCTTAGGATGGATTAGAGAAAAATTGTGTAACATGTGGGTTTTGCAATATAACTAGTGTTAAGACATCTATATATTAACTAGCTGATACCCGCGACTTCGTATGCGTGGTGCGGTTTTTTAACTATCCCACGGGAACTCTTTAATTTTTCGGGATCAAAATTATCCTATATGTAAGACCAGGGATATAAACTATCACAATACAAAATTTCATTTAAATCGGTCCAGTCGTTTCCGAGATTAGCCAGTACAAACAGACAAACAGAGATACAAAAAATTGGAATAAAATCTAAATTAAATAAATCTTTATTGCCAAAAAATCTGATACATTAACTTATTGAAGTCCCTAACTCCCGAGCTAGACATGAAGCCTGTGTTTCGGGAATCAGTGCCCTCTCACATTAGTATGTACTTTTAAACACAAATAATACAAGTCGGTAACAGAGTGTTTATGTCTAGTGAGTAAGCGTGTGGTGTGGATGTACGTGAGCACGCGCCCGCGCGCACATCGTATGTGTGTGTGTGTGTGTGTGTATGTGTTGTGTATGTGTATGAGTATGTGTTGTATATGTGTGTGTGAGTGTGTGTTGTGTATATGTGTGTGTGTATGTGTGTAATTATGTATGTACTGTACGGTTACTATTAAGATAAATAGCTTAAAACAGTGCTTCGGTGGTAGTGTAGTCAAGGGTAAGTAGCCAGTTTTTTAGTTTAAAATTGACTTCCCGACTGGTGAGTCCATGTATATTGATTTGTTTAATCCCTGTCTACATCATATAACAATGTGGGAAATGAAGTCAAAAAGCACCGGGCTATTGGGGTGAACTGCTAGTGGTACTGGGGGTCTGGGAATATGGGGACTATGGCGTCTGCCCGTCGGAATGTTCAGGGAACATGGAAAAATGGGCAGACGGTGACTCGCCACTCCCTGCATGGGCCCCAAAAAATGCCATAAAAGACAGGGGCAACATGGGTGTGAGTGGCTAAGGGGTGTAGAGAGGTGGGCTGCAGGTTCACCGAAGCTACTTCTGACGTGATGCCATTTATCACTTCCACCCCTGGAGCTTGAGTCTTAGCTCTAGCGATCTCCACTCCGTGCCGGCTGGTTAAGGCAAGCACGGAGGTGGGGGCCTTGCCTTGGGCCCCGGAGTCAGGTACGAGGTGTCGCTACTCACCTAAGGCTTCGCCACAAAGCCCGCCTGCGGGTTTATTATTATTATTATTATTAAATAGGTTTTTTGGAGTGGAGTTACAAACAAAAAATGTAGACTTACAACATTCGAGAATCAGCGTGCCCCCAAAAAGAAGTGTCAAAAAGAGGCCTGATTACGACAATATGTGTTGAGTTAATGAGCAAGAATAAAGGTGAAGACTCTTTATGCTAAAATTATTATCTGATGCCCGCGAGATTATCCGTGCGGTTTTTTAACTATCCTACGGGAACTCTTTAATTTTTCAGGATCAAAAGTGTTCTATAATTTGACCAGGGATATAAGCTACCACCATACAAAATTTCTTTTAAATCGGTCCAGTCGTTTATGAGATTAGCCGGTACAAACAGACAGGCAAACAGACAAACGAGAAACAAAAAAAATTGAAAAAATTCTAAATTAGTTCTATTTTACTTCTTACATCCCCCTGACTCGGGTTTTAGCATTTTTTTTCATTGTACAAAAATTCGATCTCTACAGATTTATTATACGTATAGATAGATTAATAAATAGGTTAAATTATTCCTTAAGTTAGGTTGCCTGGAAGAGGTTGCTTTAAGCGATAAGGCCGCCTATTGTTTCTACCATGACAATATTGTAATTGTGTATTTTTGATATTGTATATTTGGTGAGCAGTAAAGTGTTATCTATCTATCTATCTAAATAATACATATGTACAGTCGCGGTATGAAAAGGTTCGTCACCTTAAAGTCGAATTTTGCTTGCACGAGTAAAAGAAACAGTACCGCCAACATTTTAATGATACCAATCTACTGATATCCAAGTTAAAACATCACACGTAATGGAAACAAAAACATCTCTAAAAGCAAGAATATAGTAATACACGTTTAGAGTTTTTGGCGCGAACTGAAAGGAGACGGCCCACTTGATGGAAAGCGGTTATCATCGCCTATGGACATTTGCAACACCAAAGTTGCTACAAATGTGCTGCTGCTCTTTTAAGGGAAACTGGAACCTGATCACTAATGCCGGAACACAACTCAAGGTTGTTATGGCGACATACTTTAGACCGGGGGTGGTAGCCATCCAGTCGGGCAAATGCCGTACCACCTGGCTGTGGGTTGTTAAGTCGCCTCTTACGACAGACCGCCCGGCCGCAGGAAATTGTATTCTTTCTCCGTTCCTGCACGGATAAAATGGTTGTAGGATATTGATAGTTTTTGAGTAGTAATTATGTGTTTTTGCGAGAAATGTGAACTATACAGCCAAATGTGGCCTTTCGAGTTTTCACAAGAACTCCGCTGAATGACGTCGATTGTAGCCTACAATACAACGACGTCTGGCTTAAAGGCCTAGTTGCCAAGCCTTAAACATAAAAAAAATACACGTTTATTGTTTTACTCCACTAAAATGTTAACAAAAACGTTAGCACAGCATTACTTTATTTTACTATTACGTAAAGGGACCTCTACAGTCTTTAGGGCATTAAGTTTCCTTTGAATTTCCTTATATAGAGGAAAACACGGCTAAAAGACGTACTGAAAGTGATATCAGATTGTGAACATCAAAGCCTTTTCAAGTTAGTTATGATAAAATGCCGAAATCTAGTCCATGCGTGGGGCGGTCTGTAACGCGCCCCACGGGAAGAGAGATGAGCGCGCGCGGGACACTCGCGCTCTCATCTCGACGGCATGTGCGGGTGAGTGAGAACCCCAATACCCCTAGGGGCCCCACCCGCGCCGCCCGCTTACGGCGGCCGAAGGTCACTGTCTGACCTCCGGCGTCGGCGCGTCCTCCTTTGGCGGGAGCGGAGCAGGGAATTACGCTCACGCTCCCGTTCCGCCTCCTCCTTCGCGAACATTACTTGCTCGCAGAAGGAGGAGACGGCGTCCCATCCGGTGGAGCTCCCGACCATGGTGCGTACCACGGCCGGGTGTGAGGTGTCAAATCCGGTAAGGGCGACGAGCACCCGGCGCTGCTCCGTCCAGGCTGGACATTCCTGGAGAGTGTGCAGCGCCGTGTCCTCGTCGCCCGTGTCACAATGCTGGCACCCTGACGTGGCCTCGCGGCCGAGGCGACACAGGTACCTTCCGAAGTAACCGTGCCCCGTCAGGAACTGCGTCAGCCTGGACGTCAGGGTGCCGTGGCGTCGCCCTAGCCATTCGTGCAGGCCGGGCCTCAAAAACTCAAAATTGTCATAGACAGTGACGTCTTGTATTTTAATGTTCTTTTGGCGTTTCCCGCTCCGCTTTCTTCCCGCGCCCGCGCTGACATTACTTCCCGCTGCTCGCTCCCGCAAGTTAAAAATATTAAACCTAATAACTAAAAGTGCCTTTTTCCGTGCTCCAATCAGTGTATTTGTAATTGTATGTGGTTAAATTCATCTTGCAAGAAGAAAGAACACGGGCCGACCCAAAAAGTCAAGAAGATCGCAGCAACATAAACCAAGTAAGGCAAACACGCTTTTCCCAAAACCGGTACCTACAGTAAAATGCCGAAATCGAAGAACTGGTGGATGAGCCCAATATAATAGGCGAGAGCAAGGCACATTACTTGCGCTGGCTTGGCCACCTACATAGAATGGGGGAGGATCGCGCTGTGAAAAGAGGCTATCTGGGCAGACCAACGGGACGGTGACCGTAGCGGAGGCTGATCTGCGCGAGCTTCATGCCTATGACTGGCAGGAGACAGTGCTGAACAGGAAGGAGTGGAGTATTCTCATTTCAGAGGTCAGGACTCATCTTGGGTCGTTGAGCCGCAGCAGTTAGTTTAGTTTATTTTAATCCAATACTGATACTTTTCATATTTATTTCCAAATCGACTTTTTAATGGCTTCTATCGTAATACATGGAAATACGCGTGTGTGATTGCACTAATCCTGGCTTAAAAGTAACAGAAATATCCACTAGGAAGGCATTGTAATAACGCATGTAATAATACATTCATGCCTAAAAATACGTTTTTGGCTCTCCTCTAAAGTCCACTTTTTACGACATTTAAATGGACTAATAAGATTACAATCTTATTCATATTGAGTTAATTTGAACGCTTCTTTAAGGTTTTTAAAGAAGCGTTCAAACTTGCTCTAACTCAATACGAATGAGATCGTAAGTCATTACGTTTCGGCACCTATTATATTATTCTTCCATTATTTCATTTATCACACGCACAGAGTCAGTTGTTTATCTTTTTTCTTCTTTCGCAACACAAAAACTTAACTTATAGCTGGTAATAAAATAGGAAATTTTATTTATCCCCAACACACCGTTTGAGCGGTGGAAATTCTGACCGGCGTAGGTTTCGGCCATTCATTTTACTTTCAAAGTAAATAACCATTGCTCATAAACTCAGCGAAGGTTACCTAAACAAAGGTAGTTTTTATGATGGGGAATATTTTATTTGATGAACGGAACTTTTATGATCGTTTTCAGAGTTCCGTAACCGATTTCGCAATAACGGAACTCTTGTGAACTCATCATATCTAATCATTTACATTGATCAAATTTAATAGGAATAACATGGGAAGTAATCTATATGCCGTTTTATAATATGCATGCGGATCAAGGTCTCAAGATTGCGCTTTTTTTATTTTTTTATTGCAGGATATCAACAGACAGGCAGACGGCCAACTCGATGGAAAGCGGTTACCATCGCCTATGGACGTTTGCAACACCAAAGTTGCTACAAATGCGCTGCTGCTCTCTTAAGGGAGACTGGAACCTGGTCACTAATGCCGGAACACAACTCAAGGTTGTTTTGGCGACATACTTTAGACCAGGGGTTGTAGCCATCCAGTCGGGCAAATGCCCACCACCTGGCCCCCTGCGCTTTGGAAACTTCTCCAATTTAATCAATTTACTGTGTGAAAAGTAACATGATATCGAGACCGTCGCAATTATTAGGTACATTTACGGGTTGAGTCGATTTTTAACATCCCAAGAAACTAGAAACTAAATTTTATTTGTATTAAATTTTCACCCCAAATGGTGAGAGATCCCCAATCTGGGGACACTGTCCCCAATCTGGGGATCTACAATTTGGGGACCATGATGCAGACACATGTTATATTTGTATTATATAAATTCTAACATTAATTATTCACATATAAAAGAACAGGTTTTAAAATAACTTCTTATCATTTTACTTTTAAAATTTCAAGAGAGTAATAATTTTATTTACTATTTAAATTTTAAACAATAATGATTGCGTTATTTAATTATTTTTTTTACTTGAACAAAATCTACAAGACTGCGATGTATTTCCCTAAATTAAACACAATAGGTGTCGAGATATTTGCTTTTAAAATTTTGATAATTTTGTTCCACCTTCGCTTGTACTTTTGAACTATGAAGTGGCTAAAATGATTATGAAGGGTAGAGATATGGAGTACAATCTTACATATATGGAGGGGAAGTTGAAAAAGTGTCCAGCAGTATGCTGAAAATACAAGTTCAAATACCTACCACAATAGCGCTGGTGTATGAAAAAATACAAAATTAATTAAAAATGGTTAAAGTGCCATCAAATAAATAAAATGCCAATATAGAAAACCTAAACTATTTACGAAGTCTAAAATAAGTTAGTAAATAAAATTATTCTGTATTTTTAATAATGAAAAAACAAAGCGTATAACTTTCGGTCTTTGTTTATTTTCTATCTCACTCTAATTACTTTTGACGCTTGCTTTAAAATAGATTCTATGTTACCGCAGCGCCGCCCTATCCTATATCCGCGTTTTGACAGACTTTTTCAACAAAAACATTGTACTCCTTACCCTCCATAAAAGAACATCAAGGTGGTAGATTTAAAAAAACACAAATGAAAATCTATTTGAACAAAAACAATTTCAGTAGTTTTGAGCTACGAGGTATTTTTAATTAAATCACTTTTTTCAACGAAGGCCCACGACACACCTTGCATGATCAAATTGATCATGTACTAGCAGAAGGTGATGTCAGGAGCCTTAAGAACAGACGAGCGTGCATGACAAGAGCTATTAATGTCAAAGAAACAAGTTAGGTGTGTAAGAATAAGCCTGAATGGCGCTCTGTTGTTCGTGCCTACTCCGCAAGGGAAGTGGCGTGAAGTTATGTATGTATGTACATACTTTTTTCAACAAATTACATTTTTGTCATCTGTACGAAACCCTCCCTTGTGCGTAGACTGCACGCACTTCGCAATTTTTTTACGGCAGACCTTGTATTTTGGAGAAAGGGCGTTGATATATTCCACCGGTACTTGCTGTTTCGGTATTTTATGCGAAACCTTCACTTCACGTCTGGACGACGAAAATTATATATAAAAAACTTTTCGACTAAAAAATGTTATTATAAGTAAAGAAGTTACAGGATTTTCAAGTATTCGCAGTGATAGGGAATATGAAGACTTTAGACCATAGGTCCCCAAAATGGTCCATTTGGACCCCTGGGGGTCATATCAGTGAAGACCACAATAGTAAATATCACTTAACCAAGTCGTGACGAAATGTTTAACTTTCTATAAATAAATTATGATAATGCGCATTTGTACTTACAAGCTATAAAATGTATATGGGACCAACTAGAAAATACTGAATTCAACGCAAAAATAATTGTCAAAATCAAATCAGAAATAAAAAAAAATCCGGCTGAACGTATATAAAACAATATATTTACACAACCATTTGAGAACTTCCTTCTTTTTAAAGCTGGCTAAAAAGATAGGGTGGTCTAACTAATGCAATAAAAATTGGTAAGGGGTCTATGAGATAAAATAGTTTGAGGACCATTGGTTTAGACTGTAATAAGTTGTAGTAGTTTAGATTGTAAAGTTACCTTGGCTGGGAAACGCCTTTTTTATTGTGTTGCATTTTTAACTAATTTAACGAATTTATTTACTGACTAGAGGGTAATTTGTATTTACTATTACCCTACTACTCGGCTCGTTTCATCATCGCTCGAATATAAAAGCGTGCGGACGTAACGACGAGTTAACATTCCCAATTCGACTTTGTTCAGGTGGAGGGTTTCACTCCGGCTTTGGTCTGATGCACGTGTGGTAGTAGCGCTCTGGGGTGACGTATTATTGTGCAAGAACTGATACTTAATTAAATTGGCTAATAATTGTCCCATGTTGATGATGAATTTTTCCCTTCATAGTTCAAAAGTTAAGAGGGCGACACAATTTTCACAACTTCAGAGCTAATCCTTCCAATGCCAATAGGTGGCATAGTTTACTTATAAATTAGTAACTCAACTTACAAATTAGTTTTCACTAAATTATTATTTAATTTACATTTTGAGCTTAACATTTACTATCATCAGTGACAAAAAATTCTGGCTGGTAAAATGCCACAGAAAAAGAAATTTACTTGTCATTTCCTACTTGACGTATTAAATGAGTTCATCAGATTTAGATATGGACTTAACGCCTGATTTCATTAGAGTAGTGGTTATTTGTTTAACTCCGTGTAGGAACGGAGAAAGAATACAATTTCCTGCGGCCTGGCGGCCTGTCGTAGGAGGCGACTAAAACAACCCACAGCCAGGTGGTAGGGCGTTTGCCCGACTGGATGGCTACCACCCCTGGTCTAAAGCACGTCGCCATAACAACCTTGAGTTGTGTTCCGGCATTGGTGACCAGGTTCCAGTGACCCTTGAGAGAGCGGCAGCACATTTGTACCACCTTAGGTGTTGTAAATGTCTATAGGCAATATAAGACCGTTTGCCTGTCTGCTGCACTCCTACAATAAAAAAAAACTAATCAGTTTTTATTTACTTTCCTCATATTCAAAATGAAAAGCAGAGCGTTAACCTCGAGCGAAAGTATTTAGGCACTCGATGGCACTCATGCCTAAATAGGTCACTTCCAACTCTCGTATAACTATTTACCATTTTATTTATGTCAATCGACTTGCGTCTTCTAGGTCCCTGGGCTCAGCTCCCACGCACTTCTTGCACCACCGGATAAAGACAGTCTTGACAAGACCCTAAAATAGCTATACATATTATACTGCTTATAACAAGGCAACTATGATAATAATCCATAAGCGCGACTTTGAAAGTAAGTTCTTCCACTGTACTTAAGTACAAGGAGCTTTATTCATGTCAAGAGGATACCTATCAAAGTTGAAACCGCTTCTGATGGCGAAGTTTGAAGATTTTTGAATGAAGGTTTAATTTTAAGAGACGTTCTATTACAAGCTCCTCTTTCAGGTGTATAGTATTAAAGATGATGTCAAATCTTTGGCGAAGTCAGGAGTAGAGAGTTAGATGGGTGATGTTTTGATGTGCAGTTTGTTAACATTAGCTACCGTTGAAAACTGAAACTGTTTAATGAAACATGCTTCTCCAAATACCATAAGAATCCCCTGGTTTAGAATTAGTAAAAAACCAAGTTTCCGTGAGGATTTTTTTTGACAATTGTTCTTAGCAGTTAGTTTTCATCCGTGCAGGAACGGAGAAAGAATACAATTTCCTGGGGCCGGGCGGCCTGTCCTAAGAGGCGACAAAACAACCCACAGCTAGGTGGTGGGCATTTGCCCGACTGGATGGCTACCACTCCTGGTCTAGAATATGTCGCCATAACAACCTTGAGTTGTGTTCCGGCATTAGTGACCAGGTTCCAGTCCCCTTTAAGAGAGCAGCAGCGCATTTGTAGCACCTTCGGTGTTGCAAATGTCCATAGGCGATGGTAACCGCTTTCAATCAAGTGGGCTGTCTGCCTGTCTGCTGAACTCCTGCAATACAAAAAATAGCAGTTATTGCCCTAGCCTGAAAATTAAAAAATGCACCTACCAGGGCCAATTGCTAATTTTTTAAAATGTAAAACCTATTTCGGACTATTACGAAGAGTTTAGAAAAAAAAAAGATTAACAACTCCAGTTATTGTCCCGTGCTCCGCTCCACATACGAACGTAAGTCATTTATAAATATCTTCTTTCTATTTCATTTTTATTTATATAAATTTCTATGTAGACTAAATTCATTATCATCCTAGCAATATTCTATTCTTGTTGGCAATGGCTCCAACGCCTTTGGCATTGATTTTGCCAATGTCATAGTAAAAGCGACAGGTGTTAAATATAGTAAGTTAAAAAGATAAATTTTGATGGACGGTATTCTTTCCTAGCAATATATTCTGGTTGCTATTATATTAATGTACGCTGTGCCTTTTCTTGACACAGCTATCTTGACGACTTGACATTGACAGATGTAGTGTTGCCATAAAAAAAATTTAATAGAATTGCAATATCTATTTTCGTTAGACAACATGTCTAATTTCTTGACATTGGCCAATTGCGTAACTTTTGCGAAGATCTAAAACAAAATCCAGGCCCGTAAGTAAAGTTATGAAGCACGTTGAATTACAAACTGATTTTGTTTGTAAGTTTATGACGGGCTCTCGTCGTTGGACTTACATCTTGCTTTTAACGTACCAAGTTCAACTTTGAAATGCTCTCGTAAAATGTTGCGAAGAGTGCTTGTCAAGTGAATACGCTGAAGGGAATTATGCTTCGACAAATATTATAAGCCGTGTTAGGTTAAGTAATACTTGCAACCACTCAGAAGGGTTTATGGTAGTAAAAGAACAGCAACTGGTCACAATCTCACAATACTTTATAATCGGAGAACCTTACGGTTTTAACATGTTGATACATACCGCCAAAGAAATGCTTACACCTGCCTATCGTAAAAGCGCGGTTTATTGCTTTCGGATTTAGGAATTCTTTTGTTTACTTATGTTTAGAATTTGTAATTAAGAAAAACATACTATTGTTTTTCTACTTCTTTTGTGGCCGTCATTAGTGTCGAACTAATCTTTATTGTTATTGTTTTCAACTTTGTTGGCTATTCGAAGGTGTGCAAATTATATTTACTTGAAAGAACCCAGCCCACGAGCTTCCATTGTGTATTGTAAAGTTTACTATAAAACAATGCCCGAACTGCCTCCTCCGTAGGAGTGACGCGGTCGAGCGACGATAACGATACAAGCAAGACGTGTACATTCGGCAAGCGACATAGTGACGGATTTTGCGTTTGTTATTGATCTTGCAGATTGTAACAAGTAGTGTCTAGTTTTATTTGTACCTGTTTTATACGTGTTTGTACAGTTCTAATATACTCTATAGTAATTCCAACGGCATTTTTAATTCGAGTCCTGTGTAGCTCGTAACAATATATTAAACACTAACTTTGAACACTCGACAAGCATTTATAGAACACCTTACCATCCCTCCAACAATTTAACAGTATAAAAACTTAGCATATTGGCACAACCGATAGCGGATTGAAGTTATTGATAAACTATTTTAATTAAAGGATTATGCATGACAAGAATTTAATACATTATTGTTTGGATATTTCAGATAATATTTTATATAAGATATTGTATAAGATATTATACTTAAAGTTTTATATGCCATAAAATAAGCCAAACACAGTATAAATCTATCGCGTCTACCAACATGAAAACAAAATGTAGTGAATACCGTGTATATACAACTGAGACATTTTGAATTATCCGTGATCACGGTCACTGAAAAGTAGCCGAAACATCGGAATAATAAAAATCAAATAAATTACCGCGCTTAAAACCGTTAAAACGTAGTTTTATTATGTAACACCAAAGGTGTTGCCAATGTGCTTCTGGCGTAGAGGGGGCGTCCTTGTTATGACGGCATACTCTAGACCAGGGATGGTAGCCACCCAGTCGGGTAAATGCCTACCTAGCCGCAGAAGTAAGTAGTCTTTCTCCGTTCTTGCAAGGATAAAAATTGTTCCTTCAAGGCTTTACAATTTTAAACATCCCTGTTCTGTTCAAACGATTCCCAGAGTCAAGAAAACATTGAAAAATAAATAAGGCCGTATTCACACAGTCCCTTGCCGTCGTTTAACTTCGCTTAAAGCTTATTTTGAGAGTAAACCTGCTGACGGTTGTGGTTTACAACACTGTTGGACGTTAAAAGGTTTCCCTTTTTTATTTTTGTTTATATCTCGTAATTGGATTTTGTGTACAATGTACACACAGCTCTATTATGCACTACTTAATTCCGCGACTTCGTTTTCCAAGTCTTTACTTGGCTGACCCACGAAAAGTATGAAATAGTTTACAAAATATCCTATGGAATAAAGTATATTGTTACAAGTTGGGCCAAATACAATACTTGTGTTTATTACCTGCAGCAGCTTGTATGCCGATAACATTGAAACTATTTTATGACTATCTTCTTTTGTTTTCTTTGTGTTTAAAATTTGCAATTAGACAATAGCCTATTGTTATTGTACTTGTTTATGGCCGTTCGCAGGCATAATTATACAGGTGTACAGAGATATGTTTTCTGGGAATAGCGCCGACAGTGGCCAGGTGTGGTTCTTGGAAATCATTGTTTACACGATCGTGATATATTGTAAGCTGAGTATAAAGGAAGGCCCGAACGTAGAGATCGGAAGTTGAGCGAGGATTACGATACGAGTAATACGTACATTCGACAAGCGATATAGTGACGGACTTTGCGCGTGTTATTGAATCGTGTAGTTGTACTAGTAGTGTCTAGCTATATTTGTACTTATGTTATACGTGTTTGTATAGTTATAATAAATTCTATAGTAATACCAACGGCATTTTAATTCGAGTCCTGAGTAGCTCGTAACAATATCAAGAAATGCTTTTTAAGACTCCATGACAAAATGGCGGCACGTATCGTTCTTGTCTAGCTTTTTAAAGTTTTATTATTATTATTATTTAATGTAAGCTATCATTTTAGTGAAAACTGTCGGAATAAGCTAATTTTTATGCACCTGAAAATCTAAAAAACTTTCCCGTGAACATTCCCGCGGGATCCCCGGGATAAAAAAATCACATATTTTATTACATCAAATTTGATATCGATCAGTCAAAAAACCGAAATCGATTTTTTTTTAAAATTTGGTCATTTTAGATCACTCCCGGAAAAAATCCCGCAGGATTCTGGGGATAAAAAGTAGCGCAGATTAAGTCTAAAAATTTGCTGTCGATTAGCGACAAACCCACAAAAAGACAAGAAATCTAATATAATGCATCATGTTCTGTATCGTTTATATAGTTTATTCAATTTTTTGAAGTGAAACTTCTATATAAACGGGGGGTCTTGGGATTTTTCTGTCACGAAAAAGCGTTACGGCCGCGTGGAGGAGCGGCATAATTTAAATTAAGTGGCAAAACGAATCGCAACAAAATTTTAACTTAAAGTTTTACGGTGGGTTTTCAAATTGGACAAGTATTGGATTCATAATATTTTCTTAAGTTTTCGCGACTTTTATACATAATAAAACTACGTTTTAACGGTTTTAAGCGCGATTCCTTCCACCCATTTTAATATTATATAAAATTATTAGAGCTAGGCATGTTTGCTGAAGAGTTTCTTGCGCCGCTTCTTCTCTTCAAGCCATAACATGTTGCGAAGCGGTAGTAAATTAGATTAGGCTCCCATAGATTAAATAATAACCATAAACAAAATTAAAAATTAAATAATTAAAATTAATAAGTTGGCGGTAGGCTAAATAAAACTTTAACAATACTCGTTGACACTTGACATCTTTGTCTTCCGTGATCACGGCCACTGAAAAGTGGCCGAAACGTCGGAAAAACCAAAATCAAATAAAATTACCGCGCTTAAAACCGTTAAAACGTAGTTTTATTAAGTATTGGATTCGTTTTGCCACTTATCCGTTGCCATTCGATTTTCCACTTGTCCGTTGAAGTTGCACTTCTACTATGAGTCCCACCACACTTTTTTTTTAAATAGATTCCATGTACAGACACGGCATGTTTAGAATTTTATAATATTATAGATGTATCGACATCCCTATTATGTAAAAATTAAGAGAATAGAATATATAACACTTTGTTGCTCACCAAACATACAATTACAAAAATGCACGATTACAATATTGTCATGGTAGAAACAATAGGCGGCCTTATCGCTTCAAGCAATCTCTTCCAGGCAATCTAACTTAAGGAATAATTTAACATAATCTGGCGATGTAGGTGGTGCAGATTTTTAGGTAGAACTTAAACAGACATACCTTAACTATCTCTGTACCGTTCATTAGTCTCGATAAACTCGAGAACGGCTGGACTGATTTGGCTAATTTTGGTTTTGCGTTATTTGTGGAAGTCCAAGAAAGGTCTAAAAGTTGAGTAAATATGAAAAAATGCTCACGGATCGAAAGCACTTCACAAATATAATATTTAAATTCATTAAACAAATACATATAGGTAAACACTATAAATTACTACATAACATCAATTTTACAAATTGGTTGAATATGAAAGCTTTCAATACTCAAGTAAGCTTTTTTTAATTTTTTTATTATTAACAACTCTACGGACTCGAGTTTCGTACCCTTTTTTACAACTTAATTTCTAGTTTTAATTTTTTGAATTTAACACGCTTATTAGTTATATTGGTTCTTGTGTGTGACATTAATTTATTGATTTTTGTGTTGAGGTGTATGTATCTTACGAACAACTTATTATATTAATTTATTCTACTTATACTAAACTTATACTAATATAGAGTGTATTTGTTACATGCTGATGTCGTGAGGAAGTGCATGTGCAGTGTGGGTCTTATATCTATACTATATATATTGTCCTATCTAGTGCCATGTGTGTTGTTTTTTTCTTTTCTGTGCCTGGGTTATTAATTTTTAGGCTCTTTCTGTGTCTTGGTTTGTTTGTGAAGTGTGCGTGTAATGCAATGCGGTGGTAGTGCGCGTTGGTTTCAGTATGTGTATAAATTTTGTTGTTAGTTATGTGTTTTTATACAATTTATTAGAACTATACAAACACGTATAACACAGGTACAAATATAACTGAACACAATCAGTCCAAACGTAATGATTCAATAACACGATCAAAGTCCGTTACTAAATAGATTATCGAATGTACACAAGTCTTGCCTCGCAGCTGGTTATCGCTCGACTGCCGATCTCTTCATTGAGGCATTTCTTTATACTGCACAAATACAATATGTCTCTCGGTCGCGAGAATTTCTTAGTAACACATCTGGCTAATGGCTGTTTTTCTAATTACACATTTTAAACATAAAGTAAACAAAAGAAGATGTTTATGAAAGAGCTCCAATGTTATTAGCTTAAACGCCGACGGGTAATAAATGTGCTTTGTTTACAGATATGCAGGTGGCCCAAATTGTAACAATATATCTCCAATTTCGACTGACGTTATTTTTTTAATTTTATTGCAGGAGTGCAGCAGACGGCCCACTTGATGGAAAGCGGTTACCATCGCCTATGGACATTTGCAACACCAAAAGTGCTACAAATGCGCTGCTGCTCTCTTAAGGGAGACTGGAACCTGGTTACTAATGCCGGAACACAACTCAAGGTTGTTATGGCAGCATACTCTAGACCAGAGTTGGTAGCCATCCATTCGGGCAAATGCCCTAACACCTAGCTGTGGGTTGTTTTGTCGTCTCTTACGACAGGTCGCCTGGCCGCAGGAAATTGTATTCTTTCTCCGTTCCTGCACGGATAAAACTATTTATATCTATTTATATATTTCAAACTAATGTTTTAAATAATAAAACGAATTTGGTTAATATTTCGCACAACAAATTACCATACAGCGCGGCAATGTAGCCAGCCTTCTGAGCACGCTCCCCGTTGGCAGTGATCCGCTACATAGTGTATTTTAGTTTCGATGTCTTTGCTATTTATGAAATTATCTATAGATATTAAATAGATATGTACTTAATATCCAAAACGAATTTCAAAAAGAGGTAGGAAAATACCTGTGATATGTAATTAAGTAGAATTTAAGTGTTTTTTAGAGCTACCTTTTTGTTGTTACTCATAGTTACTTAGTGCTCTTTTATGATATTTTTAATAGTTGTATTGCTTATATACATTCTATCAGTCGGGAAAACCTAAGAGAAAACTGTAAAAATCCACGTTAATACTCAGTACCTACTTTACATCAGCATTAACAAAATTAATGAAAACCTCTGAGAATTTACAAATTTATCAATAACGACTGACGCCCGTACTGGCGTTTCAACCGCTCATCCAAAGCGGGCCTAACTAGTAACCGCGTACACATCGCATACAGCGTTTATTAGTGATTTCCCAAAGGCAGTGCTGGTATTCCCGGTATACAGCCCCTGAGATTCCTATATTGTCTCGTACGAATCCCTGCTGTTAGTTCATTGTATTCTTGGGTAACAGTGTGGCGTAACTTAATCCAATATTAAGGTAGTACGTAACAAACCGTGAGATTGTTTCCTCCGGAGGATCATTCTAATGTTACCTAGTTACAAATGGCGAATATAATTCATATATACAATATATTGTCCAAGTGTGTGTCAGTCCACGGATAATTAAAGAGTTCCGTGGAGGTGACCAATATCCACTGTATTTGTTATTTATTAACTGGACCTTAAAAAGGTATTTAATTGGAAATGTCTTATATCTCAAAAACTAATACGTAGATTTTGTTCAAGCATTTATTTGAAAAAAAAATTGACACTTGATCATTCTCTATTCTGTAGATTTTTCTTTTTTTTTGCAGGAGATCAACAGACAGGCAGACGGCCCACTTGATGGAAAGCGGCTACCATCGCCTATTGACATTTGCAACACCAAAGTTGCTACAACTGCGCTGCTGCTCTCTTAAGGGAGACTGGAATCTGGTGACTAATGCCGGAACACAACTCAAGGTTGTTATGGCGACATACTTTGGACCAGGGGTGGTAGCCATCCAGTCGGGCAAATGCCCTACCACCTGGCTGTGGGTTGTTAAGTCTCCTCTTACGACAGGCCGGCCGGCCGCAGGAAATTGTATTCTTTCTCCGTTCCTGCACGGATAAAATTTCGGGTTTCACAGTCCGAAACTTAGGGGACAGAGGGGTAATTGTTACGACTTTCGAAGCGAATATCTCACCACCTGTCGACTTAAATAAAAAAGTCACTATAAAGCATCGATATTGTTTTCCATCATCTAACAATATCCCATTCAACTAGGTACACTAAAAAATTGTATGATGGCTACCCCTAATCTTTACTTTTTCTATCGATTTCATTACACTATTTTGCAACGACGTAAATATTACGCATTCTATTCATTTTCACAAACATAAATAGACCCAGTAGTCTCCAAGAAAATGACTATAACATACATACAGACAGACAAATTGGCTACTTATTGGAAATCTTAAGCTAACATCTTTTATCTAATTCAATAGATGCAAAATGGTATAAAGTTTCCCTTTTTTTAAATTTTGAGCATAAGATGGAAAATTCAAAATAAGCTATTCTGAAATATCTGGCAATATAAATTTGGGATGTCATTGCAACTCCAGCGTTGTATTTCAAAGTTGTTCGCTTAGATAAGCACAGCCATTATCCACGGCGTGTTATTTAAACCGGGGCACGTGCGTCTATTTCACCCGTGGATCCCCAGAGGTGACAATTTACCTAATTCTCCCCCCAACAATTAATTCATTGCGTGAACTGAATTGTTACGAGATAACACCGGAATTGTAAATTATGACGCCATAAAAGTTTTGCAGTCTTGGTACTGTAAAACCGTAATCGGACTACTGGAAAACATAATCCATCCTAATTAAAACTACGATTTGACGATTTTAAGCAATGGATATTATTAGAGTTTTATTCCGACGTTTCGGCCACTTTTCAGTAACCGTGATCATGTATGACAGACATTTAACATCTCTGTTTTTCGTGATGTAGCGTTCCGCGTCTCACTGGGTAATCTTAAAGTCATTATTTAGCGTACCGTCAACTTATTCATTTTAATTATTTAGTTTTTGATAAATAAAATGAACAAGTTGGCTGTAGGCTAAATAAAACTTTAACACGCGCAAACTCCGTCACTAAATAAATTACCGAATGTACACACGTCATGCTTCGCTTGTGACTATCGCTCGACTGCCTCATCTGTCAATTGGGGCATTGCTTTATACTGTACAAATGCAATGTGTCTGTTCGGCCGCGTGGACTGAATTTCTTAGTAACACACCTGGCTAATGACTACCATAAAATATTACAATACACAATGGGCTGTTTTTCTAATCACAAAGTAAACAAAAGAAGTCCAAATCCATGTCCATGTCTACAGGTATGCAGGTGTGAATTTGTCTTTTGTCGGCATTCAGGTCGTAACACTATTATATATGTGGTGGACATTTGTTCGATAAAAATTATTATCATTTTCATCTCAATTCTTTATTTTAAAAAACAAAGCTCTTCTTGATAAACTCTTTATTAAAAATATTACATCCATTTTATACTTGCGAAAGCATCTGATTGTCAAGTTTATCATGTTAGTTAGTCATACATTTACTTTTTTATGACCGTGGCTGTTTTGGTAAACAGCTAAAACTTTTCCGTATGTCCGTTATTTGTCTTCCTATGTACAGTCGCGAAGTGAAAATGTTCGTCACCTGAAAGTTGACTTTTGCTTGAAGTACAAGAAACAATATTGCCAACATTTTAATAAATCTTACTTTTTTAAAATACTACCGGCCCCGGCAGACGTTGTCCTGCTCTGAAAAAATAAAAATCTAGGACTCGATCCCTGCGCCACCTACCGGTTCCAATTATGGATTTAAACCATCCGGGAACCCACTCAAACACACAAAAATAAAATCACCACAAACGCTCCAGGTGATTAGGAGGATTCTATAACCTGATCTCAGCGCCACCTACCGGTTCCAACGAGATAAAAGGTATCCGTCTACTGGTTCTAAGCTATCTCCCCACCAATTTTCAGCCAAAACGGTACAGCCGTTCTTGAGTTATAAATAGTGTAACTATCACGACTTTCTTTTATATATATAGATAGATAGGTGAAAAAAGAAAATTGCAATGTTGACAATATAACACGCTGAGATTAACAACAAGAAACAAAGAGGATATAATCACTATGCTTAATATAAATATTAAGATCAATAAAAAGGTTTTACATGTCTAAACAGTCTTCTTAGACAAGATAGAAAACCATACAACTTTGATCTAAGTAATTTTAAACTTTATCGTCAAATAGTTAAACATGTGCTCGCGAAACGTTACATAAATCAATTTGAAAACTGGCGAACATTTTCATACCGCGACTGTACGTTACAATCATTTGCTCAAGAACTACAGGTTCTTGAACAAAATACTATATTAATATACAGCCAGACAGACGCTTATTATATAAACATAAATGAACTTTCAAGAATATTAATGAACATTGGATTTTTTTAAACCGAAAGAAATAATGGTTTTTGCAGACTAAGGTTGTTATGCGAGTGAAGCCTCATGGAAATGGCTAGTTATTAATACGTTTTTGTAACGAAGATTACGAGTACACGTTCGGTGTACTTTTACTTCTTAACTCTATTTAGATAGAGATCCCAGCTACCCCAGACTTACGTGATTTTAGGAAAGATGAATTTTTTAGGATAGGTAGTTTAATATAAACTTAGAAAGGAATGGATACTCGTAAAGCTGAAAACGGGGCCGTTCTTCAGGTAGCAGCTATCAAAGGTGGAAAATAACCATGGGAAAATGTTTGGGCCGTCAGATTTGTCTGGCTCATTGAAAAATATTTTGAAATATTATACTTGATAATATATATAAAATTTAGCCTTCCTAAAATGACGTAAGTTCCCTTTTTTTTAAAGTGCCTGTCAAAAGTTATGGCCCACAGGAAGTGTCTGGCAATTGTATATCTTCGTTTATACATACATACATACATACATAACTTCACGCCAGTTCCCTTGCGGGGTAGGCACGAACAACAGAGCGCCAATTTCGTTTATAAAAATATTATATATGACATATGTAAATGACTGAATGACTAAACAGATATACAATGCAAAAGTGGATGGATGCAGAAGTCGTGGAAGACCACGACACACCTTCCATGATTAAATTGATCGTGTAATAGCAGAAGGTGATGTCAGGAGCCTTAAGAACAGACGAGCGTGCATGACAAGAGCTATGAATATCAAAGAAACAAATGAGGTGTGTAAGAATAAGCTTGAATGGCGCTCTGTTGTTCGTGCCTACCCCACAAGGGAACTGTAGTGAAGTTATGTATGTATGTACATATGTAAAAATGCGTAGCATGGTGATTTTCCACCTTTGATGGCTGCTACCTGAAAAACGGCCCCGCTTTCAGCTTAGCGACTATCCATTCCTTTCTAAGTTTATGTTAAACTACCGATACTGAAAATTTCATCTTTCCTAAAATCACGTAAGTCTCGGGTGACTGGGATCTCGATCTAATTTATTTGATGCCTATATATCTAGGTATCTAAAAGCAACGTATATCAGAATCTCATGATAGGACGTAGGTATATCGCATCTGCCGCCGTGGCGTCGCGACATTGTCTCAAGCCGAAACTCAATCCACTCAACCGAGTTAACAGAGGCAACTAAGAATAGCAAATTAGGTAAAGATCTTAGGAATTAAATCAGAAATTCCACTTGTCTTAAATGTAATGTACATAAGAAAGGAACCACTCGAGCATTGCAGCTCAGCAGTCGAGGGTCGACTGAATTAATAAAACGGCTCGGAAGCGCGACGACGTGATGAATGGAGTGATACCAGGGCTTGCTCACATCGCAGGTGCCGTCGGGCCATAAACCAAGCGAGTTGTTACTCACCAACATCTATGCTGTAGTGGACTAAGTGTTGATCCGTCTAGTTCACTGAAAAGCATAACGCCCGTGCTTAAGGACTACAAGTTAAATTTTATAAATGATTTTTTCGTTCTTTGTAAATGTTTTTACTCTTTTAAAATTAATACATACATACATACATAACTTCACGCCAGTTCCCTTGCGGGGTAGGCACGACAACAGAGCGCCATTCAGGCTTATTCTTACACACTTCATTTGTTTCTTTGACATTCATAGCTCTTGTCACGCACGCTCGTCTGTTCTTAAGGCTCCTGACATCACCTTCTGCTAGAACACGATTAATTTGATCATGGAAGGTGTGTCGTGGCCTTCCACGACTTCTTAAAATTAATAATTAGCTAAACGTCAAAAGTTGTTGGTAATTGTAGGAATAATACATATAATAATTTTATTATTTTATTTTATTTTATTTGGGGGTTAACAGCTGTAGTCTTACAAAGTAAAGTTACAGAGATAACTAAAGAACAGCTATTCATAAACCTCCAAGAAGAAGAATAATAGAAGAGGTCTCCTAGTCTCTGTTTTCTTTCACCTTCTTCTTATTATTTGGGGTCGGCACAAAAGGCCGATAATAATACTGGTATAGGAACCGCAAATCGCTAGTGTAAATGAGGCCATAGGATTAGTATTTCGCGAACATTATGGCCCCACATGACAGCAAGTCAGTCGAGTTAGCGAGATATCTCCACGGCTGCACTTCCTCATTCTGTCCACATTGAGCTTGCTTGGCATCGCTTCTATTGTACTCCATTTATATTAAAAACTAGCTTCGCCCGTGACTTCGCCCGCGTGCAATCTTTTGTCACGGCACTCGAAAAATAGTAGCCTAAGTTATTCCTTATAATAAAAGCTATCTGCCAGTGAAATTCCCGCCAAAATCGGTCTAGCCGTTTCAGAGATTATCCGGAACATCCAGACAGACAGATAAAAATTATAAAAATTGCTTTTTCGGAATCTCTTGGTCCGAAATATCCCCCTTGATGTTTTCCCATTTTTATATTGACATTATAAATAGACACTTCAATCTTATTTATCTATAGAGTATAAATCTATACTTCTATACTAATATTATAAAGAGGTAAAGTTTGTGACGTTGTAGGGAGCAATCTCTGTATCTACTAAACCGATTTTAAACATTCTTTTACTGTTCGAAAGCTACGTTAACAGGGAGTGTCATAGGCTATATAACATGCCGCTATATACTACGGGAGCGGGACAGAGCGCGGGCGAAACCGCACTGGGCCGCTAGTTTATAAATATACATAGTAGATAACATATATCCTTTATAACTTTTCAGTTCTAGGCTGCTTTTGTCTTCCTGACAGGAATGTAGGATTGCCAAAATAAATTTAAAGAAGTAAAATCAATACAGGCTCAAACAGCTGTGCATTATGCTATGGAGAGATTAATGAAAGTGGATGTTACGAAAAGTGTATACTAGGATCGTAAACAAATAGAAATTCATTACATTTATCTACTCCTCTTGAAAACAGGCATGGTGATTTAAATTCATGTAGTATGCACATATTGCACATTTTATCCGTGCAGGAACGGAGAAAGAATACAATTTCCTGCGGCCCGGCGGCCTGTCGTAAGAGGCGACTAAACAACCCACAGCCAGGTGGTAGAGTATTTGCTCGACTGGATAGCGACCACCCCTGGTCTAGAGTATGCCGCCATAACCACCTTGTGTTGTGTTCCGGCATTAGTGACCAGGTTCCAGTCTCCTTTAAGAGAGCAGCAGCGCATTTGTAGCACCTTTGTTGTTGCAAATGTCCATAGGCGATGGTAACCGCTTTCCATCTAGTGGGCCGTCTGCCTGTCTGCTGAACTCCTGCAATAAAAAAATAAAAAAATATATATATATTGACGGCCTCTGTGGTTGAGTGGGCTAAGCCTTTGCCGGCCTACCTCACTGCAACACAGAGGTTCCGGGTTCGATTCCTGGTATAGTAAATTTCGGAAAACGTCTTTTCTCCGTTATTTACTATGGTCTGGGTGTCTGGGATCGGCCCCAGAGTAGTCCGTTGTATATTACCCATAACACAAGCGTAACTTGCTTAATTTGGGGATATACAATGTGTGTGTTTGTCTGCCGATGCACAATAACTATAATATTATAATATTCTAAGCATGCCGTATATATACATTGATATCTTAATTAAGATGCATTATAATTTTATTATTTAATAATAACAAAGGTACAGGAAGAAAAAAAAAAATAATTTTGGTTGTGCTTCTCCTTAACATTGTACACTAAGAATGATTGAACTTTGCATAATATATTTGGTAAGTTCGTTCCCCTTTAATAATGCCGCCAAACACAGACAACGCCGACAAAGCAACAGCGCATCCAGCTTACCGATAGTCGGCGTTTTTATAAAGTTCAGCTGACAGTTCGTGACCTCAACGATTTGTAAACATTGTTAAGGGGGATCCTATCAAAAGTACTTCGCTGCTGAAGTTAGTTTTCATGCGTTTTTTCAATATCGGATGAATAAATTTGAAAAGAAAAAAATATGTTCGGTTTAAAATATTTTACTGTACATGCTCCACCTGGTTTTACGCGAAATTACGGTGATAAGAAGTAAAAGTTTAAACGGTCATAACTCTAAAACTGAATTTTTATGCCCTTTCACCCATTTAAATAGGTGTTCCGTTTGCTGAAACACCATGTATAAACGATGAAGCACGCGATACAATTTTTTTTGTTTCTTGTCCATTTCTGTATATATTCGGGATTCACGTAAAAACTACTGGGCCAATTTCGGTGCTGTTATCGCTGATCAACAGCAAATTCTTAGACTTAAAATCTGCGCTTCTTTTTATACCAGGAATCTCGCTGAAAAATTTTCTGTTTTTTTTTTTATTATTTTTTATTGCAGGAGATCAGCAGGCAGGCAGACGGCCCACTTGATGGAAAGCGGTTACCATCGCCTATGGATATTTGCAACACCAAAGTTGCTACAAATGCGCTGCTGCTCTCTTTAAGGGAAACTGGAACCTAGTCACTAAGGCCGGAACACAACTCAAGGTTGTTATGGCGACATACTTTAGACTAGGGGTGGTAGCCATCCAGTCGGGCAAAACAAAATGTATAATTACAATACTTCTTGGCAAAACAACAGGCGGCCTTATCGCTAAGAGCGATCTCTTCCAGGCAACCTAGCTTAAAAGAAATTCTTAACTAATCTGGCGATGTAGGTGAAGCAGAAAAAAGATAGGACTGTACAATTTAAATATACATACTTACACTTATTTATAAATTTAATACATATATAAAAAAAAATATAATAGTAATATATATACAAAATAATTTAAATAAATATATTTGTTAACATTATATGTGACAAGCATTTTATATATTACAATAGATAAATAAGTAAATGTTTAATATATTAGACATATTTATTTAGAGACAGATAGTACTTTCTCAGTGAGTTCCAAATTGTCGGTAATGTTTTGGCCTCTCTGACAGTAAGAGGCAACGCATTCCAGAGTTTGGCAGCCTGCACTGTGACAGAGTTATCATAAAAGCATGAAGTGTGTGCAGGTGTCAGGAGTCTACGGTATGAATCTGTGCGCAAACTGTGAGAAGTGGAGAGGCGAAGGAGCTCAAAACGTTCCTTAAGGTAAGGAGGACTATTAGGATTGAATAGTATATTATAAAGGAGTCTTAGAATGTGAGTATTCCGGCGAAAACGAATGGGAAGCCACTTGAGCTTCATACGAAATTCAGAAACATGGTCATATTTTCGCAAAACCAATATGAACCTGATACTGAAATTCTGAAGTCGCTCAAGTTTATTTAGCTGTTCTGAGGTTATGTCTAGATAGCAGGCGTCAGCATAATCAAATATGGGAAGTAGGAACATAATATATTAGTAATAATTATATCGTATGCACAAGACGGTACTCCTCTTGGTAAAATGCCAAACTGCATTTTGATGAGGCAGGTTTCTTATCGCATTAGGTGGTATACGTCGCTAAAGATGTTTCATAACTGCACGGGTATAGCGGTTGCGAGATTTATGGCAAGTTCCTATATCATACCGACCGTTCATTGGCTTACTATTCGCTAAAGTCTAAAGTATGTCGCCAGAACAACCTTGAGTTGTGCTCCGGCATTAGTGACCAGGTTCCAGTCTCCCTTAAGAGAGCAGCAGCGCATTTGTAGCAACTTTGGTGTTGCAAGTGTCCATAGGCGATGGTAACCGCTTTCCATCAAGTGGGCCGTCTGCCTGTCTGCTGAGCTCCTGCAATAAAAAAAATAAAAAAAAGAGTATGTAAGTTGGAGGTAAGCCACTTCATAATTTTCGTAAGTGCGAACTCTACATTCGTTTGAGTTTATATAGTTAGTATATATTAGTATAAAATAAAACTCTCTCACCGATACCACACCCTGTCAAAATTTCCGCTTCTATTTGTTACGTTGCAGAGAAGTTACTTTCAGTCTGCTATAAGCTGTTAAAGTAATTAAAGTTTTCGAACTATCCCACGGGAACTCTTTAATTTTTCGGGATCAAAAGTATCCTATATGTTGACCAGGGATATAAGCTACCGCCAAAAAAATTTTGATTTAAATCGGTCCAGTCGTTTCGGAGATTAGCCGGTACAAACAGACAGACAAACAAAAAATTTGAAAAAATATTAAATTAGTTCTATTTCACTTCTTACATCCCCCTGACTCCGTTTTTAGCATTTTTTTTCATTGTACAGAAATTTGACCTCTAAAATTTTATCATATATATATAGATAATATATTTAAATCATTCGAATTCAAACTAAAATAAAATAAAACCTTTTTTATCGTGAACAACAGAAAGGAGTGAAGTGTTCCCGTTTCGGAGGCCAGGACTCATTTTGTGTCGTTGAGCCGCAGTAGTTAGTTAGTATTTAAAGGTGAAGCAAAACTTTTAGGATTATTTACAATACTATTTCGAATTAAATTATTGTCCTGGCCTATTTGTACTCATTTGGGAATTGCAATTCAGTAATCAAATTTCCAATTTGATTAAGTTAGCACTCAATTTTCAATTTAATTTAATGGAAGCCTCGCTGTGGCAGTTGCTTCTCGTGTTTGGAATTTAAAACTCGACGTAATAATGGACTGTATGATTATTATTAAATTATAAATATACATTTAAAGAGTTTCTACTCTTAATCTTATAAAGTATGCAAGAGAGTTGAGTACAATATATGAATTGCTGAGTGGCTGAATTCATAGTTGTTCTGATTGTAGTAGTTTTTTCAGGATTTTTCAGCCTCCTATATCCCGCATTCCGTCCGACGCCTAGCTGCTAATCTCGCCAGCATATAAACGTCTAGATCACGCATCAATTGCACAAAAACGGCCCAAAAACAGTGCACCAAAATTGGTGCACTGGCTTCAGTGGCTTCCCACGCCTGCTAGTGTCGTTTCGATTACTTTACTGGTTAGAGCTCTCGCAAAAAAAAATATTATGCCGGCCTGCGCTATTAAAATGTGTCAGAACTATTTTAAAACGGGAAAGGATAAGGATGAGATGTCATTTAATCGGAAAACTTAACACTTTTCTCATGATTTCTTTGTAAAAACGTGAAATTTAATTTCGACATTTTCAAGGTTATCGAATTGATTGATGTTGTCAGGTGATAAGTGTGACTTATTTTCCGAAATTTGGGGACTTTTGTTACGATTTTTTTTTATTTATGAAATATGAGTCATTGAAAAAATCTATAGAAAACAGACATGTAATGTTTGTGTGTCCGGTTTTTTTAAACTAGTTTATATAACGTTTTAGACTTTCTACGGGTCCAATTGTAGCATATTGTTGAACAAAGAGATGGATTTTGAATCATTTTCAGAGATATTTTTGCACTATGTTTTTTATATTTTCTTATCAACGGCACAATTGTATTGAAATAAAGTACCTAAAATAATTATATATGATCGCGACCGATAAGATATAAGTTGTGTGAAGGATAATTAGAAAATTTAAGAATACTTAACCATCATATAAAATTATTCCTAATCTAACCTTAGTGCTTTGGACAATATAAACTTTTTAATGTAACCTTATGACGTTTGACATAGAATTGACAGAATGCGTGCTGCAAATATCGTTAAAGAGGATGTAAAAAAAACTGAATATCGTTTAAAGCAGATGCTTCGGTCGGAGTTTTCTGTACTAATATTATAAAGAGGTAAAGTTTGTTAGTTTGTGACGTTGTAGGGGGTAATCTCGGGATCTACTAAACCGATTTTAAAAATTATTTTACTGTTGGAATGCTACGTTAACAGGGAGTGTCATAGGCTATATAACATGACGCTTTATACCACGGGAGCGGGACAGACCACGAGTGAATCCGCGCCGGGCCGCTAGTAATATTATAGATAACTCTTTATTAAGATATTAATTTTGTCTGTATTCTGTTAGCTGCATCTCCATTAGTTCCTAATAAAGAAATAATTTAATATATTAATATGATAAAAAACAAATTTTAGTTCAGAAAATAATCAAACTGAATTAGTTTGAATAAAAACTTTTGGATATGAATATTTTTATTTCTATAATAGCCGTTTTCAAGTGGTTTAGTTGCTCTTAAGTCCCTGCATTAAACTATCACGTGTACCTACCCCGTAGTTCCTACTACTGATATAAACTTTGGTATCTGTACAGACATTTTATTGCGAATTAAAATTACTACATGTGCTATGAATGTGTTATGAATTTATTTGTTCATGTATTTTTTTATGGTTCGTTCCAAGACACACAACTTTTGTTGCTAATACTTTATTTAAAAAAAAACTAAAACCTCTGAGTAATATTAAATTATAAGACATAAAGCGATTAAATCATAACGATTATTTACACTTTTCACTTTCATAAAAAATATTTAATTATAAAAAATGGGGTAATATTTTTTTCCTGATATCCCGAAAACACAGAGTGAATTTAGCAACGCTTCGCGTTTTTGATGCCGTTTTTGGCGATGTTGTTTGTTAGGAATGCTCTCTCTAGACATGTTATATCTCAATGCTCTGAACGTATTTAATTTATTTAAGATGTTTACAACTCGTTTAACACTTTTCTGGTAATTGCTGAAGTCGTAAAAGTGTTATATAACTGGCCTGCCCGTATAGACATCCCCGCATAGACATGTGGTGATGTCTATTTATATTTACTACTGGTCGCCTGTGGTTGAAATTCGACCATAATTGTTAATATCAAAGACTATACTTCTATAATCACAGATTTCACATACACTGTTAATTTGACTTGAACAATAAAAAAAGAGTATAAATGCGTGTGTGTGTCAAATACATGCTAGTGTGTGTAATGATTTTTTTGACTGATTTAATGTATTTTTTATGCATAATTAAAAAAATATATTAGCATTCGTCGCTTCTTTTCTATATAAACTATAAGTGTGAGAAATTTCATACTCGTCCGTCCGCGCAATTTTCGTAAAAATGGGTACAAAGTTTTTGCTTCACGTACTAATATAATGATAGATAAACATTTATAGATATTTTTTTAACCGACTTCAAAAAAAGGAGGAGGTGCTCAATTCGTCGGGACCTTTTTTTTGTGTATGTTCACCAATAACTCCGAGATTTATGATCTGATTTACGTGAGTTTTTTTTTGTTCGACGCGGAATAGCTTCCATTTGGTCCCCTAAAAATTTGACATAGTTGGGCCCAGTAGTTTTCATTTTATGAACATTTTTTATGAAAAAAATTCCATTCCGTTCCATACGTACACCGATTACTCTGAGTGTTATGATCCGATTTACGTGATTCTTGTATAGTTCGATGCGGAATAGTTGCCATTTGTGCCCTTAAAAATTTAACATACTTTGGGCCAGTAGTTTTCATTTTACAAATAGTTTTTTGTTCCCCTTTCTTGGGACCTATATTTTTTAAGGAGCGCGGCACCTTTCATAGATCTACCCATACATCGCTAGACACTAAAAAGTAACAAATAAAATAAAAAAAACTTTGTTTAAAACCTTCGTTTAAAAAACCGACTTCAAAACTAAAAAGTATAAAATAACGTATTTCTAAAGCTATTATTAATAATATATATTATCTAAAACATCTTGAAGTCGTTGCAAAGTAAAACATAAAAATTACTATATTTTTTGAAAATTATTAAGCACCGACTTAAAGATGTTTTGGATAATATATATTAATAATAATAGCTTTAGAAATAAGTTATTTTATACTTTTTAGTTTTTGAAGTCGGTTTTTATTTGTTACCCTTTGATATGTTTAAAAATTATCAAATTCATTTTTACTCCAATGGAAATTCAATCCAAACACCTCAGAGATTATGCGAGGGTCGTTTTAAAATCATCTTGGTATGAAATGAATAATGCAAAAGACGTGGCGAGACCGTGGGGGTACTGGCTGCGATATTAAATCTTTGACATCAATGCACTGAAAACATCGTGCCTATTATGAGGTTTGATAAATAACCGATATTAAAATTATAATAATCTACCCACCTCTCGACACACCTCAGCCACTCACACCCATGTTGCCCCTCGCCAATCTTTTCATCCGTGTAGGAACGGAGAAAGAATACAATTTCCTGCGGCCGGGCGGCCTGTCGTAAGAGGCGCCTTAACAACCCAAAGCCAGGTGGTAGGGCATTTGCCCGACTAGATGGCTACCACCCCTGGTCTAAAGTATGTCACCATAACAACCTTGAGTTGTGTTCCGGCAGTAGTGACCAGGTTCCAGTCTCCCTTAAGGAAGCAGCAGCGCATTTGTAGCAACTTTGGTGTTGCAAATGTCCATAGGCGATGGTAACCGCTTTCGGTCAAGTGGGCCGTCTGCCTGTCTGCTGATCTCTTGCAATAAAAATAAACTTGGCATTTTAGGGGCCCATGCAGTGAGTGGCGAGTCACTGTCTGCCCATTTTTCTTTGTTCCTTGAACATTGCGACGGGCAGACGCCATAGTCCCTATAGTCTAAGGTTGCCAACTATTTCTGAAAAAAATAACGTATTACATTTTTAAAGTAGGGAAAAAATAAAGTATTTGGAGACACTATTTTTGAATACTTCTATGACACACTAACAACTTTTCATTGTCCTTACATTTTTGGAAGCTATACTTTATATACATTCCAAATTTAAATTTAAATAAACACACAATTAATTGTTTATTAAATTTATAGATGTCCTGTTCCTATCTTATCGCCATTTTAGATTCATTACTAAATAAACTCTTTCAGTGAAAGCTGGACTGATAATTATTCAATAATTATCCCTATAAGTATTTAATTTTGCGCATCAGATTAAATATTGGAAATGGAGTACTTTCACATACTTTATTTATATGCAAAAGTATAAAGTATTGTTGCGAGTTGCAGGACTCGAATTAAAATACCGTTGGAATTATTATAGAGTTTATTAGAACTATACAAACGCGTATAACACAGGCAAAAATATAACCAAACGCAACATGTCCAAACGTAATGCAGAAGATCGTAATTCCATAAACCGCGCAAAGTCCGCCACTAAATAGATTTCCGAATGTAGTACACACGTCTTGCTTCGCTCGTGGTTATCGCTAGATTGCCTCGTCCCTCAATCGAGGCTTTTATTTATACTGCACTGATGCAATATGTCTGCCCGGCCGCGTGGACCAAATTTCCTAGAATCAGTTTGTACTTTAAATCCGACACACCTGACTATTGACTGCCATAAAAGATTACAATAATCCAATCACAAATTTTAAACACAAAGTAAACAAAAGAAGTCCAAATGCCGAAAGGTAATAAAATGTGTTTCTGCAGGTATAAATTTTTCTTTGTCGGCGTCTAGGTCGTAACCGTATATTTACCAAAAATAAAGTACATACATACATACATAACTTCACGCCAGTTCCCTTGCGGGGTAGGCACGAACAACAGAGCGCCATTTAGGCTTATTCTTACACACCTCACTTGCTTCTTTGACATTCATAACTCTTGTCATGCACGCTCGTCTGTTCTTAAGGCTCCTGACATCACTTTCTGCTAGTACATGATCAATTTGATCATGGAAGGTGTGTCGTGACCTTCCACAGCTTCTGCATCCATCCACTTTTGCATTGTATATCTGTTTAGTCATTCTTTCATCATGCATTCTTTTTACATGCCCGAACCACCGGAGCATTCCTTTCCTTAGGATACGTTATTATAAAGTATAACCCTACTATAGTCCCCGATCTGTAACTTCACTACCAGCTCATCGCAATAGCCCGGTACCTTTTGTTCTCATTAGCTACAATAGTCCTACACTTACCGGGGCTTGTCTTTGGGTGCATTTTTATATGGTGTAGGCAGGCACAATAGCCGGCCAGTGTCACGCCACATTTAGATTAAATTTGTCAAGGGGCCTCTACGTGTTGGCCTTCATATGGCTCCACGCAAGTCCTCGCACAAGTCCGGGCCATTCTTATGGCCCGTGGTCTCTGAGACATACAGTTGAAATTTATATAAATGTATTATTCAATAAAGGAATATATACAATACAGGCTGAATTTTCGTCTCTATGGCCTAATTTGGAACTATAAGAAATGCCGAAAAATACTCAAAGGAGTTTCGGGGCTGATTTTGAAGAAAACTAAAGGGCGTTAGATTTTCGAAAAATCAATCACCCTAGCCAGAATTCGAATCGACTGATTTTGAGAAAATTAAAGATATAATATATCGTATAATATACCAATTTATAATGTAGCTTATGAGAATTAATATCTGTGAAGATATGTCAAACTAAGTAAAAGAGTTATTTTTAACTGACTTCATAAAGAAGGAGGTTTTCAATTCGTTTGTATGTTTCTGACTCAATTTTTTCGTCAATTGTGAACCGATTTTCAATTTTTTTCTTTTAATCGAAAGGGTATACTCTCGAATTGGTCCTGTTGTCATCATATCAGGATCTTATGAGTGGATCGCAGGCTAATCGAGAGAAACCCTCGAAAGTTGTTAACCGACTTCTTTGTTACACGATATTTCGTCAATTATGGAATGATTTCAAATTTTTGTTTGTATAATCCTGGTGTAGTCACATAGTCATCAAATTAGGATCTGATGAGTGGACCACAAGAAAATCGAGATAACCTCTAGGTGACGAACGTTTACATCGAAGAGTGAGATAGCAATCTTATACGCGCGTGCCCAGTACTAATATTCCTATAGGCGCTAAATATATTATTTCTAAAGCTATTCAAGTATTTGCGCAACTAAAAAGTATTTTTTTTTATAACAAAAATAAAACCGACTTCAAACAAAATACCAAAAAATAAATATTTAGCCAACTTCTTTCTACATCTTAAAGTCGGTGCCAAGTAAAACATAAAAAAAAAACAACAAATTTGCAAAATATAGTAATTTTTATGTTATCCTCCGCACTTGATGAGTTCGAAGTTAATTTTGTTTTTGTTAAAAAAAACACATTGTTCTGTTCTTTTCTTTACATTAAATTATGTCGGAGCTCTTTAAAAAATCCTCTATATACTGTTATATATTTTTGATAATGAGAATGACTATGAGATAGTTTTTTTTTCGAAATAAGATCTCGGAAATTTGTGAACTTTCATCAATATTTCCAATGCAGTATATATTCTATGTAGCAACAATGTGCAAACTCGACTTCTACCAGACCGAGTGTTATTGTAATAATTTTTTACTTTAATCATTTTATTTTATTTGGGGGCCTAACAGCTATAGTCTTAAAAAGTAGATACAAAAGTAGGCACAGGTGAGCTATTGATAAGCCTCCACAGACGAAACAAATCGTGGAGTAAAAAATGTTCTAACTGAATCGGGCCATTTCCCACCCGTATAAACGCAAGTCACGTAATCTCGTTGTTATAAATCGTTCCTTACAATAGCCCAAAGGAACATCATCTTCTCTTTCCGCTTGCAGTCTAAGCCGGAGTTATTCTTTTCTTTGCACTTTATTTTTGTAAAGATGACATATTTACTGCATAAATATAGAATTCTAGAGACATTATTTATATTGGAATATTTTACGAGTATCCATAGGTCACTGGTTTAAATCCGGTTCGAAGGACCAAAAAACTGTAGTGTGTACACAGTTTTAGTTTAGGAGGAAAGGCTAAAATGTAAAAAATACCAAACCCAACGAAAGCTGTAATATAGGAATATAAATGTGTTGTTAAGCATCAGGTCGCAGATGTTTATTTGTGAAATGCTGACTATTGTACATATTGTTACAACCTAGGCCCCTACAAAGACAAATTCCACGTATAAATCTGTAAAAGCACATTTTATTACCTATCGGCATTTGAACTAATTGTAATCCTTCTATAATCGTCTTCTTTTGTTCACTTATTTATTGGCATACGTTTCTAGTTATTGTAGAGAACAGCCGATTGTTCTATTGTACTCATTTACGGCCGCCTGCGGCTGCATCATTAGCCAGGTGTGCGGATTATGATTACTAGGAAATTGTGTGGACGTAGCCGGGTACACTCGCATTTGTGAAGTATAAAACGACGGTCTGATTGAGAGAGGAGTCAGTTGAGCTACGACTACGATACGGGCGTGACTTGTGTACATTCGGAAATCTAATAGTGACGGACTTTGCGCGTTTTATTGAATTACGACCTTCTGCATTGCAAAAGTAGATGGATGCAGAAGTCGTGGAAGGCCCTGACACACCTTCCATGGTCAAATTGATCGTGTACTAGCAGAAGGTGATGTCAGGAGCCTTAAGAATAGACGAGCGTGCATGACAAGAGCTATGTTGTTCGTGCCTACCCCGCAAGGGAACTGGCGTGAAGTTATGTATGTATGTATGTATATATGCATTGTTTGGATTTGTTGTGTTCGGTTATATTTGTACCTGTCTTATACGTGTTTGTATATTTCTAATAAACTCTATAGTAATTCTAATGGCATTTTACTTCGAGTCCCGCTAACTCGTAACAATATTAAATTTATATTCCGCAACTTGCCAATACAGTTATGCTCAAAACTTGTTGCCAACAAGCTTTATTTAAGTTATTTTTATATTTAGATATTTTATATTTGTTAGGCAGTTTAGTCGTGTATAACAAATTTTCTATACATTTATAATCGCTTAACAAACTCGAGAACAAGAGACAACGAATAATGGATTCATTTCGATACAAAGCCGCTTCCTATACACAAAAGGCTGAAAATTTAATTCAATTATAAGCAAACGATATTAAGTCTTTGGGAAGCGGTATTTTGAGGTGCGTTGATGCGATTAAAATATATTTATTGTTCCTTTGTGAGGCTTAAGACAATTTAATGTTTTCAGCTCGTAAATTGGATTAAATATGTATATTTTGATTTAATACAGGCCCATAAATTGAATATATAATCGCTTGTACAAATATTGTATTGTAACAAATGTGCAGATTAAATTTTTCAAGTGGGCCTTCTTGGCTGTAATGTATATAAATTGTGGGTAGTTGTACATTTTATACATAGTGAATAAAGGAGTTTTTGGCGGGAACTGAAAGGAGATGTTGTGCTATGCAGTTTTATTTTATAAAAATGTGTAAAATTACTCTAAAATGAACAATAGTTGTAGGATATTGATAGTTTTTGAGTAGTAATTATGTGTTTTGTGAGAAATGTGAACTGTATAGTCAAATGTGGCCTTTTGAGTTGTCACAAGAACTCCGTTGAATGGCACTAGCTGATTATCTACAGTTCAGCAGTGCTACACATAGGTTTAACAAAATGAAGAAACTATATTGTAAACTAAGATCTGGCTTAAAGGCCTAGCTGCCAAGCCATAAACTTAAATAAAATAAAAAAACATAGTGAATAAACAGTCTCAATACCGCTGCTATATTGTTTTATTAGAGTCATCTCAACTGCTCGCTTGCTAATCCAGCAGAGCAGTTCAGATGACTCTAATAAAACATTGTGGCAGCGGTATTGAGACTGGTTATTCTCTGTGTATAAAATATACAACTACCCACAATTTATATAAATTAGAAGAGCCAAATCCTAAAGTATGCAAAATAGTGGAAAATAGTCAAAGAAGTCTCAGGGTTGATTTTAACGAAAATGAAAGTGCATCACTGGATTTAAAAAAAAATCAGTTAGTTGTCAGGAATATAATCGGCTTATATTGAAAAACAAAAACAATGTAACTTTTTTTTTAAGTGAATCTTCTATATAGACGGGAGGTATTAGGATTTTTTCTGTCAGGAAAAAGCGTTACGGCCGTGGTGAATATTAGAGTAGACTATAGATGTTTTTATTGGTTCCGGATCGAATTCAGTTTTTTTATTTGATAAAATAAAATATGTTTAAATAAAAAATGCATTCATTAAAATGTACCTAACCTAACCAAATCATAATTTGCAGTAAACCTGCGAAAAATCGAAATGTGTGCTGGGACACATAGTAGAAGTGAAACTTCAACGGACTGTTGGAAAAACGACTCGCAACGGACAAGGGTGCACGGGCAGATTGTCAATGTACTTGTCCAACTTAAAAACTTGCCCGTAAAACTTCAAGCAAAAATTTTGTTGCGATTTGTTTTGCCACTTGTCCGTTGAAGTTTCACTTCTACTATGTGTCCCAGCGCAATTTTTTTTATTGCTATTGCTGGAGTACAGTAGACAGGCTGACGGCCCAACTGTGATGGCAAGTGGTTACCGTCGCCTATGCACATTTGCAACATTAAAGGTGCTACCAATGTGCAGCCAGACTCGTAGATGGGACTGGAACCTGGCCACTAATAGCGGAACACAACTCAAGGTTCCTCGTATACCATGGTCCAGTGAGAGTAAGTTGAACCGCTCCTTAGTTGTTGTCGCTCATCGTGTGCGTGCTGCCGCTCAAGACATTTGCTTTTCTCATGAAAAAGACAAACAGCCCCAATTGTGAGATATATTCTTGTAGAATGCAACAAAAGTAATAATGAAAGACAGCGACTAAGGAGTGACTTATACGTTACTAGCCCGCTGTAAGTAACAGACGTGTATAAAATAGATAAAAATAACAATGTAAAATAGTAGTAAGAACAAATAAATAGATATTAAGAATATATAATAACAAGCAATTGTAAATTAGCATAAGTAACAAATGTAATAGATTATAAGTTTTTGGAAAAGAAAGAAAAGAAAATAAATAAAAAGAAAAGAATAAAAGAACCTCCTTCTTAACCTATGATGGAGAAGAAGGCGAAAAAAATAAATAAATAAGTAGTGACGTATGCTTAGACTTGCTGGACTTAGGAGTTTTTCATTCCTTTTTAGCCAACACCTTGTCTGTAGAAGCAAAGTTAGTTTTAGAATTTATTGTTAAAAGCGTAAAATAAGTGATTAAGCATGCATGAACATACAAAAAGCATTATAATTTGTAAAAAAAAATCAAGGTTATTATGGCGGCATGCTCTACACCAGGGGTGATAGCCATCCATCTACCACGTTAATACGATGTCTTCTATGGTTCAGTACAGAGCGTAGGGACGTCACGGTGTAGTAACTATGTACTAGATTCCGTGACGCCCCGTAAAAGCGCGATGAATGGGGCGCAGGTTTAAGTTTAGTGGGAACTTCGGTGGCCGGTGCTCTTAGCAGCTTCGTTTTAGAAGCGAGCGTGGAGAACCGGTCGCTGAGAGTCTCCCACATACCCTCGATGCAGGCCTTATGCCTGTATTTCAGCCCTTACCTCGAAGGGCCAGAGGATGATGTCCAAAGACATTCCCCTGCGGTAACAAAAAAAAACAAGGTACAGTAGACAAATGACTTTATGCGAGGTACGAGACGCACTTGACCGTTTTTATTTAAGGATACTGCTGACGAAATTCGCGAAGTCGTAATGATCTGGAAAACTGATAAATTATAATAATGTTTTAGAGGTCTGTTGTATATAAACTTAACAACTTAACCATAATGCCCCGTAATAATTAGTAGCATCATACCGCCTGTCTGCTTGCTTCATTATCCTTAGGGTGTTATGTAATGGTTACGGAGGCGTCACGCACCGCTGTTGCCAACGATAACTGCTAACTTAACTAGGTTTGATACCTGGGCCATAAAATAAGCGTATATAATAATAGCCCATAAACGTTCCACTGCTGGGCTTGTGTCTGCCACTAAAGGGAGGAAACGTACAGTATACCCACCACGCTTGTCCAAGACGGCTTGGCAGGTTTGACATGTCGTTTGTCTTAATTGGCAGGTTACATAACGATATTTTCCTTCAACGTAAAAAAGCAAGCGTACCTTGGACGGTTCAACCAAAGTGATCCATATAAACATAAACTTAGATTATTTAATGTCATTCCTTGACCGTCGAGTCCTTTCAATTAAGCATTTCAAGCAAATTGGTACAACTTGGTTGATCCGTCTAATAACCGCATTATGTATAGCAAAATTGAAATTCTTTTTCAATGTACCAAAGTTCTAAATAAAAACAAATGTGTTTTTGGCGCTAACATAGGAGTCATACGCACTAAGCGGCTACACGAAGTCAGGGCAGCAGTTCAGATAACCACGCCCGTGCTACCAAAGTGAAGAGCGTCCTCCCCGAAGAAGAAGTAAGGTCACCAGTTCCGAATAATGTATAAACATGCGAGTTTCGGGTCTGGATGATTGCACCACTTACCAAGAAGTCGTGGCTGCCGTCGCCCGAGTCACAGACCATTACCCACAGCGGTTCAGTTCCAGTGTGATGAGTTCGGGCCCAAATAGACTGGGTTATGTGATCTTTTCTTGCCCAGTGGCAGCGGTAAAAACACTTGAAGATGCAAAATTAATGGTGGGATGGGCTAGTCAAAATCCTGCTGAATCGATAAAAGTTCGGCTGTATGAGGGATACAGGAGCGCCAGAAGAAAATTCCAAATCGCGGTTCACGAAGCGAAATCCGAGGCCAGCAGAGACCTCTTGGTCAGTCTCAACCCAGATCAGTGGTAGCGCCCATTTGAGATGGTGCGGAACAAGTTTCTCTCTCTCTCAGGATCTCGTGCGCGACGTGGCTGGCGCTCTGTTCACCTCAAGGGCTGAGCACTCGCCTTTTGTTATGGCTCCGCTAGACGCGGAGGACAGCGCGAAAAGACACCCTGTTCCCACGTGGATTAGGTAGACCTGGGGGTTGCGATGCTACGGCTTCAAGCCAGCTAACCGCCTAATATCAGCATTAGAGAAATCTGAGCTAATTCTATCGCTATATTTACGGCCACACGATATCGCTATCTGTTTAATATAACCGAGTTAAATTTTCAAACATTATAACCACCGGTTTACATTAAAGATCTTACCTAAACGATATGTATAATGAAACTAAACAAATCCAAGCGATATGTTTCTTTAATCCTTCCATATGCCACACATTTAACACCTCAAAGCCTCAAAAATAATAAACGCCGCAGTCTTTGGCTTAAAAAGCGTTTTTATTAGTGCAGGAACGGAGAAAGAATCTAATTCCTGCGGCCAGGCGTAGGTGGCCTTTCGACATAACAACTCACAGCTAGGTGATAGGTGATAGGACATTTGCCCATCTGAATGGCCACCACTCCTGGCCTAGATTATGCCGCCATAACAACCCTGAGTTGTGTTCAGGCATTAATGGCTAGATTCCAGTCCCCTTCTCAAGGCCGGCAGCACATTGGTAGGATTTTGGTGTTACAAATATCCACAGGCGACAGTAACTGTGACTAATGTACTGCCTGCCTCGCAGGAGTGGGGGGGGACTGGAACCTGACCACTGATGACGGAAAACAGTTCAAGGATGTTATGGCGGCATATCCCAGACCAGAGGTGAAAGGCCACCTGACTATGGATTGTTTTATCTCTCACGACAGGCTAGCAGACCGCAGGAATTAGTATTATTTAATTATAGGTAATATAATTATATACATTAAAAGAATAATAATATTAAAAATAATTCAATATTAATAATTAATTTGGTTAAGCGATTGTAAAAATATAAATAAATACAAATATAGGTATGTTAAAGAAGACGGACGTTTCAAATAATGTACATGATAAATAATAAAACTACGTTTCAACGATTTTAAGCGCGGTAATTTTATTTGATTTTGGTTTTTTCCGACGTTTCGGCCACTTTTCAGTGGCCGAAACGTCGGAAGACAAAGATGTCAAGTGTCAACGAGTATTGTTAAAGTTTTATTTAGCCTACCGCTAACTTGTTAATTTTAATTATTTAGTTTTAATTTTGTTTATGGTTATTATTTACTCTATGGGAGTCTGAAAATTAACAAGTTGGAGGTAGGCTTAATAAAACTTTAACAATACTCGTTGACACTTGACATCTTTGTCTTCCGTGATCACAGCCACTGAAAAGTGGCCGAAACGTCGGAAAAACCAAAATCAAACAAAATTACTGCGCTGAAAACCGTTGAAACGTAGTTATATTATGTATACAAGTCGCGAAAATTTAAGAAAATATTGCATTATAAATATTAATTTAATTTACAATTATTATAAATGTATGTCTTTCAAGACCACGGGCCATAAAAATGGCCCGGACATTTGGAGGGCTTGCGTGGGGCCATGGGAAGGCCAACACGTAGAGGCCCTTTGACAAATTTAATGTAAATGTGGCGTGACACTGACTGGCGATTATCCTTGTCTACACCATATAGTAATGCACCCAAGGACAAGCCCCGGCCAGTGTAGGACTATTGCGGGAAATGAGGACAAAAAGTACCGGGCTATTGGGCTGAACTGCTAGTGGTCTGGGACTATGGGGACTATGGCGTCTGTCCGTCGCAATGTTCAGGGAACATGGAAAAATGCGCAGACGGTGACTCGCCACTCCCTGCATGGGCCCCAAAAAATGCCATAGAAGACAGGGGCAACATGGGTGCGAGTGGCTAAGGGGTGTCGAGAGGTGGGCTGCAGGTTCACCTCAGCTACTTCCGACGTTAGGCCATTTATCACTTCCACCCCTGGAGCTTGAGTCTTAGCTCTAGCGATCTCCACTCCGTGCCGGCCGGTTAAGGCAAGCACGGAGGCGGGGGCCTTGCCTTGGCCCCCGGAGTCAGGTACGAGGTGTCGCTACTCACCTAAGGCTTCGCCACAAAGCCCCCCTGCGGGTTAATTTACAATTATAGATAGATAGATAACACTTTATTGTACACCATTACAGAAAAACTTATTATTATTTTTTGCACACCATGCAAATGGTAGAATGTGTAGGACATCAATTTATCATTGTAACAATTTTTGGAACGAAGTTCCTTATCGCGCGTTGTGAAAGGGGGCTAGACGGAAAAAATTCTTACGAAAAGTTGTCACGACACTTTTTGCTATAGTAAGCTATTATACAATTTCAATTTTAATGCAATGAAATAAAATCTAAAATATCAATTAGTGTAATAATATACGCTGTTTTTGATACTATTTGTTTGTTTATGTATTTCTTTCTATACATAGGTTTTTGATAAAATTTCGATAGTTTTCGATGCTTATCGACATACTTTTTGAGACGTTTTGAGAATTTTTAAGATATTTTAGGAGAACTTCGTTCCAAACATGTGTCCCAAAGACACCTCATTAGTTTTGTACTATATTCTGGCAAATAAAGATTATTATTATTATTATTTCTTCATTCCAGTACGTAAATTTATACTTTGGTTAAAAATATCAAAAGCAGATTCGTATATAAAATGAAGTTTGATTGTAGATTCAAAAGTAATACATTATGCATCGGTTCCCGGATGGACTAGACCAATGCAGTTTCATGCATTTTTACTTAAATTTCTAAGATAGCGAGTTTAATCTGAAACCAATGAATACAAGATCAGTGCAGATGGAACCGTCAGTTTGCTAGCCTATGTAGCTTTCCCATAATAATTTCATATTATTATCACAAAGGAAAAATGAATGAATGAATATGCTTTATTGTGTTTTAAAAGATATAGTGAACAGAAATAAAATGTTACCATACAATAGGCGGTTTTATCGCTGTTAGCGATTTTTTCTAGACAAACTTTGAATACAGGAAAACGGAGAAAGAATACAATTTCCTGCGGCCCCGCGGCCTGTCGTAAGAGGCGACGAAACAACCCACAGCCAGGTGGTGTAGGGCATTTGCCCGACTGGATGGCTACCACCCCTCGTCTAAAGTATGTAGCCGTAACAACCTTGAGTTGTGTTCCGGCACAACTCAAGGTTGTTATCGCAGCATACTCTAGACTAGGTAGGGGTGGTAGCCATCCAGACAGGCAAATACACCACCTGCCTGTGGTTTGTTTGTCGCCTCTCACGACAGACCGCCCGGCCGCATGAAATTGTAATCTTTCTCTGTTCCTGCACGAATTTTATTTCATCGTTATCTATAATCAAAAATATATCTAACTAATATAATAGAGTGGGTCTGAAAGAGAGTGTCGGGGTGAAGGTAAGGAAAGGAATGCTCCGGTGGTTCGGGCATGTGGAAAGAATGCATGATGAAAGAATGACTAAACAGATATATAATGCAAAAGTGGATGGATGCAGAAGTCGTGAAAGGCCACGACACATCTTCCATGATCAAATTGATCGTGTACTAGCAGAAGGTGATGTCAGGAGCCTTAAGAACAGACGAGCGTGCATGACAAGAGTTATGAATGTCAAAGAACGGAGTGAGGTGTGTAAGAATAAGCCTAAATGGCACTCTGTTGTTCGTGCCTACCCCGCAAGGGAACTGGCATGAAGTTATGTTTGAATGTATGTATGTAATATAATAGAATGTTATTATTGATAGATATTATTTAGGAACTTCAATTGCGATTTATTTTTCTATAAAAATATGTCTGTTTCATCCGCTAATAAAATATAGCCCTCTGACGATAAAATCGTTGAAAATATTGTACCGTGGAGTTGGTCAGGCGGTTATTTGTGCAGCGTATACGTGAGCAGCGTGAGAAAATGTTTGGCAGTGTTGCCACGTTCATGATCAAATATCCATGCAGGAACGGAGAAAGAATACAATTTCCTGCGGCCGGGCGGTCTGTCGTAAGAGGCGACAAAACAACCCACAGCCAGGTGGTAGGGCATTTGCCCGACTGGATGGTTACCACACTTGGTTTAAAGTATGTCACCATAACAACCTTCAGTTGTGTTCGGCATTAGTGACCAGGTTCCAGTCTCCCTTAAGAGAGCAGCAGCGCATTTGTAGCACCTTTGGTGTTGCAAATGTCCATAGGCGATAGTAATCGCTTTCCATCAAATGGGCCGTCTGTCTGTCTGCTGAACTCCTGCAATAAAAAAAACCAAAGACAAAACTAAAAGTATCAAGTTATCATTTGCGACAGATTGTCTTTATTTATTTACAACATATTTCTTTAATTTATTCGAGGTCGGCAGCACGTTGGTAACATCGCTTTCCATCAGGTAGGCCGTCAGCCTGTCTGCTGTACTCCAGCTATTAAAAAAATATATCCCAAGAGTAAATAAATGGACAAATGGCGCTTATGCTGCGGCTGCATCTACATTATTGATAAAGATTTGGACTATGGCCGATTGCGTCTTAGTTAAGCGTTAAAAAATAACGCCGTTAGCACATAGCCACATTAGTTTATATCTCAAATAATGCATTAAACCCATCATCGTATCGCCTTGAAGCGCCCTAAACACTGTCGCTGGTGAAGCCGCACTTTTACAGATACTAAATCGAGTTTAGCAATAAAATCGGTACATTCCGTGCAAATTTGACACCTGGCAACTAGTCTTCGCGAGATTAATGCGTGAATATTCGCGACGACGCGACAATACGTGATCATAATTCATTATACGGGGCAGATTTGTTTGCTGCTACCTCTCTTTTGTAATGAGTACAATTATTGTAAATTGGGTGATATTTTAGGCGACGACATGATTAATTTATTGTTTGGGTTATAGGGTGAGATTTCTGAGGGGAAATTCTACTAAGTGTTTTTATTTTATCATTAAATTTTATCCGTGCTGGAACGGAGAAAGAATACAATTTCCTGCGGCCTGGCGGCCTGTCGTAAGAGGCGCTAAACAACCCACAGCCAGGTGGTAGGGTATTTGCCCGACTGGATGGCTACCACCCCTGGTCTAAAGTATGTCGCCATAATAACCTTGAGTTGAGTTCCGGCATTAGTGACCAGGTTCCAGTCTCGATTAAGAGAGCAGCAGCGCATTTGTAGCACCTTTGGTGTTGCAAATGTCCATAGGTGATGGTAACCTCTTTCCATCAAGTGGGCCATCTGCCTGTCTGCTTAACTCCTGCAATAAAAAAAAAGTCCGGTCGCATTTTAAGCGTCAGATGAATTTTCAGGAATTTCTTCTTCTTCTGTAAGCGAGCGATTTCCGAAACTGGATGACTTAACGCTCATTTTACGTATGAGGGTAGATGAGGAGTTACTCCATCCAGCCCAACTCAACCAGAAACTCCAGCAGCTTCTTGACGTTCCTAAAAACTTTTCGGAAGCCACCTGGGGAGATACTTCGTCCTGTATTGGGCCACCCCTCCGCGTTTGAGCAGAACATGAGCAGTTGTTTCTTCTGCCTCCAGGCAAGCTTTGGACAGGGCTGTCAGTAACGGTTATATTGAGAAGATTCCTATTAAAATTGCCATGTCCAATGGCTGCACTAATAACTGGTCTCAGTCGAGATCGACTGAGCTTTAGAATCGTCCTGGAGTAACGCAAGAGGGTTCGGGATATTGCTAATTTGGCTTGCCTGCATTCCTCTAGGTTGTCCCAAGATTGTTGATGAACTTTCAATTTATGGATTTATTCAGTCCTAGGGTTTCTTAAGCTACCCAATCGGGGTTATTTTTTTTTTATTATTGCAGGAGATCAGCAGACAGGCAGACGGCCCACTTGATGGAAAGCGGTTACCATCGCCTATGGACATTTGAAACACCAAAGTTGCTACAAATGCGCTGCTGCTCTCTTAAAGGAAACCGAAACCTGGTCACTAATGCCGGAACACAACTCAAGGTTGTTATGGTGACATACTTTAGACCAGGGGTGGTAGCCATCCAGTCGGACACATGCCCTACCACCTGGCTGTGGGTTGTTAAGTCGCCTCTTACGACAGGCCACCCGGCCGCAGGAAATTGTATTCTTTCTCCGTTCCTGCACGGACAAAAACGGGGTGCGCATATGTTCTGAACTTGCTTTTCACTCATCAAGGAGGTACATAAATGGAGTACACTATCTTGCCCGCGCTTTACCGCACATTGGCAAGTACGTTTACGAAATTTATCATGCCAGGAATCAACTCGGAGTCTCTGCATTACAATGAGGTAAGCAGAGAAACGCTTGTCCCCTTCAGCCACAGAGGTCGTTAAAATAGAGAATGTATTGTAAAAAATGGAACCGCTATTTTGATTACAGCAGCACTTAGAACCGGCTCGATTAGCATGATATCACGATCTTACAATCGTATTACGTGTGGTGAGTGAGGGTTCTAATGGCCCAATTCCGCCTCTCCCTTTTTTTGATGACGCAGGGGAATGTCTTTTCTTGAGACACCGTTCTCGGACCTGAGGAGAAGACTCACTAAGGGATGTGTGGGACTATTGATCGGCCATGGCCTCCGAGCGAAGGACAGGGGGATGGACGACCGTCAAACTACCCACTAAACCTAACCTTCGCGCCTGGCCCACACACTTTTACGAGGCGCCACAGGAACTAGACCAATAGTTACTGCATCTGTGTCTCCCTAACGCTTGTCGACGAACCCAGGTGTCCTGCGGGGAAGGATACCCTCTTCAACAACAAGGGGGAAAGTTCCGGGATAGTTCCACCTTTTCAAATCCAATTCCTCCTGTCCGATTCCTTTTTATCAATCCCTAGCCTATCCTAAAGTCTGGAAATGCATTGGCGTTACCCCTGGTATTACAAAAGTCCAAAGAAAATCGTAATCACCTACCATCAAGTGTTTGCCTGCCACAGGCAATAAAAAAATAACTTATATCCATACATTTAGTTACACGCATACAGATTTAAAGACAAGTATTTGAGCGTTTACAAGTTCTACTAACAGGTATATTGTGAACGCTTAACAATCAGCCTTAACTTTGTGTTCGCGTGAAACTTTACTAGCTCCGCGTTACCACTAGTTACCTATAACTAGTTGTCGAAACTGGTGGTAATAGATGGGGTGTACCCAACTCCGCTCCATTTACCCCCAGCTCGCTCCAACGAGCACTGCTATTCACGTACCTGTGTGTTTTGTATTGCTCTATGGAAAAAGTTTGGTATCAAGGGTTTTTGTTCTGCCGTTGATTAGTCCCAACTTAAAATACGTAATGGCGCAGTAAAGTTAGGGATTGACCATTTTTAAACTGTGCTTTTCAAGAATGCTTTTTCAAAAGTTTCTTGGGCTGGAGCTGATTTAGAGCTTCATCTCCATGTTTTTATTATTATTTGGTATTTTTATATTATACTAGCGGCCCCGGCAGACGTTGTCCTGCCTTTAAAAAATAAAATTCTAGAACCCGATCCCAGAGCCACGTACCGGTTCTAATTGCGAATCTAAAAGAGTATAATATACATACATACGTAACTTCACGCCAGTTCCCTTGCGGGGTAGGCACGAACAACAGAGCGCCATTCTAACTTATTCTTACACACCTCACTTGCTTCTTTGACATTCATAACTCTGGTCATGCACGCTCGTCTGTTATTAAGGCTCCTGACATTATTAGTATTTATAAAATTTTAAAATCTATATGGATGGACAGACTCCACCATAGTTCTAGCATGGCTAAAGGGGGGATCATCTATCTAGATGAAGTAGACCATCTGGTCTACTTTCGTGAGCAATCGAATGTCTACTATATTAAATACATTAGATTATAAACAGTGGAGTCACATACCATCAGATTCAAATCCAGCTGACTGTGCATCACGGGGTTTCTAACCATGTAGTTTATTAGTCCATACATTGTGGTGGAACGGACCACAATGGTTATCACAGAAAGTTATACAGAAGCAAACAATAAATATAGAAGATAACAATAAGAAGAGAGGATTCAGACTTTAACTATTTCGTTACACATAGAGAATAATTTTATATGGTCTAGATTTTCTTCTTTACAGAGACTATTGAGGGTTATATCATATTGTCGAAGAATTTTGAATTTAAGATTACCAAAAAATAAAGGAACAACTTTACCTAAGTATGTTACATACATACATACATAGCTTCACGCCAGTTCCCTTGCGGGGTAGGCACGGACAACAGAGCGCCATTCAGGCTTATTCTTACACACCTCACTTGCTTCTTTGACATTCATAATTCTTGTTATGTACGCTCGTCTGTTCTTAAGGCTCCTGACATCACCTTCTGCTAGTACACGATCAATTTGATCATGGAAGGTGTGTACACGATAATTATATCGTTATAATATGAAATGTTACGTCACGAAATTTAGAATCCCTCCCACCCTTTCTCACACTTTGTTTCACTTTTACTGCGTGTGAACGGGACACACAGACACATACAATTTTTTAAATTTCTTGTCTGTTTGTCTGTTTGTTGGGGATTCATGTAAAAACTACTAAGCCGATGCGATTTTGGCTGATTGACAGCAAATTATTAAGACTTAAAATCTGCGCAATTTGTTATCCTGGAAATCCCGCGGAAATATTCCCGGGAGCGGTTTTTAGTTGTTCGAATGCATATGAATTAGTGTATTCCGACACAGTTTTCTTAATTAAAATAATAGCTTACGTTCTTTTTTTGATAGAACAACATCTGTATATATAAAAGAAAGTCGTGTTAGTTACACTATTTATAACTCAAGAACGGCTGTACCGATTTGGCTGAAAATTGGTAGGGAGGTAGCTTAGAACCAGGAGACGGACATAGGATACTTATATCCCGTCGAAACCGGTAGGTGGCGCTGATATCGGTTTCTAGAACCCTCCTAATCACCTGGTGCGATTTTGGTGATTTTATTTTTGTGTGCTTGAGTGGATCCCCGGATGGTTTAGATTCGCAATTGGAACCGGTAGGTGGCGCTGGTATCGGGTCCTAGATTTTTATTTTTCAGAGCAGGACAACGTCTGCCGGGGCCGCTAGTATAATAATAAAATTTCTTTTTAAATGCTGCGGTACTTTGTGTTCCGGGAAACCCGCGGGAATTTCATGTCAAGCGAGGACGAAGTAACGGGCATATCCTAGTATTACAATAGAATCTAACGTTGTACTTACAAATAAAATAATGGATGCTGAAATATTTTACTTTTAAAATTTGTCAATATACTAAATGTGGTCAATGTCTTTCCCAATCTCCACATGTATTTAATGGGTCTTCCAAACATTGACAGTTGATAGCGGCCATATTGTTAAAGCTACACCTGTCAAATTGGCTGTCATTTATTCAGTCTGTTTTGCCCACCGTTTGATATCGTGTGACGTCCCCGTTAGACTTTTTCTTATGGGGTCTTCTAAAGTCGCAGGTCTATGCGAATAAGCCACAAACCATAGCGGCCCTCAAAGCCAACATGACCGGTGTCATCGGTCAAATTCAGCCTGTTATATGCGCCAGAGTCATGAAAAATTGAATATTTCGGATGCACGCCATTTGCATAATGTTATATTCCAGCGAGAGTTGGGTATGGAAGAGAGAGCATGAAAGTAGAGTAAACGCGGTCGAGATGCGAGCACTGCGCAAAATCTGCGGAGTGACGCTCGCGGACCGCATTCGTAATACCGAAGTAAGAAAGAGAGTTGGTCTGAAATAGAGTGTCGAGGTGAAGGTAAGGAAAGGAATGCTCCGGTGATCCGGGCATGTGGAAAGAATGCATGATGAAAGAATGACTAAACAGATATACAATGCAAAAGTGGATGGATGCAGAAGTCGTGGAAGGCCACGACACACCTTCCATAATAAAATTGATCGTGTACTAGCCGAAGGTGATGTCAGGAGCCTTAAGAACAGACGAGCGTGCATGACAAGAGTTATGAATGTCAAAAAAGCAAGTGAGGTGTGTAAGAATAAGCCTAAATGGCGCTCTGTTGTTCGTGCCTACCCCGCAAGGGAACTGGCGTGAAGTTATGTATGTATATTCCATACATAATGGCATCGATAGGCTGTTCAAACGATTAAAAAATTTCGATGATATCCCCGGTCAAACTTTGTTTTATTTAAATTTAAAGATAGGAAGCGCTTAATGAACGACCCGTTATATCTCATCTGTGCTGGGATTGAAAAAGAATACAATTTTCTGCGATCGTACGGCCTATCGTAAGAGGCGACAAAATAACCTACAGCCAGATGGTAGGGTATTTGCCCGTCTGAATGGCTAACCTCTGATCTAAATTATGCCCTCATAACAACCTTGAGTTGTGTTCCCTTTAATGAGTGGTGACTAATTTATAGCACCACTTTCCATCAGGTGGGCCGGCTACCTGTCTGCTGAACTCATGCAATAAAATGTAAACGGAACTTCTAAGTAGACCTTAGTTTAATATTCCAGCGCAGTCTATACGATTTAATCAACCCATTAATGTAACTAATTACAGACAAAACCCATTTCTAGTGCGAGCAAGTAATTATTTAAATAAGGTAAATAAATACGGTAACATCGACCCATTTGTAATCAGTATTTCAGGATCCAAGCGGTGTCTAAATCTTTTAACAGTAACTAAGCATCTCGGTGCCTTTTTTACGTCTGCCTGTTACTTTTAACCAATAGCTTATTCGTGAAAACCTGTTATTGGATTTCTTTTGATAATTATAGTTATCTAAGCAAATGTAGTGCAGAAGTCGTGGAAGGCCACGACACACCTTCCATGATCAAAGTGATTGTATACTAGCAGAAGGTGATGTCAGGAGCCTTAAGAACAGACGAGCGTGCATGACAAGAGTTATGAATGTCAAAGAAGCAAGTGAGGTGTGTAAGAATAAGCCTGAATAGCGCTCTGTTGTTCGTGCCTATCCCGCAAGGGAACTGGCGTGAAGTTATGTATGTATGTAATCAAATGTATTTAGCTGTAAGTTTTCCATAAATAAACTATTTGAATATTTCATACTCGCGCTTGCCCACTTCCCTTGTCACTTTCCTGCTATCATGGAAAGTATGAGAATAGAGTTTTGGAACGAAATAATAATATTTTTGTGTTAAAACTTTATTCTCTTTTCATTACCTACAATTCCGCTTTCCCTTAAATTACTCATTAAATCATTTTAATGTATTTACCCAATTTCATTGTGATTTGTCTCACTTACTTCTTAGGGTGAGGCCTCACTGGATCGCGATATTCGTAAGAGGAAATGTTGTCTATAACGTAAATTGAAATATGTATATAAAAACAACAGCCACTAAAAGTCCCACTGCTGGGCCACAGCGTACTAGCCACGCTGTTATCTCCATGTGCAGGTTTCAGCACGATGTCTGCCTTCGTCGTTAGCACGTGGTAATTATAACAATATGCAAATTTCATAAGTCATTGAACTCCCTATTTGGTGCATGCTTATCGGCCAGGATTTGAATCCGCGTTCTTTGAGTTGGGGACACGTACGCTACTCACTAAGCTACCACGGTTTATAGTACATGATACCGTGAAAATGACTAATTGTTTTAGATTTTTACGACCATCTAAATCCGATGATTTGTTCCGTGCAGGAACGGAGAAAGAATACAATTTCCTGCACCCGCTTGGCTTGACGTAAGAGGCGACAAAACAATCAACAGCCAGGTGGTAGGGTATCTACCTGTCTGGATAGCTACCACCCCTGGTCTAGAGTATGCCGCTATAACAACCTTGAGTTATGTTCTGGCATTAGTGATCAGGTTCCAGTCTGCCTTAAGAGAGCAGCAGCGCATTTGCAACGCCTTTTTTTTATTATAGCTCACGTATGCTCACGATCTCGTCCTATGTGAAGCGAAGATATGGTCTAGGATGGAGCCATGCTTACTTCGAAGGTACCTATTCACACGGGACTTGACGACACCCAGGTTACAAGTATCGGGAAAAACAGACTCCGGCAATGAGATCCACTACTTTGCAGTGCATGTGATGAAGCTAGATGCAAAACGCTTCGTTCTTATAGGTAAAATATCCACCATATATCGGTGCCGCAGTCGGTGCGTCTGGTTGTCCGATGATGGAAGGGAGATGGCGGGATCAGATTGAAGAGCTCAGCTGCACACTCTCCAAAGTGAATCCGATAGAAAACCGATAAGCTGGCGACCCTACGTCGATGTTCGAGACTTTGAGTTTTGTCGTCGAAAGGCTGGTCGTTGCCAACTAGCCTCCTGACTTTCCGCTCAATCGACTCTAGTGCTTCGAGTTGGTATTTAGCTGAGCCATCCCAAAGATGAGAGCAGTACTCCATATATGCTTGTACTTGTATTTTGTGCAACTCCATCGGCTACGATAGTAACAGTTTACCATTAGGTGGGCCCTCTGCATCTCTGCTGAACGTATGGAATAAAAAAATATATAAAAACAATAAGAAAATCCGAATAAATCTATCTTCAAGCTCAGAAGAATAAAATATGTAGGGAAGCCGAATTTGTAATACGAAGCCGATCGCATCGCGTTGCGTAACGAGAACTTAGTACTGAATAATTGAACTAGTACACGTAGTGACGTGGAGGAAAGAGTCAGCTCCTCCTCCTTGGCCACAGAATAGGTTTAGGTGGGTCAATGAACTATACAAGATAATTATGTAGTATAATTTAAACTGTTCGTGACAACCGGTAGACTTCTATGCACAAAAGGGGTACACTGGCCTGTCGAAGGCTTGGAAGCTCTTCGAGTCAAGTTGTTCCACATCTCTAATATTAGCTCGATTGGTAATTGTCCGCGTCTGGTATATGTTGGTTTTTTTGTATAGGTTGTCTTAGGTAAACTAAGGGTAACCTTGGTCCTGGAATTAGATGATGAAAATAGGCATTCGTTTTGACAGTGTCTTCCGTTAGAAAACTAAATCAGCTCAATTAATTATATTTAATTTTAAGTTACATTTTACATCTATGGATAGGAACTCACCCCAGCGGGAACACTTTAATATAGTAAAGTTAAAGGAAGTTTTGAATCGTATGGAATAATATTTATAAAAGAATTATAACAGCTGATATTTTTGAATTTCGAGCGAGAGGCTTCTTCTTCTTCTTTTTTGGAGGACTATGCCTCCAACGAAATTAGCATTGATTTTGCCAGTGTCACAGTAGTTGATAAAATGTCAGATGCATATATATATATGAGATAAAAGAAAGAGAAAAATTTGGCCGGTAAATTCAAATTCTGTGATCCTGTGGACAAAACAAACATAGAATGTTAAACTAACTACACTATAAATATAAGTTATTTGACGTTAAAAACTTCGATAAAATATTTACATGTTTCTTATCATCTAGGGTTAAAAGAAAGTTCACATTGACAGGGCGAGGAAAGTTATTAGGTAAAATGCTGTAAAGGGGTCTAAAATTTTGGGACATTAAAAAAAAATATGGTGAACTGAACCTTCAGCTAAGCCAAAGAGCGAGAGGCTTAACCGCCATCACAGTTTTTTTCTAAAACTCTCTTGACAGTGACAAAGTTTGACATTAGTACTGTCATTGGCTATTTCTATGTTTTTTTAATGGTGCAAGTGCAACGTTACAGTGGACTAGTTTCCATTGGATACATTACTATTAACCATACAGACGAAAAACCACGTGTATACTACAAAATTTTACGCACACAAGTTAAAAAAAATGCTTGTCTTCAATTTCTTCGTCTAAACTTTTGCTTTCAATTTTTTTTTTAATATATATTTTGTGAATAAACAAAAGTTAAGTGCGGTCTAGCCATTAGGAACGATCCCCGACCGTTGACACTGCAACTTATCTCCCAAAAATACTGCCGAAGTTTATTTAAGTTGCCCTCGTAATGACTCTTATCCGTGTTCAAGTTAATTAAGTAATCATCAAGTTGAATTCATTTTATTAGTGTAGGCTAGGTATAAAGAGCCTGCTGAGTAAGTAAAGCAATGGTTATTTTTTTTAAACTAACCTGTTTATTCTTTTGCGTAAATGACAGGTTTGGTATCAATACACTATTTTGTATAACTATATTCGTATTGTTACGAACTTGTGGGATATGAAGTAAAGTATCGTTGGAATTATCACAAAGTTTATTAGAAGTATACACACATAATTCACAGTTCTTACAAGTACAACCAAATACAAGAAGTGCAAACCGTAGAGCAGAAAACCAAAATATCACATAAATCGCGCAAAGTCCGTCATTATAATAAAACACCTGCAAACCGGTCCGGTTTGCATCAGTATGTTTAACATAATAGATCTGTAGATGAATTGAGTTTGTGCTATGCATTTAAAATGAGAAAAAAGAGCGTGAACTCTCTTTGGGGACATCTAGTTGCAACAAGTTCCTTTCGCTATATATAAATATAATAATAATATAAGTAAATATTGCCTTCGTCAGCCGGCACGGAGTGGAGATCGCTAGAGCTAAGACTCAAGCTCCAGGAATGGAAGAGATAAATGGCATCACGTCAGAAGTAGCTACGGTGAACCTGCAGCCCACCTCTCTACACCCCGTAGCCACTCACACCCATGTTGCCCCTGTCTTCTATGGCAGTTTTGGGGCCATGCAGGGAGTGGTGAGTCACCGTCTGCCCATTTTTCCATGTTCGAGCGGGAACCGTTACGATTGGAGGAGGGTTAGGATGTGAAAGGAGGGATACTTAGGGCGTGAAGAGGATGTGATAAGGAGAATGGGAAGGAAGGGAATAAAGAGGAAAGGAAACTGGAAACAAGGAGAGGTGTACACCACTGCCACGGAACAAAGGTAGTGTGACAGTCGGGCTGGGGCCCCGGGTTCGCTTACCCGAATGCACTGCTTGACGGACAACTGTCCAGCAGGTGGCACACCCTGGGGTTAATGAGTACTGACGAAATAATGAGTACTGACGCGGAGTATATCTCTAACGATCTCCGTCAAGTAATATATAGGATAAGGGCTCCTTTTTTGTGAAACTGACTGGGGCGCCCTAAAAAACGATTCTACACGTGTTTAATACAAAATCCAACAACGTCGGACAATATTCAAATTAAACGGTAATTATGCTTAAAGTTGGGCTTTTCATAAAGGAACCTTTCACGCACCGTTTGAAATTGGGAACTGAAATGGTTTCTAAGAGTTTGCCGCTTTACAACTTCACGATTCACTATTGATCGGGTCGATATATTTATTTAATTGATTGAGCTTCTTATTATATAATAATAAAAGATTAATACATACTATCACTAATATATCTATCAGTGCAGGAACGGAGAAAGAATACAATTTCCTGTGGCCGGGCGGCCTGTAGTAGGAGGCGACTTAACAACCCACAACCAGGTGGTAGGGCATTTGCCCGACTGGACGGCTACCACCCCTGATCTAAAGTATGTCGCTATAACAACCTTGAGTTGTGTTCCGCATTAGTGACCAGGTTCCAGTCTCCCTTAAGAGAGCAGCAGCGCATTTGTAGCACGTTTGGGGTTGCAAATATCTATAGGTGATGGTAACCGCTTTCCATCAAGTGGGCCGTCTGCCTGTCTGCTGATCTCCTGCAATAAAATAAAAAAACGTGGCGTGGTGGCACCAATTATGTTTGCAGGATGTGTTAAGCGGATATTAGACGGTTCATTTTTGTCCTTTAATTTGGTTGAAACAAAATCAAAATTCAAATTCATTTATTTGCTTAAAACATGGTACAATTATTTGAGGTGACATAAGAACACAAGACTCACATGTTTTGGGGATGAAGCGTGCAAATTTTCCTTAAGATTATCAAATTAACAAAAAAAAAACACATTAATGTCAACCATATACAATTTTTCAAAAAATTATCATAAAAATTCGCTTACGGAATAAAAACATTTATTCAACAGCCGTTTGTGTAGTCTTTGTTCGAATATATTCGTGGGCAGATATTTAAAATCTTCGGGAAGGTCTGTCGTCGGGGCCTTCCAGTTTAGCGCCTTTCAACAACATTGATTCAATTAGATTGATCAATCTAATATCAACAATAGCATTCTGCTTATTTTATATGATACTAAAAAATCTAGGACCCAATCCCAGCGCCACCTACCGTTCCCAATTGTGGATTTAAACCATCCGGGAACCGAGTCAAACACAAAAACAAAATCACCAAAATCGCTCCAGGTGATTAGGAGGATTCTGGAACCCGATCTCAGCGCCACCTACCGGTTGCAAAGGGATAAAAAGTATCCTATGTCCATCTCCTGGTTCTAAGCTACCTCCCCACCAATTTTCAGCTAAATCGGTACAGCCGTTCTTGAGTTATAAATAGTGTAACTGACACGACTTTCTTTTATATATATAGATTAATTTTAAGTGAATGAAATAGAATCGAAATGTTGCAAATCGGGTTATGAGTTTCAAAAAGAATAAAAAAGCTTTTGTTACATCAAGTTACAAAAAGTTGAAAATTGAATAATAACATGATAATTATGTATGTATATATGTTAACATTATTCTGTTGTTTTAGGTCTATTAGGATAATGTTTACAATTTAACATTAACAATGCTTATGAACTGAAGTTTTCACGTAGGTATCTCAATGGGAGTCATCGTTACAAATTTTTAGAGAATAATAAAGCTGGTATTTGTTTACACATTAACATAGATAATAACGCCTCTTCACTAATAAGGTATTATCTTCCAAATGGAAAATTTTAAGAGCTTTTTTGACCTTAAATAATTGTATCGTAACGAATAATTTTTATTTTGTCAATTTATTTTAAAATATACTGTGGGAGTTTATATATGTTGTGTCGTGCGTCGATGATGGTTACCTAGATGGATAGGTGACAAACCTCTGGCGAGAGCCCATGGCTCAATCGCCCGAGAGGGGAGTACGAAATAAGACGAGTTGTACTCTTGCAGTATATTAATTTCTTACGCATGGACGGGAACTGTGTGAAAGATAAAAGATATTTGATTTCGATAATGTGGGGGCTTAAGTAAGTGTGTGGTGCGTTGATGATGGTGATCCCATTTGATAGTGACGCACCACTGGCGAGAGCCCATGGCTCAATCGCCCGAGAGGGGAGTACAAAATAAGACGAGTTGTTGTACTCTTGCAGTATATTAATTTCTTACGCATGGACGGGAACTGTGTGAATGATAAAAGATATTTGATTTCGATAATGTGGGGGCTTAAGTAAGTGTGTGGTGCGTTGATGATGGTGATCCCATTTGATAGTGACGCACCACTGGCGAGAGCCCATGGCTCAATCGCCCGAGAGGGGAGTACAAAATAAGACGAGTTGTTGTACTCTTGCAGTATATTAATTTCTTACGCATGGACGGGAACTGTGTGAATGATAAAAGATATTTGATTTCGATAATGTGGGGGCTTAAGTAAGTGTGTGGTGCGTTGATGATGGTGATCCCATTTGATAGTGACGCACCACTGGCGAGAGCCCATGGCTCAATCGCCCGAGAGGGGAGTACAAAATAAGACGAGTTGTTGTACTCTTGCAGTATATTAATTTCTTACGCATGGACAGGAACTGTGTTAAAGATAAAAGATATTTGATTTCGAGAATGTGGGGGCTTAAGTAAGTGTGTGGTGCGTTGATGATGGTGATCTCGTTTGATAGTGACGCACCACTGGCGAGAGTCCATGGCTCAATCGCCCGAGAGGGGAGTACAAAATAAGACAACGATTTGTTGTACTCTTGCAGTATATTTTATTATACAGTATATTAATTTCTTACGCGTGGACGGGAACTGTGTGAAAGATAAAAGATATTTGATTTCGATAATGTGGGGGCTTAAGTAAGTGTGTGGTGCGTTGATGATGGTGATCCCGTTTGATAGTGACGCACCACTGGCGAAAGCCCATGACTTATTCGTCCGAAAGGGGAGTACAAAATAAGAAAACGATTTGTTGTAATCTTGCAGTATATTTTATTATACACTATATTAATTTCTTACGCATGGACGGGAACTGTATGAAAGATAAAAGATATTTGATTTCGAAAATGTGGGGGCTTAAGTAAGTGGGTGGTGCGTTGATGATGGTGATGCCGTTTGATAGTGATGCACCACTGGCGAGAGCCCATGGCTCAATCGCCAGAGAGGGGAGTACAAAATAAGACGAGTTGTTGTACTCTTGCAGTATATTGATTTCTTCATTGTTCCTAATTTAACTTAGACTATATAGATAGAAACCTTATCGTTTATGTGATGTGTTCGCCAGTATTCTGATCAATATTAAATATTATATTTACACGTATATTAGACTGGGCATTTTTCCTAATACAGAGAGATGCCGATTCCTATCGGCAACTCTAACAGCGATATCATCAATCTGTATTTATATAGCATCACTTTCATGTATTAACCATAGAATTTAACTCTGTTAAATTATACATACATACATAACTTCACGCCAGTTCCCTTGCGGGGTAGGCACGAACAACAGAGCGCCATTCAGGTTTATTCTTACACACCTCATTTGCTTCTTTGACATTCATAACTCTTGTCATGCACGCTCGTCTGTTCTTAAGGCTCCTGACAGCACCTTCTGCTAGTACACGATCAATTTGATCATGGAAGGTGTGTTAAATTATATATTAATAAATTGGTGGATGAAACTTGATGCAACGGATGACTTATTTTTTTCCATACAATTATTTTTTGAAGGTTTATTGTTAACACATTATTAGTATTTTTTATTGCTCGAGTTCAGCAGACAGGCAGACGGCCCACTTGACAAAAAGCGGTTACCATCGCCTATGGACATTTGCAACACTAAAGGTGCTACAAATGCGCTGCTGCTCTCTTAAGGGAGACTGTAACCTGGTCACTAATGCCGGAACACAACTCAAGGTTGTTATGGCGACATACTTTAGACTAGGGGCGGGGAGCCATTCAGTCGGGCAAATGCCCTACCACCTGGCTGTGGGTTGTTTTGTCGCCTCTTACGACAGGCTGCCCGGCCGCAAGAATTTGTATTCTTTCTCCGTCCCTACACGGATAAGAGTAAGGCATGTGGGTAAGTATAGAGGCATTATAAATGCGCCTGTTTCCATTTCAAATTAAAATTCATTTTATTGCGAATATAGGTAAGATAAAAGGTGTTACAATAAGTAGTTAGTACATCTAATTACTACAGGTACCGGTGTGTTAGTATTTGAATACCAAAATTCCAAATGAATAACTTTTTTAATAGTGAATACAATGATATAGAGAATGTAGTGCGGTGAAGGAAAATCATCGTGATGAAACCTGCACATCGAGATATCCGATGTGTTAAACTTGCCAAGCCGCTTTGCACAAGCGTAGGTTATACTGTCCGTTCCCCTATAATGGGAGAACCGAGCCCAGCACGTTTATGGGCTGTTATTATTACATTATTATTAGCAGTTTTTTTATGAAAAATGACTGCGAAACAGTAAGACAGCCAGGCTTGTGGTGAATTTATAAAGGTAGTTAACATTTTTTTTTTGTAAACAATAATGCAATATTTTTGTCGTGATTCAGAGATTCAAATTTAAAAATCTTACATTAATATGTATCATTTTCAGAAATAATACTCCCTACAAAGTTAAGCCAGCGAAGGCTCGGAAATACCGCTTTTATGCTCCAAGTTGGAAAGTTCCACAGATTTTGATACGGTCACGTACGTTTATATCCCGACGATGTTTCGCTCGACAACTCTGAGCTAAAATTAAGTAGAGTACGACCTATTAAAGTTAATAAATACGTGTCGAGAGTTACAATGAGATGCAGTGGTCACTTTACACGGTTGGACAAGAAACAAGAATGCTTCGAAGCCGCAGTAGTACATTTTTAAAAAGAGTACTTAGTTTAAATAAATATACTTAGAATTAAATATGTATTTATACTAGCTGAATACGACCTATTAAAGATAGTAAATATGAGTCGAGAGTTACAATAAGATGCAGTGGTCACTTTAAACGACTGCCCAAGAAACATAAGAATTTTTGGAAACTTTGAAGGCGCAATAGTATGATTTTTAAAAAGAAAACTTAGTTTAAATAAATATACTTAAAATTAAATATATAGTTATACTAGCTGAATACGACCTATTAAAGTTAGTAAATATGTGTCGAGAGTTACAATAAGATGCAGTGGTCACTTTACACGACTGCCCAAGAAACATAAGAATTTTTTTAAACTTTGAAGACGCAATAGTATGATTTTTAAAAATAAAACTTAGTTTAAATAAAACTACTTGAATTTAATTATGTAAGTATAGTTATACTAACTGAATATGACCTATTAAAATTAATAAAAATGTGTTGAGAGTTACAATGCAATGAGATGCAGTGGTCACGTTACACGACTGCCCAAGAAACAAGAATTCTTTAAAATAATTTTCACTCAATGCCCTTAGTACGTAATTTCAAAACATTAGGTAAATAAAAAAAAATACGTAAAGATAGAGGAAAGCATCGTGTATTTAATTATAATGGCATTTTTAAACAGTAAAAAGTATTAATTTGTTTCTATATTGTAAAATTTGTATCTAAATCATAGGTCAAGTGTAAGATATTGCTACAAGTTACGTTCTATGGGTTTTATCAAGCATACCGTCGTATTTGAGATATACAGTAGAGTAATTTGAACACAGAGAATTACATCATTACATAATATCAAGAATTCCGTAATTCTCCACACAAATAATAAGAAACATCCATCTGTCCGTATCACAGAAGTTTCAAAGGAATTACTAAACTTTTGTTGGGAACTGTCGCCGCTGTATGACGTATTTGCATGATATTTTGTTTCGAGTTTAATTTAGGGAGTTTCAAAGAGAATTTTGGAGAAAATTCTGTATCAGATTCACAATGAATGCGAGACGAGAAGTTATGATGATCTGAAGACATATTATAATGTGTTATTGGGTATTAGGGTAATAATTGCAGCCTATAAAATCCCACTGCTGGGCTTAGGCTTCCCACAATAGGGCAACAGACAGTATACCCGCCACGCTTGTCCAGAGTGGCTTGGCAGGTTTGACACATCGGTTATCTCGATGTGCAGGTTTCCCGTTGTCAATATACACATTAGGTCAGAAAACTGCCCAAGTGGTGCATATGTTCCAGCCAGAATTCCAACCCGCGCCCTTTGAGCTAGGACACGTGCGCTAGTCATTATATACCAACCACCATTTGCCAGTGATTTCGTCCACGTACAAGTAACAAGTATTAAAATTTAAAATCAAAGATTATTAGAAATCTTGAGGTAGAAAGAAAATACTTGTTTTGTATTTAAATTGCAGTTCAAGATTGCATGTTTATTTAGCAAAAATTGCCTATAAATATTTTTCCAGGTGGTAGAGCATTTGCCCGACTGGATGACTACCACCCCTGGTTTAGAGTATGCCGCCATAACAACCTTGAGTTGTATTTCGGCATTAGTGATCAGGTTCCAGTCTCCCTTAAGAGAGCAGCAGCGCATTTGTAGCATCTTAGCTGTTGCAAATGTCCCTAGGCGATGGTAACCGCTTTCCATCAAGTGGGCCGTCTGCCTGTCTGCTGAACTCCTGCAATAAAAAAAATATTACAATAAATCACACAGTTAGCTGCTAAACAAAATATCTGATTTAGTATGAATTTTAAAGACTACGGATATTTGACCACCTTAGTTTGAGTATAAGTTTCACTTCTACTATGTGTCCTAGTACACATTTCGATTTTTTAATTAGTTTAGTATTACATATCGGTTGTTCCACCACTCGGCTCGATTTTCCCATCACTGAATTATGATTGATTATTTTCAGATATTTCCCATTACTGATATAGATAATTTACCAAGAAATGTCAATAAATTGTTAAAAGTTAATCAGAAGAGGGTTCTTAATTCGGCTATAATTTTGATTACTCCCTTAGGGATGCTGTCAGACGCAAGAACAAACTTTGCGAGAGTAGTACAGAACTAAGATTAGGTTGTTTCCGAAAGCCAAGGATGTACTTGATAAAGGATAAGGCAAATTTATGCATTTGTAATTTCAGTAGAAGGTTGTATAATTTGTTATTAGTTCGCCACTCTTCAAACGGACCACCCAAAGCCAGGTGATTGGACATTTGCCCCTCTGGATGGTCAGGTCAGTCAGGGCCCAGCCCTAATGGGGCTGCAGGGGCCTCCCCGTCTACGAATCCGGCAGCACATTGATAGCACCTTAAGTGTTGCAAATTTTTATAGGCGATGATAACCACTTTCCATCACAGTTGAGCCGTCAGCCTGTCTGCTGTACTCCAGCAATAATTTTTTTTTAAAGGGATCAGAAAATAGATAGCAACCATGGCAGAAGAGATGTTAGCAAAAATAGCGATGTTATAGAAGCGCAATATCGAAGTGGTAGAGCCGTGCGGGATTCTTAGTCTCGATTAAAGCTGGCTGGGCCAGATCGATCGATATGATACTACGCTCTCACGTAATATTGGCGTGAAATGGTGACCCTTGAGTTAATCCTGTTTTGTACGATGGGAGTTACAATGGTCTACTTCTCTTTCGTCTATCCCATCTCCACTATCTTTTTGCTCCTGTTTCCTCCTTCTCCTTCCTTCTCCATCTCCTATTCCTTCTATCCCTCCCCTCTATCCCATCCTAAAGGCTGGTAATATGTCGGCTTCACCCTCAGGTTGCAGAGACCTATAGACGACGGTAACCACTTTTCATTAAGTAGCCCATCTACCAGGGGCTTAATTCTGCTATTTCATTATATTGGTGTAACGAAGATATTCACAGTAGGATTCCATTGCAGCAGTGTCAAAAATTCATATGCTACTAAATCCATAATATCGTTTAAAAAAAATGATATTAGCATTAGCAGAAATTCATTAGTTGAAATGAACATTGCAAAGCTACCAAAAATTTCATATATTTATTTCGCATGCCACGTGCATGCCTTTGGAATTGACAGAATACCGGAATCAGACCAACCTTCGGTTGAGGCTATAGTGTCTGACGATTTTGAAGAGATAGTAAATAGCAGAATTGGACCTCTGATTGCCAGGTTCGCAAAAAAATACAATATTGCATACAAAATGGTCTATAAATTCGCATAATGAATTTTTTGTTACATTCCATATTGTTATTTAAAAGATAGGTATATATTTTTTTAAATAAATAAATCGTATATTATGTATTTCGTTCTCTCGTCTAGTTTATATTTCTTCTTCTTAATTTTAAAATCGTTATTACTGAATATTATTCAAAAAATTAGGAATTGTTTATAAAGCTATTAATATATATAGACGTATTCAAAGAATTTTGATTGGAGATGGTAGGTAGTAAAAATAACACCATGTTAAACCTCAAGTAGCACGCAGAAGGTGTTCTTTTTGAAGCTTGAAATCGCTTATTAAAATAGAAAAGAAATATGTTAAAATTTGCCGTATCTATTTTGATTATCATCATTGTTGAATCTTGTTTTGGTTTGAAAGTTCTTTAAAGGAAAATTTAATTTAATTTCTTTACTAACAATAAGTATTAAAGGTTTGAATTTAACTTAATTTATATAATCAAAAGACGCCAGGTTGATGGCATTCAGTTAGAAAAGAATTTAAACAAAGTATGGAAGTTTCATACATCTACTCATCGCAGTGGACAATGAACTACTGGCTAGCACACATATTAATAGTTGCTCTATCTCGCTCGCACATCATCCCGCACATTTTGCTATGTATTGTACTAGCTATACGACTTGTTACTATTTGTACTTAAGGTTACCGTTTCCGAAAGAAATTAATTCACTTCAGTTCACATCAGCTCTTGACAGTGAATAGTACTCCTTGCCATCTGAAGTATCATTTAAACTTTGTATCTCTGCTACAAAAGAAAGATAAAGACTTTATTTAAAGAAATAGCGACGCACTTACTAGGTTTACATACTTTATAATGTATTTTTTTTTGTAATCGAGTTTTGAGAATTTCTACGCCGCATTTTTAGCAACGAAGGTTTGCACTCTGCTAACTGCTATACCGGTGTTATAACACAACGCTGATTTTACGTGCAAATCTTCCACTATAGATAGTCGTGATATCAAAGCGACACGAATTGAGGTCAACAACCTTCATTCAATTCAAAATAATATTAAAAATCTTAACTTGCCTATTCTACGATTTTCTTTACAACGGCCATTTTCATTTTTCCCCTTTTTAAAATCATGAAACGTGACATTTCCAAGTATTTCTCCAAGTGAAAAAAGATTAATAGGCTGTGTCACAATCAGATACCTGGGCCCTTATTCTGTATGACAGGAAATTCTTTCTCGAAAACTTGCGTTTCTCAAAATAGAGCAAGCTAATATTTCAAGGCCCAACAAGGTGGTTTCATCAGCTTCCTTCGTATTAGATTTTATTGCGAATTTGGCCAACAGGCAGAAGTTCCAATACACAGAAAGTTGTTACCATCGCTTATAGACGCTTGAAATACCAACAAAGTCTGATTTCGGTATTCTGCTAATTCCAATGGCGTGCCTATAGCACGCCACTTTATCTTTATAAATGTTTATAACCGAAAGCCGCGAAATAGATGTTTAAAATCTTTGCTAACTTTTCAATATTCATTTCGGCTTACGCCATTCCACTACTGGTATTACCATTTTTATTCTACTATTATTTGACGACATCGAGAAGATATTGTGGCTTTAGTAGTATACGAACTTTTAATACTATCACGATGGAATTGTATTTTGAATATCTTCGCCTGACGCCTGAAGCCAACCTGTTGCCAGATTTTAGGATGAGTTCAAGAGAAGAAGATAATGGGATGGTAAAGTGAGATCAGACAAGAAGAATGGGACAGAAGGGATGCGATATGGAATTAGAATAGAGGGAGAAGGAAGTAAGCCATCAGAAACACCATTAATAATTGAAAGTCAAGAGTCTACTACCGCTTCTAAAAGCAATTTTAGTTACGGTTGAAGAAGAAGTGGTGCAACAAATTCTCCAGCAATATATCTTTACTTCATAGTTATTATTATTATTCGTCTATTTTTTTCTAATATAGTTTATACTAATACAAAGTTTAACAATATAAATGATTACTGAAAGAGCTTGGTGGCGATCGTATTATACTCATTCGATGCGGTCGTCTAACAAATCTTTCGTCGTATAATAAGTCTTCTCGCACAAAATTTGCTTTACTACTTTTTTTAAATTTGTTTATTGAAAGCTGTTGAACGTTTTCTGGGATTCTGTTGAAGAGCATTATACTTTGCAACAGGAAACTATTGTTAACTCTTTTGTTACATTCGAGAGCGGGATGCGTGCGAAGTAAAAGCCGGTTATTAGCACACTGAAGTCAGACGTTTATTACACAACAATTCCTCCCCTCAGTTTTTTACATAAAATATTACTACTAATAATAATAATACTCTCTACCCGCAGGGGGGGCTTTGTGGCGAAGCCTTAGGTGAGTAGCGACACCTCGTACCTGACTCCGGGGGCCAAGGCAAGGGCCCCGCCTCCGTGCTTGCCTTAGCTGGCCGACACGGAGTGGAGATCGCTAGAGCTAAGACTCAAGCTCCAGGGGTGGAAGTGATAAATGGCCTAACGTCGGAAGTAGCTGAGGTGAACCTGCAGCCCACCTCTCTACACTCCTTAGCCACTCACACCCATGTTGCCCCTGTCTTTATGGCATTTTTTGGGGCCCATGCAGGGAGTGGCGAGTCACCGTCTGCCCATTTTTCCATGTTCCCTGAACATTGCGACGGGCAGACGCCATAGTCCCCATATTCCCAGACCCCCAGTACCATTAGCAGTTCACCCCAATAGCCCGGTACTTTTTGTCCTTATTTCCCACAATAGTTCTACGCTGGCCGGGGCTTGTCCTTGGGTGCATTGTTATACGGCGTAGACAGGGATAATCGGCGGTCAGTGTCACGCCACATTTACATTAAATTTGTCAAAGGGCCTCTACGTGTTGGCCTTTCTATGGCCCCACGCAAGCCCTCCAAATGTCCGGGCCATTTTTATGGCCCGTGGTCTTCCAAGACATACATTATCTATAATACTCTGATAACAAACAATAAACTTACAACTAACAAAGACAAAATAATTTACAAATTTAAAGAAAAGAAAGGTTTATAATTCACCCTTGGCAATGCCCGTAAAGATTTGCCTGACTTCTTACACGGGCCTGAATTCCACTAGGAAGAACCGATGCGTTTTTTCGTGAGAACTCTCGTTACCTGGTGGAATGTTGATAGGGAGGTCAACATCCTCGTCGCCACTGTTACATTCGAGAACGGGATGCGTGCGAAGTAAAAGCCGGTTATTACACTGAAGTGAGACGTTTATTACACAACAACTGTAATCAAAATTTCAAGATTCCAGCATAGCGCCCTACCATGTAGGAAATATGCATAGTCTTCAATAATTACTTATCATCAAGTTGTAAACGCGGTCGAGATGCGAGCACTGCGCAAAATCTGCGGAGTGACGCTCGCGGACCGCGTTCGTAATACCGAAGTAAGAAGGAGAGTTGGTCTGAAAGAGAGTGTCGGGGTGAAGGTAAGGAAAGGAATGCTCCGGTGGTTCGGGCATGTGGAAAGAATGCATGATGAAAGAATGACTAAACAGATATACAATGCAAAAGTGGATGGATGCAGAAGTCGTGGAAGGCCACGACACACCTTCCATGATCAAATTGATCGTGTACTAACAGAAGGTGATGTCAGGAGCCTTAAGAACAGACGAGCTTGCATGACAAGAGTTATGAATGTCAAAGAAGCAAGTGAGGTGTGTAAGAATAAGCCTAAATGGCACTCTGTTGTTCGTGCCTACCCCGCAAGGGAACTGGCGTGAAGTTATGTATGTATGTATGTATGTATCAAGTTGACCGTCTGTCCATTTGCCTACTTAGAGGTTGGTACTACGGAAAACGAGTTTACGTGTTACTTAGCGCTGACTTTAAAATTATATGAAATAACAAATAAGTATGTAGAAGGTTTACTGAAACATCACTGTCACACAAGAGTGACATGTTGTCAATGTCACTCTCGCGCAGTGTCGTGACGAAAGAAGCGAGGTGGTCGTAAGAAGGAAGACATAATATAACCTCTTCTAGAGAATGGTCGCCAGCGCACCAAGTATTCGACGAACCGCGATCCTTGCCTTAATCAAAGTGAATTATAACGTAATCAGTGTTAAAATCAAGAGAGATGATTGTTATTTAAGCAATAGAAATATTTTTTATTTAAAGATCATAAAAGATGTTAATTTCATAAATATACCTACATACATCATGCCATGATGAATTCTGATGAATAAAGCCTTCCTGAGCTTATTAGTATTATATTGTCGTAGAAAATGTTTATTAGCTTTGCTTTACTTTTGGGTTATACTTGAGGTCGTTTTTTTTGTTTTCTAAAAACTTAACGCTAATTTATATTTCAGTTAGTTAAGAAGCAAGTTAACCCACGAAACTGGCTCTTATTATAAAAGCTATAATAAGAAACTCTTATTATAGCTTTTATATGAATTTGCCAGTTAAGTAACAAAACTTATCTGTCTAAGGGCTGATTTTGCAATCATCAGATATGTCGCGGACAGAGAGCACCCCAGTCTGCCGGAGCACAGCTTCTCTCCACGCCCCGCATGCCGGCGACGCCCATATCTAGCACAGTTAGCAGCTAGGCGTCGGATGGAACGGGGGACCAAAGAAGCGGCCTTGGAGGCCGAAAATCGTTTACCCATCATGACCTATGCGAGTGTGGTCTTCGGCCACGCCAGCGAAGCAAGCATCTGGAGACTGCAAAGAATCCAGAATCACTTTATGCGTGCTGCAGTCGACGCCCCGCGCTATATGCGGCTCGCCGACCTGCATCGCGATCTGGAGCTTCCCTCCATCAAAGATTATATAATCACTCCATCGCGCAGATTCTTTGACCTTGCCCTCCATCACCCGAACCCTCTGATGACGGAAACGGTCAACTATAAACCCACACCGAACGCTCCCATGAGAAATCGTCGCCCTCGCAATGCACTCATTGACGAGCCCGATAAAATCACCCGTCTCCTCGCGACCATGAACCCCCCGAGGCTCAGAACATCAGCCTGGCATAACAGACGCAGACAGGACAAACGCCGGAGAGCCCCCGGCTCGGATCCTCTTACACAAAGGTAAGACCCCACCAATCTCACTCACTCACTACAGACACAAGTAGCCATACAAGATTAGCATAGGCGTGTTGCTGGAGAGTTTCTTCCACCGCTTCTTCTCCTCCAGCTATAACACGTTGTGAAGCGGTAGTAATGATAGACTAGGATCGGCTCCGCTGGCGGAGTCGGTAATTGGTCCCCAAACAATCACTTCAGCCTGTTGGCTTAGCTCTTTCAGCGTTTAACGGCTAATTCTCAATATAGAGTCAATCCTCCGCAGCGGTCGAGCCGAGGTCAAACCTCACAGGAGGTGCCTCCTCGAGCGTGCTGCTTCCGGGCTGAACGCCTCCGCTCCCGCGGAGTCGGGAGGCCCCCAAAGTCCGGTATCGCTGAAACAGCCATCTGCGGCTATTCAGCTGGGTCCAGCACCAAAAAAAAAACCAAAATCGTTCACATTGCTCTACATATGACACCAATACGCACTACTTTACTCTCTGCTTTCATTGTAAAAACGCCAATAATAAGTTATACAGTTAACATCGAGTTTTATTTGGAAGAAGCAACTGCCACCAATAAGATAATTGTTATCAGTCGAATAAATTATAACCTGAGTAAATTCAAAAGTGAAGACATTTATAGAACTGTCTTTTTTAATTTTACCATATTGTGTTTTATTCTGTAGAATCTTATCTGGTGATTGAAAATCGACCCTAGATCATGTTTAAAGGCTGTCTGTTAACTTGCCAATTTCGCAAGTGAATTTTCTTAATGTAATCACCTTCAGTGTGATGCCATACAATAACAATTTACCAATATTATGTTTACATAATAAACACTATTTTATTACATTAATCAATAAGTTTAACCTATTTTTTGTGGGATTTTTATTTAAATTAAATTAAATTAAAAACCACGCACGTATCTTGTACTTGTTTAATGCATAACAGTAAGGTCTCTTTCATTTCCTTCAATGTAACATACAACACACCTTCCATGATCAAATTGATCGTGTACTAGCAGAAGGTGTTGTCAGGAGCCTTAAGAACAGACGAGCGTGCATAACAAGAGTTATGAATGTCAAAGAAGCAAGTGAGGTGTGTAAGAATAAGCCTGAATGGCGCTCTGTTGTCCGTGCCTACCCCGCAAGGGAACTGGCGTGAAGTTATGTATGTATGTATGTAACATACTTAGGTAGAGTTGTTCGTTTTTTTTTGGTAATCTTATATTCAAAATTCTTCGACAGTATGATATAACCCTTAATAGTCTCTGTAAAGACGAAAGTCTAGACCATATAAAATTATTCTCTATGTGTAATGAAATAGTTAAAGTCTGAATTCTCTCTTCTTCTTGTGTATCTTCTATATTTATTGTTTGCTTCTGTATAACTTTCTGTGCTAACCGTTGTGGTCCGTTCCACCACAATGTATGGACTAATAAACTACATGGTTAGAAACCCCGTGATGCACAGTCAGCTGGATTTGACTCTGATGGTATGTGACTCCACTGTTTATAATCTAATGTATTTAATATAGTAGACATTCGATTGCTCACGAAAGTAGACCAGATGGTCTACTTCATCTAGATAGATGAACCCCCCTTTAGCCATGCTAGAACTATGGTGGAGTCTGTCCATCCATATAGATTTTAAAATTTTATAAATACTAATAATGTCAGGAGCCTTAATAACAGACGAGCGTGCATGACCAGAGTTATGAATGTCAAAGAAGCAAGTGAGGTGTGTAAGAATAAGCCTAAATGGCGCTCTGTTGTTCGTGCCTACCCCGCAAGGGAACTGGCGTGAAGTTATGTATGTATGTATGTATGTACTAATGGTCTTCTTTAAACGATAACGTTACACGTTACGTGTTTATGTCATGAATAAGGGTGCTCATGGCGGCACCCTCCTCCATACAAAGATGAGTAATGGAGTTTTTTATTATTTCCCCATGGAGTTCCGTGAGATAGCGTCAAATTTTCTCCATGTTGCATTTTTGATGGCTCCATTTTGATTGTATAGATTCACACAAACGTTCACTTTTTTGTTTTTAAATTTGGCTAGTATTGTTTTAAATTTATATTTACATAATAGCCCGTTCCTACGACTACTGCTGGGTTCAAGCTCTCCGTTTTAAGGTAATAATATCCGCCATGCTTGTAGGTGGAGAAATATTTAGTTGAGTCAAACTCTAGTGCGCACCTCTTGTTTAAAGAGCAGGCGTTAATACAGGTTATATTGTAATACAGGTTATATTGTATTAGCGTGAGCGTAATTCCCTGCTCTGCTCCCGCCAAAGGAGGACGCGCCGGCGCCGGAGGTCGGATTGGAGTGACCGCATTCACGTAGCCCTGGCATAAGGCGCAGGACGGAACACCCAGGGGTTTTAGTGGGTATCCCTAACTGGGGCGTGGCAATAGCGTGGCACCGGTTCTGACCGGGCACGCTAGTGCCACCCCCGATCTGGCGAATTCCACACACTCACACGGGTCGCGAACATTCCCCCGAGCTTCTGAACCTGTCGCGGCTTAGTCCTTAAACGGATTTCTCCTGGCCAAAAATAAATAAATTACATTGTATTAATTTTTCATGTTGGTGCTATTTGCTCCCGGAAGATTTACTTCATTTTATATCGCAAACTATCTCATCTCCCTAAATGAAAAGTTTCTATGTCCATTTTCAGTATTCAGACAGACAGATCGCGTATCTATCGCATTTTTTTTATTGATTACGATTTTTTATGTCTAGAAACTTGAGAAATGGTCTCCCACACAAACATTCATCCCCTATTTGAACTCGTTCGAGTTTTATTTATCTATCCCCCGTCTATCTATCTGTAAACTACATAAACGACAAAAACTACAAAAATCCCAAAAGTACCAAACTACCAAAACCACCAAAATAATCAAAATGGCAAATCACAAAAAAAATAACAAAACCGATTCTACTTTCTGGGATAACATTTACATAAATCTGTCACAAAATGCATCCCATTATCCGGGATGAAAACTATTCCTTGTCCACCTTCGGTATCAAAATTACATATAATACACAAAGTTTCAACCAAATCTGTCCAATAGTTTTTGCGTACAAGCACAGCAAACAGAAAAACAAATATATTTTTATCTCATCTTTCGGGATAAAAGTTTCCTATGTTCATTCTCGATATCGAATATATATATACCGAGTGTCAGCCAAATCGATCCAATAGTTTTTCCTTTTCCGTGAAAGAGCAACATACAGACAGACAGAGTTACTTTCGCATTTATAATAATACGGATTAGCATACAACTAACATCAAAGTACAGTAGTATCGCGCGGAATCCGCAAACGGTGTAAAGAGGCATACAATACAGCGGTCAGCATTTTTCATTTATTTTTATCCGCCAAGCGTCTGAATAACGCCCGATAAGGAACTTCATTCCAAAAACGTCCTGATATTTTTTTAAATTAAAGTGAATAGTTCAACGGAATCCTCCTAACCCCTTACAGCCCATATTAGGCATTCTTGTCACGATGGAACGCACATCAATCTAACATCAAGAGCGGGCACATCAAATAGCCATTACGTTTGTATTGAAGATGCATGGGAACCGGCGCAAATGGTATGTTATTCTTTCGTTTAGAATTTAGTTATTAAGAAATATCGCTAAATAGAAAATAAAATAAAATATTCGACATTCTCTAAAATTCAGTAAAATTATTGATTTTTCAATTTAAACAATTCAATCACACACACACACACACACTCACGCACGCACGCACGCACACACACACAATGGTCTCTTTGATTTTAAGAGGCAACGCATTCCAAAGCGCTACAGCCTGCACTGTAAAGCATGACATGGGTGCAGATGTCATAAGTTTATGATGAGTATCAGTATATTTATATAAAAGTACTTTGATATTTATTCCGTCAAATTTACCATTCTCCATGGGTACAAGTTCGAAGCTTACGCGGGCAAAGCTGCGAGCATATCCTAATCACGAATAACCGAAAAGTCCCCGAAAATCATCCGTCATTTTTTATTAAGAGCGTATCTGGTGTAACAGATTTAATTACATCTTTCCGACCTTTACATTTAGGGTAGGTTCGCATTAAGCAACTTGTAGCTGTTGATTTTCGGTTCAATAATGACTGGGTCTGTTCAACACGAGTCCAATGCTATCAGCAGTCAGTAATCAGTAAGATACACACTGGGAACAAAATTTCCATTGAAAATTCTTGATATACGCCTCATAGTTTGGTGGTGTTTTGGAATAGTATCGAAAAAGATCAATTAAAGAGCGAGTGTGATATTACTTTGTACATAATTTAACATGTCATTTGCTGGCCAGCCCGTAAGGGAGTAATTTAGTAAGGTTAGCTTTAAGAGCTGGTCATAGGCTTGTCGCTGACAGCGACACTATTATGTTGGAATGATGCATATCACGATTCTTCGCGTGCGACGCCCAAAAACATCCTGCCAGTTGTCAAAGCTAGACTCAGTGACCAGACCAATTTCGATGTGTAAAGTTTTATTTCATAAATATATTACACGAATTTGCTTTGGCATAGTAGTAGATATTATACATATACATCTATCTATACGTATAATATCTACTACTATCACTGGTTTCTAAATATATTTAACACTGAAGGTAGAACAAAATTACAAGCACATATTATTTGATTTATTAATTTGAAATGCGGTAAAAAATATCTGTTGTTTCAAAGAGGAATTAATCAAAAAATTATATTATAACCGTTACTAAGTTTCCTATGCAGCTTCTTTAGATAACTTATTCCTGGTAGATTATTTCTAAGGTAAGCATTAACGCAGATTATATTGCATTGCAGTGGAAGAGGCCGATGGGCCACCGCCTACGAGGGCCAGCGGAGACGCTAAGCCATTTACCCGTGGCTCTGGCATTAAAAGCGAATGATGTTATACCGAGGATTTTTTGTGGGTATCCCTAACTGTGGTGTGGCAATAGCATCTTTAGTTCTGGCTAGGCGTGCTAGTGCCACCCCGATATTGCGAGTGCCTCTCGCCGGCCACGATTTCCCCTCGTAAAAACAAAGGTTATATTGCATTAAATTAAATTCACCGCAGCCGCGGTTTTTACAAATAATGCGAACCTAGTTACGGGAAACGGGTAGTTTTATATAGATGTAAACTATTTAATAGTTGCCGGCGACCAAGTTGCCGAACGGTCGCGAAGTGCAAAGTCATCCTTATACCCGTGTACAGTGAACGACACCGGTCATTTTCATAATTGGAACATTAATTTACTGGATGGCCAGTATAAAAGACTTAATTTACTTGTTGAATATGATATTTCACTTTGCCTTTAATAATAACGCTTAACTTATCCGTGCAGGAACGGAGAAAGAATACAATTTCCTGCGGCCTGGCGGCCTATCGTAAGAGGCGACTAAACAATCCACAGCCAGGTGATAGGGTATTTGCTCGACTGAATGGCGACCACCCCTGGTCTAGAGTATGCCGCCATAACAACCTTGTGTTGTGTTCCGGCATTAGTGACTAGGTTCCAAGTCTCCTTTAAGAGAGCAGTAGCACATTTGTAGCATCTTTGATGTTGCAAATGTCCATAGGCGATGGTAACCGCTTTCCATCAAGTGGGCCGTCTGCCTGTCTGCTGAACTCCTGCAATAAAATAAAAAAAAACTTAATATTATTTATATTTCGGGTATGAAAAAACTGCTTTGAGATATTTGAAAATGTTCAAAGGACCAGAATTATAATAAATAATATAATATAATAATAAAACAATTTTATTGTCACCAAAAATATTGCCTTAAAATTAAGACTAGATACTAACACCTAGACTAGGCCGAGCCTGTATCCTAGGTGTTATTTGCTTCCAGTGACGTAAGAACTAAATTTTATAACAAATTAAACGTTCTACATTTCAAATAAAACTTACAACAAAAAAATGGAGGTAGTTCTAAAATTTAATGTATTGATTGTCGAAACAATACATCTTTGAACTGAAACTGAAGTCGTGTCGCTTTTCCGTTTCATCGAGTTTCAAATCACAACGATTCTAAAGATAGAATCATAGAAACGAAGAGAAAGATCGCAAGCTAAAACAATATTAAAGTTTACGAGTTTTCTCTGTCTGTATTTATCGTCACATATTCTTCTTTCCTTCTCTGTACTTAATCCTTGCGATTTTTACAATCTTCATGATTCTGTTTGAACATTACTTATCCCTTTCAAATAAGGTTTAAAGTCTCGTCATAAAGTTTCAATTTTCATTTTGTTACTTCCTAATGACGAGTGAGGGTTGGATTTAGAATTTTATGACAATTAATTTATTTTCGTAATACCGAAGTAAGAGAGAGAGTTGGTCTGAAAGAGAGTGTTGTAAGGAAAGGAATGCTCCGGTGGTTCGGGCATGTGGAAAGAATGCATGATGAAAGAATGACTAAACAGATATACAATGCAAAAATGGATGAATGCAGAAGTCGTGGAAGGCCACGACACACCTTCCATGATCAAATTGATCGTGTACTAGCAGAAGGTGATGTCAGAAGCCTTAAGAATAGACGAGCGTGCATGACAAGAGCTATGAATGTCAAAGAAGCAAGTGATGTGTGTAAGAATAAGCCTAAATGGCGCTCTGTTGTTCGTGCCTACCCCGCAAGGGAACTGGCGTGAAGTTATGTATGTATGTATTTTATTTTCAGTAAAATCGCCATGTTTGAAATGTAATGAGACATTAACAGTAAATGTATTAAAAATACTTTAGTGTTTGTAGCACACATCCACTGTGGAATATTTATCTCTTTGATATCCAACTCTTGCTTGTGTTACTCAAGTACAGTCGTGGTATGAAAAGGTTCGCCAATTTTCAAATTGATCCATTTAATGTTGCGCAAGCACGTGTTACCCTTTTGATCTAAGTCACAGAACATACTGTTCCACAGAAAATTATGTTTAACTCTTTGACAATAAACTTTAAAATTACTAAGATTAAAGTTTTTTGATTTTCTATCTTGTCTAAGAAGATTGTTTAGACATGTAAAACCTTTTTATTGATTTCAATATTTATGATAAGCGTAGTGATTATATCCCTTTTGTTTCTTATTGTTAATCCCAATGTCATTGTAAACATTGTAATTTTCTTTTTTCACGTTGCTATATTTTGTAAAAGTAACATTTATTAAAATTTTGGCAGCAGTGTTTCTTGTAATCGCAAGCAAAAGTCGACCTTAAGGTGACGAACTTTTTTATACCGCGACTGTACATGCGACTCTTCATTGTCATACAATTAGAATAGACTAGATCCTATGAATAGACTAGACTAGATGAACTATGGAATTCTGCCATCATCAAAGCCTGATAGATGTCTCACGCTACTATAGAACCATCGGGTAACACGTTATGCTTGCCTTCCATCGAGGCAATGAAGCCAGTCTTTTGAGAACTCTATTGTCTACTGTACGGTTCAACGTACAGCATTTTGCTGACGCTGCGGCCTTCTTTAGGCTACTTTAATATTATAACATTAGTATAAATAATGCTCATAAATACTTTGTGGTTAAGTTGCTAACAAGTTGCAATCAAGTCGCTACGAGCTGCTATTAGACGTAACATACGACTTTCAACTACCACTAAGTTGAACCCAGGGATCAACAACCAAGCCCAAGTACTACCAGAATAAATCCCTGAAAGCAACAAGGTGTATTTTCTTCATCCTACTGCAAGAAAGCACCATCACTCCAACAACAACTGCCTGCATCCACCACAACAAGCAAGAACCACTAGATTTTACAGTTTAATTTAATTTGTATATATATATAAATATATATATTATGTCAAAGAGGCAAGTGAGGTGTGTAAGAATAAGCTTAAATGGCACTCTGTTGTTCGTGCCTACCCCGCAAGGGAACTGGCGTGAAGTTATGTATGTATGTATGTATGTATTATTTCTGGGTTTTCTTTCTAAGTTTTTTACTTCCAATTATTTAATTGTTATTTAGTTTAATATTTGTTTAAACAATAGCTTTATTAGGAAAAAGAAAGTTAGTCTACAAATCGAAAGGTTTCTACGGACAAAATTCAACAAGTAGTTTGGTAATTTTTATTTTTATTACCGTTTTTATTTTATTGACATAATGCCAAAAAGTTTAATAATATTTTTTTTATAATTTGACGCATCAACTAATCTCAGTATTAAATATATAATATTAAAGTTAATAGCAAAATACCTTAATACATTTCTGATTTTAAAAATACAGCAAGACAGTGGCGACGTGTACAAATTAGCGAACAATGGACAATTAAGATAGTTCCAGTCGCAATTGGCAATTGTCCTGGATTTTAAGTACACACCGCCAGTGGGGTTAAAACGGGGAGGTCGTGTTTCAAACTGATTAATACGTGGAGTCCTCTTAGTTTTTAAATTTCTTACTTTATTGTTTCCAAAGACTATAAAATATTATGTATAATGTATATATCTATATTTCCTCTATAGTTTCGTTTAATGAAGAAACTTTCCTTGAATTATCATATAGTTCTCATATCATCATAAAATGATTGGTCCTTTGTCGGTACTATACAGTTTACTATAAAACAATGCCCGAACGGAGGGGTGGGGCAGTCGAGCGAGGATTCCGATACGAGTAAGACGTACATTCGACAAGCGATATAGTGACGGACTTTGCGCGTGTTATTGAATCGTGCAGTTTGTACTAGTAGTGTCTAGTTATATTTGTACCTATGTTATACGTGTTTGTATAGTTCTAATAAATTCTATAGTCATTTCAATGGCATTTTAATTCGAGTCCTGTGTAGCTCGTAACAATATTAATATTATTATATACATACATAAATACATAAAGCATAAAGTAGTTTAAAAAAATATAAAACTAAATTATTCATCTCCTTTTTGATAAAAATGGAAGCAGTAAAATAGTTTCATGTCAACAATTTGAAGGTTGAAGAGGGTGCTCCGTACGGGATAGAGGAGCGAGATGGAATGCTCCTCCGTCTCAAAGGAAGACCTCCCAGCGAGGCTAATGTTGTTCTTTGCAGGCCTAGGCCCAACTGTTATAGTTGAAATTTTTGTATATATTCTTTGTATGTTTCGGGAAACGTTTGTGATATAAATTATTGCACAGCCCCATCTATTGGCCTGTAAGTGTTCCACTACAAGGAGATTTGGAGATTTTTTTTAACTTAAAATAAATATAGGAAAATTAATAAAAAAAACCACGTATCGTATATCGTGAAGATTATTGATAAATTATTGACCAGTAAATACCAAATATTATCTGTCCTTAGAATATGATGATAATTAACGTATGAATTTACGCGCAAAGTCCGTCACTTTATCGCTTGTCGAATGTACGTCGTACTCGTATCGTAATCTTCGCTCTACTGCCCCACCCCTCTGTTCGGGCATTATTTTATAGTAAACTGTACAATACAAAATCGATTGCATGGGCTGGGTTCTTCCAAGAAAATGTAATTTGTACACCTGCGAACGGCCCATAAAGTCGAAAACAATAACAATAAGGATTAGTTCGACACTAATGACGGCCATAAAACAAGTAGAAAAATAATAGCATGTTTTTATTAATTACCAATTCTAAACATAAATTAAACAAAAGAACTCCGAATGCAGGAAAAGTAATAAACTGCGTTTTACGACAGGCAAGTGTGCGCATTCCTTTGACGGCATGTAACAATATATTTAATGACTGTATATATAAAATTTGTGTATTTATTACTAAAATGTAAGTAGTCGTGCTACAGTTTCCGTATACCACCATCACCATTATTATAGATATTATGTTATTTGTTTCGTTGTGTTGTTACAATGATTTTATCAATGATTTTATATATGGATGTGTTATTTAAATTATTGCTTAATTATATTGTTTTTTTGTCTACAACTCATTTACCATTATCAAACTGAATTACACTGTATATATTGCTGTTGTTATGTGTGTTATATTGTCCACCGTGACTTCACTTTATGGTCTCAGACGGAAGAACAGCGCTAGTCCTTGTTGGCTAGCATTATGGTGAGACTGGGTCCAATTTAGGACTTATTTTGTTTCTATTTCTATTAACTTGATTTTTGTCCTAAATAAAATATTTTTCTTTCTTTCTTCTTTCATTATCATCTCAATTTATTTCTGGATTGGTCTGAAAAAGATCGCTTTTTAACAACAAGATCGCCCTTCATAGCCGCCATTAGTTGTAGTTTTTAGACTTTAAGGTCATTTTTTATATTGGTGTATAATAAAGTGTTATCTACTACCATCAAAAAGTTGTGGCCTTGCCAGGTGGTAGGGCATTTGCCCGACTGGTTGGCTACCACCCCTGGTTTAAAGTATGTCGTCGTAACAACCTTGAGTTGTGTTCTGGCATTAGTGACCAGGTTCCAGTCTCCCTTAAGAGAGCAGCAGCGCATTTGTAGCACCTTTGGTGTTGCAAATGTCTATAGGCGACGGTATCCACTTTCCATCGAGTGGCCCGTCTGCCTGTCTGTTGAACTCCTGCAATAAAATTTAAAAAAAAAAGTTGTTTTGTTTGCACCCACTTTCGGTCTTTTGCACCTCTAGGAGCCTTAAATGCGACCTTGGATCATAATGTCACGCTCATGGCGTGATAGACTACCAGAAAGGTTTTAAATTGTTTATGTCATTTATATAATGTCTTATTTCAAGACTAACAGTCGATGGTTCAGCAGGGTCTTGGAGTAGAAATCGTGTCTTAGTGAACATGGTATGGCATTAATTAAAAGAGTTATTTGTCAGTAAAGCATAGTCCACAAACTGAATAGCTGCGGTTCTAAATGATAGTGCTGTATTGAATCAGCTGTGTAACAAGCTAATTGTTGGACTGAGGTAGAATGTCCGTGATTTGCATTGCCTATTGTCTCAGGGAGTAACCGCAAAGCTGGTAAGCAGAATTGTATAGCACTATATTGATTTCATGGCAAACAACAACATACATGTCTGAACCTATATTTGTCGATATGTTTGAATTTATAAATAGATAGATAGACAACTCTTTGTAGTACATTAATACAAAATAAACTTACAGGTTTATGAGGTTAATGAAAGTAGGTGAAGCGAAAGTTGTTTGTCAGGATCGTCGCAAGTGGAGATCTCTACCTACCCCCATGGGAAACGGGCGTGATAATATTGTTACAACCTAAGCCCCGATAAAGACAAATTCCACGTACAAGTCTTCTTTTGTTCACTTATTGATTGGCGTACGTTTCTAGTTATTGTAGAGAACAGCCGATTGTTCTCGTTTACGGCCGCTTTCGGCTGCATCATTAGCCAGGTGTGCGGATTACGATTACTAGGAAATTGTGTGGACGTTGCCGGGCGGGCACATTCGCATTTGTGAAGTATAAAACGACGACCTGATTGAGAGAGGAGTCAACTGAGCTACGACTACGATACCGGCGTGACGTGTGTACATTCGAGAATCTAATAGTGACGGACTTTGCGCGTTTTATTGAATTACGACCTTCTGCATCACGTTTGTTGTGTTCGGTTATATTTTAACAATATGTATGTAAATTTACAGACTAAAACTAGTAATTGTGCACAAAGGGTGATCTTATCGTTAACTCTTTTGATTGTTAGGGCATTTGCCCGACTGGATGGCTACCACCCCTGGTCTAAAGTATGTCGCCATAACAACATTGAGTTGTGTTCCGGCATTAGTGACCAGGTTCCAGACTACCTTAAGAGAGCAGCATCGCATTTGTAGCACCTTTGGTGTTGCAAATGTCCATAGGCGATGGTAACCGCTTACCATCCAGTGGGCCGTCTGCCGGTCTGCTGAACTACTGCAATAAATAAAAATAAGTGTACAAAGTTATTATTATTTTTGTCCAAACTATTGCGCTTGGTAAATCATTGGGCTAAATTCGCTTAGGTGGTAATGTCAAAATTTCAGTACCGATTGAGCATATACACGATCTATCTCACTTCAGGATGTTTTGTCTCGCTCTCGTGCTCTGAGCCTCAGAATGAAATAAATTGAAACGAGTTGGTATGAACGCGTTGATATACTTATTCTGTTGCAATATTCCGCCACGCTCGCAAGTTTTATTAGGCGCTGTCTCATCGAAGTAAATATGCGCCGCGAGCGGTGAATTATATGAAACAGAGATTTGAATTAGGTCTACATAGCCTCTTGAAATCAAATTATCATCAAAAAATTCATACAGGAATGGTGCTTCCGTTACTTACTTTATAGGTTCGACACTAAGACTAGCCTGTATCGCGGTACATCAAGTACGTGAGTAGTTGACTTACAATTGTAATTCTCTAAGTTATATTATTTTTCTAATAGATGTAATGTGTGTGCGTATGTATATGTGTGCATAATATCGATGGAACAGATTTATTTATTTTTGACGGCCTCTGTGGTTGAGCGGACTAATCCTTTGCCCGCCTACCTCACTGCAACGCAGAGGCTCCGGGTTCGATTCCTGGTATAATAAATTTCGGAAACGTATTTTCTCCGTTATTTACTGTGGTCTGGGTGTCTGGGATCGGCCCCAGAGTAGTCCGTTGTATATTATTACCCATAACACAAGCGTAACTTGCTTAATTTGGGGATATACAATATGTGTGTTTGTCTGCCGATTATATATATTATATTTAAATAAGCTTACATTTAAGCGACTTCTAAAAACTAAAATAAACTAAGGTATAAAGTACAAGCGATTATAGACTGTGTAACAAATCGCTGCTAGATGGGAGCGTGCCCAGAAGGCTGGCTGCATTGCCGCGCTGTATGGCGATGCTTATTTGTTGGGCGAAATATGAGCCAGCCTTCTGATCACGGGTGGCATCAAAGAGTTTCTTGCAAATTTCTCTATATCGATGGATAAACATGTTCTGATATAATATGTAATAAGGTTGATTTAATTTGATATAAGCATATGAAATCGAAGTCATTTTCAAAATATACTTAGAATAGAATAGAATATACTTTATTGCATAACATTAAGATACAATTTAAGAAGTTTAAGTACAGAAGACAATAGGCGGTCTTATCACTAAAAGCAATTTCTTCCAGACAACCTTAGGATGGATTAGAGAAAAATTGTGTAACATGTGGGTTTTGAAATATAACTAGAACAAAAATAAATAAAAATAAAATTATATATATATAAAATTTTGAAATGACCAGTATAATAGACATAGAAATAAGACAAAAATATACATATATTGATATATACATAAATAATAATCATATTAATAATGTATAGAATAGTTAGAACGTTTCGGAATACGTGGCAAACAGCTTGAAATCTTCAGGAGCTACCTTAGTGACAGATCTCAAACTGTAAAAATAGGCAATTACATCAGCCAAGAAGTACCCGTCACTTACGGAGTTCCCCAAGGAAGTATTCTTGGTCCAACACTGTTTTTGGCCTACATTAATGATGTATGTGAAACTAAAATACGACACGGCAAACTTATATCCTTTGCCGATGACACAGTTTTACTGTTTAAAGGAGACTGTTGGGATGATGTCTTTAAATATGCACAAGAGGGGTTTGATGAAATTTGTGTATCATTATCTAGTAGTTTATTAACAATAAACCCGAGAAAAACTAAATTTGTCACTTTTACACTCCAGACAAAAAACATAAAGAATGAAACAGATGTTAAGCTAGTAGCCCATGTAAAAAACTGCTCCTGTACATCAAATGCAACAAATAATGCTTGTATAATCTTAGAAAATTGCAACAGTGTAAAATATTTGGGCATTATAATAGATTATCAACTTACATATAAGCCTTATATTCAATTATTGGTCGCTAGAGTGAGAAAGTTAATTGTTATTTTCCGAAAAATACGTCACGCAGCCACTATTAAAAATTTGCTTACAATCTATTATGCACTTTGCTACACCATTATTTCATACTGCATAACGACGTGGGGAGGTGCTTATAAAACTCACCTTTTACCCCTTGAAAAAGCGCAAAGAGCTGTTTTAAAGGTTGGCCTGGGACGGCCTTTTCGTTACCCTACTAGTTTACTATATCAAGAGTGGCAAGTGCTATCTGTACGGCAAATATTCATATTACAAATATGTCGACATCAACATCGTGTCTTACCATATAACTCGATATTACAATGCACTAGACGTTTAAAAGGCAAAATACTTGTAAATGAAACATTTAAAACAACTTTTGCTCAAAAACACGCTTGTTTTCTTAGTTCTTTTATATACAACAAAATAAGTTCAAAGATAACTACTGATTTATACGAATTAAAACACTATGAACTCAAAAAGGAAGTCAAATCTTTCCTATTAAAAATTGATTATGAAATCACTGAAAACCTTATACAACCTATTAAATAATTATCTTTACAGTTCAAGTGATAGGATATCAATAACAATCATATGCGCGCGCACACACGCACACACACACACACATACACACACGCAAGCACGCACACACACACACACACACACACACACACACACACACACACACACACACACACACACACACACGCACACACACACACACACACGCACGCACGCACGCACGCACGCACGCACACACACACACACACACACACACATATACATACCTATATGCATCCACACCACAGGCACATGCTCATATAATTCATATATAACTTAAACCACTTGCATATTCTATAAACATTAGTATCAGCTACTATATACTTGTATTTTTAAGCTGGAGGTGAGGGGTCAGGAGTGCCATAATGACAGGATTCTTTTCCTAGTTTGGACTCCCGACTTTTCCACCCATAGTTAAAAAATTCTCACTTTATTGTTATGTTTTGTGGAAAGGAAATAAATAAATAAAAATAAAAAATAGAATTACGTAAATATGAGACAGATGAAGATGTTATGATTGACTTTAGAGCCCGAGGTAATGATCCTTCATGAGTCCGTTGAACGCCTGAAGAAACTGGGCACGCCTGATTTTCACAGGTAGCGCATTCCACAGGCATACTGCATGAACTGTGATTTGTAAGCTTTGATATACTTATTAGTATATTAAAGCTTACAAATCTTTATAAATCCATCGTATACCAATTTAGTGTACCCATCATGTTATGTAGATTATTATGTCAGTTGCTACAATACAAGCCAATGTCCTTTGTTAACATTGCTCGATGTGAACTGGCCACCCTCTAATTACTACGCAAATAATTGTCCAATGCAACCTAGATTACGAGACGAGCTTGTTTGGACTGAAAACCGAGCTAGACTATACAAGCGCTTGGTACACTAAATATCTATTCTATAATGAGCTATATTGTTGATGATTTAGATTTATTTTTAATTGCAGTAGTTCAGCAGACAGGCAGACGGCCCACTTGATGGAAAGCGGTTACCATCGCCTATGGACATTTGCAACACCAAAGGTGCTACAAATGCGCTGCTGCTCTCTTAAGGGAGACTGGAACCTGGTCACTAACGCCGGAACACAACTCAAGGTTGTTATGGCGACATACTCCAGACCAGAGGTGGTCGCCATCCACTCGGGCAAATGCCCAACCACCTGGCTGTGGGTTCTTTAGTCGCCTCTTACAACAGGCCGCTCGGCAGCAGGAAATTGTATTCTTTCTCCGATCCTGCACGGTTAAATTATCAGATAGAGATAAGTATCACGTGATTCTCCAACAGACAGACAAAAATTTTAGTTTCTGAAAATACTATTATTTTCGGAATGTACTGGTCCGAATTAACCCACTGGGTTTTTTTCTCATTTTTAAATTCATTGTACAATTTTGGTCTTAAACCTAAAGGAAGGTTTGCACTGAAAATCAGTGTCGTGTCGGATATAATTCCGGCACAGCAATATGCTGAGTGCAAACCTTGTTTGCTGAAAATGCGGCGTACAAATTCTCAAAATATGCTTTGTGTATAAAAATGTATAAGGTATGTAATTGCGTCGCAATTTCTTCAAATAAAGTTTTTCTTTCTTTCTTTCTTCTTTCTTCTACAATTTCGACGCTTCTATAGAATTTTTATCGTCTATTATATTTAAAAATTCTAAAAATGATATTGAATCTATTAAAAAAGCAGTTGAAATAGAATTTCTTTAGAAGTCTGTTTGTCGGTTTGTCTGTTTTTCCGTGATTTACGTATAAACTACTTAACCGATTTCAATGCGGTTTTTGCTTAGATTTAAAATCTGCACTACTTTTTGTCCTGGAAATCCCGCGGGAATTTTTCTGGGAATTATTTTAAATGGCCTGATTAAAAAAAATCGAACACCAGTCTGATTTTTTTCACTGATCAATAGCAAATGATTATATTTTTTATCCCGCGGGCATTTTCCTGGGAGCGGTTTGAAGTTATTCGGGTACAGAAAAATAAGCTTAATCCGACAGTTTTCAATAAAACGATAACTTACATTCCTTTTTAAATGCTGTGGTAATTTGTGTCCCGGAAATCCCGCGGGAATTTCAAGTCAAGCATGGACGAAGTCGCGGGCATATCCTAGTATATATATATATATATATATATATATATATATATATAGAGGTGAAAATGATATCTTTTTTGTTATTTTTTATTGCAGGAGTTCAGCAGAGAGGCAGACGGCCCACTTGATGGAAAGCGGTTACCATCGCCTATGGACATTTGCAACACCAAAGGTGCTACAAATGCGCTGCTGCTCTCTTAAGGGAGACTGGAACCTGGTCATTAACGCCGGAACACAACATAAGGTTGTTATGGCGGCATACTCTAGACCAGGGGTGGTAGCCATCCAGTCGAGCAAATACTCTACCACCTGGCTATGTATCTATAATAGTGTTAAAACTTAGGTCCCGACAAAAACACCCTCTATCTCATCCCCATCGCATCCTAAATGCTACTACGCGTTGGCTTCGCCCCTATATGTGATGGTAACCACTTTCCATCAGTTGGTTCGTCTGTCCATTTGCCAGCGTCGCAATGGAAAAGGAGGAAATAATGCACATTTATTTACATTTTCCAACTTGTACGTTACGTCAGTGAATCTCAAACTTTTCCCGGCCCGGAATGCTACTTCATTATATCAGAGCGTGCACCCGCATAATGACGTCTCGCGACAAATGTATGCGGGCCGCTGCACCACCCCATCATGCCGCAGAAAGCTTTGAACTTAACGCAGTAAACGCTTTTAACAATGATTGTATTTGCTTTTTAGCTGCACTGCCATTTCCTTTGTTACACTGGATCACCGGTTGTAACTATAGAAATTACAAATGCAATTAAGGATTCATTTTTACATACATACATAACTTCACGCCAGTTCCCTTGCGGGGTAGGCACGAACAACAGAGCGCCATTTAGGCTTATTCTTACACACCTCACTCTTGTCATGCACGCTTGTCTGTTCTTAAGGCTCCTGACATCACCTTCTGCTAGTACGCGATCAATTTGATCATGGAAGGTGTGTCGTGGCCTTCCACGACTTCTGCATCCATCCACTTTTACATTGTATATATGTTTAGTCATTCTTTCGTCAGGCATTCTTTCCACATGCCCGAACCACCGGAGCATTCCTTTCCGTACCTTCACCCCGACACTCTCTTTCAGACCAACTCTATTTCTTACTTCGGTATTACGAACGCGGTCCGCGAGCGTCACTCCGCAGATTTTGCGCAGTGCTCGCATTTCGACCGCGTTTACTCTACTTTCATGCTCTCTCTTCCATACCCAACTCTCGTAGGTACCAGCACCGCGTTATGTATGGCAAGCTGGGCCTTCTGGCTGAGGTTCTTAGCGCCTGGACTCATTTTTATTGTATTTATTTTACAATTTTAGGATGACTATCAGCTTTCTTTTAATAGTCGTGGTAGCGTAATGGCTAGCGCACGCGTCCCTAACTCAAACAGCGCGGGTTCGAACCTGGCCGGAGCGCATGCACCACTTAGCTAGTTTTTTGACCTAATGTGCATATTGTTACAATTACCACGTGCTAATAACGGTGAAGGAAAACATCGTGGTGCAACCTGCACATCGAGATAACCGATGTGTCAAACCTGCCAAGCCGCCTTGGACAAGCGTGGCGGGTATACTGTCCATTCCCCTATAGTGGGAGGCCCGAGCCCAGCAGTGGGACATTTATGGGCTGTTATTAATTTACTTTACTACTATCAGCTTACTTTATAATATTAACAATAGACATAGGCAACACTTTATTGTTCACGAAAACAAAAAATACAACAAGGCAAAACAAGATAATAGTTACTTGGTAAAACAAAAGGTGGCCTTATCGCTAAAAGCGATCTCTTCCAGGACTCAAAAGGAAATTCTTAAATTATCTGTTACTATTATGCAATACAGAAAAAGGAAATAATATATATCTTAATATATATAAATTACGTGTCACGTTGTTTGTGACCGATTTTAATCAAATTTGCACACCGTGTGCAGTTTGATCCGACTTGAAAGATAGGATAGCTTACATTTGGACCCGGTAGGTGGCGCTGCAGTCGGGTTCTAAATTTTATTTCTTCAGGGCAGAACAATGTCTGCCGGGACAGCTAGTATATAGATATATATATAGACTCATGACTTTCAACAAATAATCTGTAACTAGTGGTCGCCCGTGGTCGAAATTCGACCATAATAATTAATTTGAATTATAAGTTTGAACATTATTAAGGTTCTGTTGTCAAAGACTATACTTCTATAATCACAGATTTCCCCAAGGCTACACTGTTAATTTGATTTTAACAATAAACAAAAGAGTATATATGCGTGTGTGTGTCAAATACATGGTAGTGTGTGTAATGTTTTTTTTTAATTGATTTAATGTCTTGTTTATGCATAATTTAAAAAAAATATTAGCATCCGTCGCTTCTTCTCTATATAAACTATAAGTGTGCGAAATTTCATACTCCTCCGTCCGCGCAATAGTCGTAAAAAGGGGTACAAAGTTTTTGCTGTGTTTTTCGCTTCACGTATTAATATATAGATATTCCATTTTGAAATAAATACATTCATCTTTATTTTGTTAAATTTACCGTCGTCAGCCTTTCGCAGTCCACTGCTGGACATAGGCCTCCCCAAGATGGCGCCACTCATCCTTGTCCATCCAGCGCCTACCGGCGACCTTGCACAGGTTGTCGATCCATCGGGCTGGAGGGCGTCCGACATTACGTTTACCGAGACGCGGTCTCCACTCCAGGACTCGTCTGCTCCATCGGCCATCGGTCCTGCGGCAGACGTGACCGGTCCACTGCCTTACCTTTTACCGTTACCTTGGTTCTCTTACGGATATCCTCATTTATAATTTTATCCATAAGAGAAACACCCAACATAACTTGGAACTTGTGGACCAATCCTGCCGTCAGCCTTATTTTATAGTATTTTAACAAAATCACTTGGAAAAACATAATTACGGTCCGTAATAACCGCGATACGAAATCGGGTTGATTAAAACATCCCAGTGTATTTAAAGCCCCATTAAAATTCTAATCTTCACAATTCAAGTAATAATAAAATACGTTTAAAAGTAACTTTGAAAATAACCGTAAAAGTTTACTGTGCCCTATTTCAGATAAAGGGTGGTTAATTATTTCGGTTGTTTGTATTAAAAAGTACGTAATCTGCTGTTTAGGCTATTTGGGTGTACACTATACTTCTCAGGAGCCTTAAGAACAGACGAGCGTGCATGACAAGAGCTATGAATGTCAAAGAAGCAAGTGAGGTATGTAAGAATAAGCCTAAATGGCGCTCTGTTGTTCGTGCCTACCCCGCAAGGGAACTGGCGTGAAGTTATGTATGTATGTATGTACTATACTTCTCTTATCTTTAAACTTATCTCAATTATTTGGGATCGGCACAATATGTCTTATTCTTCCACACTCCTCTATTCTGATATACATCCTCTGTCACACCACAAATCATCATATCATCCTTCACACAATCTACCCGTCTCTTTTTTGGTCTACATTTATCTTTTTATCCGTGCAGGAACAGGCGGCCTGTCGTAAGAGGCGACTTAACAACCCACAGTCAAGTAGTAGGGCATTTGCCCGACTGGATGGCTACCACCCCTGGTCTAAAGTATGTCGCCATAACAACCTTGAGTTGTGTTCCGGCATTAGTGACCAGGTTCCAGTTTCCCTTAAGAGAGCAGCAGCGCATTTGTAGCAACTTTGGTGTTGCAAATGTCCATAGGCGAAGGTAACCGCTTTCCATCAAGTGGGCCGTCTGCATGTCTGCTGATCTCCTGCATTAAAAAAAAATTCTTTTTACCCATCAATCTTGCAGTTTAACATTTCCTTGTCACGTGACGTCCATCCCTCCTCATTAAATCCTCATATCACCTTAATCTTCTTCCTCTCAATTTGTCAGTCACTTTCAAAGATTCCCTTTTGTACTCGTTTCTCATCTTATCCATTGTTGTAACACCACACATTCATCTCAACACTCTCATCTCAGCTGACTGGAGACTTGATGAGACGAAAGATGAAATTCTTAGTAGTAGTCTAACATATTTAACATAACGGGCATGTGGAAAGAATGCATGATGAAAGAATGACTAAACAGATATACAATGCAAAAGTGGATGAATGCAGAAGTCGTGGAAGGCCACGACACACCTTCCATGATCAAATTGATCGTGTACTAGCAGGTGATGTCAGGAGCCTTAAGAACAGACGAGTGTGCATGACAAGAGTTATGAACGTCAAAGAAGCAAGTGAGGTGTGTGAGAATAAGCCTGAATGGCGCTCTGTTGTTCGTGCCTACCCCGCAAGGGAACTGGCGTGAAGTTATGTATGTATGTAGTCTAACATAAACTTAGAAAGGAATGGATACTCGCTAAGCTGAAAGCGGGGCCGTTTTTCTGGTAGCAGGTATCAAAGGTGGAAAATAACCATGCTAACTTACGTCAAAGTAGCAAGGCTAGTTTTTACATATGTCATATATGATATTGTTATAAACAAAGATATACATTTGCCAGACACTTCCTGTGGGCCATAACTTTTGACAGACACTTTAAAAAAAGTTTGGGAACTTACGTCCTTCACAGTCCAAGCAGTTCGTCTTTGGTACGCGCTGCCATTTAATATAAAGCTAGCCAAATCACTACCTATTTTCAATAGACTTGTGAAGGATTATTATAGCTCATATTAAAGATGCAACAGCTATTGACATATTTTTCTAGTTTATATTTATTTATGTAAGTGTATTTTATAATAGTACTTTATTTACATATATCGTATATATATATATATATATATATATATATATATATATATATACACATATATATTCATATTCAAAATAAGTTCCACTGGAGAACACTTTTTGAAGGTCATACATGTAAGTTAAATTTAATTTTTTACTTCCTATTCTATGTACACCGCTTCGCAACGTGTTGATGCTGTAAAGAAGAAGCGGCAAGAAACTCCCTAGCAACACGTCTAGCTAAATATTGTTTTTCTTTATATTTCATATTCTATTTATATCTCAAATTCTTTTTTTAATAAGTTTTGTACAGAAGTATGTTACAGAATCACTCCTTGAATAATTAATGGAGTTGTAGCAAACAATGCATACTCAATAAGACCAAGACAATAAAAGGAAAGAAAAATAATATTATAGTTATAATAATGACATGACGTGCTAAAATGTTATATTGCAATATGTATCCACAAATTCCTTATAAGAATGGCAAGAAAAAAATAAATAAAAAATAAAATAAAAACGTTATACAAAATTTAGTATAAGAGGTCGGAGCGAGCTGCTTTGTAAATGAATTTTTGTCATTTAAGTATTCTTCAATAGTGTTGTATCCCTTTTTTAGCAAGATGCTTTTTAATTTAGTTTTAAATGTAGTATATATATAAGTATTATTTTTATTAATGTATGTATATTATATCATGTATGTATTTATTTATAAGATACTGAGTCGGTAGTGAGAATAATGCAACATACCTCTGTTCTTATCAAATTTGTTGTCCATCCAAAGGTTGTCTGGAAGAAATCGCTGATAGCGATAAGACCGCTTCTTGTATTGTAAAATTTTATTTATGTTAACTGTATCTTTAAAACACAATAAAGCATATTCATTCCTACGTCATTTTAGGAAGGCTGAATTTTATATATATTATCAAGTAAAATATTTTCCAATCAGCCAGACAAGTCTGACGGGCCAAACATCCTCCCAGACTAGTTAAGAGTTCCGCTGCGCGAGGAAGCGCCAGATCTATATTAATCGTACCATACGACTTCAAATACCACTAAGTTGAACCCAGGGATCAGCATTCAAGATCTAATAGTACGAGAATAAATCCCCGAAAGCAACGAGGTGTATTTTCTTCACTATACTATAAGAAAACACCAGCTACTGCCAGCATTCACCACTACAACCAAGAGCAAGTTTTTTTTTTTATTGCAGGAGATCAGCAGACAGGCAGACGGCCCACTTGATGGAAAGCGGTTACCATCGCCTATGGACATTTGCAACATCAAAGTTGCTACAAATGCGCTGCTGCTCTCTTAAGGGAAACTGGAACCTGATCACTAATGCCGGAACACAACTCAACGTTGTTATGGCGACATACTCTAGACCAGGGGTGGTAGCCATCCAGTCGGGCAAATGCCCTACCACCTGGCTGTGGGTTGTTAAGTCGCCTCTTACGACAGGCCGCCCGGCCGCAGGAAATTGTATTCTTTCTCCGTTCCTGCGCGGATAAAAAACAAGCAAGTGTACAAACTGTACAATGTATTGGTTTTTTTTTTATACTTCACAATTTCATCGCATAATTTCGGTTCGTATGAGGTATTTGGATATCTATTCGTTTGAGAGCAATATAAGTAAACGGGCATCGCGTTCTTCGGCGCGGAACAGGCCGCCACGCCGGGGTGGACCCAGAAAGGGATTAATTCGAAATGTCCCGAATCAATTACCGACGACACCGGGCCCATTATGCGAACACGGCGCGTTAAATGCGAAACACCGCCGCCTGTCACACCGATTAACATAAATATGACATAAATATTTATTGCGATAATATACACGCGTTGGAGCCTCGAACCTCGAAAATCGCTGTTTTTTTATTTTATTAATATTTTCAAGCGATTTCCCTTGTATATCGATATTGAATACAAAGGTGTTTTTTTTAATTGCAGAAGATCAGCAGACAGGCAGACGGCCCACTGAATGGAAAGCGGTTACCATCGCCTATGGACATTTGCAACACCAAAGTTGCTACAAATGCGCTGCTGCTCTCTTAAGGGAGACTGGATCCTGGTCACTAATGCCGGAACACAACTCAAGGTTGTTATGGCGACATACTTTAGACCAGGGGTGGTAGCTATCCAGTCGGGCAAATGCCCTACCACCTGGCTGTGGGTTGTTTTGTCGCCTCTTACGACAGGCCGCCCGGCCGCAGGAAATTGTATTCTTTCTCCGTTCCTGCACGGATGAAAAGGTATATCTCGATTAGTATTATACTATAGTATTAAAACAAACTTCAGAAATTTCTTATAATAAAAAATGTGTAAATTATTTCTTCATTGTTTGGGTTTTGTGTATCAACGTATTTAATATTGCATGGTCTTGAAATAAAACTAATACATACAAATAAAAAAAACCCTAACAAATTTATATAAACTACAATCGGTTCAGCCCAACCAGACCGCTGTCGCTGGGCAGTGCGCCTAAAAGCCTGGCAGCATTACCTCGCTGAATACATACGCCAATTCTTTGGGCGAGGTAAGTTCCGTCCTTCCCGTCGCCTGTGGCCTCGACCAGACGTTTTTTGATAGTTTTAAAAAGTTTGTGGGCACTTAGCCGCCATGTTTGCTTGAATAAACAATTTAAATCATGCTCCACTTGGGCTGTTTTCTGACCTAACGTACGTATTGTTACCATTACGTGCTAATAACGGTGAAGGAAACCTGCAGATCGAGATAACCGATGTGTCAAACATGCCAAGCCGCCTTGGACAAGCGTGGTGGGTATACTGTCCGTTCCCTTATAGTGGGAGGCCTGAGCCCAGCAGTGGGACGTTCAGGGGCTGTTATTATATAAGAATGGATAACTAAGGTGATCTTTGAAAGATGCATCCGTGACTGAAAAATTGAGAGGAAGAAGACTGAAGTGGTATGGGCATGTAATGATGAGGGATGAAAGTCAGGTGACAAAAAGAATATTAAACTGCAAGATCGATGGATATAAATGTAAAGATAGACCAAAAAAGAGATGCATGGATTGTGAGGAGGATGATATGATGATTTGTGCTGTGACAGAGGACGTATGTCAGAATAGACTAGTATGGAAGTAAAAGACATTATGCCGACCCCAAATAATTGGGAGATGGTGAAAGAAAAAATGTTAACGCCGACCTATTTGGTCACCGCGTCTTTGTTACCTTTTTTTCTTTCGCCGCATTTGTCACTATGTAATGTGAAATAGTCTACATCCGACCCCTGAACGCACCGCTACTTCTGCACAAACCTCGCCGCGTTTCGTGTGTTGTGCCGCATTTTACACCCGCTTATATCAACCCGCACGCTGGAAGGTACCCACTGTACCGTTCCAGCTGGTCCACTAGTCGAAGGAACCGCAAGACGTAAAGGAAGGATCACGAGGAAGAAGTGCCTGCCGCTGTGAAGCCCGCATCGTTCGTAGCGTGTCTGGTGCGGTGACCTTATCCTGTAAGTCCTTTCCTTCTCTTTTATCCCCGCTCCTGCCCGCGCCAACATTTTTGTTAGCGGCGTTCTTTTGAAAATAATGTGGCGAATGATGGTGGAACCATCTAGTTAGTTTAAAAACTTTTAGAAAACGCTAGAAAATTCTGGAAAGAAAAGACAAGGACAGATACATGTTAGAAAGTGATAGACGATAAACGAAAGTTCTAGAATAGAAAGTTCGGGAAGGAAAAGACAGAGATAGATAGGTATTAGAAAGAGATAGATAATGAACGAAAGTTCTAGGTTAGAAGGTTCGGGAAGGAAAAGACAGAGATAGATAGATGTATAGAAAGGGATGGATAGAAAATAAAAGAATAACGAAAAGAAGATCAAAATTATGGGTTGCAGAAGATTCTTCCGGGTACATAAGCAGCGTAAGGCGCGCCTCCCGGGCAGTTTAAAGTTGAGTTCAGTTCGAGACAGCGAGGCGACAAGTGCGATACGGAAGAATTAGAAGAGAAGTTTAATAGAAGACAGTGACGAGTTAAGTAGTGAATTTAGTGACAAGTTTAGTGGACAGTTAAGTGAAGGAGGAGTGTAGCGTGGTTCGAGGGACGAACCAGAAGCGAGCTACTCGCGGTAATATCGGAGGTGGAGCTCTGCAGTAGCAGGAGGTGGTCTACGCAATATCGGCGACGGTATTGTGAGTGAGACAACTTATCGTCGGGACATTGCATCGTTAGTCGTGCGTATAGGGACAACCCTGCGGAGAGGTTATTACGTGCAGCTGTGTAAGTCAATAAAGGCGTTACTTAAAAGAACTGGTGTATCCTTCCAATCCAAGTGCGTCTCGCACGTAACAATCATATTTTGAAATTTTTTATTTATTCTCGCAGTCCGGTGTGAATAAAACCTTTGCTTTTGTCCAGGAATTGCAAGGATTTTGGGAAAACGAGTGGAGTTTATTTTAATTCATTGTTGATATCCAGAATCCAATTACTCAGCGGGGTCACAACGAGACCCCGATTAACTTAACGGACAAACGGAAGAATTAACTGAATTCTATATACAGATGCTGCCGCATAGCCTGGCAACTTGAACGATAATCTTGCTCGTACTAGTAGTTGAAATAACAAAGGCGTATTGGCTTAAGTATAGATAGATAGATAACACTTTATTATACACCAATGCAAACATGAACTTAAAGACTAAAATTACATCTAGTTATGTACAATGGGCGGTCTTATCGCTAAAAAGCGATCTCTTTCAGACAACCCCAGGAATGAATTGAGATGATAATGGTGATGGTGTATAAGTAACATATAGTACGAACTACTTACATTTTAATAATAGATACATTTTTATGGCCCGTGGTCTTGGAAAAAATACATAAAGGATATATATATATAAATATGTGCAGAAATTTTATATATTACATAGATATATACTTAATAATAGTATTTATATTGTTACAAGTTACAGGACTCAAATAAAAAAAAATCCGTTGGAATTACTATAGAATTTATTAGAACTATACAAGCACGTATAACACAGATACAAATATAACTGGACACAACCTGTACAAACTTCACGATTGAATAACAGGCGCAAAGTCCGTCACTATACAGATTATTGAATGTACACATGTCTTGCTTGTATTGTAATCGTCGCTTGACTGCTCCTCTCTGCATTGGGCCATTGCTTTATAATGCACCGATGCCATATGTCTACCTGGCAAGCTTCGGCGCAATTCCCAGAAAACATAATATGCACACCTGCGTAATTATGCCTGCGAACGACCATAAACGAGTACAATACAGAATAGGTTATTGTCTAATTACAAATTTTAAACACAAAGAAAAAAAAAGAATATACTGATAAAACAGTTTTCAAGGTTATTAGCTCAAGCGCCGCGGCAGGTAATAAATACAGGTATGCAGGTGGCCCAACTTTGTAACAATATATACAAGTTAAAATTAAATGTAAAAAAATATAATTACAAAAATTATAAATAATAATGTTTTGTTATTTCTATTTTTTTACAAATTTTTATTTTCTTTTTTATATTGTTTTTTGTTTATTGTCTTTATTTATTTTCATAGATACAAGGGGTCCCTATTGCTAATACATTCTTCTGGTTGCTAAATTTCTACATTATTTCTTATTTCTATTGGTTACACGTTTTTTTTTCTAGTTTACTCTATTTCTTTCTTTACATATTCCAATAATTTTATTTAATATTAATACAATATTTATGGTTAAATTCATATGGAGCAGTATAATTTTATTTGCTTTCTAAAATATTGTGTATTTTCTAAAATTATTATAAATTTTATTTTTGAACGTTTGTATATTTGGATTTATTATGATTACAAATTTTCTAAAATAAATAACTACGTATACAAAATAAATAAAAATATACTTGCCTGTAGTGAGCCAATATCTTCTGACCAATGTGACGGGCGGACGTCACAAGTGAAATGGTCGTGTTGTATCCACGATGGAAAGGCAACATGTTTTAAACGCAAATGTTCTGAAATATTAAATATACCTACTTTAGTGGTCAAATTTAATTTAACGGATTGTGGTGGAGTAGTCTAAGCCTTTACCTACGTATTTTAGAAGTCCCGGATTCTATTCCTAGCAGTTTTTGTTAACTTTGTAAATCAACCTTCAGTTGTTGTTAAGTTCTGGGTGTCTGGGATCTGCCCCAGGTTTGTCCGTTGTATATTATTCATACCACAAACATAACTTTCTTAGCTTGGGCATAGACTATATAATTATACATACTCACTCTACATACATAATTGCTAAAATGTTTAAATTGTTAACTTTTTTTAATTTTTATTGCAGGAGTTCAGCAGACAGGCAGACGGCCCACTTGATGGAAAGCGGTTACCATCGCCTGTGGACATTTGCAACACCAAAGGTGCTACAAATGCGCTGCTGCTCCCTTAAGGGAGACTGGAACCTGGTCACTAATGCCGGAACACAATTCAAGGTTGTTATGGCGACATACTTTAGACCAGGGGTGGTAGCCATCCAGTCGGGCACATGCCCTACCACCTGACTGAAAACTTATTCTACCATTGACTTAATTTGTATGAAAACTATACTAATATATAAATGCGAAATAATTGCAAAAGTTTGGATGAATGTTTGTAGCTTAATCACGCCAAAATGGTTGAACGGATCTGGATTGAATTTAGCACAGAGGTAGATTATAGTCTCGAATAACACGTAGTCTACTTTTATCCTGGAAAAATGTACAATTCCCGTGGGATAACATTAACGCAAGCGTAGCCTCAAGCAACAGCCAGTATGGAAATAATTCGACTAATCGACAAGAACTTTCACGTTCTGCCAAATAATTAATTAAATATTAACATTATTTGACAAAAAAATTAATTTTGAAATTTAAAACCTTTTGCTCCCCCATCAATATCAAGGGCATGACACAAACCACTTAAGAAATTCACTAGTGTACACATCTTCTTACCTTTTGAAAGACGGTTGACAACAAAATGTTTACCGTTATCCATTTTATGCCTTTCACGTGAAAAAAGGTAAGGGAAAACCGCCTATTTGAATAGGCTCGGAATCTATTAATACGTAGCATGTGGCTTAGGACCAATTGGGTAAGAATACGATGTTGTCCAAAGGATATTCTGCGAAAGTATATGTCAAAAATGGACCTAGAATAAATACACATATACTCAAGCATTATATACAGTGATCAATTCACCTCACGGCGACAGAATGGGGGGCACGGAACAACTCCGCTCCCTTATACAGCGCCGTAACAACCTTGAGTTGTGCACCGGTAGTAGTGAGAGTCTGCCTGTCTGTTGAACTCCTGCAATAAAAAAAAGAAAAAAAATACAGCGGCCTTAAGTGCGGGCGGACCCTCCCCTGGGTTTCGCCCACAGCCGTTTGCTCACGACGGTGGAGGTCAACCCACCGCCAGAGCCAAAGCGGAGCCAAAGCTCAAGACCCTCGCCCCCCTGCAGGTGGTAATCGTCAGGTTATGCGGCGGAAGATCGACGCGGCTCGACACATCTAGGGTAGAATGTACCTGGAGGAGAGTCAGGGCCGTATTAATACTTAAACTTGCTGTACAACAAAGGCTGTTCAACAGAGCGGTTCGGTTTATTTCAATAACTTTATTATACTAGGTCACTCAGAAAGTATTGCGAAAAAAATCGAAATGTGTGCTGGGGCCATAGTAGAAATGAAACTTCAACGGACAAGTGCAAAAACGAATCGCAACGAACAAGTGGAAAAACGAATGGCAACGGATAAGTGGAAAAACTTATATCGTTTTAACGTTTTATCCAAAAAGATACGGGTGTTCCGTCCTGCGCCTTATGCCAGGGCTACGGGTAAATGAGCTGCCCGACTCCGCAGTGCCCTGGCAGGCGTGGGCCCCCCTCACTGGGCCTCTTCCTATGCCAGGGGACGTGTCCCCCGGCTACTTCTTAGTCAATTCCGTGCGTGGGGCGGTCTGTAACGCGCCCCACGGGAAGAGAGATGAGCGCGCGCGGAACACTCGCGCTCTCATCTCGACGGCATGTGCGGGTGAGTGAGAACCCCTATACCCCAAGGGGCCCCACCCGCGCCGCCCGCTTACGGTGGCCGAAGGTCGAGCTCGGACCTCCGGCGTCGGCGCGTCCTCCTTTGGCGGGAGCGGAGCAAAGACGTACGCTCACGCTCCCGCTCCGCCTCCTCCTTCGCAAACATGACGTGCTCGCAGAAGGAGGAGACGGCGTCCCATCCGGTGCGGCTCCCGACCATGGTGCGAATTACGGCCGGGAGCGAAAGGTCCATTCCGGTGAAGGCGACGAGCTCTCGGCGCTGCTCCATCCATGCAGGACATTCCTGCAGGGTATGCAGCGCCGTATCCTCGTCGCCTGTGTCGCAGTGATGGCACCCTGACGTTGGCTCGCGGCCGAGGCGACACAGGTACCTCCCGAAGCAGCCGTGCCCCGAGAGGACCTGCGTCAGCCGGAACGTCAGGGTGCCGTGATTTCGTCCAATCCAGTTTCGCAGGACGGGCCTCACCGCCTCGATGGTGGCGGGGCCCGCGCTGGGGCGTCTGAGGCGATCTTCCCAGACTCCCACGGCGACCTGGCGGAGCTCCGACCTGCACGCCTCGATTTCGCGAGGCGCGGGTCTGGTGCCCCTGGCCAGGGCCTCTTTGCGCCACACATACAGTGACGCCAAGACCCTGGCTTCCAGGTCCCATGGGAGGGATCCGGCGAGTAGCGAGGCCACTTCAAAGGACACTGTACGGTATCCCCTTATCGCCCTGACGGCCATTATGCGCTGTGCTTGACGCAACAGGGGAGCGTTTTTGGCCGCCAGGCGATCCGCCTATACAGGGGCCCCATAGAGGGCCATAGACCGTACGATGCCTTCGAAGAGTTTTCGGCACGTGGCGTTCGGCCCCCCGACATTGGGGAGCAAGCGCGACAGCGCACCCGCTGCTCCCTTGAGTCTGGGGAGCAGCTGCCGAAAATGTGCCGAAAAATCTCACCGGCTATTGAGGACCAATCCAAGGTATTTCATGGTCTCCCCGATGCCGATGCGGATGCCTCCTACTATAATAGCGGTGTCTGGAGGTGGACGGTTCCGAGGACCGTGGAAGAACACGGCCTCGGTCTTCTGAAGCGCCACCTCCAGTCCAAGACGCCGGATCCTGCCTACTACTAAGGACACCCCAGCCGTGCCTAGAAGGCACGCCTGCCTGTGGGTCCTCCCTCGCGCTGCGATCAGCGTATCATCCGCATAACATATGATGCTGACGCCGGGGAGGACCCTGCTGCGTAACGTCCAGTCGTATGCGATGTTCCACAGGAGGGGACCAAGAACCGACCCCTGTGGAACACCGCACACCATGGCTCGCCGATTCCATCCCTCGTGGACCGGGTAAATGACGGCTCGTTCATTCAGATAGTCCCCGACTATATGGCGGAGGTAGGACGGCACCCCGAAATACCGGAGTGCCTCCATGATGCACGGCCAGGGCAAGGAATTAAAAGCGTTGGCGATGTCTAGGGACACCGCCAGTAATACCTCGCCCTGGGCAACTGCTTCCTCCGCCAGGCCTCTCAGGCGCATGACGGCGTCGATCGTGGAGCACCCTGTGCGGAAACCGAACTGGTTGTCCGCCAGATCCGGCCCCGTCGTCGATAGGTGCTGGACGTGGCGATCGACGATGATACGCTCGAAGAGCTTGCCGACCTCGTCCATAAACAATGAGTATGACATATAAAATTATGAGAAACAATATTATGTCTGTTGACCAGTATAGCAGATGAAATTATGGTAAATACAATTCTGGCAACTAGATGTAACCGATTACGTACTATTAATATTATAAAGACGAAAGTTTTGTATTTTTTAATTTTGTATGTTTGTAACGAATAAACTCAAAAACTACTGGACCGATTTCAAAAATTCTTTCACCATTCAAATGCTACATTATCCCTGATTAAGATAGGCTATATGAAAATTAAGAGTCTCTACTAAAATTTTAGTAATTGAACCCATCAATCTGAACAAAATACTTGGCGCTGGAATCGGGTTCTAGATTTTTACACTTTCAAGACAACGTCTGCCGAAACCGCAGCTGATTGGTTGAGCACAAAGAAACAGATTTCGGAAATTAAAAAAACATAATCAAGATTGTTTTAAATCTAACTAATAATATCCCACGTGTCCATGCACATGGATAAAATAATTTCTTGCCTATCCTATGCGTATTTTCCAACCATGATTCGAACCCATGTTTTGGTAAAGAGATACAGACAGATACCTCAGCTACTAAGCTACCACGGCCTCTATTAACATGAAAACACTTAAATCGTTGTACATTAAAGCAATTCCATATTTAACGCTGTGCCCAATCGGCTATCGCCTAGAGGGGATAGCGTGAAAACAAATGAGGCAGGGATAGCCTTAACGAGCCCCCGGGATTTATGGCAGAGCTAATGAATTAAGCACAAAACATTAGTACTCGTTACGAGGAACGTTTTTTCGATTAAATAGTTTGGAAGTACATGGCTCTATTTCTATTCCATTTATTTATTTGCGTGATGTTTATAGAAACCTTATACTAATATATAAAGCTGAAGAGTTTGTTTGAACGCGCTAATCTCAGGAACTACTGGTCTGATTTGAAAAATTATTTTATTGTTAGATAGCCCATTTATCGAGAAAGGCTGTAGGCTATATATCATCACGCTAAGATCAATAGCGGCGGAGCACCAATGAAGAATGTTTCAAAATCGGGAGTTTTTTTTAAACTTACTTTTTTTGAAGAAGCTAGTATGAGATAAAATTTATTCTATGTTTATGCATAGTTTTTAATGTGTAAACATAACGAGTTTAATAAAATTTGCTTCATATAAATATTTAAGACTAACTGACCCGTGCCGACTTCGTTGGGCGTCATTAAAAGTACACATGCACACACGCAGGCACGCACGCATATTAACGTTGAATTAATCTTTGTAACCTTTAATTAATTCATTAACGCAGAAAGCACTTGCAGTGCCTTGTACGAGGATGTGCGCAATTCTTGCGTGGAACGTTATTGCTGTAACAGATTTCACAGGCGTTCCCGTGCCCATTTCGCTGGGGGTGAAACATGTTTACTTTATTGATTCATTAATCACAATCAATATAGCCTATGTCACTCGGAAATAATAGAGCTTTCCACTGGTGAAAAAATTTTCAAAATTGGATCTGTAGTGCCGGAGATTACCCCGAACATCTAAACTTACAAACTTAACCTCTTTACGCGTATAATATTAAAGATAAAGCAATTAAATTGAATAGCTCATAAAAAATATGTTTTGTATAATCAGATCTCAATTGGTTAGAGCTATGTAAAATTTAGGAGTCTGAGAGTTTTTTTAATTGTAGGACATTTAGCAAACAGTGTGACGGCCCACTTGATGGAAACTGTTTACAAGCCTATGTACATTTGCAAAGGTATTACTAATATATTGCCGGCCTCGAGGGGAGGAGGGTGTTTGCCTGGAATATGGCCAGTAATGCCTGAACACAAGTTAAGGTTGGTAGGTCGTCATATTCTGGACCAAGAGTGATAGCCACCCAGATGGGCAAATGCTTTCCTCTTACTTTAACCCGAATAATGGAGTGGCTATTTTCCGGGGAACGAGACAAATATTTTTTTATTTTTTTATTGCAGGAGTTCAGCAGACAGGCAGACGGCCCGCTGAATGGAAAGCGGTTACCATCGCCTATAGACATTTGCAACACCAAAGGTGGTACAAATGCGCTGCTGCTCTCTTAAGGGAGTCTGGAACCTGGTCACTAATGCCGGAACACAACTCAAGGTTGTTATGGCGACATACTTTAGACCAGGGGTGGCAGCCATCCAGTCGGGCAAATGCCCTACCACCTGGCTGTGGGTTGTTTTGTCGCCTCTTACGACAGGCCGCCCGGCCTCAGGAAAATTGTATTCTTTCTCTATATAATAAGATTCTCTCGGTCTGCCACATTGTAAAAGATTGCATTGTATTTTTTACAATTTTTCCATAAATACATTTATTAGCTACAAAGCTTATCATTCTACTGGTTATCTCCGCAACAGCAATAATAAAACTTTAACAAACTTGGATTTTATATACCTTATATCGTATTTTTTTTCCTTGTTCGGACCCTAATTAAGACATAGACCGATGTCGGTCGGAGCAGCGGATTGTGGCGACAGCTGCGATGGGAGAACATCGAAATCCTATGCCAATCATAAAATAATGGTCTACATATTTAGGGACCCGTTTTCTCTACATTTTTATGAGTTTTTTTCACATTTCTTTTTTTTTTAATAACCTTTATTGCTGAAACTAAACAATGATTTTACATACAATAGCAAATTGTTTCAACTTAAATCTAATAAATCGGGTTTCCCGGTTCAGTGCTCAGAGTGTCCAGTGACACATAGGCCTCTTCCAGCTGCTTCTATTCTTCTCTATTGGTAGGTTTTCTAGATCAGGTTGCCCTCCGATCAACTTGATATCGTCTGTCCATCTTTAAGCTTGTCCGCCTCTTTTTCTTTTGCCATTGATTTCACATTACATACATCTAATTCTACACACAACATACAGGGTAAGCCTAAATATAAGAAATCAAATTTGCATATCTACAATCTAAATTACTAAGACACAATAACTGAAAATATATACCTATAGTTACTAACACCACAATAAATAATATTCCTTGTATGAATATAGATTAATCTATGCTCACACTTTCATATATATTGCATACATATCATTACACATCTAGACACGCATTTATTAAGTAGTTTATAGTATATTGGGAATATTATTATAACAAATCAAATAATATCAAACTAAAACTAACTTAAAACATTAAATTAAATACTGAAAATAAATTAACTTAAAAATAAACTACATAAAAACGCCTAAAAATAAGTTAATGGTTTCAAACCACGATCATTTGATCAAAACATGCTGCTGATTCTATATATAGTATGATATATCTTATTTTTGTATAGTATATAAAGTATATTATTATTTAATAAAACTACGTTTTAACGGTTTTAAGCGCGGTAATTTTATTTGATTTTGGTTTTTCCGACGTTTCGGCCACTTTTCAGTGGCCGCTTAAAACCGTTAAAACGTAGTTTTATTATGTATACAAGTCGCGAAAACTTAAGAAAATATTATATTATTATTTATTTATTTACTTTTTACTTATTCTTGGAATGTTTCTTATTATTTATTGTCTTCACCGCCACTGTTGTTTTAATAATTTCCTTAGTTTAGGAGGTTGCCTGGAAGAGATCGCTTTAAGCGATAAGGCCGCCCTTTGTTCAACATTTATTGTACTTAGTTTTAAGAACGTAGTTTTAATTTTTGGTGAACAATAAGGTGTTTTCATTCATTCATTCATTTGCCGGGAACGTTCCCAGAAGGCTGGCGACGTTACCACGTTGTATAGCAACGCTTAACCTTTGAGCAAAATAGACGCCAGCCTTCTGGTAGCGTGTGGCGTCTACCAGACGTTTGGCGACGTCACGGTAGACTTGTAGGGCGTCAGGACCCCAGTTTTTTTTCTTTTTTTTAATTATTATTATTAATATCTCTACGGACTCGAGTTCCGTACCCTTTTTTACTACTTAATTTCTATGAAAAATTTGAGACTACATACACGCTTATTGTTTATTTTTGTTACTGTGTGTGACATTAATTTAGTAATTTTTATGTTTTGGTGTACCTTAAGATTAACTTATTATATTAATTTATTCTAATTTTAATACTAAACTTATACTAATGTAGAGTGTATCTGTTACATGCTGGTGTTGTGAGGAAGTGCATGTGCAGTTTTGGCCTTATATCTATACTTATATATAGTCCTATCTAGTGCCATGTGTGTTGTTTTTTTTTCTTTTCTGTGCCTGCAAGGACCCCAGTTATATTATATACCAGTTTATAGTTATATTAATAGAACATCAAACTAAATTATACTATCCATATTGCTGTTGTTATGTGTTGTATTGTCCACCGTGACTTCACTTTCTGGTCCCAGACGGAAGAACAGCGTTAGTCCTTGTTGGGTAACATTATGCTGAGACTGGGCCCAATTTAAGACTTATTTTGTTTGTATCGTTTTTCTATTTATATTTATATTAACTTAGTTTTTGTCCTAAATAAAATATTTTTGTTTCTTTCTTACATACTACGAGTGAGAAAGACATTAAGACCGAAGCAATCTTAAGATATTAAGACCGAAGCAAAATCCACTGTGGTTAGCTACACAAGTTTTGTATAGACCTACATACATACACATACATAACTTCACGCCAGTTCCCTTGCGGGGTAGGCACGACCTTGTATAGACCTAATGCGGTTAAACCAGTTAACCGGTTAACTTTGGACGTTGCGTAAAATTCATCCTCGTATTCATAGTTATACTTAACTAGCTGTGCCCGCGACGGTGTCTGCGTAGAACTTGTTTTCAAAACCCCGCGATTTTGAAACATTCTTCATTGGTGCTTCGCTCCTATTAGTCTTAGCGTGATGATATATAGCTTATAGCCTTCTTCAATAAATGGGATATCTAACACTGAAAGAATTTTTTAAATCGGACCAGTAGTTCCTGAGATTAGCGCGTTCAAACAAACAGATTCTTCAGCTTTATATATTAGTATTAGTATAACATAAGATAAGATCTATGTTCCCTGTAATTGCTATGGTAAAATTTTGGGTAATTCTCGTTCTTGAGAATGAATTATTGTTTTTTTTTTTAATACGTAACGAAATGGCAACCGAACTCATTTTCAATACACAGCTATTATATAAGCAAGAACGTGAGGGAGATGAATATTGATAACCGTGTTCACAACCCGTCAAATTACGGTGCCCAGAAGAGCATAGCAAGAACAAGAGAATAGCAGAGAAATAGAGCATCGCCGACTATCCCCGTTCCCCTACATCAATTGGAGGAGGGGAGCAGGGGAGGGGAGTTTCCGGCCTCTGTCTGTCCGTCTCCTTCGACGACATGACGTCCTCGCAGAAGAGATTTTTATTTTTTATTGCAGGAGATCAGCACACAGGCAGACGGCCCACTTGATGGAAAGCGGTTACCATCGCATATGGACATTTGCAACACCAAACTTGCTACAAATGCGCTGCTGCTCTCTTAAGGGAGACTGGAACCTGGTCACTAATGCCGGAACACAACCCAAGGTTGTTATGGCAACATACTTTAGACCAGGGGTGGTAGCCATCCAGTCGGGCAAATGCCCTACCACCTGGCACCTGGAGAATTTGGAAGTCCTCTAATTCTCGGTTCTATACTCAATTATAAGACAGCGTCAATTATTGAAAGAAAGTGTCGGGGTGAAGGTAAGGAAAGGAATGCTCCGGTGGTTCGGGCATGTGGAAAGAATGCACGATGAAAGAATGACTAAACAGATATACAATGCAAAACTGGATGGATGCAGAAGTCGTGGAAGGCCACGACACACCTTCCATGATCAAATTGATCGTGTACTAGCGGAGGGTGATGTCAGGAGCCTTAAGAACAGACGAGCGTGCATGACAAGAGTTATGAATGTCAAAGAAGCAAGTGAGGTGTGTAAGAATGGGTCTAAATGGCGCTCTGTTGTTCGTGCCTACCCCGCAAGGGAACTGGCGTGAAGTTATATATGTATGTATGTATGTCAATTATTGGATTTGATCACACCTTATTTGACTAACACCTTACAGCTGTCCTAAAATACCCCGAAGCACTCTAGCATACCCTTGCGTTGAGGCGTCACGGCGAGTTCTTGGGATCTTAAAAGGGATAAAAGCGTAGAATAGATTTTGTGGGTAGTCTAGCTTTCGGTTCCTCACGATTTCTTCTACTCGGAAGTCAGCGTGGAGGATCAGCCGTCGGGAGTCACATACACCCTGCGGTGACCTCCCTCGGTCCCGGGAACAGTACGTAAATGCAGTAGAAGTAATAAAAAATAGCGTGGCACAACAAGGCGTGCAAAACTTAAATATTTTGCACAGAACCCGATCTGACAAACACTGTCCAGAAAGAAGAACCGACATTATTCCCAATAACTCCAAACAAAAAATGAAAACACAAGATTGTACCAACGAGATATGTCCTATTAACTGAGATTATGTATGAAGGGAATGATTTTGGTTTCTTTTTATGCAGCAACGTTCGTTTGAAAACTCAAAAATTCAAGGCTTTGACATCATGAATTTTCATATATTAAAAATGGTTATAATTATCATATATATATTTTTTAATAAATTCCCTCTCTTCAAGTGGATTTTTGCTAGGGTAGGGTTTTAGTAGGATAGGGATTTTTTTGGTAGGGTAGGGTTTTATGTATATTTTTTTATTTTCTCTTTATCTTTATTATAGACTTAATCTATTACAACTTCACCAAAATATAATATTAAACATCATAAAACTACGTTTCTTAACGGTTTTAAGCATGGTAATTTATTTGATTTTTGTTATTCCGACGTTTCGGCCACTTTTCAGTGGCCGTGATCACGAAAGACAAAGATGTCAAGTGTCAACGAGTATTGTAAAGTTTTATTTAGCTCACCGCCAACTTGTTCATTTTAATGAATTAGTTTTAATTTCGTTTATGGTTATTATTTACTCTATGGGAGCCTAAAATAATTTACCACCGCTTCGCAACGTGTTATGTCTTGAAGAGAAGAAGCGGCGCAAGAAATACTTCACCAAACATGTCTAGTTCTAATAATTTTATATAATATTAAAATGGGTGGAAGGAAAAATAAAAGTAATTATCAGTCAAGTTGGTTTGTGTTCCGTTGTACGCAGAAAGAGCTCACAGTGTCTTGAGGTCTAGCAGTTGGTTTTTGCTGGGTTTGGGTCTTAATATTAAACATAGTTTGAAGATAAGGTCTGTTTTGGTACTAACACATGTCAGCGAAACTTCATTCGCGTTTCCATGAAGTCAACGTGCGTATTTGTTATTGAATTGCAACGGCAGCGCTAAAAAAGCGAACTGCAGCGCCACTTCTTTTTCTATATTCCTCATTCCAGGGATACTCGTCTATTCAAGGGATAAGAACTAGCACTGTTTAGAGTTATATTTAAATCCGTTCAATGGTTTTCACATGATATTCTAACAAACAGACACACGGACAGAAAGACAGATATATTTTCTCATTTTCAAAATCATTATACAAACTGTAACATCTCCATGTTTTTGATGAGGTATTGAAAAAGGCATTTTATCCGTGCAGGAACGGAGAAAGAATACAATTTCCTGCATCCGGGCGGCCTGTCGTAAGAGGTGACTTAACAACCCACAGCCAGGTGGTAAGGCATTTGCCCGACTGGATGGCTACCACTCCTGGTCTAAAGTATGTCGCCATAACAACCTTGAGTTGTGTTTCAGCATTAGTGACCAGCTTCCAGTCTCCCTTAAGAGAACAGCAGCGCCTTTATAGCATCTTTGATGTTGCAAATGTCCATAGGCGATGGTAACCGCTTTTCATCAAGTGGGCTGTCTGCCTGTTGAACTCCTGTAATAAAGAAGCTCCTTAATTGTGTTATTGAGGAGTCAGGCTTCAATACACCATGATGAGGTAGATAGCAGAACATATTATTGTTGTTTTCAACACGTTTCATATGACCTAGTATTTCATAGTCTAACATGAACTGTTTGTAACTGTCAGCAATTTTTTTATTTTATTTAAATTTATTTTCCATGATATGAATTTGCACTCCCCATGTAACCTACCTATTGATCATCATCAACCTATCAACTGATTTATTATGTGTCAATCACATACATACATACATACATAACTTCACGCCAGTTCCCTTGCGGGGTAGGCACGAACAACAGAGTGCCATTTACGCTTATTCTTACATACCTCACTTGCCTCTTTGACATTCATAACTCTTGTCATGCAAGCTCGTCTGTTCTTAAGGCTCCTGACATCACCTTCTGCTAGTACACGATCAATTTGATCATGGAAGGTGTGTCGTGGCCTTCCACGACTTCTGCATCCATCCAGTTTTGCATTGTATATCTGTTTAGTCATTCTTTCATGTGTCAATCACAGACATAAATAATCGGCTTATTCGGTTATATACGAGTAACCTTAAATACGTTTTCCTTGAAAAACCTCGGATTATTCCAAATATAACTAACCTACTTTCATAGCTTTATACCTAATCCCCAAATGAAGTCACTTGCTTGGGGCCTTTGTGACGTTGGTGTGGAGTCTTCAGCTGATTGCGTTGTAGAACTCGCTTGACATGCTGAAGCTCTCCAGCTATGTGGTTCTCATCACAAATTTTCCGTGCTCTCTGAAACAAAGATTTGCCCACGGTAGCTAACTGACTAGGATGGTGGTGAGACGAACCATTAAGGTATTTATCTGTATGGGTAGGTTTCCTATACACCGTATGACCAAGAGTATTGTCAGGGTTCCTTAGGATGAGCACATCCAGAAAAGCTAATTTATTATTTGCCTCTAGTTCCATAGTAAATTTAATATTACTGCTAATGGAATTGAGATGATCTAGAAATGCAGAGACTTTATCGTTTGGGAGGACGGCAAAAGTATCGTCTACGTACCTTTTATACATCTTCGGCTTAGCCGGAGCGGTATCCAGTGCCTTCTGCTCGAAGTCTTCCATAAAAATGTCAGCTACGACAGGAGACACCGGTGAGCCCATGGCTACACCGTTGATTTGGTCGTAGAAGCCGTAGTCCCACACGAAATAGCCAGATGTGAGGCAATGTTTTAGTAGATCTGCATATTCCTCAGGCATGTTATTATCTATTAGCTTCCTTTTGATATATGAATTGAATATGCAGATCTACTAAAACATTGCCTCACATCTGGCTATTTCGTGTGGGACTACGGCTTCTACGACCAAATCAACGGTGTAGCCATGGGCTCACCGGTGTCTCCTGTCGTAGCTGACATTTTTATGGAAGACTTCGAGCAGAAGGCACTGGATACCGCTCCGGCTAAGCCGAAGATGTATAAAAGGTACGTAGACGATACTTTTGCCGTCCTCCCAAACGATAAAGTCTCTGCATTTCTAGATCATCTCAATTCCATTAGCAGTAATATTAAATTTACTATGGAACTAGAGGCAAATAATAAATTAGCTTTTCTGGATGTGCTCATCCTAAGGAACCCTGACAATACTCTTGGTCATACGGTGTATAGGAAACCTACCCATACAGATAAATACCTTAATGGTTCGTCTCACCACCATCCTAGTCAGTTAGCTACCGTGGGCAAATCTTTGTTTCAGAGAGCACGGAAAATTTGTGATGAGAACCACATAGCTGGAGAGCTTCAGCATGTCAAGCGAGTTCTACAACGCAATCAGCTGAAGACTCCACACCAACGTCACAAAGGCCCCAAGCCACCTTCAGTTGAGCGGTGCCCTGCTACCCTACCCTACATCAAGGGGGTCACAGACAGAATTGGTCACATCCTCAGGCGAGCTTCAATCAAAACATATTTCAAGCCGCAGAAAAAGATTACCCAATTTCTGAGACCTGTGAAATGCAATATCCCACTCCAGGATGCAGGGGTTTACAAGCTTGATTGTGAGTGTGGATTGTCATACATTGGGCAAACAAAGAGGAGCATAAAAACACGAGTAAAAGAACACATTGCTGACATGAAACACACAAGGTCTACGAAGTCTGCGATCAGTGAACACACGCTGGATAAACCCAACCACTACATCAGATTCGATAACCCACAAATCCTCGCGAAAGAGAATCGTTTCATACCTATAAGAAAATATTATGTGAACCAGTACGGTCTGGAAATCGCAAATAAAATTCGGCGGTGTGAGTGCCTAAAAACAAAACATGCGCGTTTAGTGACATCGTTAAATTTCTTAAAAAGGTGTCGCGATAATAATATTATACCGGTATGTGTAAAATTAACATCTAAAAAAGATATATCGGGAAGCGCCAGCATTCTACGCCAGGCTAGTTTAAAGTTATTAAGATGCCTTATCCGCCAACACCGTTTAAATTTGAACCACGTAGATAGAGCTATCGAGACGCAAAACAATGAAATACAGGTAATACTATCGACAGAAGATTTCCAAAACTACATTGATATTGTTAACAAGAGAGCAAAGGTCAAATATGAACAACTAAAAAACCGCCAAATTTCAAAATACAACCAAATGCTAACAAACCAAAACAAACATCTTGGTACAAGGAACGCGCAAAAAAATATACCTGAGCTCCATTGTGAAGCAATTGTTGATGTGCACGGAAACGCGACCACTAATCATATGTCACTGTCGGTGGTTAACCTGTCAAAACAAACATTCGATAAAAACACCGTTTCGGTATTAGAAAAAGGCCTTAATTACGCAATAACCCCGCGAAAAATACCTTTTGAAAACATAATCTGCAACGTAGAGGAATGTCTGGTAAGGAACAGCATGCAGAAAGAGGATGCGGAAGCTATACGACAAGATATCTCATCGGTTTTACGCCGTAGTCGTCTACCCAAACCGAATCTCACTCGTGCTGAATATATTGCCTTAAAAAACATTCGCAATAAACCAGAAATAACCGTGCTCCGTGCAGATAAAGGTAACGCGACTGTCGTCATGGATACGTCTGATTACAATAGTAAAATACAAGATCTTTTATCGGACGAAAGCACTTATAAAAAGGTCAAAACTGACCCCACGGATAAAGTAACCAAACAAACAATCGCGGTTATGAAAAAACACTCCGAAAAATTAAGCTTAGACGTATCCGCACTCACACCATCTTGCGCCAAAGCGCCTAAACTGTATGGGTTACCTAAAATTCACAAAAACAACATCCCCTTGCGCCCGGTGTCTCCTGTCGTAGCTGACATTTTTATGGAAGACTTCGAGCAGAAGGCACTGGATACCGCTCCGGCTAAGCCGAAGATGTATAAAAGGTACGTAGACGATACTTTTGCCGTCCTCCCAAACGATAAAGTCTCTGCATTTCTAGATCATCTCAATTCCATTAGCAGTAATATTAAATTTACTATGGAACTAGAGGCAAATAATAAATTAGCTTTTCTGGATGTGCTCATCCTAAGGAACCCTGACAATACTCTTGGTCATACGGTGTATAGGAAACCTACCCATACAGATAAATACCTTAATGGTTCGTCTCACCACCATCCTAGTCAGTTAGCTACCGTGGGCAAATCTTTGTTTCAGAGAGCACGGAAAATTTGTGATGAGAACCACATAGCTGGAGAGCTTCAGCATGTCAAGCGAGTTCTACAACGCAATCAGCTGAAGACTCCACACCAACGTCACAAAGGCCCCAAGCCACCTTCAGTTGAGCGGTGCTACCCTACCCTACATCAAGGGGGTCACAGACAGAATTGGTCACATCCTCAGGCGAGCTTCAATCAAAACATATTTCAAGCCGCAGAAAAAGATTACCCAATTTCTGAGACCTGTGAAATGCAATATCCCACTCCAGGATGCAGGGGTTTACAAGCTTGATTGTGAGTGTGGATTGTCATACATTGGGCAAACAAAGAGGAGCATAAAAACACGAGTAAAAGAACACATTGCTGACATGAAACACACAAGGTCTACGAAGTCTGCGATCAGTGAACACACGCTGGATAAACCCAACCACTACATCAGATTCGATAACCCACAAATCCTCGCGAAAGAGAATCGTTTCATACCTAGAATGATGCGTGAGGCTATTGAAATCAAAAAACACCCAAATTTCAATAGAGAAGATGGTTGGCAAGTACCACCTGTTTGGGATCCAATTATCAAAACTATTAAGACCCAAACCCAGCAAAAACCAGCTGCCAGACCTCAAGACACTGTGAGCTCTTTCTGCGTACAACGGAACACAAACCAACTTGACTGATAATTACTTTTATTTTTCCTTCCACCCATTTTAATATTATATAAAATTATTAGAGCTAGGCATGTTTGCTGAAGAGTTTCTTGCGCCGCTTCTTCTCTTCAAGCCATAACATGTTGCGAAGCGGTAGTAAATTAGATTAGGCTCCCATAGATTAAATAATAACCATAAACAAAATGAAAAATTAAATAAAGTATGTCATGCAATAATCGTAAGGTTGTTTACACTACACCACAAATCGCATTGAGATTTATTTCTCGACTTGTCTAAACTAAAACTGGTATGATATTTTTTCAAGTTATTGCGAGTATCACACAAATAAAATTGAACTATTTGAATACGAGATTTGCCATTCGAGCTTGGTGATGAGCAAGGTATTTTGTTTACACAGAGACGTCAATATACAATGATCAGGCGATTATCGTCCTTCCAAGTACGATATCGTATGATATTATATGATCATTATTCTTTCTTTCGACAATCGTATTTTCGAGGCAAGAAAATTTCTCCATGTAAACGGTCCTTTATTATTAACTTGCACTCTAATTTTGTGATCAAATTATACTAAAATGAGCTTAGATATCTTTTAAGTCACTAAAATCGCTATTTACATTACTATCTTCTCTTTCACTATAAATCTCATTTCTTTCAACCCAATCCAATTATTTGGGAGCGATACAATATATTTTTTCCGGAGGGCATTCGTGCGAAGCAGTCGCAAATGCCCGTGCTCTTCTCGAAAATTGCAATTTTCCGCGCTTTTTCTCCCCCGAAAAGCGATAAATTGCGATAATAGTTGTGTAGTGACAGTGTACAGTGTTTTTTAGTTCGATTCCGGCGCGAATCAGTTGTTTTTCGACTGAGGTGAGTTTTTAAGCTCTATTCGCTTTGTTTTCGCGCGCTTCGGCGCATTACGCAATACTTAACGGTTATTTCGTGTTGTCAGACACACCGGTGCGCTTTCCTGGTCTTGGCGGGAGATAGGGCATCCAGTAATGGATGCCCCTGATTCCAAGTCGGCCCCTGGGCTTTCGGGTGCCCCTTGTAAAAGGGGACACGTGAAGGCCAAGGATGGTTGGCAGATGGCCGAGATCGGCGAAACGCGGCGGAAAAAAGTCCCGCCCAAATTATCAGCCCGACGCAGCAAGTCTGTTGCCGGGCCCCGCCCGCGGTGCCAGGCTGATGCCGTTATCACGGCGACAACCGAGGCACCTGAATCGCTAGGAAGGGCGGCGTCGGTGGTGGATCTCACCATAGACGCCCCCGAGGCTAGGAATAACGTGATGGGGCCACCTGCGGCACCCGTCACGCATAGGGCTCCGTCTGGCCGTGCGGCACGTAACAGTGCGGCACGCCCAGACATAGATAGGGAAGTGCTGCTCGCGGCAAACTCAGCTGTTTGCCTGGCTGTGAGTGCCGCGAGCACCATAGTCGAGTACGCATACATGGCGCCGTCGACCTCTGCGCGAGCTTCACCCGTGCACGGGGACGGCGCGTATGTACAGCACGAAGACATCCCACCGTCCGGTAGCGTCCCAGACTCGCTGGAGAACGCGCTCGACGGTGCGATTCGCGCGTTCAATTGTTCCCGCCCCAATTCGCCTGCCTGTAGCTTGGTCTATACGGCGGCCGGATCGGCGGCGGCAGAGAACGGGTGCCCCACGACGACGGTGTCAAATAGCGCATGGGCTTCACCCATGCCGACGACATCGGTCTGCGACATATCGGGTCGCAGCGTCGGGGACGGCCGCTCCACGACACCGGTTGCCGCGCGGGCTTCACTCGCGTCAACAACCGGGGTCGTGTGCAGGGACTCTGTAGGCGCGACAGCGGCGGCCCCTTCGTCTTCCTTCCCTACTGGGATGGGAGCCGCTGTCGCAATGTCGGCGCCTGTGGGTACAGCGGCTGCGGCGGCGGCGACGACGGCTACGTCCCCGTCTTCGGCAGCAGCGGCGGCGGCGGATTCGGCGTCTTCGTGCTTGTTGTTTCCAGCATCGATGCCATCGGCCTCGGGTTCGGCGACGCTGTCTACGTCTTCGGCGGCAACCGTGCCCATATCGTGTTCCCCCGTTTTTGTGGCCGGATCGAGGTCGCGCTTTTGGGACCGGTCCCAAAGCAGCGACGCCGACTCGGCCGCTACGTCGGGTGCCTCCACCCCAGCGCGCGCGCGCTCGCCTTTGCGCCCCGCGGGGGGCGCAACCGCGTCGGTACTCGCGGGTGCGGAGGCCTTCCTCCGCACCGAGGGGGGGGAAAAAGGGCGTAAGGCGCGCAAGGCCACCGCCGCCAAACTGGCCGCGGCTAGCCAGTGCGCCGCCCTCGTAGGGGACGTCTCGTCCTTCGGCCCAGGGGAGCTCCGCCTCGCGGCGAGCGCCCAAGTGGCCGAAATCCTTCAAATTGCCCAGACGTCGGGCAATCTGAAGGGGGGCTACGTGCGTCGGCTGAAGGATGCCGCGAACAGGTTGTCGGACATTGTCGACACCCTGGCCACGCGGAATCCGGAAACCGAGGCATGGAGGCTCGGAAACGAAAATGCGCGTTTGCGCATGGAATTGAACTCATTGCGGGGGGAAAATCTTTCCTACCGTAAGGAGTTTGAGGAAATGCGCAAGGCCCTAAAGGCCTCCGCTCCGGCTGTGGAGCCGGCGCCCGCTGTTGTGGCGACGCCGCCCCCCGTACCCGTCAAGCGGAAGGCCCGGGCTGTCGCGGCGGAGGTGGCGGCGATTCCGGAACCGCCCGCCGCGCTCGCTGCGGCTAAAAAACCGCGTCCGGCCCCTGCTGCGGTAGCAGGGCCAAAACCGGTTCCCGTCGACGGGACGGAATCGGCCGCGGCGCCCGCCGACGGGGCGGCGCCGACGTCCATCCCGATCGGGCCCGGCGGCGGGGAGTTCGATGCGTTTTTGCGAGTCGTGCTCGACGCCGTCGCGCCGTTCGTTCGCGCGCAATTTGCCGCGATTGAGGACCGGCTGAACCCCGCGCCGACCCTCCGTCCGCCGCTCGCGGCCGACCGAGGTAAGGCGCCGGCGCCCAGACCGGCGCCTCGCGACCAGGCCACCGGAAGGCCAAGACCAGTCACGGCTGCCGCCGCCGTCCGGCGAGGTCTGGGGGAAGCAAGTACCCCGGTCCCGGTGGAGGTGGTGGCGGCCCCGGCCGTCGGGGTGGCAGGCTCCCCACTGCCACCGGCCCCCCAAAAAAAGAAGCACAGGGGGGGCGTGAAGCGGACGCTCAGAAAGCAGCGGAGGGCGGCGCGCGCCGCCGCCGCTGCTTCAGCGGCCTCCGCTACGGTGCCCGCGCCTGTGGTGCCGGCCCCCAGGCAGCGGGCGGCGCTCGCGGCCGCGACACCGGTCGTCGCGGCGCCCGTCGTCCGCGCTCGCGCCACGCACGTCGCGCCGCCACTGGCGCCCGTGGCCCCCCCCCCCGCCCCGGAGGGGGGGGCGTGGACCACGGTCGTCAAGCGGAAAAAGGGTAAAGGGGCGAGGGCCGACGGGCCCCCTCCCCTCCCCCAGGCGCAAGCTGCTCCCCTGCCGACGGGGCGGGGGCAGCAACAGCGGAAACAGGCTGCAAAGCCTGCGGTCGTATTCCGCGAGCCGAAGTCGGCCGCAGTTATCATTAAACTGCTGCCGGCAGCGGCCGCGAAGGGTGTCGGTTATCGCGAGGTCTTTGCAAAGGCCTCGACGGTGGTCGACATCGCGGCCATGGGCCTCCGCGAGGGGCTGAAGGTGGTGCGGACCGTCAGGGACGCGCGTCTCCTCGAGTTCCAGCCGGGACCCGAGAGCGCGGCCAAGGCGGACCGCGTCGCCGAGGCTCTGCGCGGAGCCCTTGTAGGGATGGCTGAGGTCGTCCGCCCCGTAAAGCGTGGGGAGCTTTACGTCTCTGGGCTGGACGAATCAGTCACGGTCGATGGGCTGCGTGACGCGATCGCGCGCGCCGGCAATTGCCGGCGCGACGACGTGCGCACGAAGCACATCGGTGCAGGACCGGGCGGTTTGGGCGCATCATACGTGATGTGCCCCGTCGCTGCTGCCAAAGCCATCGTCGAGCTGGGCTACCTCGTGGTAGGCTTCACCTCGGCGAGGGTGGAGGCACTGGAAGCCAGACCGATACGTTGTTACCGGTGTTACAACGTCGGCCATGGCGCCCAGACCTGTCCGGACACGTGCCCGGACCGGACCAACTTGTGTCTCCGCTGCGGTAAGAGCGGACACAAGATGCCGGACTGCACGGCCCGGAACCCCCACTGCGCGGCGTGCGCGGCGGGGGGACTCAACGCTGCCCACCCCACGTTGGCGAGGTTCTGCCAGCCTCCCTACGTGAAGGGCAAATTCGTCCATCCGAGGACGAAACAACGCACGGGTGTTACGGGAGTACGCGCAATGGACACCTCCAATGCCTAGTACGCCCGTAACAATACTATTTCAGGCGAACGTAAACCACTCCCCCACCGCTCAGGATTTGTGCCTGCAGGCGATGGCGGAGTGGCAAGCGAACTTGGCCGTAATAAGCGAACCTTATTACGTGCCGCCTTGCGGCAATTGGGTGGGCGACCTCGATGACGTGGTAGCGGTGGTGGCCAGAGCCGGTTCTGGCACACCGCTTACATGTCTCGAAAGAGGAAAGGGCTATGCGGTGGCGGAGAGCGGGAGTATCGTCGTCATAGGCGTTTACTTTTCGCGCAACCGCCCCCTGGCGGAGTTCGAGCTTCACTTGGACGCCATCAGGGCTGCCATAGGCAGATTGTCGCCTAAAACGATCTTCGTAATGGGCGACTTTAACGCAAAGCACTGTTCCTGGGGAAATGCGTTCACGGAACCTAGGGGCCGGACGGTTGAGGAATGGGCTCTTCAATCCGGCCTGACCATATTGAACCAGGGATCGGTCCAGACCTGCGTGCGCGCGCGGGGTGGATCGGTCATCGACCTGTCATTCGCCACTCATGCGGCCGCCCGCAGAGTTGTCGGATGGAGGGTGCTGGAGGAGGTGGAGTCGCTCTCTGATCATCGGTACATCAGATTTGAGCTTACCCCCTCCTCCGGTCCGAGCCCTGTTCATCGCCCCCCTCTCCTCCCGCGTTGGGCCCTTACCAAGCTCGATCCGGAGCAGGCCGAGGAGTGGGCACTCACAGAAAGCTGGGCCTACCCAGTCGAATTCGAGAACCTGGAGTCGCAGGCAGAGCACATGCGCAAGACCCTGACGAGGGTTTGCGACGCGGCGATGCCTCGCGTCTCCAAGCGGCAGCCTCCGTGCAAGCAGGTCCACTGGTGGACCGAGGAGCTGGGCGAGATGCGAAAGGCAGTTCGCATCATCAGCCACAGGCTCAAACGCTGCAGGGCGCGCCGTCCTCCGGACTACGTCGCGGAAAATGGACTCGTGGGAGAGTTTAGGGAGGCCAGAAAGGCCCTTTCGATTGCAATACTGCAAGCGAAAGCCCGGGCTCGGGCCGAGCTCCTCGAGACGCTCGATCGGGATCCTTGGGGGCGTCCGTACCGTGGGGCCCGCAACACGTTGCGGCCTTGCACATCCACGGTCACGGAAACGCTCGAACCCGAGGTGCTCCGGTCGGTTATCGACGGGCTCTTCCCGGATCCGGGAAACTTCACTCCCCCCAGTATGGGTCCACCCGTTCCCGACACCCCCACGGACGAGGAGCCTCACTTCATCTCCGAGGGGGAACTAGACGTTGCCCTGGACCGGCTCCGGGGCAGGAAGACGGCACCGGGACCCGACGGGGTTCCAGGTCGACTCCTCTTCCTGGCCGCTAAACATCTACGCGGCCAGCTGCGGGAACTGTTCGAAGCCTGTATTCGCGCAGGTCGGTTCCCGTCGCAATGGAAGGAGGGTCGTTTGTGCCTGATTCCCAAGGGAGGTCGGCCTCCCAACGATCCGTCCGCCTTCAGGCCCATAGTGCTGCTGAACGAGGTCGCTAAGGTCTTCGAAAAGATCTTGGCGGAGCGGCTCGTGAAGCATCTCGACGCTGTGGAGCCGGGGCTTTCAGAAACGCAGTTCGGGTTTCGGCGGAGGCGCTCCACGATGGACGCCTTCGAGACGCTGCGAACGTCAACGGACGAAGCCGTCCAAGCGAAGGATGTCGTTCTTGCGGTGTCGCTAGACATAGCGAACGCCTTTAACAGCCTCCCTCATGAGACGATCAGGGAGGGGCTCCGCGCGCATGGAGTCCCCCCGTACCTCACGAGGCTGTTGGGCGCGTACCTGCAGGATCGACATATCCTTTGGGAGGGCGGTGAGTCCGGCAATCCCGAGTTAGGCCGGCGACGCGTCGCGTGCGGCGTTCCACAGGGGTCGGTCCTCGGGCCGATTCTTTGGAACGTAGGTTATGACTGGATCCTTCGGGTTCCGGTCCTGCCCGGGGTAGGGCTGATCTGCTTTGCGGACGACACCCTACTCACGGCACGCGCTGCGTCATTTGCGGAATCCGTGGACGTCGCCAACGCCGGGTTGGCGATTGTCGTAGATCGAATAGCTAGGCTGGGCTTGAGGGTCTCCCCCGGGAAAACGGAGGCCATCATGTTCCATAGGAAATTTCGTAATCCCCCCGCGGACTTGACCGTTTCGGTCCAAGGGGTGGCCATTAGAGTAGGGCCCCAGATGAAATATCTGGGGCTAGTTCTCGATGGGAAATGGCTGTTCAAAGCGCACTTTGAGCAGCTAGTTCCCAAACTCGTCAAATCCGCGGGCGCACTCTCGAGGCTGCTTCCCAACGTAGGGGGCCCGGGAGGTGCGACGCGGAAACTTTACTCTGGCATCCTGAGGAGTATGGCACTGTACGGTGCACCCGTCTGGTCCATTGCACTTCACCGCCACAACAGAACCCTGCTGCATCGGGCGCAGCAGGTTCTGGCCGTGAGGACCATACGGGGGTATCGCACAGTGTCGCGGACGGCGGCCACCCTCCTGGCAGGCGATCCGCCCTGGCATCTCCAGGCGGACGTCCTGACAGTGGTGCGCCGCACCCGGCAGGATGCCCTAGCTAGAGGCCTGACCTTCTGTCAGGTCGAAATCGAGGCGATCAGGAAGCGGGAAACCGCCTCCATGATCGCCGTCTGGTCTCAAGAGCTCGACAACCCTGCGGCCTATGGCGGCTACACGGTGGATGCAATCAGGCCACAGCTGACGGAATGGGTCAACCGCACCAGCGGCACCCTGACCTTCAGGACGACACAGATACTTACCGGACACGGATGTTTCGATAAGTATCTGTGTCGCATTGTGGGCTGCTTGCCTTCCCCTGACTGCCGCCAGTGCGGCGCGCCCGACACGGCGTTACACACGCTTGTCGAGTGCGCCGCATGGGCGCCGCAGCGTTTCGAACTTGAGACGCACGTAGGTCCAGTCGACTCGCTCTGCGACTTGGTCAAGGCCATGCTGCAGAGCAGCGACAATTGGGGGGCTGCGGTTACTTTTTGCGAGACAGTAATGTCACTCAAGGAGGCCGCAGAACGAGACAGGGAGAGAAGTCCTGCAGCGCGTGCCAATGCGTCTTCTCGAGGTCGCCGGCCTTCAGCTGGCACCCGGAGAGGCAGGTACGCGCATTACTTCCCTCCCTGAGTTAGGTTCCGTTTACCGCGGGGGGCCTTTAGCTTGCTAGGAGAGCAAAGGACCTTCTACCCCCGCACAACGAAGTGGGGTGTGTTCTCCCAGGGCACACTCCAGGCACTTTATTGCGCTGGATCGGCTGGGCGTAACTATGTTCTAAATCTCAGCCTTTCCAACACATACAAAGCGCAGGGTCGTCAGGGAGGAGGGGGTTTTTAGTGGGTATTGGGGTTGCTCGCCCGTGCAGCAACGCTCGGAGTCTTCCACACTATTCTGTGACGTCGATCGCGGACGGAGCGCTGCCAAGAGCATACTATTGCTGCAGTGTTATCGCCCCCGACCGACGCGTGTCGTTCCCCTAGCAATGACCCAGTTTGTGCGTTGCACTCGGGTGCCACTCACCCCGTACACCCTCGGGTAAAGATCCCTCCAAACTCGTATCCGTCGATCTTCCAGTTTAATTTTATCATTGGCAAAAAATTAAAATGAAGCTGTAAGGAAAGTGATTGTTACATTTAGTTATAGGAACCGGCAGTAAGTCTCACTGGTCCGCTTTGAGATCGTGCTATACAGTAGTACTTTGTTATGATGACACTTGGTCCTCAAATCTGCCAATAGGATATGAATGGTCTGTAAGTGGCATTATAAGGGCACCATTTGCTGATATTATTTATAATATAATGCATTTTTTGTGAGCATTTTGTTTCATTTAATTACATCATTCATTCCAATCATTCTTTCACGGTTAAGGCTGTCCAACTTTGGAACACATTGCCTGTTGCTGTCAGACAAGCTAAATCTCTAATAACATTTAAGAACATGGTCAGGAAATACTATCTGCAATATAATGATATGTAATTTTATATAATTAGTAGATATTAGTAGATAGTAGATCCGGTGGTTCGGGCATGTGGAAAGAATGCATGATGAAAGAATGACTAAACAGATATACAATGCAAAAGTGGATGGATGCAGAAGTCGTGGAAGGCCACGACACACCTTCCATGATCAAATTGATGGTGTATTAGCGGAGGGTGATGTCAGGAGCCTTAAGAACCGACGAGTGTGCATGACAAGAGTTATGAATGTCAAAGAAGCAAGTGAGGTGTGTAAGAATGGGCCTAAATGGCGCTCTATTGTTCGTGCCTACCCCGCAAGGGAACTGGCTTGAAGTTATGTATGTATGTATGTAGTAGATATTATATTGTATATAATTACATATTTATTATGTTTAAATAGTTGCATTTTATCACCATATCTTGTATATGTATATAAGTTATGTGTATATTTGTATATATAGTATAGTTATATAATTATTATTATTGGTATACATACCATCGCCACTCCTAATCAGCAATATTCTTGCCACGAGTTGTCTGGAAGAGATCGCTTTTTAGCGATAAGACCGCCCTTTGTATACAATTAGTATAATACTAGTTCGTAAGTTTTCTGTAATGGTGTACAATAAAGTGTTATCTATCTTCATTTCAATTCATTCTCTTCATAGGCGTTCAAAATTACTCTCGGTTGTGCGTGTGAATAATTAGCCATTTAAAGTACAGCCTTTACATTATGTTTTCATCGCATTGTCAGTAGTCTACCGAGAGACTTAGATTGCCATTCGAAACAGAGCCGTGAGAATAATGTTAATCAAATCCCCTCAATACCACGGTCGTTAGTAACGTGTCACTTAAGAGCACTCGATCGTGAATTTCGATTGAGTATGCCGATTATGCTAATGGGCAAATTGCGAATACACTGAGTAAATGAGCGTATGATTGTATCTAGATAATACGATATAATTAGTAAGTTAGTTCATAACGACTCATTGACTCCTCGGGAGATCAGAGCGCTGTCCTACCTAAAAAAAAATGCAATGCAGTCTATGCACGTGGTGTCTTAATTATTTTTTCATATCTCATTACATATAAAATATCTAAAGTATTAAGGCGATTCAAATAACCTAATTTTACACGTAATGAGGTTTTTATTTACAAAATATGACTTCAATGTTTGGCATTTGATTAATGTATTGTGATGAATGGCCCTGATCGATAATTACTTGAGAAATTGGTAGACGGAGATAATTGATGGATGTCGGAAAAATATTATAAACTGTAAAAGGATTTGTTTGAAGGTGAAGAAGGTTTGTTCGGGATTTACACAAAAACTATTGGATCGATTTCGATGCGGTTTTCGTTGACCAACAGCAAATTTCCAGACTTAGAATCTGCCGTACTTTCGGTCCCGGGAATCGTGCGGGAATTTTATTGGATAGGGAAAAAAAATCTGATTCCGAAGCAAAATTTTCACCGATTCAAATTCTCTGTGTAAAACAACTGTGATCTCTGCTACTTATCCAACGTAAACAAAGCCGCGGGCGAATCCTAGTTATAATATATTTTTTACAATCGGACAATGGATCAGTATGGCGATCCAGCGAGGAACGTAGCCAGCCTTCTAGGAACCTTACCCATTGACTTCGATGACTTAGGCTCAGTATTCTACTAACAGTCTTAAGGGATTATAGGTAGAATACAATGTAAGTTAAGTTTCCTTCACTGTATTAGTTTATAGTTATAATATACTTATAATTAATGTAAAACAAAATTAGTAAGTAGTTACATGTAAAGTAGAATAGTAATAATACATTATTATATAGTGTAGACAGCGACAATCGCCGGTCAGTGTCACTCCACATTTACATTAAATTTTTGAAGTATGTGTTTGAATACCACGGGCTATAAAAATGGCCCGAACATTTGGAGGGCTTGCGTGGCGCCATGGGAAGGCCAACACGTAGAGGCCCTTTGATAAATTTAATCTAAATGTGCCGTGACACTGACCGGCGATTATCCCTGTCTACACCATATAATAATGCACCCAAGGACAAGCCCCGGCCAGTGTAGGACTATTGTGGGAAATGAGGACAAAAAGTTTCGGGCTATTGGGGTGAACTGCTACTGGTACTAGGGGTCTGGGAATATGGGGACTATGGCGTCTGCCCATCGTAATGTTCAGGGAACATCGAAAAATGGGCAGACGGTGACTCGCCACTCCCAAAAAATGCCATAAAGACAGGGGCAACATGGGTGTGAGTGGCTAAGGGGTCTAGAGAGGTGGGCTTCAGGTTAACCGAAGCTACTTCTGACGTGATGCCATTTATCACTTCTACCCCTGGAGCTTGAGTCTTAGCTCTAGAGATCTCCACTCCGTGCCGGCTGGCTAAGGCAAGCACGGAGGCGGGGGCTTTGCCTTAGCCCCCGGAGTCAGGTACGAGGTGTCGCTACTCATCTAAGGCTTCGCCACAAAGCCCCCCTGCGGGTTTGTTTTATTTTATTTATTGTTATAATTGGAATTTTCCGGTGGTGAAAAGCTCTCAGGTAACCTGTGTGAACACTTGTTCTCTAAATAAACTACATACATACATACATACATAACTTCACGCCAGTTCCCTTGCGGGGTAGGCACGAACAACAGAGTGCCACTTAGGCTTATTCTTACACACCTCACTTGCCTCTTTGACATTCATAACTCTTGTCATGCAAGCTCGTCTGTTCTTAAGGCTCCTGACATCACCTTCTGCTAGTACACGATCAATTTGATCATGGAAGGTGTGTCGTGGCCTAAATAAACTAGTTTTAGGTAATTGACTAGGGTATGAAATATGATAGTCATAATGTTTAAGAGTTTAGCTCTTGTCGGCGGAGCCTCCCTCGATTGGAGGCTCTACCGACATTTCTGTCATATCTTTCTCTTATTTCTGGCCAGCTGTTTTACTTTTTTCTACGATACGACAGCTATCTTTACTTTTATTTAGTCGATAAACGCGTCCTAGGTCTTCTCTTCGAACTTCCTACTTTGCCATCGCTTATTAGAGAAAAGGGTGGCGTGTCGTAGTAAAAGTTCAAAGATTCTTCTTCTCCAGGGCGCCAAGTCTGTAACTTTAACAAAAAAAAACCATGCCAGTGCGATTCAAGATCCATTTGACTGATAGAAGGTCAAATGTTTGCAATCTCTAAAATTCACATTAAATCAGTCTCGGTCAAATCAAGATTGATTTAATATTGAGATGATTTACAGACTACCAAAACCACCAAAAATTGTGATTCCAATTCGATTCGTTTGCCAATTTGAATTACAGACTCGGGACCCTGATATATCATTTGATATAATTATTAGGCCCCGAGTATGATTACTGTTTAAACGATAGTAATTAATGCGCTTTTTGACTTTTATTTGTACAAAATCATGACGTCATAATTTTGTACGCTCTTACAAAATTTATAAGGCCGCGACGTTTGTATGAAGATTTCTCAATTATTTTCACTGTCATCTACCCTATTATGAGTCTATCTTAGCTGTAAAGGTGTAATTTATCATATCGCTTGTTTCAAGGGCAAAGTTCCTTCCTTAAGTAGTACATTAATTAAGGGTCTTCCTTTCAGGCCCCCGTTTCCGGATCTAAATATTTGTACCAACTTGCACCTTCCAAAATTTAACCTCTAAACACGGAACTAAGACTTCTGGAATTGGTATTGTTAAAAGACAAACATGATATATCCGTGCAGCAACGGAGAAAGAATACAATTTCCTGCGGCCGGGCGGCCTGTCGTAAGAGGCGACTAAACAACCCACAGCCAGGTGGTAGGGTATTTGCCCGACTGGATGGCTACCACCCCTGGTCTAGAGTATGCCGCCATAACAACTTTGAGTTGTGTTCCAGCATTAGTGACCAGGTTCCAGTCTCCCTTAAGAGAGTTGCAGCGCATTTGTAGCAACTTTGGTGTTGCAAATGTCCATAGGCGATGGTAACCGTTTTCCATCCAGTGGGCCGTCTGCTTGTCTGCTGATCTCCTGCAATAAAAAAAAAATGATTCTTAAGGAATGTTTCAACTTCCTTCATACATCACATACAGTCAATTTGCGCTCCACTAATAATCTCCTGTTAATGGCACTTGCACACTCTTCAACATTTTATTCCAACTCCTTCGCCATGCAGGCTGTCTTACTTTGGAACTCTTTGCCCACTGATGTCAGAAAAGCTAAATCTTTTGCCATATTTAAAAATTCACTTAGGAATCATTATGTAAGTCTATGTATGTAAGTATGCTAGTTTACAATAGACTGTAATTTGCTGTCCATGTATGTCATATTTTTCTTTTTTCCTTTTCTTTGTTGCATAATAATTACAGATAATTCAAGAATTTCCTTTCAGTCAGGTTGCCTGGAAGAGATCGCTTTTAGCGATAAGGCCGCCTTTTGTTTTACCAAGTAACTATTGTCTTGTTGTAAATTTTTTTGTAATTTTTGTTTTGGTGAACAATAAAGTGTTGTCTATGTCTATGATTTCACATATTTTTATTATTTGAAATAATTGAGTGTTGTGGATTCCGATTTGTATATTTTTCTATTTTATAAAACGATGTACTTTAAAAAAAAAAATTGTATATGTTGGTCTACATAGCGTAGGTAGTAGATTTATTTCAAAGTTATATGTATGAACTTCAAAAAATATTTGCCAATGGAAGTTAACTTATATAAAAAGACTAGCTTCTGCCCGCGACTTCGTCCGCGTGGATTAGTTAAAAAAAAAGTAAGTAAAAAAAACCCCCGATTTTGAAACATTCTTCACCAACATTCACCATTGGTGCTCCGCTCCTTTTGGTCTTAGCGTGATGATATATTGCCTATAGCCTTTCTCGATAAATGGGCTATCGAACACTGAAAGAATTTTTCAAATCAGTCCAGTAGTTCCTGAGATTAGCGCGTTCAAACAAACAAATTCTTCAGCTTTATATATTAGTATAAAATAAGATTTAGATTTGTCTATTTTCATAGCCGACTATAGGATTTAAGAAAGAATTGATCTGGAACGAAGAAAGAATATAATTTTCTGCGGCCGGCCCATAGCTGGCGCAATTAGCAACTAGGCGTCGGACGGGAAGCGGGATATAGGAGGCAAAAATTGCCCATTAAAATATTGGATTAGCATAGGCGTGTTGCTGTAGAGTTTCTTCCGCCGCTTCTTCTCCTCCAGCTATAACACGTTGCGAAGCGGTAGTAATGATAGACTAGGATCGGCTCCGCCGGCGGAGTCGATAATTGGTCCCCAAATAATCACTTCAACCTGTTGGCTTAGCTCTTTCAGCCTTTAACGGCTAATTTTCAATATAGAGTCAATCCCCCGCAGCGGTCGAGCCGAGGTCGAACCTCACAGGAGGTGCCTCCTCGAGCGTGCTGCTTCCGGGCTGAACGCCTCCGCTCCCACGGAGTCGGGAAGCCCCCAAAGTCCGGTATTGCTGAAACAGCCATCTGCGGGAAATCAGCTGGGCCCAGCTCCAAAAAAAAAAAAATTAAAACATTGATTAATTCAGACATTCTCCAGCCATTCATATATTGTACTATAATTCTCAACGACGAGTCTCTTGCATAATTTGTAGTCATTCTATGTATATTTCTAATTTAATAATAATAATTATACAGTCCATTATTACATCGAGTTTTAATTTCCAAAACAAGAAGCAACTGCCACCAACAACCTTGAGTTGTGTTCGGGAATTGGTGGCCAGGTTCTAGACTCCTTCAAGACAGCAGCAGCGTATGTAAACGCTTTTGGTGTTGCGTATGTCCACAGACGATGGTAACTGCTTACCATTAGGTGGGCCGTCTGCTTGTCTGCTGAACTCAAGCAATAAAAAAAATGATTTAAGAAAGTAATTCGTCCGTGCAGGAACGGAGAAAGAATATAATTTCCTGTGGCTGGGGTCGCACGCAAAGCAACGCACACCCAGGTATATGCCTTCTGGTTGGCTACCACTCCTGGTCTGGTACGGCGCTGTAACAACCTTGAGTTGTGTTCCGGCATCAGTGGCCAGATTCCAGTCTCCCTTTCAGTAGCGGCATTGGTAGGACTTTTGGTGTTGCAAATGTCCATAAGTGATGGCAACCGCTTCCCATCAGGTGGGCCGTCTGCCTGACTGCTGGACTCATGGAATAAAAAAAAATCTTAGAAATCTGAAATAAATATGTTATTTTCAATCTCAATTACGGGAAAAGCCTACATCAATGAGTAAACATTGTTAGTACTTCTAGTTACTTTATATAAAGCGGTTTTACTTTGAAACTGCACAATACTTCTTAGCAAACAGTTGATATTGTTAAAGACCAACTTTAGTTGAATGTTATTTGACTTATAATCTAGATTAAAGCATTGTAATCTTCGTATTCCGTTGGTTAAAGCAAAGTTAATAAATATTAAATTAATTAGCATTTTGTTGCGTCTTTGTTAATGAAAACAAAAGAGATACTCAAATATTACTTAATTAGGGACAGTCGTTTATATATTTGTTTTGTATCCGTGCATGAACAGAGAAGAATGCAATTTCCTGCTGCCGAAGCGTCAAAACAACCCATACCCAGGTGATAGGATATTTGCCCGTCAGGATTGCTACCACCCAGTCACACTTCGTTAACCTCCCTCCCCACACGTGTGACGTAATATATGAATGCCGTCTGCGGGTTTCCCAACTTCGTAATAAAAAAAACGGCCCACTGCTGGGCTTGGGCCTTCACATTTTTAAGGGAATGAACAGTACTGTAGCATAGTTTGTCCAAAACAGACCCTAGATTATTTTGAGAGTAAACAAGCAACACTGGTTGCATTACATTTTTATCTATTTGCAACGGGTTTTTTTTTATTCCCGAAATTACCACCATTTACCGAGATAAAAGGTATGCCCTGTCCGTTCTCGGTGTTGGGACTACAATACAATACCAAATTTAAATACGAGTAATGCCTAAAATAATAAAACTACGTTTCAACGGTTCCAAGTGCTGTAGCTTATTTGATTTTCATTCCAACGTTTCGGCCACTTTTCAGTAGCCGTGGTCACGGAACATAAAGATGTCAAGTGTCAATGAGTATTATTAAAGTTTTTATTTAGCCTACCGCCAAGTTGTTCATTTTAATAATTTGTTGTTTTTCTTACAAGTTGGCCAAATGCGTCTTATTGGACGCATTTGGCCACGCTATAAATATAGCGTTAAAAATAACGCCGTTAACGAATAGCTACAACACATGCGTTAACATTTATATGTTAACACATTAAATATTATTGGTGGCAGTTGCACCTCGGGTTGTAAATGAAAATTCGACGTAATAATGGACTGTATGATTATTATTTATAAATACATTATACATTTAAAAAGTATAACAAAGAGAGTACAATATAGCTGAGTGGCTGAATTGATAATTTTTCTTGAAGTGGTAGTATCAGCATTAATCATTTTCAGTTTTTTCGGCCTCCTATACCCGCATTCCGTCCGACGCCTAGTTGCTAATCGCGCTAGCTATGGGCGTCGGCGGTATGCGGGGCGCGGAGTGTAGATGTGCTCCGCGGGCGGGTCAGGGGGGTGCTCTCTGTCCGCAACAAATATTATACGCATGCGTTATCGCATGTGTATAATATTTAACGTCATTAACAATTAATAACAATATCGTTATTAATTGTTAATGACGTTATACTTATCGCTACATTTGCGTGAAACAGTCAATAACTATAAAATTATCTCAGAGCAGTAGGGTAAAGGGCCATGCAGAGAGTTTCTATCCGTGCAGGAACGGAGAAAGAATACAATTTCCTGCGACCGGGCGGCCTGTCGTAAGAGGCGACTTAACAACCCACAGCCAGGTGGTAGGGCATTTGCTCGACTGGATGGCTACCACCCCTGGTCTAAAGTATGTCGCCATAACAACCTTGAGTTGTGTTCCGGCATTAGTAACCAGGTTCCAGTTTCCCTTAAGAGAGCAGCAGCGCATTTGTAGCAACTTTGGTGTTGCAAATGTCCATAGGCGTTGGTAACCGCTTTCCATCAAGTGGGCCGTGTGCCTGTCTGCTGATCTCCTGCAGTAAAAAGAAAGTTTCTTGTCTCGAGGAGACGATTGTCGAAAGCAAAAAAAAGATCATGTAAACTAAACATACGATATCGCACGTGAAAGGGCGATAATCGCCTGGTCATTGAATATTGACGTATCTGTGTAAACAAAATAGAAAATACCGTGCTCATAACCGAGCTTGAATATCAAGTCGCACATTCAAATCACCTCAAATCAAAAACTAATTCGTACGATACTCGCATCAACTCGAAAAAATGTCATACGAGATCTAGTTTAGACAAGTCGAGAAATCGTAGGCAAATATTGCATGCGATTTGTGTCGTAGTGTAAACAAAACTCTTGGTGATAATTATCTTACGATTATCGTATGACATACTCGTAGACGATTTTTTGTTTTTTGTTTGAATGTAAACATATCAATGCCATTATTGTACATACATACATACATACACATACACAACTTCACGCCAGTTCCCTTGCGGAGTAGGCACGAATAACAGAGCGCCATTCATGCTTATTCTTACACACCTCACTTGCTTCTTTGAGATTCATAACTCTTGTCATGCACGCTCGTCTGTTCTTAAGGCTCCTGACATCACCTTCTGCTAGTACACGGTCAATTTGATCATGGAAGGTATAACCTACTATAGTATACAATTTATCGCCCCAAAACGTGCGATAAAGTCTCTCCATGTAAATTTCCTTTTAATCAACTTTATTAAGCAAAATCAGTTTATTTCCAAAACCAGTAGCATTATCCAATGACCGTATAATAATAATATACCGTCGGTCCAGCAAAAAAACTTAATCCTAGCGAAGTTAGCGGCATATCCCCCATATAAATTGAAAAGGCGACGACACATTTTGACGCATTAATTTGCGGGAAATCGGGTGGAAAATCGAAATTTTGTGCAACCCCTAGCATGCCGACACTACACCAACTTATATTTACAGTCATATAAGACTATTTGCATAACGGTTTATACGAAATTGCATCTTATTGCAATGTAATAAAGTTGATGTATTTATCTATGCTTGTTTTCAAATTGTAAATTAAAACTGCGAAGTGCTCGGCCGAGGCACATGATGGGAATATTTGCTACATTTTTAATGAACGAAAGTATTTTCATTTACTCATCGAATGTGATGCTTATTTGACAGTATATAAACGGATACAAAGTGGCCAAGTGCGTGTTGGATCACGCATATTTAAGGATTCCACAGAGGCGATAAATGTTCACTGTTATTATCCTTTAGCTATGAAACCATAAAAAAAAAATATTTATTTATTTACATTAATTCTAATAACTAATAAGAAATAACAAAAATATTTTCTGAATATATATACACAATAATATAGTACCTACATAAGTCACACGTAAAACATTATACACAGTATTAGGCCGAATACAAAATCCTTACACGGCGTGCGCTGCGAAAACTATTGATTATAGAACAAAACAATGTACTACCACTTTGCAGAATATATAATTGTCTACAAAAAATATCGCGTAACCATATGTCTAACTATTGTAGTTATCTCACAATAAGTGTTTTCTTTTATTTTTTTAAATAATTAAAAAGCGGTCGCTTCAAAAACTCTTTATTTTGTACCTTGGTATTAATCCTTATCAAAATAAATTACTCTATATTCAAGACGAATTCAATACCTTTCTAGAACTTTTTGAATTATTCAATTCGGACGTTTCATTCAAAAGATATCGCGATATTTAAAATGTAAGTATTAGTGTTGTAGCCAAATATACTAATATTGTTTGATTGAACGCGCTAATCTCAGGAACTATTGATCTGATTTGAAAAATTCTTTCAGTGTTAGATATCGAGGAAGGCTATATATCATCACGCTAAGACCAATAGGAGCGGAGCACCAATGAAGAATGTTTCAACTTCGGAGGGTTTTGAAAGCAAATTCCACGCGGACGACGTCGCGGGCACAGCTAGTTGTGATATAAAAACGCACATATTGCTCAAGATTGTATAAATTTCCATCAAAAAATTATAGTTAAACTACGTTTTAACAGTGTTAAATGCGATTTTAATAATGTTTTTATTTAAACATTACGTTTCAGCCAGTTTTTAAAATTTCAGAATCAAATAAAAAATCATTCAAGATCGCTCTTAATACCGTTAAACCATAATTTTAACTGTGTATACCTGTCATTCGCGAGAACGTAAGAAATACTTCAGAAATGATTGAAGCCGAGAGAGCCGATTCGGCCGAGAGCGTGGCCAAATATTCGGTATTAGGCCAAACCATTATTCGTGGTGTTGCGTCGCGTTTCATCCACCAATTTATTGATATATAATTTACCATAGTTAACTCTTAAACTCAATAATAGCACATATTACTTGCCAGGTGGTAGGGCATTTTCCCGACTGGATGGCTACCACCCCTGGTCTAAACTACGTCGCCATAACAACCTTCGAGTTGTGTTCCGGCATTAGTGACAAGGTTCCAGTTTCCCTTAAGAGAGCAGCAGCACATTTGTAGCACCTTTGGTGTTACATAGGCGATGGTAACTGCTTTCCATCCAGTGGGCCGTCTGCCTGTCTGCTGAACTCCTGCAATAAAATAAATATTATATTATATGTTCGCGATGACAGTGCAGATCGGGTTTGTGCACATGATCGTTTTTGTGTTGTTGTCTCACTCTGTTTATATAGGATTTATATGAAATGGGTATATTTTCTTGGTATATTATAGATAGTTAGTCTTGCGGCTTTTTGGTAATATCGATAATTTGACTTAAAATAGGGTTAGGGGGACTATGGTCAATGCATGAACGTGCTGTTGAAGTAAATACAGATAATGGATATCGGTGTTAGAGCTAACTATAACATTGGGCATTTGAATAAATCATCAAAAATGTCCAATCTCATAAACGTGTAAATATAATATTTAATGTTTATTACCCTAGCCCGTAATAAACTCGACTGTCGACCTCATGCGTACCGAAATTTCTAAGTACTTCCTTTATCACCAACATGCCTCAATATCGCAAGATATGAATAAAATAATTTAAAAAATACACCAAAATTACTGGTGCAGCAAAAGACGTCAGACAAAAATAAGAGACTTCACTCCATTTAACGAAAACTCTCTATATCTCTATAACGTCATAAAATGCACAGTCCCTTCAGCTTCGTTATATAGAGATTACACTGATATTTAATAAAACTGCAATGTGACATGATGATTTCCAGTTCCCGTCGAAAGCTTATATGAAATCAAAATAGTAATATCACACCTTCCGTGATCAAATTGATCGTGTACTAGCAGAAGGTGATGTCAGAAGCCTTAAGAACAGACGAGCGTGCATGACAAGAGTTATGAATGTCAAAGAAGCAAGTGAGGTGTGTAAGAATAAGCCTGAATGGCGCTGTTGTTCGTGCCTACCCCACAAGGGAACCGGCGTGGAGTTATGTATGTATGTATGTAAAATAGTAATACTAGGAAGCCGCCTTTGGATTCACGACACACGTCAAATCTTCCGGATTAATATCGATTAAAATGTAATTCCCACCCTAAATCCACGTTAAATGGTACCTGTCTCATTTTGAATAAAATGGCTCGTATTGCGGCTATAGGTACTTAAGAGGCGTTTGGGGGGGAAGGTAATTTAATTAAAATTCCATTCGATTCGATTGAACTACTTAATCCAGTTCATCTGTGCGACCAGGGAGGTATTTAGTCTCCGAGACACAAAAAAAAATTGTATTACAATTAATTAATAAAAATATATTAACCTGTTAGGCCATCATATGCAAACAAAATATTATTTTAATTGAATTTATTACAAAATATCTATATTAAGTAACTACTTTTATGCCTGCTTATAGAATGTAAAATTTAAGATCTTGAGATTTTAAGAACACTGTTCATTTATGTTCTGACATATTATGTCATATATCCTGCTATTATAAATTTGATATTTAATAAAATATAAAGATCCCAAGAAAAATATTTTCCCTGGCTAAGACATGAAGATGAAATATGGAATTACCAATCAAATATATTGCAACTAAATATCTTATTTGTTAGCTCCTTTAAATAAACATCTAAAATATGAATATATAATATTGTACTATGAACATATACAGTATGTCGTGTCTTAGAAAGATTTTTTTAAGATAATTGATGAAACTATTTTTTTTTTATTAGTAACACTGTAATCTGGTATGTTGTCAGAAACACTTATTTTCCTTTCGTACACTCTCGTAAACTTTTATATACATTACTATCCTTACTACTTATATGTTTGACTTGACTTCACCCGATAAGCTACGTGCTTAAAACTTGAATACAGGAAAACTTTGACTAAGACACATCCTTATTATTGTGCAAAAAATTCGTTACAGAGAGTGGGTACGACCTAGCTAAAGGTTCAAACTGACTTTCTATTATTATTAATAATGTTCATTATTACACCACTCAGGAGTCGTGGTAGCGTAATGGCCAGTGCACGCGTCCTAAACTCAAAAGACGCGGGTTCGAATCCTGGGCGGAACATATGCACCACTTAGGCAGTTTTTTGACCTAATGTGCAATTTGTTGCAATTACCACGTGCTAACAACGGTGAAGAGATCGTAATGAAACCTGCAGATCAAGATAAGCGACGTGTCAAACCTGTCAAGCCGCCTTGAATAAGCGTGGCGGGTATACTGTCCGTTCCCCAATAGTGGGAGGCCCGAACCCAGCCTGTAAGTTTATGGGCTGTTATTATTTATAGAATAGAATAGAATATCATTTATTGTATAAACTGTCACATACATATAATTTAAAGAAGATGTTGTGTTCTTTGTAGGAACGACAATTTGTCCTTTCGAACTTACAATACAGGCAATTTATAATGTTGCCAGTCCATTATATAATATTATTCTTAACATGTCATTAAATTTTTCTGTTATTTGTCACTAAAATAATCAAAAAAAAAATAATTACATTATTAAAAATACTTTACATACATATTTACTATTTAATTTTCTGATTGGTTCCTCATCCACTACCGCTCTGCCGGCCACGCTGACCGATAATGTTTTAGTTGGCCGAACTGAATGGAAAAAAGTGCTGAGACTTTCAGATTTTTTCTGGTCACGCTGGGTGAAAGAAGTACTACCGACAATGCAGCCTCGACAAAGACCCTATCAAAGCTTGGCTAGCCAGATTGCATGAGGAGATCTAGTACTCATTGCTGATAGCAACCTACCACGAGGTGTATGGCCCCGAGGCAGAATAACAGCCACTTACCCAGGTCGCGACAACGTAGTAAGGGTGGTGGACGTATCCACTGCAGCAGGTACGCTACGTCGTCCCCTAAATAAATTAGTTAAGCTACATGTAAATTAGTGCTTGCACAAAGGGGGAGGATGTTGCGTACTCCTTTTATTTGCAACTTTTTATATATGTTTTTAATTGACTTGAAGTTAAGTTGTCAATAATTATTATATATTCTCTGTCTGCCACATGTAATAATTGCATTGTGCTTTTTACCATTTTTCCATTAAATACACTCATTAACCAAAAGCTTATCATTCCTTGGGTTATCTCCGCAACACAAACATTAGTTAACTAGTCAATAAGAAAAAAATCAAATGTCTAAAAAAAAATATCATTATAAGTCATAAATTATGGTATAATTATTTATCTGCAATTAATTAATTAATTTAATATTATATAATTATTACACACCACCCTGATACAGAGAAAGCGTCTCTAAATCAACGTAGTGCACATATCCACTTTAAAGTCGAGTCCTGTCTCTATTCTTGTCACCTGTCACGCCCACCTGACTTACCCAAATCCTGCCCCGTGCTAAAATGAAACCGCGCCGTTCCTCGCTCTAAATTAATCGCGCACAACTCCCAACAGACGAATTAATTCTTAATCCGGCGCAAATGAGCCCCGCACGTTGTCGGCCACTTAACGTGGAATTGGTACTTCACTACTGCACAGAGGGAATATCTTAAACCGACAAAATTGAATATTCTTTCGAGGCATGTATTCCTTATTGATCAGTTACATTCCAGATTTGGTCGTATGCTTTCACTGGTCTACAGATATAACATTTCTATATCACCCTTACTTTACTTGTAGTAATGGTAGTCTAGAAGAACTTTTAGCTAGACGTGTTGCTGGGCAGTTTCTTGCCGATTTTTCTTTTTAAATTAGAAAGGACACGTTGCGAAGTGGAACATAAAGATAGGAATTAGACTTGTTTTATGGAACTGATTTTGAAATTAAAAAAAAAAAGAATTTAATCATTCGCCTGAAACTTTTATTTGTATACTTTTGTCGTCATCATCTTTATAGCTTTAGCTTATGAGAAATCTAATTCCTCTACATATGGGAACACTCGAGACAGTAGTGCGATGTTATGAGCTGACATTATCAGACTGACTTCAATGCAGATTTTTGTGAAATTATTTTGGATTCTCATAGTTTCTATTATGCACTAGTTTCTGAGCACTGAGGTCAGAAAAGTTAAATCTTTTGCCATATTTAAAAATTTATTTAGGAATCATTATGTAAGTCTTACGCAATAATGTATGTGCTAGTTTACAACAGACTGTAATCTGCTGTCCATGTATGTCATTTTCTTTTCTTTGTTGCATAATAATTACAGATAATTTAAGAATTTTCTTTGACTCAGGTTGCCTAGAAGAGATCGCTTTTAGCGATAAGGCCGCCTTTTGTTTTACCAAGTAACTATTGTCTTGTTGTGCATTATTTTGTAATGTTTGTTTTGGTGAACAATAAAGTGTTGTCTATGTCTAGTTTTTTCATACACTTTAGTCAATTTAAGAGAAATTCCATATTGTAGATGTTCAAGCGAACAAGCTCGTATCATTAAGTAGAACCTATCCTCTATTACCGAATTTAATAACATTTAGTACATTTAACAGGGCTCAAATGTTTCAAATTGGCCAGTTATAAACATTTAGAGGGGAAGTCATTGGTTTTTATTTTGAGGAATTTGATGAGTCAATATTATTCGCATTTCCCATTAAGCCTCGCCCATTCTCTCTTACTAATACCACTAATGCACGCAAATCGGCCGCACCTTCTCCAATAAAAAATTCCAATCCTATTACAGCAGGCTTTATTTCAGCAGCTAATGGAATGCATGTAGCGATCATTATTAATCGATACTTTGACACTTCAAACTAAAACAATGAACAAAGTTAAAGTATAACCTAATAAATTAATATTAGTCACATAATATTTCTTTATTTTTTTTTATTCCATGAGTTCAGCAGACAGGCAGACAGCCTACGGATGGAAAGCGGTTATCATCGCCTATGTACATTTGCAACACCAAAGGTTACAAATGCGCTGCTGCTCTCTTAAGGGAGACTGGAACCTGGTCCGTCCGAGTGTGATCGAAAGTAATGACGTCAGGAGTGAAATTTTCGCTACGACTATAACGACCGTCGTCGCCATGTGGAACGGCTGAAAGAACATTTTGGGCGTTGTGAGCTATTGGAGGAACGGACCCAATGTACTCTGTGCTCTGTGTGTTTAACCGCCTTTTTTGTTATTATCGCTAACCGAGTGGTATTTTTAACATCAGCTAACATACATTTATAGTACAAGTCTAACACTCTATGTTTGTATTGTGCTCAGGAACTCTGAAAGTGCTGGAAGTCAACTGACCAAATTTTTCTCTTATTCCTTTATCATATGCACATAACATTTTATCTACACAGTAACATTGGTAAAATCAATACTAATCACGTAGGAGCTATAACCCTACAAGAAAAAAGATCACCAGTCTTTTTTGCAGTGCTACATCTTACAGCCGCTTTCTGCTAACCCGATTGTTGGAAGACGCCCGCTGTGCCGTACCTAATTAGCGAACTAAATCGAAGGAGCAGCAAGACGAGAAGGGAGGAACACGAGGAATACGTGTTTACCCCTAGAAGCTCGAAGCCATCGCAACATGTCTGGTATGGCTCCTATCCTCGTAAGTCCTTTCCTCTCTTTTATTTCCCGCCTGAATTCCTCATACACAATTGTTCAATTTAAAAGACTGCCAAGCCTAAGCGAAGATTGACTCACCTAGAATCAAATGCGTGACTGTTCGCTATTAGCACGCGATCTGACTCATTGGAAAAATTGCAGGACGGTGAACATTTAACAATTGATGTTCTGTGTAAAAGCAATTTTACTTGTATATATTGCAAACGATAAAAAATGCATAATGATTGTCTGATTTGGGATGGAAGATACACCGCTGATATAGAAAGAAGAGTGAATTTGGGGAATAGTGTGAATGGAGCATTAGGTAAACTTCTAGGCGCTAAGAACCTCAGCCAGAAGGCCCAGCTTGCCATACACAACGCGGTGCTGGTTGGTACCTACGCTCACGTATGGAAGCGAGAGTTGGGTATGGAAGAGAGAGCATGAAAGCAGAGTAAACGCGGTCGAGATGCGAGCACTGCGCAAAATCTGCGGAGTGACGCTCGCGGACCGCGTTCGTAATACCGAAGTAAGAAAGAGAGTTGGTCTGAAAGAGAGTGTCGGGGTGAAGGTAAGGAAAGGAATGCTCCGGTGGTTCGGGCATGTGGAAAGAATGCATGATGAAAAAATGACTAAACAGATATACAATGCAAAAGTGGATGGATGCAGAAGTCGTCGAAGGCCACGACACACCTTCCATGATCAAATTGATCGTGTACTAGCAGGAGGTGATGTCAGGAGCCTTAAGAACAGACGAGCGTGCATGACAAGAGTTATGAATGTCAAAGAAGCAAGTGAGGTGTGTAAGAATAAGCCTAAATGGCGCTCTGTTGTTCGTGCCTACCCCGCAAGGAAACTGGCGTGAAGTTATGTATGTATGTATATAATTGTAATGTTTTATTACATACTTACTGGTCTTTAATGTTGTATAAAAATGGAATTTAAAAAACGGACTGTAGCCAATATTCCAAAATAATTCACAGTTTCATTAATTGTTGAGATCAAATTATTCAAAGCCATTATAATATTCAGTGCAACAAAACAACTGTAGAGCAGTGTTATCGATTAAACAGTTAGTATTTTCTTTGTTGTTTTGCCTTATAAACTATTTTTAGTAATTTTAAGTAAGTTAAATTATTACAGTACTAATATCGCTATTAAAAAATAGGGGTTGGTGGTAGAAGGGTGAAAATTTAGGGTTGTATGTATTTTTAATGCCAAATCATGAAAAAATATAAATAAGAAATTTTGACAAAAAATATTTAGGCGTGGGCCACTCTTATCATTGAGGGGTATGAAAAATAGATGTTGGCCGATTTTCAGACCTACCCGATATGCAGAAAAAATCTCATACAAATCGGTTCAGCAGTTTCGGAGGAGTTTGGTAATATATAAAGCTGAAGAGTTTGTTTGTTTGTTTGAACGCGCTAATCTCAGGAACTACTGATCTGATTTGAAAAATTCTTTCAATGTGCGATAGTCCATTTATCGAGGAAGGCTATATGCAATATATCATCACGCTATGACCAATAGGAGCGGAGCACCAATGAAGAATGTTTCAAAATCGGGGGGTTTTTTTTACTTACTTTTTTTAAAACTATTCTACGCGGACGAAGTAGCGGCCAGAAGCTAGTTAGATTATATATGACGGAATACATTTTTGCTAGGTTGCCTATAAAAATGTGGCCGCTAGTATTTTTAATTAAAATAATATTAGTTTGATATTGTGGGAAAAAAATAAATCATTTATTTTTAAAAATAATTATAAATCAAGTTAAAGCTAGTGTTTTCTGTCTATGATGCAAAAGGGTTATGTAAAAGTGGCCGCAAACAGGAGTTGCCAGCTGTTAAACATAACGCGCTATGAGGGACGCTACGCTGCGTTACACAAACGAGTAACGAGGGATGTAACACGTTAACTCTTTTTCACTCTAATTTATCTTTTAAACTGGCAACCCCTATTTACGGCCACTTTTACATAAGCAACCCTATTCCATTATGCACAGAAAAACATTAGCTTTTACTTGATATATATAGGTATATAATTTATTTTAAGAACAAGTGAATGATTGTTTCCCAAAATAGAAAACTAATATTACTTTAATTAAAAATACTAGCGGTCACATTTTTATAGCCAACCTAGCAAAAATGTATTCCCCCATATATAATTATTATATATAAAAACTAGATTTAATTAAATAACACATGAACTCAGTAATCTTGCAGCCAATAGCTGAAAAAAAAGATTCTAAAAAAAGGTATAATATTGTTACATGCCGACAAAGTAAATGCACACCTGGTTTATTACCTTTCCCATATTTGGACTTCTTTTATTTGCTTTGTGTTTAAAATTTCCAATTATACAATAGCCTATTGTTATTCTACTTGTTTATGACCGCAGGTGTGCGGATTACGTTTTCTCGGGAACTTTAGTCCACGCGGTCTATTGTTGTATCGTATTGTTTAGTATAAAACTATGCCCGAACGGGGGGGGGGGGGGGGGGGGGAGGCAGTCAAGCGACGATTTTGGTACAAGCAAGACGTGTGTATATTTGATAATCTGTATAGTGACGGACTTTGCGCGTGTTATTGAATCGTGCAATTTGTATTGGTTGTGTCCAGTTATGTTTGTACCTGTGTTATACGTGTTCGTATAGTTCTAATAAATTCTATAGTAATTCCAACGGCATTTTTAATTCGACTCCCGCACTCGTAACAATATTAAAAAAAACTTGGTTGCTACCAATGATGCGCACATTTGGACGTGGGCAAATCACCCTTATACCAGACTTATTTGTCAATGTTACAATGTCCAGTTTCACATAACGCATTGGTTGATTCACATAACTGTTGGTTACATCTGCGTAATATAGTCAATAACTCTAACATTACTCCAAGTGTAACAGAGGTATGATGTGTAGATATTTTATTTCATGACATCTTCTTAGCATTGTCTATTGTGCACACATGCAGTTCGGCTTACTACCCCTTACGCATTTATATCAGGTGTTTACATAGAGTACCGTCAGCATGAAAATAAAGCGTAGAGTTTTCTTTTTTAAAGAACAATACGAAACTTAAATTTTATTGATTTCGCTACTTAGTTCCACTCACACATACGCTTATAAGATACACGTCACCTCTGCAACCGGAGCTGAGAGGATGGCGTGTAATAAAACATCTATATATGATTTTGGAAAATATAAATTACCAACACAGAATATATAAAAATTTACTTATAACATTGTTATAGTTACCACGTGCTGACGATGAAGAAAAACATCATGACGAAACCTGCACATCGACATATAGATGCAATAAACCTGCCAATCCACTTTCGACAAGCGTAGCGGGTGTATACCCACACGGACATTACTGTCCGTTCTCTTATAATGGGGAGGCCTGTGCCCAGGAGTAGGACGTTTAATAGTTGATATTGTTTATTCTTATAGTATGTGAACGATCATATGTTATTTATAATTACACCGGTCCACAAAAAAGTGTCCTACACTTTTGACTAGACCCATCTATTCTTATGCATTTCGATGCGCTAAATCCGAATCTGATTCCGGATTCGTGATATTATAAGTACAGGTTTTAATATAATAGATAGGCTATTATAAAGAAAACAACAGAGTTCACGCATATCATTTTATTAAATCGAGTGTGATAGCTAGGCTCTCATCTATTTTTCAATTAATTACACATTAATTGACAATATAATAATAATACATAAATAAATCTTTCAAAAATTACAAAAATAAAGTACAACTAAATACTGATTTCCTATTACAACGCTACATACATATAGGTTTTTAAGTACTATAATAAAATGATGATGGTAAATGATTACCTTTTTTTTAGTTTTTTAAACTATTTATTATGTAAGCAAAATGACGGTGAAGTTTCATCACCATAAACGTAATTGTAACAATCGTGAGAATCAATAAAAAAATGACCCTTCTTAATAAGTTTAGCAAACAGAAGAAATAACTTCGTAAGGTTAACAAAAATATATTAAATAAAACCGTTTATGGAACTGTGCCACCATAAGCAAATAATATAATCCAAATTCTAAAATGATTAAAAAACCCATTTCAAATAAATTTGAAATATTTATTTCTATCTACAAGAAACGTTACTAATTCTTTTATTTTCTAATTAGATTACAAAGTCTTTCTGTCAACTATGTTTTTTTATTTAAAAGTTTTATATTAATAACAAAACTTGATTTAAATATTTACCTATAATAAACAATCATTTACAATATTTATCCTACATCGTGAATGCAAAGTGAGGGATAGTCAAAGTAAAAATAATATTTGAGTAACATTTTAGTGGTTAAAGTAGAAGATGACTTCGAGATTTTTTCTATTTAGTTACATCATTTTATTACAATAAAAGGGGCAATTATGTACTTTTAATATCTAAAAATGATTTAAACCTGCTATCAGTCTGGTGTTAACAACAGTAAACTACACATCTTAAAATGTATTAACTAATAATATATCTACATAAATATTTACACTTGCAATTACTATGGAAACCTTTTTAATTTACAGAAGCATTGCGATTCGTTTTACTTTTATTCATAAGTACAAAACATTATAACTATTAATTACTAAAACATATATTTTTTATACTGGATCTATTAAACGCACCTTTGTCTAAAGCAAGTTGATAACTTCAATCATCATATTTTCATAAAAAACCTAAACCAACATTATACGTGATAAACTGGATACAATTATGGGTGTGGGTAATGATCAATGTTAATTAATTTTGGTATATACATTTTTAATGTTGAAAATTACTAAGAAGTACTTTCATCTCAAGAAAGTTGTTATATGTTGCTTCTTTAAACCGTAGTATATACGAGCGAAGGTACGTACAAAGATTTAGTAACAATCATAATAATTAAAGATATTAAAATCAATGATAACTTTATTATATCAATAAATTTAGACTAATTCTAAAAACAAGCATTTAATTCCATCAAACATCATAAAAAATTGTTATCGTATACTCTTTGATACATTTACTAAAGCTAACGAATTAATTTACATATTTTTACAAGTTCCATACCATCACATAATTCATTTTTTAATGATAATGTCCATTTGGCAACCGCCCAAATCAAAGTGCTTTATATAAAATATGTTTTGCTGACGGTACCAAATACTGAAGTCTGTATTGCTTCAGAATGGTAAAATATTGCTGTTTTGGGTATTGTATTTAAGTAATTTTCTGGTGAAGTGATATCGTTTTTATTTTACGAATAGCAGTCTAATCTTGTGTTCAAAAATTCGGCTTTTTGGATCACCATTTTGAACGTTAGAAAATTTTATAATGAACTTTTTATATGTTTATTTTGGAAGAAGAATGTAGTTAATGACAATTGCCCAGTAAAAATTTTAACACTAAAAGCTCCAAAATTCGATATGACTTGGCACTATCGAGAATTATTCTCTCGCTTGTTGTATTCATATTTAAAACACTGCGTAACATAATGTGTATTATTACTGTTTTTTATTGCAGGAGATCAGCAGACAGGCAGACGGCCCACTTGATGGAAAGCGGTTACCATCGCCTATGGACATTTGCAACACCAAAGGTGCTATAAATGCGCTGCTGCTTTCTTAAGGGAAACTGGAACCTGGTCACTAATGCCGGAACACAACTCAAGGCTGTTATGGCGACATACTTTAGACCAAAGGTGGTAGCCATCCAGTCGGGCAAATGCCCTACCACCTGGCAATACTTAAAACATTTTTAGACCAAATCAGTCAATAACTTATTTGATCTAAAAATATAGTTTAAATAATGAAACATTAATACGCGAGAAAAGTGACCAGTGGGCTCAGTATAGTCATGTAGGATTTAAGACTTTTAAAGAGTTATTATAGCGACTTTTAGCAACACATCGAGCCTTTACCGAAATTTTATCGTAAGCGACATTTGGATTTAAGCATATTTTTTGTTGTAAAACGTACTTTAAGCTATTATTTTGATCTAAAACTGACAGTTTTTGCATCAGTAAGGTCTAATCTAATAAAAACAGAAAGTCTTAAAAACGAAATTACATAATAAAACTACGTTATAACGGTTTTAAGCGCGGTAATTTTATTTCAAATTTTTATTTCAACGAGTATTGTTAAAGTTTGTCGTTGACACTTGAAATCTTTGTCTTCCGTGATCACGGCCACTGAAAAGTGGCCGAAACGTCGGAAAAACCAAATGAAATAAAATTACCGCGCTTAAAACCGTTAAAACGTAGTTTTATTATGTATACAAGTCGCGAAAACTTAAGAAAAAAATATTAAACGAAATTACAGTTTAAAATACTGTTACGACCGAGGTGCCGACAAAAGCAAATTCACACCTGCAGCCCTGTAGAAACACATTTTATTACCTTTTCGGCATTTGGACGTCTTCTGTTTACTTTGTGTTTAAAATTTGTGATTAGAAAAACAGCCCATTGTGTAATCTTTTATGGCAGTCATTAGCCAGGTGTGATTCTATGAAATTCGGTCACGCGGCCGAGCAGACATATTGCATTCGTGCAGTATAAAGCAATGCCTCGATTGATGGACGAGGCAGTCGAGCGCTAACCACAAGCGGAGCAAGACGTGTGTACATTCGGTAATATATTTAATGACGGACTTTGCGCGTGTTACTGAATCGTGCATTACGTTTAGACTGGTTGTGTTCAGTTACATTTGTACCTATGTTATACGTGTTTGTATAATTTAAATTCTATACTAATTTCAACGGCATTTTAATTCGAGTCCTGCAACTCGTAACAATACATTTTACAACAAAAAATATACTTAGGTCCAAATTTCGCTTACGATAAAGGCTTGGACATGGTTGCAATAGAGAGCTTTTTTTTATACAAAGTTAGTATTGTTTTTTTTTATTTTTTTTTATTGCAGGAGTTCAGCAGACAGGCAGACGGCCCACTTGATGGAAAGCGGTTACCATCGCCTATGGACATTTGCAACACCAAAGGTGCTACAAATGCGCTGCTAAATTTAATAATAATTGTGCAGCTTTTTACAAACAATTTGGAAAATAAATCCAATTTGGGGTAACTATAATAATATAGATCACTTTTTCGAAATGCTTATTGCCAGAATTGCAAGTTAGATTGAACGAATAATGGAAACAAGTCAGTCAAATTATTTTTTAAACTTATAAATGATGTCTACTATACAATTCGAGTTACTTATTATAATAATATTTACTTGTTATGCACAAACATTTGCAGGCACATTTTGGGATTATATAATGTAATATTATATTAATTATTTAAATTTTATACAACTATATGAGTTTCTTAATTTAATTATATTATTAATTAAAACTATACGACAAAATGTTTACTAATGTATGTTTACAAATTGTTTATGGTTTGGTTTTTATCTGTTAACATTTCGCACCTATAGAGACAAACTGTTAGTAAATAAAAACGTTCAAAAATTGCTTTATTAATTCCACCTTCTCAATATCATGTAACAAGATGAGTTTGACACTTTTACGTATGAAAATATAGGCGGCAAAAAAAATCTGTTATAAACAAAGTCTGCTTTGATATTAGAAAATCATCGGATCTTTAAAAACATTATTGTACCTTGGAAGAAGAAAGGTAGTTGGAAGGAATGATAATCAGTTAGTAACAAACGTAACTCGTAAAACTCACAATCACACGGCCTTACTTATAATAATCTCGTTAAGACACGATTAGGCATCTCTTAAGTAAGAGAATTAGAATCAGACCCTAATCAATGAATATCTTTTTTTTCACTTATAAACGTGTATTACCTGTTGTTTACCTAAGAGGAGCACAGATAAACCAAATTTTAATGAATAACGTAGGTTGTACCCAAAATGTTCGACTAAAGAGGAGTTTATGGGTAAGATTTTCACTAATCAGTTGCTGAGCAGTTTCTTAAAATTTAACAAACGATTATAAATAAAGCCCACAGTTGGTACCACTAGTACGCTCCTGTTCTTATAAAAAAACCTCAATTAAAATTTTTAATCAACATCTGCCGTTTCAAATAAAAATTGTCATCTTACCTCTTAGCAGTCACTCAAAACTATGTCTCGATGTTGGTTACTTATGACAGTTATAATGAGTTACTTTATCACCTCTTATCCTTAAGAGGAGTTTATGGGTAAGATTTCACTAATCAGTTGCTAAGCAGTTTCTTAAAATTTAAAAAACGATTATAAGTAAGGCCACTTATGATTAAGGGCCTACCTAAATGGCGCTATCTCCCTCATGCATTACCACATTTTTAAATATATACAATAAATTCACAGAATTTTATACATATGAAATCTTGTCTGAATCAAAATGATTTTATTGTGAAACATTTGTCATTTTTATATTAAGTTTTGTGTAATACGCATTTGTCGTATGTAAATTCTATGAATTTGTATCTTCAAAATAGAGTTAGGTAGGACATGATTTTAAAATGAGTTTGTAAGAGTGACATGACATTTTGTACTGAACCAGTAGAATGTACCACTTCAAATGAGGCGAGGAGATTTGTATGGTTTGTACCGCGGCAGTATATTTGAAGTGATGAGGCCGGTGAGGCGGTGAGCGTTATTCCATCATTTCTCTCGTACAAAGCTTCTAGTTCGGTAATGTTCGCTAAGAATCGGATGTGATCGGACTCGGTCACCTCATTTTACTAGCAGTCGTACATGTCATGTTGTCCTTGTTGTATTGTTACCCTCGTTCCGTTCTTCCTCTTACATTTGACGCGTGAGCGGGACAAAATTTTGGAAGTAGTACAAATTTAAATTTTGAGCCGTATTAGTGCAAATATATTTTATACAGGACATATGTACAGCCTCACACGTGTACTACTCATCACTACTTCAAAAAAATGTGGTAATACGTGAGCGAGATAGTGTACTCGGTTTAACCATCCTTAAAACATATTTTGAACTTAAATCAGTCACAAAATTAAATATCCTAAACAGCTCGCGCACACTATTTATGAGCGATTTCTTAACATCGTTCTTCCATGATTGTGATTTACTAATTGGGACATCTTTGAGGGCCTTAAATATGTTTAACATTTTTAGATATTGTGTTTTGACTTCCTTATAAATAATCTGTATACTTTTATTTAAAACTCACTGAAAGCTCGTGTTTCAACTCAAACTTCCCAGGGATTTAAAGGCTTTTCCATTAAATTGTTTCTTTTTGTTTTTATTTTATTTATTTGATTCAATTAATAGTATAGGAGCTGCCTGCATACGTCTTGTCATCGCAGTGGACAACTCACTACTGGCTAGCGCAAGGCGGGAGCGCACATATTAATAGTTGCTCTATCTCGCGCGCACATCATCCGTCCCGCTCACACACTGTGCTGTACATTGTACTAGCAGTACGACTTGTTAATATTTGTAATTAAGGTTACCGTTTCCAAAATAAATTAGTTCACATCAGCACTCGACAGTAAAATACTACTTCTCTGCATTGATTACCGTACTTGTTGGTATTGTAGTTATTATAGTTCTGTTTACGTATATATTTTCTAGATTATTTTTTTATTTTATAGAATAATGATTCTTTTTATTTTATGTGCGCGTATTTGTCATATCTGTTTTATGTTTCATATACTGTGTTACTTTCTTATTATTATTACTGTTACTTAGTTACTTCCTGTTGCTTGTTACTTTTACTGTGATGATGGGTCAAATATTAATCAACGAGGCGGGGTCGGCACTGAAAATCAGCGCTGTGCTGGAGGAAATTCCAACACAACTTTATGCTGAGTTGCCGACCTCATATGTAGGTAATGCGGTGTACAACATATCGAATTTAATCATAAAAATATATGTATAAATTATTTCTACATACTTGTATTGTCGGTTTCCTAGCAAATAAATTCTTTCTTTCTTTCTTTGTTGAAGAGTGATGATGTAAATTTAAAGGAAAAATGTCATTGTTTCTATAAATTCCGAAAAATATTGAAATTGCAATATTTTTTTTCTATTTAATCTCCTGTAACAATTGATACGTTTGTTTAGGAACAGTTTATCTCAAAAGGTGCTATTCTTGATTACAATTTCGATGATTCAAATTACACAGGGCTCGCATGGAGCTTATTATGTCGTCATACGCTCATTAAGTATTCAGCAATGTGATTGGTTTCATAGGGAATTTACATAATATTTGACAGATGCCTCGATTTGTTCATTAATGTAAATCATGCTTAACTACAGATTTATAAAATTTATAAAACTGTTATTTTATTAAATTTTATTTCTAATATTACTGTTAAAAGAGTTTGGTATTACTTTGGAAAACACCTATAGGGTATATACGCAGTTTTTTACATTGTAAAAAAGTACTAACTCTTACATACATACATACATACATAACTTCACGCCAGTGCCCTTGCGGGGTAGGCACGAACAACAGAGCGCCATTTACGCTTATTCTTACACACCTCATTTGCTTCTTTGACATTCATAACTCTTGTCATGCACGCTCGTCTGTTCTTAAGGCTCCTGACATCACCTTCTGCTAGTACACGATCAATTTGATCATGGAAGGTGTGTCGGGGCCTTCCACGACTTCTGCATCCATCCACTTTTGCATTGTATATCTGTTTAGCCATTCTTTCATCATGCATTCTTTCCACATGCCCGAACCACCGGAGCATTCCTTTCCTTACCTTCACCCCGACACTCTATTTCAGACCAACTCTCTTTCTTACTTCGGTATTACGAACGCGGTCCGCGAGCGTCACTCCGCAGATTTTGCGCAGTGCTCGCATCTCGACCTACTAACTCTTAATTAAATAATATAGATACCTACGTGTAATTTCCACTCAATATTGCGCTATTCCCCTAATTGTTTACACAATATGTCTTAATGCGTAACTTAGGTATTACACGACCATATCAAATATGTTCTTAAAAATACATTTTGGAGTGTCTTTGGCTGGATTTCACTAAAGCCGGGTTATGCACTAAATTGTTTTTGTCACTATACTGCTTTCACTTGGGCTTGAGCTGTCGTCGAGCCTTTGGTTTCTAAGTTCCTGTAACATAAAAAAGATCTTTCATTAAAAAGCTTTCGATGCTGACGTTACTTTTAACCATAAACTGATGACACACGTCATGGTAGGTTATGCCGATGTTCTGTATTCTACTATCAGTGCCGTAAATAGGGCGGTGCCACCGGTGCCCAGGCACGGGGCGTAGACTCGGGGGAGGGGGGGCAAGAATGGCCAGACCAGGCAAAGTAAGAAAGAAAGAAAAACTTTATTTGGAGAAATTGCGACGCAATTACATTTCTATACACAAGGTATATTTTGAGAATTTGTACGCCGCATTTTCAGCAAACAAGGTTTGCACTCAGCATATAGCTGTGTCGGAACAATATCCGACACAACGCTGATTTTCAGTGCAAACCTTCCTTTAGGTTTAAGACCAAAATTACCCAGTTTTGTTAATTAAATAATAAATAAGAATAATAATTAATAAAACTAATTCTACTTATATAATATTTAAATTATAAAAAAACAAATAAATAAATTTTAATAAAAAAAACAACAATAAATACGTTGCTACAATATTAAAATAAATACTCGTATATCAACTTGTAAACATAATTAAAATAAAGGACCATTATTTTTTCGGTTTGCTCCTGATAAGCTCCCTCTGCGGCCCTAGTGCTCGATTCCAACACATACGTACCTACATGCCAGTATCATCAAAAATCTTCCATCAATCTTCCAAAAAGTATCTTCCCAGACTCTCCCAATTATTTACTAATATGCATAAAGGACAAACAAAGAAAAAAGTACTGGGTGTATCCATTTTAAACTACCGAGTTTTATGAAATTTATACGATGCGGCAACGCATCGGATCTCCGCAATGCGTTGTGCGACGTCGTAGATTTTTGCGGTGTGGTATCGCATCGCATCATCGATGGTCTCGTCTTCAGGCTTTGCCCTCCTAGCTCATTGGAATTTAGATTTTATAGGTTTCGAGTTCGATTCCTGGCAAGGTAAATTTCGTGAATGAACTTTTCGTTGTTTACTATGGTTTGGGTGCTTGGCATCGGGTCCAAAGTTGTCCATTGTATATTATCCATAACCAAGACTTAGCTTAATTTTGGTCTTGTATAATTTGAGGACATACACTGTTCTTGTTTATCTCTTTTTTTTATTGCAGGTGATCAGCGGACAGGCAGACGGCTCACTTGATGGAAAGCGGTTACCATCGCCTATGGACATTTGCAACACCAAAGTTGCTACAAATGCGCTGCTGCTCTCTTAAGGGAAACTGTAACCTCACTGTCACTGGTCACTGGTCACTAATGCCGTGTTCCGGCATTAGTGACCAGTGACCAGTGACGGCCTCTGTGGTTGAGCGGGCTAAGCCTTTGCCGGCGTACCTCACTGCAACGCAGAGGTTCCGGGTTCAATTCCTGGTATAGTAAATTTCGGAAACGTATTTTCTCCGTTATTTACTATGGTCTGGGTGTCTGGGATCGGCCCCAGAGTAGTCCGTTGTATATTACCAATAACACAAGCGTAACTTGTTTAATTTGGGGATATACAATGTGTGTATTTGTCTGCCGATTATTATTATTATTATTATAACACAACTCAAGGTTGTTATGGCGTCATACTTTAGACCAGGGGTGGTAGCCATCCAGGGCACATGCCCTACCACCTGGCTGTGGGTTGTTAAGTCGCCTCTTACGACAGGCCGCCCGGCCGCAGGAAATTGTATTCTTTCTCCGTTCCTGCACGGATCTCCCGATTACTATTATAAACAAAATTTATGACGCGAGCTTGAATATCAGAACTAGCATGCGTCACCATGTAATTCGGATTAATTGTTATAATCACCGCCTTCTGACGGAGAAAGAGAACATCGCGAAGAAGTCTACACATCGAGATATCCGATGTGTGAAGCCAATCTACCTTGGATAAGTGTAGCGACTATACAATCCGTTTCACTAAAACATCCGAAGGACATTGCAAACGAAATAAGTAACAACAACAAAATGGCAGTAAATCATGTTTTTCCAATTTCTCATTACAATTTTTCCTGAAAATGGATTATCTTTTGTAATAGGAAAATGTATTAAACGACATTCCTTTCGAGTTTTGCGTCCCGTGAAAATTTCAAGAAAGTGAAAAAGTAGCAATATCAATAATAATGTTGACATTATTCCTTTTTTGCCTTAAAGGGAAGTCTCTGAGAATTTTCTCGGAAAATTGAGTAACGTTTTCCTTTAATTTGTTCGTTCAAAGACGAGAAATAATATAAGAATGACTCATTATATCGGCATTGACAGTTGATTCGAGTTTCTGACATACACAGAACAATAACTAACTAAAATAATAGCCGAGTAACATATCTTTTATTCGTATAAAGTATAAGTGAGTGTGAGTGAGACAAAAGTCATTAGTTTGTTTCTTTTTTCTAAACGTTACTTACAATTGTTTTAATCATTTAATACAAAAGTGAAAACTTGAAGAAATCATAATTCATAAATATTGTTCCGACAAAAACAAATTCCACTTGCATATGTGTAAAAATACATTTTATTACCTGTCGGCATTTTTGAACTGATTATAATTCTTTTATGACCGTCTTCTTTTGTTTACTTATTTATTGGCATATGTTTCTAGAGTACAGCCTATTGATTTACTGTACTCGTTTATGGCCGCTTGCGGCTGAATCATTCGCCAAGTGTTGCGGATTACGTCGACGGGCACATTTGTATCTGAGAGGTATAAAATGACGGCCTGATAGAGAGAGAGGGCCGTCGAGCGAGAACCACGATCAAGGCGAGACGTGTGTATATTCGGGAATCTATTAGTGACGGACATTGCTCGTTTTATTGAATTACGACCTTCTCCATTACGTTTGGATTTGTTGTGTTCGGTTATATTTGTACCTGTGTTATACGTGTTTGTATAGTTCTAATAAACTCTATAATCATTCTAAGGGCATTTTAATTCGAGTCCCGCAACTCCTAATAATATTAATTGTGTATTCTGTAATAATGCACCCCTTAGGCAGTTTTCTGATCTAATGTGCATATTGTAACAATTACCACGTGCTAACGACGTTGAAGGAAAACATCGTGATGAACCTGCACATCGAGATAACCGATGTGTCAAACCTGCTAAGCCTCCTTGGACATGCGTGGCGGGTATACTGTCCGTTCCCCAATAGTAGGAGGCCTGGGAGGCCCGAGTCCAGCAGCGAGACGCTTATATGTTGTTATTATATATAAGGACAACGTTGAAGATGGACCGAATGGGTTATCTGTTATGTATATTATGCTAAAATGTATGCGAGTGGAATGTACGTAAAACGTTGACATCTCAAATAACTTACCCTTGAAGTGACTAGTCTCTGGACGACAATCTCAAGTCGGTCGCCGGCGGCCGCAATGAGTGGCACTGTTAGACAGCAGTCATAGTCTACTGTTCTAGTACCGTTTACCTGAAGAATCATAAACTATGTTGAATTCTTATAGTTAGCGTTGGACTTCCTATATGAACTTCTATATGAAAATTAATGTACATATGCACTCTTAAATTTTGAGGGTGCATGGGCCGAAATGACTGCAGATTCGGATAACGTTTTCCCTAAGGCATTTAAATCTTTAGAACTGTACCCATTTCATGAAAGTATAAGTTTTTCGTGAAAAAAGAAAACAGTTTTAATTAAAAATCTGTACCTGATTCCATTATTACAAGTAATGTGGTTTAATTGTTAAAAATGGAGTAAATGGACGTAAGTAATTTGAGTAAATAATAATTATTAATGTAAATAATGATAGGGATTTATAGTGTTATAATAACCTGTAAAATCCTATCATACGGCCTCAACAGTCCGACGATATCTGCAGGGCCTCCCTTCCTGATCCTGTTGATGTAGACTCCTCGTTCGTACAATCCATCTGACACTGAGAATCCATAGTCGTCGTAGATCGCGTCTTTATAGAGAATGACGTGGTGTACAGAGCCTCGTGCTGGAGATACTGTTTCTGTACTGTAAAGGCCTGAAAGAAAACACATTTAGATTTACGTACGTCAATAGACCTGTCGAAGTTTCAAATATTTCTGATAGTTTAGATCCAGAACGAAAGATGAGGTAACCATTTGAAGTGGAATCGAAAATATACCAAATCATACTAAGTTCTGAAGTAACAAAGGTAATAATTTGATTTCTCGAAGTTTATTTAATATTTGCTTTAATTATGAAAGAGGAATATATTAGAAAAAAAACGTAGCTCTAAAAAGATCTCAAACTCTAAGTGACTGTGCCAGAAATCAGAAATAGTTCATACCACAGCTCATTCTTCTTTCGATTTTTCTTTTTATTGTTTAGAATATATTTTTCATACCAAATCAATCAAAAATTAAGTTTCTTTTTCAAATTTCGACAGATTTTTTGTCTAAATTTATGTTTCAAATACAAAACATCCGAAACTAAAAGAATCATGATCCCTGGCGCCGTCTGGCAATATAATAGAGTGTAGAAGCTTTCCCTAATTATGTTTTTTATCATGGATTGTCATTCCTACTATTATACTTTTTGCATACTAATACACAATAAACATACAAATGGTTTTTATTGTATCTTCGCATGATCCGGTTACCATAACATTTTGTATAATATGTACACTTCCGATAACGGAAAAAATACTGGATACTTTTTGTCCGGAAAATGAAATAGTTTTCCTGGTTGACACAGCCGAACAAATATTACGCGAATAAATCCACTACAAAACTTATAATTTAGTTATTAAAATCTTACCTGGTACATCATTCTCGTAAATAGGACTAGTAGAAAATTGAAAACTAGTGCCAGGTACTCCAGGTTTCAATGGAGACTTCTGAGGAGTAGTGACAGTGTAGATACCATTATTCAAAAAGTCACTATCCCAATTCCTTCTTGGTTTTGGTGAAACAATCCCATAAGGTCCCATTTGTACGTAATCACATTTACAAGATGATCTTTCCATATTGTGCAACTGACAATCTTTCATATTCGATGTCAAAATTTCAATTTGCTGCACATCATCTTCCCTAGTAATATTTTGCTTATTCTTTAAGGTGTTATCTGGTATTATACAAGTATTCTCATAATGGAAAGTTTTGAGGGAATTGTTTAAGGAATAATTTGGCAGTGGAAGGTCGTTCACGGTATAAGGAGCGCCAGAGTTGAAACTTGAAGCTAATAATTTGTCTTCATCAGTTGGTGAGTACAGTTTGTCCATCATTCGCGTTTTGTCTGGTACTGCGTATTCTATTACTTCTGAATTACCTAAAACATAATTGAGATCATTTATTAGAGTTTAATAATTATTTACTTTCATAAATGTATTTGATTGAATGTCTAATTCTATAAGGTCAAATTAATCATGTTTTCAAAATTTTATGTTAGAGTCATCAAGAAAATAAAGCCGAAAAAGTAAATTTGTATTTATGCTAAATATTTTAGGTAGAAAACATTATTAATTTATTACTAATAAGCTTAAAATTCTTTATATTAAGGTTAAATATTTTAAAAAACTATATTATTTTTGCAAGTAAAGATTTCTAATATCAATTTCTTACGGTTATATCGTAATCCATAACCTATGTATTTATCCGATTAAATATTTGAATAAAACACTTCTTACCACAGTTGGCACTGGTTCTTACTGGTGTATTTTGATCCCAAGATTCAACAGCGCTGTCGTTTGATAATCCTGGACTTGATGTAGAATGACTTGAGTCTCTTGCACTTGACTCTGCGTCCAGTAATCCTATTCAGTGGGTATAAAACACAAAACGATTTAATATTGAATGATAGTTCACTTTAGTCAGAAACAGCTGAAAATTCTGTTAACTCACCTGAAATTTTCCTACAAAGTTGCAATTGAACCCTCTGCCCACTCTGTTGTAGCAGCTTGATTGCTTCAGACAAAGGTTTATTCAAAACACTTTCACCGTTTATACTTAGTAATTCATCCCCAATGGCTAATTTACCGCATTTCTCGGCTACTCCACCTGTATCAAAAAGTTTTAAAATTAATGCTTCAAATAAATAATATATTATTATAAACATTTCCTGTAAGGCTCTGTTTATTTTTTAACACTTAAATTTTACTTACCATTTACTTACTATCAAACCTATCTAACTCTGTATTCTCATAAATCGGTGCCGAATATGTGAAAGATAAACTTTAATCAAAAGAGGAGAAAACTCTATATCTCACCTTCAACTAACCCACTCAACAGTATAGGTTGAGTAACATCTTCAGAACCAGCGATGGTCAAGCCCAACGGTCCGCTCTCTTGTTTTATTAATTCCACAGTAAACACTGCATTTTCATTGCTGCCATGACTCCTTTCACTTTCCTTTGCACTATTATTGGGACTTTCTGTATGATGACCGGAATCTTCACCACTATGTATTACAGCCTTAGTTTCAACATTACTAAAACTTTGTAGTGTTAATTTAGCATTGTGTTTATGTATATTTGACCAATCTTCTGTTAGATCACGTTTACGGATTTTTAGTGTTATGATATCCTCTGGGGAATTTTGTAAGATGTTGAAGGCTGTGTCCTATAAAAAACGATACTTTTTACACATACATGAGGTATCATAAAAATCTTATCTTTACATAATTCTGAATAGATAATTCATTCTTTTCAACAATTAGTTTGTTTTAACTAGATTTAATTCATCTGAATACTAGAGTAGATTATGGTAAACAATTTTATATTAAAATAAGTAGTTAAAAGTAAGTTTTTAACAATATTGAAGAAGCTTATTTTATTCCAAAGCGGCTTATTGTTTTAACATTGAATACAAATTTCCTTGAAAGTAAGAAAATATCTAAAAATGAAAAATCAAATGAATGTATTTATTTCAAAACAGATTCTTACACTTTACTTATTGATAGTCATGAGTCCACCACCAACCACTTCCAAGCAATTTTAGTTAGTGTTAAAGAAGAAGAAGCAGCGCAAGAAACTCGCCAGCAGTTTTACTTCATAATTATTATTATTATTCGTTTTTTTAAATGTAATTTATATTATTACAAGGTTTAATAAAGTAATTTATATGAATAATTACTGAAAAAGCTTGCTGGCGATCGCTTTATACCCCTTCCGTTGCGATCATCTAAAAAATCTTTCGTCGTATAATAAGCTTTCTCAAGAAACACATACCAAAGATAAGTTATGTAACGGTTGTCCATTAATAGCTAATAGTTGATCTCCTGGAGCCAGTGCCCCACTCCGATGAGCAACCGATCCTGGTTTGATATCCGATATCACCATTGGTTCCTCGTTGCTTAGAAGTTTTTGTTTACATCCTATAACAGAAACAATTACAATTACTAAAACTTATTTTTGTCACAGAACTAAAGCACGATTAAATTAAAGAACAATGTAAAAGTCTCAGGAAGTTCCTAACAAAGAATTTGATATTTTCATAACTTAAAATTATTATATATTTAGAACTTTGTTACTCCAATCAAGTGTCACAGCATTTTTAACTACAGATCATTTAATAATGTCGCTATTCATTCAGTACATGTCATTATGGTTTAAAATTAGTTGATTTTACTATTGCAGCGTAATAACAATATTTTTCAACAGTTTATACAGACAGTCACAATTTATATAAACCTTCAAAATTCTTACTATTAAAAATAATAATATATGTATAAAAATAAAAATTGTTGCGTCTGATAATTATTATCTTACCTGTAATAGTAACACCCAAACCTGCAGTTGTCTTTGCTAGTTTCACGTTAAATACCCCACTCGAAGCTTCTATAGTGTTAGGCATAATGAATTCCACATTAAGTGTCAAGTATTTTGGATTGTGCGAATCATTTCTACGTTGAAGTATTTCATTAGCGACATCTACTGTTAGATTTTCATGACCGTTGATAGACATAACTCTATCTCTAATTTGGAGGCAACCAGATCTGAAAATAGTTTATGACATCTCAAAATCGGAGTTGGGTTTAAAATGCAAAGACTTTATAAACTAATAGAATGAAAGAAAACTTAACTAAGTTATATTGTATTCTACCTATAGTCGCTCAAGACTATAAGTAGAATACTGAGCCTAGATCACCGTCTTCTATGGGTAAAGTGCTCAGAAGGCTGGCTACGTTGCCTCGCTGGATAGCCAGAATGATCCGTTGTCTGAGGTAGACACCAGCCCTCTGATCAACTGAAGAGTCAATGAGTCGTTTTGATAAATTTTGGTAGAGGTTCATAGCCTCAGGACCCTCGATCAAAAATTTATTTTGTTAGAATTAAAATTGTGTGCAAAAGTAAAAATTATAATGTTAATAGACTTTTATACTACTTAGTAGTCTTTTGGATTTAATATCGACGTATTTCGTACTTTTGATACCAAATCAAATTATTTATTATATTTCCCATGAACATCAATTTTAATTTAAGTAGATTTTTGCAACTGTTAACTTTAGCAGAATTAACTATCTTTTTAATTTACTTACCTGTAAGCCGGTGATTGAGCAGCTACATGTGAAATGACTAACACAGCATTCTCTTCGTGTACCGCCAAACCGCAACTCTGCCCAGGCGGCACTTCCAGTTGAATATTCAAAGATTCACTTCTACTTAGGCCCATCGCCATGTAATTTTGCTGAGTTTCTACAAATACAAAGAAACCGTAGAAATGTGTCCGGTATTTGCACTTATTCTATTTCTAGCTGTATGTGAATTGTGATCAAAATTTGTATTTATAGTTTGTAAAGATATTTAAGTCTCTAAATTAATATCAAATGGAGTATACAATAATAATTGTAATGATATTAATTCGTCGTCAGCAAACTGTTATCTCTCTATTGCTGGACGTAGACTTCCCTTTTGCACCATATATTCCGGTCCTTCGCTATTCTAATCCAGCCTCTAACGGTAACCTTGCGTAAGTAATCGGTCCACTAGGTTAGAAGTGTCCTACACTATCGATAAATGAGTTATTGTTATTAAACATCATTATTCCGATAGGACCGGTAGGTTGCGAAGCCTGATCTCTTGTACCTTTTAGTTGTGTAACATGTAAGATAAAAAAAATCAATAACCCATTCTCAAGCACGAGAACTAGCTACAAATTTATTAGAGAATTATCAGATTGAATGAAAATACAAATAATTGTGATAAATATTCTGTCAATTGGACACTATCTAGTGCTGTTCGAAAATATTACTTGAAATAAATAGGTGGCAATAATTTTACTCCATTTTGTTGCGTACCAAAAACATTATTGATATCGACTACGTTTTGACGTCACAATTAATTACGTTATCTATACAGATAAATAAATTTGTAGTGTCTGTTTGTAAAGTCAAGATAAAAATGTGAAAAAATCAGGGGAGATTATTTAGATAAGGAGATTTCGAAATAATGGAATTTTTAGTTTTTGTTTGTCTATCTGAATGTTCGGGCTAATCCTAAAACAGTTGAACCGATTTCGACGGGAGTTTCACTGGCAGATAGCTGTTTTTAAAAGGAGTAACTTAGGCTACTTTTTTTAAACCTTTTTTTAGGGCCCCGTGAAAAAAAAAATTAAAACCTTTTGTTCCAGCTAATGTCTGAAACGGATAGAGCTAGTCTGACGGGACTTTCACTGGCCTATATCTAATGTTCTAAGGAGTAAGTTAAGCCCTAAAAAAAAGTATTTTTTAGGGCTTCGCCAAAAATAATCTGCGCGGACGAAGTCGCAGGCACAGCTAGTTATAAAATTTAGTTAGGTGTTAATTATAAGCAATTTATTTACTTGAAGGTTTTGGCTCTTATTCGACTTTACAGGTTTATCTTCAAGTACTAATTGGATTTGATTATGAACTCAAAATTCAAGCTTTGGCTCACAGGGAGACAATTATTGATCTACTGACATAAACGTTAACAAAATACAGTCAATATGCCAAAACTATTTATCTGTTATACAGAACGTTTAATTACACATCAACCTAAACAAAGTAACAATCCTAAACAAATACAGAGAAAACAGGAAAAGTTAGCTTATTTGTTTTCTAGTACGAATTCATTAGTTGCTTGTTTGTAGATCTAGGTAAATATTGGGATTAACCTTCGTCAGACCGCAAAATGGTACTGTATACATAATTAATACATGACATGTATGTATGTATAATAAGGGTTGAAAAAGGTCGACTTTGATTGACTGCCCAACCAGATCACCGGAAAGGTGTTTTTGAAATTCACGAGGTTATGAAACAGAATTATGCATACTAAAGCCGGCCTCGCCAAATAGCTTCTGCTGATAAATGAAATTTAAAACAGAATTGTGAATATGTTTTTTATAGCTGGAGTACAGCAGATAGGTTAATGGCTCATCTGACGAAAAGCTAATAAAGATAGTAGGAACTAGAAGAACTTACCATAGTCGTCTTGTATACCTAACTTAGGCATCGAACTTTGCCTATAGTTTCGTTGTCTGTTGGGTTTCTTTGCGTTTAACGTTGAAGCCCCAGACATTGAATTTTCTGCAATAATTGATTAAAATAGTAAATACTTGAAAACGTTAATATATGTATATTAAAAGATTTACTATCTTCATATAAACATAGCATACCCTTAAATTAATAGAGAAGTAAATCTAAATTTTAAGTAATTAGATTTAAATATTTTATAAGTACGAATAGCTTATTATTTATTACAATTGAAAGTGTAAATGTAGATAAAAAAATTAAAAGATTGTATGAAGAATGAGATTATGATTTGTGGTGTGACAACGCACATATGCAAGTATGGAAGGGAAAACATAATATTCTAGCGACCCTAAACAATTAGGAGAAGATAAAAGAAAGGTATAAAGTTAAAAAATGTTACATTTTTGATTAAGTCTCTATAATTCTAAGGGTGCGGTAGTTTTTACATGTAATAAAAGTTTGATAAATAAAATATAGCAGTAATGTTTTATTTCCAGAATGATGATTATTTTAAATCAGTCAAAAATTAAAAATCAATCTATTAAGAATTTTAATTTGTGACTTATTTGATCTAATAAATTTGTAAAAATAAAGCATTAAAATCGGGTGAAGAATTGTCTCGTAGTGCCAGTCTAGTCATGTAGAACCGTGGTAGCCACTAATCTACCACCAGTTACCAGGAACTTATCTAACGAAAATTTTGAATGACAATTACCTCTAGTAAACCTTCCACCATGTGCCAATACATGTCTTGGAGCGACATGTAGTCTAGTGAAGCCACCTTCACAGTTTTCTAAATAGCACATAACTTCTTCAGCAGTATAATTGTTGCCGTCGATGACGTGGTCGTCAAAAGCCAAGAGTTGATCTCCTGGGTGAAGGGCTCCACATCTGAGGATAAAGCGATTATGATGTAAATATTATTTTCCGATGTCAATATTTACGGAGAATTTCTATAGCAAGAGACGAACGACTTATGTTGGTCTATAGAAATGCAGATTTTAGGGGCTTTTACAAAGTTCTTCTTACATCACTTGTTACACGGCTGACACTTGATAAGTTGATAGCTCTCATTGCAGAAGAGAAAGCCAACTTATCTGTGACTCTTTTATCAGATCTTTTTCTTGTTTAGAGAGTAATAGGTCAAAACCACCCGTTTTCCTCACCTCCTGCCTAGCTTCATTAATTCTTCGAAAATTAATTGCGTAACAGATTTGTAAAAATTAAAAAACCTGAGACATTCAAATTTGAAGTAAAAGAATTTATGGTTAGATGTATTGCTAGGGAGTTTCTTGCCGCCACTTCTCTCAAAACAGTGGCAAAACGTTGCGCAGCAATCTACATAGAATAGAAAGTACACTTAATTTTTAATATAATTATGCGCATAATTTTCGAAAGATGTGCTACAATGGGAGTTAGATTGAATATATCTTTTAAATTTTTTGATACTCCTCATACATTCTTTAAAGGGGGATACGAAAGACTGTGGAATCTAGATGTGAATAAAGCTAGCGGCCCGGATGGAATTCCAACTATAGTTCTATAAATGTGTGCACCTAGCACGCCTTTTCAGTTTTTAAAAACTGGACTGGTCCCAAATACTTCAAAGCAAGCTAAAGTGTCATGACTTTTAAAATTAATAAATTTTATGAATATTTGAACCATCATTTACCTAGATAACGGAGAGACGTACAGTAATGTAAAACGTAAGAATGTTTATTCTGTGTTGCTGTCTCGTTAGTTTAAATCTATTTCTTCATAGACTGTTATTTAAATATCATTGATATTTCTATGTCAAACTCTGTTTTTATCGAGTCAATATTATTGAGAGAATTACACGTCCTAATTATATATTACTAGGTTTATTACGTTTATAGGTTTATAGGTAAAATCACAATATCTCTCATTATCGACCACAACATTATGCGTGCAACAATGATCCGGAAGAACTTCCCACAATGGTTTTCCATCTGCGCTATAAATATGGGTTTTAAGAAGGGCGTTATATACCATTTCTTAAAATTTGGCAACCCGTTAGCGATGTCCCTGGTAATGGCAAACTTCTATAAGTATTGGTAATCACTCTCCATCACGTGGGCTGTTTGTCTGTTTGTCTACTTCAGGCAAGAAATAGTAGATTGTTACACGAGAGGTGAAAGTGCCCTATTTAGGCACGAGATGGTTTAGCACACGAGCGTAGCGAGAGCGCTAATAGTCCGAGTGTACTTGTTCACCCAAGGTTAACACTCTGCTTTTCATTTCATATATGAGGAAAGTAAATAAAATTGATTATGTAAACAAATAACTACTTCTCTAATGAAATCAGGCGTTAAATAAATATCTAAATCAAACGAAATAATTCAATACGTCACATATGAAACGTTCAGTAATTTATTTTCTGTGGCATGCTACCAGCCAGCACTTTTTTGTCGCTGATAATAGTAAATATATAGTTCAAATTTATGTAAATCATATAATAACTTAGTGAAAGTAAATTTATAAGTATAAAATGATGTTACAAAATTGTTGCTAGTACACACACGTAATTCACAGTACTTACAAACACAACCGAATACAACAAGCCCAAACCATAAAGCAGAAAATCGTAATGACATAAATCGCGTAAAGTAATCCTTAGTTATAATATACTCGTTCTGAAAGTACACTACGAAAGCACACCTCGATCGCAGTTGAAACTCAACTAACTACTACTGCTACTACTAACTACTCTAGGTGCAGGAACGGAAAGAGAATACTAATTCCTATGGCCGGGCGGCCTATCGTAAGAGGCGACAAAACAACCCACAGCCAGGTGGTAGGGCATTTGCCCGACTGGATGGCTACTACCCCTAGTAAAGAGTATGCCGCCATAACAACTGAGTTGTATTCCGGCATCATTGACCAGATTCCAGGTTCTCCTTCAAGGCCGGCAGCACATTGTCAGCACCTCTGGTATTACTAATGTCCATAGGTGACGGTAACCATTTTCCATCACAGTTGGGCTGTCAGCTTGTCTGCTGTGATTCAGCAATAAATAAATAAAAATAAAAAACTAAATCAGTTCCGATTGATTGACCTTATATATTTGTGAAATTGACATGGCCTTCTAGCAACATGCTCAAGATTCCTTGTAATTCTCAACTCGTAAGCTTAATGGCTTCTAGAAATGTGCAAGAAATGTAAACAACAGAAAAAAGGATTTATGACGTCTTACTGGGAGGCATACAAAGAGATTAACAATAGATCATTTAAATTCGAAGGAGTAATAAAACACCTGTGTTCTGTTAATATATTAAATTTAAAAGTCTGTGTTGTTTTCACTTGTATATTTCGTGTTTTACATCTTTTTATGTTTATAATTTATATATTATTATATTATTTATTAGTAGTATTTATGATAGACGTATGTAAGGCGAGTGACATGTGTGATTTATATTATGAAGTAATGAAATGAGGTTGTAATGATTCAAAAAGTTCTGTTTATCGCAGACAACCTGTAAAGGATTATTATCGGTTCGAAATAATTTTTATCCTCATAAATACCATTATTATCACGGTATAAACTATCTAAGATGGTCCTTATAAAAATTCTTCTTTTCTTTAGTTAGTCAGTTGTAAACATTTATAGTACTTAAGCTAACCATACAATATGAGTTAGGACAAAAACTAATTGCATTAGGGGACTAATGAAAGCCGTAATTACGGCACACGACCAAATTAAAAACGGTCCTAACACCGGGCAAATGTAATGAAAAAGCACTGTTTATTTACATTAGCTGTGTTATATGAAAATACAGTCAGTTTGCTAGTCTTATTAATTAGGTAAACATCGCTTTGTTCAGTGTCCCTTGCAGTTGATATTATTTTCTTATTCTCTTCCATTTGTAAAGTATACGGGTTAATTTTCCGTAACGTGTCCCGCGGCAACTTTCCCAGTTTTCCGGATGTCGTGTCTCACGAAAATAAACCGGAAAACTATTTCTAATGAACTCATCAAAGTACCTACAACCCGCAAATTCGTACGAATTTATATATTGATCTCCACCTACTACGAACTTGACAAACAGTTTTCGCATCATGAAGTTTCATTCATCTCTTCATACATGCTCCTTTATTTAAGATGCTTTTTACCTGACCTTTCTTATAAATACCTTCAATTTGATCATTGTGATAAGATGTGTATGATAAGTCGCTATCTACCGACACCGACTCTACCTATTTTATTATTATCTAATACATTACCTGTAATTTAATCAACCACGTATAATATGCTGGCTCAATTTGTGATGGACTGTATGAGAAAGATATGAGCTTAGATCCTTACACTAGAAAAGTAGAAGCTTCGCCAATCTTGAGATAGGCCCTCTCCTGGCTGGGTTCAATTTACACACAGGAACAGCACACGGCACTAAATTCCACCTTAGAACTAACACTTTTAACAAAGTCTAAAGTTGAGGTTCAGAAAAGTTGATAGGAAAGATGAGTATACGGGGCGCGGTGTATTCTTTGTCAAACCTTCATTCGGAATAATATCTAAAATGGCTACCCTGCTGCGTTAGTCATCACCTCACACATAAAAGAGGGTAGACAGCAAAATTGATCGAGCGATGTTTTACCAACTTTATACTAGGCAAAGACGAAACTGGAAAACATATCAAATATTCCTCTCCGAAATCTAAAGAACGTGTATATATCATTTTATGAAAATTTGTTATGTATAATGAGGCAACAAACAAACAAATCTACTTCGATAGATATTTTCTCAACGCTCACTTAAAAAGTCATTACGGATAGAAGATTTTCATTTTGCAAGCATTGCACATGTGACCACCGCTTTGCGAGCTTGTTGCAAATTGAAACTATTTATTGGACTGTCGGACTGTTCAGTTAACGAAATGAAACAAGTTTTTAAAAGTTTCCACTTTCGTCTGAAATTAACTGTGGATTTAAATAGTAAAGTTTTTATGGCCCTAGCAGCTTTAGTACAGCAGACAGGCTGATGGAATGTCCGTCTATCTGAAGGTTTGTCTCGAATAGTCTTCAAAACTGCTCAACGTATTTATATTAAAATTTTCGGGAGTAAAACTAGAATTTTATAATGAAACGTCGTGACTGTTCCATATCGATACATTTTTTATTGCTGAAGTACAGCAGACAGGCTGAAGAACCGCCTCATTGAAAGTGATATTACCATCACCTATAGACATTTGCAATATCAGAGGGGCAATCAATGTGCTTCTAGCCTCGAAGAAGGATTGGAACTCAGCATCTAACACCAGAACACAACTCAAGGTTGTTATGCCGGTAATGTCTACACTAGAACCGGTAACCATCTAGGCGAGCTAATTTTCTTCCATTCTTCTTAGCAATTATATTTTATACTAGGCGTCCAAAAATACCATATACTCAAAATCAGACATTTCTTTTACATAAAAATATATTGAAGCAAGTCTTATTTATAAATGTATGTACAATTATAATTCGTTGTTTGGAATACACCACTCACACTTAATATTTCTCGTGGAATTTTTAATAACTACCAATTATGATTTTAAGGTTTTTTTTATTGCGAATAGTTCATGGAAAGCGTTTAACACCACCTATAGTCATTTGTAACGCCAGAGGCGACTCCAACGCATTACAAGCTTTTAGGATGGGATGACGAGGCTTGGATATGGTGATGATATAGTGGGATCACACAGAAGAGATGGGTTTGGAAATAATGAATGAATTAATGAATGAATGAAAACTCTTTATAGTTTACCATAAGTTAAACCTAGACAATGTAATATGAATGAATTTCCATTCGAACAATGGGCGGATTTATCATTTATAGTAGTTTAACGAAATTAAAACTAATCCAATCGTAATTATATATAATTAAAGAACAAACAAAAAAAAACTACTATAGATATACATAATTAAATAGATTGTAATAATATAAATTGTATACACCTACGTGCGAAAAATAATATAATTTTATTTAATGTAACAAAATTTATTTCATGGACAAATAATGGTCAGTGATCAATTGTTTGAATATAGTAATGGATATATTGATTGTCTTGTCTGATTTTCAAGAGGAAGGAGTTCCACAAGCGAACAGACTATATGGCAAATGAATTTCCAACGAATGACGAAGTGTGTTTTGGTGTCAGTGGCAGAAGACTTTCATTCGAGCATAAATTACAGGAATTGGATTGATAGAGGAAACTAAGAAGTTCCTTCAAATTTGGTGGAGTACAGGGATTGAAAAGGATGGTAGGTTTTAAAGAATATAAGTACCAGAAATTATTAAACTTACCTATCACTTATACTCGCTGGCAATATACTATCAATATAGATGGCATTATAAGTTCCTACTCGTTGATATGTATCAGAGCCTGAACTGTAGACATCGTCGGTGCACCTTTGGTTTGTGAGGAAGAGACCCAAATCCTCGTTACATGGCCTCTCAATCTCAATAAGAAGAGGACCCGTCGCCAATTTGACGGATTCCATTATGGAAATATCGTATTCGATAGTCAAGCTGGTCACTTGGGGACAGTTCTGGAGTATCTGATGCACTTCTGACAGCGTCTTGTTTGTTAAAGATATCTGTAATTGAAAAAGTACGATACAAATATATTTTGATTCTTGGAAGGCTTCAATAAATTATATGATTCAGATAAAAATTGTATTAAACGAAATAATAATTCTGATATTATGATGAATGTAGTATGCCACATTCTCAAAATAAACAGGTTGGGACTAGAATATGTCACCACCATACAACTTAAATAAAAAGTTATTAATAAACTCGTCTGGACTATGAAACTTCTGACAAATTTAATAAATATGAACTCAGTAGTTGTGGAGAAAAATGAGTGAATGCACCTCGCTGCAGCGCAGGAGCTCCGGTTTTGATACCTGATATGGTAAATTTCGGGAAAGAATTTTCTCCATAATTTACTATGGTCTAGGTGTTTAGGATGGGTCATGGGGTAGTCCGACGTATTTTGGCCATAACACAAGCGTAACTGGCTTAATTTGGGGACATACGATATGTGTGTTTGTCTGCCGATTAATATATTATGGAAGAATAATACCAAGGAATTTTAAATAATCGTCCAGTAAATTACATAACTGTCTTATTTCTCGTGTGACATGTCAAAGTTTAAAATTGTGGCCATTGTATTTTGAACATTTCAACATGTTTCCGCCAGCATTGGCCGCCTGAACTCATATTCAGTTTTATATACAGCATAATACAAAACAATACTCACATGGTCAACTTTGAGCAATCTATCTCCAGGTTTAATCCGAGACGTATTGTAAGCTGCGCCACCAGTCCTGACATGGGTAACGACCAACGGTTGTGCATCAAGAGACCTGCTGTTCAATACTAGGTCTGCACTAGGGGCGGAATTCTCTGGGAGTCCGCCCCTGATTGTCACTCCTAAGGACCCATTGATTTTCTCTACAGGTACCTCTGCTAGCTTAGTTGTGATGTATAAGGAATTTTGTGAAGCTGAAAAGAGATGGAATATTAGGCCTTGATTCTGAGTTTGATTAAAGTATATGGTTACAGTTAAATATGCTATTTTATTTTTATTGCACGAGTTCAGCAGACAAGCTGACGGCCCACTTGGCGGAAAGCGGTAACCATCGCCTTTGGACATTTGCAACACCAAAAGTGCTACAAATGCGCTGTTGCTCTCTTGCGGGAGACTGAAACCTGGTCACTAATACCGGAACACAACTCAAGGTTGTTATGGCGGCATATTGTAGACCAGGGATGTCAATCATCCAGACTAGCAAATGCCTTACCACCTGGCTGTGGGTTGTTTAGTCGCCTCTTACGACAGCCCGCCCGGCCGCAGGAAATTGTATTCTTTCTCCGTTCCTGCACGGATTAATTATTTGGACAATGTAATTAACACAAAATTATATATACGAATGAACAGATCATTTAATTTCTGCAAAGACCCGCTATTAATGGAGGCTCTGACGAGATTACCAAAAAAAAAACAAAAAAAATATAATTAAAAACTTACCATAATTAGGCATATAATATTCGACCTCCAGAGACGCCCGTTCTTCGACATTGTCCAACAGTCGCAGAACTTCGTCATTGGTCAGCCTTGCTGTTGATATTCCGTTGACACTGCAGATCCTGTCTCCAGGTGCCAGTCTATCGGATTCCTGGGCAACGGAGTCCTTTGTGAAGCCCACAATAGATGGAACTATACCAGGCTCTGAACGACCTGGAAAGAAGAAAAATGTTTATTCCACTTCATGTTTGTATTTACAAAATTTTACTGTGATGACATATAATAAAACTTTATTTCCAGTTGCGACACACAATACAAACAGATTAGAAAATATATACTAATACATACATACATACATACATAACTTCACGTCAGTTCCCTTGCGGGGTAGGCACGAACAACAGAGCGCCATTTAGGCTTATTCTTACACACCTCACTTGCTTCTTTGACATTCATAACTATTGTCATGCACGCTCGTCTGTTCTTAAGGCTCCTGACATCACCTTCTGCTAGTACACGATCAATTTGATCATGGAAGGTGTGTCGTGGCCTTCCACGACTTCTGCATCCATCCACTTTTGCATTGTATATCTGTTTATTCATTCTTTCATCATGCATTCTTTCCACATGCCCGAAGCATTCCTTTCCTTACCTTCACCCCGACACTCTCTTTCAGACCAACTCTCTCTCTCTCAAATATATACTAATGTTAGGAATAAATGCACTACAAACAAAAATTTGAAATTAAATACTACTATAAACATATTTACAGGTAAAAGATGTAGTCCAGATCGCTGTCGGTGGGGAGCGTTCCCAAAATGCTGGCCGCATTCCCCTTTTGTATGGCAACGCTTATTCATTGCCCTAAATATAGGCCAGCCCTTTGGTCAGGCGACTTCTTTCAATCGCTTTGAAAGGTCTCGATAAAGTTGATAAGCCTCACGTCCCCATGGCCCCAAAGTCTCAACCCCCAAAAGCCACAAATATGTATCCGTCATTGATTTTGGTTTTTCGGCCACTTTTTAGTGGCCGTGATCACGGAAGATCAAATAAAATTACCGCGCTTAAAACCGTTAAAACGTAGTTTTATAAATGTATACAAGTCGCGAAAACTTAAGAAAATATTATGTGATTACATATTTCGTATAGAGGTCCTTAAAGTCGTGGCAGTTTAGTGGATTCGCTCAGTATAAGCCCGCACAAACCGAGCGAATCAAAAAACAATCCTAGAAATACAGGTGTTTGGTAAGTTTTCGGCACTGCGTATAACAACCATACCAACCGCATCCTTACTGCACCAACAAATCAGAAAGCAGCTTTAGTTTAAAAAATTCAAGAGTTCTTGACGCAATTTCAGTAAAGAGGTTACAGGCTACATATTGTCTTGTGACAAAATAATATATGACATAGCAATGATTTTGAGTGACCACCTCCTAATCTACATAATAATCCCAAATGTATTCAATTTAATCGATCCATCAATATCAGCATTAAGCAATTTATTAGACGGTTTGAAATAAGCATATATTTTTACAATTAACATAATATGGCAGGGAAGTACAACATCTTCAGTAGAACTACATATCGAGATTATTGATAAATCGAAGTTACCAATCCATGTTGGACAAGCATGGAGGTATATCATTCGTTGCCCTAAAATCCGAAGATCCGAGAATACTCTTTAACATTAATCTTTATCATTTATCAGCAATAACACGTTGCGAAGCGGTGTACATAGAATAGGAAGAAAAATTAAATTTTAACCTATATGTATGACCTTCAAAAAGGTATTCTCGAGTGGAACTTATATTGAATAAAAACTTTTGAATTTGATTTTGAAAATGTAGCTGACCCATGCCCACTTTGCTGGGCGTCATTTAAAGATACACATACACCCACACACACATGCGCACCCAGTCTCAGAAAAGCAAAAGCAAACGAAGACAACAAAAACGAAAGAAAAAAGAAAACGACAGAGAGAGACAGAGAGAGAAGAAAGAGAGAGAGAGAGAGAGAGAGGAGAGAGAGAGAGAGAGAGAGAGAGAGAGAGAGAGAGAGAGAGAGAGAGAGAGAGAGAGAGAGAGAGAGAGAGAGAGAGAGAGAGAGAGAGAGAGAGAGATAATTTACAATATTTACTAGGCAATACAATAGGTGGCCTTATCGTTCAAAGCGATCTCTGCCAGGCAAATTAAATGAAAGAAATTTGAATCAGGCGATATACTTAGTGCAGAAAAAAGGCAATATATACATAAATACTCAAACTAATTTAAGAATTAAATATACGATACATACATATATACATATACAATAATATATTTCAAAATACATAATGTATTAGCATGATTGTATTATGTTAATCAGACGTAGCCATTTGTGGACAAATAGTGTTTTCTGAGTAAATTTCTAAATGTTGGTAAAGATTTGGTCTCTCTGACAGTAAGAGGCAGCATATTCCAAGGTTTGACAGCCTGGACTGTAAAAGAATTATAATAATAGGATGATGTGTGTGCAGGTGTTATAAGTTTTCGTTACACATCAGAGCGCAAATTGTGAGCAGTAGATAGGCGAAGGAATTTAAAACGTTCGTTAAGGTACTTGGTACATGGGTGTAAGGAGGTACAAACATTACATCTATCTAATGTAGAATCGGATTCAGTAATAATTTGAACCAAGCCGTGCGTAATACCCTAGTACACAGAAGCAAAACCAATTCCTGGTGTATAATTATTTTTATTTTTTTTGGCAGACAAACACACATAGTGTATATCCCCATATTAAGCAAGTTACGCTTGTGTTATGGGTAATATACAACGGATTACTCTGGGGCCAATCGCAGACACCCAGACCACAGTAAATAACGGAGAAAATGCGTTTCCGAAATTTACTTTACCAGGAATCGAACCCGGAACCTCTGCGTTGCAGTGAGGCAAAGGCTTAGCCCGCTCAACCACAGAGGCCGTCAAATAAAAGACGGCAAACGTCGCGTAGGACGCCCGCCAGCCCAGTGGACTGACGACCTGCGCAAGATCGCCGGCAGAGGCTGGATGAGGAAGATGGGAGACCGGGATACGTGGAGCGTACTTGGGGAGGTCTCCGTCCAGTAGTGGACTGAGAGTGGCTGAAGAAGAAGAGAATAAAAGACGAGGAATTCTCATCGCATAATCGTTAACAATTAAATACATACAAAGCGATAAGCGCAGTTAATGAAGGCAAATTAAGCACGTATCACGGAGCAATTGTTGCACTGGGTTTACTTATAAATCAATACACTGTAGTTTCACAATATCGAATTACGTGAACTGGGTCGTTGTGACTGGATCTTGTTGATGGAGTTTACTTTATCTATGTTATGGTTTTTTTTTATTGCAGGAGTTCAGCAGACAAGCAGACGGCCCACTTGATGGATAGCGGTTACCATCGCCTATAAACATTTGCAACACCAAAGGTGCTACAAATGTGCTGCTGCTCTCTTAAAGGAGATTGGAACCTGGTCACTAATGCCGGAACACAACACAAGGTTGTTATGGCGACATACTTTAGACCAGGGGTGGTAGCCATCCAGTCGGGCAAATACCCTACCACCTAGCAGTGGATTGTTTTGTCGCCTCTTACGACAGGCCGCCCGGCCGCAGGAAGTTGTATTCTTTCTCCGTTCCTGCACGGATAAAAACGGGTTAACGTACTTGTGTCCCGGAGTTTTTGGCGGGAACTGAAAGGGGAAGTTGTGCTGTGCAGTTTTATTTTTCAAAAATGTGTAAAATTACTCTAAAATGAACAATAGTTGTAGGATATTGATAGTTTTTGAGTAGTAATTATGTGTTTTTGCGAGAAATGTGAACTATATAGCCATTGTTGCCAACAAGCCTGAGATTGTGATAGTTGATCGGTCTGCGAGACGTGCTATAATTGTAGATGTCGCTATTCACCATGATGGTAACCTCGTGAATGCCGAGAAAGATAAACAAATAAAGTATATTCATCTTGCTCACGAGGTTACCGCTATGTGGAACCTGGACTCTACAATCATAGTACCGATAGTGGTGTCAGTGAATGGACTAATAGCGAAGAGCCTTGACCACCACCTTGAAAGGCTCTCGCTTTGTATCTGGTTGAAGGGTCGGATGCAGAAGGCAGCTCTGTTGGACACGGCCCGTATTGTGAGGAGATTCCTGTGTCTGGAGCCTTAACCACCGGTAGCGTGGACCCTAGGCCCCATTGCTGGCGAAGATCAAGATCTTTCACCAAAATTTTACACCTTACGATATCCAAAAATAAATTCGAAAGTATATGAATATTTTATGCTAAAACATATTACATGATCTGTTGAGATTTTGTGCCCCCTTAATATAAGCTGAGTGCTTTTATATAATGCAAGAGACAGGTTCTGAGAGTTAAGATCTATGTGTGTGTGTGTGTGTGTGTTTTCTAGTATACTAGCATTTGCCTGCGTCTTTGTCCACGTTGGACAGGTAACAGAGATTACAGTTTTTCTGCTAAATATAAAATCAAACGCTATTTTTAACAGGTTAGTGAATACTTTAGTATGATTTTCATGAATCCCGGCAATTCCCGTAAAACTCGCGATGGGATAAGCTATGTCACTAAAGGCATACACAATTGTTTTACTAAAGACCTTATCAATCAGTGAAAGCTTTGCAACGGAATCAATTTTTTCGACCTGGCCACTTTAAACCTCTCCCAAGAAAATTTTTGTAGGATAGTCGAGATATAAAGTATCGCAGATTTTAAGTCCGGGAATTTACTATCGATTAGTGAAAACCGCACTGAAATCGGCTCAGTAGTTTTTACGTGAATCCTGAACATACAAAAATTTAAGAAATAAAACACTACACTTTTACAGTTTTATAATATTATACATATTCTAATACATACATACATACATAACTTCACGCCAGTTCCCTTGCGGGGTAGGCACAAACAACAGAGCGCCATTTAGGCCCATTCTTACACACCTCACTTGCTTCTTTGACATTCATAACTCTTGTCATGCACACTCGTCTGTTCTTAAGGCTCCTGACAGTAGATGTCAGGAGGACATCACCTTCCGCTAGTACACGATCAATTTGATCATGGAAGGTGTGTCGTGGCCTTCCACGACTTCTGCATCCATCCACTTTTGCATTGTATATCTGTTTAGTCATTCTTTCATCATGCATTCTTTCCACATGCCCAAACCACCGGAGCATTCCTTTCCTTACCTTCACCCCGACACTCTCTTTCAGACCAACTCTCTTTCTTACTTCGGTATTACGAACGCGGTCCGCGAGCGTCACTCCGCAGATTTTGCGCAGTGCTCGCATCTCAACCGCGTTTACTCTACTCTAATAATTATGTATATAGGTTATTTTAATATTATATTTATACTAGAATTTTCCTCGCGGGTCAAATCCTACCAGGTATAGTCCCCGGCACGATTCTTGAGCGGTCACGTTGTCCTGCAAGCAGTGAAATTTTTACCTTTTTCGAAGTATGAGATATTATTGTCTCTTTCGAATAAATTGAAATTCCATCAGTGATCTTTCCAAAATTTTGCTTCTACATCTTCTAACCAACATTCAGATCTCAATTGAACATTACTGGCATTATTCCCCCACATCGGATATGCCAACTACTGAGCTCAGTAGTGCAACATGCACTTTGCGGTGCTGCGAAAGCACCTATCGACTTAACAACGCCGTTTGAAACGCATCCAACGCTCGCTTTGCTCATTATTAGCTCGTAATGTGTGTTATTTATGTCAATACTAGCTTTACCCGAAACTTTGACCGAATTTATTTCTTTAAAAAGAGAGAAAACACATTTATTTACAGTTACCAATGTTGCTGAATTTTGATATGTGTTATAGTCAAAAGTCGATGCGCAGTCTCTTCTCGGAATGACTAGTTTGTCCTAGGTTTGACCACGGCCTTTGACTAATAAAGTATTTTTAGTCAAATGTCGAACGACAAATAATCTGTTTCTGGCTTTGCCTAGTTGATCCTAGGAGCGACTAAGGCAGACTCGGTCAAACGTCGATTCGTACTGCACTTGTTACATTTTTAATGACTCTATAAATTAGTCTCTTCTAGATTAGACAAAAATTCGTTAGTCAAAGGCAGAAAAATGTCATTTATTTGGACTTTGAGGTAAGTGTAAGACTTTATGTCAGACTCTGAGGTTTGACTAGTCAAACCTAGGAGCGCCAGAACTTCGATGTTTGACTATGACATATATACATAGCCTCAATATAGAGAATGGACATAGGATACTTATCGCAGAATATAAGATAGTTTGTGATCTGAGTTTTTGGGGGCAAATGAAGCAAGTAGTGCCTAAATAATATTTTTATGGAACGTAACCAGTGTGGAAGTTTTTTTATGTTTGCTTGTAGGCAAATTGGCAAACGGACCACCTGGTGATAGGTGGCTACCGTCGCCCATGGACAACTGCAACAATAAGGGAGCCGATGCGTTGCCTACCTCAGTGAGACTTTAGGTATCTGTTCACGTCCTTTTTGAAGAGCCCCATATTGTAGCGCTGTGGAAAAACCGCGGGAAGGAGTTCACTCCATAACTTGGACACATATGACATGAAGGAGCATCCGCCACGTACCGTGGAGGACTTCCAAGTGTCTAGGAAGGCTGAATGACCTCCCAGTCGCCGGCGAGTTGTGCGATGATAGAATGGCGAGGTAGGCACCAAATGAAATAGCTCATCAGAGCACTCCCCGTTGTACAGACGGTAGAACACGCTTAGAGCCCCAACGTCTTTTCTATGGCTGAGAGACTCTAAGTCGTCTGTAATTTCGGGATCGCCGACAATCCGATCCGCTGCAAGGAGTCAAGTGGGAGCAGCTGGTACTTGTTCTTGTTGGATGCTTGTTCTCAAGTATGAAATTTTTTTGGACATTTGTAATAATAAAAGAATGAATAAACAGATATACAATGCAAAAGTGGATGGATGCAGAAGTCGTGGAAGGCCACGACACACCTTCTATGATCAAATTGATCGTGTACTAGCAGAAGGTGATGTCAGGAGCTTTAAGAACAGACGACCGTGCATGACAAGAGTTATGAATGTCAAAGAAGCAAGTGAGGTATGTAAGAATAAGCCTAAATGGCGCTCTGTTACCCCGCAAGGAAACTGGCGTGAAGTTGTGTATGTATGTATGTATGTATGTAATAATAAAGGTGCTACTCAGGTACTGCTAGCTTCAAGGAGGGCACTGGATTCAATGACTCAACTCAAGATTGTTCTGGTAGCACACTCTAGACCAGAAGTCGCCATCAAGACGTGCAATTGCTCTTCCACCTGGCTCAGTATTCTTTCTCCGTCCCTGCAGGGTAGTTATAATATTGTGATAAAATTAGGCATTAAGAAGATAAAATTGACGGGTATATTTTTGGATACTGTCTATAACTTTTTAGGTTGCTTGGTAGAGATTGCGATAAGGCCGCCTATTGTTTCTACCACGACAATATTGTAATCGTGCATTTTTGTAATTGTATATATGGTGAGGGTTACGTCACGTACATGGAATAATTTATTGCTACATAATTAGCAAGGTTAAAACTAAGTAGTCTATGTACGTGCCAACATCTGTCAATAGAGAAATCAAAAAACCTTTGGAGATGTATCTAAGAACATGTTTAGGGTTTCACATATTTTCACTTAGCAGTTAAGATTTCTGCATATAAAGTCTTAAGTTTAATGTTAAATTAATTACATCTAGAGTAAAACACTCGACGTCTTATGTCGTACTTCCCTCAAGTTGGCTCTCGCCAGTGGTGCATCACTCTCATCTAACGGGGTAATATCATCGACGCATGACAAACATAAAAATAAACCCCCACAGTGAGCAATAAAGTGTTATCAGTTCAGTAGGTGTCAGTATCAGTCAGTGTTGGTTATAGGTTCAGTAGTTTCGGAGCCTATTCAATGCAAACAAACAAACAATCAAATCTTTCCTCTTTATAATATTAGTATAGCTATATTTGGATCGTTTGAAACTTTAAACCCTTCTCCTGATACATTTTTCAAATGTCACTTAAAAAGCCTTTCATCCTTCGATATGATTGCATAATTGATCCAGTCAAAGCATTACAATAACAATCGATGATAATATCACTGAAATTGACAAAGGTCCTCTAAGAAATGCGATCATGGACTCCGGGTATTCAAATGGAGCTCGCATTTACATGTGAAGCGATATTCAAGCGGCCCTAATTAGATTTGTGCCAGATACGGCGCCGAGAATCGAGAAAGGGGTGTTAAGTTAATGAATAGACGAGGAAAAGTAACTTAGAAACTAGTATTATATAAGTGTTACTTAATAGCTATTGTAGACACAATGATGCGTTTTCCGTTTTTACTTTATTATCCATTTGTTAAAATGGCTACGTAATTCCAATAAAGTATCTATATATTAATACGTGAATCAAAAACACAGCAAAAACTTCGTACCCATTTTTACAAAAATTACGCGGCTGGAGGAGTATGGAATTTCGTACATTTATACTTTATACAGAGAAGGAGTGCATAATGCTAATATTTTTTTTTTAAATTATGCATAAAAATACATTAAATCAATAAAAAAGCCCATTAAATACACTACCATGTATTTGACACACACGCATAAATACTCTTTTGTTAATTGTTAAAGTCAAATTAACAGTGTAGCTTTGGCGAAATCGATGAGTATAGAAGTATGACAACAGAACCTTAATAATGTTCAAACTGATAATTTAAATGAATTATTATGGTCGAATTTTGACCGCGGGCGACTACTATTATTGGATAAACCTAATATTTTTTTGAACAAACACCTTTAGTGTTGCAAATGTTCAGAGCCTACGGTAACCACATTCCACCAAGTAATAAAAAAGCAAAACCGACTTCAAAATTAAATAAAAAGCAAAATAAAATTATTTTTTACAGCATCTTGAAGTCGGTGCGAAGTAAAACGTAAAAATTACGACTAATTTTAATATGTTTCATTTATTTAAAATTATCTTTCATTAAGCGTTGTTAAGTTTTTAAAAACGAGAAGTGTTCTATTTTTTAAAATTAGGTTTATGGCTTGGCAGCTAGGCCTTAAGCCAGATCTTATAGTACAATATAGTTTCTTCATTTTCTTATGCCTATGTATAGCTCAGCTGAACTGTAGTAGTAACGGAGTTCTTGTGACACCTCGAAAGGCCACATTTGACCATATAGTTCACATTTCTCACAAAATCACATAATTACTCAAAAACTATCAATATGCTACAACTACTGCTCATTTTAGAGTAATTTTACACATTTTTAGAAAATAAAACTGCACAGCGCATCTCCTTTTAGTTCCCACTAAAAACTCAAATATCCTAATCGAACTGATAGTCCTTAAAAATTACTATATTTTGAAGATATCTTGTTGTTGACTTTACCTTAAAAGTATTTATTTTTTTGGTTTTTAGTTAGAAATCGGTTGTTTTTATTTGTTAAAAAAATATTTATTTATTTTAGTTACGCGATTACTTAAATAGTTTTAGAAAAGAAATATATGAAACATGTTGTACGTATAATATTCGAGGGTTGCTCTCGATTTACCTGGGATCCACTAATCAGATCCTGACTTGGTAACAATGGGACCACTTAAGGTGTGGTCTCAGAGTTCTTTCAAATAAAAACAATTAAAATTGGTCCACAGTTGACGGAGAAATCGCGTTTCTATCTTTGTTACATACAAACAAAACCATATAGTCAAATCGAGACCTTCCTCTTTTTGGAAGTCGGTTAAAAATAGTTTTTACTACTGAAAAAGTTCCATAATTTCACTCAAATCTATAATATTACAAATTTGTAAACATGCCGTGTCTCACGATGCATTTTTTCAGACTTTTTTTCTCTTTGCTCGGGATTCACATAAAAACTACGGGGCCGATTTCGATAAGGTTTTCGCTGATCGTCAGCAAACTCTTAGACTTAAAATCTGCGCTACATTATATCCCGGGAATCCCGCGGGAATTTTCCCAGAAGCGGTTTGTAGTTGTTCGGGTGCATAAAAATTAGCTTATTCTGACACAGTTTTTAATGAAACGATAGCTTGTATTCTTTTTTAAATGGTGTAGTACTTTGTATCGAGAATCCCGCGGGAATTTCAAGTCAAACGTGGACAAAGTCGCGGGCATATCCTAGTCAATTAATATAATACGCTTGTTCTCAGTGTGTCCTTCGACAAAGGCCACTCACAAGCAATTTTTTTAAATTTTTTTATTGCAGGAGCTCAGCAGACAGACAGACGGCCCACTTCATGGAAAGCGGTTACCATCGCCTATAGACATTTGCAACACCAAAGGTGCTACAAATGCGCTGTTGCTCTCTTAACGGAGACTGGAACCTGATCACAAATGCCAAAACACAACTCATGGTTGTTATGGTGACATACTTTAGACCAGGGGTGGTAGCCACCCAGTCGGGCGAATGCCCTACCACCTGGCTGTGGGTTGTTTTGTCGCCTTTTACGACAGGTCGCCTGGCCGCAGGAAATTGTATTCTTTCTCCGTTCCTGCACGGATGAAAGCCTATTTCTCCCTGTGCTTATAGGTTTTGGACCACAATGTCCCTGCTGTGTGTTTCAGATCATTCCCACCTCTTGTATTGTCGTCCTCTACACCTTTATCCAACTCTTGGGTACCAGTCTATTATCTTACGTGTCCATTTGTTTTTACTATCTCTCATGATGTCTGATCTAGTCCTATTTCAGTTATTACCCTTGGTACATTTTTGTACATAGTTTTATCTTTATATATTTATATAATTCTTCTGTACGTGTGTTGACAGTGAACTCCTCCTAAACGGCTGGACCGATTTGAATGAATTTTTTGTGTGTGTGTTCAAGTGGATTCGAGGATGGTTTAGATTCGCAATTAGACCCGGTAGGTGGCGCTGCAATCGGATTCTAAATTTTATTTCTTCAGAGCAGAACAACGTCTGCCGGGACAGCTAGTTGCTTATATAGTTATATTAAAATATAAACTGTTTAGTGAAATGTGCTTTTTCGAGCTCCCATGAGAACTATCTCGTTTGATATTCTGCCAATTTCTGTAGGTATTACGGGCTACTAGGCCTAGCCTACATAGTTTGGCGGTGCGGCGGCGATGCCGTTCACATGCACGTTTATTAGCTCAGGCTTTTGATACAGAGTCCCGTTTCTGCCTAGTCCTCACGTGCTTGAAAATGCTTGTGTACTTTAAAATATAAATATAAAATAAATAGTGGTAGGGCATTTGCCGGACTGGATGGCTACCGCCCCTGGTCTAGATTATGCTGCCATAACAACCTTGATGTGTGTTCCGGGATTAGTGACCAGGTTCCAGTCTCCCTTAAGAGAGCAGCGGCGTATTTGTAGCACCTTTGGTGTTGCAAATGTCCATAGGCGATGGTAACCAATTTCCATCGAGTGGGCCGTCTGAAAAAATAAAAGATATACAAATAGTGTAGAGCCACGAATAAGGATATCAGACAGTTTTTTAGAAGACCATTATAAAAGTAAATGTATCCAGAGAGTATTATGTTCTTTGCGGAGTCTAGTTGTTTAAAAATAATTCTCCCTTAGCTTGAAAAAACGCAAGAACTTTTCAGTAAACACAAGAATCCTTTTGTTCTTGCACTGAATTATAGAGGAGCTTCTTTGGGAAATACTCTTAAGTGAAAACAGAAATTGTGATTCTGGGCCAGAGAATTACTTATATGGATTCGGCTCGTGTGAAAAATATTGGAATACACCGCACGAGTTGGTAGACAAAAATATATCTATCAACGCTTTTAAGGCAAAAGATGAAGCGATTTAAAATTAAGACGCATACTTGTGGCCTGTCTTAAGAGGCGACAAAACGATCCACAGCCAGATGGTAAAGCAGTAGCCTATCCAGATAGGCATGGCTACCACATCTAAATTTTGCCTCCATAACAAGCTTGAGTTGTGTTCCTGCATCAGTGGCTACGTTCCATTCTCCCCACTTCGAGCTTGGCAGCGTATTGGTAACACTTCTAGTGTTGCTAATGTCCATAAATAATGTTCCGCTTTCAATCACAGTTGTGCCATCATTAACCCGACTGCTGTATTTCACTTGGTGGTAGGGCATTTGCCCGACTGGATGGCTACCACCCCTGGTCTAAAGTACGTCGCCATAACAACCTTGAGTTGTGTTTCGGCATTAGTGACCAGGTTCCAGTCTCCTTTAAGAGAGCAGCAGCGCATTCGTAGCACCTTTGGTGTTGCAAATGTCCATAGGCGATGGTAACCGCTTTCCATCAAGTAGGCCGTTTGCCTGTCTGCTGATCTCCTGCAATAATAAAAAAAATCAACTATAAAAAATTGCCAGGGTAAATAAATTTGTTTGTTACTATTTTATAGATGAACGGTTGGTCGGATCTTAAAGAAATATTACATGGAAATTGATTGTATCCTGAGGAAGGACGTGGGATATTTTTATTTTAAACAATACTGATTGGGATTGTAGCCGGTTCGTGCTTTTTTGGGTAATGTTTGGAGTCTCTACGAAGCGAAATGGTGATTTTGTGCCAGAAATGAACCGACGCCATTGAATGTTAAAACGGAAGAGGATTTTATTTTATTTTTCTAAATGTGTTTTACATGACATTTGTACTAATAAGGCAACAGATACACTTTTGAGAAATTAAAGGCGACGCCAGATATTCGCGTCGCTAACAGGGACGAAAACTAGTACAGACAACTCATCATTCTTTAAATTAAGGATCTGAAAAATTCATATTTAGTCTTGGTAAGAAATAAAAGTCTATAAAATTTTGCATAATAAACGAGCGCGTAAGAAATAAGCAAAACAAAACTTTTAATTGTATGAACTTCCGAGTCCATAGTAAAAAAAAAGAAAAATTATTAAAATACAAAACAAATCAATTTAAATACTCATCTATTGAAATTGATTTGTTTCAAGTCAATTTATACTAGATTGTGTTGACACCATATCTATATTTCATTAATTATTTAAAAGTTTTTTTTTATTAAACAACGCTGGCTCATATAATCAATTATCATTCACGTTGAAATATACTGCAGTAACCCACATATTTTCGTAGTCCTGAAAATTCATTACAAATTGAATCTTGGCAACTTATCGCTTATAACTCAAGCCGTTCCCCAGAAATGGGTTTACTCTGTGAGCTTGTGAATTAAAGATGGCGCACGTACGCCGCCCGGGTGGCTGCTGATATGATTCAGTGCACTGAACTACTCACGGGTACTGTACCTTACAGTATTATGTTTTGAATACCAGTAGTATCACGGCGTCTAGACGAATAAATCGCGCCGGAAAGCAATTAGTACGAGATGCGAATTTGTCGTGGCTAAATTCTGTAGTTAAAGTATTTGTTTATTTTTTAATACTAATGTTATCCGTGCAGCAGTAAGAGGCGACTTAATAACCCACAGTCAGGTGGTAGGGCATTTGCCCGACTGAATGGCTACCACCCCTGGTCTAAAGTATGTCGCTATAACAACCTTGAGTTGTGTTCCGGCATTAGTGACCAGGTTCCAGTTTCCCTTAAGAGAGGGACTTAACTTTGCTGTTGCAAATGTCCATAGGCGATGGTAACCGCTTTCCATCAAGTGGGCCGTTTGCCTGTCTGCTGATCTCTTGCAATAAACAAAAAAATGTTTGAGAACATTTATCAGAATAGTACGTCATGAGCTTAGTGTTTCAACTTGCAAATGGCATATGATCAAGTTTTTTTTTTAATTTTGCTTATAGGCTACCAGACACACAACCTACCTGATAGATTGTGATGACCGTCGCCCATAAAAAAATTCTATATTAAGGGCGCCCATGTCCTGTACGCCTTGCTGGAATTTGAATAAACTGGTTACGCTCTTTTCGATCTCCGTACTGTTGGAAAAATTGTAGGAATGCAATGCGATGTCTAGAAGAAGGTTAAAGAACGTAAAGGGAAACGGCTAGAAAAAAACTTACCTCACCACCGTCTACTACGTCCACCTTCTCCTGGGGGGTTTAGATACACATACATGCACTAGGATTAACCTTTATAATATTATAATTAGATAGTAATGTGCATTTTCTTTATAATATTCCAACAGACATGTCGACGAGACGATTCTGATGTTAGAGCGGATTTTAATTTTATTTTCCTTGATGGTAAGAAGGAGGTTTTCCTTGACGCTGACATAGAGCTTGCACGCGTGTGGCACAGCGAACATTACATACAGTGGATGGCTTGGCTTCCAAGTGTCAAGTAAGTCTGGATAATCTCCAATCACTGGCAAGTGGTAACAAGTGATAATTAAAACGACATGAGCATTTTTTTATTCCATAAGGTCAGCAGGCAGCCAGACAGCCCATCTGATGGAAAGCGGTTACCATTGCCTATGGACATTTGTACATCAAAGGTGCAAACCAATGTGCTGCCACTCTCTAATGCAGACCTGGCCACTAATGCCGGAACACAACTCGAGGTTGTTATGGCTGCATATTCTGGACCAGAGATGCCATTCAGAGGAGCAAATACCCGGCCGCAGGAAAATGTATTCTTTTTTCCATCCCTGCGCGGATATGATAGGAGCAGTGTTTATATTTAAAAATAAACTGGCATTGTAAGCATCTTCAAGCGTTGACACACTGATAGTAATTTATACATACACTGTGTAACAACTCATGGGTACACGGTAAATTGTGTATAAGGAGATCCAAAGACCATAAAGGAATGGATTTTACACACTTGAAATAGTCTTAGAACGGTTCAGTAAGTACGAAGGGTATTCCTGAAATCCATGTTTATTACATCAGACAGATTGCAAGAGACGAATATCTGGCCGAATTTTGATTGTCTTATTTATCTATATGTGTATACATTTGATATTTACAGTTTGATCTTGAGTGATCACGGAAGACAAAGATGTCAAGTGTCAACGAGTATTGTTAAAGTTTTATTTAGCCTACCGCCAACTTGTTAATTTTAATTATTTAATTTTGTTTATGGTTATTATTTACTCTATGGGAGCTTAATCTAATTTACTACCGCTTCGCAACATGTTATGGCTTGAAGAGAAGAAGCGGCGCAAGAAAGTCTTCAGCAAACATGCCTAGCTCTAATAATTTTATATAATATTAAAATGGGTGGAAGGAAAAATAAAAATAATTATCAGTCAAGTTGGTTTGTGTTCCGTTGTACGCAGAAAGAGCTCACAGTGTCTTTAGGTCTGGTGGTTTAACTTTATACTATAAAATAATCAAAATAAGAAAAATTGGCTAAGTTCCGAGGGATTCTTTGATCTGGTGCCCAACTGGATGGAAAGTGGTTAGCGTCGCCTACGAACATTTGCAACACTAAAGGTAGCTACCGATGTGTTGCCGGACTCGAATATCGGACTGGAACCTGGTCACTAATGCAACACAACTCAAGGTTGCAATGATGCTCTAGACCAGAGTTTGTAGTCATCCAGACGGGAAAATAACTGTGGCGAATCTTCTTTTTGTCTCCGTGAGGGGGTTGTGGGCAAAACAAAACTTTTCGCCCACTGGCAGGCAGGCCAGATTTTGAGTTTGTAATTGACAACTGTCATTACATTACATACATACATACATACATAACTTCACGCCAGTTCCCTTGCGGGGTAGGCACGAACAACAGAGCGCCATTTAGGCCCATTCTTACACACCTCACTTGCTTGTTTGACATTCATAACTCTTGTCATGCACGCTCGTTTGTTCTTAAGGCTCCTGACATCACCCTCCGCTAGTACACGATCAATTTGATCATGGAAGGTGTGTCGTAGCCTTCCACGACTTCTGCATCCATCCACTTTTACATTGTATATCTGTTTAGTCATTCTTTCATCATGCATTCTTTCCACAGAAAGAAAGATTTCTTTCTTTCATTACATTACACACAGAGAGAAAGGTCGCCATAAAGGATATGTTAGTTATATCCACAATAATCTAATTGTGCATAGGATATTTCTTCATTTGGTAATGTAAATACATATTGTTACGAGTTGCAGGACTCGAACTAAAACGCCTTTAGAATTACTATAGAATTTATTAGGACTACAAACACGTTTAGCACAGGTACAAATATAATAACACGCGCAGAGTCTGTCACTAAATAGATTACCGAATGTAGTATACACGTCTTGCTTCGTTCGTGCTTATCGCTTGACTGCCGATCTCTCCATTGGGCCATTGCTTTATACTGGACCGATACAATATGGCTGCCCGACCGCGTAGACCGAATTTCTTAGAATAAGTTCGACACACCTGGCTAATGACTGCCATAAAAGATTACAATACAGAATGGGCTGTTTTATAATCACAAATTTTAAACACAAAGTAAACAAAAGAAGTCCAAATGCGGAAAGGTAATAAAGTGTGCTTTTATGGTATGCAGGTGTGAATCTTCTTTTGTCGGCACCTCGGCCGTAACAATATTTATAATGCACGGGTTGTTTTACTCCTGCAACGACCCGTCATACCCTACCACCTGGCAACCTACACCACCGCACCGCTAGCCATCGGTGGAATGTTCTTGTCCACCCAGATTTCCTTGACCAAGTACGCAACGGTTCTCTTCAAAAATAATCACCACGCTTAAATTAAACCACGCAACGGTTATCTAGAACGTTTATTCCGCATACAAAAGCACGACTTGGAGGAAAATTTCCGTGCGGTTTTTCCTCTGCGCTACGCCATGTGGATCAATTTTTTAAAGGCTGGCGACGCGTTAACAAGGCCCCTAGTGTTGCAAACGTCCATAAGTGGCAGTGATCACTTTCCATGAGGTGGGCCGTAAGCATGTTTGCCAGCTTTTGGCAATAAATAAGAGCGCGTCGGACCAGTTATATTGAAGGGTTTTATACAGGTGACGAAGTAGACAGGTTTTGTTCTATGGCTGCAAACCATTATCTATCTATCACTTGAGCATTTCATTGAGCTAGATGTATAAGATAAACTACTTTTGTCTAGACGCGTTGCTGGGGAGTTTCTCGCTGGTTCTTTGCCTTAACAGCAATATTAACATAAAGTGCTGTACATATAATAGGAAGAACTTTGGGCCCTTGGGGGCCAGGTGCCAACAAATTATTTCTAAATATTAAAAAACGTCTGGTACATACAACAGGAGATCGGAAGGCTGGAGCTTACCTCGCTCAAAGGATTAGCCTCTGTATCCAACGAGATAATGCTGCCAGCCTTCTAGATACAATGCCCATCGACATTGGTCTGGTGGGGCTGGAGGGGCTTTAATTTTTTTTACTATTGTATATATATTTTTAAGATAGTTTTATTTTTAGTAGGTTAATATTTTAAATAAATTAGTTGCATCTTATAAAAAAAATAATAGGAAGTAAATCTAAATTTTAATTATGACCTTCAAAAAGTATTCTACAGTTGAACTTACTTTGAATAAAAAAAATAATAATTTGAATTTCAGTTTCTGTCTCGTTACATTATGTTGCCTTTAGTGTACGTGTAAAAACTCGAAGGACCAAAAAAACTGTAAGAGACTCGAAGGACCAGAAAAATTGTAATAGTTCACGTTCTCGAAGGACCAAAAAACTGTAGTGTGTATACAGTTTTGGTTTAGGAGGGAAGGGTAAAATGTAATAAATACCAAACCCAACGATTTTATTACCGAATATATACGAATATAAACAAACGTGTTGTTAAGCATTAGGCCGCAGTTGTACAATTGTAAAATGCTGACTATTATACACACTTTGTACAGTACGCAAGAAACCTTTTTGAAATATAAATATTTATGTAAAGATCAACACTTGAACGATGAATATCACATCACTATTGAAACAGACAAAGCACGCTTGGAGACGAAAGCCAAATCTTTAATTCAAAGGAATCGTTTCTCAGATCCTACTCTTTTATTCCACAGTTAAGTGATCTATTTTTACACTGCGAACCAGTTTTAGAAGTACATGAATTCTTATTTTCAAGTTATGTTAACTTGTCAGGCGTCCGAAATGTTTTATGCAGTATGTGTCGTGACTTTTATGATTATTTAAAAAAAAAAGATCCACATATAAGAAAAATAGCAATTTTTAACGAAGCCAGGTGGTAGGGCATTTGCTCGTTTGAATGGCTACCTCCCCTTATCTAGAGTATGGCGCCATAATAACCTCGTGTTGTATTCCGGAAATTAGAAACAGGTTACAGTATTCCCTTCGAGACTACAGCACATTGGTAGCATCTTCGTTGTTATAACGTCCATTAGTGACGGTAATCATTTTCCAACAGGTGGGTCTGAATTGTGTTCCGGCAATAAGAACCAGGTTCCAGTCTTCCCTTCGAGGTTGCAGCGTATTGGTAGCATCTTCGTTGTCGCAACGTCCATAAGTGACGGTAACCACTTTCCAACAGGTGGGCCTGAATTCTTTTCCGGCAATAAGAACCAGGTCCCTTCGAGGTTGCAGCGTATTGGTAGCATCTTCGTTGTCGCAACGTCCATAAGTGACGGTAACCATTTTCCAACAGGTGGGCCTGTGTTGTTTTCCGGGAATAGCGACTAGGTTCCAGTCCTCCCTTCAAGGAACATCATTTTATCCGTGCAGGAATGGAGAAAGAATACAATTTCCTACCGCCGGGCGGCCTCTCGTAAGAGGCGACTTAACAACCCACAGCCAGGTGGTAGGGTATTTGCCAGACTGGATGGCTACCATCCCTGGTCTAAAGTATGTCGCCATAACAACCTTAAGTTGTGTTCCGGCATTAGTGATCAGGTTCCAGTCTCCCTTAAGAGAGCAGCAGCGCATTTGTAGCAACTTTGGTGTTGCAAATATCCATAGGCGATGGTAACCGCTTTCCATCAAGTGGGCCGTCTGCCTGTCTGCTGATCTCCTGCAATAAAAAAAGGCCGGCAACATATCGGTAGCTTCTTAGGTGTTACAAATATCAATAGGCGATGGTAACCACCTTCCTTTAGGTAAGCCATCAACCCGATATAGTCATTTCGCGTCTATATCGCGCCGTAACAATTCAAACAGTATTCTTTACTACAGATATCATAATTATGGAACTTCAACATTTCAACACGAAATTTTGATTAAATCTCCCTCATAGTATGTAATTTTCTATCTAACAATAGAATGTTAGTAATCTAATAGTATGCAACGTGTGTCACGCACTCGTGATTCACTTCATGAGTTGGAATATGGTTATATCCGATATCTTTCGTCAGTCCCGTTTTTTAAGAGTGAGAAAGTTGCCAAAAAAATTGAATACATGAAAAGATAAAACATATACGTCTTCTTATGAGAACGTGTCACTAGTTCATGCAGACTTACGCCGAAATTGAAGAAACTCCCTAGAAACACGTCTTGCTAAAAATTGTTTTTCTTCTTATTTATCAAAACTTTTATTTAAATAAATTTTATGCAGAATTATGTTACACAATTACTTTTCGAAGAACTAATGGAGTTGTAACAAATAGTGCATACTTATTATCGGTGGAATTTGCTTCTTTCAAATAAAACTCGGTGTGGACTATATTACTTATTATTAGCGCTGTTTACAATTAGATTATTTTGCCCGGTGGTAGGGCATTTGTCCAACTGGATGGCTACCACCCCTGGTCTAGCGTTTACCGCCATAACAACCTTGAGTTGTGTTCCGGCATTAGTGACCAGGTTCCAGAGTCTCCCTTAAGAGAGCAGCAGCGCATTTGTAGCGCCTTTGGTGTTGCAAATGTCCATAGGCGTGGTAACCGCTTTCCATTAAGTGGGCCGTCTACCTGTCTGCTGATCTCCTGCAATAAAAAAAAAGACTATACATAAAAAAAATACAGAGAGTGCTATGTGAGCAATGTGAAGCGAATAAGCAAGTTAGCCTTTCCGGCCTCCAACGCCGCTTCTATATCCCACGTTCCGTCCGACGCCTAGCTGCTAACTGTGCGAGCTATTGGCGTCGGCGATATGCGGAGCGTGGAGAGAAGGTCTGCTCCGGCGGGCGAATCAGGGGGGTACTCCCTGTCCGTAACAGACTTAATAAAATAAAAAAGAATACGCCCACAATCATTGTTATGAGTGCTCTTACGAAACAATTCCCGTGGCAAAACAATTTTTTTTATTGAGTGACTTCAGCAGAGCGGTAGACGGCCGCCTAATGGAAAGCAGTTACCATCGCCTATGGATTTTTGCAGGACTAAAGACGTTGACGATAAATGCGCTGCTGCTCTCTTAAGGGAGACTGGAACCTGGCCACTAATACCAGAAAAAAACTCGAGATTGTTATGGCGGCATACTCTAGACCAGCCTTGCCACCTAGCTGTGGGTTGTTTTATCGCCTCTTACGACAGGCCGCCCGGCCGCAGGAATTCGTATTCTTTCTCCGTTCCTGCACGGATAATTGTAACTAATGTAATGAATGTAACTAATTATATCAAATCAACCCAGCCATGTCATTATGTTGTTTTGTAAATGTTATATCATTGTTCTATTTACTACTACTTAATACTTTTAAATCAAAATCTTTCTAAAATCATTTTATATTTTTATCATACCATTGCACGACCGCAGCGCTTCATCGGCGAGACTTTTTTCCTCAGATAGAGTATATTTGAATGTTACGATTCAAAAGTAGAGCCACTGTAAAAACAAGCTACTTGTTGCCATGTATCAATAAAGGTCAAAGATATCCAAAATGTTCGATGAACGCTCGTTAAATTTTAAACAGCACCAACACGATCAATCAATTGTCTATTTTACCTATAAATCCATGCAGACAGATAGTAAAAAGAGTCGTAAAATAATAAATCACCGAGCAAAAAGAATTACTAACACATTCGGACACGAATGTTCATCTGAATAGCGTATTTATTGTTTGGAAAATAAAAGCTTTGGGGTCTTGTAAATTCATTAAATTGCTAAAAAGATTTAACACTTCGATGTTTTGTTTAGTTATAGAGCAAAGTTAAGTGCCTGCCCTATCCAATCGTGTTAATGTTTACAGTTTTACACAACTTATATATTTTTTTTATTTATTTCACTAATTCTAGTGTAATACAATTTAAGAAAACTTAACTTATTTGTATTGTATTCTACTCATAATCCATCAAGACTATAAGTAGAATACTGAGCCCAGATCACCGTCTTCTATGGGTAAGGTGCCCAGAAGGCTGGCTACGTTTCCTCGCTGGATCGCCATACTGATACGTTGGCCGAGGTAAGCACCAGCCCTCTGATCACCCGAAGAGTCAATGAGTCGTTTCGATAAATTTTGGTAGAGGCTCATGGCCTCAGGACCCCACGGTCCAAGCGTCTCGACAGCAAACGGCACAAACATATAACTCTCACAGAGGGTTGCATATTTGCGCCGCTTGAGTGATTCGGCTGTTTCCGCCGCTGAACCGGCTGATTTAGACGTGTTTGGTAAATGGGATGCGGCCAACATGTCTACGCAAGTCGCATCCCACACCAAAGGCTTGCCATGCTGCCAGAAGCCTTTTTTATTTATTATTATTAACATCTCTACGGACTCGAGTTCCGTACCCTTTGTTACTACTTAATTTCTATGAAAGATTTTAGAGTCCATACACGCTTATTGTTTATTTTTGTTACTGTGTGTGACATTAATTTAGTGATTTTTATATTGTGGTGTACCTTAAGAATAACTTATTATATTAATTTACTCTAATTTTAATACTAAACTTATACTAATGTAGACTGTATCTGTTACATGCTGGTGTTGTGAGGAAGTGCATGTGCAGTGTTGGCCTTATATCTATACTTATATTATAGTCCTATCTCGTACCATGTGTGTTGTTTTTTTCTTTTCTGTGCGTGGGTTATTAATTTTAAGGCTCTTTGTGTGTCTTGGTTTGTTTGTGAAGTGTGCGTGTAATGCAATGCGATGGTAGTGCGCGTTGGTTTGAGTATGTGTATAAGTTTTATTGTTAGTTATGTGTTTGTGACTTTGTGTGGTGTCATAATTTATTGTTTAATTGTTATATTACACACAATTTATATTTCCGATTGGTAGTTTTCGTTTGAGCGGAAAAGTGCAGATCGCTCTGCGATATGTATGTAAATAATTTGTGTTGAATTTATTTCTATGAATTCGTAGGTCTGTTCCGCTTACACGATTCGTCCACTATCCCGCGCTACTGAAATTGGTCTACTGCATGGGCACATCGGGAGGAATTATTAATTGTGTTAAGGAGTCACAATGTGAACCTTTAATTTATAAATCTAGTAGTATAGGTAATAATTATTTATTTAGACAAAATATTTCAACAGGGTAAATAGCTCCAACAATGATAAATTATTTTGAAAATTTGTTGAAATTTTAATTTCTTGAAAGTTTTGCTTTCACACATACGAAAAAAAAGACGCTTAACAACTCTTCCGCAACACACGCTTACTTATGAAGTTTAACTTAAAAAAATAAAAATAACTCAAATTAACCTACCGAAGTGTTGCTCACTTCAAAATAATTATAATAGAAGATGTGAGTGTCTTACTGGTGCTTGGCTTATATCATGGTATCGAAGGAAAAACTGCAGAATGTGCAAAGCCTTTTCATCTCACGTTGTTTATTAGATTCAAGTAAACTAAAATATTGCACAACCCTGCCGGCAGAATATAGATGTACTGAAGTACTCATCATAACCCCTTTATTTGTTTCTTATCTATTGTCAATAATATTTGTTCCAAGTAATGTCACTTATTATCGTACTATATTACTATTTGTGGGTAGTTACGTTGACTAATTGGATATAAAAACATGCGGGTGTAGCGACGAAAGATCATTCTCACTCCGACTTCGGTCGGGCGCACATGTCATAGTAGCTCGATATAATTAATTGTACTTGAGATCAACATTCTTCGTTCTGAATTCAAATAAAACATTTCTCAAAATTCTACCTGTTTAACGTCATTAGAGTCAAATGAATAATCCGCGGCACTTACAAAGCTACCCTCATTAGGCATAAATATGTAATGATTCTAAAGAAAATATCTAAATGACTACTCATAATGTTGCATGGGAGTAATAAAAAAGGAGTCAACTGCCAGCCTTGGTATCGACAGTCGATAATCGACATCATTACGCGACCAATGAATTGCTTTAATCGTTTCCTTTTAGTAATAGTCGTACGAAGACTCCATATTGTGGAAAGTGGACATTCGTGTGCTGAATAATGCGAGTCTATTTGTGGGTAGATTTAAAAGGCTTTTCATACTTCTTTTAATGTACCCTTTTTCATAAATACGAGTAATACAGTAATTTTTCATGCCAAATAGCGTTGTGTTTCTAACAAATACATAATTCTTTTTAAAAATATTTCTAATAGACATCTAACTACCGTAGGTTTCTTTTATAGTCTCGGTTGCAATGTCGTTTTGGTTATAGCGACGTAACACTTAGGTCTCTTGAATTTAAAATATTACTTTTAGAAGAAAATAAATTGGCTCTAGCCAAATTCCGAAAGTCCGAAGTCGGTATAGCGGTTACGGATGTAACGCTTATTTCGGGTATAGCGACAAGTTTTGGTGAACCATTTGTAACAAATATCTAAAAATCCAGATATTATGACCGAGGTTACACACAAGACGGAGATAGCAAACAAACATAGATTGTTCGAGATCGACGGCCTCTATGATTGAGCGGGCTAAGCCTTTGGTGGCCTATCTCACTGCAACGCAGAGACTCCGGGTGTGATTTATAGCATGATAATTTATTTATTATGGTCTAGATCTCTGGGATCGGCCCCAGAGTATTCCGTTGTATAACACAAGCTTACTTACCCATAGACACAAGCTTAACTGGTTTATTAATTTGGGGATATACATACAATATGTGTGTTTATCTGTCGATTATTATTGAAGAAAATATTATTATTAAAACTTATTTATAAGATGTTCCCTCGCCGCGAGACTTCGCCTGTTATGTAACGTTACAGATCCGAGCACTAGATCAGTGACGAAGGAGAACCGATCATTACAGAGCACAACTTGTAATATTACAGAGAACAACCTGTAATATTACAGAGAACAACCTGTAATATCACAGAGCACAACCTGTAATATCACAGAGCACAACCTGTAATATCACAGAGCACAACCTGTAATATCACAGAGCACAACCTGTAATATCACAGAGCACAACCTGTAATATCACAGAGTACAACCTGTGAAATTACAGATTCGTGCATTACATCGGTCAGAGAGGAGAACTAAGCATTACAGTGCGCAGCCTGTAATGATACAGGCTTCAGATTCAATTCCTGGCATGGTAAATTTCATAAAAGAACTTTCCCTTATTTACTGTGGTCTACACATATAGTGAAACTTCAAAGAATATACTCACAGATAATTTCTTTAGCCTACATTCGTCAACATATATTTTTTTGTTTTTTTTTTATTATTATTAACATCTCTACGGACTCGAATTCCGTACCTTTTTTTACTACTTAATTTCTATGAAAAATTTTAGAGTCCATACGCGCTTATTGTTTACTTTTGTTACTGTGTGTGACATTAATTTAGTGATTTATATGTTATGGTGTACCTTAAGATTAACTTATTATATTAATTTATCCTATTTTTAATACTAAACTTATACTAATCTGTTACATGCTGGTGTTGTGAGGAAGTACATGTGCAGTGTTGGCCTTATATCTATACTTATATATAGTCCTATCTAGTGCCACGTATGTTAGTTTTTCCTTTTTTGTGCCTGTCGTCAACATATTATAATTGAAAATAAACTTCTTAAGAATCAGTTTCAGTTTTTCACTGTTTTAGTCTAAAAAATATTATTATCCGTTTTATTTCGGTCCAAATTGAACCTATGTTTAATCATCGGTGTTATTGACTCTCCAATCTGTGCTGTACAATGTAAAACTCGTAAGCCATTCTCTCGCAGGCTTAGTGCTATAGATTTGTGTGTTTATCTCTTTTAGTGTCGCTTTTTCGTTTCATCGAGTTTCAAATCACAACGATTCTAAAGAAGTTTCACTTCAATAACAAATAAATTTTGTACTGAGTAACGAAATATAGATCATAAATATATATTATATCTAGTCAAATAAATATTTTACTAGCAATTAAGTATTCATTATTACATCACTACGTAGAAAAGTACATAAACTTGAAACTTAGGTCATTTTGTGCAATTCAATTTTCTGTATAACTCGATAGGTACACAAAACTTAAATACGAACTAGGGTCTATTAAGCCTCTACCCTTATCAGCGAAGGTCCCACCTTCGTGGCCGCAAATAGAAATATTTATGGCCCAAACAGGCCGCCAGTTGACAGCCGCCGAATTCATTGTTGTCGAGTTAAGAGGCCGGCTCGCAAAGTTTAGAAGTATTGGCAAAGTGGAGGGTGGAACATTCTGGAAATTGTTCACTTATACTTTACTAACATTATACGTACTATAAAGGTACCGGCCGTAACCAAAGACGACTTGTAATACCAACGGTATTTAAATCCTATACAGGATCCTGGAAGATGTTGAAATATAAGACAGTAGGTTTTTCGGAAACAAAACTTTCGAATAGTTGTTCGTTAGTTCTGAACCCGTGACTTAGCCTCTGAATTAAACAAAAAAAAAATCCTATATTAATATAAAGTCTATTTTCTGAACATTTAAACCTGATACAAAATTGATGGCATATTACATGAAAATCAACCAGCATTAGCCATTGTAAAATGGAACAGAAATGACAAATGATCATACAAACCCAGTGTTGTATACAATAGCTATAAGTTTTTCGATTCCATAATAATTTACAGCATTAAATCAAAATACCATTGGTCAGTTCTTATGTACAAGTATTTATTAGTTGTGCCAGCGATATTCTACGAGCCGGACTTAAATTTTATTTATACGAATATTATAAAGAAAAAAGATTTGATTGTTTGTTTGCATTGAATACGCTTCGAAACTACTGAACCGATTTGAAAAATTCTTTCACTGTTGGAAAGCTTTTTTTTTTTTTTGTTTTGAGGCGAGGGAAAATGCTTAACCGATTTACGCACAAACTGGGTCATTGCTAGGGCAACGACACGCGTCGGTCGGGGGCGATAACACTGCAGCAATAGTATGCTCTTGGCAGCGCTCCGTCCGCGATCGACGTCACAGAATAGTGTGGAAGACTCCGAGCGTTGCTGCACGGGCGAGCAACCCCAATACCCACTAAAAATCCCCTCCTCCCTGACGACCCTGCGCTTTGTATGTGTTGGAAAGGCTGAGATTTAGAACATAGTTACGCCCAGCCGATCCAGCGCAATAAAGTGCCTGGAGTGTGCCCAGGGAGAACACACCCCACTTCGTTGTGCGGGGGTAGAAGATCCTTTGCTCTCCTAGCAAGCTAAAGGCCCCCCGCGGTAACTGTTGGAAAGCTACACTATCCCCGGTTGACATAGGCTATAAAAAAAACTTCTTAGATACCCGTGCAAAGCCGGGGCGGGCCGCTAGTAATTCATATCTTTGGAACCTTAATATCGAAATGAAATATAAACCAATATTTAAAATAAAACGTCTGTAGAATGGAATATTGTTTATCGCACACGAGAAAACAGTACATATCAGAATTGACAATATTGAAAAAGGCTCAGCGGCTGTAGTCATAGGTATTTAAATGAATACCAGAAAGAAAACGTTCTGTGATTGCGAAATACACTTTATTCGAGGCTAGTTTTTCTTACATGTTGTTAATATTTGTGACTTAGCGATATTGTCTAACTTAAAACCAATATAAAGTATAAGTTCTAAGGAGGCCGTCGTTAAAAAATATTTTAACTACAATCGGCGGTCTTAACCGCTAATAGCGATTTCTTTCAGATAACCTTCTGGAGATAATTTTGCCTATCTAATAGTGGGTATCTAATATCTAGGTGATCCAGCGAGGAAACGTTACCCATAGAAGACGGTGATCTAGGCTCAGTATTCAACTTATAGCCTTGAGGGACTATGGGTAGAATACAATACAAATAAGTTAAGTTTTCTTTTATTGTATTCGATAATAATTTAATTAAGATATTTAGTGCATGGGCATGTGAAAAGAATGCATGATGAAAGAATGACTAAACAGATATACAATGCAAAAGTGGATGGATGCAGAAGTCGTGGAAGGCCACGACACACCTTCCATGATCAAATTGATCGTGTACTAGCAGAAGGTGATGTCAGGAGACTTAAGAACAGACCAGCGTACATGACAAGAGCTATGAATGTCATAGAAGCAAGTGAGGTGTGTAAGAATAAGCCTGAATGGCGCTCCGTTGTCCGTGCCTACCCCGCAAGGGAACTGGCGTGAAGTTATGTATGTATGTAAGATATTTAGTATTAAACATTATGTTTATTTATAATATTATAAAAAAAATATTCATAGTGGGTTGGTATTGAGTGCGCATAGTTTTAAGTATATAAAATTATATATACATATATGTCATAAAATATGTAATTTTCAAAAATTTTATTGACATCACTCGACTTGTTTCACAACGTGCTCAAGACAAACTTTTTTTTTATTACAGGAGGTCAGCAGACAGGCAGACGGCCCACTTAATGGAAAGCGGTTACCATAGCCTATGGACATTTGCAACACCAAATATGCTACAAATTCGTTGCTGCTCTCTTAAGGAAGACTGGAACCTGGTCACTAATGCCGGAACACAACTCAAGGTTGTTATGGCGACATACTTGAAACAAGGGGTGGTAGCCATCCAGTCGGGCAAATGCCCTACCACCTGGCTGTGGGTTGTTTTGTCGCCTCTTACGACAGGCCGCCCGGCCGCAGGAAATTGTATTCTTTCTCCGTTCCTGCACAGATAGATAAAATATATACATATATGTCATAAAATATGTAATTTTCAAAAATTTTATTGACATCAGTCGACTTGTTTCACAACGTGCTCGAGACGAACTGTCGCTAACTATACAAAACGACTATTTTTGCATACAATTTAGCATCTATTGAAACAATAAACAAACACTTAAACAAAATTTATCGGTATAGATTTATGAAATTACTCACGTGAAAAAAAACTGTATTAAAATTTATATTAACAAAACGATCCATTATCATAATAAACGGCCGTATTTTGGTAAATGTTTAACCACATTGGGGTTTTGCGAATTTGAACCGTGTAAAATTTAACACACATAATTTATTGGTTAAATTTTACCGCAATCCAAACTTTATTCATTGTCTCTCGTACATATAAATCTAAACTTTTGTCATTACTTTTTAAATGTCGTTCATATATTAGTGTAATTTTAAAATATCGCTTAAATTTTAAATATTTAAAATATCGATCAGCAGGCAGGCAGACGGCCCACTTGGTGGAAAGCGGTTACCAACGCCTATGGACATTTGCAACACCGAAGTTGCTACAAATGCGCTGCTGCTCTCTTAAGGGAAACTGGAACCTGGTCACTAATGCCGGAACACAACTCAAGGTTGTTATGGCGACATACTTTAGACTAGGGGTGGTAGCCATCCAGCCGGGCAAATGCCCTACCTGGCTATTGCAGGTTCCGTAGACATTTTGAAAAGAACGGAACCATGACGGATATGCGGGTTTCACACATCGGTTATTTCGATGTCCTCGGGTTCATAACACGTGCGTAGGTTATCACGATCATACAGCCTGTTACAGCGATACCGGACTTTGGGGGCTTCCCGACTCCGTGGGAGCGGAGGCGTTCAGCCCGGAAGCAGCACGCTCGAGGAGGCACCTCCTGTGAGGTTCGACCTCGGCTCGACCGCTGCGGGGGATTGACTCTATATTGAGAATTAGCCGTTAAAGGCTGAAAGAGCTAAGCCAACAGGCTGAAGTGATTATTTGGGGACCAATTATCGACTCCGCCGGCGGAGCCGATCCTAGTCTATCATTACTACCGCTTCGCAACGTGTTATAGCTGGAGGAGAAGAAGCGGCGGAAGAAACTCTCCAGCAACACGCCTATGCTAATCTTGTATGGCTACTTGTGTCTGTAGTGAGTGAGTGAGATTGGTGGGGTCTTACCTTTGTGTAAGAGGATCCGAGCCGGGGGCTCTCCGGCGTCTGTTTTGTCTGCGTCTGTTATGCCAGGCTGATGTTCTGAGCCTCGGGGGGTTCATAGGATTAGACTATATAAACGATGGAGAACGCGATGCATTTTTTTTAGATTTCTTGCTGTTTATCTGTTTGTTCGGGGTTCACGTTAAAACTACTGCGCCGATTTCGATGCAGTTTTCGCTGATCGAAAGCAAATTCTTAGACTTAAAATTTGAGCTACTTTTTATCTCGGCGATCCCGCGAGATTTTTTCTGGATGTGATTTAAAATCCAAATTTCAATGCGATTTTTTTGTAATAAAATGTGTTTTCCCGGGAGCGGTTTGTAGTTATACAAGTGCATAAAAATTAGCTTATTCCGACACAGTTTTTACTAAAAGGTAGGCTGGCTTTAGGTAGGGCATTTGTCCGACTGGATGGCTACCACCCCTGCTCTAAAGTATGTCGTCAGAACAACCTTGAGTTGTGTTCCGGCATTAGTGACCAGGTTCCAGTCTCCCTTAAGAGAGCAGCAGCGCATTTGTAGCACCTTTGGTGTTGCAAATGTCTATAGGCGATGGTAACCACTTTCCATCTAGTGGCCCGTCTGCCTGTCTGTTGAACTCCTGCAATAAAAAAAAAAATGCTTATATTATTTTTTTAATGCTGGGGTACTTTGTGTCTAGTATGTACATACACCTACATACATTACACACATTTGCTGTTGAAACACTTGGATCGTGGTTCCTGAGGCCATGAGATACAAATATATCTAGAAGAAGAAGAAAGAAAGAAAGAAAAAATATTTATTTCGGACAAGATACAAAAAGTCTTACATGATATTATATGTGTAACAATTAATTGTGAAGTCCTAAAAAGGCTTTTGTTCAGCATATTGCTACTTTCACAAGCAGCGCTGATCTTCCGCAAGTACCTGTAAGTGATGCCACGGCTTAGCGCTCAAAACAAATTAAAACAACAAACATTCGTTATAAAATTATGCAAAATAAATTACTAGTTTATATGAACATTCTTCTAATTACAAATAAAAGAAAATAACAAAAAAAAACGGATCTTAAAACGAGTTATTGATTCTTCGGAAGATCAGAGGGCCGGTTTTTACCTCGGAAAACGGATCAGTATGTGATTCAGCAAGGTAACGTAGACAGCCTTCTAGGAACCTTACCCATTGACTTCGATGACCTAGGCTCGGTATTCTACTTATAGTCTATATCTGTGCAGGAACGGAGAAAGAATACAATTTCCTGCGGCCGGGCGGCCTGTCGTAAGAGGCGACTTAACAACCCACAGCCAGGTGGTAGGGCATTTGCCCGACTAGATGGCTACCACCCCTGGTCTAAAGTATGTCGCCATAATAACCTTGAGTTGTGTTCCGGCATTAGTGACCAGGTTCCAGTCTCAGTTAAGAGAGCAGCAGCGCATTTGTAGCAACTTTGGTGGTGCAAATGTCCATAGGCGATGGTAACCGCTTTCCATCAAGTGGGCCGTCTGCCTGTCTGCTGATCTCCTGCAATAAAAAAAAGGGATTACAAGTACGATTCTTAAGACAGTCGCGATTTATATCGGCAAGCCTTAAAAGCCGCCATATCATTTAGTGATTAGCTATTAGAATGCCCCATTCCATCAGCCATCAGACCACTTAAAATATAGTTGAGCGTGAAATTTGTTTTCAAAACCCCCCCGATTTTGAAACAGTCTTAATTGGCGCTCCGCTTCTATTGGTCTTAGCGTGATGATATATAGCCTATAACCTTTCTCAATAAATGGGCTATCTAACACTAAAATAATTTTTCAAATCAGATCAGTAGTTCCTGAGATTAGCGCCTTTAAACAAACAAACTCTTCAGCTTTATATATTAGTATAAGATATAAGATTGATGAACATTGTTTATATTATAATCTCCTAGCTGATAAAACAGAATTTTATTTTAATTTAAACACAAGAATAAAAGTTAGTCTTGCACGGGTTTTCAAGCGGTGAACACCTTAATTAGTCTTTTTAAAAAGGCTTCCGCCGTCTCCGACCACCTAACTCGTGCGCCACTGAAAATGGTCTACTGCGTAGGTCATCGGGAGAAATTATTAGTTGCATAGAACTGTAGCAAAACTTGTTTATAAAATAAAACAAAATGTGTGCTGGGACACATATAAGATGGGAAACTTCAACGGACAACTGACAAAATGAATCGCAACAAAGTTTTAATTTGAAGTTTTACGGGCAGGTTTTCAAATTAGACACGTACATTAACAATCTACCCGTAAAACTTCAAGTTAAAATTTTGCTGCGATTCATTTTGTCACTTGTCAGTTGAAGTTTTTCCACTTGTCCGTTGCGATTCATTTTTCCACTAATGCCATTCATTTTTTCAATAAAAATTTATTAAAATTCCACCGCTAGAAAAGGCTCTTTATTTGTATCGTGGTATTCATCCTTATCAAAATAAGTTACTTCATATTCAAGACTGCTTCAATACCTTTGTATAACTTTTTGAATTATTCAATTCGGACATCCCATTCGAAAGATATCACGAGTTTAAAAATGTAAGCATTAGAACACATGTCCTAGACGCTTTTTCGTGGCGAAAAATCGTAAGACCCCGTCTATATAGAACTTTCACTTCAAAAACAGAAGGTACCTTACCTAGGTTAAATTTTAACATTAGTTCTATGGAGCTTATATCAATTTTTTGCGAACAGTAAGGAAAATAACGCTCGGTAAGATGTAAGAACTGGCCATTAAAGATATGTTATATATGTCAAAGTTGAGATTTTATGTATCGCTGCAATCGTTTCCAGCAATAAAATACCGCAATCACTCCCAACTTGCACCACTGTTCAATAAGCACAATTTTGTCCAAATTACCTCTATATTAAATAATATTCACAGCTCAATATTGACTGTGCCAGAGTGAGATGACAATACAACAACGGTACGTATGAAAAGGACGCAAACTGCCGTCTGTATTAGATTTCCTTTGTTTACAGTATAACAACGTTTATCCTTAACGACTGCCGAACTGTGCCTTAGTTAATAATAAATTATGATTGTTAGGACTGGATAACTAAAATATACTGTGTCTACTCACAATTGTTTGATCATTAGTGTATTGTTACAACCTAGGTGCCGACAAAAACAAATTCACACCTGCATATGTGTAAAAGCACATTTATTACCCGTCGGCATTTGAACTAATAACCAATAACATTGAAACTATTGTAATTCTTTTTTGATTGTCTTCTTTTTGAAGGGATAAATCGTCACGAAACCTGCAAATCCAGGTAACCGATGTTGGCATCACCAACATAGGCTAATATTATTTGTAAACTTGCAACATTGTCGTTGCTTTTTCTTTCTTCTTCCACTTTGGTCGTAGCCGTGGGCGTATTTGTTATAAAACAGTGATTTATTATAAGTTACATACATACATATATAACTTCACGCCAGTTCCCTTGCGGGATAGGCACGAGCAACAGAGCGCCATTTAGGCCCATTCTTACACACCTCACTTTCTTCTTTGACATTCATAACTCTTGTCATGCACACTCGTCTGTTCTTAAGGCTCCTGGCACTATTACTATTAATAATAAGTAATAAAATAATAAGGTTTAAAATATGATATTCATCAATAAAAAAAATATCAGTAAAAAAAATATCAGTCTAGCCAGCCATTCATTTGTTATGATCTGTCCCGGCCGATTTAGGCAATGGTGACTGCATTTAAACTCATTTTCATACATACATACATAACTTCACGCCAGTTCCCTTGCGGGGTAGGCACGAACAACAGTTAGATTAAACTCATTTTCATTTGTCTTATTTAGGTGAATAATTTTTGTGTGTGTTCAAGTGGGTCCCGGGATGATTTAAATTCATATTTGAACCAGGTAGATGGCGCTGCAATCGGGTTCCAGGATTTAGGTGAAATTATTATTGTGTGTTCAAGTGGATCCCGGGATGGTTTAGATTCACGATTAGACCCGGTAGGTGGCGCCTCTGAACACCTCTTTAACCGTGGGACCGATTTGAAGAAAGTTTTGTGTTTTTTCAAGTATGCTGGCTGGATGGCGCTGCAATTGATTTCTAGATTTTTATTTTTTAAGAGCAAGACAACGTCTGCCGAGTACATGTAATCTTAATATATCTAAATTATGTGTCACGTTGTTTGTCCGCGATGGACTCCTAAACTACTTGACCGATTTTAATCAAATTTGCACACCGTGTGCAGTTTGATCCGACTTGAAAGATAGGATAGCTTACATTTGGACCCGGTAGGTGGCACTGGAATCGGGTTCTAAATTTTATTTCTTCAGGGCAGAACAACGTCTGCCGGGACAGCTAGTTTGTTATATAATAGATTAACTTACTAACAGTATATAACAGAAACCAGAACGAATGCAAGGATAATGGTCGATGATGTTATGCTGGAGCAAGTGAATGAGTTTGTATATCTTGGATGTGCTTTTAGCAGGGATGGAAGGTACACCGCTGATATAGAAAGAAGAGTGAATTTGGGGAATAGTTTGAATGGAGCGTTAGGTAAACTTCTAGGCGCTAAGAACCTCAGCCAGAAGGCCCAGCTCGCCGTACACAACGCGGTGCTGGTACCTACGCTCACGTATGGAAGCGAGAGTTGGGTATGGAAGAAAGAGCATGAAAGTAGAGTAAACGCGGTCGAGATGCGAGCACTGCGCAAAATCTGCGGAGTGACGCTCGCGGACCGCGTTCGTAATACCGAAGTAAGAAAGAGAGTTGGTCTGAAAGAGAGTGTCGGGGTGAAGGTAAGGAAAGGAATGCTCCGGTGGTTCGGGCATGTGGAAAGAATGCATGATGAAAGAATGACTAAACAGATATACAATGCAAAAGTGGATGGATGCAGAAGTCGTGGAAGGCCACGACACACCTTCCATGATCAAATTGATCGTGTACTAGCAGAAGGTGATGTCAGGAGCCTTAAGAACAGACGAGCTTGCATGACAAGAGTTATGAATGTCAAAGAGGCAAGTGAGGTGTGTAAGAATAAGCCTAAATGGCACTCTGTTGTTCGTGCCTACCCCGCAAGGGAACTGGCGTGAAGTTATGTATGTATGTAGTATATAACATGATTTTTATTTTGACATTTCGGCTACTGAAAAGCGATGACGGATGACAACGATGCTAAATGTCAGTGATTAAGGTGACTTATTATTTAGCCTACCCACATATTGTTCATTTTATTCTTTAATTTTTGTTTATGACTATGACTTACTCTATGGGAGCCTAATCTAACTTACATACACACATACATAACTTCACGCCAGTTCCCTTGCGGGGTAGGCACGAACAACAGAGCGCCATTCAGGCTTATTCTTTTTTTAATTTTGTTATTGCAGGAGTTCAGCAGACAGGCAGACGGCCCACTGGATGGAAAGCGGTTACCATCACCTATGGACATTTGCAACACCAAAGGTGCTACAAATGCGCTGCTGCTCTCTTAAGTGAGTCTGGATCCTGGTCACTAATGCCGGAACACAACTCAAAGTTTTTATGGCGGCATGCTCTAGACCAGGGGTGGTAGCCATCCAGTCGAGCAAATGCCCTACCACCTGGCTGTGGGTTGTTTTGTCGCCTCTTACGACAGACCGCCCTGCCGCAGGAAATTGTATTCTTTCTCCGTGCCTGCACGGATTCTTACACACCTCACTTGCTTCTTTGACATTCATAGCTCTTGTCATGCACGCTCGTCTGTTTCTAAGGCTCCTGACATCACCTTCTGCTAGTACACAATCAATTTGATCATGGAAGGTGTGTCGTGGCCTTTCACGACTTCTGCATCCATCCACTTTTCCATTGTATATCTGTTTAGTCATTCTTTCATCATTCATTATTTCCACATGCCCGAACCACCGGAGCATTCCTTTCCTTACCTTCACCCCGACACTCTCTTTAATCTAACTTACCACCAATGTATAACTCAAAAGGATGTCACAGTTACGTCAATAAAATTCAAGCGGTCAGTCAAATCGTTTGACGTGTACAGTCGGGTTGAACGATTAATTGCCGCATCTAATCTAACCGAGGCCTGACAGCTGACAATCTGTGGTCGCCACTGACAATTTCACGCGTCAGTGACGTCTGTCATTGAGTTTCAGATTTTAGTTCGGAATAGAGTGAGATTTTGATATTAGAAAATTGATAACGAAACTACAGTATTCATAAAGTAGATTATATATACATACATACATACATACATACATACATAACTACACGCCAGTTCCCTTGCGGGGTAGGCACGAACAACAGAGTGCCATTTAGGCTTATTCTTACACACCTCACTTGCCTCTTTATTATATATACCTACGTGTTTTCTTGGAAATTATGCGAAGAAGTTTTTTTTTTAATTTGCATTATGAATCTAAATGTTTTAATTGTTTGTGGTATATTTGGCCACGACACACCTTCCATGATCAAATTGATCGTGTACTAGCAGAAGGTGATGTTAGGAGGCTTAAGAACAGACGAGCGTGCATGACAAGAGTTATGAATGTCAAAGAAGCAAGTGGGGTGTGTAAGAATAAGCCTGAATGGCGCGCTGTTGTTCGTGCCTACCCCGCAAGGGAACTGGCGTGAAGTTATGTATGTATATTTGAGTTGATATCAATATAACGTCGGCGTCAGTGCTGGACCTAGTAACTATACTTATGTTACATGTAATATGTAACAATTTTGATGAAAAAAATAATGTCACCAAAAATGTAGTTAGAAGATTCTGCGCTAACGCCGACGACAATTGGAAGGTACTTATGTGAATGTAAACATTGTTACGTCACCATAGATTATAACCTAGTCTCGAAAGAGTAACGAATAATTAACTTTAAGCTAATATACTAGAGATAAATTATTTACGTATAATTGTTGTTACGTATTTGTGAGATACGAATTAAAGAATGCCGTTGGTATTATCACAAAGTTTATTAGAAGTACACGCACGTAAAACATAGTTCTTACAGATACAACCGAATACAACAAGTCCAAACCGTAGAGTAGAAAATTTTAATCACATAAATGGCGCATAATGTCCGTTATAAGATACTCGTTCCAAAAGTACATTAGGTAACTTCTTGATTGCAGTTGAAACTTAAGTAACCCAGCCTGGATGGACTTAAATTGTTATATTTGCCGAATAGACATGTCTTCCTAGCAACATACCCGTTATTATTTAAAATCCTCTTTGAAGTCGTAAGCTAATAGCTTCCAGGAATGTGTAAAAAAAATCAAACAAAAGAAGGAGGGATTTATATCTTACTGTGGCGCAATACAAGGAGATTAACGTTAACAATAGATGACTTAAATTCGAAGGGGTAATAAAACACCTGTAAAGGATTGGTATCGGTTCGCAACAATATTTTATAATAAACTAGCTGTCCCGGCAGATGTTGTTCTGCCCTGAAGAAAATTTGAAATCCAATTGCAGCGCCACCTACCGGGTCCAATCGTAAATCTGAACCATCCTCGAATCCACTTGAATAAACACAAAAAAATTCATTCAAATCGGTCCAGCCGTTTAGGAGGAGTTCACTGTCAACACACGTACAGAAGAATTATATATATAAAGATATACAATGGTTCTTAAGACAGTCAATGTTTATTAGACGTTCTTAATAATTATCTTGTTAAATAATTAATTCATATGCACTACTATATTTAACTAACTTAAAATAGTTCTTTTTAATCAAAATACAGACAAATTTATAAAAGGATTCAAGTAACAAAAGGTGTAATTTATAAAATTTTAACACTAAGTGAATTTGTTTGTTTCTTCTCAGAGCCTTAAGTACCAATTTTAATGCAGTTTAATACATTAAAACTCTAGATCATAGAGTAATTTGTGTAGTCAAATAAAAATTAAATCCCACGAGAGAAAATTTCGATATACAAGTAATGTAAGTATACATTAAATGCGGGCAAAACCAAGTCTTATAAGTAATATAAAATAATTTATCTGTCATTTATTGTTAATAAACTTTAACTTCTCGAAACTTGTTTAAAATTTTGCGGTGTTCCCAAAGAGCTGACAATTAGAGACGATTAAAGGTTGTCTCAAAGAAACAGCTTTGAGTGTTTTCAGGTTGAATTATTTAAAACTTTTGTCTAGGAATAACTTTTAACGACTAAATCTGACATGATAGAAGTGTTCTTTAGAAGAATTTAGTATCGAGTTTATAATATTTCGATAACTTCATTTTTCCAGACTGAAAAGTTTAGGTGTGTGATTTCCAAGCAAAAGTCCTTTCATATTATGTTTATAATAATTCGATGACTTCATTTTTCCAGACTGAAGTTTATGTATGTGATTTCCAAGCAAAAGTCCTTTCGTATTAAGTTTATAATAATTCGATGACTTCATTTTTCCACATTGTGAAGTTTATGTATGTGATTTCCAAGCAAAAGTCCTTTCGTATTAAGTTTATAATAATTCGATGACTTCATTTTTCCACATTGTGAAGTTTATGTATGCGATTTCCAAGCAAAAGTCCTTTCGTATTAAGTTTATAATAATTCGATGACTGCATTTTTCCACATTGTGAAGTTTATGTATGTGATTTCCAAGCAAAAGTCCTTTCGTATTAAGTTTATAATAATTCGATGACTTTATTTTTCCAGACTGTGAAGTTTATGTATGTGATTTCCAAGCAAAAGTCCTTTCGTATTAAGTTTATAATAATTCGATGACTTCATTTTTCCACATTGTGAAGTTTATGTATGTGATTTCCAAGCAAAAGTCCTTTCGTATTAAGTTTATAATAATTCGATGACTTCATTTTTCCACATTGTGAAGTTTATGTATGCGATTTCCAAGCAAAAGTCCTTTCGTATTAAGTTTATAATAATTCGATGACTGCATTTTTCCACATTGTGAAGTTTATGTATGTGATTTCCAAGCAAAAGTCCTTTCGTATTAAGTTTATAATAATTCGATGACTTTATTTTTCCAGACTGTGAAATTTATGTATGCGATTTCCAAGCAAAAGTCCTTTCGTATTAAGTTTATAATAATTCGATGACTTCATTTTTCCACATTGTGAAGTTTATGTATGTGATTTCCAAGCAAAAGTCCTTTCGTATTAAGTTTATAATAATTCGATGACTGCATTTTTCCAGACTGTGAAGTATGTATGTGATTTCCAAGCAAAAGTCCTTTCGTATTAAGTTTATAATAATTCGATGACTGCATTTTTCCACATTGTGAAGTTTATGTATGTGATTTCCAAGCAAAAGTCCTTTCGTATTAAGTTTATAATAATTCGATGACTTTATTTTTCCAGACTGTGAAATTTATGTATGTGATTTCCAAGCAAAAGTTCTTTCATATTATGTTTATAATAATTCGATGACTTCATTTTTCCACATTGTGAAGTTTATGTGTGTGATTTCCAAGCAAAAGTCCTTTCGTATTAAGTTTATAATAATTCGATGACTTCATTTTTCCACATTGTGAAGTTTATGTATGTGATTTCCAAGCAAAAGTCCTTTCGTATTATATTATCTTGGTTACGGCTCACCGGGCCCCTCGATGGGTGTGATACCGCTTTCACAGAATACCCTCGTGAAACGGTTAGCCTTAGCGAATCATGTGTTGTATGTACGATGAGTGAGCGTTCCGATCTGACTTCTCCCTCCCCCCCTATCCCATCTTTATCCCGCACCCTACTCCATCCCCTTATGAAGAAACCCAAAATAGACTTAGTCATAAGGCGATGGAATAGGGTGTGTTTTGTGTAAAGACAGGGAACAAAGGTTACTTAGATAAAATAAAATCTACTATACTATAAAAATATATAAAATATACTACTACTACTAATCTATACTATAATAAATCTGTAAGTCGTTTGAGTTTGTATAACGCGTTTAAAAATGTGGAGAAAATCAGGAGATATAACACACCTGATGGAAGCCAGTTTCCATCAGCTGGGCCCTTAGGCTATCTGCTGTAGGTACTGTAACGAATAACCTATTTAGTCATCCTAATATATTAAGAAATATAATGTTTTTGAATTTAACCCTTTAGCTCACTATTAGCACATATGTGTCCGCGATGAGAGTGCAGATCGCGTTTGTGCACGTGATCGTTAATGGTGTTGTTGTCTCACTCTGTTTATATAGGAGTTGCATGATTTGTATGAAATGGGTATATTTTCTTGGTATATTACGAGATAGTGAAAATGTAAGTCTTGCGGCTTTTTGGTATATCGATAAGTATAGCGATAATTGTCTTAAGAGTTAAGTCGAGGAATTCCTCCCAAAACAAGATAAGACATTATTGTGTCGGGCCGCGAGGAGAACACATTTCATGTAAAAGTGTCTCGATTGCGAATATAAATCTATATCCTAAACCAGTCTATCATTGAAGATGAAGACTCCGATCAGCTCTGAAATCACTGGCCGTCACAGTAATAATAATAATAATTTTATTCGTGCAGGAACGGAGAAAGAATACAATTTCCTGCGGCCGGGCGGCCAGTCGTAAGAGGCGACAGAACAACCCACAGCCAGGTGGTAGGGCATTTGCCCGACTGGACGGCTACCACCCCTGGTCTAAAGTATGTCGCCATAACAACCTTGAGTGTTGTGTTCCGGCATTAGTGACCAGGTTCCAGTTTCCCTTAAGAGAGCAGCAGCGCATTTGTAGCACCTTTGGTGTTGCAAATGTCTATAGGTGATGGTAACCGCTTTCCATCAAGTGGGCCGTCTGCCTGTCTGCTGAACTCCTGCAAGAAAAAAAAATGGTAATAATGGTGTAATGCTTTCCCTAAACTCAACGGGTAAGTCATTTAGCAAGCGCGGAACTAAATATACAATTGTGCGCTTGTCATAAATGTTGTTTACCCGACTCGTGACGAACCGGAACTGACCTCTGCCGTTTACATGATACCAGTATGAAGCCAGCACTACGTTCGAATTTGCTGTCAGTAGCTGGACCAATGTAAATCAGCCTTTATTGTTGTAACCTTATTATGTAATGTCAAAGACAAATGTTCTTTGTTTGGAATTTGTAGCTGTATCGCATTATGATGTAAACGAAGGTAGATTGGAATAAATCATTTATGGCGTATACGGTTGTTTCATCGCTAATTTCTCTCTAAAAAAATAAGTTCAACATGGCGCAGTTGGTAGTATACGAACCTACTCTCCCATAGGGATTACTGTGAAAAAATATGTTGAACTAAAGCCACGTAGTTTTCTTTAAAAGATTTTCCAGCAGTTATCGGATATCTTGTAACATAGGGTATGTTACAAGATATCCACCACAGAGATCATAAGAACCATAGTGTACATTAATATCACATAGAGGATCACCATAGATAATATTTTTAGTCGATTTAACAGATGATTTGATTTATAATTCAATTACCATTTTTACGCGGTCGAGATGCGAGCACTGCGCAAAATCTGCGGAGTGACGCTCGCGGACTGCGTTCGTAATACCGAAGTAAGAAAGAGAGTTGGTCTGAAAGAGAGTGTCGGGGTGAAGGTAAGGAAAGGAATGCTCCGGTGGTTCGGGCGTGATGAAAGAATGACTAAACAGATATACAATGCAAAAGTGGATGGATGCAGAAGTCGTGGAAGGCCACGACACACCTTCCATGATCAAATTGATGGTGTACTAGCAGAAGCCTTAAGAACAGACGAGCGTGCATGACAAGAGTTATGAATGTCAAAGAAGCAAGTGAGGTGTGTAAGAATAAGCTAAATGGGGCTCTGTTGTTCGTGCCTACCCCGCAAGGGAACTGGCGTGAAGTTATGTATGTATGTATGTACCATTTTCTACCCGTTAGTTAATTTTATAAGCCCAGTAAATTATCGTCTAGATAATTTAGTTCCATCAGTAACTAATTATTATAATTGTTTTTATGATCCTGGCAACACTATGATGTAATTGCTATTTTTAGCAATTATGCAATGTTATTGTTTTGTAGGGTAGTATTTTCGTATAAAAGGCGTAGCGGTGTGTAGACGGTGTTCGTTGCTTACTGTGCAGTGTGCATAGTCACATCAGAGGCTGAACAATAATAAAGGGGAACCCCTGCCCAAATAGTTAATATTTGGTACTTTCCTACCTTACTACTATTTACTTAAACAGTACAAGAAACTTCGTGAGAATAAAACCCGTTCAACAATAAACACGGTCATCGAATACTTCTCGCATATCAAACCCACCAAATCCAACATTAATTACAAATAAGCCGAATATTTCGCTTTCTTGATTTCAATACGATACTTAATTCACATTTGTAAATTTATTTGAAGCAGAGAAAAGGAGGTTACGCGAAATTTCATTTCGCCCGAACCCAAAATTGAATTCCTTTACGACTGCTCCGATAATCAAATGAATAATCTATTTACAGTTGCTCCGAAGGGGTCCTTGCAATTCAAAAGAATAAAAGCTATGAAAATTTTCTAAGCTAGTTACAGCTTAGTACGGTACGTGACAAAAATTCTTGCTCGCATAAATAAAACGCTTGGCAAAGAATATTCCTTTAGGAAATATTCAAAAATAGAATTTCAATAGAACAGACGTCTCTTATGAATATATTGAATACCAAAAAGTATTTTTACTGTTTTGTTTTTAAATTTTTAAAAACAAAACAGTAACGCGAGGAACTGGAGGCTCGCCACAGAAAGTACTGGCTACTTGGAAAACATTCAAAGTTGTCAGTACCTAAGAAACTACTTCTAGACCTATGGCGTACAGTTGTGGAGCTGTACCAAACCAAGTAATATCGAAATCATTCAACGCTTCTACAATAAAGTACTGAAAGCATTGTAAATGTGCTATGATACCTTAGATCGAACGACCTCCATCAGGACCTGAAAGTGGAGTTTGTGACCAGCATTATTAGGAAGTACGCGGAAGCCCACAAGCATCGGCTTTATCATCATGCGAATATCGAAGTGATCCAGCTCCTCGACAACATGGACATAATGAGAAGGCTCAAAAGGACAAAACCATTTGAACTAGTGCTATGAACAAAACAAAAGTGTAGTGTAATGTGCTAGCTTAATAAAAAACAAATGAACAAAGTGTCTTCGCCTTAATACAGACAATAAGAAAAGTGTTAATGGACACTTTCTTAGTATGAATACTTTTACTTAGTTTAGGTTATATTTAAATTAGTTATTAGTCTTCTTAGATTTGATGGTAATATTAATACATACATACATAATTTCACGCCAGTTCCCTTGCGGGGTAGGCACGAACAACAGAGCGCCATTTGGGCTTATTCTTACACATCTCACTTGCTTTTTTGACATTCATAACTCTTGTCATGCACGCTCGTCTTTTGTTAAGGCTCCTGACATCACCTTCTGCTAGTACACGATCAATTTGATCATGGAAGGTGTGTCGTGGCCTTCCACGACTTCTGCATCCATCCACTTTTGCATTGTATATCTGTTTAGTCATTCTTTCATTATGCATTCTTTCCACATGCCCCAACCCCCGGAGCATTCCTTTCCTTACCTTCACCCCGACACTCTCTTTCAGACCAACTCTCTTTCTTACTTCGGTATTACGAACGCGGTCCGCAAGCGTCACTCTGCAAATTTTGCGCAGTGCTCGCATCTCGACCGCGTTTACTCTACTTTCATGCTCTCTCTTCCATACCCAACTCTCGCTTGCATACGTGAGCGTAGGTACCAGCACCGCGTTGTGTATGGCAAGCTGGGCCTTCTGGCTGAGGTTCTTAGCGCCTAGAAGTTTACCTAACGCTCCATTCACACTATTCCCCAAATTCACTCCTCTTTCTATATCAACGGTGTACCTTCCATCCCTGCTAAAAGCACATCCAAGATATACAAACTCAGTAATATTAATGAGGTATGTATTCTTAAATACCAGTATTTTTAACCGATTTGAAGGAGGTTCTCAACTTTATTTGTATTTTTTTATGTATGTACACCGATTATGCTGAGATTTATGGTCCGATTTACGTGATTCTTTTTTAGTTTGATGCGGAATAGTTGCAATTTGGTCCCATAAAAAATTTACGTAGTTTGACCTAGTAGTTTTCATTTTATGAACATTTTTTTATGAAATTTCCGTTCCCGTTTCTTGGGCCTACCCATAGCTAGACACTAAAAAGTAACAAACATATAAAAACTTCGTTTAAAAAAACCGACTTCAAAAACTAAAAAGTATAAAATTACTTAATAAAGATTTTTGACTAAGAATCTATTTAGTTTATTAAGAGACAAAATAATATAAAATTTTCTACATCTTGAAGTCTGTGCCCAGCAAACCATAAAACAATAAGGCCTCCTTCTGTTTACGGAGTATGTAACAACTGTCTTGCTGTGCATTATTGTAATTCGTGTTTTGGTGAACAATAAAGTCACTATCTATCTATCCTACGTTTAGGATAATAAATATCCCACGTCCATCCACTGATCTAAACAAACCAGCAAACAAATTTACAATTGCCCAGGTTAATTTAAAACTCGTATCCCTTGGGAAGTTTTAAATTTTTCGAGAACCCAAATTTAATTACGATGGGTTTAGAGGCTTAGTCGTGAAAACATAACAAAACCCTTGCATTTACGAGTACAACATATATAAATTAATAAAGACTACCTAGATGTTATTTGCAAAATAGTTTAGAGGTTTATAAACTTTTTTATTATATTTTACTACAATCTCCAACAATAGATTTGTAAAATATACTATATAATGTGCTCCTTCAATTACTGAAGACCACAACATGCGTAAAAACTAATCATATATATATTTTTTTTATGGCAGGAGCTCAGCAGACAGGCAGACGGTCCACTTGATGGAAAGCGGTTACCATCGCCTATGGACATTTGTAACACCAAAGGTGCTACGAAGGCGCTGCTGCTCTCTTAAGAGTCACTGGAACCTGGTCGCTAATGCCGGAACACAACTTAAGATTCTTCTGGCGACATACTTTATACCAGGGGTGGTAGCCATCCAGTCGGGCAAATGCCCTACCACCTGGCTATGGGTTGTTTTGTCGCCTCTTACGACAGGCCGCCGGGCCGCAGGAAATTGTATTCTTTCTCCGTTCCTGGTTTATACATTCGTGGTTTTTCTTATGTATTTTGAACTAATACTAAGACTGAAAAAGCAACAGCTTTATTCCAGCTCGGGGCGATCGGCTAGAAAATCTTTCGTCGTATAAGCCTTCTCGCACACAAGTTGCTTTGCACTTTCTTTAAACTTGTTTACTGCAAGTACTTGTACGTTTTCTGGGATTTGATTGATATTGTAAATATCACGCCAATTATTTTCTTTGAATTCTGAACGATTAGTAGCACATATAAATTGTTTGTTTTATTTTAATTTAAATAATCCCTAACACTTATACTTTAAGTGTAAGGAAGGTACCTTAGGTGAAGGTAAGGAAAGGAATGCTCCGGTGGTTCGGGCATGTGGAAAGAATGCATGATGAAAGAATGACTAAACAGATATACAATGCAAAAGTGGATGGATGCAGAAGTCGTGGAAGGCCACGACACACCTTCCATGATCAAATTGATCGTGTACTAGCAGAAGGTGATGTCAGGAGCCTTAAGAACAGACGAGCTTGCATGAGAAGAGTTATGAATGTCAAAGAGGCAAGTGAGGTGTGTAAGAATAAGCCTAAATGGCACTCTGTTGTTCGTGCCTACCCCGCAAGGGAACTGGCGTGAAGTTTTGTATGTATGTATGTATGTACTTATACTTTAACTTACATTTACACTGACAGTCAGTCTTCTGATCTAATGTGCATACTGTTACAATTGCCATGTGCTAACAACGGTGAAGGAGAACATCGTGATGCAACCTGCACATCGAGATAACAGATGTGTCAAACCTACCAAGCCGCTTTGGACAAGCGTGGCAGGTATAATGTCCATTCCCCCTATAATGGGAGGCCCGAGCCCAGCAGTGGGACATAACAACAATCATACGTATTATATAAATAGAACACCGAGTGTTAAGATCCGCATAAAAATGCGGTTAGTGTACTTGAATAGAAAAGTTATCATAGCACTTTTCACACGTTCCTAAGCTCGATGAAAGATGCATCGACTGTGACGCCCCTTGCGTTCGAATTTCAAAATACATTTATTCTGTTCGTATTTCGTTGGTCCATTATGGCAGGTGAGGATGGGAGTATCAACTGGAATTTTTAATATGAATCGGATAATAGAATTATCTCGGCGACTCTACGTGAGCGCAATACTTTAAATGGAAAACTTTCAATTAATGTGTTTGTTCGGATTAGACTCCCTTATATTGAAAGAATGGCACAGTGTGTTTCAGTTTTAAACGGGCAATTTACTTTTATAGCAAAGACGAGATTTATTTGTTACTAGCTGTGCCCGCGACGTCGTTCGCGTGGAATTTGTTTTCAAAACCCCCGTTTTTGAAACATTCTTCATTGGTGCTCCTCTCCTATTGGTCTTAGCGTGATGATATATAACCTATAGCCTTCCTCGATAAATGGGCTATCTAACACTGAAATAATTTTTCAAATTAGACCAGTACTTCCTGAGATTAGCGCGTTCAAACAAACAAACACTTTAGCTTTATATATTAGTATAAGGAAAGGAATGCTCCGGTGGTTCGGGCATGTGGAAAGAATGCATGATGAAAGAATGACTAAACATCTGTATATATATGTTTTATTTGTATATCTATACAATGCAAAAGTGGATGGATGCAGAAGTCGTGGAAGGCCACGACACACCTTCCATGATCAAATTGATCGTGTACTAGCAGAAGGTGATGTCAGGAGCCTTAAGAACAGACGAGCTTGCATGACAAGAGTTATGAATGTCAAAGAGGCAAGTGAGGTGTGTAAGAATAAGCCTAAATGGCACTCTTTTGTTCGTGCCTACCCCGCAAGGGAACTGGCGTGAAGTTATGTATGTATGTATGTATAAGATTAATTGAAATTCTTAATAGCTCTGCTCTCTTTTTACTATCGGAATTAAAAATAAAGATATGTTAAAAAGCGGGTGAGCAAGCCCCGGTTAATTCAGAAGGCGGTAAATCCAAACATCACAGACAAATACACAACTCATCATCAACGCAACTTTGACCACTGAGTCGTATAGTACTTTAAGCACATAAATTACTTTTCGCGGGGCTCGTAGGCATAGATTCAAAATCACAGATGCACGCGTGTCTATCAGTGGGCGACTGATTGATGATGATGATTAAGGTAAAAATGTAGGTAGGCGGGGGCGATATTTTCAGTGTTCAAGATCCGAGGTTGTTTGATGATGGCACTCTTAAAATAACTCTGCAACAAGCCAAATTCGCTGTACGAGAAATTAACAAAGAACTGGGTGTACATTTCGCAAACTTCATAATTTAAGCCGGTACACAGTAAATTGTCTAAGATCTCCTTATTAAAAGTCAACGGCCAAATAAATTATTCTCAGAGAGCGGGGGCAATTCGCCTAATAAGTAATTGGGTTTATGGTAATGAGGTTGCAGCGAACAGTGATACCCGGCACCAGGGTTGCCATGTTTCTTCACTTAAATAACATTTTCTTAAGTTTATTCCATGTTCTCTCTCTAGTGAAGTACAATATTAATTAAATTATTTCATTGTTTATTTTGCATGGATGCAAAAATCTCAGCTTTTTAGTTTAACGACATATCAAAGTACGTACCGCGCGGAAAGTTTTGCTAGATATGCTCGCAGTGTTTTTTAAGTACATCGACGGATTTTTAACGCAGGCGTTAACAAAAAAACACGCAAACAAACAAACATTCAACATTCTTCAAAAAGTGATTCTGTAACATACTTCTGTACAAAACTAATTAAAAAAAAGAAATTGAGATATAAATAGAATATGAAATATAAAGAAAAACAATATTTAGCTAGACGTGTTGCTGGGGAGTTTCTTGCCGCTTCTTCTCCTTTACAGCATCAACACGTTGCGAAGCGGTGTACATAGAATAGGAAGTAAAAAATTAAATTTTAACTTCAATGTATGACCTTCAAAAAGTGTTCTCCAGTGGAACTTATTTTGAATAAAAACATTTGAATTTGAACAGACACCATACGCGGGCCATCCTCGGGACCTCGGGCCTTAAAAGGCAGCGCTGAAACGTATATCGAGCGTCTGTGGGACTCTCGGCGACTGGTCTCTGCACGCGTGCCTCACCGACGAAAGGCATTCGTGGAGAAACCGATAACCAACTACCCAGACACGTTGGTTAGTGGTGGAACGTGAAGGGTTGTCGCTGTTAGACCGCGTCGTACTTACCTTGATCAGACCGCAAGTGTTTTAAAAATGGCCAGGTAAAAAGCACCTATAGTAAACGTGTATGTATGAAGAGATTATGGAAGCTGCATACATCTAGTCATCGCAGCCGACAACAGAGAACTGGTTAGCGCTTTTTTTTATTGGACTTGCTTTTATGTTGTTGGTCCGAAGACCTTACAACTTTACAGGGGTTTTCGGGCCGAACGCCTTCGCTTCGCGAAAGCGTTCGAGCCCGGGGGCAACTTGCGCGAGGGAGCTCCCTAGGGAGCTTTACTTGGACTGACTGACCTGGACTGTTACCATGAGATTGGGATGAATCTAATGATGCCGACTGGCGGACTGGGATCGGTAGTTCGAGGCGGCCTACACTTTCTTACTGCCGTTCCGCGACGTGTTATGACTGACAGAGAAGAAACGACGAAAAAAGCTTCCCAGCAACACGCCTGGCCTATTCTGTGGGGGGGGGGGGGGGGGTAATGTCTCCTGGCATCCCTCGCAGAGACGTGGAGAGATAGTGATTGACGCCGCCGTCTGCGTCTGTCTGTCGGTTTATGTCAGCCGTCCGTCCTAATCGCGTGCGGGCTGATCCGGGCTAACTGTTTTGAAATAACGTCCACCTTGTACTTGAGAACGTTACCCTGTCGTCGCGAGCCTCTTGCCGAGGCTTGTAATCAATCACTCACAGATTGTGCTATGTATTGCATTAGCTGTACGACATGTTAATAGTTGTACATGAGGTTACCTTTTTCAAAATAAATGAGTTCACTTCAGTTCTTATCAGCACTTGACAGTGAGTACTGCTCTCTGCCATCTGAAGTTTTATTTAACCTCTCGCTGCTACAAGATTATTGAATGTAGAAGAAGCAATTTTTTTTTATTGCAGGAGATCTGCAGACAGGCAGACGGCCCACTTGATGGAAAGCGGTTACCATCGCCTATGGACATTTGCAACCGCAAAGTTGCTACAAATGCACTGCTGCTCTCTTAAGGGAAACTGGAACCTGGTCACTAATGCCGGAACACAACTCAAGGTTGTTATGGCGACATACTTTAGACCAGGGGTGGTAGCCATCCAGTCGGGCAAATGCTCTACCACCTGGCTGTGGGTTGTTAAGTCGCCTCTTACGACAGGCCGCCCGGCCGCGGGAAATTGTATTCTTTCTCCGTTCCTGCACGGATAGCAAAAGATGTATGTCAAGATTGTAGCAAGTGGAAATCCATCGTCTTTGCCTGCCCCTACGGGAAACAGGCGTAATAATATGTATGTATGTTATTATTATTATTTAATCCTTAAATTTTTTAATCAAGTTTTACTATTTAAATTGAGTATAGTAGATAGAATTTCCTTAAGCTAATAAGTCGCTATAGTAAGTAATTGGCCTTATGGTAATGAGGCTGCAGTGAGCAGCGATACCCCTGCCAGGGTTGCTGTTGTTACTTAACTTAAATAACACTTTGTTAAGTTTATTTCCTGAGTTGTGAATGAGGAAAACTTCCAACGACATGCTAAATTACGGCGTGTTTTTTCACTTAATTTTACTTTACTTTAATTAAACTTTGATATAACATTTTGGTATATACTATATTTAGTATCGAGCCTGTTATGGAAAAATATCGTAAGCTATTTTTTACTTAATAATCTTGTGTTATTTAAAAAACCTACCTGATGTAAAGCGGTTACCATCACCTATAGACATTTGTAACGCTAAATATGCTACCAACGTGCTGCCGCTCTCTAAAGAGCGACTGGAACCTGGCCACTAATGCCGGAACACAAGTCACAGTTGTTATGGCAACATACTCTAGACGAGAGGTGGTAGCCCTCCAGGCGGGCAAATACCCTACCACTTGAGTGTGGGATTTTTGTCGCACTCATGACAGGCCGCTCGATCGCAGGAAGGTGTATCCTTTCTCCGTTCTTGCACGGATAAAAATAATAAAAATTTAATGTTCTATCTATTTCTTGAATATTGTATCAAATATATTATAATTTTATTACAGTTATAGGAGTCAAATCTGTAATATGAATTATTTTTTAGTGGTGAACCTTAGCTTATTTGTACATACATACATAACTTCACGTCAGTTCCCTTGCGGGGTAGCCACGTACAACAGAGCGCCAGTTAGGCTTATTCTTACACGCCTCACTTGCTTCTTTGACATTCATAACTCTTGTCATGCCCGCTCGTCTGTTTTTAAGGCTCCTGACATCACCTGCTAGCACACGATCAATTTGATCATGGAAGGTGTGTCGTGGCCTTCCACGACTTCTGCATCCATCCACTTTTGCATTGTATATCTGTTTAGTCATTCTTTCATCATGCATTCTTTCCACATGCCCGAACCACTGAAGCATTTGTGTATTAATTAATTATGTTATTTTATATTGTATGAATGCTAACTATTGCATATGTTTCCCAAATAAATAAATACAAAGATCCTTAGGCTCATATCTGCAATATTAGAGAAATTATGAATATACTAAAAATAACAAATGTATAAGCAATAAAGGGTTTAAAAATTATTGGTGATGTAGCTCTTATGTAAAATTTTATATATCGTCGGCGTCAGTGTACGACTTTATAACTACATATTTTTAATAAATTTTTGTCAATATCAAATTTATCAATGTTCTGCATTGACGCCGATGATATGCTTGCACTGTTCAGTCATAGCAGGCTCGATAGAAAAAACATTCATAACAACATAATAATTATTATTATTTTATTTTGTTCGAAAATCAAATAATAATAATTATTTTACTGTCGAACAAAAACATAGGATCAAGTTTTTTTAGAAGAATTACAACCGAGAACATGTACAGTGGGAATTGTTATCACTTTTGATTGGTCCAATAATTGTACATGGAATCTGAACAAAGTTCTTCGTCCATAGTACTTACTGTAACAACTAGATCTGTACAGAATCTGAATATTGAATTGTATGTTTTTTTTTTTAATTTATTGCAGGAGTTCAGCAGACAGGCAGACGGCCCACTTGATGGAAAGTGGTTACCATCGCCTATGGACATTTGCAACACCACAAAAGTGCTACAAATGCGCTGCTGTTCTCTTAACGGAGATTGGAACCTGGTCACTAATGTCGGAACACAACTCAAGGTTGTTATGGCGACATGCTTTAGACAGGGGTGGTCGCCATCCAGTCGGGCAAACGCCCTACCACCTGGCTGTGGGTTGTTTTGTCACCTCTTACGACAGGCCGCCTGGCCGCAGGAAATTGTATTCTTTCTCCGTTCCTGCACGGATAAAATAGACGGATGGTTATTTTATTGTAAATACAACTCAGTAGCGTTCCAATACACGACGTGAACCGTAAGAGTGACTGGTGTATTATTTCCACCGGCATATCCCGCCAGTACCTCCTACAGGCTTCCGCTGAAAGCCCTGTCGGAGACCCGCTACAGTTCTTTATATCCCATCTGTTCCAACCGAAAGGCGTTGAAACTAAAATATGGCGAAGTATTCCCCCTCAGTCGATTACGACTTTAAAGGTTGAATTCCATAGACCTATAAATTTTAGAAGTGGCCCAAATAGCATAAATATTGTAAATAGTAAGGCCATTTTAATCTTGCTTATTCTTCTCCGTCGTCACACTCTTGGCAGAGTGGTCGTGGTCCTCATGACAGGGGTGGTGGCAAGCTTCACAATTCGTCGCCATTCCTCTCGCACTGTAGCTTTCCTCGTGCATTCGTGAAGTGGGCCATTTAGTGCGGATTTGATTTGGTCGGTCCAGCGCATTGGTGATCTACCGCGCGCCCTCGTGCCCTCCACTTTGCCCTGGACCACGAGTCGCTCCACCGACGTGTCCTCTCGTCGTGTAATATGTCCAAAGAAAGTGAGAATACGACCTTGAACGATGGAAGAGAGACGTTGTTTTATGTCGAGTTCTTGAAGGATTGAGACGTTGGTTCGGAACTGTGTCCAGGCTAAGCGAAGCATTCGTCTCCAACACCACATTTCTAAAGCGTCTATCTTCTTTCTCTCACTTTCTCTTATAGTCCACGTTTCGGCGCCATAAAGAAATATGGGAAACACTAGTGCCCTGACGAGTCGCACTATATATGCATAGAATTACATAGAACAAAGTACGGAATAATATTTTTTTTTTTTCGCGTAACGCTAAACGTTATTGTGAAGTATCCGTGCAGGAACGGAGAAAGAATACAATTTCCTGCGGCCTGGCGGCCTGTCGTAAGAGACGACAAAACAACCCACACTCGACTGGATGGCTACCACCCCTGGTGTAATGTATGTCGTCATAACAACCTTGAGTTGTGTTCCGGCAATAGTGAGCAGGTTCCAATCTCCCTTAAGAGAGCAGCAGCGCATTTGTAGCACCTTTGGTGTTGCAAATCTTCATAGGCGATGGTAACCGCTTTCCATCAAGTGGGCCGTCTGCCTGTCTGTTGAACTCCTGCAATAAAAAAAGTAAATCATTATGACATGATATCATGAAAATAACTTTTTTTTTCAATAAATGCTACTTATATTATTTTTATCAAATATATTATTTTTTTGGTATACTTTTTTAAATAGACGAAGATTTGTTCATGTATCCTTACCTAGTCAATTAAGGCGGTTCACAGCTGGTAGTGCTGACTAGTAATCTAAGTAATAAATGAGAGAGCAGGAAAGGTATACTACATACACACTAACAGGACAGAAAGAGATAAATCTTTTTTGCTGTTTTCGGCAACTGAATATCCATAGATTCACTATTTTATTACAACTAAACACTGAATCCTTTTAAAATAATTTTTCAAGTCTTCTGTATGACTAAATCCAAAACTATAAGATACAGAAAAAAATACTCAAAATAGTCTCAGATCTGATTTTGATAAAAAAAAAATCGATCTATTCCCTTAATTTGACATTTTAAATTCCTTTACAGAAATTAATCGTTACAAACTCACTATGTGTTAGTGTAACGTTGTTTTTCAGAATCAGCTGATTCGTTAACGCTTTAGTCTCTATATTCTTATCTATAAATATTATAAACGCGAAAGTTTGTAAGAATGTATGTATAGATGTATGTTTGTTACTCTTTCACGCAAAAACTACTGAATGGATTTTGATGGAACTTTACAATAATATAGCTTACACATCAGAATAACACACAGGCTATTTATAAAGATATAGTGTGAATTATCCAAAATATAACGATTTTCCATCACCACGCGGGTGAAACCGCGTGTGCCCAGATTACAATAAAATCGGTCTCAAGACTCTTTTGCGTACTTTCCGCTATATCCTATTATTTCGGTGATAGAAGCTCACTTCATAAATAAATAGATAGATAACACTTTATTTTACACCATTACAGAAAACACAGAAAAACTTATAGCCTAAAAATATTCTAAATGTGCACAATGGGCGGTCTTATCGCTAAGAAGCGATCTCTTCCAGACAACCCGTGGCAGGAATAAAACATATTATATTGGTCAAAAGTGGTATACATAAATATTAGAGGATATGCAGTTACTTACATATATTTTATTTGTTTATAAATATTATAAATAAATAATAATAATTTATAAATAAATTCACTCTTTATACTTTTTTTAAATCCGCATTGGAGTCTCTGGAAGCACTAAAGCCAGGGTTAATAAAACATAGGAAACTTTATACACTTCTTATGTAATAATTTACTTAGTTTCTACTACATGACATATTAATATTCATATTCAAGTTTTTATTCAAAATAAGTTCCACTGCAGAACATGTTTTAAAGGTCATACATATGTGTAAGTCAAAGTTTAAATCTACTTCCTCTTCTATGTACACCGCTTCGTAACGTGTTATCACTGTTTAAATGAGAAGAAGCGACAAGAAATTCCTTAGCAACACGTGTAGCTAATTTTTTTTCCTTCATAATTATTTATCTATCTCGGGATTCTTTTGGCGGCCTCTGTGGTTGAGCGGGCTAAGCCTTTGCCGGCCTACCTCACTGCAACGAAGAGGCTCCGAGTTCGATTCCTGGTATAGTAAATTTCGGAAACGTATTTTCTCCGTTATTTACTATGGTCTGGGTGTCTGGGATCGGCCCCAGAGTAGTCCATTGTATATTACCCATAACACAAGCGTAACTTGCTTAATTTGTGGATATACAATACGTGTGTTTGTCTGCCGATATTTAAAAAAAAATATTAAAAAATATATATTTATTTATTTTATTTTATTCTTTCAAATATTTTTTTTTACCTCCGAGTCGTAAAACAACGGAGTTACTTTTATTTTACACTTTATTATACTTACATTCTTTCGGTATATTTATATGGATGCTACCTTCTAATTGATTCTTAAGGCTACCTGTAAAAGTTAGATCGTTTACATTGCAAAGCACGTTTGCGGATAGAGCGTTAGTACCGAATTGGGATCAGCGCACGCAGCGTGCGGATAGGGCGTTAGTACCGAATTGGGAACAGCGCACGCAGCGTTTGGCGCTTTCATGAACTCACGCACTCGATTACGGGCCTTACATAGGGCCACCATTTTGAATTTGAAGAGATATCGAAAGCCGGATATTTTGTTCAATGTTTTTTTTTTATAGAGACCCTGGCGAACGTACAAAGATTTAAAAATAGATAGTAGTTATATTCATGTAATGGACTATACAATTATAATATTTAATTGTAAGTAATTTAATAGGTAGATGCTGAAGAACTTTTACGACTTATTTGCTAATCATGTCAGTAGAAACACTTTTGAAAATAGTTATCAGTCTCGTCACACACACACACGCACACACAAGCATGTACTACCATTATGTGTGCACTTACTTGTATATTATTGAGAGTTGTATGGATTTGTAATTATTGTAATTTGTTTTGTGGCTAAAGGTGCACTTACTTGTATATTATTGAGAGTTGTATGGATTTGTAATTATTGTAATTTGTTTTGTGGCTAAAGGCTTAGCATATTAAATGCACCCAAGGACAAGCCCTGGCCATTGTAGGACTATTATAGGAAATGAGAGCAAAAGGTATCGCCTATTGGTATGAACTGCTAATAGAATTAGGGAACATGGATAAAATGGGTAGACAGCGACTTGCGACTGCACTCGCCGCCAGCAATTTATTATTATTTATCAACAATTTCTAAATAATCATAATTTTGTATTAATATAAAATTTTATTATCAAACTCGTCATAAAAATCACAATCACCGTCATCAACATCAATTTAACACAATGTGACTTTTGAAGGGGGAAAATTTAAATTTCCCAAGAAAAACGGGCAGCAATAACCGGAAAGCTACGTCCGTTTACTTGGACGGCATGGAGCCATAATTAGGGTCAGCCCACTTTACGCAACCCGTCTATTAATACTAAGCCCTCTCAATGGGAGCTGCGATGACGGACAGACGGCGAAATACACAACATTACGTACTAATATACATAATTATAGGGCTTAATGTTTCTGTGTTGGGGAAAAAGCTTGCTGGAAAATTTAAGGGCAATTTATCGCTTAAAATAGCAACATTTTAGGGATTAAATTTAGACTTCTTGAAGGTACTGTATTTTTTCCAAGCGAAGTAAATGTAGTTCGTAGTTGCATTTAACCCTAATTAGAAGCGTTTGTATTAGTTAAGCAGCGAATAAGTTATGATCGTAAGTTGTACAGACCTCTATTTATGGCTGCTTGTTAGATAGATAGAAAGATAGATAACACTTTATTGTACCCAAGAACAAAAATGAACTTACTGACTATATAAGTATATCTAATAATGCAAAAAGAGCGACCTTATCGCTAAAAAGCGATCTCTTTCAGATAGCTGCAGTTATTATATCTTACCAACCATTAATTTGGCTTACTATAAGTTTAAATTTGACATAAGATCTATATATGTAAGGTCAAATTTCTACCAGTGGTAAAGCAACTGAATGAATATTATGATATAGGGAAGCCGACTATCAATCGACAACTTATTACTTAACTTAAAAACTACTGTCCATACGACGAAAAAGACTTAACTCGTCAATTTTACATGTTACCTACGTACTTAATTAAAGCAAATTTAAATCAGGCTTAAAGAGGAATAATTTAATGAACGTGAAAGTAGATTTCAAAAGAAATAGAATCATGAATTACTAGCGTGAAGGAAGTAGTATCTATCATAAGGATATTTTTTGTAATTTTATTTCAAAGTAAATCAGTATTCTCAGAGTCGTCGGCCTTTGAACCAATTCTTGTTACAGTCAGTTTAAAAATAATCCACAAACCGTAAACATTGACTCGTGTTTATTAGACTAACACGTGCTGCACTGTATTTGCGTGACACGTCTGGTTATTCAATAGTGCTTCGACAAATTAACATTGTTGTTATGCCAAATGCTACAGAGTTCTTACTTCAAGGACGTAATGAAAAGTTCATAGAAGATGCCTCCATTAAGTTCCATGCTTGTAACTTTCTCAATTCTGGTTACGAAGTAAAGGTAATATCAACAAATTCTTCTGTATCCTAATTATGTCACAAACATTTTTAATCCATCCTAAAGTAAGTGGTTTTTAGTGATATGACTGTACATATTGTTTTCTATAGGAAACCTTCTTTAACTATACGTATAACAACTCAATTTTCAATCTCAGCCTCAGGAAAAACTAAGTCTAAACCATCTAGCTGCTTTTTAGAGCGTTTATTACTTTCACACATTTGTCAGGAGCCTTAAGAACAGACGAGTGTGCATGACAAGAGTTATGAATGTCAAAGAAGCAAGTGAGGTGTTTAAGAATGGGCCTAAATGGCGCTCTGTTGTTCTTGCCTACCCCGCAAGGGAACTGGCGTGAAGTTATGTATGTATGTATGTATGTACACATTTATAATCTCGATGTGCAAGTTTCCTCATCATATTAATTACGTGATAATACATACATACATAACTTCACGCCAGTTCCCTTGCGGGGTAGGCACGAGCAACAGAGCGCCATTTAGGCTTATTCTTACACACCTCACTTGCTTCTTTGTCATTCATAGCTCTGGTCATGCACGCTCGTCTGTTCTTACGTGATAATGATTACGAAATTCGAATTACAATTATAAATTTGACAGCAGAATTTGAAATAAGGTCAGGTCTTGTGCTTTCAATCCATTGACTGCCTTATGTATAGATACTTGAATAATGGAGTATCTTGACGTGAAAAAAGTAAAAAGTTTTAAATTACTCCAACAAGGTCTAACAGAAATCGACGCATTTATTGTCCTAGACATTCTTGGATTGCCCTCATTCAATATCCGGCTGTACGACGACCTCATTATTTTTCATTGTGTAAAATGTTACAACACTATTCTCGTTAATATTGATTTTCTTGTTCCTAACGATTGTACACTATGTGCAGCATCCGATTATCACGTAATGGAGATCAGAAATGAATCGATGTTGGTTCTAGTTCTAACAATAACGATATAAGTAATTGTTAAATACGTAAGTATTTACGAGACAGAAACAGCTCGCGCGGGACAATCATTACCGACTGACTTCTCTCCAAACTACCTTCATTTCAATACCTTTTTATTGGATATAGTTATTTTCGACGGAGTGTTACTCGTTTTTATGCACGGGTTCGTATCTTGTGCTATTCACTCGGGATTCATTACTCACTGTATTGATTCTCTTAGCTTTGATCAGTATATTTGTGCTAATACTTAAAAAATGATGTCTCGATATTGTTAGAGCCACGAACATGACAACTGATAAAATCGAAAACTATCACGTTATGGTTACAACACACTATGTGATTCTGAACTTTAGGGTTCTAATTATGATATTGCCAGTGCACGTACATAACTTGTTTAATCGGCGAGAGGCACTTGATGGGAAGTTGTCGTCACATAAAGACGTTCGCAACTATTTCCCTTAGTTTGCCGTTTGACATTATTTCACAGAAATTGTTCCTTACAAGCTACTGCATTATGATTTGGTTTAATATATTACGTGTTATTGTCGATCCGATTCCTGACAAGGGCAACTGATTTTTCAAAAATCTACTAATACCATTTTAGTTTTCGTCAAAATCAGCTCCGAGATTCCTTTGAGCGTTTGTTGCTATTTCGTATTAGGATTTGACCCTGAGTGCCTACTTGAAAAATTCAGCCTGTATTGAATTAAAAAAAGCCTACTATAGGAACATTTATGAAACCCACACGTAAATTAGCTTGAACGAAGACAGGTGGCTATTGTATTACTATAGACTGTATATAGAAAGACTATATATAATTTCTCGGAACTTACGTCTTTGATGCCGTTTGACGCGGGAAAGCGTCGGCGTCTTCGGCGGTTTAGATTTAACACTCCTATAGCAGTTATATAAGGGGTCCTCCTTATACACCTTCTTGAGAAGTGGCAGTTTGAAATTCGAAAGCATTTTAAACACATCACCAACACTTTAATCGCGTCCGATTGGCTGATTTAAAATTAAATTCCATTTTCCAAATTCAAATTTTGCTATCGACATTTGACTTATCCATTGTTATTGGACTCATGATTTTACCAAAGAGGTTATCACTAATTTCTTTAACACGACACACAGTTTAATACTAAAATGATAATCACTAGTGCAAATCTGCTACATTTTTAAAAAGGAAACTATTTTTACACAAAAATTAATTTAATTTTAATTCAAAAATAGTTGTTATGTATAAAGCAAAACACTTTGTATGTCACCAGTATTCAGCAGTTCATTCAAAATAAGTACTTTAGCCTCTACAATAAAAAAAAATGACATTTCAATGAAGACGAAGAGATGTTCACTATTTTCAAATCACTGTTCCATTTTCGATTTATTCATTGAATGTTTGTTTATCTATTTCACGTTTTTTAAATATTTTTTGCACTGTTTTGTTAAAAATATAGGTTTTATAATGCTCTGTTTTTATTTATTTATATATAATAGATGTTATATCGAGATTTGGATGCGTGCGCGCCGTTGTTCGCTCCAAAATATTGTGTGTAGTTGTTTTGTAGTGTGAGTATGGGTTTAAATTTAGATGGCTCGTGCGTCTGGTGTTATGCGTCAGTATTTATATGATTTTCAGGGTTCCGTAGTTTAAAAAGTAACGAAAGAGATTGGTTTTGCATATTTTGTAAGGAGATTGAGATGAAGAGTTTATTATTATTTATTAGTATAATGTTGAAGATCACGGGCCATAAGAACAGTATTGGTGGCAGTTGCTTTTTCCAAATAAATCTTGATATGGACAGTATGAATTATTATTGGCATTATTTATAATTAAATTAAAACTATACATAAACGATTTATAATGAATGGCTCAGAGTAGAGTAGTGCGTATTGGTGCCATATGTAAGTGAGCAAGTGAGCAATGTTCGGCCTCCAATGCCGCTTGATATATCTCATGTTCCGTTCGACGCCTAGCTGCTATCTGTGCGAGCTATGGGCGTCGGCGGTATGCGGGGCATGGAAAGAAGGTGTGTTCCGGCGGGCGGGTCAGAGGGGTGCTCTCTGTCCGCAACAAATAGGTATAAGACGATCAACATGTTTTTTTTATTTCTGTTTCTTAACAAAATGGCCAACAGTCCACCTGATGGTAAGTGGTTACCGTTGCCCATAGACATCTGCTACACCAAAGGGAAGTAGTGCTTTGTCTTCTTCGTTGAGACTTTAGATATCTGTTTACGCTTTTTTTGAAGAGCCCTATATTGAGTGGTCTGGGGAGATCGAGGAAGGGATTTAATTCCACTGCACGTCGAGACCCTTTTAACAATTTAATCTAAATGTGCCGTGACAGAATTTCCTCATTTTTAAATTCATTGTACAAACTGGACACCCCCAACAGATTTATCAAAACTAATAAGATGTCTTTGGGAGAACTGGTTGGAACGAGGATTTGAAGACCATCGAAGGCCATCGAAGAAATTGTTATAATAATAATCGGCAGACAAACACACATATTGTATATTCCCCAAGTAAGTAAGTTACGCTTGTGTTATGGGTATAATATATATATACAATATGATAGACAATGGACTACTCTGGGACCGATCCCAGACACCCAGACTGTAAGTAACAGAGAAAATTTGTTTCCGAAATTTACCATACCAGGAATAGAACCCAGAGCATCTGAGTTGCAGTTAGGTAGGCCGGCAAAGGCTTAGCCCGCTCATTAAATTACAACACCTTCTATTTTCAAATTAGCGTATAATTACACTAATGGATATTATTTTAGATCTTATTTCATTGCACTAAAGTTCGAAATTGTATAATAATAAACAGTGGTCAGCATTTTTCTTTCGCTTAACACTTTTTTTCATCTAACTCCCATCCGCCGAGCACGTGCGATAAGAAACTTTGTTCCAATAATAATATAGATAAGACCCATTATAATATTCTCAACTCTCACTTCAGTGTTCCTCAAGCAACAGCGATAAAGCATAATATTTATTATAAATAGTACACGGATGCTTTCTTTTAACTGGGCTTAATGGTTCATTTGGTTGTATTCGGGACACGTGTCTAATTTAGATTTAAGATTGAGTTCATTAATATGGACTAGAGTTCGGTTTGAATAAATTCAAATAATTTATTTCTTTTAAATCAGGCGTGCCCAGTCTCTTCAAGCGTTCGACGGACTCATGAAGGATTATTAACTCGGGCTGTAAAGTCAATCATAACATCTACACCTCTCCCATATTTACGTAATTCTATACATTAATACTATGATTATTATTTATATAAATATCAATATATGTATATTTTGTCTTATTTCTATGTCTATTATACTTGCCATTTCAAAATTTTATACATACATACATAACTTCACGCCAGTTCCCTTGCGGCAGGCACGAACAACAGAGTGCCATTTAGGCTTATTCTTACACACCTCACTTGCCTCTTTGACATTCATAACTCTTGTCATGCAAGCTCGTCTGTTCTTAAGGCTCCTGACATCACCTTCTGCTAGTACACGATCAATTTGATCATGGAAGGTGTGTCGTGGCCTTCCACGACTTCTGCATCCATCCACTTTTGCATTGCATATCTGTTTAGTTATTCTTTCATCATTATTTTGTATATAATATATATATTTTTTTAATTTTAGTTATATTGCAAAACCCGCATGTTCCACAACTTTTCTGTAGTCCATCCTTAGGTTGTTTGGAATAAATTGCTTTTAGTGATAAGACCGCTTACTGTTTTCTGTACTTAAACTTCTTGAAATGTATCTCTTAAGGTTATGCAATAAAGTATATTCTATTCTATTCCATTATATTCTATGTCATAACAGTCTTACAACTAAAGCGGCAACTTAAGTACCGCATCCTTAGTCTTGTATTAGTAATACACTTCAATGCCCTTGTGAATTGCTATAAGGGACATATGAAGATATCTAAATATGTGTTCACTTTAAAAATCTGGTTCAATACCAGAAGAGCCCTGGTTGAAGATGCTTGCAGAGAAGCACATCGGTCTATTAGCCGGTACTGCAATAAACTTGTATTTTCTACCGCGGGTATAGGTATATATGTGCTATATATCAGGTATATATGTGATATATATCAGGTATATATGTGATATATATCAGGTATATATGTGATATATATCAGGTATATATGGGATATATATCAGGTATATGTGTGATATATATCAGCTATATGTGTGATATATATCAGGTATATATATATATTATATAAACATATGAAAATCCGAATAAATTAATAGCAAATCTATTTACCTTTTCGTGTCTCTGCGTAAATGATGAATTACTTATTAACATATCTACGGACTCGAGTTACGTACCTTTTTTTACTACTTAATTTCTATGAAAAATTTTAGAGTCCATACACGCTTATTGTTTATTTTTGTTACCGTGTGACATTAATTTAGTGATTTATATGTTATGGTGTACCTTAAGATTAACTTATTATATTAATTTATCCTATTTTTAATACTAAACTTATACTAATGTAGAGTGTATCTGTTACATGCTGGTGTTGTGAGGAAGTGCATGTGCAGTGTTGGCCTTATATCTATACTTATATATAGTCCTATCTAGTGCCATGTGTGTTGGTTTTTTCTTTTCTGTGTCTGGGTCATCATGTCCTAATACCTCGTAAAAAGTACGCAAGTCATAAAAAGGAGCTTAGCAAGGTGTTAATTTGGATGAATACCGCAAATTATTGCTCTCACTCGTTTATTACTCATCATGAAAGAGGCTTCAAGAAAATGAGTTTTATTAACCTCTCATTACTGACGGGACTGTTATGAAAGGGCATTGAATGGGGTGGTTACAAGTAAGTCAACATTTTTATCAAGTCACTCCGGTATTTTCTAAATACTTCGTGAAATTTGCACCGTCGTTTCGGGGCCTAGAGCGGTCGTTTAGTGAAATTGACACGTGTCTAGATATATTGGAAATTATAAACCATAGTATAAAGTTCCACTTTTTTAGTATTTGTAACATCAAATTCCGAAAGCGGCCATCTTAGGCCCCCTGTTGGATTATTATACTACTGAAACGTGTCGGATTTCTGGTTGGGTACCTAGTACTGGGTTTCAAGAAAATAAAACACCAAAAATATACTTAAAATGTCACTAATATTAACATAGATATATAATACTTTATTGCTCACCAAAATGAAAGAATGCATGATGAAAGAATGACTAAACAGATATACAATGCAAAAGTGGATGGATGCAGAAGTCGTGGAAGGCCACGACACACCTTCCAGAATCAAATTGATCGTGTACTAGCAGAAGGTGATGTCAGGAGCCTTAAGAACAGACGAGCGTGCATGACAAGAGTTATGAATGTCAAAGAAGCAAGTGAGGTGTGTAAGAATAAGCCTAAATGGCGCTCTGTTGTTCGTGCCTACCCCGCAAGTGAACTGGCGTGAAGTTATGTATGTATGTATGTGTGTATGCTCACCAAAATAAAGAAATACAAAAACAAAATGCATAATTACAATACTTCTTGGCAAACAAGAGGCAGCCTTATCGCTAAAATCGATCTCTTCCAGGCTTCCTAGCTTAAAAGAAATTCTTAACTAATCAGGCGATGTAGGTGGAGCAGAAAAAAGATAGGACTGTACAATTTAAATTAAACATTTTAATACATACATAAATCCAGACAAATTTATAGAATACCAATATATACGTTTATACATACATACATACATAACTTCACGCCAGTTCCCTTGCGGGGTATGCACGAACAACAGAGCGCCATTCAGGCTTATTCTTACACACCTCACTTGCTTCTTTGACATTCATAACTCTTGTCATGCACGCTCGTCTGTTCTTACGGCTCTTGACATCACCCTCCGCTAGTACACGATCAATTTGATCATTATATACGTTTATATAATGTATATATATGATATTATGTCAAACTTCCATTTTGAGGGGTCAGTTGAACCCCCAAAACCCCCTCTGGCGTAAAGTAAGATGTAACTAACTTAAGTTTTGTTTATTGTATTAGTTTATACAGTGATTGTATGCTTAATCAGATACTGTGAACTACTGTATTAAGCGAAATATCCAAGCGCCAATGTTTTACATTCGGGTCGCAAGCAACGTCGCAATCGTCCAGCATATCGAGGGGTGAAAGGCTATTTGTTTTAAGTGACATTTTGTGACAGAATTGACTTGATGGTTTTCTTGCATCCTAATGTCTCAAATTTAAGGAATTATAATGGAACCCGGTTTCCAATTAAAAACTACAGATTTTTTCTTTTTTAAATATTATATGTAGTTTACTAATGAAGTCTTTTTGTGGGTCATTGAAACTTCAAACTCCTTTGTTGACACAATTTCGCAAATGTCGCTTAAAACAAATAACCTTTGACCCCTCGATATATATTCTGACAGAGAACCCATAATTTTCTACTAAAACAACGCATCAGTATATCAGAAGGAATAATCGTCCAGTGCTCGTAACACACGGCAATATTTCAAATGGCAAATATATGTAAATGTGGGCCACATTGGATTGGGGGGGAACTTGGTTTGTTCTTGTGCGTATTATATGCCATAAATCAGAATTATGGTAAATGTTATGCTGCGCAAAAATGGGAGGACACATACTAAGGATATAGTTTTGTTGGTAAATATTATTCTGACAGTAAAAGTTTTGTTTCTTTAATGACTAATATTGACTGAAGTGTATTGGGGCTGATTTTCAAGAGAAATTATTAGATAACACTTTATTGCTCACAAAAATAAATAATTATAAAAACAAAATGCATAGTTACAACACTTCCAGGCAAAACAACAGGCGGCCTTATCGCTAAATGCGATCTCTTCCAGGCAACCTAGCTTAATAGAAATAATTAACTAATCTGGCGTTGTAGATGGAGCAGAAAAAAGATAGGACTGTACAATTTAAATATATATATACCTAGCTAAGTGAGCACTGGAACGCCTGTCAAATATGTAACAGCAATATATACATACTTACACTAATTTATAAATTTAATATATACATAAATACATATATAAATACCAATATATATATTATCCGTGCAGGAACGGAGAAAGAATACAATTTTCCTGCGGCCGGGCGGCCTGTCGTAAGAGGCGACAAAACAACCCACAGCCAGGTGGTAGGGCATTTGCCCGACTGGATAGCTACCACCTCTGGTCTAAAGTGTGTCGCCATAACAACCTTGAGTTGTGTTCCGGCATTAGTGACCAGTCTCCTTTAAGAGAGTAGTAGCGCATTTGTAGCCTTTGGTGTTACAAATGTCCATAGGCGATGGTAACGGCTTTCCATCAAGTGGGCCGTCTGCCTCTCTGCTGAACTGATGCAATAAAAATAAATAAAAAATACTTAAATAAATATATTTATTAACATGTATATGATTAGCATTTTATATTAACTTATATTAAAATAGACAGATAAGTAAATGTTTATTATATTAGACATATTTATTTAAAGACGTAGTATTTTATAACTAAATTCCGAAAAGTAGATAATGTTTTGGCTTCTCTGACAGTAAGAGGCAACGCATTCCAGAGTTTGACAGCCTGCACAGTAAAAGAGTTATTATAAAAGGATGAAGTATGTGCAGGTGTCAGGATATCTATCTGAGCGCAAATTGTGAGAAGTGGAGAGGCAAAGGAGCTCAAAACGTTCCTTAGGGTAAGGACTATTAGGATTTAACAGTATGTTATAAAGGAGAGGTTGAATGTGAGTATTCCGGCGAAAACGAATAGGAAGCCAATTGAGCTTGTTTTTGTTTAATTTGAACTATGTGAAAATAGTTTTATGTTTATGACAGTTTACGAGAGTCGGGTATGGAAGAGAGAGCATGAAAGTAGAGTAAACGGGGTTGAGATGCGAGCACTGCGCAGAATCTGCGGAGTGACGCTCGCGGACCGCGTTCGTAATACCGAAGTAAGAAAGAGAGTTGGTCTGAAAGAAAGTGTCGGGGTGAAGGTAAGGAAAAGAATGCTCCGTTGGTTCGGGCATGTGGAAAGAATGACTAAACAGATATACAATGCAAAAGTGGATGGATGCAGAAGTCGTGGAAGACCACAACACACCTTCCATGATCAAATTGATCGTGTACTAGCGGAGGGTGATGTCAAGAGCCTTAAGAACAGACGAGCGTGCATGACAAGAGTTATGAATGTCAAAAAAGCAAGTGAGGTGTGTAAGAATGGGCCTAAATACCGCTCTGTTGTTCGTGCCTACCCCGCAAGGGAACTGGCGTGAAGTTATGTATGCATGTATGTGTGTACAGTTTATGATTATTTTTGTCCATTCGTTTATTAGTCTCTCTGTGAATGTCATAGCCATTTTACTCCGAAGGTTTTGAGATATATACCGAGTAACCAAAGGCGAAGCGAAGAAACCGAACCATTTTCCACCAGGTATCCATTTGGTCGTCTGCTGTATTCCAAAAATAAAAATAATTAATACATTTGAAGGGTGCTGTTATTCATGAATCGCTGTGCATAGTGTCGAATAATCAAAAAAATATAACATTAATAACTGAAAAACAGTACATTTTTGTAAGACATATTATTTATTATGGACGGTCGGCCTGTACTTAGGTCTAACGTAACAGCATACAGATGTAGAGCGTTTGTTCGTCTGGTTGGCCACCACCTCTGGCCTGAAGTATGCCACCAAACAACCGTGAATTGTTTTCTGGCATTGATGACCAGGTCCTAGTTCCTCCTGCGAGGTCGGCAGCAGATATGGAGTACTTTTAGTGTTACAACATGGGTAAATGTCATTACTTCTTATTTTTTTTTGTTATTATTTCTTTTTTAATTTAAATAATTTTATAATTTTCTTTCTCTTTATCTTTGTATATAACTATTTAAGCTGATTTGCATTGATGCAATTACAGTGTGGTCAAATTTAACGGGAAGGTGCTGAGGCCGAAGATACAAGATTTATCTCAGTATCGGTTCTGAGATGACAATTTTGAGATGGATGTGTTATAATAAATAATAAAACTACGTTTTAACGGTTTTCAGCGTGGTAATTTGATTTGATTTTGGTTTGTGGAACGTCGGAAAAACCAAAATCAAATAAAATGACATCTTTGTCTTCCGTGATCACGGCCACTGAAAAGTAGCCGAAACGTCGGAAAAACCAAAATCAAATAAAATGACATCTTTGTCTTCCGTGATCACGGCCACTGAAAAGTGGCCGAAACGTCGGAAAAACCAAAATCAAATAAAATTACCGCGCTTAAAACCGTTAAACCGTAGTTTTATTATGTATACAAGTCGCGAAAACTGAAGAAAATGTTATGGATGTGTTATGTTAGAATAATGTATAAGATGAGAATTAAGTGCGTAATATTTGAAAGTTGCACCCGTGACTAAAAAATTGAGAGGAAGAAGATTAAGGTAGTATGGGCATGTAATGAGGACGGATGAAAGTTACGTGACAAAAAGAATGATATCCTACAAGAGTGATGGATACAAATGTAAAGGTAGAGCAAAAAAGAGATGGATGGATTGTGTGAAGGATGATATGATGTATTATGGTGTGACAGAGAATATATGTCAGAATAGAAGAGTGTGGAAGGAAAAGACATATTGTGCCGACCCCAAATAATTTCTGTTTCATCACGTTTCATCCATCAATTTATTAATGTGTATTTTAGCACAATTAGAGACCATGGCAAATACACGAACCTGATGCCTTACAGATAATAGATATCGCTGTTAGAGCTGCCGATAAGATTGCGCTTTTGTCTAAATCATCAAAAATGTCCCCAATCTCATAAACGTGTAAATATAATATTTAATGTTGATTAGAATACTGGTCTACTTAATACGAATCTGCGGAGTGACGCTCGCGGACCGCGTTCGTAATACCGAAGTAAGAAAGAGAGTTGGTCTGAAAGAGAGTGTCGGGGTGAAGGTAAGGAAAGGAATGCTCCGGTGGTTCGGGCATGTGGAAAGAATGACTAAACAGATATACAATGCAAAAGTGGATGGATGCAGAAGTCGTGGAAGGCCACGACACACCTTCCATGATCAAATTGATCGTGTACTAGCAGAAGGTGATGTCAGGAGCCTTAAGAACAGACGAGCTTGCATGACAAGAGTTATGAATGTCAAAGAGGCAAGTGAGGTGTGTAAGAATAAGCCTAAATGGCACTCTGTTGTTCGTGCCTACCCCGCAAGGGAACTGGCGTGAAGTTATGTATGTATGTAGAATACTGGTGTGCACATGATGTAAACGATAAGGTTTCTGTATATACAGCTTAAGTTAAATTAGGAACAATTAAGAAATTAATATATTGCAAGAGTACAACAGCTCGTCGTCTTATTTTGTACTCCCCTCTCGGACGAATAAGTCATGGGCTTTCGCCAGTGGTGTGTCAGTATCAAACAGGATCATCAACGCACCACACACTTACTTAAACCCCACATTTTCGAAATCGAATATCTTTTATATTTCACACAATTCTCTTCCATGCGTAAGAAATTAATATACTGCAAGAGTACAACAACTCGTCCCCTTTTTTTGTACCCCCCTTTCGGATGAATGAGTCATGGGCTTTCGCCAGTGGTGCATCACTATCAAACGGGATCACCATCATCAAAGCACCACACACTTACTTAAACCCTCACATTTTCCAAATCGAATATCTTCTATATTTCACACAATTCCCTTCCATGCATAAGTACGTCTTTGATATTGGCGTACCGGCATGTATAGTAATTTTAATAAACGTCACGTCCCCTGTCCTCGAGACCTTTATACCCTGGAATGCAATAAATCGGCAAACTCGCGGAGCCTTAATAACTTTTTGATAATGATATAGGGTAACGTCTTTGCCCTCGCACTCTTTATACGATCAAACTTTTAGAGAATTTACTGCCCTTTTTTGTTCTAGTAATTTATATGCACACATTCTCTCTGTATTGAAACGCTCGTGGTATCTTACATACATACATACATACATAACTTCACGCCAGTTCCCTTGCGGGGTAGGCACGAACAACAGAGCGCCATTTAGGCTTATTCTTACACACCTCACTTGCTTCTTTGACATTCATAACTCGTGGTATCTTGTCGGGTAAAATCCAGTTTATCGTTCGCACCGTCTTAAGGTCATATTGTGGGGATTGATTAAGTGTGGTGCTTCGGTGGTGGATGACCCCTATTGTAGTTGATGAAGCACCACTAGGCGAGAGCCTTCGGTTCAATCGCCCGAGAGGGAGTACAAAATAAGACGAGTTGTTGTATTCTTGCAGTATATTAACTTCTTCTTTGTTCCTAATTTAACTTAGACTATATATATAGAAACCTTATCATTTATGTGATGCGCACACCAGTATTCTAATCAACATTGAATATTATAATTACATAGTATTATCTTTTGTTTAAAGATATATATAAGAGACTCTTTGACACTATCCGTGATCAGAAGGCTGGCTCATATTTTGCACAACAAATAAGTATTGCCATACAGCGTGGCAATGCAGCCAGCCTTCTGGGCACGCTCCCCGTTGGTAGTGATCTGCTAAATAATGTGTTTTAGTTTCAATGATTTTGTATTACACGTTTATGAGATTGGACATTTTTGATGATTTAGACAAATGCCCAATGTCATCGGCAGCTCTAACAGCGGTATCTATTACCTGCATTTAGATATGTAGCATCACGTTCATGCATTTGGCATGGTCGTTAACTGTGCTAAATTATACATCAATAAATTGGTCGATGAAACGTGACAAACAGATATCACCAGAGCCCCGAGTCCGTAACTCAAATGTGCAATCCAATAGAACAGGAATCGTAAGTTTTGACGGTTTTGGTAGGCTGTAAGCCATCACCGCTCGCTATTGAATCAATCTTGTTTTGACCCAGACTGATTTATTGTGAAATTTTGAGACTATGTATATTTGACGATCTGTCAGTATAATGGATCTTGACTCGTATTGGTGTGGGTTTTTTTTTGCTAAAGTTACAGACTTGAGGCCTAAGGCCACCCGGCATCCGTCCACTACTGGATCTCCTCACTCACAAGCTATCTATGTTCGGACGAGCAGCGAATCACTCAGTGACAACCTACTCGGAGAGATTCGCCTATAGATTGCTACGTACAGACTACTCAGCAATTCGTGGGTCATATGACGTTCCCTCATTGACCATGCGAAGTTTACTGATGTCTTTTTGTTGATGACGTTGCCAGCTGGCTCTAATAAAAGCTATGAGTGAGATATACTGGAAGAGATCGCTTTAAGCGATAAGGATGACTTTAGTTGTGTCAAGAAATTATTTAACTAAATTATGGCATAGAATACGTGTTGAGAACTTTTTACTTCATCACAGGCTGGTTTGTGTTAAATATAGAGTTGTCTGTTTACAAATGACTGTGTCAAAAAAACTGTGTTGCAAAAAGATTAAAGTTATATTCTCTCTGTACAAACAACTCGTTTCTCTTCCATCTAACATCTATATGACCAAAAGTAAGAATACTCCTTTGTCCATGGTTTAATAGATAGTTTACTTGAGCAAAGTCGGAAAATTTTAGTTATATTAATAGAAGCTGGAAATAATTGTAGAATTATAAATACTTTCTACTTAACGACTACACACCAATCCCGCGTGTTCGTAACGTATGATACGATCATGATTGGACGATGTAAATACAGAGTCCAATTTAGTGCAATAACTTCAGTTCTCTAGAGAAATTAACATGGTGTGTGATGTGATGGACGTTTGTATGTTCACAACCACATTTCGAATTGTGGTTTTTGAACTCTTTCCTATAATTTGATTGATTAATTTGCGGTATATTTTATGTGCCAGTTATAATTGTAGATGTGAGTGGATGAAAAGGACATTTAATAATTAAACAACGTTGAGAAAATAAGCAAGTTTTTTTTTTGAGGTTCTGCCTTCGTGCATAACTCCTTCATCAGTTGTTATTTTTAAAATTGAGTTTATCGTCCATTTTGTGTGTAAATCTTTTAACTAGGGTCACTCTTCTCAATCTTGTAGATGGATTGATGTGAATAAATGAGGAAGTCCAAGTATAAAGAAAATTGATTTTTGAAAACGTAATTATGTCTATAGGAACGAAAGAAATAATTCTTTAAAACAATTCAAAAAGACACCCTTAGGAAATCTTCGTACCGGCCCATCCGTATGACGATTCTAGAGGGATTTTTAGAATGAAATGCAACCTATAGCGGACGAGGTGAAATAAACTTACAGTTTTCGATAGCAAACATATGTTTGTTTGTCATTTGTTTCACCGGCGGTTGTCCCTAGTACTTCTTCAGTTCTGACTTCAGTTGTCGCCTCAATCATCTTTTTGTGCGCGCTGCTTTCGTGGTGGTCTTTTTCCTCTTGACCATTTGAGGCGGCGAGGAGGTTGGGGCCTCGAGGAAAACCCCTTTGCCCCGGTTTCTACTCAACGGACAACTACCCGTCGGTGGCGGGGTTTGGAGCCATTGGAGTCTTCCTAACGGTTGTCCCTCGCGGGCTTTATGTTGGCTTCGTCTGGGGTTAGTTAGCCATTCGTTGGCATTCAGTGGCCATCTCGAGCTTTGGGTGGCCATCTGTGGCTTTTGGTGGCCTGTGTGCGCTCCTTATGAGCACCATATTTTTCGGTGATAATTGGTTCATGAGGGATCCGGCCCGAAGGACCAAAAATATAGCGGACGAGGTGGAATAAACTTAAAATAGTTTTCGATAGCAAACGTATATTCAGAATCTTCAATTTTTAACAGACAATGTCACTTTGTAAACGCAAAGAAAAAGAATAATTTTAAAGGAGTTTCTCTGTCGCCAACACAACCGTTAAATATAAACTGAACCAAAAGTATAGCAGCTTAAAGAACTCGGTATAAACAAGCAATTAATGGATTTTCAATTATTTCACTAAGCCTGAGATTGTTTTGTTGCGAATAGTCATAAATACAAAGGCACCGAGCAAAACGTTGCTCCAAAACAGCTTAATTTTGAACTTAGTTAATAAATTACCAAACTTTCCTACAACTCAAGAATATAAAGTAAGATTAGGGATATGAAACATTGGCAAACGTCGATATTCTTGATCCAAAAAACTTGGTACTAGTAACACGGAATACCAATTATAATGGGTTTCTGTACTGCAATTTTAAAAAAAGTTTATGACAAAGCTTTCGTATTTTCATGTACTAGTGGTCACCCATGGTCGAAATTCGACCATAATAATTAATTTAAATTATAAGTTTGATCATTATTAAGGTTCTGTTGTCAAAGACTATCCCTATTAATATTATAAATGCGAAAGTAACTCTGTCTGTCTGATCCATTTTCACGGAAAAACTACTGCACCGATTTGGCTGAAACTCAGTACATATTTTCGATGCCGAGAATGAACATAGGATACTTTTTATCCCGAAAAATGGGATAGTTTTCGGGATAAAAATATATTTGTATTGTATCTTTGTTTGTTACGCTTTTACGAAAAAACTACTGGACCGATTTGGCTGAAACTTGATATATTATGTAACTTTAATATCGAGGGTGGACAAAGAATACTTTTAATCACGGCTAATGGAATAGATTTTGGATTTGTAGGATATGTTTTTTGTGATTTACCATTCTGGTTATTTTGGCCATTTTCGTGATTTTGGTCATTTTGATCATTTTGGTCATTTTGGTCAATTTGGTCATTTATGTCATTTTGGTCAATTTGGTCAATTTGTTCAATTCGATCAATTTGGTCATTTTGGTCAATTTGGTCAATTTGGTAATTTTGATCATTTTGGTCATTTTGGTAAATTTGGTAAATTTGGTCAACTTGGTCATTTTAGTAATTTTGGTCAATTTGGTCAACACAGTGTGACTTTTATTGGCACGAGACACGCACTAGAGCTTGACCCGCGGCGTAGCTGCGGGGTAATCTCTAGTACTTCTATAATCACAGATTCCGCCAAGGCTACACTGTTAATTTGACTTTAACAATAAACAAAAGAGTATATGTTTGCGTGTGTGTGTCAAACACATGGTAGTGTGCGTAATGTTTTTTTTATTGATTTAATGTATTTTTATGCATAATTGAAAAAAAAAATGTAAGCATTCGTCGCTTCTTCTCTATATAAACTATAAGTGTGCGAAATTTCATTCTCCTCCGTCCGCGCAATTTTCGTAAAAAGGGGTACAAAGTTTTTGCTTCACGTATAATTATAATAATATTAATATAAAAATAAAAATATTATAATAATATAAAAATAATAATATTATTGCTTCGAATTTATACATTACTATGGTAGTCGATACCAAAAACGTTTTCTATATCAGTCCAATTCAACAAACAAAAACAAGTCATTCAATATTATACAATAACATTGCGAAAAGTTGAATATTTTCATATTAGTTGTCGCCATAAAACCGAGTGTTATCGCCGTTACCAATTTATAAATATTAAATAATTTAACGATTTTGAACTTTATCTCTTCAGAGATAAAGACGTTGAGGAATGTCTTGATAATATTGTTTAGCATGGCAGACAAAAATAAGGGGTGACGAGAGTGATAGTCACTGTGACGCTTTACAGGCTATATAGTGGATATAAATGGGTATTACAGTAAACGTATCAGATTCCACCATAGAGGATTGAGAGAGCTATAAAAATATTTTACTAAATCTCAACGTCACTGATATTATAGGAAAAATATATCTACTAGCTAAGAGTGATTATCGCTTAGCAAAAGACGTAACTTTGTTTTCATTTCATGAGTTCGACAGACAGAAAGACGGTCCACTTGATCGAAAGCGGTTGCCGTCACCTATGGACACTGGCAACACTAAAGGTGCTACAAATGCGCTGTTGCTCTCTTAAAGGAGACCGGAACCTGGTCACTAATGCTGGAATACAATTCAAGGTTTATCCGTGCAGGAACGGAGAAAGAATAGAATTTCCTGCGGCGGGGCGGCCTGTCGTAAGAGGCGACTTAACAACCCACAGCCAGGTGGTAGGGCATTTGCCCAACTGGATGGCTACCACCCCTGGTCTAAAGTATGTTGCCATAACAACCTTAAGTTGTGTTCCGGCATTAGTGACCAGGTTCCAGTCTCCCTTAAGAGAGCAGCAGCGCATTTGTAGCAACTTTGGTGTTGCAAATGTCCATAGGCGATGGTAACCGCTTTCCATCAAGTGGGCCGTCACCTGCAATAAAAAAAAAAATGTTATAGCGGCATACTCTAGACTAGGGGTTGTAGCCATCCAGACAGGCAAATATCCTACCACCTGGCTGTGGGTTACTTTGTCTCCTTTTACGACAGGCCACAGGACATTGTATTCTGTCTCCAATCCTGCAGAGAACAGACTTTGAAAAGCTCCCCATGTGTAACTAGATAGCATGACAGGTCATTACAATACAATACCATATTATATGATATAATACAATACGACGCTGTGGACTCTTCGAGCTCTATTTGATATTGTTATAATTCATTCCAATGATAACTTTCATCTGATGATATAAAAATCGGCTCTAATACGACTAAAAGAAACAAATCACAAAGTTATATTGTTAAACTTGAGACGCACGTAGGTCCGGTCGACTCGCTCTGCGACTTGGTCAAGGCCATGCTGCAGAGCAGCGACAATTGGGGGGCTGCGGTTACTTTTTGCGAGACAGTAATGTCACTCAAGGAGGCCGCAGAACGTAACAGGGAGAGAAGTCCTGCAGCGCGTGCCAATGCGTCTTCTCGAGGTCGCCGGCCTTCAGCTGGCACCCGGAGAGGCAGGTACGCGCATTACTTCCCTCCCTGAGTTAGGTTCCGTTTACCGCGGGGGGCCTTTAGCTTGCTAGGAGAGCAAAGGACCTTCTACCCCCGCACAACGAAGTGGGGTGTGTTCTCCCAGGGCACACTCCAGGCACTTTATTGCGCTGGATCGGCTGGGCGTAACTATGTTCTCAATCTCAGCCTTTCCAACACATACAAAGCGCAGGGTCGTCAGGGAGGAGGGGGTTTTTAGTGGGTATTGGGGTTGCTCGCCCGTGCAGCAACGCTCGGAGTCTTCCACACTATTCTGTGACGTCGATCGCGGACGGAGCGCTGCCAAGAGCATACTATTGCTGCAGTGTTATCACCCCCGACCGACGCGTGTCGTTCCCCTAGCAACGACCCAGTTTGTGCGTAAATCGGTTAAGCATTTTCCCTCGCCTCAAAACAAAAAAAAGCTGTACACCGTAAAATCCACAGATTTATTACTAGTACTAAATAACAGCAATCAACCTATTCCAATACAGTCTACTTTCAGAAGTCTATATGAACTACTATGAGCTGAAACAATCGCGAAACTAGAAAGCCACTCAGATATTTAAGTACCTATTCCACTTTGAGTATAGTTCGATTCTTGTCTTGACTTATTGATATTGTTTCAAATTAATTGAAATCAGTCTAACGACCCTTCAGCGACTAGAAGGCGTCCAACGACCTCAAATCGCCGTAGATGTATGGCTGCGGCTGATGCCCTTCAGGGGGATAAACGGACTTAAATAACTGGACAAAATTATTTAGGTAAACTCAATAATATAGCCGCAGTTCATGCTAGGGCTTTGAGTTAATTCAAAATTGGGTCACAGCGCGGTAAAATGGTACGTCTCTTAGGAGTAACAAATCGCGCTACCCTCGCATGTGTTGGCTTTTAGCGTAGTAGCGCTGGAAAATTTTCATAGCTCCCCGCGCAGATGTAGACTCCGAGGCTTGGTTGGCCTGGATGACAGTACCGTGAGAAAGCGACCGCGGGAGAAACTCAGGGAAAGGTCCATCTACATTTAAGTCCGTCGGATGATGAAGCGGAGTTGTTCCGCGCTTCCCATTCTGTCTCGGCCAGCACTTGTCAGGGCCAACGTGTAGCAGGCGATTGACATTTCCCGTGGCCCTGGTTTTAGACGAGTGGAAGGAACACGTGGGGTTTAGTGGATATTCCGTTAGTGGTAACATAGCTCTACCATGGTAGGACCAGACCGGCGAGTCTCCACACGTCCTCGCCGTGATTCCCACACAGTAACAAGCCTATAAGTGGATTTATCCTTGTCAAAAAAGGGTCAAGTGTTTTAACTCGACACCCAAACATCTCCACACAAAGTGACCTAAAGACCTGATGATTTCAGTTATATTCATTGCTTGGTGAATCTCATTCATTTAATATTCTTTGTACATGGTACTAGTAAATAAAAGAATTTGTATAAATTAAAATTATATCTACAAAGAAAAATGCAATATTAAGTGGGAGAAAAATATGAAATATTTTCATGAGAAGCAAAACGGTGCAACGGCATTTCATTATGCAATTCTGAGCCTTTGGTATTCATTCGTACTGCAGGAACGTCAGTACTGAATGGGTACTGGAGGTTGGGTTATAATGTTTCTTTTGCAGAGGTACGTCGGATCTAATTAGCAATCTTGGAGCAGTGGAGCTTCAACTGCTTATGATTCCTACCATATCCGTCTTGGCTCAGTACATGCTACTATTTCTAATAGTTTGATTGTGGAATTGTGAATTTCATATAAATTTATCTAAAACATATATACAAGTATGTTACAATATAGACAAACCCGAGTTATATTTTTTATTTAAATCATAAAGTTAACAAAATATTTATACTGTTTATTCTGTATCTAGGTATATATAAGTACAAATTAAATAGTTTTTAAATTAAACTCATAAAATATTTGGGTTCTTTTAGTATTACACCAAAAGGAAGGTTTGAACTGAAAATGAACGTTGTGTCGGATATCAACCTGGCACAGCAGTTAGCTGAGTGCAAACCTTGTTTGCTGAAAATGTGCCGTAAAAATTCTGAAAATATGTTTTAATTTTTAAGATACATGTCAGCAATGTATCGGTTTTCTACCGGATCCATTTTAGATCGTATGCATTGGAGCTTTTCAATCGACTCCAGCCGTCTCCTTTCTACCATCAACCAATCGGAGATACATGTCCAACTTTGGATATACCGCCTATAAGTACGAAGCGTTTCGCAGCCACCTTTATTATGCGCAACGCAAAGGAATGGAACTTATTGCTGGAGTATTTATTTCTCTATATTTATAACCTGGGTATCTTCAAGTCCCGTGTGAATAGGTACTGTTACGACTAACCTCTTTAGTCGTCATATATATTAAGAGATATGACGTTGGAATTATTATAGAGTTTATTAGAACTATACAAACAAGTATAACACAGGTATATAACCGAACACAACAAATCCAAACGTAATGCAGAAGGTCGTAAGTCAATAAACCGCGCAAAGACCGTCACTATTAGATCTCCGATTGTACACACGTCACGCCTTGATCGTAATTGTCGCTGAACTGCCCCCCTCCTGCAATCAGGCCATCGTTTTATATTGCACAAATGCAATGTGCCCGCCCGGCAACATAGCCCGAATTTTCTAGAATCAGCTTGTACTTTAAAATCCGTAACACCTGGCTAATGATTACAATACAACAAGTGGCTGTTCTCTAGAAACGTATGCCAATAAATAACGATCATAAAAGAATTACAATAGTTTCAATGTTATTAGTTATTAGTTCAAATGCCGACGGGTAATAAATGTGCTTCTACAAATCTGTACGTGGAATTTGTCTTTGTCGGCGCCTAGGTTGTAACAATATTTTTGAATGGACACGTAGAATGCCTCCCAAAACAATCGAGGACAGAATTGTATCAGGCTGTGAGGCGAGCTGAACACATGAATGTAAGTCTCTTGATTGCTAATATAACATATAATATATTGATCAGGTTCCAGTCTCCCTTAAGAGAGCAGCAGTGCCTTTGAAGCACCTTTGGTGTTGCAAATGTCTATAGGCGATGGTAACCACTTTTCATCAAGTGGGCCGTCTGTCTGTCTGATGAGCTCCTGCAATAAAAAAAAGCATTAAATCCTGAACCAGTCTCTTATTCAAGATTCCGATCAGTTCAGAAACCGCTGCCCGTTACAGTACCTTCTGATAACACTACTTTTTAACGGTTCTAAGCGCGGTATTTTATTTGATATTTATTTCAAATGTTTAGGCCACTTTTCAGTAGCCGTGATCACGAAGGCCAAATATGTCAAATGTCAGTGAGTAATGTTAAAGTTATTTAGCCTACCGCCAATTTGTTTGTTTCATTTTGCTTTTTGTTTATGCCTATTATTTACTATAAGTTATTTTATTATGTTTACTAGTCGTCAAAAGTTAAGGAAATACTAGGTACCCTCTAGGTAAGCGTGATCCATCTTAGACCATATGTTCGCCTGATATCAGGCGAAATCATGGTGAAACTCGAAGCTACACTAATAATTTTATCCGTGCAGGAACGGAGAAAGAATACAATTTCCTGCGGCCGGCCGGCCTGTCGTAAGAGACGACTTAACAACCCACAGCCAGGTAGTAGGGCATTTGCCCGACTGGATGGCTACCACCCCTCGTCTAGAGTATGTCGCCATAACAATCTTGAGTTGTGTGCCGGAATTAGTGACCAGGTTCCAGTGACCCTTAAGAGAGCAGCAGCGCATTTGTAGCACCTTTGGTGTTGCATATGTCCATAGGTGATGGTAACTGTTTTCAATTAAGTGGGCCGTCTGCCTGTTTGCTGTACTCCTGCAATAAAAAAAAAAAAATTTTGAGATCCTGGATATCATGTAGCAGCAGAGTGCTAGCCAAGACAGGTAAAACGAGCCCAAACACGACGGGTCTATTTTATTTAGTACAGGAGTTCCTATGGCCATCTTCCGACTCCATCATCAGATCAGCTCCATGGTACCATATTATCGCATTGTTACGCGATATACATATGCGTGCAAAATTTCAGCTCAATCGGAAACCGGGAAGTTGGTCAAATTTAACTTGCAAGATTCCACCCGAACTTACAAACATAGGTACATCCATTGCAAGTTAAATACTAGCTTCTAAAAAGACTATACCTATTGCTTACCTCGCAACTTTAATTATATTGTAACGATAAATAAGTCAAAATTATAGTACACTAATAACTTAAGCTTACACGATCGATCCCTCATAATCCAGCGACAACCCACGAAATTAATTTGAAAACTGTAACGTTGGTTAAAGCGACGTAATTCGCAAATTAACTTCAAATCCCAAGCGATAAGTTTAATGCTCGCCGAAATATAACTTATATGAGATCCTTGTACGAGTCAGCCTTGAACTTTGTTAAATTTCATCTTAGTTTTCATAGTTTGCAATACTATGTTGAGTTTTGTCTTTAGGTAAGTAGAGAATGATGTAAATATTATACATAATATTGTTGCACGCAAAATCTAATCCTTTGCAGGTGTCTTATTACCACTTTGAATTTGCGCTAATCTCTTTGTTCACGCCGCCGTAAGACATCACAAAACTTTCTTTCCTCTGTTGGTATATCATGTAATTTCTTGGAAGCCATTAAGCTGTCCATTTAACGATTTCAAGAACCAGTGGGCGACATGTTATTAGGGGAACATGTTTAATTTACAAATGGACGAGGGTTGGTCAGTCGGGAAATGCGCCATCACGTTCTGACTGCGAACGAGGCGTTATCTAGAGCACTTTCGGAGCGAGTACCTAACTTATAATGACGAAATTTGCGCGATTTGTGTGATAACTATTTTCTGCCCTACGGTTTGGTTTTGTTGTATTCGGCTATACTTGTAAGAACTATGAATTACGTGGGTGTACTTTTGATAAACTGTAATAATTTTATTTAGTTTTTGAATCTACATTCCACAAATCCTCTACAAATTCGTAACAATATATATTTTTAATATAAATTCTGTCAAAAAGTATCGGGAATCGAATCGGGTTTCGAATAAATTCTTTAATTCTTTAATGGATAATTTGTTTATGGTTCCAAATTCAACGTTTTGTTTTGTTGTTAGATTCGCAGATTAGCACGTCTGTTTTTCATTTTGAACATCCTCAAAGAAGTTGGCGTTGCTACAAGCCTTAACTGGGATTTTCTATGTAAACAAGAACGGATGGCTAACGTTAACTACTATAATAACAAAGTAATTAGTAACCTATTTTCCTAGACTATTGACATTCCTTACAATTCTTCTTTAAATAGTCTTATCAATCAATTTTCAAATATATAAAGAATACCTACGTCGTTGTGCGGTGTGTGTCATGGCTACATTACTGCCATTAAACTTATAAAATAAGTACTATATAATAGTAAATAATTACTTTATAATAATAAATAAGTGCTTTATAACCACCTTTGGACACCCCTTAACCCGTCACACCCATGTTGCCCCTCGCCAATCTTGGCATTTTTAGGGGCCCATGCAGTGAGTGGCGAGTCACTGTCTGCCCATTTTTCCATGTTCCCCGAGCATTGCTACGGGCAGACGCTATAGTCCCCGTAGTCCCAGATCTCTAGTTCCGTTAGCAGTTCATCCCAATAGCCCGGTACCTTTTATTCTTATCCCCTACAGTAGTCCTACACTGACCGAGGCTTGCCCTTGGTTGTATTTTTATATGGTGTAGACAGGGATAATCGCCGGTCAGTGTCACGCCACATTTACATTAAATTTGTCAAGCCTCTACGTGTTCGCCTTCCCATGGCTCCACGTAAGCCCTCGCAAAAGTCCGGTTCATTTTTTTGGCCCGCGGTCTCTGAGAAATAATTGCTTTGTTTTAGAATAATAAAACATGTGGAAAGAATGCATGATGAAAGAATGACTAAACAATATACAATGCAAAAGTGGATGGATGCAGAAGTCGTGGAAGGCCACAACACACCTTCCATGATCAAATTGATCGTGTACTAGCAGAAGGTGCTGTCAGGAGCCTTAAGAACAGACGAGCGTGCATGACAAGAGCTATGAATGTAAAAGAAGCAAGTGAGGTGTGTAAGAATAAGCCTGAATGGCGCTCTGTTGTTCGTGCCTACCCCGCAAGGGAACTGGCGTCGTATGTATGTATAAATAAGTACTTATTATATAAAGTATAATTTATATTTTGAAATGAAACTTCTTTATAATCGTTGTGATTTGAAACTCGATGAAACGAAAAAGCGACACTAAAAAGAGACAAACACATACATTTACATAACTAAGCTTGCGAGAGAATGAGATATGAGTTTTACATTGTGCAGCACAGATTATTGGAGAGTCAATAAGACCGATGATTAAACATAGGTCCAATTTGGACCGAAATAAAACTAAAAATATTTTTTCACTAAAACAGTGAAAAATTGAAAGTGATGTTTAAGAATTTTATTTTAATTGTAATATGTTGATGGATGTAGGTTAAAGGAATTATATTTATATTAATAAAAATTAGAGAAGAATTATCTGTGACTATATTCTCTGGCCTACGGGGCCGAAACGTGGGCACTCCACAAGTTCCAAATCGCTCAACGGGCTATGGAGCGAGCTACGTTGGGTGTTTCTCTTATGGACAAAATTAAAAATGAAGATATCCGTAAGAGAACCAAGGTAACCGAGATAGCTCGCAAAATTAGTAGGTTGAAGTGGCAGTGGGCCGGTCACGTCTGCCGCAAGCCCGATGGCCGATGGAGCAGACGAGTCCTGGAGTGGAGACCGCGTCTCGGTAAACGTAGTGTGGGACGCTCTCCAGCCCGATGGACCGACGACCTGTGCAAAGTCGCCGGTAGGCGCTGGGAGAGGAAGCCGGAGGACAGGGATGAGTGGCGCCGACTAGGGGAAGCCTACGTCCAGCAATGGACTGCGAATGGCTGACGACGAGGATATTCTCTGAAGTTTCACTCCTATTGCGTGTAAACTTTTCATCATTTTTTGTTCCGGCATTAGTGACCAGCTTCCAGTCTCCCTTAAGAGAGCAGCAGCGCATTTGTACCACTTTTGGTGTTGCAAATGTCCATAGGCGATGGTAACTGCTTCCCATCAAGTGGGCCGCCTGCCTGTCTGCTGAACTCATGCAATAAAAAAAAAAACTGCACACTTTTTTATAATGTGTCTTCGAAGAAAATAATCGCTTTATACACGAATAATCAAGTTAATTTGATTCAGATTCTGAACATTACACTGAAATTAATTCAAGAATCAGTTAAGACGACGTACTTCATAAATCTCGATCCAAACCCCACGAGACAAGTTTAATTAACTCGCGCTAAGTTATCACAGTGAAAGAACAAAGGTCACGGCCTTCTTGTGATGGAACTATTTATTAACTCCGATTCATAAGGATTATGGAGGATTGCGGACTTGATTCAGAAGAAACAGATCTTATACTAATACTAGCTGTGTCCGCGACATCGTCCGCGTGGAATTTGCTTTCAAAACCCTCCGATTTTGAAACATTGTATATCCCCAAATTAAGCAAGTTACGCTTATGTTATGGGTAATATATAACGTACTACTATGGGGCCGATCCCAGATACCCAGACCATAGTAAATAACGGAGAAAATACGTTTCCGAAATTTACTATACCCGGATCGAACCCGGAGCCTCTGCGTTGCAGTGAGGTAGGCCGGTAAAGGTTTAGCCCGCTCAACCACAGAGACCGTGGTGCTCCGCTCCTATTGGTCTTAGCGTGATGATATATAGCCTATAGCCTTCCTCAATAAATGAGCTATCCAACACTGAAAGAATTTTTCAAATCAGACCAATAGTCCCTGAGATTAGCGCGTTCAATTAAACAATATTAGTATATTTGGCTACAACACTAATAATTACATTTTAAATATCGCGATATCTTTTGAATAAAACGTCCGAATTGAATAATTCAAAAAGTTCTAGAAAGATATGGAATTCGTCTTGAATATGGAGTAATTTATTTTGATAAGGATTAATACCAAGGTACAAAATAAAGAGTTTTTGAAGCGACGGCATTTTAATTATTTAAAAAAATAAAAGAAATCACTTATTGTGAGATAACTACAATAGTTAGACGGTTACGCTATATTTTTTGTAGACAATTATGTTATGCAAAGTGGTAGTACAATGTTTTGTTCTATAATCAATAGTTTTCGCAGCGCACGCCGTGTAAGGATTTTTTCGGGTCATTTTTTTACACCTTGGGTTATATTATTGGACTTTTAGTAAGGATCCCTAATGTTTTTGAAAATATAGTATAGCCTATAACCTTCCTCGATAAATGTACTATTCAATACTGAAAGAATTTTTCAAATCGGATCAGGGGTTCCTGAGATTAGCGCGTTTAAACAAACAAACTCTTCAGCTTTATAATATTATATAGATATAAAGCTGAAGAGTTTGTTTGTTTGCTTGAACGCGCTAATCTCAGGAACTATTGGTCTGTTTTGAAAAATTCTTTCAGTGTTAGATAGCCCATTTATCGAGGAAGGCTATACGCTATATATCATCACGCTAAGACCAATAGCAGCGGAGCACCAATGAAGAACGTTTCAAAATCGGGGGTTTTGAAAACAAATTCCACGCGGACCACGTCACGGGCACAGCTAGCTATTATATATTATATAAAGGAAGTAAGGAACTAACAATTAAATAAGGAATTACTTATAAGAAATAGAGCAGTTGACACATTTTACAAACAATTCTAGAATTAGAATTAAGAATTCATTGGTCTCTAGTTACAAGGTAAACAAGTACAAAGTGCTTAATTTAACATTACGCGACGATCGTCACTCCCCGTACTGGTTTTAAACTGTGTTACGGCAGACTAAGTTCAAATCCCGTAAGGTAAAAATATCAAAAGATAGATATTTGTTTCGAACTACCTTTCAAATAATTAGTAAGCACAAAAAAATGAGTTATTTTAAAATAATGTTCATATCAATCGAGATAAGTAAAACTGAAGTGTTTGTTTGTAATGTCAAAATAACAGCTTTTTACTAAATGCACATGAAAGTATATATAGCAACAACTTATATAAAAAAAACATATTTTTTTGTTTGTCTGTCTGGATGTTCTGGCTAATCTTCAAAACGCCTGGACCAATTTTGACGGGATAGATAGCTATCTATACATAGACTAGGAAGTAAAATTAAATTTTAACTTATATGTATAACCTTCAAAGTGTTCTCTAATGGAACTTATTTCGAATAAAAGCTTTTGAATTTGAATTTGAATTGCCGATTGAAAATGGGTGCTACGAAGTGGTAATTTCAGTTTAGGAAAAAGAAAGAAGAAATAATTTTAATTACCTATAGTTAAAACAATAATTAGTAAGCTGTTTACTAATATCTGTTTTCTTGCAGTATTGATGTGATACTTTCATTGATGGAATTTCACTGATGTTTAGAGACTTACTTAGTAAAAATAATTTTAGTTAATGTATTTTATATTTAAATTACTTATTAGACTTTTTAGATTACATGGATTTATCCGTGCAGGAACGGAGAAAGAATACAATTTCCTGCGTCCAGACGTCCTGTCGTAAGAGGCGACAGAACAACCCACAGCCAGGTGGTAGGGCATTTGCCCGACTGGATGGTGACCAACCCTGCTCTAAAGTATGTCGCCATAACAACCTTGAGTTGTGTTCCGGCATTAGTGACCAGGTTCCAGTCTCCCTTAAGAGAGCAGCAGCGCATTTGTAGCACCTTTGGTGTTGCAAATGTCCATAGGCGATGGTAACCGCTTTCCATTAAGTGGGCCGCCTGCCTGTCTGCTGAACTCCTGCAATAAAAAAAATAACACACGCACACATACATACACACCCTATACTATGCAGACACTTAAATATAAATACTTATAATATCATCTCCATCCTAATATTTTACGGTTATAGTTTAGGATTCAGAATTTGCTCTTTATATAACAAATTAGCCTTGAACTACAAGTAGTTTCTTGCAGTCGGTTGGCTACCATTGTTAACTGTAACACAGGTTTGATCCTAGTGCGGGGTCTTGGCAATCACTTAACAGCGTTTCTTTTGGACAATTCTGTCTTTCTAGTACTTTTTACTTGTAACAATTTTTTTTGTAAATAAATATAATAATAGCAGCCCATAAATGTCCCACTGCTGGGCTCGGGCCTCCCACTATAGGGGAAGGGACAATATACCCGCCACGCTTGTCCAAGGCGGCTTGGCAGGTTTGACACATCGGTTATCTCGATGTGCAGGTTGCATCACGATGTTTTCCTTCACCGTTATTAGCACGTGGTAATCGTAACAATATTGCACATTAGGTCAGAAAACTGCCTAAGCGGTGCATGCGTTCCGGCCAGGATCAAACCCGCGCCCTTTGGGTCTGGGACGCGTGCGCTAGCCATTACGCTACCACGACTTCTTTTGTAATTTTTTTTGTAATGACTATGAAATATATATTTTATTATTTATTTAGAAAAAGTAGTGTTTTCTGAGTGCGTTCTTAAATTTAGGCTATGTTTTGGACTTTTGACAGCGCATTGTAATATTAATATGGTATTATTTTCTTAAATACTACATTTATAAAAAGAAACCATGCCCTACAAAATTAATGACATCACTTGACACACGTCACTCCAGCCTTGTGAAAAGACTGCTGTTTAGTGCTAGTAAAACATTCCTCAACGGTTATTGGTCTTCTAACAATGTATTCAAAAGATTAGTTATAGCATGTCATAAAATTCATAACACTTTATGATGTGTTATTGCTGAAATAATAATTTAATACATTGTTGTGGTCAATATATTACAGTCGCAACATTCTTGCAAAGGTTCTTATTGTTTTACGATGGGTATAAGTGACAGCTTGTTCCTACTTGTCGGGTGTCGGCGCCTCTTCACACTGATCGGTTGTTGGACACCAACGAAGCTTTTGTTGGGATGTATTATTTGAGGAAAAATTAGAAAAAAAAACCAAGACAAGAAAATTTTGTCTTCACCCAATCCATAGGGAAAGATTTGCTTTGGGAACATTTCAGAACTTAATAAGTGTGTGGCGATTTAAGTCAGTATTCTTTGTCACTGGCCAGTCGGCCATAGACTGCTTGGTGACTTGACAACTGTCACAGTCATTATAGTAAGAGAAATGTCGTCTCATGAAAATGTATATAATGTAATCCATATAAATCTAGTTATATAATTAATAGTTCTAACATTTGGCTTTGTACAATTTATTAGCTGAAAATTATATATTTACTTAAAATGTATAGTAAAAAAAAAAAAATATATACTTAAATATAAAACAGAAAATTAGAACACATATCAATCAAGTTTCCACTAAATATAATTTATGTAATAAAAACAAAATTATTTAAAAATTGGCTCAAAAAATTAATTAGCAAAAAAGAATACAATTATACGAAAATTAATAACATGTCTATTTAAGTGAGGTCAATATGGAATAAAATGTCATCACAATAATTACTAACAAAATAGAGAGAAAAAAAGAAAGGTATAAAAAAAAGGGTAAATCATTGCATACATACACACATACATAACTTCACGTTGTTGTTCGTGCCTAGCCCGCAAGGGAACTGGCGTGAAGTTATGTTCGTATGTAAATCATTGCATTATTCAAAATTACATTTTTTTTTAATTTGGGTTTTAAATTGATATAAATTACATATGAAAGGATCTACGTTACTAAATAGTGCATTGTATTGCAGACAAGTGACGTATAAAAATGTGTTTTTTGTGTAGTTAGTTTTTATGAGCGGTACTAAGAATAGGGATTTATCACGTGAGCTCAAACGAGGACACTTCAGGAATAAATTATTGATGAGAAATGGGGAATCAACGTATGTTATAGTCAAACATCGAAGCTCTGGCGCTCCTAGGTTTGACTAGTCAAACCTCAGCTTTGACATATAGTCTTAGTCAAAGTCCAAATAAATGACGTCTTTCTGCCTTTGATTAACGAATTTTTATCTAACCCAGGAGAGACTAATTTATACAGTCGACGGCCTCTGTGGTTGAGCGGGCTAAGCCTTTGCCGGCCTACCTCACTGCAACGTAGAGGCTCCGGGTTCGATTCCTGGTATAGTAAATTTCGGAAACGTATTTTCTCCGTTATTTACTATGGTCTGGGTATCTGGGATCGGCTCCAGAGTACTCCGTTGTATATTACCCATAACACAAGCGTAACTTGCTTAATTTCGGGATATATATATACATATATTATTACAGTCATTAAGCATGTAACAAGTGGTGTACAAATCGACGTTTGACCGAGTCTGCCTTAGTCGTTTCTAGGATCGACTAGGCAAAGCCCGAAACAGATTATTTTACTTTCGACGTTTGACTAAAATACTTTAGTCAAAGGCCGAAATCGGAATTTGTCGGGTTTTGTCCAAAGGCCGTGGTCAAACCTAAGATAAACCAGTCATTCCGGGAAGAGACCGCATATCGAACTTTGACTACAACATATACACTAATGAACGGGTCATTTTATTTCTGCAACGACAGCATATGTTTTTCAAAACCCCCGAAGTTGACCAGAGTTTCAATTACACAGGCTCAGCTTGCACCTGATTTTCCTTGAAAAATATTTAATAATTTGAAAAATCATGAAAATTTGTCATGACAAGAGTTACGAATGTCAAAGAAGCAAGTGAGGTGTGTAAGAATAAGCCTCAATGGCGCTCTGTTGTTCGTGCCTACCCCGCAAGGGAACTGGCGTGAAGTTTTGTATGTATGTATGAAAATTTGGCTTGGACTAGATATACAAATCTTATAAAGCTATCTTTGAAAAAAATATTTATTAGCAAGCCGACAACAAACAAGCTGTCCCGTTTTGCGGTCCCTAATTTTCCCTAAAAATGTTGCGGGAAACTTTTTCTGTGCCGTTTGTGTAACGTAACGTATTACGTTAAAATAAGGGTGTTTCATTATCCGTGACGTTAGGGTGTTGTATAATAACGTGGTCGACGTAACCTACGGTCTAGGCAGGTACACAGAGAACATACGTGAGCAGATTTTGGCCGATAAAGCTGCGTTTATTACCTGAAACAAAACAGAAAGATATGATTACTTTATAACGTTACGAAACATCTTTACTGGCATGGTTATGGCGGTCTAGGGTTCGATTCTCAACAAGATAAATGTCATAAACAAATTTCGGTTATTGTGGTCTGGGTGGTTGCTATCGGCCATATTACCCATAACGTAAGCGTATCTATCTTGGGAATATAAGTACAGTGTGCATGTCGTTTATTGTTTTATTTATTTACAATGCACTACGTTCTTTTCCTCGGCTTTTCTCGCATATATTTAAAACGTATATCCCTTGTTTTTTTTCGATAAAAAGTAGTTGGTCATTTTTGGAATTAATATATTTTAGACCTGGCATAATTTTTTATTAACCATGTATGTATAGTATGTATGAAATTATTGTGTTAGTTTAAAATTTAGTTTTATTATTCCATATAACACCGTGAGCTGGTTTGAAATTGGCCAACCAATTTAAAGATTAAGTAACAATTTGGAATATAATGTTTTAATTGAATTTGTTTTTAAAATATACGAATTTGTACTCATAGTTATAACAAATTCAAGAAAATTATTGCATCTGGATATATTACATTCTTTTCTGACAAAATAATGTGAAAAGTAAAAATAAATGTCACCGTGTTTTTGAATTCAAAAATATGCTGCGGCACCGTCACATATATGTTCCCGTGATCTCCCAAATATCAGCACCACCGCGGTGAGGTGTAACAGCGCTGTGGGGACTAGCAATGGACTAAGCCGTACGTGCGGCAGGCTCTAATTACGCACTTTGGGACTTAATGTCCTCGTTATGAGGCCAAGGTTTCGGGCCGGTTAGGTGTCTACTTAGCTGATGGATGGATTCATGTACTTTGCCACTGGAAACTACCGACGGTTTACACTTTAGCCCGAAATCATCTAAAATTTATCGAGGTTGTTACAAGGCTTGTTAATGAAATTTTGCAAACTATAAATCTAAAAAGTTTCCTTCTATAATCTATGATGCTGAATAGAGAGAGAAAGCGAGAGAGAAATAACACTTTATTGTACACCATTACAGAAAACAAAAAAACTTATTGCCTAAAAATAATAATGTAGATATATAAAAGAATAAAAATAAATTGTAGAAATCTATGTACGAGTATAACATGAGAACGACTTTACTGATTTTGATGAAATTTTTGTGTGTATTTGAGTGGGTCCCCGGGTGATTTAAATTCACAATTGCAACCGGTAGGAGGCACTGGGAACGGGTTCTAGAATCCTCGTTATCTCCTGGACCGAATTTGATGATTTTATTTTAGCGAGTTTGAGTAGGTAGGCGCCGTATGTTTTATATTCACAATTGGTACCGGGTTATAGATTTTTATTTCTTCAGGGCAGGAAAACGTCCGCAGGGACCGCTAGTAATTTACAATGATAAAATGAGTTTAAAAGGTAACCAGATTTTTTTCAATTTTTCAACTTTCAGTTTAAATCAAATTGGAATTCGTTTTTTTAATCTAGCCATTTTAAATCATTGCCAGAAAAATTCTCGCGGGCTTCGCAGGATAGAAAGTAGTGCAGAGTTTAAGTCTAAGAATTAACTGCCGATCAGTGAAAACAATCGGCCCAGTAGTTTTTACGTGTATCCCAAATAAACGGACTAGAAATCTAAAAAAAAATTGCATCGTCTTCTCCATCCTTTACATATTTCAGATTTTTTTTTTAAATAGCTTTAATGTACAGACATGGCATGTTTAAAATTTTATAATATTGTTACATACCGACAAAGAAACGCGTACCTGGTTTATTGCCTCTCTCGCATTCAGAGTTCTTTTGTTTACGTCGTATTTAAAATTTGCAATAAGACAATAGCCTATTGTTATTGTACTTATTTATGGCCGTCATTAGTGTCGAACTAAATCCTTATTGTCATTGTTTTCAACTTTGTTGGCCGTTCGCACGTGTGCAAATTACATTTTCTTGGAAGAACCCAATCCCAACAGATATACAATGCAAAAGTGGATGGATGCAGAAGTCGTGGAAGGCCACGACACACCTTCCATGATCAAATTGATCGTATACTAGCGGAGGGTGATGTCAGGAGCCTTAAGAACAGACGAGTGTGCATGACAAGAGTTATGAATGTCAAAGAAGCAAGTGAGGTGTGTAAGAATGGGCCTAAATGGCACTCTGTTGTTCGTGCCTACCCCGCAAGGGAACTGGCGTGAAGTTATGTATGTATGTATGTATGTAACTATAAAACAATGCCCGAACAGAGGGGTGAGGCAGTCGACCGACGATTACGATACAAGCAAGACGTGTACATTCGACAAGCGATATAGTGACGGACTTTGCGCGTGTTATTGATCGCGCAGCCTGTAACGAGTTGTGTCTAGTTTTATTTGTACCTGTTTGTATAGTTCTAATAAATTCTATAGTAATTCCAACGGCGTTTTAATTCGAGTCCCACACTCGTAACAATATTATAGATAACTATATACGTCCTAAATCAAAGAACATCACAAAAAAAATAGATAAAGAACAATAAAAATAACATTGGTTACCAATTTCCCCTGGTATTTATCAAACAGCGATTACGCAATCGGCCCGTACCGGAAGTGGCGTGTAAGTGAAGCAAATATGGCGGGCGGAAGCGGGTCGTAAGTCACGCCGCAAATTCCCGGACGGCTTCCGGTTGGTATGTTGATTCACTGCGGCTAGACGACGGAACGACAATCGCTGCGACTGTTTGTCGTATGTCTGTGGGCTTAATGCTTTTTATATTTGTAATTAAAGAATATCGAGGAAGTTTAATTTATTTAAGAAATGAGTAACATTTATTTTATCCGTGCAGGAACGGAGAAAGAATACAATTTCCTGCGGCCGGGCGGCCTGTCGTAAGAGGCGACTTAACAACCCACAGCCAGGTGGTAGGGCATTTGCCCGACTGGATGGCTACCACCCCTTGGTCTAAAGAATGTCGCCATAACAACCTTGAGTTGTGTTCCGGCATTAGTAACCAGGTTCCAGTTTCCCTTAAGCGAGCAGCAGCGCATTTGTAGCAACTTTGCTGTTGCAAATGTCCATAGGCGATGATAACCGCTTTCCATCAAGTGGGCCGTCAGTCTGTCTGCTGATCTCCTGCAATAAAAAAATAAAAAAAACAACGACACCAGGAGACCTGGTTTTAATTAGGTGGCTAACAGCTGCAGTATTATTAATTGTTATTACATTTTATAATATAGCAGCGACTGGTAGAGGTAAAATGATACTTCACATGGCAGAGAAGTAGTATTATTGAAGAGAACTAATTTATTTTAGAAACGGTAACCTTAAGTGTATAACACAATGTGTGAGTGGGACTGATGATGTGCGAGCGAGATAGAGCAACTATTAATATGTGCGTTCCCGCGTTGCCAGGGACGCCAGGAGACATAGGCCCTCCAAAGGATATACTAGGCGTGTTGCTGGGAAGTTTCTTTCGCCGTTTCTTCTCTCCCAGCCATAACACTTTGCGAAACGGCAGTAAGATAGCGTAGACCGCCGCGAACCGCCGATTCCGGTCCGCCGGGATCCTTCCCCTCGGGTTTTATATTACCCGTCGCCCGTTCTCAATTACTGGATTGTGTCGCCCTATGGTGGGCATCATTAGATTCATCCCCATTCTAATAGCAACAGTCCAGCGGAGGTAAAACTCCCTTTTTTTATTTATTTTTTATTGCAGGAGTTCAGCAGACAGGCAGACGGCCCACTTGATGGAAAGCGGTTACCATCGCCTATGGACATTTGCAACACCAAAGGTGCTACAAATGCGTTGCTGCTCTCTGAAAGGAGACTGAAACTTGGTCACTAATCCCGGAACACAACACAAGGTTGTTATTGCGGCATACTCTAGACCAGGGGTGGTCGCCATCCAGTCGAGCAAATACTCTACCACGTGGGTTGTTTAGTCGCCTCTTACGAAAGGCCGCCAGGCCGCAGGAAATTGTATCATTTCTCCGTACCTGCACGGATAAAACGCTCCCTAGGGAGCTTCCTCGAGCAAGTTTCCACCCGAAAACCCCGATAAAGTTGTGAGGTTTTCGGACTAACAACAGAAAATCAATTGCAATAAAATAAAGCGCTAGTCAAGTAGTTCGTTGTCCACTGCGATGACTAGACGTATGCAGCTCCCATAATAACATTGAGTTTGTTCGCTTTTAACTGCTTTCTCCCATGATTTTAAGGTCTATGATATACCACGCTTATCTAGAAGATACCTATTCACTCATGATTTGAAGACTCCCATAAAGTATTCGTCAGGAACAACAAACTCTAACAAATTGTACCATACTTCGGCGGTATCCACCAGAAAAGAGGAAGCAAAACATTTAATTCTGGGAGCCTGATATGGCATCTTTTGCAGATTCGTATTACGACCATGACAAGTATCAAAACAAAGTGGAGCTTCACGCTATGTCTTACATCTTCCAGTATACCTAGACACGTATCAATTTCCCTAGTGATTTTTCAAAAGTGACCGCTTCAGATAAGTCAACGGCAAAGGCTCATTAAAACGATTGCATACCAATCTGTTACATTTTGATCTAAATCCGGGTTCCCTAAAAAACCACACTTGTACCTTTCTTACTTAAAACATCTCTCTTTTCTTTCACCATATCCCAATTACTTGGGGTCGGCACAATATGTCTTTTCCTTCCACACTCTTCTATTCTGACATACCTCTTCTGTCACACCGCATATCATCATGTCATGCTTCACACAATCCATCCATCTTTTTTTTGGTCTACCTTTAAATTTGTACCCATCGATCTTGTAGTATAACATTCTTTTTGTCACGTGACTTTCATCCCTCCTCATTATATATATATCATTCTTATTTAAAACATCATTATCTTGTAAATACTTTATAGAATCAAATGTTATCTACATAAATGACAACGTAACAGAACACCGAATTTTACTTACGATAGATGTACATGAAATAACAATTCCATCAAAAAGTAAATACACAAAAGTCTGCATTTTGCGCCATTTCAGCCTCGGTAACGCCAGCAAAGCCGGAGCGGTTTACACGAGGGTTAAAAGCAAAAACAAGGCCGAGAAAGGGTTAAAGCAACAGCTAGTCTGTGCTGATTTATTGCTTGTTTCACTTAAGATATTAGAGAGACTTTTTCATCTTTGCAAATATGAAAGAAGGATGTTGAAAAAATTTCTCAGATTCTCTCCGTGGCTATGTTCACGTGTTTTATTTTATTACATGAATACAACAACCAGGCAGACGGTATACCTAAGCGATGATCGTCGTCTACAGATATTTCTAACACCAAAGCGCTATATATCTGTGCAGGAACGGGGAATGAATCCATTTTTTTTTATTGCAGGAGATCAGCAGACAGGCAGACGGCCCACTTGATGGAAAGCGGTTACCATCGCCTATAGACATTTGCAACACCAAAGGTGCTACAAATGCGCTGCTGCTCTCTTAAGGGAGACTGGAACCTGGTCACTAATGCCGGAACACAACTCAAGGTTGTTATGGCGACATACTTTAGACCAGGGGTGGTAGCCATGCAATCGGGCAAATGCCCTACCACCTGGCTGTGGGTTGTTTTGTCGCCTCTTATGACAGGCCGCCCGGCCGCAGGAAATTGTGTTCTGTCTCCGTTCCTGCACGGATAAATTTGTTGCGGGCAGACGGCCTGTCGTAAGAGGCGACAAAAGAACTCACAGCCAGGTATTAGGGTATTTACCGGTATGGATGGCTACCACCCTTGGTCTAGAGTATGCCCCCATAAGAACCTTGAGTTGCTTTCCGGCATCAGTGGCCTGGTTCCAGGCACCCTTTAGAGAGCGGCAGCACATTGGTAGTAGTAGTACCTTTGATGTTATAAATGTCCATAGGCGATGGTAACCGCTTTCCATCAAATGGGCCGTCTGCCTGTCTGCTGAACTGGTACAATAAAAAAAAGAATACGCAGGGAGACGCAAAATCTTTCCGTAGCCTAAGCGATTTTAAACCATCTTTCAGTAAAGGTAGCCGACTATACGAACAACGTGATGCTGGTTGGAGTCGAGGGACATGAAGGTTAATATGTAAATAACTGATTACTTTAATGTGATACTGACTGACCTCAAGTGTAAATATAGTAATTCAATAACGGCTATTTAAAGTTAATCAGCCATTATATCACTCTCAGTGCGGTACTAATATGCTGCCGTCCTCGAAGTGGGTAATGGAACCTAGCCACTGATACCGGATCATTACATAAAACATACAAAATAGACCGCAACGGATTTATCCCCTGATTCGCGAAGCTGGCATACAGGCAGATAGCCAAATCATGAAAAGAGGTTACCGTCGCCTAAAGGCGTTAGCAATACTAATGGTGAAGCCAATGCGTTGTCAGCCTTAAGGATGGGGTACAGAGGATGGAATACGGGGATGAGATAAAGGTCATAATAGGAATGAGATTTTAGGGATGTCCCGACTAGGTGGAGGAGCGAGATGGAATGCTCCTCCGTCTCAAAGGAAGATCTTCCAGCGAAGCTATCGCTATGCCTCGCGGGCCTAGGCCCATCTATTATTGTTGGAAATATACCAGTGAAGACAGTGCCCCGAATATGGCTTAGGAGCGAGATGGAATGATCCTCCGTCTCAAAGGGAGATCTTTCAGCGAAGCTATCGCTATGCCTCGCGGGCCTAGGCCCATCTATTATTGTTGGAAATACGCCAGTGAAGACAGTGCCTCGACTAGGGTGTAGGAGCGAGATGGAATGCTCCCCCGTCTCAAAGTAAGATCTTCCAGCGAGGTTATTCTTGTTCCTCGCACGCCTAGGTTCATCTTTTAATGTTGGAAATTTGTATATATTCTTTGCACGTTTCGGGAATCGTTTGCGACCTCAATTATTGCACAGCGCCATCTATTGGCTTGTAAGTGTTTCTTTACAAGATAGAAGGGAATGAACATGGGATTGGAATAGGGGGATGGGATAGGATGGAGAGGAAAATGGGCCATAGGAACTCTCACTCATCGCACGAAACACGGTTAGTTCCAGGCTAACCTTTTCACACGGATATACTGTGAGAGCGTGGCATCACACTTTTACACATATAACTTCATTACATTTCATTCTTCGATTTGTTTTAACACTTCATACATTACAACTGAGTCCGACTCGCACACGGCCATTTTTTAAAACTCTCATCTTAGAACAGAACCGCAACGTCTGTTACCATTTCCCGCTTATCTGTTGCCCCCGCTCTCGAGCCATTGGTCTATTTCCAAACGCACCGTTTCCTGAGTGAATCGCCAGTGATTATTTTCAGTTTGTTTTTCCACACTCCACTAATATCCAGTCGAATGTTTTGAAGCGTAATTTCAATGAAATCACGCCGTTTCGTTGAACTTGTTCGTAGTGTTTAGTCTCGGGCTAAGAATTGTTGCCTTTAATGTGATTTACTCAGGACATGCACTTTGAATTAAACTGTAATCATTCTGTACTGATTTTTCAAAAATCTACTTTTGAAACGGATTTTAAACTTAATTCCTGATGAGCTAGTCTTTAGCTCGGAAATTACTTCTATGGGCTTGAAAACGTAAAAATACCAATGAAATAATAAAGATACAAACTGATGAAATAATAACATTGAAATAATAGTAATAATTGTATAAAAAAATCTTAATAATAAATCGGCAAATAAACACACATAGTACATAGATATTCCTTAGCTTAGCAAATTACGCTTGTTTTATGGGTAATATACAACGGACCGTTTTGGGATCGACCCCAGACACCCAGATCATAGTAAATTACGGAAAGTTATTTATGAAATGTACCATGTCAGGAATAGAACCCGGAGCCGCAGTGAACTAGGCCTGCAAAGGCTTAGCGAACTCAACAAAATCGATTTTAAATTAATTTCCTGAAGAGCCAGATACTCTGCATGATCAGAGAGTCAATTGCACACTTGAATCTTAAACAAAGCTTGGATGAAAATTAAAAAAAAAAAACAACAATAGATAATCATTTTATAAAAAAATTGACCAACAAGCTTTAAAAAGTTATGTATATTTTAAATAATAAAACGTCAAAAACAAAGAGAAGAATAACATGTTTTATACATTAAATACATAGTATCCGTGCAGGAACGGAAAAAGAATACAATTTCCTGCGGCGACGTAAGAGGCGACTTAACAACCCACAGCCAGGTGGTAGGGCATTTGCCCGACTGGATGGCTACCACCCCTGGTCTAAAGTATGTCGCCATAACAACCTTGAGTTGTGTCCCGGCATTAGTAACCAGGTTCCAGTTTCCCTTAAGAGAGCAGCAGCGCATTTGTAGCAACTTTGGTGTTGCAAATGTCCATAGGCGATGGTAACCGCTTTCCATCAAGTGGGCCGTCTGCCTGTCTGCTGAACTTCTGCAACAAAAAAAAAAAAGACGGCCCACTTGATGGAAAGCGGTTACCATCGCCTATGGACGTTTGCAACACCAAAGGTTGCTACAAATGCGCTGCTGCTCTCTTAAGTGAGTTAGGAACCTGGTCACTAATGCCGGAACACAACTCAAAGTTGTTATGGCGCCATGCTCTAGACCAGAGGTGGTAACCATCCCGTCGGGCAAATGCCCTACCATCTGTCTGCTGATCTCCTGCAATAAAAAAAAATGTGCCCCATCCCCCAATTTAGTCTTACAGGATTTAATGGAATATCATAATTACTTTTTTTATTATTAAAGACAACAGAATATAACAAATTAGCTACTAGGGAAAGTTGTAATAACGCCTAATTAATGTTAAATTAATCTGTAACAGTGTGCTGTCTCTTGTCATCATTGTCAAACTTGTCTCAAGTCAACAAGAAGACATAACTTCTACGAATAACGTGTATTAAATTGAACAAACCCTTTAAAGTAGGCAAAGAATAATAGACTTAAATATAAGCAACATATGGTCCTTCGAGCCGGATTATATCTAAAATGTACTTAGCGATATTCGCTAATCTAATTTTTCCAGCTAGTCGATTGTACTTAGTCAAAGGAAGAATAAAAATCTTAAAAACTAATATATCGTGGTAACCATTATTCTTACATCCATTATATTATTTCCAATAGTACCCTCATCAAGCTGGCTTTGTTTAACCTCGTGATTTATAATCAACCCTATCGACCTCCATGATCTAGTACGTTCATAATTTAATATAGTGTCAGAAAATATTAAAATCGGTTTTTTAGAAACAAAAAGACAAGTCGTAGCAAAATATCAGTCAATAAGGTACGGTAAGGTAAGGTAAGGTAACTATTTATTGTACACCAATGCATAGATAAACAGAAGTAGAAAAAACAAAAGATAATACAACGGGCGGCCTTATCGCCAAAAAGCGATCTCTTCCAAGCAACCCTTGGCATTTGCCCGACTGGATGGCTACCACCCCTGGTCTAAAGTATGTCGCAATAAGAACCTTGAGTTGTGTTCCGGCATTAGTGACCAGGTTCCAGACTCCCTTAAGAGAGCAGCAGCGTATTTGTAGCAACTTTGGTATTGCAAATGTCCATAGACGATGGTAACCGCTTTTCATCAAGTGTGCCGTCTGCCTGTCTGTTGATCTCCTGCAATAAAAATAATAATAATAATAATCTTAGAGTCACAATGTTATTTTTCAATTTACATAATTTCTCTCGTACCATCCTTTTTGAAGTAGTCTTTAAATATATCTTACAAAATCGACTGAGTAACCGAATACGTTTGTGGTTAAACTGAAAATTGTTATTCTATGTTTGAGAAGTAAGATAGATTTTTTTTTATTGCAGGAGTTCAGCAGACAGGCAGATGGAAAGCGGTTACCATCGCCTATGGACATTTGCAACACCAAAGGCGCTACAAATGCGCTGCTGCTCTCTTAAGGAACACTGTGGAACCTAGTCACTAATGCCGCAACACAACTCAAGGTTGTTATGACGACATACTTTAGACCAAGGGCGGCAGCCGTCCAATCGGGCAAATGCCCTACCACCTGACTGTGGGTTGTTTTGTCGCCTCTTACGACAGGCCGCCCGGCCGCAGGTAATTGTGTTCTTTCTCCATCCCTGCACGGATAAAATTGATATTTTAAAACGTTCTTTTAGAGTTTTAATTCTTTTTTGATTTACACAAAGCAATAAAATATAAAACGAAAATTTTAATCGTATTATAAACTAGCTGTGCCGACCACTTCGTCCGCCTGGATTTTCTTTTCGAAACCCTAAAACAAAGTAGCCTAAGTCACTTCATACAATATCAGCTATCTCCCAGTGAAAATCCCGTCAAAATAGGTCCAGCCGTTTCTGAGATTAGCCGGAACATCCAGACAGACAGACGAAAATTCTAAAAATTGCATTTTCAGAATCTCCTGGTTCGAATTATCTCCCCTAATTTTTTCCACATTTTTTGACATTACAAACAGACACTTCAAACTGTATTTATCTGCATAGAAGAAATGGTTTATTTTATTCGCCAGATTCAATACCTTATCGTCTGTGAAAAGGACGATCCGCAGACATCACTATTCGTGCATTCCTGTCAATAAACTACCAGATTATCATGTGTCCATTATACCTTTACCCTCCCATATTACGGAACTTGATGCGTGTGATTTTAATGACAGCTGTCACGCCGTATCTGGGGATATTTTAACAAGTATAGGATCGTTTGAAAACAGTTTACAAAGCGGCCCATAAAGCAACGGGGGTTCGCCGTTTCGCCAAATCGCAAAAATTCGCAATTTATTCATAAACTTTCCCAAAACGGTGTCTGTGTATCTGACAATGATTTACATTGTTAACCGTGCAAACGTTTGTTCGTCGTTAGCGGTTTCTTGGGGATCACACAGCTTAGAACCTAGTCCAACATTTTTCTCCGCTTTTTTTGAGTTACGTGGCAAAAGGGCATAAGGATCAACGTTTTTAAGCTTTACAAAACCATACATTGTGAATGATTTGACACTCTTGTTTTTAAGGTTACAATACCTATATAAACAGGAAACCTTTTGGTTTCAACAGGAGTTTGTTCTTAATTTAAAAAAAAAATCACATGAAATCAGTCAAAATATAAAAGGAAACGTATTGAGATTTTAAATTTTTGACTGATTTAGCCTAAGTAATGTTTTAAAATAATCACCTAGCTACATTTAAGTCATATAGGATTTAAGAGCATTCTAAAATTTTTCTTTACTGGAAGATTGAAGACAAAACAACCCACAGCAACAGGTAGGGTATTTGCCAGACTGGATGGCTACTACCCTTGGTTTAGAAAATGCCGCCATAACAACCTTATTTTGTATTCCGGCATTAGTGACCAGGTTCCAGTCTTCCTTAAGAAAGCAGCAGCGCATTTGTAGCCTTTGGTGTTGCAAATATCCTTAGGCGATGGTAACCACTTTCCATCAAGTGGGCTGTCTGCCTGCCTACTGTACTCATGCAATAAAAAAAATGATTGTCATTGCTGGTAGTTCTTCTTTTTCCATGATAATTATACCTGAAGATCAATTTGATATTTATAAATATACAGGGTTATAAGCTTGCCCTATACTAAGCCGAGACTATCATGTAGTAGGAGTAATGACCATTCTACACTGAGAGCTTCAATAAAAAAAATTGGTGTTCATAAAAAAACTAAAATTGATTATCCATTTTTAGAACGTACACCTCTAGTCACGTGTACACATGTACCCGTACGCCTTACGCACATGCCAGTGCGTAATAGTGCGCGTGCGCATAATCAACTAGAGCGGTAGTACACTTCCTCGCTCTGCCTTATTATGATCTTTTGCTACCAAAGGGTTCAAAATGTTTGATTGCTGTAATCAGCACAATATCAATATCGATATTGTTTGATCGTTACTAACCGAATGTTGATCGATATCGTTAAACATCAGATCGGTCAGATGCGTCCAGCTCAGATCTGATCCATATAATACTTTATCGATTGTAATGATTTTATGACATGACTGAATAGAATGATGTAGTGTGTAACCACCTTAACGCGCCTACTGTTTTCGTGACCCCAAATAAACTCACAGCTGTTTACCAGAGTTGGGAGACCAATTTTTTAATGAAATCTTTGAACCTCCATATCTCAAAAACTATTGGGTATTTTTAGAAAACTGTAAGAACAAAAGTTGTTTAGAATTATATGTACTGACACATATTTTCGACTTAGTACAGGGCAAGCTATAACCCTGTATTAGTATATCCTCCGTATTTATCCGTACAGGAACGGAGAAAGAATACAATTTCCTGCGGCCGGGCGGCCTCTCGTAAAAGGCGACAAAACAACCCAACTTTGACTTGTGTTTCGGCATTAGTGACCAGGTTCCAGTCTCCCTTAAGAGAGCAGCAGCGCGTTTGTAGCACCTTTGGGGTTACAAATGTCCATAGGCGATGGTAACCACTTTCCATCAAGTGGGCCGTCTGCCTGTCTGCTGAACTCTTGCAATAAAATAAAAAAAATCCTCATATACTCAAATTAAAAAGTTTTTATTTAAACTAAGTTGAACTGGATAACTATATTCTACCGATTGAAAAGTACTGAAAAACACGTGTTCTGAAGAACTATTTAGAACGCCTTCATCTTCCTTCTGTTCTACTTGCGATCGTTCATTCTCACTTCTTTGCGCCGCTGTGCTCATATACGCAACGTTGCTCAAGAATGACTTTCTTACATACCTCACTTTTTCCACAGCGCTACGATATGGAGTTTTACAAAAAGGTATTTTAAAATTCCTTCAAGGCCTCTACAGCGCGTTGTTTACATCTCTGGTGTTGCAAAGGTTTTTAGGCGATGGTATCTGTTTTTCCATCAGGACGACCGGGAGCCTATCTGCTTTACTTCAGCTATAAAATTCGCCAGGTGGTAGGGTATTTGCCCATCTCGCTGGCTACCACCCCTGGTCTAGAGCATGCCGCCATAACAACCTTGAATGGTTTTCTTAAATTAGTCGACAGGATCCAGTTCCATCTACGAATACGGCAGCACATTGGTAATACCTAGTGTTGCAAATGTTTATAGGTGACTGTAATCACTTTCCAACACAGTTAGGCCGTCAGATTGTCTGCTGTACTCCAGAAATACACAAAAACACCCATATACCTTAATGAAAAATCAAATCTACTAGCTATTCTAGTACACCACTTCGCAACGTGTTATCTTTGTTTAAGGAGAAGTAACGACAAGAATCTCCTCAGCAACACGACTAGCTTAAAATCCTTTTATATAAATAAAAAGAACATTTTCTCTTAAATAAACTACTCCAAAAGAGGCACTAATCCGATAAAAGGCTACTTCGCTCAGAAATATCTAGGAATGTAATGTTCTGAGAACATTTTATATTTTCTTCCTAAAATCGTCAACCCTTTCGCTATAGATTTGATAACACAAAGATTGAGCTTGGAGCGATTTACAGAGATGTTTCCATCGTTAACACAAGGGAAAATCGACTATATAGCCTCAATAACACAGTCCATTTGAAGTAAGTGCGTTGGTCAATTCAAGAACGGTTTAGAACAGGCAGTTTTCTGGAAGTAGCTGAAAAGGACAATAGCTTTTATGTCATTGGAAATAGAGTTAGAATTGGTACAGAAACGATATTGACAATCGAAGTGTAATATGGGATATAAGGAGAATTACGTGTTTTAACTTTGTTATTAGGTTTAAATGATAATGATAAGGAAGACGCCGACAAAAGAAATGAGTCGACGTAATGATTTGTAATTGCGTAACTTTTTCTCTCAACCTCTTATTGCGTAATCATAGATAAATAAATCAAATTAATATAGTTAATATTTATTGCACCTAGATTGTGAGTATAGAGATTAAGCAAAACGGTATGATTAGGGACAGGGTGATAAGGGAATTTTGGGGATTGAAAGGAGTTAAGACAGGAATGTTAAGGTAGTTCGAACACAACAACAGTGCGAATGGTAGAATCCATGTCAGTAGACCGCGACGTACTTACTACGATCAAATCATAGATGTTTTGAAGAATAATCGGCTAAAAACACCTACAATAAAGAGATTAATGAAGATATATGAAGAGATTAACGAAGTAAAAGTGGAAATCCATCCACTCTGCATACTCTTATGAGAATGAGAATATATATGTATGTTAAACTATCGCGAGATTTGTGTTCAACTTAGTAAACTGTTGTGTCACGTTTCATCCACCAATTTATTGAGGTATAATAGATGAACGTGATGCTACGTAAATACAGATAGATGATATCGCTGTTAGAGCTATTGATAAAATTGGGCATTTGTCTAAATCATCAAAAATGTCCAATCTCATAAACGTGTAAATATAATATTTAATGTTGATTAGAATACTGGTGTGCGCATCACGTAAAAGATAGGATTTCTGTATATATAGTTTAAATTAAATTAGGAACAATTAAGAAAGTAATATATTGCAAGAGTACAACAAGTCATCGTCTTATTTTGTACAGCCGTGGGCTCTCGCCTAGTGGAGCTGCATAAAAATATAACAGGTGTTCTCCAAAACCGAAGCACCACACTTATGTCAACCCCCTCATAAACAAAGCAACAACGACTCATTCTTTGACATTTAATGTATTCCGATTGTTTTCAGTTAACTTATCCAATTCGATGGCAAGCCGATGGACGAGACCAGTGCCGTAATTAGCCTTGTATGCGACCTATGCGAGCTTCTATAACTATGCCCTTGTTTTTATTAGATATTATAGATACCTTAGCTAGAGTAATGCCATGAATAGGCCAATGAAATAAAGTTATTTCATTCAGGGTGATAAAATAACGCACAAGGACCTTGGTGTTGGTGGACCAATTATCTAATATTTTGGAAGAAAAATATATTTTTTAAAAGAACTAGAACACAAATACGCTCGTGCGCTGCCAAAAAATGAGCGCGATGTTTTGTCTAATTTAACAGATGTTTTTGATGATACTGGCATGTAGGTACGTATGACTTGGAATCGAGCACTAGGGGCGCAGTGGGATCTTATCAGGAGCAAACCGAAAAAACAATAGTTCTGCCTGGTGTGGACATTCTTGCACCCCCTAGAGTCTACGCCCTGTGCTTGGGCACCGGTGGCGTCGCTCTATTTACGGCGCTGGATGAGACTAAAAATGAATCATATTATGACGCAAGAGTCAAACTCGAATCTAAATTCTTAATTTCTTATTACGTACATCAAAAATGTCAAGTGTAGAGTCTTATCTTCTTATTAATAATTGTTATGAGGTTTATAGGCTCCTTAAAATGTGTTATTTATAATCGCTGTGGGCCGCTTTGCACGGGTAATATGCTGGTTCAACAACCATGGATGGGAGAGATATGAACCTGATCCTTGCTCTAGAATAGCAGAGCAGAAGCTCCACTTAACTTGAGATTCGCCCTCTTCTGATCCTCTTCAGCTTGCAGCACACAGCTCACTGCACCAAACTCACTTTGTGATTAACAATTTTGCAGTCTTGATTATTATTAGCTTTTGGCATGGCCAATAATCATAATTATTATTTGAATTAGCGCACTGCGCTGTGTCATTAGACATTGTCTCGTATATAAGTCCAATGGCTACTCCCTCTGCGCGTCGGCCGTCGCTTAACACAGAAAGAGGGTAGATAACAAAAATAATACAGCAGTATTCCTAAAGCTTCATTCTAGGCAACGCCCGAACAAACGCATTATTAATGCGATTATGAACAACACTTCCTTTACAGTTTTTAACTATCCTATAAACCTCGTATATACCTTTAGTAAGAGAGTAAACCTGTATCTCTAGAAATTTAACTTATACCCGGTTTCTGAGGTACCTTTAACTGTAGTTTATATGTTCGTTAGAGCTATCGGTTCAATAATTTATAAAATTGCGTTTCTGAATACACCATCGTACGATAGTTAAATTAGGTTCAACATAACTGACCTACATTAGGCGTTTATCTATTCCATATATTTTTTTGACGTTTTTGTTTGCTGTAAATCAATATTTGATTTTCCTTCTTAAATAGATCCATCTAGTGGCGAGTTTTGGTACTAGTTGTAGGTTAACAGTTAACCTAAGTTTATCTATTACATAACTTTATGGAATCAATTGTTATTGAACTCATAACCGGTAACCTCAGAAACCGGGCATTAAAGGTAGAAATTAATCCCTGTTTACTTCTATAACATAAAAACAATAGAATCTTAGAGAAATTTCTCAATACCAACTGATTACTTCCAAAGGAATAATTTCAAACAAGTGGTTTAAACACGCTTTTGTGTGAGAACGTTGAGTTAAACTTGTAAAGTAGGGAACAAAGTAAGACTCTGCGTGTGACGTCAGTTTCTTGTAAACAATTAAGGTAGTTAAAGAGCTTTATACTATGGATGGTATTAACTTAAATTTAATTAAGGTGTTTTTGCCCTAGACTTAATTAATAATGCTAAGTTCAAAGATCTAGAATTCTTGCTCTAGCTAAGAATTTCCTTTAAGTAAGGTCGCTACGTAACCACCATTTTAAGCGACAAACACGTAGAAGTCTTCTTATAGATTATTTTGTCAAAAGCAAGAATTGTAATTTTGAATTCTGTGTTATTGAAAGAAAGAAACAGAAAACAAGAAGAGAAAAAGTATTCATTTAGAATGTAACAATGTATGTTTTGTTTTGGTGCGCTATAAAGTATTACTCTCAAAAATAATAATCAAATAAAAATATTCCCCGAGGAATTCTATTGTTTTTTATTCATGAAAAGATGATTATGATGAAGCCTTTTGCTTCTTCCCTTCTCGCTAGACTCATAGGTTTGCTGGAAGAAAACTCTTTTAGGGTTAAGCTCGCCTTTGTACATCACCACTATTCTATAATTTTGTATGTAACTTTTTGTGTACAATAAAGAATAAAGAAAGAATAAAGAAGAACATACAATAATGTAAGTCGGGAGACTCGAATTAAAATTCCGTTAGAAACTATACAAACACACCATGGAAGCGAGAGTTGGGTATGGAAGAGAGAGCATGAAAGTAGAGTAAACGCGGTTGAGATGCGAGCACTGCGCAAAATCTGCGGAGTGACGCTCGCGGACCGCGTTCGTAATACCGAAGTAAGAAAGAGAGTTGGTCTGAAAGAGAGTGTCGGGGTGAAGGTAAGGAAAGGAATGCTCCGGTGGTTCGGGCATGTGGAAATAATGCATGATGAAACAATGACTAAACAGATATACAATGCAAAAGTGGATGGATGCAGAAGTCGTGGAAGGCCACGACACACCTTCCATGATCAAATTGATCGTGTACTAGCGGAGGGTGATGTCGGGAGCCTTAAGAACAGACGAGCGTGCATGACAAGAGTTATGAATGTCAAAGAAGCAAGTGAGGTGTGTAAGAATGGGCCTAAATGGCGCTCTGTTGTTCGTGCCTACCCCGCAAGGGAACTGGCGTGAAGTTATGTATGTATGTATGTATGTACAAACACACCAAACTGGTAGGTGGCACTAGAATCGGGGCCTAGATTTTTATTTTTTCAGAGCAGGACAACGTCTGCCGGGACAGCTGGTTTTATTTAAATAACGGAACTTAAGAAATACTTGTGAAAATCAACTGTGCTAAAAACGGAACACATATATTTCGTGGGTGAATCAATAATATTTCCGATGACAAAGTGTGGCACGATTCCACGTTCGGATGCTTTCTGAAGCCCTTAAATCGTATTAGGATCACGAAGGTTCCTTTGACGCGTTATTGCATACCCATGCAAAAAAACATCTCATAATATTTTATTGTTATTGCATTGAACGCGTCCCAGGCGTGATCTTCGGAGATGACGGAAAATAAATTTTGGGAAGAGTTTGATTTATTCTATTCTTAGTTTAGGGTACAAGATTGTGTTATTGTACTCTTTTGTTCTATTCTATTCTATTTTTGGCGATTTGCCTTCAACGCTACTGGCGCTCATTCGGCCAATGTCACAGTAACAGAGAATGTCAGGCGTGGGTTATTGGCAATAGCAGCTCAAAAAAAATTTGGTCGCTTTTTTTTCCAATTATAACTTCTGTGAACCTAGGGACAACAACATAAACAGATTTAATCTAACTACCTTATAAATAAATATTATTTAATATTATAAATTTGCATGATATATTAACAGATTTTTTATTGACCAGTGCTAAAAGGAAATTTATGTTGACTGGGCGAGAGAAATCTCCTGGTAAAATATTATACAAGTGGAGTAATAATTTTTGGGTAGTGAAAAAGGATGTATTCCAAAGTGCCCTCGTCTAAGCCGCACTCACAAAGGCACTCTTTTGTTATAATATGTGTTGTCATTGTAATCGGTGACAGCTGTGAATTGTCAGATGTCAATGAAATACTCTATAGGGCACGTTCTTAATGTATCTCACCATGCCTAAAATGCTCCGTCTGCTGTTCCACTAGGCGACCGCGGTCGTTATGCTCGTGACGAAAACGTCATTAATGACGTCATGATTTTCGCACACGCAACGCTCACAACGAACCATGTCAAGAGGTGACTCGAATAACCGTCCCACTTGAGTTTACGATTGTGACGCCGCCAAGCAAGTGGAACGGGAAAACTTGCTTGCGGAGGTTACAATCATAAACTCTAGTAGAACGATTAACGGGGCTTTGATGTCATAAACGACGAAATACACAAATGTCATTGGTTGATTTGAAAATCGCGCTTTCTTCGATGTCAAGAGATAGAAAGAATTAATACTCTGTGATCAACGCCCACTTCGACCTACCTCTTGACATGGATCGTTGTGAGCGCTGTGTGATCGAAAAGGATGACGTCATTAATGATGTCTTCGCCACGACCATAGCTACGTTCCATTTGGGATTCACAACGACCACGTTCACGACCGCGATTAATCCCGTTCCACTTGCTTGCCGGCGTTACACTATTCGACCCACCTCTTGACATGGGTCGTTGAGAGCGTTGTGTGATCGAAAATGATGACGCCATTAGTGACGTTTTCGCCGCGAGCACAACGACCGTGATCGCCTTGTGGAACGGCTAACTGAGCATTTTGGGCGTTGTGAGCTACTAATGGAACGCCCTGCATAAGGACCGTGGTCGCCATGTCGAACGGCTAACGGAGCATTTTGGGCGTTGTGAGCTACTAAAGGAACGCGTCCTATGAATAATAAATAATCTCTCTACTGCATTGACTCATGTACCAACTTTTTAACAGCCAGTGTCAAAATCGCGACTTAAATTATAATACAAAAATATCAACAATTTTCTAACATCATTTTATACTTATAAATTACTTTTTACTAAATTATCATTTAATTTACATGAATTTGAGCTAAATATTTACCACCACCGGTGAAAAAAAATACTAGCTGGTAGAATGCCACAGGAAAAAAAAACTTGAGATTTCATGTGTGACGTACGTGATGACGTTTCATCAGATTTAGATATGGAGTTGGGACTGAATTGTTTTGACACAGGTATTTTCATAGAAATTCTGGCAGAGCCAGCCTCAAAGAGGGCTAGTTTGTTAGATAAGTTATTGTATGTTTAGGAGATGATGGGGCTGACATGCCTAGGTGGCAAAAGTCACAAATAAATAAATATAAAAAAAAGATATGAAGAAGTAGTTGTTTGTTCAATTAGTAAGTTTTATTTACTTTCCTCATATTCGAAACGAAAAGCAGAGTGTTAACCTCGAGTGAAAGGCCTATTTAGGCACTCGAATTAGGTGCCTAAATAGGCCACTTTCACCTCGCGTGTAACAATCTACTATTGTGTTCGGATTATTATACAAAACAATATTTTGCATTCGAATACAAATACCAGCATAGATAGATAGATAACACTTTATTGTACACCATTACAGAAAAACTTACGAACTAGTATTAGTCTAGTTGGGTACAAAGGGCGGTCTTATCGCTAAAAAGCGATCTCTTCCAGTCAACCCGTGGCAAGAATATTCTGATTAGGAGTGTATGTGATTATTGTACGATTACTTCCATTTGAATAAAGCATCAAATTTCGAATAATAATCACTACGCGTCAGGTTTCCCAATATTGAAACCAAACCTCAAATTTCGTTGTTAAATCGGGCTATTTACATTACCAAATTGGCAGTAAATAGTAGTCCCACTAAGCGCTATACACATACTACTAAATTTTATTTACGTCTGCCAATCCGTATACATTAGGTAAATGTGAAAACTTGAACTTTTATCGGGTAATAAACAAGTATTAAGCGTGTTGAGCGCCATCTACGACCTGCGGAGTCGAGATTCAAAAATGTTATTTGCCAGGAGATTGCTACGTCCGGGGTATTTACGCCACGGGCAAGCCTCATAGACACTTTCGAGATTTTTCCATCTTTTTCAATTTCCATACAAATATCTCGCAGTTGAATAACGCCTCTATTATTATTAAGGATCTACATTTTTTATTTATTTTTTATTGCGTGAGTTCAGCAGCAAAGGCAAAAGATATATGTCGAGATCGTACCAAGTGGAAATCCATCGTCTCTGCCTACCCCTATGGGAAACAGGCGTGATAATATGTATGCATATTATTATTATTTAAACCTTATTTTTTAACCGACTTCAAAAAAAGGAGGAGGTTCTCAATTTGTCGGAATCTTTTTTTTTGTTTCTGTTTAATGTATGTTCACCGATTACTCCGAGATTTATAATCCGATTTACGTGATTCTTTTTTTGTTCGACGCGGAATAGCTGCCATTTGGTCACCTAAAAATTTGACATAGTTTGGCCCAGTAGTTTTCATTTTAAGAATATTTTTTATGAAAAAATTTCCATTCCGTTCCATATGTACACCGATTACTCTGAGAGTTATGATCCGATTTAGGTGATTCTTATTTAGTTTGACGCGGAATAGTTGCCATTTAGTCCCATTTACCCATACATAGCTAGACCCTAAAAAATAAAAAACTTCGTTTAAAAAAACCGACTTCAAGATATAATAATAGCTTTAGAAATAAGTTATTTTATACTTTTTAGTTTTTGAAGTCGGTTTTTTTAAACGAAGTTTTTTTTAAATTTTTTATTAAGTGTTACTATCTAAAGTGAGTATAGTAGATAGAATTTCTTTAAGCTAATAAGTCGCTACAGTAAGTAATTGGCCTTATAGTAATGAGGCTGCAGTTAGCAGCGATATCCCTGCCAGGGTTGTTACTTAACTTAAATAACACTTTGTTAAGTTTACTTCCTGAATTGTGTATGAGGAAAACTTGCAACGACATGCTAAATTACGGCGTGTTTTTTCACTTAATTTTACTTTATTTTAATTAAACTTTGATATTACATTTTGGAAAAGTACTAAATATATCGAGTCTATTATGGAAAAATGCAGAAGTCGTGGAAGGCCACGACACACCTTCCATGATCAAATTGATCGTGTACTAGCAGAAGGTGATGTCAGGAGCCTTAAGAACAGACGAGCGTGCATGACAAGAGTTATGAATGTCAAAGAAGCAAGTGAGGTGTGTAAGAATGGGCCTAAATGGCGCTCTGTTGTTCGTGCCTACCCCGCAAGGGAACTGGCGTGAAGTTATGTATGTATGTATGTATTATGGAAAAATATCGTAAACTATTTTCATCTTTATAATCTTGTATTATTAAAAAAAATGCAAGTATTCAGTAAACAGGCAGACGGCCCACTCGATGAAAATCGGTTACCATCGCCTATGGACATTTGTAACAACAAAGGTGCTACCAATGTGCTGCCGCTCTCTTAAGGGTGGATGGAACCTGATCACTAATGCCGGAACTGGAGGTTGTTATGGCGGTATACTCTAGACCAGTGGTGCTAGCCATCCATCGGGCAAATGCACCTCCACCTGGCTGAGGGTTGTTTTGTCGTCACTGACGACAGGCCGCCTGGCCGCAGGAAATTGTATTCTTTCTCTATTCCTGCACGGATACCTACCTAAATGTAATTCGCTGTCTCGTTCACATATTGTCACATTTTTTAAGATATTAATTAAATTACATACGACAAATGCGTATTACAAAAACTTAATTAAAAAAAAATTACGAATGTTTCACAATCAAATTGTAATTCACATTTTATTCAGACAAGATTTCATACATAAAAAATGTTTTTTGCACAAGAATTATTTTTCATATATAGAAATACATATATAAGAAGTAGAAAATAGAAATATAACGATTTTTTTTGTTAAACTTTTTGTTGTTTTGTTTTGTTGTTGTATTTTTGTTTTGTTTTGTGTAATATCGATTTGTCTGAAGTAAATTATGTGAATTGATATCTTCAACAATATGGTAATGCGCGAGCGAGAAGAATATCACACTACTCATTATTTATGTTAGCAATTAAAATAAATAAATAAAGAAGTTTCCGGTACAGTTCCCTTCTTCCTTGCGAAGCTGGCCAACAGACAGACGACCTAGCTAATAGCTTTTTTTAATTCTCCCTCTTCTGACATAACTCTTTATTAGGGTATTTATTATTATGTAACGAAAAGCTGCATTATTGCATGTACAGTCGTGGTATGAAAATTTATTTAGTTATTAACTTACAAACATCGATATCATTGCAGTTGTCACCAATACGATACCGTAGTACACATAATACATTATACATATTCAATCGTCATACCATTTAATATAGTATGCAGTTCTTGTGAATTCAGTCATAGTACAAATAAAAATGTCTTGTCGACATATCTTGTTTAATGTTCGCTAGATTTTTTTATCCGTGCAGGAACGGAGAAAGAATACAATTTCCTGCGGCCGGGCGGCCTGTCGTTAGAGGCGACGAAAGAACCCACAGCCAGGTGGTAGGGTATTGGCCCGACTGGATGGCTACCACCCCTGGTCTAAAGTATGTCGCCATAACAACCTTGTATTGTGTTCCGGCATTAGTGACCAGGTTCCAGTCTCCCTTAAGAGAGCAGCAGCGCATTTGTAGCACCTTTGGTGTTGCAAATGTCCGTAGGCGATGGTAACCGCTTTCCATCAAGTGGACCGTCTGCTGAACTCCTACAATAAAAAAAAATAAACAAAAATTCAAATCGATTTATTTAACGTTCATCGAGCACATGTTACCTTTTTAAACTGAGACTGTTCCACAGAAAATTATGTTTAACTAGTTGATAATAAAGTTTAAAATTACTTGTTTGATTTTCCATCTTGTCTATGAAGATCGTTTAGACATGTAAAACATGTTTATTGGTTTCAATATTTATGTCGAGCGTAGTGATTATATCCTCATCGTTTCTTATTGTTAATCGCAGCGTCTGTCATTATTTCTATATTTTATAAACGTAACATTTATTAAAATATTGGCAGTATTGTTTCTTTTAGGTACACGTGCAAGCAAAAGTCAATTTTAAGGTGACGAACATTTTCATTCCGCGACTGTACAAAAAAAGACATACAAGCGGATAGATAGGCCGATGTTTCTCTTTTGCACAAAATGGACATCTAAAACTACAGCTTCTTGTATAACTACCGATATTATACTCTACAGAATTATGAAACAGCTCCAAGGCAATGACTAGACTTGGTATTAAGAGCGTCGGGTCTCTAATGGGTTTATAACTAAGTCTGTCTTACGTCGGGGGCAGCTCTGCAGGGCAACAGTTATCTCTGCAATGCAGAGTTTTGTTGCTTGGAATAGGATAGATAGAAAACACTTTATTGTTAGACAAAACAGCCCGCCCTCTTATCATTACCTACAATTATTGTAATGGCGTTTTGAGATGTCTGAAGTGTGACTAAAGCTGTCACTTTTGGAGAATCGCTTAGTAAGATTGACACGTGTGATAGGTGTCACATAGCACAAGTTCCATTTTATTTTGACAGATTTGTAATAAGAAACTGTAAAAGCGGCTGCTTTATTTCCCCTGGGCTTTAAAATCCATACCACACACAATATATAGCAACCGCTATAACTATAACCAGTTGAGAGATTATCATTATACTAGTAGCATATAATATTCATATAAATATATAGATTTTTGAATATCTACCAAAGGCTCAGATGGTTTCTTAAGGCAGTGGTTTTCAAAGTTTTTCATGGCACGACCCCCTTAGTATGAAAAAACATTCGTCACCTCCTATGCTTCGCTGTTTATAACTTTTATTTTATTATGTTACAAATATCAAATCCGTAGAATATTTTATACATTTAAATATTGGTTAAATTTATAATTAAGTCCCTATAACAGAAATATTTTTATATCGATTATGTACTGAAACGCAATTTTTTTGTTACATACATACATACATACATACATACATAACTTCACGCCAGTTCCCTTGCGGGGTAGGCACGAACAACAGAGCGCCATTTAGGCCCATTCTTACACACCTCACTTGCTTCTTTGACATTCATATCTCTTGTCATGCACACTCGTCTGTTCTTAAGGCTCCTGACATCACCTTCTGCTAGTACACGATCAATTTGATCATGGAAGGTGTGTCGTGGCCTTCCACGACTTCTGCATCCATCCACTTTTGCATTGTATATCTGTTTAGTCATTCTTTCATCATGCATTCTTTCCACATGCCCGAACCACCGGAGCATTCCTTCCTTACCTTCACCCCGACACTCTCTTTCAGACCAACTCCCTTTTTTACTTCGGTATTACGAACGCGGTCCGCGAGCGTCACTCTGCAGATTTTGCGCAGTGCTCGCATCTCGACCGCGTTTACTCTACTTTCTTGCTCTCTCTTCCATACCCAACTCTCGCTTCCATACGTGAGCGTAGGTACCAGCACCGCGTTGTGTATGGCGAGCTGGGCCTTCTGGCTGAGGTTCTTAGCGCCTAGAAGTTTACCTAACGCTCCATTCAAACTATTCCCCAAATTCACTCTTCTTTCTATATCAGCGGTGTACCTTCCATACCTGCTAAAAGCACATTCAAGATATACAAACTCATTCACTTGCTCCAGCATAACATCATCGACCATTATCCTTGCATTCGTTCTGGTTTCTTCTCTTTCAAACACCATAACCTTTGTTTTCTTCGCATTCAAATATTTTTGTTGATTTTTATTAAACTACTAATGTTCTTTAGTCAATGTTTTCTCAGTAAAAATATTGTTTTTAATTTACATACATACATACATACATAACTTCACGCCAGTTCCCTTGCGGGGTAGGCACGAACAACAGAGTGCCATTTAGGCTTATTCTTACACACCTCACTTGCCTCTTTGACATTCATAACTCTTGTCATGCAAGCTCGTCTGTTCTTAAGGCTCCTGACATCACCTTCTGCTAGTACACGATCAATTTGATCATGGAAGGTGTGTCGTGGCCTTCCACGACTTCTGCATCCATCCTGTTTTTAATTTCATTGGCTTTTTTCTTGTTAATGAGGCGTCGCAACTACCTCTGTTTTTATGTGAAGGATATTAAAATATAAAAGCATTGCAAAGTACGATAGTTTATTTTGGTATTCATTTGGTTGTAGTCTAGAAGCTTACTTCTGTCTGTATGTCAGACAATATATATTTGAACATGTGTAGGCACATATGGTTATAAAGCAGCCAGGTATTCTCAGTAAATTAGAACGCAGATTAAACAATCTACTGATGTCTTTTAGTCAATATTATCTTAATAAAAAATATATTTTTGCACCTTTTTCTTTTTAATGACATCTGTATGAGAGAGACTGGGACACTTATGGAAGCCTTTCGAGCCCCCGTGGGTCACGCTACACATGTTGGAAACCGTGGTTTTAGGGAATACTTCTATTTTAATTTACAAACGTAAAAATGCTCTTCTCTGTACAAATCTCAAGATAGCAAAGATGATACTGCTATCAGTACAAGACGGCGGAGTCCAGCTAATCCTTCTAAAGGCTGGCCAGTGAATATAATCTTGAGAGGCGGTATTGAAGCTAATCCATCCTCAAACAGGATGAGAGCATTCATTGGAGGGGAAGGAATCTCTTAAATAAATTATCCACGATCAAATTACTTCGTCCGCGTCGGTTCTTTTATTTCTATCTTATTGCTTACTCGGTTCGATACCTACGCTCGGCGTGAATAGAGATTCATTGAAATGTATTCTGATGAATTAAATGTTTTCTTTTTTCATTATTTTATATACTATGGCTTTATACAATAAAATCTCTGTATCTCGAACTTGAAGGGAGTTTTCGACTTATGGAAGATTTCGACTTAGCCAATTTTTTAAGATAGCATACGACTTGTAGACGTAAAGATTGATTTCAACTGATTTTGAGTTAGAGAGGTAAATTAAATAAAAATGCTTGTTATATAGGTGAAAAACATTCTTATTTACAAGTTAAATGATAGGTAACATTATGTATTTTCTGTAAAAAAAATCATCATACTGTTACATGCCGACAAAAGTGAAGGTACACTTGCCTGCACTAATGCACAGTTTATTACCTTCCCGCATTTGGACTTCTTTTGTTAACTAGAAAAACAGCCTATTGTGTATTGTACTCGTTTATGGCCGTTCGCAGGAATAATGAAGCAGGTGTGCGGATTACGTTTTCTGGGAAATTGCGTCGACGCTTGGCAGGTAGACATATTGTATTTGTGTAGTTTAGTATAAAACGACGATTAAGATACGAGCAAGACGTGTGTACATTCGATGAGCTATATAGGGACGGACTTTGCGCGTGTTATTGAATCGTGCAGTTTGTACTGGTTATGTCCAGTATTATTTGTACCTGTGTTATACGTGTTTGTATAGTTCTAATAAATTCTATAGTAATTCCAACGGCATTTTTAATTCGAGTCCCGCACTCGTAATAATACGTATATTTAAAAAGTGTATATATTAAAAAAGTCAGTTATTTTCGAGATACAGATTTCGAGCAACGGAGGTTTTGGGGTTGAAAGGAACGGAACACAATTTTTTTCGAGTTTGGGGGGTATTTCGAGTTGTCGAGGTTCAACTTAAAGAGGTTCTACTGTATATATAAATTGTAACCAAACTCGTCCACGCTGCGTTGTGTTACAGTCTGCTATTAATTATTTATTATTAAGGAAGTGAATCCATCGACTAACTCTGCATATTCATGTATAAAAAATACATTAAAATTTTACTAATAATAATACTAATTTAATATAATTTAAATACATTTAATTTATATTAAATTAGTTATTAATAGAATTCTATCTGATACCATTAAATCAATATGCTGTCTGCAGTTTTTGTAATTTAAATTTAATGAGTATACAGTATAGTAATTTAGTTTTAGTATATTATATGTATATAGTAATATGTTTTTTATTGCAGGAGTTCAGAAGACAGGCAGACGGCTCACTTGATGGAAAGCGGTTACCATCGCCTATGGACATTTGCAACACCACAGGTGCTACAAATGCGCTGCTGCTCTCTTAAGTGAGACTGGAACCTGGTCACTAATGGCGGAACACAACTCCAGGTTGTTATGGCGACATACTTTAGACCAGGGGTGGTAGCCAGCCATTTAGGCAAATACCCACTTGGCTGTGGGTTGTTTCGTCGCCTCATACGACAGGCGGCTCGGCCGCAGGAAATTGTATTCTTTCTCCGTTCCTGCACGGATAAAATAATTTAGTGAGTTATTAAATAAGTAAGTAAAATCTTATCTAACTTTGGATGTTCCTTTAGTTGATTAAGATATGTAGACATTATTAAATACTTGTAATCGATTAAAAAGTTGTGTGCGTGATATACCGCAATGATCGTTTAAAGGGAAACAATATATATGTCGGGTTCACGCCGGGAGCGAACGAATGACGCTCCGAGAATAACACAATAATAATCTGAAATATTATAATCAAAGTTTATTACACTAGAATTATCACAATTACATATTGCACAATACATACATACATACATAACTTCACGCCAGTTCCCTTGCGGGGTAGGCACGAACAACAGAGCGCCATTTAGGCTTATTCTTACACACCTCATTTGCTTCTTTGACATTCATAACTCTTGTCATGCATGCTCGTCTGTTCTTAAGGCTCCTAACATCACCTTCTGCTAGTACACGATCAATTTGATCATGGAAAGTGTGTCGTGGCCTTCCACGACTTCTGCATCCATCCACTTTTGCATTGTATATCTGTTTATTCATTCTTTCATCATGCATTCTTTCTACATGTCCGAACCACCGGAGCATTCCTTTCCTTACCTTCACCCCGACACTCTCTTTCAGACCTACCGTCTTTCTTACTTCGGTATTACGAACGCGGTCCGCAAGCGTCACTCCGCAGATTTTGTGCAGTGCTCGCATCTCGACCGCGTTAACACAATAATAATCTGAAATATTATAATCAAAGTTTATTACACTAGAATTATCACAATTACATATTGCACAATAATACACAGAAATATTAGGACAACTCCAAGAGTTGCATCCACGCTTGTCAGGTGTCGAGCAGCAATTTGCCCTTCAAGAGTAATTATCGACCACAATGTATTATGTGGTCCTCGTCCAAGACTGTCACTGTAGACCGTCGTTGTGGACTACTCGTTGTAGACTGCCGATTCAAGACTCGTAGACTGTCGGTTTAAGACTACCCCTCCTCTGCCCGAACACCGCGTATTTAACAGGTCCTCGTAGCGCGCCGCAGTGACACCATCCGGTAATGCTGTGGCGCCACTTCAATTACACTTCCTTTATAAAACCAAATTCCGCCATATATATTAACTTCCAACATCCGATTACTCCATTTCCGATATCCGTTAGCTTAATAATAAATGCTTCTACATTGACATCCGGTTAAACAACTTCCGAATACTACATGAAAGAATACTCTATCCGGTTATTGACTACTGCCGTCATATGGTTATTTTATAATAACAAATACGATTATAATAACACATACGGGCATGTGGAAAGAATGCATGATGAAAGAATGACTAAACAGATATACAATGCAAAAGTGGATGGATGCAGAAGTCGTGGTAGGCCACGACACAACTTCCATGATCAAATTGATTGTGTACTAGCAGAAGGTGATGTCAGGAGCCTTAATAACAGACGAGCGTGCATGACGAGAGTTATGGATGTGCAAGAAGCAAGTGAGGTGTATAAGAATAAGCCTAAATGGCGCTCTGTTGTTCGTACCTACCCTGCAGGGAACTGGCCTGAAGCTATGTATGTATGTAAATACGATTCCTACATATACAAAAATAGATATAGGTATATATATACCTGGCGACATCGGTTCCTTTGTTTTTACAATTATCCTTGAGCACATTTAAAGATGCCGTCGGCAGATAAACAAAGAGTCCAAGGGAGATACGTTGAAAACGTACTTAGTTCTATTTAATTGGAAAACTTTTTGTTGCCAGAACAAAAAAAGAATGTTAATTTCATTAACGTGAATACTTTTTGTTGCTTTATCTTGTTTTAATTTCATTAAATTAAGAGGGGATTCACGTGTTTGCTTCCAAAAATGATAATTAAAGTATAAGTATATATATTTGCAGGATTTCTTGATTATTATTGATATTGAACCGTGCAGGGACAGAGAAAGAATACAATTTCCTATGGTCGGGTGGCCTGTTGTAGGAGATGACAAAACAACCCACAGCCAGGAGGTGGTAGGGTATCTACCCGACTGGATGGCTACCACCTCTAATCTAGGGTATGCCGCCATAACAATCTTGAGTTGTGATTAGTGACCAGGTTCCAGTCTCCCTTAAGAGAACACCAACGCATTTGTAGCACCTTTGGTGTTGCAAATGTCCATAGGCGAAAGTAACCGCTTTCCAGCAAGTGGGCCGTCTGTCTGTCTGCTGAACTCCTGCAATAAAAAAACATTTTAAAACCAAATTAAAACGTATCATGCTAACAAAGGGATACTACACCATTGAAGAATACTTAAATGACAAAACTTCAAGCAGCTCGCTCCAACGCCTCCAACCTCTTTTACTATATTTTACTACATTTTTATAATATTTTCTTAAGTTTTCGCGACTTGTATACATAATAAAACTACGTTTTAACGGTTTTAAGCGCGGTAATTTGATTTGATTTTGGTTTTCCCGATGTTTCGGCCACTTTTCAGTGGCCGTGATCACGGAAGACAAAGATGTCAAGTGTCAATGAGTATTGTTAAAGTTTTGTTAAAGTTTTTAAAGCGGTAGGCTAAATAAAACTTTAACAATACTCGTTGACACTTGACATCTTTGTTTCCCTGATCACGGCCACTGAAAAGTAGCCCAAAATCAAATAAAATTACCGCGCTTAAAACCGTTAAAACGTAGTTTTATAACATTTTTATATTGCCAAGCATGTAACGAATTTATGGAGATATGTTGCAGTACAAAATTTTAGTACGTCATGTCATTATTATAACTATCATAATATTTTGCAGACGAGCGTGCATGACAAGAGTTATGAATGTCAAAGAAGCAAGTGAGGTGTGTAAGAATAAGCCTAAATGGCGGTTTGTTGCTTGTGCCTACCCCGCAAGGGAACTGGCGTGAAGTTATGTATGTATATATGTATAATATGTTTCTTTCCGTTTTATTGTGTCTGTCTTACTGAGTATGCACTGTTTGCTACAACTCCATTAATTTTTCGAAAAATGATTGTGTAATATATTTCTGAATAAAATTTATTAAAAAAAAAATTAAGTTAATCAATTTTCAGCTAGACGTGTTGCTGGGGAGTTTCTTGCCGCTTCTTGTCCTTAACAGCTATAACACGTTGCGAAGCGGTGTACATAGACTAGGAAGTAAAATTAAATTTTAACTTATATGTATTGACTTTCAAAAAGTATTCTCCAGTGGAATTTATTTTCAATCAAAACTTGAATTTGAATTTCAACTCAACGTGCTACCGGCATCGAAGAGGATCTGAAACCTTGCTACTAATACAAGAAAATAAGTCGAGGTTGTTATTACGGCATGCTTTAGAACAGGGATGGTAGCCATCCAGACGGCCAATGCCCTACCACCTGGCTGTGCGTTGCTTGTTTGCCACTTACAACAGCGGCGCAATTCTGCTATTTGAATATATAGATAGATCGTTGCATATGTGTTCAAAGGACAATTCCATTGCGTAGTGTGAAAAATTCGTATTCTACTAAGTCCAAAATATCTTCTTGATATCAACGCAGCAGAATATTAGAAGAAAAAAAATGGTATTACCATGGCGTTAGCCGAAATGAATATTGAAAACCTACAAACATTGTAACCTTTCACGAGAGTTCGCTTATAAATATTTACAAACATGGAGTGGCGTGCCACGAGCACGCCATTGGAATTAACAGAATATAGAAATCAAGCAAACCTACAATTGAGACGATACTGTCCAGCGATGTAGGCGAGATAGTAATACCAGAATTGGGCCCCAGGCCCCCTCGGCCACGGGAATTAGTATTCGTTCTCTGTTCCTACGCAGCTACAACGACATTAGACGGTCTTTTAGATTTTTTCTATTAAATACAAAAATAGTAAAACGAATGACACTATCCATTATTCACGGTGTGAATACAGTGAATGGCCACGAAAACTGCATACATTAGGTATAATTTACACAAATTCAGACAGTGCCGCTTGATTTGTGGCCCCGGGAATCAAGTATAAATCACTAAGTTTTTTTTCTTCTTTTCAACAGATACCAAGTCACAAGCTGAAGCGTTTTTTGATGAATCTAAAGTTATATATGCACGAGTTTTATTTTAACATTGAGGAGTTCTGGACAATACGGATAGTCTTATAATATAATAACAGCCCATAAATGTCCCACTGCTGGGCTCGGGCCTCCTATTACAGGGGGAACGGACAGTATACCCGCCACGCTTATCCAAGGCGGCTTGGCAGGTTTGACACATCGGTTATCTCGATGTGCAGGTTGCTTCACGATGTGTTCCTTCACCGTTGTTAGCACGTGGTAATTAAATATGTAAATTAGATCAGAAAATTGATTAAGTGATGCATGCGTTCCGGTCAGGATCGAACCTGCGCCCTTTGATTTTGGGGCACGTGCGCTAGCCATTACGCTTCTTTTCTTTTTCCCAAAAAATTACCTCTATTCTAAGGTTTATTCAAATATTATACATACTAAACCCATTTATACAATTCTCAATGACAAGGAACAGGTTAGGAGAAAAAAGAATCCGGGAATGGTAGCTCTAGTCTAGTGTGGAAATTATATTATTATCATCTTTATTGCTAGAAGTGTGTTAATTGTTAAGAAGAAATATGAAAGTAAGTCCTCAGCAACACATAAAATTGAAACAAAAATATTTGTCAAAATCGAAAAACGCTTTTAGCACTTGGACCATAGCGCACACGCGTTCTTTCGTGGAAGGAGCTCGCAAGTTTATTATTAAAATGACATTAGGGAAGGAGGGCGCCACTATAGCTTATGCCTGTTACTGCGTGTAATATCATATACCCTTAAGGGCACATAAAGAATGATGAGATTTCCTTCGCTCCAAATATTAAAGTCAAGTACAATTCAGCACGAGGTATTGTTTCATAAATTATGCTTGCATAACTTCGCTACTGGACAGATTGCGTGGAAGCAACCACAGTATCTTGCAAGGAATATCTGAATTTTGATAAACTCGACTGCCCACTGATTTGGTCATGTATAAAAGAAGCAAATCATTGTTAGAGTTGCGGCGGCGCTGGATTTGATGATAAGAATGGACTATATAAATTTTGTAGGAAAATAAGTGTTGAATTCAAATTCAATTTTTTTTATTCAAAATAAGTTCCACTGGAGAACACTTTTTGAAGATCATACATATAATTTAAAATTTAATTTTACTTCCTATTCTATGTGCGCCGCTTCGCAACGTGTTATTGCTGTTAAGGAGAAGAAGCGGCAAGTAATTTCTTATTGTAATTTTATATCTCGAGTTCTTTTTTTAGAAGTTGTATGCAGAAGTATGTTACAGAATTACTTTTGAAGAATTAATGGAGTTGCAGCAAACAGTGCATACTCAGTAAGACAGACACAATAAAAAGAAAGAAAAATATTATTAAAGTTATATCTATATATATAAAAGAAAGTCATGTTAGTTACACTATTTATAACTCAAGAACGACTGTACCGATTTGGCTGAAAATTGTGGGGAGGTAGCTTAGAACCAGGAGACGGACATAAGATAGTTTTTATCCCGTTGAAACCGGTAGGTGGCGCTGAGATCGGGTTCTAGAATCCTCCTAATCACCTGGAGCTATTTTGGTGATTTTGTTTTTTGTGTGTTTGAGTGGGTTCCTGGATGGTTTAGATTCGCAATTGGAACCGGTAGGTGGCGCTAGGATCGGGTCCTAGATTTTATCTTTTTCAGAGCAGGACAACATCTGCCGGGGCCGCTAGTAGTAAATAAAAAACATATACAAATATATACATAGAAGTTACATACACACATGTCGGGTTCACGTCGGGAGCGAACGAATGACGCTCCGAGAATAACACAATAATAATCTGAAATATTATAATCGAAGTTTATTACACTAGAATTATTACAATTACGATTTAAATACTGCACACACTAATACACAGAAATATTAGGACAACACCAAGAGTTGCATCCACGCTTGTCAGGTGTCGAGCAGCAATTTGCCCTTCAAGAATACTGCGATTATCAAGCAGTAATTATCGACCACATTATATTATGTGCTCCTCGTCCAAGACTACCAATGTAGACTGTCAGTGTAGATTGCCGATTGTAGACCGCCGGTTCAAGACTGCCCCTCCTCTGCCCGAACACCGTGTATTTAACAGGTCCTCGTAGCGCGCCGCAGTGACACCATCCGGTAATTCTGTGGCGCCACTTCAGTTTCACTTCCTTCATAAAACCAACTTCCGCTATCCGTATTAACTTCCAACATCCGGTTACTCCATTTCCGATATCCGTTAGCTTAATAATAAATGTTTCTACGTTGACATCCGGTTAAACGACTTCCGATGACTACATGAAAGAATTACTCTATCCGGTTATTGACTACTTCCGTCGTATGGTTATTTTATAATAACAAATACGATTTCTACACATACATAAATTACTGTTTACAAATTTAGATAGTGATCTTTGAGGAGATTATTAAAATATGTAAGTGACTTTGCCCTTCTGTTGATTATAGGTAATGCATTCCACAACCGTACAGCCTGCACAGTAAAAGATTTTTGACAAAATTGCGTAGAATGTATTGGCGTCATTAGTCGCAGATTTGCTGATGAGCTTAAGAACCTTGTACGTCTTTCTTGAAAGAACTCAAAGCGTTCCTTCAAATAGGAGGGCGTTTATGGGCTAAAGAGTATACATTATACAAACGGGACAGAATATGAGCATTCCAGCGAAGGTGGATAGGAAGCCATTCGAGCTTACTACGAAATTCAGAAATGTGATCATTTCGCGCAAACCAAATATGAGACGAATGCAGAAGTTTTGGAGTCACTCTAGTTTATCTAATTGGCTTTCGGTGATATCTAAGTAGCTGAATATATGCGAATAGAATGTACTATTCTATTTTATACGATAATTTCCTTCGAGTATATAATGGGGTCATATTATAGTGCTGACTGCAATCATCTTAGAATTGTAAAGAACGGCAGCTATTGTCTGAGTAAGCTAAATAATACAAGAATCTTTTTTGTACCCTTTCAATACGATTAGAATGTACTTGATAGCATGGATTCCACACTGCAATATTCCAATATACTAGGTACCAAGCTGTAATAAATAGTAATGTTTATTTTGGGCTCTTTGAACATTTTCATAATACGAGAATGAAACCTGATAATTTGGATGTTTTTTTAATTATGTTGTCTATGTGAAACTACTTCTACTTCAATTGTATAAATTCAAATTCAAAAGTTTTTATTCAAAATAAGTTTCACAGGAGAACACTTTTTGAAGGTCATACATGTAAGTTAAAATTTAATTTTTACTTCCTATTCTATGTACACCGCTTCGCAACGTGTTAATGCTGCTAAGAAGAAGCGGCAAGAAACTCCCCAGCAACACGTCTAGCTAAATATTATTTTCTTAAGTTTTCGCGACTTGTATTTTGTGATGAGAACCACATAGCTGGAGAGCTTCAGCATGTCAAGCGAGTTCTACAACGCAATCAGCTGAAGACTCCACACCAACGTCACAAAGGCCCCAAGCCACCTTCAGTTGAGCGGTGCCCTGCTACCCTACCCTACATCAAGGGGGTCACAGACAGAATTGGTCACATCCTCAGGCGAGCTTCAATCAAAACATATTTCAAGCCGCAGAAAAAGATTACCCAATTTCTGAGACCTGTGAAATGCAATATCCCACTCCAGGATGCAGGGGTTTACAAGCTTGATTGTGAGTGTGGATTGTCATACATTGGGCAAACAAAGAGGAGCATAAAAACACGAGTAAAAGAACACATTGCTGACATGAAACACACAAGGTCTACGAAGTCTGCGATCAGTGAACACACGCTGGATAAACCCAACCACTACATCAGATTCGATAACCCACAAATCCTCGCGAAAGAGAATCGTTTCATACCTAGAATGATGCGTGAGGCTATTGAAATCAAAAAACACCCAAATTTCAATAGAGAAGATGGTTGGCAAGTACCACCTGTTTGGGATCCAATTATCAAAACTATTAAGACCCAAACCCAGCAAAAACCAGCTGCCAGACCTCAAGACACTGTGAGCTCTTTCTGCGTACAACGGAACACAAACCAACTTGACTGATAATTACTTTTATTTTTCCTTCCACCCATTTTAATATTATATAAAATTATTAGAGCTAGGCATGTTTGCTGAAGAGTTTCTTGCGCCGCTTCTTCTCTTCAAGCCATAACATGTTGCGAAGCGGTAGTAAATTAGATTAGGCTCCCATAGATTAAATAATAACCATAAACAAAATTAAAAATTAAATAATTAAAATTAATAAGTTGGCGGTAGGCTAAACAAAACTTTAAAATTACCGCGCTTAAAACCGTTAAAACGTAGTTTTATTATAGCTAAATATTGTTTTTTTTGTACAGAAGTATGTTACAGAATTACTTTTTGAAGAATTAATGGAGTTGTAGCAAACAATGCATACTCAATTAGACCAAGACACAATAAAAGGAAAGAAAAATAATGTTATAGTTATAATAATGACATGACGTACTAAAATGTTATGCTGCAATATATCTCCATAAATTCCTTACAAGCTTGGCAAGATAAAAACGCTATACAAAATTTAGTATAAGAGGTTGGAGCGAGCTGTTATGTAAATGAGTTTTTGTCATTTAAGTATTCTTCAATAGTGTAGTATCCCTTTTTTAGAAAGATGCTTTTTAATTTAGTTTTAAATTTAGTGAAAGGCAGATCTAACATTTCACTCGGAATCTTATTGAAGAAGCGTATACCAACCCCCAAGAAAGAGGACAGTACTTTTTGCAATCTAAAAGATGGCAATATCAGTCTATTACAATGCCTGGTGTTGAAATTATGTACATCCTTATACTGCTTGTAGGCACTCAAATTATTACGAATATAAATTATATTATTAAAAAATATATTGGCAGGCGACTGTCTTAATGCCGATTTCCTTAAAGCGTTCTTTAAGAGACTCCCGAGGGCCGAGGTTGTAAATTGACCTTACGGCTCTTTTTTGTAAAACAAATATGGTCTCTAAGTCAACAGTGTTGCCCCAAAGTAAAATACCATAGGACATGACACTATGAAAATAACTAAAATAAACTAAATAAATGTTGTGAGATACACATGCTATGCTGTACCTAGAACTGTAATAATACGGGAGGTGCGCAAATGTCACTTATTTGCTTTGGGTAATTGTCGTACTAAAGCTGGATTACGCGCACTTCTTCGTCGTACAATGAACACTTTAATGAAATTGACATATTTTCTATGGCCATTGGCCAATTCAATTTTTTTTTATTGCAGGAGATCAGCAGACAGGCAGACGGCCCACTTGATGGAAAGCGGTTACCATCGCCTATGGATATTTGCAACACCAAAGTTGCTACAAATGCGCTGCTGCTCTCTTAAGGGAGACTGGACCTTGGTCACTAGTGCCGGAATACAACTGAAGGTTGTTATGGCGACATACTTTAGACCAGGGGTGGTTGCCATCCAGTCGGGCAAATGCCCTACCACCTGGCTGTGGGTTGTTAAGTCGCCTCTTACGACAGGCCGCCCGGCCGCAGGAAAATGTATTCTTTCTCCGTTCCTGCACATACATAACTTCACGCCAGTTCCCTTGCGGGGTAGGTACGTACAACAAAGTGCCATTCAGGCTTATTCTTGCACACCTCACTTGCTTCTTTGACATTCATAGCTCTTGTCATGCACGCTCGTCTGTTCTTAAGGCTCCTGACATCACCTTCTGCTAGTATAACTAGCTTGTAGCTATTAATAACAATATAATATTATTTATAAAATATATTGTATCTTTTTGCTTTACTTATATCTAAATAAATTTAAAAAAACCTGAAGCTTAAATTACTATCAAGGGTAATAATCCCAAGGGCCCGGATAATAGATGTTTATTCTATTGCATCATTGGCAATTAGATATTCGGCACTCCTTTGAAACAACCTCGATAAATTGTCATCAAAATTTCCACACATATTTATTTTGATATTCAAACAAAACATAATAAATCGCAAACGTGTCGAAAATAAAAATTGTTCACACGTTCGCAATTAGGACGATATTTTACAGTCCGATATAATAACGATCCGTCATTTTTTATCGTGCGCACACTCAGCGCCGTCGGCACGTGAGGTATTGCCAACATAATGGAAATAAATTTTCGAAAACGTTTAATTCGGACTTTTATTGCATGAGAACTTAGGTCTTCGTACGCCTGTTTGAAAATGGAATACTTTTTGGCGTTCTAGTCTAATTTCTTTCTAAAGCGGGTGATACACTTGTGAACAACAGGGATGCGGACACTTGTTACAATGAATTATAATATTTTTTTATGTTAACACCTGTTCTTTTATAGTATGTATAAAATAACAGGCGTTAAAATAAGATCTTTGTATCGTTACCATATCGAATTAATGTTGATTTGATCGATACTCAAGTGTTGTATCTCTTTAGCAATATCGAGACATAATTTTTTTGACTGTCAACACTACGTACTAATCAAAGCGGAGAGTGGCAACACCAGTGCAATAACGGCGTCCGAACCATCGACACGAAATACGAGCGCTCACGCAAAATTTCAAGCGACATCCCACCAAAATATCAATATTCTCAAAAGGTGCTAGCTGCAGACTCAGGTACGTACCTGTACGTACAGTGCTTATATTGTTACTGCTAGATATAGAACCTTGAGCGTCGAAAAAGATCAAAATTTTAGCCAGAGTGGTAATCGATCGCTTTTGCTGGGCAATAGAATGTTACATGCAACAATAGTTAATGCGCTATTTGACTTTATGACTTCATAAGCAGAGGTATGCTTGTACCAAATCTACAAGGCTGCGACGATCTGTAAGTTTAAAGTCCGGTTCTTTTCTAAAGCAAATTTGTCAAAAAATATTGTTACGACCTGAATGCCGACGAAAGACAAATTCACACATGCGTCTGTAGAAATACATTTTATTACCTTTTTGGCATTTGGACCTCTTTTGTTTACTTTGTGTTTAAAATTTGTAATTAGAAAAACAGTCCATTATGTATTGTAATATGGTAGTCATTAGCCAGGTGTGATTCTAAGAAATTCAGTCCACGCGGGCGAGACACATATTGTATTTGTGCAGTATAAAGCAATGCCCCAATGGAAAGATCGGCAGTCTAGCGATAGCCACAAGCGAAGCAAGACGTTAGTGACGGACTTTGCGCGTGTGATTGAATCGTGCATTACGTTTGGACTGGCTGTGTACAGTTATTTTTGTAACTGTGTTATACGTGTTTATATAGTTCTAATAAATTCTATAGTAATTCCAACGGCATTTTAAATCGAGTCCTGCAACTCGCAACAATATATCTCATCTGGTTATTAGATGGGTGAAGGTCGTCATTCACCGTCTACTCTTCTATTCTAAGAAACAGTATTAGTTCAAGGCTAACGGTTTCACTTTGATATTCTGTGAGAGCTGGGTATCACACTGAGCAAGCCCTAAGAGCTGTAATTAACATAATGACTCCAGCATGACTCTACCACGTTAAAAGTTCGTTTAATCAAATTAATAAATATCCTGAAATCAATCACCACACCTTTACTATCCAACTAATCACCAAAACTTTTACAAATAAGACCGAAATGAATAAGCATTTTCGAAAGTTAAGTAATAAATCAGATCCCTAGACCCAACTTAAAGTACTAAGTAAGTTAGCTCGCACTAACGCCCAACGTAGGTTGGACTTCAGAATAAATCGAGAAAAGCGAACATTGAATACTGTTTTATTTATTTTCTACTAGCTCCATCTTGTGTTTTCAGCTGTAGTAAATTCTAAAATGAAAATCTAATATAAAAAATTCTCGTGTCACAGTTTTCGTTGCCATACTCCTCCGAAACGGCTTGACCGATTTTGATGAAATTTTTTGTGCTTATCCGGTATCTATGAGAATCGGCCAACATCTATTTTTCTTCCCCCTAAATGTTAGGGGTAGTCCACCCCTAATTTTTTTATTTTATTTTTTAGACAAAATTTTTAATTTCTATTTTTTTATGATACAACATACAAAAATACATACAACACTAAATTCTCACCCCTCTACGATCAACCCCTATTTTTTATTTGTTAATTATAAACTTTAATTTTTTGGCAAGATATTTTTAAATCTTATTTTGTCATGACTTAGAATAAAAAAATATATATTACTCTTTTAGATTCACAATTAGAACCGGTAGGTGGCGCTGTGATCGGGTTCTGGAATCCTCCTAATCACCTAGAGCGATTTTGGTGATTTTGTTTTTGTGTTTGAGTGGGTACCAGGACGGTTTAGATTCACAATTAGAACCGGTAGATGGCTCTGGGATCGGGTTCTAGAATTTTATTTTTTAAAGGCAGGACAACGTCTGCCGGGGCCGCTAGTAATATATACGTCAGTTAAATCTTAAGGTGCTCCCCCTCCGCGAGCATTCGCTTGTAATGTAACGTTAAAGAACAAAGCATTACATCGGTGAGGGAGGAAAACTAAGCAAATCAGCGCGCAACCTGTAATGATACAAGCTGTAATATTTTGAAACAACTTGTAACACAACGACCGCTTCGTCTGAAATTGTGGAATAACTAAATGCTCAAAATCGAATCATAAATGTTTGGTTACAGGCGAATGCTCGCGGCGTGGGCGTTCCTTTATAAGAAGTGTGTTTCAAATCTGACTAGTCAGATTATAAACTGTTACGTCGATAAATTGTGAAAGGATCATAAAGTTTACAATATAAAGTATATATTTTATGGCGGGGCTTCATCGGCGATAATTTTACAGCATAGTAGTAAGTCACTGTCAGCTTAGACAGATGACTTATCTATCTGTCACATTGACAATGACACCTAACGTTTCGTAGAATATAAATATATATATATCGGAGGAAGCTATGAGTCGGGTTGATTGATGTTTGGATGTATAATGCACAATATTATTTTTTTACATTTTAATTACTTTTAAAATCCTTAATTTAATTTTATTTGATTTATTTTTTTTATAACGTGAAAATGTTCTTAATCTAATAAAGATTATGAATATTGTAGTCTGACTATTTTTTTTTTTAATTTATTGCAGGAGTTCAGCAGACAGGCAGACGGCCCACTAGATGGAAAGCGGTTACCATCGCCTATGGACATTTGCAACAACAAAGGTGCTACAAATGCGCTGCTGCTCTCTTAAAGGAGACTGAAACCTGGTCATTAATGCCGGAACACAACACAAGGTTGTTATGGCGGCATACTCTAGACCAGGGGTGGTCGCCATCCAGTCGAGCAAATACTCTACCACCTGGCTGTGGGTTGTTTAGTCGCCTCTTACGACAGGCCGCCGGGCCGCAGGAAATTGTATTCTTTTTCCGTTCCTGCACGGATAAAACTAATGACTAATGACCAATCAGAGCACAGAGCACGTGCCTCGAGCGGGGTCAAGGCGCCATGTGTACTTAAGGTAGACGGGCGAGTTTTGCGATACATTAGAGCTATAGTAACGGATCCAGTTGGATCGTTGAGAATTTAAAAGGAAAGGTTAAAGTAAGATCGGTGCCCTGAATCCGCTGTTTGGTTTCAAACTGTGACAATTTTTTTTTTATTGCAGGAGTTCAGCAGACAGGCAGACGGCCCACTTGATGAAAAGCAGTTACCATCGCCTATGGACATTTGCAACAACAAAGGTGCTACAAATGCGCTGCTACTCTCTTCAGGGAGACTGGAACTTGGTCACTAATGCCGGAACACAACTCAAGTTTGTTATGGCGATATACTTTAGACCAGGGGTGGTAGCCATCCAGTCGGGCAAATGCCCTACCACCTGGCTGTGGGTTGTTTTGTCGCCTCTTACGAAAGGCCGCCCGGCCGCAGGAAATAGTATTCTTTCTCAGTTCCTGCACGGATAGGATAGGAAATATTGTTTAACACTAAATTAAAAGTGTATAAACCGTGACTATTATGTTTTGTGCTCGCATTTTATCTATTTATTTGGTTTACCAACAATTACTTGCACTAATACAAAGGATGTACATTGTTTTATAAAAAAAAGGCAGTAATCACTTATAGGCAAACACTACATGCAATTTTATATTTTGTAGTTTGAATAAACTATAATATAATTAATTTAAAGAAACAGAAAAAAAATATAAGGCTTTAATAGCTATTAAGTACCAAACATAAAGAAATTAAAAAAAAAAGAAGTTAATTAGCTATATGGGATGCAATAATTCGACGAAATTTGTAATATGAAATTTTATCCGTGCAGGAACGGAGAAAGAATACAATTTCCTGCGGCCGGGCGGCCTGTCGTAAGAGGCGACTTAAAAACCCACAGCCAGGTGGTAGGGCATTTGCCCGACTGGATGGCTACCACCCCTGGTCTAAAGTATGTCGCCATAGCGACCTTGAGTTGTGTTCCGGCATTAGTGACCAGGTTTCAGTTTCCCTTAAGAGAGCAGCAGCGCATTTGTAGCATCTTTGGTGTTGCAAATGTCCATAGGCGATGGTAACCGCTTTCCATCAAGTGGGCCGGCCGTCTGCCTGTCTGCTGATCTCCTGCAATAAATAAAATAATAATATGAATTTGCATGTAGATCAGTAATATCACTATAAAGATTTATTAGTTCACATTTTACCTGATGATGCCCACTAAACTCGCAACCACTAAAGACGATGTCACCGAGAACGATGTTTCTCCGACATATATTTTTTAAATTTCATTTTAATCGTACACGATTGTGTTCTGGTTCAACTCAGAATTATAGATATAATAACAGCCCAGAAATGTCCCACTGCTGGGTTCGGGCCTCCCATTATAGGGGAACGGACAGCATACCCGCCACGCTTGTCCAAGGCAGCTTGGCAGGTTTGACACATCGGTTATCTCCATGTGCAGGTTTTATCACGATATTTTCCTTCACCGCTGTTAGCACGTGGTAATTGTAACAATATGCACATTAGGTCAGAAAACTGCCTAAGTGGTGCATACGTTCCGGCCAGCATCGAACCCGCGCCTTTTAAGTTTGGGACGCTTTCGCTAGCCATTACGCTACCACGATTACTAGAATTATAAATAATTGTTTATTAATTACATATATAAATATATCATTCTACGCATCATACTGAATATTAGAAATAGGGTATTTTCACATACTTACTTTGTCAAATTGATCGTATACTAGCAGAAGGTGATGTCACGAGCCGTAAGAACAGACGAGCGCGCATTATGTGCATATAAGAGTTATGAATGTTAAAGAAGCAAGTGAGGTGCATAAGAATAAGCCTGAATGGCGCTCTGTTGTTCGTGCCTACCCCGCAAGGGAACTGGCGTGAAGTTATGTATGTATGTACTCTGTCTTTGTGCAAATTTTTTTAGGCTATAAGTTTTTCTGTGTTTTCTGTAATGGTGTACGATAAAGTGTTTTCTCTCTCTCTCTCTGTCTCTCTTCAGAAATATAAAGTAGAATACGTCATTATAAATTATGTTTGGCAACCCTAGCTGTGACACACAAACAGAGACTTCAGTAGACTATAAGGTTTCTATTTTACATTGAGGCATAGAAAAGCTGCACACACAGAGTAAGTACCCTTACAAAAATTCTATCAACATTACCTTGCAAAAGTAAAGGAAAAACGAGTTGCGCAAAAAAAAAAGAATAAAGTGGAAAACTCCCCGCAAACGTCAACTTCAATTTTTCTCCGCGCACAAAAAATAATTTAGTGAAGAAATGGTTTTTAGGGTTCCACCGGGCGTAATTAATTTTGCATTTTTAAATATTACGCGACAGTAAGATGAGCTTGTTAGCGAACTGGGCCACGGCTGTTTAAGAGGGCTTTATGCTTTTTGATGATGTGTTTTTTATTTTCTTTCCAGAATTGGTGGCAAATGAAAATATCGTTTAGATTTTCGTGCCGCGATAAGTTTAGTTTTATTGTTATTTCTTCACGGCTTTGGGGATAAACTAATTGGCGTCACAATTAGGGATGCCGAAGACCGCAACCGGGATTTAACGTTAGAAATGAAGAGCATAAAGGCAGATTTCCATTTGCATTCGTTATCAAGCTTATGGAAAGCGGTTACCGTCGCTTATGGGCGTTTACGACACCAGAAATGTCACCAACGCGCTGCCGGCCTTGAAGAAATTTTATGTTACCCTTTTTGAAAAACTCCATATCGTAGTGTTGTGGAAATACCTTAGATGGGAAGCTTATTACAAACTCCCATATCAATGAGCGAAGCGGCTTAACAAACTTTTCATGGTAGTACGTAGACTGCCAAGCAATTGGATAGAGTTGAAAACAAGTCATAAGACAATGTTTATATGAAAGAGGGGGGCGTTAAAGTACCAAATTATCATCAGTAGTGGTCGCCTAGTGGTCGAAATTCGACCATAATTAATTTAAATTATACGTTTGAACATTATTAAGGTTTCGTTTTTCTATACTTCTATAATCACAGATTTCCCCAAGGCTATACTGTTAATTTGACTTTAACAATAAACAAAAGAGTATATATGCGTGTGTGTGTCAAATACGAGGTAGTGTGTGTAATGTTTTTTTTATTGATTATGCATAAAAAATACATTATTTTATGCATAATGAAAAAAAAATATTAGCCTTCTGCACTCCTTCTCTATATAAATTGTAAGTGTGCGAAATTTCATACTCCACTGTCCGCGCAATTTTAGTAAAAAGTGGTACAAAGTTTTTGCTTCACGTATTAATATAATGATACTTCTAATTATATATTTTTGTAAAAGTTCGACCAATAATTAATATTTTATTTGTTAAAAATATGACGTCATAACTTGCTACGCTGGTACAAAATCTAGGCAACTGGGGCGTTTCGTAAAATAATAAAAATGGTCTCGGGTGATTTGACTGTCAACTACCTTATCAGTTGAATTGATATATTTTGTCCGTTTCAAAAGTCATAGTTCCCAGCACGATACTTGAGTGATCACCTTGGCCTACGCACATATTTGGGTTCTTTTTGTAGTATGCATGCAGCTACTAAAATCAAATCGATAGCAGCGTGGCCTATTAAGGCTTTTCAACTACAGTTCATAGTCTATTTAAACGAGCCTGAGTTGCGGTCACTGGAAGCGGGAGGGGCGGTCGTAGGCGAACCTTCTACGCGCAACTTATAAGTTAGACCAGCGACACACCTGTCGAAAGTACGGCTAAATACGCTCTCAGTGTTTTAAGGCTTGTAGCAATGCCAACTTCCTTGACGATTTTTGGGGCGATAGCGGGGATTCCATAGACACGGTGATATTTCAGATTCATTATTATTTTATTGAATAAAATAGAGTAATATTTAAAAAAAAAATATTAAAACCAAATTATTTATCTTTTTTATAAAGATGTAGTTTTTTTATCCTGTTTTAATAACAAATAATAAGTAAAATGGTTTCATGTCAATAATTTGGAGATGAATAGGCGATTTTTTCTTACTTATAACAACTATAGAAACATCTCGAAAAAAATCAAGTTATGTCTCATATCGTGCATATTGATGACTAACGAAAAGTTGTTTCATTTGCACCCTATCTTTGACCTTTTGCGGGAACAGGAGCCTTAAATAACCTATGGCACACCAACCGAAATTACGTAGCGTTCAGTGTAATGTCGACGACCTTTTGTCTAACGGCTGTTTCCGTGAGTAGGCATTCGATGTATTTTGAATATAATCAACGAATGAGTCAATATATCGTGCGTTACGCGGCTGAAGCTTCGGCGAACGTAGTTCAACTGTGTTGTTTACATACATGCTTCAATGCTTTCACGGATCTAAAAGTAATTAATAATATTAATTCTTTAAAAAAATATGTAGGTTTATATATAATGTTACGACTCAGGTCCCGACAAAAGCAAAATCCACCTGTTTATCTGAAACAAAGCACGTTTTTTACCCGTCGACATTTAAACTAATACCATTTAAATTCTTTTATGGTCGTCTTCTTTTGTTTACTTATTGGCAAACAACCCATTGTTGTATTGTAATCTCTTATGGTGGTCATTAGCCAGGTGTAGATTAAGTCGACTTAGGTACGGGGACATTGCAGTTGCGTAGTATAAAACGATGACCTGATGAAGGAGGGAACCAGTCTAGCGATAACCACGAGCGAAGCAAGACGTGTGTACTATAATCGGGAATCTAATAAGTGACGGACTTTACGCGTTTTATTGAATTACGACCTTATGCATTACGTTTTGACTTGTTGTGTTCGGTCATATTTGTACCTTTGTTATACGTGTTTGTATAGTTCTAATAAACTCTATAGTAATTCTAACGGCATTTTAATTCGAGTCTCACGACTTGTAACAATAGTATAACCAGATGTTTGAGGAAAAATTTCGTAATATACTATTTTTCATCGCGTAATACGCTGATCTACACGTCGCGTATCTCCGATTGTTCGGCGCGTTTGGTGTGTGATACCAACTGAATGTTAAGATCGATAATTTAGTCGCAAAATATCGGCATCATACCTTCGGCAGGTGTGTCCTTACACTAATACTTAATTGAACCGAAAATACTGTTACCATGACAGCCGACGTAATAAAATATGGTCTGGGATAATGATTTGAAACCACATCAACTTATAATATAAGAATAGGTATGACGATTATTTTTTTTGCGACGACCTCTATTCCTTCGATCTCAATTGTCGTAAGAAACAAATTATTACTTTTTACAGTTAAAAATGATTGTGTTTAATTGTCTTCAGGTTTCACTTCTAAACGACTACTGAAACTAGCTTTAACACCTGTTTTAATTATTCTTGATCTTATAAAACTTGATATTATGATAGCTGAGGCCAAACATAGATTCAAATGATGGTGAAAAATTAATAGATAATTAAATTAATACATATTTATCCGTGCAGGAACGGAGAAAGAATACAATTTCCTGCGGCCGGGCGGCCAGTCGTAAGAGGTGGCAAAACAACCCACAGCCAGGTAGGGCATTTGCCCGACTGGACGGCTACCACCCCTGATCTAAAGTATGTCGCCATAACAACCTTGAGTTGTGTTCCGGCATTAGTGACCAGGTTCCAGTCTCCCTTAAGAGAACAGCAGCGCATTTGTAGCACCTTTGGTGTTGCAAATGTCTATAGGCGATGGTAACCGCTTTCCATCAAGTGGGCCGTCTGCCTGTCTGCTGAACTCCTGCAATAAAAAAAATGATAAATCGATACGCCATTAGACAATGTTTAAAACATTTTGATTAGTTTTAATTACCAACTGATGAATTAGAAACTTACCCGCTTATTTATTTTTAACTTCATTTTAACGAACCGGTAAACTTAATATAACTATTATGAATAACTAAACATTCTTAGAGAGTGACTCAGATGGCAATTTTTTAACGGTTTTCAGTCCATAATAAATATTTAAAAATAGTATTCATTTTTAAATACTACTACTAAGCGTTTGACAGGGTTGTGCGGAAGGACCTCTGGGACATATTGCCCGGATATGGGATTAATGGCCAATTGATGCGTGCTGTGCAGTCCACTTACGAGGACTGTATGGCATGCGTGCGAGTGGAAGACAACCTGTCGCCCTGGTTTGACGTCAATATTGGGGTCAGGCAGGGCTGCGTGCTGTCGGCTTTGCTGTTCATCCTATACCTGGACGATTGTCTCCAGAGAATAAGATTGATGGATGTTGGGGTGCGGATGAGTGATCTAGCTGTAAGCACCTTGCTTTATGCGGATGATGCCGTGCTTTTAGCCGAATCGCCATCAGAACTGCAAACACTAGTCACAATGATGAAAGATGACTGTCAGGCGAGAGGCTTACATTTGAATGCGAAGAAAACAAAGGTTATGGTGTTTGAAAGAGAAGAAACCAGAACGAATGCAACGATAATGGTCGATGATGTTATGCTGGAGCAAGTGAATGAGTTTGTATATCTTGGATGTGCTTTTAGCAGGGGTGGAAGGTACACCGCTGATATAGAGAGAAGAGTGAATTTGGGGAATAGTGTGAATGGAGCGTTAGGTAAACTTCTAGGCGCTAAGAACCTCAGCCAGAAGGCCCAGCTCGCCATACACAACGCGGTGCTGGTACCTACGCTCACGTATGGAAGCGAGAGTTGGGTATGGAAGAGAGAGCATGAAAGTAGAGTAAACGCGGTCGCGATGCGAGCACTGCGCAAAATCTGCGGAGTGACGCTCGCGGACCGTGTTCGTAATACCGAAGTAAGAAAGAGTCTGAAAGAGAGTGTCTGGGTGAAGGTAAGGAAAGGAATGCTCCGGTGGTTCGGGCATGTGGAAAGAATGCATGATGAAAGAATGACTAAACAGATATACAATGCAAAAGTGGATGGATGCAGAAGTCGTGGAAGGTCACGACACACCTTCCATGATCAAATCGATCGTGTACTAGCAAAAGGTGATATCAAGAGCCTTAAGAACAGAAGTCAAAGAAGCAAGTGAGGTGTGTAAGAATAAGCCTAAATGGCGCTTTGTTGTTCGTGCCTACCCCGCAAGGGAACTGGCGTGAAGTTATGTATGTATGTATGTATGCAATATTCATTTTTTTATATTATTAATATTTATTCCGAGTTACGGCATCAGAAATTTTTAAGAATGTAAATTAACAGTATTTGACTTTAATACTATATTATCTGACTTTGACTGGCGTAAGTATACTGAGGAAATTGAGAAAAATACAACAGGGAAGATAAACTTACATGGACTTTTCCAAAAAGTGTACGGCGAGCCCGCTGTGCATGACATTGGAGTTGTTTAAGAAGGGCGTTATAAAATTTCGTAGAGTTTTCTTTGGTTCCAAACGTCCATAGGTGACGGTAACTACCTTCCATCAAATGGGCTGCCTGTTTGTTGGGTTGTCACTGGCAATAAAAAAAACAACAAGTGGAAGAAGATTTCTCTTCAAAAATAAAATTACTTCGAAGCCGGAAAGACCTTAGTAAGACGTCTCTTGTTACTAATCTCAACAGGTGACGGTATCCACTTTACATCAGGCGAGCCGTTAACCTGTCTATTGTACTCTAGGTATAAATAAAATATAAAAGTTAAGAGAAACGAACAAACATTGCCTTCTGTTGCAAGTCCCTTGGAGCGTGTATCTCACCTAAAAAAATAAGGGTTCAATTGATTTGTAAGGGAAGCGGGGTTTTCTCTCAACATAATATTGTTGAAATACCGGATGTCGGGTCCCTCATCCCGTCGACTCCCACTTATTTTGTAATCTTTGCCCGCAGCGGCATCTTCTGTCCACGTTAAGGATTAAGCAGTAACGCAACTTTACACTGCTTATATATTCTAGTTTCGCCATGTGATAAAGTCTTATCAAACACAATTAATTGGCATACATTAATACCCAAACTACAAAAAAAAACCTACTACTGTCTTGTTGTTCCAAAGTGCTCGAAAGAAAGCTGAGATTATTCCCAAAGTCATCAAACCATTTTTAAATTAGTTCCCAAAGTACTTAACGAAAAACAATATCATTAGCTTAACTGTAACACCAACATAACTAACTTTTTTTAATGCAAAGTCTTTCAGATAAAGTCTATTTGTGTAACTCTTAGTAATTCTTCCATTGTTGTTATGTCAAGATTGGTCGCGCGTATTTAATTTAATATTTATATTGAAAATTCTTAAAGTAATGGAACGAATCGTAATACTTCAAATCATGTAAAACCACCTCCTATCTTTTTTTCCTCTCCTGTACATACCCTAGCAAGCAGAAGAAAGGAGACGGCATGAGACGTCAACTGCATCGCTATAGTGGTCATCGTATAGAATAGACCTTTTTATCGCTTACGAACTGCAACGCATACGCATCGCTTTTGAATATTATAAACAATTTTCGTCCATATACTTTATATATCACTAAACTAGTTGGATTCGTGAAATTGTGCGTGTCGTGCTAACTTTAAGAATCACGGAGAAAACCATCGCTTCACTACGCAAAGGTACTGTAGCATCCTTCCTTTATATAACTGCCTGTATTTCCCTGTGTTCTGTGCAACCATATTCCCATTATTATGGTTATACAACTAAGGGGAATGAATATAGTTAACAATTATCAATTCGCGTAACCAAAGATAATGCTAGCAACACGCCGGAAAAATATGTACAGTGGAAGCAGCCATGAAGTTCTTTCTGTTTTATTCTATTTTTATTGTTGCTGGCTCCAATGCCTTTGGCATTGATTTTGCCAATGTCATAATAAATGAAGCAGGTAATGATAGATACCAATATAGCTGGCAAAATAAAGAAACATTAAGTTAATCTTGTATTATAAGGTAAATGGAACGCATCTGTCAATTCCAACGGGAGAGTTGAGTTTGACAGTGACATTGATTCTGCCATTGTCATAATAAACGAAGCAGGTGATGATAGATATCAATATAGCTGGAAAAATAAAGACATTTTATAGTAGGGAGTCTTTTTCCGGAAACCTAAAGAGGTCATTAAGTTAATCTTATATTATAAATGGAACGCGTCTGTCAATTCCGTCAATTGACAGACGCGTGGCGTCAATCCTGATATTCGCCCGTCGTACGTAAGACATGTTTCAATTAAGAAGCTTGTTAAAATATTCATAATTGTTAATACGTTTGAAAAGCACTTAAAAAATAAAACCACTGAACTCCGTAGAACATATTTTATTAATTAAACTACAAATATTTTGATTTTATTATATTGCAATACAATTAAATAAATCTACTTATACTTATGATGATGGTGATGATGATGATGATGATGGTGATTTATCTTTTATTAATTAAACTACAAATATTTTGATTTTAATATATTGCAATACAATTAAAGAAATCTACTTATACTTATGGTGATGTCAGGAGCCTTAAGAACAGACGAGCGTGCATGACAAGAGTTATGAATGTCAAAGAAGCAAGTGAGGTGTGTAAAAATAAGCCTAAATGGCACTCTGTTGTTCGTGCCTACCCCGCAAGGGAACTGGCGTGAAGTTATGTATGTATGTATGTGTGTACTTATACTTAAATGTAAAAATTTCTATATTTAGATATTTATTTGTCTTGACGATATATTTTATTTGGCTCAATTTAATGCACTAAGATTTTTTGTTATTGCTGAAACATAGCAGACAGGCTGACGGCGCAACTGTCATGGAAAGTCGTTACCGTCGCCTATAGACATTAGCAGTACCAGAGATATTTCCGATGTGCTGCCGGCCTCTAAGGAGAAACAGGAACCTGGCCACTGGAGGCGGAATACAACTCAAAGTTGTTATGGCGGCAAATTTTAGGCCAGGGATGGTAGCCATCCAGTTTGGCAAACATCGTACCACCTAGCTGAATACTAATCGATTTTCATGAAATTGGTATTCACTTTTCAGACAGGTCGTACAAAATTCAAACTATGGTATTTGATTTTTTAACACTAATAAAAATTTGCTGAAACTCAACTACTCATAAATCATAAAATCCAACAAATTCCTAAAGTGATATCCACATGAAAATTAGCGTGTGCAAATATCTAGTATTTATAAAAAAAAACCATCTTGAATTTGATAAAAAAATCATCTTGATAGTACAGACTGTCTATTGCCTACTCTAACATTTAGGGCCGCTTGCATAAGGTTGTTTAAATTTATTTAAGAAACACAAAACGTATTTAACACCATTAAATACAATTAGCGTCTTGCACAACGCAAAATTTGCCGCTAAATATGTTTAAAGAACTGTCAATACGTTTTGTGTAAAACGTATTTAGGCAGTTTTATTTTTTTTTTTATTTTTTATTGCAGGAGTTCAGCAGACAGGCAGACGGCCCACTAGATGGAAAGCGGTTACCATCGCCTATGGACATTTGCAACAACAAAGGTGCTACAAATGCGCTGCTGCTCTCTTAAAGGAGACTGGAACCTGGTCACTAATGCCGGAACACAACACAAGGTTGTTATGGCGGCATACTCTAGACCAGGGTTGGTCGCTATCCAGTCGAGCAAATACTCTACCACCTGGCTGTGGGTTGTTTAGTCGCCTCTTACGACAGGCCGCCGGGCCGCAGGAAATTGTATTCTTTCTCCGTTCCTGCACGGATAAACTATAGTTATACTTTAATTTATAACTGATTTTATTTAAAGGCGATCGTTATGCAAGCGGCCCTAAGTCTTAATTTTATTATTGCATACTGTTCATTTTTAACCATTGAAACTCTCTCCGTGTGCTCAGAAAAAGGCTCTTTGATGTGGAAAGTGGCGATATAAAATATTTTCTTATTACGTCCCCTTTTCCCCGAATCTTTGCCAATTTCAAATTGCATTCCGAAATATTACTTATCTAATATTCGCACGTTCCTTCCAAATTTCTTTTTATCAATATGATTTATAAAAATATAAATATTTTCTGGACAATATTATCAGACATAACATGACTGATATTAAAAGAACATTTTGGTTACCAAATACGCTTTCAAGGTCACCTTGGTTCGTATGTCGATTTTGACACAATATAGACTTTGACAACAGAAATAAGAACCTCAGAATTATAACTAAAGATATAAAATAGTAATAAGTACTAAAATACATAATAAATGCATTTGAAGTATTTCACTTACAGCCTTAAAAACCACAACCAAAGACAGATCAGCCGTCGAGAGCTGATGTGTAGGTACAAGTTGAGAAGCTTCTAAAGACTCCAAGGCCACGTCACTGGGGAGTCGTTGCCTTCAGACTTGAAGCTGAGGCAAAGAGTTTTAACTCGACACTCCAATGAACTCCACCTAAACGAGCTGAAGACCTGACGCAATAATGTTAAAAGTGTATAAAGTTGTATGTTTGTTATGACAAGACATCGCTGTATAATACAAGTGATAGGCATTTACGTAGTAGTAATCGTGCAATGACCTTTAGAGAGCAGCAGCGCATTTGTAGCATCTTTGGTGTGGCAAGTGTCCATAGGCGATAGTAACCGCTTTCCATCAGGTGGGCCCTGTGCCTGTCTGCTAAACTCGTGGAATAAAAAAACCTCTCTATCCTTTCACCGATATTTAGGTTAACCCCAATTCACTGATCGAGTAGTCACTTTGATTTCTTTCTTCAAATTGTAATCCGCCTCTAGCGGCTCTATGTTATCAAAACAATAGGGATTGAGTTGATGATGGGTTACTCCATCTAGCTCAGCTTCTCTAGGAAGTCCACCAGCTACTTAGTGCGGCCCAAGACTTTTTGGAGTCTACCTAGGGTGTCCAAATACTTCACCCTGTATTGGGCTACCTTTCCACATTCAAGTAGGATATAGGCGACTGTTTCTTCTGCCTTCAAGCAAGCTCTGCACAGGGAGCTATCAGTGACATCTCTATTCATAACATGCTTATCAAAATCTCAATGTCCTGTGACTGCACTAAGAACTAGATTCAGGTAGGATAGACTGAGCTTTAGAATCGTTTCGGAGAAACGCAAGTTGGCTCGGGCATCATAAACTTAGTTTGCCTGCATTCCTCCAGGTTGTACCAAACTTGTTAATGTAGTGCCCTTGTCTTTTGGTTTTTGTAATTTCTGAACCATTTGTGTGACAGGGCCAGGAAGTGTTTCCGTCCGATCGGTTGGTTTCGTATCATCTTCTCGCTAGTTGTTCTGCCGCGTTATTATCTCAGGCACCATTGTGTCCCTTAATTCATTGAACAGTGAAGTTGTTGTTTTACCTGCCGCCTCATTTAGAGCCGAGTGGAATTCGTATGTTAGATTTGAATAAATGACTCTGCTATTAGTACCAAATCGCTATCAGAGAGTATTCTGATGCTGTAATCAAATCTCTGGCTACGATTGCTCTAGTTCCAAGCTGAATTCCCATTCTCTGCGTGATAATTTGTCTCTCAAATATGTTTTATGGTCTCCTCTTACCAAAATCTTTCTGACAATCTCTTCGCTCGGTTCACAGTCGATGTCTTTGGGAAGCTCCATAGTTGTACATTGGTTTAATGATTGTCCAAATCACTTGAGCATTACAAATTCAAAATAATTCCAATTACAAAGCGAATAAAAAGTCCTTTGGAGCATTGAAATTCGCTGTTAAATTAGCATCGGCGACGCGTAACCGCAACGTGACGGTCCGATTGGGGAGAACTCTAATTTCCTAACTTACTTACCCGATCGCGGCTCGAACATGTACCCGAATGGACTACTAATTTATGGTAACAACTGGAAACGCCTTGAAAATGCCCGCTCGAAAGCGATGAATAAAATCCCTCTTATTTGGCCGTCGATTTAAATATTTAAGGCGCGACACCATTTAAAGCGCACCAATAATCTTTGAGAGGAGTCGCATTTCTTTTTTCTTGATAGAGACTTCACTTAACTTAGGTTATGCTGACCTATTATAAATTAAAAATAAACTCCCTCAAACAGGGTAGCTGGTAGCTGGAGGGTCCAAACCAACCTCGAAATTGAGAATCTCGTGGCCGAGCCTAACATAATAGGAGAAATAAAAGCTCACCGCCTCCGCTGGCTCGGTCACGTAGAACGGATGGGAGAAGATCGCAGCGTGAGGAAAGCATATTTAGGACGGCTGATAGGTCGGCGTCCGGTCAGACAGAGTGGAGCCAATAATTGGCAAGAAACTGCGCAGGACAGAGAAAAGTGGCATGCTCTTGTTTCGGAGGCCAAGACCCACTTTGGGTCGCTGAGCCAACGTAGTAAGTAGTCAAACAGGGTAGCTACACTCTCCATACGTAACATGGCATCTAAATCGTCATTATGAGATACATTGTAGTACTTGGCTCGAGTTTAACATCCCAGAGATAAAATGTTATACCTACCCCAAATTTTTTTGACCCCAAAAAAATATTATCGGAAAAAGATTGTCGAATTTGGAGATAGTCCTCACAGCATGAAACAAGAAAACAAGCGATCAGTAACAAACGTAACTCGGAACATTCGTTTCGATTGCAGTTGGCGCCGTCAGGCCGTTCTTGTTTTTATAGAAAATCTCAATTAAAACTTCAATCAACGTCGTATTACTTTAATATTTTTTTTAAACTTAAATATATACGATTTAATATATATGTAGGCATGTTAGGTATCTCATATTTGTACTGGAACGCAAGTGTAGAATGAATGAGATGAATGATGAAGATTTGATTTGGGAATGAACGGTGAGCAGTCGTGAGTTGAGAGCGTAAGATTGTGGTAGGGTGCATGTGTTATGACTTAAGTTGTTTTTTGAGGTATTTCTAAGGCCTATAGATCAAAGAATTTTTTGTAAGCACCACGTTCTACCCACACACACACACACACACACATATATATATTATTTTAAATGCGAAAGTTTGGATCGATGGTTGTTGTTCAATCACGCCAGAATGCCAGAACGGATCTGGCTGTTTGGCACCGAGATAGATTATTGTCTGGGATAGCAGATAGGCTACTTTTTATTACGGAAATTGTACATCAATTCCCGTGGGATAATATTAACGCGAACGAAGCCGCGGGCAAAAGCTGGTCAATCAGAAATTTAAAGTCTTTTTGTATTTCACAAATTTCACGAGTTTGAAATTGAAATACATCATGATAATAATATCATACTTCACCGACAGCACGTGATAATTGTAACATTGCGATGCATGCTTCACGGGGATTCGAACTCAGGTCATTGATATGAAAGTGGGTGTAATAGTCACTAAACTACCAAATCTTATCCCGGCTTATCGACGAATTGGTATTTTATTAGAAAAAAAATACATACTGGTTATTGTTAATCAACTTTATGATAGTAAGAAAGAGAGTTGGTCTGAAAGAGAGTGTCGGGGTAAAGGTAAGGAAAGGAATGCTCCGGTGGTTCGGGCATGTGGAAAGAATGCATGATGAAAGAATGACTAAACAGATATACAATGCAAAAGTGGATGAATGCAGAAGTCGTGGAAGGCTACGACACACCTTCCATAATCAAATTGATCGTGTACTAGCAGAAGGTGATGTCAGGAGCATTAAAAACAGACGAGCGTGCATGACAAGAGTTATGAATGTCAAAGAAGCAAGTGAGGTGTGTAAGACTAAGCCTGAATGGCGTTCTGTCGTTTGTGCCTACCCCGCAAGAGAACTGACGTGAAGTTATATATGTATGTATGAAACTTTATGATGTAATATTGTACAAATGCATGTTCAGTTTTACTGTCTGAAAACCATTTGAGTTAGTGTTATAATACTCTCATAATAATAAAGCGTAGTGCTATGTACATACATACACATACATACATACCAATTCCCTTGCGGGGTAGGCACGAACAACAGATCGCCATTTAGGCTTATTCTTACACACCTCACTTGCCTCTTTGACATTCATAACTCTTGTCATGCACGCTCGTGTGTTCTTAAAGCTCCTGACATCACCTTCTGCTAGTACATGATCAATTTGATCATGGAAGTTGTGTCGTGGACTTCCACGACTTCTGCATCCATCCACTTTTGCATTGTATATCTGTTTAGTCATTCTTTCATCATGCATTCTTTCCACATGCCCGAACCATCGGAGCATTCCTTTCCTTACCTATGTGTAGTGCTATGTGCTAAACACTAACAAAGAACACATGAACAAAGTGTCTGCTCCTTAATAAAGATAATAGGAAACGTGTTATTGGACACATTCTTAGTTTAAGTTTTATTAATATTTTTTTTGCAGCAGTTTAGCAGACAGTCAAACGGCCCATTTGATAGAAAGCGGTTACCATCTCCTATGTACATTTGCAACACCAACGGCGCTACAAATGCGCTGCTGCTCTCTTAAGGCAGACTGGAACCTGGTCACTAATGCCGGAACACTACTCAAGGTTGTTATGACGGCATACTCTAGATCAGGGGACTAGTTATTTTAGGTCAGATTTTAATTACTACTATTACAGTTGTTATCAAGCACAAATCTTAGGCCCAACAATAAAAGGAGATGGCAGCTGGAGGGTCCGAACCAACTCCGAAATAGAAGACCTCAAGGCCGAGCCCAACGTAATTGGGGAGATAAAATCTCATCGTTTCCGCTGGCTCGGTCATGTAGAACGGATGGAGGAGGATCGGGGAGTGAAGAAAGCATATTTGGGGTGACCAGTCGCTCGGCGACGGTTGGTCGTCCCAAGTTTCGCTGGAAGGATAGAGTGGAAGCCGACCTGACCGCACTACAAGCCCACAACTGGCAAGACACTGCGCGGGACAGAGGAAAGTGGTGTGCTCTCGTTTGGGAGGTCAAGACTCACTTGTAAGTAAGAAAGAGAGTTGGTCTGAAAGAGAGTGTCGAGGTGAAGGTAAGGAAAGGAATGCTCCGGTGGTTCGGGCATGTGGAAAGAATGCATGATGAAAGAATGACTAAACAGATATATAATGCAAAAGTGGATGGATGCAGAAGTCGTGGAAGGCCACGACACACCTTCCATGATCAAATGTGAAATGTGACGCCATGTGTGTGTGGCGTGAAGTTATGTATGTGTTGTATGTATGTAAGACTCACTTTGGGTCGCTGAGCCAACGGAGTTAATTAGTTAATTTAAATTACTCATTAGTCTTATTTCTTAGATCAGATTGTAATTTTAATGTTGTATTACTAAGATACACGACGAAAAGCTATGCTTCCACTTGTATCATACGCATTGCTGAAGAGTAGAACTCTTTATCGTCGTCTGTTTTTCATGATGAATACATTCTAGATGTCTTCAAGTCTCGCGAGAACAGGTATCTTCTAGATACTCGTGCTCCACCTTAGACTGCATTTCCGCCTGACATCAGGCGCAATATCAGTCAATAGCGAACCTATTCGTTATATATATAGGTTTGCCAGGTGGTAGGGCATTTGCCCGACTGGATGGCTACCATACCTGGTCTAGAGTATGCCGCCATAACAACCTTGATTTGTGTTCCGGCATTAGTGACCAGGTTTCAGTCTCCCTTAAGAGAGTAGCAGTGCATTTGTAGCACCTTTGGTGTTGCAAATGTCCATAGGCGATGGTAACCGATTTCCATCAAGTGGGCCGTCTGCCTGTCTGCTGAACTCATGCAATAAAAAAAATAAAAATATATATATATAAAAAAATCATTAATGAAAAAAAAAGTTTTACCATATAGGTATTTTAAAAAAGTTTTGAAAAAGCAACGAACAAAATTCCAGTTTTCTGAGCTATCGGTATAAATATTTAAGGCGCGTTGGCGGTTTACGGGTTTAGGCGGTTTGTACAATAGTTACAGAACAATTTTATAGAGAGTGGAATTTGGTTTAATATTGTGAATATTTCATACTGGTTATACGAAGCGTATATTTTACAACAGAAATCTATGATGAGATTTTTAAGCACTAATTGTGTCAAATTCAAATTCAAAATAAGTTCCACTGGAGAACACTTTTTGAAGGTCATACATATAAGTTAAAATTTAATTTTATTCCTATTTTCTATACACCGCTTCGTAAGGTGTTATTGCTGTTAAGGAGAAGAAGCGGCAAGAAACACCCCAGCAACACGTCTAGCTAAAAATTGTATTTCTTTATATTTCTTAATCTGTTTGTATCTGAAGTATCATACAGAAGTATATTACAGAATTACTATTTAAAGAATTAATGGAGTTGTAGTAAACAGTTTTTATCCGTGCAGGAACGGAGAAAGAATACAATTTCCTGCGGCCTGGCGGCCTGTCGTAAGAGGCGACTAAACAACCCACAGCCAGGTGGTAGGGTATTTGCTCGACTGGATGGCGACCACCCCTGGTCTAGAGTATGCCGCCATAACAAACTTGTGTTGTGTTCCGGTATTAGTGACCAGGTTCCAGTCTCCTTTAAGAGAGCAGCAGCGCATTTGTAGCACCTTTGGTGTTGCAAATGTCCATAGGCGACGGTAACCGCTTTCCACCAAGTGGGCCGTCTGCCTGTCTGCTGAGCTCCTGCAGTAAAAAAAAGAAAAAAAAGAGTGGAAACTCATATGACAAAGACACAATAAAAGGAAAAAAAAATAGTTATAATAATGACATGACTTACTAAAATGTTATGCTGCAATATATCTCCATAAAGTCCTTACAAGCTTGGCAAGATAAAAACGTTATAAAAAATATAGTATAAGAGGTTGGAGCGAGCTGTTATGTAAATGAAATTTTGTCATTTAAGTATTCTTCAATAGTGTAGTATCCCTTTTTTAGCAAGATACTTTTTAATTTAGTGAAAGGCAGATCTAACATTTCACTCGAAATCTTATTGAAGAAGCGTATACCAACCCCCAAGAAAGATGACAATTCTTTTTGTAACCTAAAACATGGCAATATCAGTCTGTTATATTCGTCATGTTTATAGACTGTAACAAAGTCTGAGAAAATTTTACCGTCATATTTAAATTAATTTTGTAACAAGCGCGCACGAGCCGAGTGATCGAAGTGAGCGTGCTAGGGCAGGTGTCATTTGATGTTCTTTATAGTAATACAATTGCAATATTAGTCTTTTAGTTGATCGTGTTTTGTACGATAATTTAATGTTTCTGTTACGTATTTATTTAAAACTAGGATATGCCCGCGACTTCGTCCACGCTTGACTCGGAATTCCCGTAGGATTTCCGGGACACAAAAAGGGATTTCCGGGATAAAAAATATCACACATTTTATCACACAAAAATTTGTTATCGATCAGTGAAAAAATCACATTACAATTCGATTTTTTTCAGTCTGGACATTTTGAATCGTTCTCAAAATAATTTCCACGGGATTCTCGGGATAAAAAGTAGTGCAAATTTTAAATATAAGAATGAATTAGCTGTCGATTAGTGAAAACCGCATCGACATCGGCCCAGTAGTTGTTACGTGAATCCCGAACAACAAGCCAATAAATCTGAAAAAATGCATCATGTTCTTCATCGTTTATATAGTCTACGAGCTTCTTCCCGCGACTTCGTCCGCGTGGAATAGTTAAAAAAATAGTAAGTAAAAAAAACCGATTTTGAAACATTCATCATTGGTGCTCCGCTCCTATTGGTCTTAGCATGATGATATAGCCTTCCTCAATAAACGGGCTATATAACACTGAAAGAATTTTTCAATAGAAACCTGTAGTTCCTGAGATTGGCGCGTTCAAGCAAACAAACTCTTCAGCTTTATATATTAGTATAAGATTCCAGTCGATTTTTTTAATAGCATCAATGTACAGACACGGCATGTTTAGAATTTTATAATATTATAAATAAAGGCAAGTACGAAAAAAGAATAGCTTATTCCAAAATATCCTGATAATCATTAGAGTTTCCTGTAATAAATCGTCCACTTACAGAACTGCCCTAAAAGCCTTTGCAAGTGACAGTCCGGAGTTACGACCGTCCGGAAACTTCGATTACGATTTTTCCCCCCAGAGAAATTTTATGGGGGGGATTATGTGGGACATGTTGGGACTAGTTTGGGACTATCTAGATGCGTTCAAGTTTTATTGCACCATGGTCGTTTGCTGGCTTTTATTTGCGCTGTGGTAATTGTACTATATGCTATTTTATTTGTATGATTGTTTAGGATGTAAATAAGAACACTTTATAACTGTTATGGCGAGGCTCCAGTTTTCAGTTAATTAGACTCTTTTTATTTATTTTATTAACCTTTTAACCTCTTTCTTGGTCCATGAAAGTGGGAACTATGGATCTAGAAGACTACTGATTCTATATTTAAATACTAATTTTAAATAAGCTTTTTTTAAAAGGTTTTTAGATAGAAGCCTTTGAGATCCTGGATATCATGTAGCAGCAGTATGCTAGCCAAGACAAGTAAAACGAGCCCAAACACGACGGGTCTATCTTGTTTAGTACAGGAGTTGCTATGGCTACCTTCCGACTCCATCATCAGATCAGCTCCATGGTACCATATTATTTCATTGTCATGCGATATACATATGCGTGCAAAATTTCAGCTCAATCAGAAACCGGAAAGTTGGTCAAATTTAACTTGCAAAATTCCACCCGAACTCACATACATACATAACTTCACGCCAGTTCCCTTGCGGGGTAGGCACGAACAACAGAGCGCCATTTAGGCCCATTCTTACACACCTCACTTGCTTCTTTGACATTCATAACTCTTGTCATGCACACTCGTCTGTTCTTAAGGCTCCTGACATCACCCTCCGCTAGTACACGATCAATTTGATCATGGAAGGTGTGTCGTGCCCTTTCACGACTTCTGCATCCATCCAATTTTGCATTGTATATCTGTTTAGTCATTCTTTCATCATGCATTCTTTCCACATGCCCGAACCACCGGAGCATTCCTTTCCTTACCTTCACCCCGACACTCTCTTTCAGACCAACTCTCTTACTTACTTCGGTATTACGAACGCGGTCCGCAAGCGTCACTCCGCAGATTTTGCGCAGTGCTCGCATCTCGACCGCGTTTACTCTACTTTCATGCTCTCTCTTCCATACCCAACTCTCGCTTCCATACATACATAGATACATCCATTTGAAGTTAAATAAAAGCTGTTATTCACTTTAAAAAAAATCATTATATTATTTATTTATACAAATGCTAATATTAATTAAAAACTAAACTAAATTATAAATAAGTATATAAAAGCTAATAAAAGCTTGTATAATATATGCTAAAATTAGGACCTTTTTGGCAAAGGATGGCTATGATGTTGGATTTGCCTGGACTGGGCGTAACTACGTTCTAAGTCTCAGCCTTTCCTACATAAAAAGCGCAGGGCACATGGGAGGAGGGTGGTTTTAGTGGGTAGTGGTTGTTGCCCGTGCAACTTCTCTGAGTCTCTACACAAGCTGGCTTGATTATTGTTCGGATTGCCCCTTATCAAAGGAGAAAGCCTTCATGATCAACTATGGTCTAATCCCTTGCAAAGAACCCAGTATTGTGCGTAAATAGCATTTCCCCCGCCTTAAATTTTTTTTATTTGGATTTGGTTTTTTCATAACCTTCACTCTTTTGATAATTGAACAAATTTAATTTCAATCGATAGCCTTTAAACATGGAGAACATGCCTTGATAGGCTTGCCTACTTATTTCTGTTCGTGGCTACCTGACACGCAGGTAAAAACAGGTAAGTCAATCAATATATGTAAATACACAGTTCTGTAAACCAAGAAAAATTGGTATCATAAGAAAGATAATTTAATTACAAAAATAACTATATAAGGCTTGCCTGCAAAAAACCGTTCATGAAATATTATTGCCATGCTTTGAAGTATGAATAACTTCAAATGATTAAAATTACATACATACATACATACATAACTTCACGCCAGTTCCCTTGCGGGGTAGGCACGAACAACAGAGCGCCATTTAGGCTTATTCTTACACACCTCACTTGCTTCTTTGACATTCATCATTATCCGTGCAGGAACGGAGAAAGAATACAATTTCCTGCGGCCCGGCGGCCTGTCGTAAGAGGCGACTAAACAACCCACAGCCAGGTGGTAGAGTATTTGCTCGACTGGATGGCGACCACCCCTGGTCTAGAGTATGCCGCCATAACAACCTTGTGTTGTGTTCCGGCATTAGTGACGAGGTTCCAGTCCCCTTTAAGAGAGCAGCAGCGCATTAGTAGCACCTTTGGTGTTGCAAATGTCCATAGGCGATGGTAACCGCTTTCCACTAAGTGGGCCGTCTGCCTGTCTGCTGAACTCCTGCAATAAAAAAAAAAAAAAAAAAAAATTCATAACTCTTGTCATGCACGCTCGTCTGTTCTTAAGGCTCCTGACATCACCTTCTGCTAGTACACGATCAATTTGATCATGGAAGGTGTGTCGTGGCCTTCCACGACTATGATTAAAATTAATTTCATAAAAATAGCCATGAACAATTTTCGATTGGGAAGCTATCATAGTCATGTTTACAAATCAATATAATTTCATAAAAATGTGTCTCATCTGGTTATCAGACGGGTGATGGTCGATCTTCAATATACCACCACCTTTAAGACAAGTAAATCACTCAATTATCACTTTTCGCAAGAACTTAAAAGACTACCTCTTAGATGAGCAACGGAAGCTGAAAAACATCAATGTAAATCTTTCTTATATATATTTTTTTTAATTGCAGGAGTTCAGCAGACAGGCAAACGGCCCACTTGATTGAAAGCGGTTACCATCGCCTATAGACATTTGCAACACCGAAGGTGCTACAAATGCGCTGCTGCTCTCTTAAGGGAGACTGGAACCTGGCCACTAATGCCGGAACACAACTCAAGGTTTTTATGGCGACATACTTTAGACCAGGGGTGGTAACTATCCAGTCGGGCAAATGCCCTACCACCTGGCAAATTTGTGCTCAATATAAAATAACAAGACCTATTTGTATAACTATGTTTTTATGTTGTAGCGTAAGAAGTCTTCAAAGAAGCACCTTTTGCTTGAAACATGCGTATATTTTGATGTTTTACAATTTTACAATAATTTTTGTTGCGCGTACAATAACTGTTCGTCGTCATTCCGTCGTGAATTTTCGAATACTGGCGATTGGCCGTAGACAATGAGTGATTGTTATAGATTATTTTGATATTGCGCGTACACACCGGCTCGAGCGTACTGATTTCATACTCGGCTGGACCGGTGTGTACCTTTGGTAAAGCGTGCCGCAACATATGCAATAAATGATTTGATGTGAAATCTTCAACGTCCGTCTAAAGTTTTCAAATTCAAATTCAAAATTCAAAAGTTTTTATTCAAAATAAGTTCCACTGGAGAACACTTTTTGAAGGTCATACATGTAAGTTAAAATTTAATTTTTACTTCCTATTTTATGTACTCCGCTTCGCAACGTGTTGATGCTGTAAAGGAGAAGAAGCGGCAAGAAACTCCCCAGCAACACGTCTAGCTAAATATTGTTTTTCTTTATATTTCGTATTCTATTTATATCTCAAATTCTTTTTTTTTATAAGTTTTGTACAGAAGTATGTTACAGAATTACCTTTTCAAGAATTAATGGAGTTGTAGCAAACAATGCATACTCAATAAGACCAAGACAATAAAAGGAAAGAAAAATAATGTTATAGTTATAATAATGACATGACGTGCTAAAATGTTATGCTGCAATATGTCTCCACAAATTGCTTACAAGCATGGCAAGATAAAAAAAAAAAATTTATATTACCTATATTACAACCGACACGTGAAAATATTAAATTACTTGCGCACAGATTTTACAAAATTACTAAGAGAAGAGAGGCCCCAATGAAAAATAATTATCAACATTTTCGCTCGTACACATTTATTCTCGTACGACAGGTGTATGAAACGAAGAACGGTTAAACACGGACTGACTATAAAGCGCAGTACACAAAGAGGAGTGTAAAATAAAAAACATGGCGATAACTTTTTACGTTCCAAAACACACCTTTACACAAATAAAATAATAAAAAGGTGCCGTGCTAATGTTAGATGGTGTTATTACTTACGTGTTATTTTTGGTGTTACGTGTTATTTTTCCTTCATCATTTTCATGCATTACAAACAGGAGTTTTGTAATAAATAACACTATTTAAGGGTTTAAGATCCAGCTGCAAGATTACTGCGTTCATGTGATATTTAATTAAAATCATTTTTTTTTATAAATAATTATATATGGAGGAATATATAATTGCTAGGTTGCCTATCAAAATGTGGCCGCTAGTATTTTTAATTAAAATTATATTAGTTTGATATCGTTACGAGTGCGGGACTCGAATTAAAATGCCGTTGGAATTACTATAGAATTTATTAGAACTATATATACAAACACGTATAACACAGATAGAAATATAACTGGACACAACCAGTACAAACTGCACGTTTCAATAACACGCGCAAAGTCCGTCACTATATAGCTCATTCAATGTACACACGTTTTGCTCGTATCATAATCGTCGCATTGGGCGATTGCTTTATAATGCACCGATGCCATATGTCTACCTGGCAAGCGTCGGCGCAATTACCAGAAAACATAATCTGCACACCTGCGTAATTATGCCTGCAAACGGCCATAAACGAGTACAATACACAATAGGCTATTGTCTAATTACAAATTTTAAACACAAAGAAAACAAAATAAGATAGTCATAAAACAGTTTCAACGTTATTAGCTCTAACGCCGCGGCAGGTAATATATCAAATTAGAGGTATTTTTTCCTGTGTATGATGGAATACGGTTGCTTATGTAAAAGTGGCCGCAACCAGGGGTTGCCAGCTGTTAAAAATAAATTAGAGTGAAAGAGAGTTAATGCGCTACGTCCCTCATTCGCGTAACGCAGCGTAGCGTCCCTCGCACCGCGCTAACTTTAACAGCTTTTTTTTTTTACAAGGGGAAATCCATTTGCGAACCCCTCGCCGGGGTGACTTCGGCGGGGGAGTGTGGGACTCGCCGGCTAGAGGAGCCGGAATACCCACTAAAACCCCTTGGTGCCACCTGACGCCATGAGCCGGGGTCACGGGATATGCGTGAGCTTTTCTTCCGCGACTCCGGCTGGCGAACTTTAACAGCTGACAACCCCTATTTGCGGCTACTTTTGTATAGCTAATCCTATTCCATAATACACAGAAAAAAATAGCTCTAACTTGATATATTAATATTTTAAAAACAAGTGACAGAAATTTTTCCCAATAGTATTATTTTAATTAAACATACTAGCGGCCATATTTTTATAGGCAACCTTTTTTAACTTTGCTGTTGCAAATGTGCATAGGCGATGGTAACCGCTTTCCATCAAGTGGGCCGTCTGCCTGTCTGCTGATCTCCTGCAATAAAAAAAAAAGGAAAAATGTATTTCCCCATATATAATTATATATAAAAATTATATTTTAATTAAATAACACATGAACGTATAATGTTGTAGCCGGATCTCGGTCTAGGTGTTTAAATATCTTATAGCCGTTTGCTAAATCGTATTATTCATTCACGTGCCTTTTCGTCGGTTGAATTTTTAATCTTACTTATATGAAGCTTATGTCAAGCTAGCTGCGCCAGTATAAGCAGTGTAAGGCGCGCTTAGCGGGGTGTTCAGTTGGAGGCAGGGAAGCGACAAGTGCGATACGAGAGAGTCGGAAGAGAAGTCTAGTAGAAGACAGTGATGAGTTTAGTGAAGAGTTCAGCGAAGGAGGAGTTTAATGTAGTTCAAGAGGAGATCCCGAAGAGCACCGCAGTAGCAGGAGATGGTCGACACGATATCGGCGACGGTAATATGAGTAAAAATCACATCGTCGGAACAGTGCGTTCTTAGTATTGCCTGGAAGGGCGCCCCGTAAAAGCGCAGATACAGGGGCGCAGGTTTAGGTTTAGTGGGTAGTTTGGCGATCGGTTTCTCGCGACTGCTTCTGTTTGAAGCTAGCGTGGAGAACCGGTCGCCGAGAGTCCCACACACCCTCGATGCATGCTTCTGCGCTGCATTTGGCTCTTCCCCCGAAGAGCCCGAGGACGGTGTCCAAAGACATTCCCCTGCGTTATAAAAAAAAAAAAAAAAAGGCAACCATGCAGGAACGAATCACGTGCGGCTGTGTTAGTCAACAAAAGCGTTTACTTCGAAAAACCGGTATTTCCTTCCAATTCCAATGCGTACCCCCGCTCGCACGTAACAATAGGTAAAGAGATGAAACGAACAGATAAAGGGACGGACGGACTGACATGACGATTTCATAAAGGTTTCGTTTTGCCCAAATATCGCTAGCAACGTAACTTTTGAAACGTAAACAGTATTATCTTTTTCAACGGGAAGAAAAACCATCATAGATTAACCGCCTAACCCACTTAATCCTGAAAAGAAAAGCTTTAACAACAATGACGCGTTATGAAAAATGATAAGAAGGGAAAATAAGAGGATTTTCACTCGACGTACACAAGCCTAAAAGATTTGGCGATTATAAGGAGTTATTTTTAATATTTTATTAGGAAGAAGAGTATTCAATGTAACAACAGGAAAAGACGGTACAACACCGACCTGACGCATGTCAGTTTTCCCATAACAAAGAATTCCGTATAGGCTACACTTGCTTCAAAAAGCCGGTCCAAGCAATACTTCACTCCGCGGCAACGCCTGGCGCTGTACAAAGCGCAAATCTGACCGCATATGGAGTACTGCTTACATCTATGGGCCGCAGCACCCGCTTACCAGACTGACCCTCTCGACTCCACCCAGCGTCGCGCCGTTCGTATCGTCGACGATCCCATACTAACAGGCGGTTTAGAATCGCTTAGCCTTCGAAGAGACTTTGCGTCCCTGAGCCTATATTACGGCTTGTATAACAGGGAGTGTTCCGAATTGTTGGATCTGGTGCCAACGCCTCACTTTAACAACCGTACCGCTCGCCAGCAACGGGATATTCACCCCCATTTCTTTGAGCACCCACGCTCAACTACTCAACAGTTCTCTAGAACATTTATTCCGCGTACAACAATGATCCGGAGAGAACTTCCCATCGCGGTTTTCCCTCTGCGCTATGAGTTGGTGTTCTTTAAGAAGGGCGTTATAAAATTTCTTAGAGGTCGGCAACGCGTTGGCGACACCAATGGTGTTGCAAACGTCCATAGGCGACGGTAACCACTTAAACTGGTGGGTCGTCTGCCTGTTTGCCTGTTTCAGGCTATAAAAGGAAAAAAAAGACTCGGTAGAGCTATGTTGGAATCATTATCACGATTTCAGCTTGCAGGGCCAGCGTGATCGGTGTGATACCACGCTCTCACAGAATATATTTAATTTTTTATTTTTCTCTCTTGCATGAGTTCAGGAGACGGGAGGAGGGCTCACCTGATGTAAAGCGGTTACCGTCTATGGACGTTTGGAACACCAAAGTTACCACGAATGTGCTGCTGCTCTCTAAAGGGCCACTAGAACTTGGCCACTAATACCGGAACACAACTCAAGGTTGTAATGTCAGAATACTCTAAACTAGGGGTGGTAATCATCCAGGCAGGTAAATACCCTACCACCTGGCTGTGGGTTGTTTTGTCGCCTCTTACGACAGGCCGCCGAAAATTGTATTATTTCTCCGTTCTTGCACATCTGAGTCATATGTATACTGAAAACGGGTGAATTGGACTGCAGGTATATAGTCTAGAAATTAGAAAGAAATTCTGAGCTTTGCGATATATGTACGTTTAATATCTTTATCCGTGCAGGAACGGAGAAAGAATACAATTTCCTGCGTCCGGGCGGCCTGTCGTAAGAGGCGACTAAACAACCCACAGCCAAGTGGTAGGGCATTTTCCCGACTGGATGTCTACCACCCCTGGTCTAATAATGTATGTCGCCATAACAACCTTGAGTTAAGAGAGCAGCAGCGCATTTGTAGTAACTTTGGTAGTACAAATGTCCATAGGCGATGGTAACCGCTTTCCATCAAGTGGGCCATCTGCTTGTCTGCTGGTCTCCTGCAAAAAAAAAAAAAATAGGTTTTCTAGATTTTTTTTTAAATTATTGCAACCAAGTTTCAAAAATTAAAAATAATACAAGCTATAAGAAAGCTGTCGCGCGCCGTCAACAGATACACCAAACCACCTCCACACAAATTGTGCATCGCGTCGGTTATTATTAGGAGAGTTCATTTCTGTCTTACAATTTTTTTTATTGCTGAAGCACAGTAGAGAGGCTGACCACCCAATTATGATGCAAAATGGTTACCGTCGCCTATGGACATTAGCAATAGCAGAGGTGCTGCCAATACGTTGCCGGCCTTGAAGGAGAAACTGGAACCTGACCACTAATGCCGGAACACAACTCAAGGAGCGAGTGAGGTGTGTAAGAACAAGCCTGAATGGCGCTCTGTTGTTCGTGCCTACCCCGCAAGGGAACTGGCGTGAAAATATGTATGTAAGTATGTACAACTCAAGGTTCTTTTTCCGTTCCTGCACGGAGATTTGTTTTGGAATAAAACATAAAAAATAAACTAAACTTATTTGTTCAAAATGGTTTCAAATGTGTCTTTTTAACTGCTTTTCCGTTACTTTTTTGTTCTTTTTTATTTTATTATGAAAATTTCCTAAGTTTGTCATTTGTATTATTATAATTATAACAACCCATAAATGTCCCACTACTGGGGCTCGGGCCCCCCAAGAGAAACGGACAATATACCCGCCACACTTGTCCAAGGGGCCTTGGCAGGTTTGATGCATTGGTTATCTCGATGTGCAGGTTGCATCACGATGTTTTCCTTCACCGTCGTTAGCACGTGGTAATTGTAACAATATGTAAATTAGATCAGAAAGTTGACTAAGTGATGCATGCGTTCCGGTCAGGATCGAACCCGCACCCTTTGATTTTGGGGCACGTGCGCTAGCCATTACGCTTATTTTCTTTTTCCCAAAAAACTACCTCTATTCTAACGTTTATCCAAATATTATACATGCTAAACCCATTTATACAATTCTCAATGACAAGGAACAGGTTAGGAGAAAAAAGAATCCGGGAATGGTAGCTCTAGTCTAGTGCGGAAATTATATTATTATCATCTTCAAAGTCGTGCATATTGTTACAATAACAATATGCACGACTTTATTTTACATTATTTGTATTTCTATTAGTTAATCATAGACAACAATTTCAATTTATTTTCCAAAAGTACATTTGCATTGTCACTAGTATTATTGACATAATTATTAACATTACATAACATAAATGGTTCGGCTCACTATGGCACACCACACCACTTGGTTACCCACACCGTGGCGTAGCAAGGGGGCAGGGGGGGGTCATCATGCCCCAGCGCTACCCAAAAAAGTGACGCCAAATGTTTACATATAATATTATATGGTTTTGTGTAAAAAGGTATTGTGTCCCGGCCGCGAGTTAAGCTCGCTACGCCACTGCACCCACACTAGAAAATAACCTTCTGTGTTGTGGGTGCTAAGATGCGTTTGACAGACACTCCTACCATTGGCCTTGGTTTGTATGTACGTCAACTGAATGTTTATAAAATACATAAACGCATACACATAATGGGGTCATAATAATATTGTTTCAACCTACACGCCGACAAGTGTAGATAAAGTGAATTCACACCTGCATGCCATAAAAGCACACTTTATTACCTTTCCGCATTTGAACTTATTTTGTTTACTTTGTGTTTAAAATTTGTGATTTCAAAACAGCCCATTGTGTATTGTAATCTTTTATGGCAGTCATTAGCCAGGTGTGTCATACTGATTCTAAGAAATTCGGTCCACGCGATCGGGCAGACATATTGTATAGGTACAGTATAAAGCAATGGTCCAATGGAGAGATCGGCAGACTTTGCGCGTGTGATTGAATCGTGCATTACGTTTGGACTGGTTGTATACAGTTATTTTTGTAAATTCTATAGTAATTCCAACGATATTTTAATTCGAGTCCTGCAACTCGTAACAACTACAACAATATGTATCGGATTTCCCCTGGACAAAAAAAAAAATGGACTGGTTATGTATAGTTATTTTTGTACCTGTGTTATACGTGTTTGTAATTCTACAGTAATTCCAACGTCATTTTAATTCGAGTCCTGCAACTCGTAACAACTACAACAATATGTATGTGTATATTTACATTACACATATACAAACATACATATATACATACATACATACATATATTATATAATGGGCCTAAATGGCGCTCTGTTGTTCGTGCCTACCCCGCAAGGGAACTGGCGTGAAGTTATGTATGTATGTATGTATGTATGTATATATTATATAAAATAGTACATTTTATTAAAAGAATGACACCATTACGCACTCAATATTCTATACTATTATAGAACAAATAATATGATTTTTTTGTATATTTTTTATTAAAGCAGTGATATATGAAATGTTTTTGAACTATTAAATTCGTTAATTATTTAAAGTTAACAATACCTCATTTCTATCAAAATTGAAAGACAAAAATGAACCTTCTATTGTCGGCATTACGAAACACCATATTTTTCCTTCAAGGCCTTATAATTGAAACCTATAAAACGCAGCCAAGAAAGCTTTTAAAGAATATCAAAAGCCACTCTCGAATCCATATTCAAATATTCCGCCTAATGATGCGAATAACAAAGGCATGTTAGGTTTTATATCGGATAGAAACTTTGCAGACTGATTGTGTAGTTTTGCGTATGTAACGTATTACTTTTGAAATGTTAAAAAGGATTTATTTTGCAGGCATTTAGATTAAATTTATAACATGAGCAAAATATAGATTATCTATATATTAATAAGTGAAGCGAAAGAATGCATGATGAAAGAATGATTAAACAGATATACAATGCAAAAGTGGATGGATGCAGAAGTCGTGGAAGGCCACGACGCACCTTCCATGATCAAATTGATCGTGTACTAGCAGAAGGTGTTGTCAGGAGCCTTAAGAACAGACGAGCGTGCATGACAAGAGTTATGAACGTCAAAGAAGCAAGTGAGGTGTGTAAGAATAAGGGAACTGGCGTGAAGTTATGTATGTGTAATAAGTGAAGCAAAACTTTGTACTCCGTTTTATGAAAATTGCGCGGACGGAGGAGTATGAAATTTCGCACACTTATCCTACTAATATTATAAACGCGAAAGTTTCTAAGAATGTATGTATGTTTGTTACTCTTTCACGGAAAAACTGCTGAATAGATTTTGATGAAACTTTACAATAATATAGCTTACACATCAGATTAACATATAGGCTGTAATTTATAAAGATATAGTGTGAGTTATACAAAATATAACGATTTTCCATGCGGGTGAGAACGCGTGGCGTAGCTAGTAGTTTATATAGAGAAGGAGTGCAGAATGGTATTATTTTTTTTAAACATTACACGCACTGCCATATATTTGACACGTGCATATAATATACTCTTTTGTTTATTGCTAAAGTCAAATTGACAGTGTATCCTTGGCGAAATCTCTGATTATAGAAGTTATAGTCTTTGGCAACAGAACCTTAATAATGTTCAAACTTATAATTCAACGTAGCGGCCCGGCGCGCTTTCTCTGTACCGCTCCCGTAGAATATAGCCTATGACACTCCCTGTTAACGTAGCTTTCGAACAGTAACAGAATTTTTAAAATCGGTTTAGTAGATCCAGAGATTACCCCCTACAACGTCACAAACTCCCAAACATTACCTGTTTATAATATTAGTATAGACTAGCAGCCCGGCGCTGGTTCACCCGCACTCTGTCCCGTTCCCGTGGTATATAGCCTACGACACTCCCTGTTAACGTAGCTTTGGAACAGTAAAAGAATTTTTTAAATCGGTTTAGTAGATCCAGAGATTACCCCCTACAACGTCACAAACTCACAAACTTTACCTGTTTATAATATTAGTATAGATTAATTATTATGGCCGAATTTCGACTACGGCCGACCACTAGTTATTATTAAAAGAGAAAACATAGTTTTTAAAAGTCCAAAATTGAACTTGTATATTTTATATATTATCTAATATTTGAGTTTCTGGAATTGTGACAGAAATAGGTTAAATAGTTATGTAGTATATATAGGTACTTACAATTTTTCACATCTGCAGGTGAAATTTCTGAAATACATTTCGTTGATTTTGCTTATAGCGATTACCTGAAATTAAATAAAAAAATGTTTAATTTTTGCTAGATAAGCCCCGTTTGAGCTTGATACAATTTAATTCAGATAGATAGATAATTATTTATAATACACCGAAGCATACACAAATAGAAGTAGAAAAAGAAAAGAAATAGCACAACGGGCGGCTTTATCAGCAGTTAATAAATAATGATGATTTAGATCAGGGATTCCCAAACTATTTCGGGCAAGAGACCCCCTTTCCAAAATTAACTGATACCTCAGACCCCTATAGCCAAATTACCTTGCAAATCCTAGCTTTAGTTTTTTTCTTATTGATAGAAAATACCTAACAATTTAAAAACTTTGCGGCTGGTTAAGTGAGTAAACGTGACATCATTTTCTCAACAAAATTTAACAAAATAAATAGACTTAAATTTCAGTAAATATCAAGCGTAATTAATAATTATGAATACAAATTACGTAAAAATATTTAAGTAGGTTATTATTTTTTGAAAAGTATCTTGAAAGTTTTAAATAAGAACTCGCGTTAATAATTAATATGGGTCGATTTTTAAACCTGGTCGAAATCGGCTTAGTAGTTTTTTCGTGAATCCCAAACAAAGAGACAAACCGACGAACATAAACAGACAAGAAATCTAATAAAAATGCATTGTCTTCTCCGTCGTTTATGTGGTCTATTCCCATCGTTTATTTTTAATAGCTTCAATGTACAGCCACGGCATGTTTAGAATTTTACAACATTATAAATAAATATATTTCGGAGATTTAACGGCCAAAATAAATTAATATTTCACACTTTTATAGCAGTAGTTAAAAGTAAAACGTGTTTTGTCCAATTTTAAAATTTTACACACACGCCAAATATTTATAACGACTCATAAAGTTAGTGATAGCAAACAAAATATGACTTCACATTTCGTTTTTATCCCTCGTCATATTTTGAAATGCGTCCAAATAAATAACAACAGTACGTATATAAAAAACAGTCCGATCCTCAAATTAACTGAAAACAAAGTCAACCGCAAACATTGGCAGGGGCCCAAAAACTGGCCCCGAAAAACTCCATCTGAATTTTAGATGCCGCACATCCACTTTACTCTAACGTTGCCACTTTCACAACTTTTTTCTTTGAGCTATATTCAACTTTATCCCACTATAAATAGAGTTAACAACAACTGTACACTTATGTTGGTAATCGACTAAACGCTTCAATGGTCTACATTTTCATTTCACCCTGAATGTCTGTTATATAAGTAAAATGATGGCACGTCGAGTGTCCCAGCAATTTCAATCATTAATGAAATCAACACCGAGAAGTAGTTCCATTCATTTCAATGTTCTGTTTATTCATCCATATCCATTTATCTGTCTATAATATATTTATTGGGGGTGTTGTGTTTGTAAAATTAATTTAAATAGGAGAATAAAACAGTAGATTAATTCGGACCAGCAGACTCCTAAAAGATGTTATTTATCGAGATAAAAATTAGGTTACATATGAACCCGGGATATAAGCTTGCTTTTTGTGGAGTTTCATTTAAATCCGTTCACTATTTTTCACGTGATACACTAACAGTCAGACAAACAAATTCTAAAAAAATATTTTTTCGGAATCTGTTGATGTAAATAAGTCCCCTAATTTTTTGTCTTTTTAAATTAATTATACAAACCTACCCCTCTCTACCGGTTTATTATAATATATCTTTATTTATATTATTTCTCCCGTTTGTGTGTAAGTCACTGAACTCCTTCTAAACTGTTGGATCGATTTTGATGAATTTTTTGTGTATGTTCATACGGGTCTCTGAATGGCTTAAATTCACAATTAGATCCGGTAAGTGGAGCTGGAATCACGTTTTAGGATTTTGATGAAATATTTTGTATGTATTTGAGTGGGTATCGGGATTGTTTATATCAGGGATTCCCAAAGTGATCGATATCTACCCCCTGTGGTTGAAATCGGTTTTCTAGGGGTCTACATAATCGAAAACCGATTTTGAGGGCCGATGAGGCCTATTAATTAACACAAATTCTTATTTGAAACATTCAAGATACAGTATAAGTTGTGTTACGTGTACCAACTTCTTATAAGAATGACTAATGTTTTAGGAGGATATGTCATTGTTGTAATTTAAAACATTCAATAAGTCGATAAGTGTGCCCAAGTTCATGAATTTGCTGAATTTTATGTCTATTTTCTTTGATAACATTTTAATGAGAAAGTGATGTCCAGTTTACTCGCTTCACCAGCCTTAATTATTTTTTTTAATTGGTAAGTATTTTGTATCAATACGGAAAAGACTAGAGATAACATTTTTAAAGTAGTTTGGCTATGGGGCTCTGAGGTTCATTTTGGAAAAGGTGTCTCATACCCAAAATAGTTTGAGAATACCTGGTTTAGAATCACAATTGGATCCGCTAGGTGACGCTGGAATCGGGTTCTAATTTTTATTTTTTCAGACCAGGACAACGTCTGCCGGGATTGCTAGTAGAGATATAGATATTCAAGCTTTGTGAATTATGTCAAGTCAAATAGAAACTTTATTTGTTTATTTTAAATCTGAACAAGAAAACAAACTTTTTAATTAGATGTTCTTGCCAAGAGTTCTCTAAAGTTTTCCAGTTAGCGGAAATAATACTTTCGTAATTAGTGAAAGGGAAGCAGTTAAAACCAGATGTGTTATAACAATTTAATTTATTTAAAACTCGTTGGTGGATAATGTTCTGTATGAAACTGAAAATTTTTAATTGGGACCTAGGTGAAGCAGCCATATAGACGCTAAGAACGAATTATGGAAGGTAGAGGTAAGAAGAAATATCTCATATAGGAAAATAGTTGAAGAAGTGTCCAGTTGTAAGCTGTAAAGAACAGTTCAAAAACCGTCCACAACTGTGCTGATGTAGACAAAGGGTATGGTATGAATGTAGCTGTTGTAGACGAATCGAAGTATGCTGAGTTAAAAAAATTAATATCTTTGGCGACTAGAGTAGTTAGTGATAGTACACGGTTATAATACGTCAACTATTTACTTAGTACAAAGTAATTTACTAAATATAACCTCAAAGAATTGTTATGTGGAAACATGAATAGTGATTTTATTTCGTGAATTTTGAATAATATGCTTAGTGATTTTGTAATATTACGAGTTGCAAGACTCGAATTAAAATGCCGGTGGAATTTATTATAGAGTTTATTAGAACTACACAAACACATATAACACAGGTACAAATATAACCGAATACAACCAAGCCAAACGTAATGCAGAAAGTCGTAGTTCCATAAAAGCGCAAAGTTTGTCACTAATAGATATTCCCGATATGTACACACGTCTCGTTTCGTTCGTGGTTCTCGCTCGACTGCCTCATCTCTCAATTGGGCCGTCCTTTTATGCTCCTGGAAATAGCTTGTAACACCTGGCTAATGATGCTAATGATCGAGTACAATAGGACAATGGAGGTATGCCAATAAATAAGTAAACAAAAGAAGACAATCATAAAACTATTACAATTGTATGTTCGCCCAACGCCGCCAAAGAAATGCTTGACAGGTAATAAAATGTGCTTCGTGGAATTTGTCTTTGTCGGGGGGGCTAAGTTGTAACAGTAATATTTAATTATATAAAACTAAAACACTATAATACTTTAATAACTTTTGTTGCTTTCTTTAAAATTCACCCTGATGCCAAAGTGGCGCCACCCCAATTTAGTGCATTTCGACGGACACTTTTTCATATACACAGATGATTCTTCTTACCGCTACCCGCCATAGAACTAATATAAAATTCTATCAGACTGTATAAGAAAAGTGTGTTTATTTACTCAGAACTAAATATTTATTTCAGATTTAGGACGAGAGCACAATGCTGCCGGGCGACGACGCATCGCAAAAAGGACGTCGCACTGCAAAAGGTCCGTGCAGGAACGGGGAAAGAATATAATTTCCTGCGGCCGGGCGGCCTGTCGTAAGAGGCGACTTAACATTTTGCCCGACTGGATGGCTACCACCCCTGGTCTAAAGTATGTCGCCATAACAACCTTGAGTTGTGTTCCGGCATTAGTGACCATGTTCCAGTCTCCCTTAAGAGAGCAGCAGCGCATTTGTAGCACTTTTGGTGTTGCAAATGTTCATAGGCGATGGTAAGCGCTTTGCATCTGGGACGTCTGCCTGTCTGCTGAACTCATACAATAAAAAAAGTTTCGCCATCGTCTACTCTAGACGCTCACCATCAGTCCATTTCGTAATGAAACATAGATCGCACTAGACTTGTCATACTTCTTTGCATTAAGACGAATAAAGAAAAAAGTACAATCTGGATGCATCCATTATTAACTAGTATGAAATTTGTATTATGCAGCAGCGTATCAGGAAAAACCACGATGCTTTGGGCAACTTCGTATATTTATGCGGTGCGGCATCGTACTGCAGAGTTGTAGCCTCGCACATACAATTTAACATACATACATACATATTACTAATAGCATGAAAGAATAACAGAAATATTAGCAATCGTCGAGTAAAAAGGTATCGAACGTAACTAGCGTTTCAGTCATTGTTACCTTCTTCTTAGCAATGTGACAATTATATAAGAAAACTAGCTGTGCCCGCGACGTCGTTCGCATGGAATTTGATTTCAAGACCCCCCGATTTTGAAACATTCTTCATTGGTGCTCCGCTCCTTTCATCCGTGCAGGAACGGAAAAAGAATACAATTTCCTGCGGCCGGGCGGCCTGTCGTAAGAGGCGACTTAACAACCCACAGCCAGGTGGTAGGACATTTGCCCGACTGGATGGCTACCACCCCTGGTCTAAAGTATGTCGCCATAACAACCTTCGAGTTGTGTTCCGGCATTAGTGACCAGGTTCCAGTTTCCCTTAAGAGAGCAGCAGCGCATTTGTAGCACCTTTGGTGTTGCAAATGTCCATAGGCGATGGTAACCGCTTTCCATCAAGTGGGCCATTTGCCTGTCTGCTGATCTCCTGCAATAAAAAAAATATAAAAAAATTGGTCTTAGCGTGATGATATATAGCCTATAGCCTTCCTCAATAAATGGGCTATCTAACACTAAAATAATTTTTTAAATGAAACCAGTAGTTTCTGAGATTAGCGCGTTCAAACAAACAAACTCTTCAGCTTTATATATTAGTATAAGCTATAAGATGTAGTATTTATGTGAGTGGTTTCAAAAGTAAGGGTATTTTATACTCAACGAATGTATTTTTTCTGCGGAATGCAAAAACACGGATTAACCAAGTCATAAAAGAACCTAATTCTTCATACGCTAAATTATATGAAATTTATCGACATGTAAGTAAGTAGTACAAGTTACATATAATATTGTTAAAATACATAGAACAGTACAAAAAGCATCCCAAAGGAAACACTGTTTCCCGCGCTAGGTCTCCTTAGACCCTGTGTGGCGGGCCACAATAGGATTGGCTTGGGTCATGTAGTTCTTATCATTGATGACAAGATAAAGTCATATTAATGGAACGTCTTTGTATAGTGAAGATTTTATAAATAATATTTTCTACTATTAAGCATTACCAGTTAATATTCATAATATCTTAGGAATGATAATATACATACATACATAACTTCACGCCAGTTCCCTTGCGGGGTAGGCACGAACAACAGAGTGCCATTTAGGCTTATTCTTACACACCTCACTTGCCTCTTTGACATTCATAACTCTTGTCGTGCAAGCTCGTCTGTTTTTAAGGCTCTTGACATCACCTTCTGCTAGTACACGATCAATTTGATCATGGAAGGTGTTTCGTGGCCTTCCACGACTTCTGCATCCATCCACTTTTGCATTGTATATCTGTTTAGTCATTCTTTCATCATGCATTCTTTCCACATGGTCGAACCACCGGAGCATTCCCTTCCTTACCTTCACTCCAACACTCTCTTTCAGACAAACTCTCTTTCTTACTTCGGTATTACGAACGCGGTCCGCGAGCGTCACTCCGCAGATTTTGCGCAGTGCTCGCATCTCAACCGCGTTTACTCTACTTTCATGCTCTCTCTTCCATACCCAACTCTCGCTTCCATACATGAGCATAGGTACCAGCACCGCGTTGTGTATACATGATATAATATATTAATAAAATAAAAATAATACTAATATGATATATTATTGACTCTTCAGGTGATCAAGGCTGATGCCTACCTCGGGTAACGGATCAGTATGGCGATCTGACGAGGAAACGTAGCCAGCCTTCTGGGAACCTTATCCGTAGAAGACGGTGATCTAGACTCAGTATTCTACTTATAGTCTTGAGGGACTATGGGTAGAATACAATACAAATAAGTTCTCTTTTATTGTATTAGATTATTATCATATAAAATTAAGAAAATAAAATAAAAATACTCGTCCTAAAAAAAATTACAAAAGTAAATAAAATATTATGCAATACACTTACATAATGAATATGAAACGAGAAAAAGCTGATAATAACTTCTGCTACATCTTTAAATTGAGTTATTTGAGCTATAATAATATTTCACAAGACTATTAAAACTAGGCAATGACTTGGCTAGTTTGATATTAACAGGCAGCGCGTACCAAAGACGAACTGCTTGGACTGTGAAGAATTTGCCATAAAAGCTAGTGGATCTGAGAGACAAAGTTACCGGAATAAAGGGAATGAAATTGTTCCTTGAGGTATGCAGGGGTCTGACGTATATTACTCGCTCGAAAAAATCTAAAGTAATGCACTAGTACCTTAGAAAAAATTATGAGCGACCTTTTAAAATATAAAATTTGTACAAACTTATAATTTTTTGGTCTATAAAATTATACCGTAACGAGAAAAAAAATTGATTAAAATATATATAGTTTTTGGCGATTTTTGAATTCTTAACAAATTTGGAGCAACCTCTTAATTTTTTTTTGAGCTGTCCTTTGGAGGCCGTTCTTAAAACATCAAAAACTAACATTTTATCTCTCTCTCTCTCTCTCTCTCTCTCTATATATATATATATATATATATATATATATATATATATATATATATATATAGTGGACATACAGACAGATAGATAGAGGCGGAATGCGACTTTGTTTTTGAATTTATGAGTCATATTTTGTTGTTCAATTCAATTAGATATTACAAAAATGTATACCTCGCAGGATATAAATTACTTTTAACAAAGAACTGTAATATTCTGTTAAAAATTTCACCTATGAACTATAATAGAATCATCTACGAACCGACGTTTGAAATATATACTTTTTGATTTCGTAACAACAACCAAAATATATTAATTTTATTGTACATACATACATAACTTCACGCCAGTTCTCTTGCCGGGTAGGCACGAACAACAGAGCGCCATTTAGGCTTATTCTTACACACCTCACATGCTTCTTTGATATTCATAACTCTTGTCATGCACGCTCGTCTGTTCTTAAGGCTCCTGACATCACCTTCTGCTAGTACACGATCAATAATTTTATTGTCATATAAACTTATACATCTTACTCTGAGTCCATTGGACTTCTTTCGCAGAACACGTATACACAATTTTTTCTCCCTACATATTAACAACTTCACGTTTTTAATCTAAATTCTGAGTGTACATCTATGAAATTGCAAACAGGATGAACGCATTTAAAATTTGCATGTGGCATGGTAGATAAGATTAGATTTCTCGAAGACACAGTAGATAAGATTTCTCGAAAAAAAATATTCTAGAAGTGCTGGTGTGAAAAATGTCTGCCTTTATACTAAAACATTATACCGTGTGTCCGATCTCGTACTATTGATATTACTACTATTTTTATACACCACAAACTGTGGTCCAATCAGTTTCTCCTTTTTTTTTGCAGGAGTTCAGCATACAGGCAGACGGCCCACTGGATGGAAAGCGGTTACCATCGACTATGGACATTTGCAACATCGAAGGTGCTACAAATGCGCTGCTGCTCTCTTAAAGGAGACTGGAACCTGGTCACTAATGCCGGAACACAACTCAAAGTTGTTATGGCGACATACTTTAGACCAGGGGTAGTCGCCATCCAGTCGGCCTGTCGCCTCTTACGACAGGCAGCCTGGCCGCAGGAATACTCTGTATGTGTGTCCAAAAAACGCCATGTCTCTGAAAGTTTTAGTTTAGTCTTGTGGTGCAGTGAAATGTTATATCTGCCTTTCACTAAATTTAAAACCAAATTAAAAAGTATCTTCCTAAAAAAGGGATACTTCGTACAATAATTACGTATACCACCGTCGACACTCCTAATCAGAATATTCTTGCCACGGGTTGTCTGGAAGAGATCGCTTTTTATCGATAAGACCAACCTTTGTACTCAACTAGACTAATATTGGTTCGTAAGTTTTTCTGTAATGGTGTACAATAAAGTGTTATCTATCTATCTTAAATGACAAAACTTCATTTATATGGCAGCTGGCTCCAACCTCTTATACTATATTTTGTAGAATTTACGGAGATATGTTGCAGCATAAAAGCTTAGTACGTCATGTCATTATTATAACTTTAACATTTTTCTTTCCTTATATTGTGTCTTGGTCTTATTGAGTATGCACTGTTTGCTACAACTCCATTAATTCATGAAAAAGTAATTCTGTAACATACTTCTGTATACAACTTCTAAAATAAAGAACTCGAGATATAAAATTAGAATAAGAAATTTCTTGCCGCTGGGAGTTTCTTGCCGCTTCTTCTCCTTAACAGCAATAACACGTTGCGAAGCGGTGTACATAGAATAGGAAGTAAAATTAAATTTTAAATTATATGTATGACCTTCAAAAAGTGTTCACCAGTGGAACTTATTTTGAATGAAAACTTTAGAATTTGGAATATGAATTTGAAAGTACACTCTCCCCCAAGTGCTCTCGCCATGTCTCACCGGGGGCACTCGCGCGAGAGTTAGAGTGACGAGTGCGACTTTGTACACTCTCGTTTATTCAGTAAAGGTTCTGAACGTCGAGAACATGGACGCGTTACAAATTACGGTAGCTGGATACCCTATGCGCTATCAGTTATTATAATTACATGCAAATGTACCATACAAAAAAATTAAGCTCAGTGTCGTTATTCCACACAGTGAGTGATCATGCCAAGTGTCAAACGTCTTCGCGTCAAAGGTCTATCGAAAAGCTTGATCTAGAGAGTAAAGTGGGAAGCCATTAACGTGGATAATTTTGTGGAGACTCTACTAAAAGGGAAAAACTAATGAAGGCCAATTAACAAATATGTTAGCAAAATAATAAGACAAAAAGAAAAAGATGAGAAGTAAAAGAAGATAAAAGTTTATCTGCGATAGACTAATGGCAGGGACGGAGATACATATCGGGGAGGGTTTAATTCAGACTCGCAGCCCATGAAGGTTTCCCCCTGAGAAAAAAAGTGTCAAATATCTGCGCGGTTAGAAAGCTTGCGCTATACTAAATCACAAGAGAATGTACAATGATGCACTCGCGTTGCCTCGCGAGTGTAAGCGAGGACCTTTAACTCCCGTACGAAAAACCGACTCGGAACGGAGAGCTGACGAGGCGAGGCAACTCAAAAGGAGCCGAGGCGAGTAGACCATGTACACTCTCGCACTCGTCACGCTTCGCGATACCTCGAGGAGAGTGTACAGGCGGCATTACAGATATAGACTGATTCACGCATACATGGCGATGGGTTTAATGAGTTATTTGAGATGCGAGGTTGTTAATGACGTTTATATCCTACTAATATTATAAACGCGAAAGTTTCTAAGAATAGATGTATGGATGTATGTTTGTTACTCTTTCACGCAAAAACTACTGAATGGATTTTGATGAAACTTTACAATAATACCTATTAATATTATAAACGAGAAAGTTTGTAATAATGGATGTATGTTTGTTACTCTTTCACGCCAAAACTACTGAATGGATTTTGATGAAACTTTATAATAATATAGCTTACACATATTATGTATACTAGTCGCGAAAACTTAAGAAAATAGAATTATTGTTGTTTGAAAGTAGCGTGCTTACGTATCCTATGCATGTCCCTATACCATCTCTTCTATCTCTCCCGCCTATCCCATACTGGAGGATGGCAAATCGGCCTCTGATTTTACAAACGTCTATTTTTATCCCTCTCTCCTAACCCATACTTGGGGATGGCAAAGCATCCTCTGATATTACAAACATCTATCTCTATTCTTCCCTCCTATACCATACTTGAGGATGGCAAATCGGCCTCTGATTTTACAAACGTCTATTTTTATCCCTCCCTCCTAACCCATACTTGGGGATGGCAAAGCATCCTCTGATATTACAAACGTCTATCTCTATCTCTCCCTCCTATCCCATACTGGAGGATGGCAAAGCGGCCTCTGATATTACAAACGTCTATCTCTATCTCTCCCTCCTATCCCATACTGGAGGATGGCAAAGCGGCCTCTGATTTTACAAACGTCTATCTCTATTCTTCCCTCCTGTACCATACTGGAGGATGGCAAAGCGGCCTCTGATTTTACAAACGTCTATTTTTATCCCTCCCTCCTAACCCATACTTGGGATGGCAAAGCATCCTCTGATATTACAAACGTCTATCTCTATCTCTCCCTCCTATCCCATACTGGAGGATGGCAAAGCGGCCTCTGATTTTACAAACGTCTATTTTTATCCCTCCCTCCTAACCCATACTTGGGGATGGCAAAGCATCCTCTGATATTACAAACGTCTATCTCTATCTCTTCCTCCTATCCCATACTGGAGGGTGGCAAATCGGCCTCTGATTTTACAAACGTCTATTTTTATCCCTCCCTCCTAACCCATACTTGGGGATGGCAAAGCATCCTCTGATATTACAAAAGTCTATCCCTCACTCCTATCCTATACTTGAGGATAGCAATGATTTGGTATCGCCCCTGATATTACTTACGTTCTTAAGTTATGGTAAAAACTTTTAATCCACAAAAATCAAGCCTCTAAAGAGAAAAAAAAACATTGTTATACAGTAGTAACACTGAAACTATATGAATTGAACCGGAATAAATAGATCATGCGCCATGTTACCACAGCACTTGGCGAATCCGGTTATTCGGACATATTATTCCGCCCATCAACGTCCTAAACAGTGCGTTTGGTCGCGATTGTTGCGGATTTTGGCTGCGGTTTCCCCTTTAATTTACACGTGTGGCAATTATATCGAAAATCTGTAATTTTGAAGTATATGCTAATTGGACTACTGTAGTTAAAATATGGAATGAGCTCTTGGTGCTTTTCCAAGCACTATAATGTGTGGCTCTTCAAGAAATGCGCATGTAAACTGATTCTTAAATTCTCAACGAGGTATGCAACGCATCGGTTCCCTTAATATTATAGATGTATATAAGTGGCGCTATCCACTTACCACCAGATAGATCGTCTACCATATCCATATTAACAATATCAACTGTTCACAAATTACTTATAAAGCTCTTTTCATTGTAAATTGTAGCTTGCGTAGTGCTTAAAAATATCAAAAAAAGTATAATATATAATACATACATGCATACACAACTTCACGCCGGTTCCCTTGCGGGGTAGGTGCGAACGACAGAGCGCCATTCAGGCTTATTCTTACACACCTCACTTGCTTCTTTGACATTCATAACTCTTGTCATGCACGCTCGTCTGTTCTTAAGGCTCCTAACATCACCTTCTGCTAGTACACGATCGATTTGATCATGGAAGGTGTGTTGTGGCCTTTCACGACTTCTGCATCCATCCACTTTTGCATTGTATATCTGTTTAGTCATTCTTTCATCACGCATAATATGTAATAATAATAATAGCCCATAAACGTCCCACTGCTGGGCTCGGGCCTCCCACTATTGGAGAAAAAATGGCATACCCACCACGCTTGTTCAAGGCTGCTTGGTAGGTTTGACACATCGGTTATTTAAGCAGGTTTCATCACAAAGTTCTCCTTCACCGTTGTTAGCACGTGGTAATTGTAACAATATGGACATTAGGTCATAAAACTGCTTAAGTGGTGCATGCGTTTCGTCCAGGATTCGAACCCGCGCCCTTTGAGTTTGGGACGTGTTCGCTAGCCATTACGATACCACGACTTGTTAAAAAAAGTACAACAAACAAAACTTCACTCCATAAAAAAGAGCTGCAGCGAAGCCGAAAGCGTCCCAACATTTTCGACAAAATTCGCACCATTTTAAAATAGTACTCCGGTACGTTACAATCGGGTACCGTATAAAACTACCATCGCCCCTTTGTCCGGACCAAACGGGCCGTTTGTCCGTTTAGGACAATAACCGGAACGGAATCGAACCGGATTCGAAACATGGGAGAACTGACACGCTCATTTGAATTTCTAATCTTTGAACCGGGTGCTTTGCCAGTCCGTTTGTACATTCGCAGCGATGTTCTCTAATGTACAGACACATTGTAATTTCAGTTTTATTGTTATAATAGAACCTGCCAGCGAAATTTCGTTCGCGTCGTTGCCATAGAGACGGCGTTTTTGGTATGCTAGGACCGCACCTGCGATAGTATCATTTTCGCAACTAGTATATATAATACATAAAAACTACATAACAGTTTTAAGCGCGGTGATTTATTTGATTTTTATTATTCTGACGTTTTTTTTCTTGTTCTCCTCCTTCCTGATAAACACGATCTGTCAGGGTATTAATTTCTTTTTTATAAATTTTGTATCTTTTTTGTTTTTTTATTTTTTACTTTTCTTTTTTATTTTCATTGCTCTCTCTTTCTCTTTATTTATATTCTTATATCTATTACATTAGTCATTTACTTATCTGATTGCATATTTTTATTACTAGTCATGTATGTATCCATCTTAACTCTACTTATATTATCGGAGTTTTCTTTTAGTTTTTTTTATATATATTAATACTATTTTCCTATTACTTTCTATGTATATTCTTTGTTACTACTTTTCTTATACTAAATTTACACAAAGTGGTTTCTATATATTTATTACTTATTATTCTGACGTTTTGGCCACTTTTTAGTAGCCGTAATCACGGAAAACACAGATGTAAACTATCAATGAGTATTGTAAAATTTTATTTAGCCTATCACCAATTTGTTCATTTTAATTAAATGAACAGATGAAAGTAATCATAACCAAAATTAATACTAAACAATTAAAATGAACAAATTGGCGGTAGTCTAAAATCTTAATAATACACATTCACACTTGACATCGTTAATGTTATGTATATTTTTTTTCTAAGCAGTGTGCATGTTTTGTAAAATACTTGTGTTTTGTTTGTTTAACTAGTACAGCAGACAGGCAAAGGCCGACCTGACTGAAAGTGTTTACTGTCGCCTATGGACGTTTGCAACACGAACAAATGTTATGATACCGTTTTTAAAAAACTACATATTATAAAGCTATGGGAAAACCATGGCTGGGAGCTCATTCCAAATCCTCACACTGCCCAAGAGAAACATTCTAGAGAACCGTTGCGTACAAGACCGAAGCGGCTCCAGGAAGTGGAGATGAACACCCAACCGATGGCTTACGGTGTTGTGTATTGTATGTATTTATGTTTTACGAGTATATTTTTTTTATTGCAGGACGTCAGCAGACAGGCAGACGGCCCACTTGATGGAAAGCGGTTACCATCGCCTATGGACATTTGCAACACCAAAGGTGCTACGAATGCGCTGCTGCTCTCTTAAAGGAGACTGGAACCTGGTCACTAATTCCGGAACACAACTCAAGGTTGTTATGGCGACATACTTTTATATCTTGTTAGTTTAGCATATACCTTAATATATATAAATTACGTGTCACGTTGTTTGTCCGTGATGGACTCCTAAACTACTTGACCGATTTTAATCAAATTTGCACAACGTGTGCAGTTCGATCCGACTTGAAAGATAGGATAGCTTACATTTGGACCCGGTAGGTGGCGCTGGAATCGGGTTCTAAATTTTATTTCTTTAGGGCAGAACAACGTCTGCCGGGACAGCCAGTATATATATATATATATACATACATAACTTCACGCCAGTTCCCTTGCGGGGTAGGCACGAACAACAGAGCGCCATTTAGGCTTATTCTTACACACCTCACTTGCTTCTTTGACATTCATACCTCTTGTCATGCACGCTCGTCTGTTCTTAAGGCTCCTGACATCACCTTCTGCAAGTACATATATATATACATTTATTTTTGACAATATTTTTTCTTTTCACGTGCGCGCTTCTTCGCTTTCTCAAGCGAATTGCTTCGATATTTAATTCTCCGTCTACGCTCTTACTTAATACGCATTCCAAATATGAACTTTGGAATTTCTCATAACATCTTAATGGATACCTTCGCCCGCCTATAAATATTTTCCAGGCCAAATACTTCCCGCTTATAAAAGCGGTTATCATACAACCTCATCCGGAAATAACGCGATGCCCTTCCAGCTCTTCCATCGCTAACTCCTAAGACGCGAAGCGCAAGAAACAATCAACTTTGCAAAACGGTGACAAATTTCTACATCCACGAAACTTCAAAGCGTCTCGTCCTTTGATATGACGGGGATAAAATTTCATATGCAAAATAAAATTAGAGGGCTGGAGGCAGCGTGTGTGCTAAGCGTACCGTGTCATGGGTAATAAGCGTGCAAAAAGAGATGGCGCTTCCCGTCGCGTTACTACAGGCACTCGAGCACGACATCATAATTTAATACAACTAATGAATGAATGAATGAAAACTCTTTATTGTTCACCATAACTTCAACCTAGACAATTTAATATGAATACATTTCCATTAGAGCATTGAGCGGCTTTATCGCTTGTAGAAATCTCTTCCAGGCAAGCCGGTGTTTAAGAAGACATGGTTTAACTAAATTAAAATTAATTCAGAAAGAAAGTTGGTCTGAAAGAGAGTATCGGGGTGAAGGTAAGGAAAGGAATGCTCCGGTGGTTCAGGCATGTGGAAAGAATGCATGATGAAAGAATGACTAAACAGATATACAATGCAAAAGTGGATGGACGCAGAAGTCGTGGAAGGCCACGACATACCTTCCATGATTAAATTGATCGTGTACTAGCATAAGGTGATGTCAGGAGCCTTTAGAACAGACGAGCGTGCATGACAAGAGTTATGAATGTGAAAGAAGCAAGTGAGGTGTGTAAGAATAAGCCTAAATGGCGCTCTGTTGTTCGTGCCTACCCCGCAAGGGAACTGGCGTGAAGTTATGTATGTATGTATGTAAAATTAATTCAATCGTAATTAAATATAAATAAAGAACAATCAAAAAAATATACTACATAACTAGGTTCTGCCCGCGACTTCATCCGCATGGAATAGTTATATCGGGCTAACGCTAACTTCTGTCTCAAATAATTTTTGTGCAACTTTAACCGTTTACGCAGCGCATGCAGCGGAAGCTCTCAAAAGGACAAGAAGCCAGATTTTGAAACATTCTTAATTGGTGCTCCGATCCCATTGGTCTTAGCGTAATGATATATAGCCTATAGCCTTCCTCGATAAATGGGCTATATAACACTGAAAGAATTTTTCAAATCAGTCTAGTAGTTCCTGAGATTAGCGCGTTCAAACAAACAAACTCTTCAGCTTTATATATTAGTATAAGATTAAATAAATTATAATAATGTAAATTACATATATCTACTGATATATATAACTATTGATTATATTATAAACTAGGATATGCCCGTGGCGTAGCCCACGCTAAACTTGAAGTTCCCACTGGATTTCCGGGACACAAAGTACCGCAGCTAGCGTTAGCGAAAACTGTGTTGGAATAAGCTAATTCTTACGCATCCGAACAACTAAAAATCGCCCCCAGGAAAATACCCCCGGGATTCCTGAGATAAAAAATATCACTCATTACATTACATTTACTGATCAATAAAAAGTTCGTTAAGTTCCTGTCGACCTTTTTAAAAACATATTTTGAACTAAATACAATGTCTTGAAACCAGCCATTTTGTGATTTTTTTTTTAGTACGATTATGAAGTTTTATTTCTAATTTCTATCTCTGTTTTATTAAAATCAAATTATTACTTTCATTATCGGCATTGTTGTCTCCGAATTATATTTAATCATGGACAGTATTTTTGAACTCACTTTCGTAGCTGATGTGGCCATTTTGGATCCGCCATCTTGAAAATCGAAAATTCCGGCAACAAATTTGGAGCCAGCGGCCCGAAATACTATAATATACAGATATTGAGTCCAATTCAAACCTTTTATGAGTTTTGGCCAACTTTTTAGCATTTCAGACCACAGTGCGTCGTTCAAAATAAACACATACAACACGAAGTTCTAATCGAAAACATTGGAAACTCAATACGATATTCAATGGTAAATAAACATCTCACTTCTTTGTCTTATTCATGAGACTCGATAGACAAACGCTTCAAAGTGTAAATTCGAGTTTGTTTCCCTTAGTAGCTCCTCCTATTATCTTAAGAAATAATAGGTTCAGTTTTAATCATTGTAATACAAAAGACGTGTTTCTTCGAATACCTTGAATGATGAAAGCAAGAGTGTGAAAGTGCTTTCAATTGAAAAAAATATGGATTGTGCTCATTGAGCTGTTTAAAAACTTTCTTTGTGGCGTTTTTTGTTTATTTTCATATTTAGTTTTTGTGAACAAAAATACTACTTTCATTAATAAAATTATTGGTGGAAGTTCTTTATTTCAAATAAAACTCGATGTGGACTGTACAACTTATTATTTCGTTATTAAAAATTAAATTAAAACTATACGTAGACGAGTTACAGAGAGATTGACGAATGGCAGAGAGTAGTGTCTATTGGTGTCATATGTATGTGAGCCATGTGAAGGATTGTCGGCCTCCAAGGCCGCTTCTTTTATCCCCCGGTCCGTCCGACGCATAGCTGCTAACTGTGCGAGCTATGGGCGTCGGCGGTATGGGGAGCGTGGAGAGAAGCTGTGCTTCGGTGGGCGGGTCAGGGGGTGCTCTCTGTCCAGAACAAAAGTTATTTTATATTATAAAAGAAAATTTGATGAAAGTAAAGAAAAAGAGCTACCTATTGCTATAAGACAAACCAAATTCTTACAGTGTTTTAAAAATCAGGTTCAAAAAGTATTACTTCTCTATTGTGTATAATAATTACTAACACTGCTATATATATGTTTGTATATTTTATTGTTATATGTATGTATATATACATATTTATATTCTTTTTGTGCTTATATGCTAAATGTATTCATCATTTATCATTATTTATAAACTGCACCACCGTCAGTATTAAAAATCCATTAATACCTGTCAAGGGTTGCCTGGAAGAGATCGCTTTTTAGGGATACGGCCGCCCGTTGTACTGTCTCTTTTATTTATCTATTTCTGTTTAGCTCTACTTTGGTGTACAATAAATTGTTGTCTTTCTATTTATATAAAAATATTGTTACAATTTGGGCCATCTGCATATTTGTAAACAAAGCACTTTTATTAACCGTCGGTGGTTGAACTAATAACATTGAAGCGCTTTTATTACAGTCTTATTTTGTTTACTTAGTGTTTAAAGTTTGTGATTGGAAAAATAGCCCATTGTGTATTGTAATCTGTATGGTTGTCATTAGCCAGGTGTGATTCTTAGAAATTTAGTCTACACACATATTGTATTGGTACAGTATAAAGCAATGCCCCGACGGAGGGATGAGGCCGTCAAGCGATAACCACTAGCGAAGCAAGACGTGTGTACTACATTCGGTAATCTATTTAGTGACGGACCTTGCGCATGTTATTATATTTGTGTTATACGTGTTTGTATAGTTCTAATAAATTCTATAGTAGTTCCAACGGCATTTTAATTCGAGTCCCGTAACTCGTAACAATATTTAATATAGTATACTTATTATGTAATATACTTATTATACGGCCTCTGTGGTTAAGCGGGCTAAGTCTTAGCCGGCCGTCCTCGCTGAGACGCAGAGGCTCTGGGTTCGATTCCTGTCATGGTAAATTTCGTAAACGAACTTTCTGTTATTTACTATGGTCTGGGTGTCTGGCATCGGCCTCAGAGTGGTCCGTTGTATATCACCCATAACAGAAGCGTTACTTGCTTAACTTGGAGATATACAATGTGTTTGTTTGTCTGCCAGTTATATTATAGGTTCCACGATCTTCATAGGACACATTTAGTGCCTGATACCATACAGCTCGATCTGGGATGATGTTAGTGTTAATGACCCTTTCACACAGATGTAGAGATGGGCGTAACGCGTTATTTGTGAAGTCACATCCTTATTAATTGTTAATGACGTAATGTAGTTAAAGTGGCAGTCACTAAAACTCATTATCCTAGAGACACTATAAGAAAGAATAAAAAATAATAATAAACCATATTTTCCAATGAAGATATGGAGTAAACTTCGGAAATAATAAACCTCGTGTTGTAAGGAAAATTTTGAGTTTAACCTAGCACATTTGTATGCATGAGCCGCCAAATCATCGCGCTATGCCGCTCTTCTCCCATATTTATTTTGCAAATTCATGAGCGTATAGGTACATTTCGGGTGTTAAAATTAAGCTGGGTTCAGATCCAACTCCTGCCAGGGCCAGCGGAGGGGCTATGCCATAAGCACGTGGCTCTGGCATTCAGGGCTAAGGACGGAATACCGAGGGGTTTTAGTGGATATCCCTTACTGAGGTGAGGCAATAGCATCTTTAGTTTTACCAAGAGAAAGAATACAATTTCCTGCGGCCGGGCGGCCTGTCGTAAGAGGCGAAAAAACAACCCACAGTCAGGTGGTAGGGCCTTTGCCCGTCTAGATGACTACCACCCGTGGTCTAGAGTATGCCGTCATAATAACCTTGAATCCAGTCTCCCTAAGGAGAACAGTAGCACATTTGTAGCATCTTTGGTGTTACAAACGTCTATAGGTGATGGTAACCGCTTTCCAAAAAGCTTTTTAAGCTTTAAAAAGAGAAAATAAACTATTTAAAGAAATAGCGACGTTGAGACGTAGTAGAGCTATGCTGGAATCATGATCTTGGTTTCAACTCTTTGGTCCGCGTCGTTTGACCTGTTACCACGCTCTCACAGAATATCGGCGTGAAACGGATAGCATTGATCTAATCTAGTTTTGTACGATGAGTGACTGTTTTGATGATCCACTTCTCTCATCTATACCATCCTCTCTATTCTATTCTCTTTACCTCATACTTTCTATCCCATCCCATCCCAAAAAATTGGCGTCGCCCCTGGCGTTGCTTGCAAACATCCATAGGTCGCTTTCCATCAGGTGGGTAGTCAATCTGTTTGTTCACTTCCGACAGTAAAAAAAGAAAGTTACATAGCTTATACATATGACTTAAAAATAACTGATAAAATAGGTTTTTAAATACAAGCTTTTGAGATCCTGGATATCATGTAGCCGCAGAGTGCTAGCCAAGACAAGTAAAACGAGCCCAAACACGACGGGTCTATCTTGTTTAGTACAGGAGTTCCTATGGTCACCTTCCGACTCCATCATCAGATCAGCTCCATGGTACCATATTATTACGTTGTCACGCCATACACATATGCGTGCAAAATTTCAGCTCAATCGGAAACCGGGAAGTTGGTCAAATTTAACTTGCAAGATTCCACCCGAACTTACATACATACATCCATTGCAAGTTAAATAAAAGCTTGTAAAAAAAATACATATTCTTAATAAATTTCATACACATTGATCTAATAGTTTCTCATAAAAATGAATATCTTATTCAAAGACAGACGAATAGTTGGCGAGGTCAAAGATTCCGTTTATGCCAAAATAGCCATGAGAACTTAAAAACATTATCCAAACTAATATTATTTTTTATCCGTGCAGGAACGGAGAAAGAATACAATTTCCTGCGGCCGGGCGGCCTATCGTAAGAGGCTATAAAAAAACCCACAGCCAGGTGGTAGGGTATTTACTCGACTGGATGGCGACCACCCCTGGTCTAGAGTATGCCGCCATAACAACCTTGTGTTGTGTTCTGGCATTAGTGACCAGGTTCCAGTCTCCCTTAAGAGAGCAGCAGCGCATTTGTAGTACCTTTGGTGTTGCAAATGTCCATAGGCGATGGTAACCGCTTAGCATCAAGTGGGCCGTCTGCCTGTCTGCTGAACTCCTGCAATAAAAAAATATTACTTAACCTTCTTTAGCCTTCGGAAGACTTAAAACATCTCACAAAATTACCTTATTACGATAAGATCCAGCAAGCCTGAACCTTTATCAAACTCATACAACCCGATAATTCAGTTGAACGATCCAGGCTTGAAGCCTTGAAAATCGCAAGCTCAAGTGCTTTGAGGCATAAAATAAAAGTAAATTGGCTGTAAAACCCCTGTTTTTGGTTGCGAAGAAAAAATGGAGAGTAGTAGCCAAACTTGAGTGGTTGATGCATCAAATTTGCATGATATACATCCTCATTAGTATAATATAACAGCATTTTGAATAAAAGTACATATTATAAGAAGAAATTAATGAACGTTGTTAACGCCGACCTACTTGGTCAGCGCCTCTTTGTTTCCTTTTGTTCTAATGTAACACGTCCGACCGCTACTAGCGTCGCTGCTTCCGCGAAAACCTGGCCGCGTTTTGTGTGTTGTGCCGCATTTTACACCCGCTTATATCAACCCGCGTGCTGGAATGTACCCGCTGTGCCTAGCTAGTATATGGTACCTAGCTGGTCCACTCGTTGAAAGGATCGCAAGACGTGAACAAAGGATCACGAGGAAGAAGTGCCTGCCGCTGTGAAGCCTGCATCATTCGTAGCGTGTCTGGTGCGGCGACCTATCCTGTAAGCCCTTTCCTTCTCTTTTATTCCCGCTGCCGCCCGCGACAACAAACGTAGGTGATGAGAAAATGTATTATTGGTTCGGTCTATCTCCATACAAAACAAGCGTTAATTAACACATTTAAACCTAATTAACTGACTTCAAACCAAAAAGCATTTTTTTTCTACAATATATTTATATTTTGTTTTTAGTTTGAAATCAGTTTTATTAAAAAAATACTTTTTAGTTGCGCAAATACTTGAATAGGTTTAGAAATAATATAATAAGCGCCTGTAGAAATTATACTACTGGTACGCGTATACAAGTTTTCCTTTCAATAAGCGTAGGCGCTCTTCAATAAGGATTGTTCTCGATTTCCCTGAAATTCACTCATCACATTTGAGACAATAGAATAAACTCTTTCCAATAGGAATAAAAAATTTAAAATCGGTCCACAATTAACCGAGAAATCGCGTAACAAACATACAGCCGAATTGAGACCGTCCTCATTTTTAAAACCTTTAAGAAATAATCTTAAAATTAATCGTTGAACATAATAGTTGTAATAAATATCAGTTGACTACTATAAAAGCAAGATTATAAATTCAGCAAAGAGTAATAACTCCTGTACTTGATCATTGCCTTTTCGTCTCACAGGATGATACCTGCATCCAAAACTCAGTTAAGAGATTAACCGCATAGCTTTAATATGCATGTCGTGGAATGTGCACAATGGTTCATTCAGATCCAGATAATCCTGCGCGATGGAAGTACAAACTTAGTTAGAAATAGGGCTGCCATCTCTTAAAATGCTTAATTAACATTTTAAGGTTCCGTAGTAATTTTGACAAATATGGAAGCCTCATGTAATTGCATATCTAACTTTTTAATATAGAAAAATCTCACGACAAGCTTTTATGATATAAGAATACTGCTCCCTGCGGCTGGGTGGTCTGTCGTAAGAGAAGACCACAATCCACACCTCTTGGCCGGGTATTTGTCCATCATCCCAATTATCGGTAGGGATCTCTCACTGTGCAACGTAGTCAAACAAATGCTGCACAGCGAGTCGAATTGGCTAGCAATGGCCTCCTTCTGCAGTGACGTTATGTTCCAGAAGCCGAAAAAATAAGACAGGAGGATGAGCAGATGGGCCACTGTTGCAGACAGTGAAGAGGGTTTCGCAGGCGGCGCTTTGCTTAACTCCTCCCGACAACGTAGTGGGACTCGGGAATCAGGGTACACTTCCGGGGAGCTACAACTAGTGCCGTGAGGTGTTCTGCTCCCAGAGACACCCCTTCTCAGCCTACATCGAGATGTCACAGACGTCATATCGTGGACGCTTCCCTAGCGCCTCATTATAATGCGGAGGGACGCTGAAAGGTTTAGTCTGGCGATCACTGCTTGCAAGTTTTTTGTCACCGACAGTTGGGAGTCCCACATATCCTTTGGTAGCTTGCCCCGGGGCTCAAGGATATCCGCAAATGCATTTTCCCAACGCTAACAAAAAAAAGTATTTGCCCGTCAGTATATAGCTGACGACCTACGCAAGGTCGCCGGCAGGGGCTGAGTAAGGAAGACGGGAGACTGGGATATGTGGTGCAAACTTGGGGAGGCTTGCCGCCAGCAGTGGGCAGAGACTGGGTGAATAATAAAAAGAAGATGCCGCTATAACTACCTTGAGTTGTGTTCAGGCATTAGTGGTCAGGTTCCAGTCTCCTTTAGAGAGCGGCAGCACATTGTTATGTCATTTTATCAAAACATTGTCGTAATTTCTGTCAATTTTGGTGTAATTATATTTTAGCATTTACGAGCTTAAAGTATGAAGAAAACTCATAGAGAGTGAAATTCATTTCGTATGATTTCCAAATTACAAAACAAGGAACAGAAGAAAGACGCTAAATTCAAAGAAAAATAATATTGTTTACATATTGTACAAAATTAAATACGCTATGGTAATTTGGAGTTTAAATTCGTTTGTATTATCAAAATCCACGTACTACCTTTTTAGGATTTCATAGCCAAATGATAAGAACAGTGATTGTTCATCGTATATACGGGACCCTTGAATTTGTATAGTGTAACACGCACTTAATCCAATTTTTTTTTTATTTGATCATATAGCAAAGTAGCGCTTTTTCCAGCTCATCTAGCGCTAAACACTCGTATATAGGTTGCAACCCTAGAAGCAGGATCAGTTTGGCAAACGCCCCCGTGCCACACAAAAGATTATACGGGGGCAAAGTTTGAACGTGCCCTGTCTTTTATGTGAAATTTGTTGAGATTTTGAAATATTAGCTTTGTGTATACGGCTGTAGTAATGAAGACGTCATTTTTGTTATACATACATATTAAATATATTTGTTTGTTACTTCTTTACGTTGTGGCATTTTAACAGATTCTTAAAATGTTAAATTTTTGGCGATCTATGTAGTGAGAAGATCTAAATAATTGACCTGAGATCCCAGATTAGATTGTTGGTGGGTTGAAACATTAATATTGACCTTTCAGGTATTTATTTTGTGTGGATGTCACTAACCCAAGCGTAAGTTGCCTATCTCAAGAACAAAATAATATAAAGTGTTCGTCTGCTAATTTTCTTTTTTTAAATACGAAATGAATTAGAATGAGAAATCAATTTCATTAACAATCAATTTTAAATTATTTAATTATAATTATGAAAATTTAAATTAAATATAGTATATTAAGTTGTGTAAATATACCTGTAGGTATAGGTAGATATGAGTATAAGCAAAATATTAAGGTTAAATACGAAATTTTGACATTTGAATTTTTACTAAAATTTTAGACGTTTAATCGTCAAACTCAGTTTGTTGACGAAATTAATTAAAATATTTTAATTAAACAGTAAGTTTTATTTTAATACTTTCTATCTTAATAATTCATCACACAAAAAATATTATTAATACATAATCAAATGCAAACGCTCAAAACAGGAAGACGATACGCGTCTTTCGGAATAAAAGTACGGCGGTAATGCTCAAATTACACGCTCGTATACGTTTCCCGTGTGTGTACTTTGACGCAGTCAGGTGCCGTGAAGTAATGCGATTACACGGTTTCCCGTGTGATCTGCTAATTGTCCGGTGTCAGGGAAAATTAGATTTTGAAGAATGACATCCTTTTTTATGCGCTCGGAACAGAATTAATGAATAAGTCTAACGTTCGTTTGCGAAGTGGTGACTTGAAGCTGACACTGAGTTATCATTATATTATAATACGTGAAGCAAAAACTTTGTACCCCTTTTTATGAAAATAGCGCGGACGGAGGAGTATGAAATTTCGCACACTTATAGTTTATATATAGAAGGAGTGCAGAATGCATTTTTTTTTAATAATGCGTAAAAAATACAATAAATCAATAAAAAAACATTAAAAATACTACCTTGTATTTGATACAGCCGCATATATACTCTTTTATTTATTGTTAAAGTCAAATTAACAGTGTAGCCTTGGCGAAATCTGTGATTATGGAAGTATAGTCTTTGACAACAGAACCTTAATAAAGTTCAAACTTATAATTTAAATTAATTATGGTCGAATTTCGACCACTGAGCGACCACTAGCAACATTAAAACCGCGTAAATAATAAAATTTAAAGGTAGTTAGCTAAGAATTAGAGCAGTAGAGTAGGTACATTGCATTAAATTTTTATCTAGGCGCTATTTGACTCTGGAAAATTTACTTAATTTTATCCCGGAAGTTATCCTATTTTCCGGGATAAATAATATCCTATATCCAGTCTCAATATTGAAAGTACATATATACTAAATTTCAATAAAATCAGCTTCTTGGTTTTTACCTCAATGTTCTATATCCTAAGCATACGGAGTTACTTTCACAATTTTATTATAATATTAGTTTATAATACAATCGGTAGATGGTTTTGCAGTTGGATACCATTTGTTCGAAACAAACAGTATAAACTCAATGTTCGAACTAGACCAGGTACATTAAATTAAACTTTAATTTAGGCGCTATTCGACTCTTTAAAAATTTACTTAATTTTGTTCCGGAAATTATCCTATTTTCCGGGATAAAAAATATCCTATATCCACTCTAGACATTGAAAGTACTTATTGTTACGAGTGGCGAGACTCGAATTAAAATGCCGTTAGAGTTACTATAGAGTTTTATTAGAACTATACAAACACCTATAACACAAATACAAATATAAACGAACGCAACAAGTCCAAACGTAATGCAGAAGGGCGTAATTCAATAAAACGCGCAAAGTCCGTCACTCAATAGATTCCCGATTGTAGTACACACGTTTTGTTTTGCTCGTGGTTATCGCTCGACTGCCTCGTCCCTCAATTGGGGCACTGCACAGATGCAATATGTTTGCCCGGGCGTGTAGAACGAATTTCCTAGAATCAGTTTGCACTTTAAATCCGAAACACCTGGCTAATGAGTCGACCGCAACAGCCATAAAAGAGTACAATAAAACAATGGACTGTTCTCTAGAATAATTAGTAAACGCATGCCAATAAATAAGTAAACAAAAGAAGTCAAAATGCCAAAAGGTAATAAAATGTGTTTTTACAGGTGTGCAGGTGTGAATTCGTTTTTGTCGGCGTCTAGGTCGTAACAATATATATTAAATTTCAGTAAAATCACTTTCTTGGTTTTTCCCTCAGTGTTCTATATCCTAAGCATACAGAATTACTTTCACAATTATAATATTCCACAATCGGTGGATGGATTCGCAGTTGGATAGCATTTGTTCCAAATAAACAGTAGAAACTCAATGTTCGAACTAGACCATACAAATATATTCTCTATGAGAATCATACAAAACTTCAGCCGGGAATTAACGCTGTAGGTATTCGAGATTCCGGCGTCGTGAAAGTTACTCTTCCCTTGAAAGTTTTCTTTAGTTTTTGTACAGAGATAAATGTTTTTCTGTTGGCTACAGAGCTTCCGATTGTGGCTGGTCTTTGATTAGTTGTTGATTGCCAGTTCTGTTATGTTCTTCGATCTTTTTGTTTGCGTTGTTATTCTCAAGGTTGCAGTTTATCATGAGGAATTATATCTGAAGGGGGTACCCCGCATACGATGTACGAGCGAGATGGAATGCTCCTCCGTCTCAAAGGATAATGTCTGGAACATTGTCCTTTGAGACGAGGCTATTGTTATTCCTCGCAGGCCTAGGCCTTGGTTCATCCGTTCTTGTTCGAAATTTGTATATATTCTTTATACGTTTTGGGAATCATTTGCAACCTCAATTATTGGACAGCGTCATCTATTGGCTTGTAAGTGTTCCACTACATATCTAATACTAGGTTTGTAGTAGCTTCGTGGGCGTTCATTTAGATTTTGACAATCTATTCGGGCTTTTTCTATATCCTAGGAACTTTTTTTTGGCATTAGCTCAGCAGACAGGCCCACCTGATGGATAGCGGCTACCATCGCCTATGGACATTTGCAACACCAAAGGAGCTACAAATGCGCTGCTGAATTATCTTATCCGTGCAAGAAAGGAGAAAGAATATAATTTCCTGCGACCAGGCGGCCTGTCGTAAGAGGCGATAAAACCGTCTGGATGGCTACCATGCCACGTCTACAGTATGTCGCCGTAACAACCTTGAGCTGTGTTCCAGCATTAGTAGCCAGCTTTTAGTCTCCCTTTAGAGAGCAGCAGCGCTTTTGCGAGTGCCCATAGGCGATGGTAACTTTCTATCAAGTGAGCCGCCGCCTGCATGTCTGTTGAACTGGTGCAATAAATAAAAATAATACGCAGGGAGACGCAAAATCTCTCCGTAGGCTAAGCGATTCTAAACCATCTGTCAGTAAGGGATCGTCGTCGCGTGACGCTGGATGGATTTGAGGGACGTGAAGGTTAATATGTAAATAGATGATGACTTTAACCTATAATGTGACACTGATTGACCTCAAGTGTAAATCTAGTAATTCAATAACGACTATTTAAATGTACATACATACATACATAACTTCACGCTAGTTCCCTTGCGGTGTAGGCACGAACAACAGAGCGCCATTTAGGCCCATTCTTACACACCTCACTTGCTTCTGTGACATTCATAACTCTTGTCATGCACAGTCGTCTGTTCTTAAGACTCCTGACATCACCCTCCGCTAGTACACGATCAATTTGATCATGGAAGGTGTGTCGTCGCCTTCCACGACTTCTGCATCCATCCACTTTTGCATTGTATATCTGTTTAGTCATTCTTTATTTAAATGTAATCGGCCATTATACCTCTCAGCGCGGTGCTAACCTCATTATGTTAATGCAAACGTAAATTTGTTAGAAGTATTCAAAATTCAGTTTCTGAAGAAGACAAACTTTAGCACAGCGGCAAGTGCAGTCGGAAGAGCTTCAAGTAAGTGTTATAATAGGATGATAGCTCCCTCTAGCGTTGTTCTGCAGTGCAACGGAGCATTCAGGCGTGACACTGCATTGCTTTACTAAGACTACTTGTACGTTCCTAAGTGTATTAATATTAGTATATCTATACATACAAACAAATGAAATGGTAGTGTCTGTGTATTTTGTTAAAAAAAATTGGATATCTATAGAATTAATAAATAAAGGTAATAAATATTATGAAAGTTACATAAAAGGTACTTAATGAAATAAATAAGA